>CM069238.1:11143183-12610683 GCA_035582765.1 Acer negundo | reverse complement strand
TGTGAATCTGATATAGCTTGATATGCATTATAGAAGCTGTCTTGTGGACTTATCAATCTAAATTAAAATTGTCGAATTCTGACAAATGTGAACTTAATTAAAGAATACAATGTTGTTCCATTGGGTTGCCTAACTGTTTTCATTTTCAGGACAAGTTATTGCCAGAGCAAAATAACTTGCATGCTAAAAAGGTAACATTTTAAAGTTTCACATATATAAACCCTTTTTTGTTTTACAAAAGGAGAAGACAGTGACCCAACATGCACAATGGGAGCAGCAAAATCATGACCTGAACTCATCCTCTATTCTTCTAGTGCAGCCGCCGCAGTCCTTAAACAACAGGTGTGGCCTCCTCCCTCCTCTCTATCTTTTAGTACTCTCTTTTAAGGTGGAGATGTCAGATCATGTGTGTGCACAATATCTATATGTCTGAACCAAAATTGTTGAGGGAATTCAAATACTAAGATTCTTCTATTAGCACCAATAGAAAACTAGATCTTTCCCGTCTTTATTTTAACCTTAATTTCGCTGCCACAACTAATCATATGATACGGGTACTGAGTACTGAGGTATGTCGGAATATGTTGAATGCAGCAGCACTTACCAAATGGCAAGGAGCAGTGGAGGTGATGATGATGGCACTCCCCTTGGATGCTTCGCAACCTTAATGAATAAGAGATCAAACACTCATCTTCTCACTATGTATGCGACATTTTATGCTTAAGTAGACTAATAAATGGATGAATCGTATATTTATTATCTAGTGATGTAAAAAGGATGCTTGTCATGTTGATATTTTGTATAACATATAATAATCATTCATATAAGGGTCTGCATCTCTATTTTCCTACTTTGTATGTAATGCAAAGTAATTTGGATTTTGTAAGAAAATGAATCATTGTATAGTTAATTTGAATATGTTTCAATAACAGCTAGCAATGTTTGAAGGGTCTAATCGTTCATTTATGCATGTAATTATGCTTCTGGCCAAGGGTGGACCCACCTTTAGGTCAGGTGGGGACTGTGTTCTACCTCAAAATTTGAAAAAATAAATGATTTTGCTTTCAATTTATATATATATTAAATAACAATAGTGATAGCAGAACACCTCTTAGTAAAATTGATATTCCATCATTTTTTTCAATTTTTTATATTGTTGGTAGGGGTTCAAGTCCCACCATTTCCTTTTTTCAAGGAAAATGATTAAATGAATGTCTTATTTTAAAATTTTAATTTTATAATGTAATTTTAATAATTTTTTATGCTTTTTTTTTATTTTTTATTTTACCATCTTTTCCAAAAAAATTTCTCAAATTTTCATCTTATTCTAAAACAAAACAATTTATGTTCTCTTTTCCGTCATTGTCAACTTCTTAGCTATTTTCAATTTGAGGTTACTTAATTTAATTTATTTTATGTTAAATTATCTATTATTTTAAACTTTTATTATTTTTAATATTTTTATTTTCCAATCAATAAACCCTAAAATCTCACATTTTAATTTATTATATTAAAATATCCCATCTATTATTATGATTCATTTTATTTTATCCTTTGTATTTTTCTTTATTTTATAGTTTTAATTTATTTCGAATCAATAAATTAATAATTTATCAATAATTAGAAGAATAAAAAAATCAAAAACATGTCTAGTAATATTATTAATCAATTATTTTTGTATAAATTTTCAGTGAATTCATTATAAATATAAAACAAAATTTCTTATTATACAATTATATTGTAATTTATTATTTTAAGATGAATAAATATTGCAATTTTATTGTTTATGTTGTTTTTCTTGTTATTATTTAATTGTTAATGTTGCGTTTCTTGTTTTTATTTTTTATTTTTGAACGTAAAATTATTTAGTTCATCTTGAGTAGGTGTTCTATTTGTTTTATTTTATATAAACTTCAATATATCATCAATTTTTATTTTCGTAAAAAAACTCATTTTACTATGATTTTAGTTTTTAATATTTTTTATAATATAATTATTATTTTGTTCAAGTGCCTCATCTGGTTAAAATTCCTAGATCTACCACTGCTTCTGACACCATTTTTTTAAGGGTAAAAATTAGAAATAGCCCTGGAAACATTAAACATTTGTTTTTAATCTATACAAAAGTTTAATGAATAAGTATGGTTTTGAGAAATTACCCATATAATCCCATATAAAAACACTTCCGGCGAAACTCTCTCTCCTCTCTTCCCACTCTTTCTCCTCTCTCTTCCCCCACCCTCTCTCCTCTCATCTATCCTACTTTGCATTCGTTGGAGGCGGCCTCGCTCGGGTCCAAGCGACATAGGAGATGGTGTCGCTTGGCAGCATCGCATGGCGCTTCATTGACAATAGTGCCCTTGGGGCAGGCGCTTCATTGACAATAGTGCCCTTGGGGCAGGCGCTTAGAGAGGGGATGTTTCGGTAATTTTATGTAAAAAAAATTTTAAAAACAAAGTTTTGAGATGGATGTTTTAGTAATTTGACATTTTGAAAAAGGCCAAGTTACACATTTTTATTTGAGATGCCATATTTTCCTCCAAGATATCATGGCTTTATCTAAGATATCACGTTTTTTCTCTCAGGTTTAATGTATTTTTACATAAAAATAGAAAAGATGCCACATGGGTATTTCATAATTTATAATTATGATTGAAAAGAAATTTTACAATATGATTATTAACAGTTAAAACTTGACATTTGTTATGAATTTATGATAAGACTTTAAAGCTAAGTTTATGTTTAAGCTTTGACTTTAGATTTAGCAGGCATGCATGAAGAAAACAAAGAAATAATATATATGTTGAAAACTTCCTGTGGGCATTCATATAAAACACCTAAGAAATAAAATTTTAGGACGAGATGACTGTGCATATTACTGTGACTATGACTTGCTATGAGGATGCATCCTAAAGCCTAAAGGGGTTCGGTATTGTAGAACTCTTCAAGAACTCACTGACAATGAAAACTTTGTTAGACGATAAACTTATTTGTCATTACTTTCTAATTTCTATTTATTTTTCTTACTACTAATTCCTTAATCATACATGATATCTAGAATTACTTATATCTAGTCATATATATTATATTTAATAAAGCATTTTCGCAAATTACTAAGAGCGTACTTTCAATTGATGTTTATGAAATTTCTTCATATTTCAATGAACTTCTTTCAATATGTCCCTATGAATGCACCTTCAATGTATCTCAATGTATTAATTTCTCACCAATTCTTTTTCATCATCTAATGGTTTTTAAAGATTTATTATCTAATGTTTTATATGTCCTCCCCTGTGCTGCAAAATTTAGTTTATGTTTCTAAATTTTGCATTTCCAACAGCACTTCAATTAAATTTTCCTCATCTTATTTTGTTGGGAAGGATTTAACTATGGGGGCACATCTCGTTCGCGAGCAGAGTTGGGAATAATGTTTATGAGTGACCTAGCTTGAGAGAGACAATGATGATGGCAAAAGCTTTTAAAAAAATACATGGTCCCAAATTAATAAACATTGTCATAAAAAATAAAAAATAAAAACGAACGATGATGGTCAAGCAAGCTTATGTTGGAGTCAAAACATCTCTTGATATATGGCACAACCGGCTTAGTCACCCATCCTCTCTCTCTCTCTCTCTCTCTCTCTATATATATATATATATATATATTATATATTTGTTTTCGTTTATCAAATAAAGCTGTTTGAATCGAGTTAATCACGTATTATGTTAGAGTCAAAACATCTCTTGATATATGGCACAACTGGTTTGGTCACCCATCCTTTATTTTTTTTTTTCTTTGTTTTCTTGTATCAAATAAAGCTGTTTGAATCGAGTCAATCACATTGACTGTCATTTTTGATTCATTTTTGTGTAACAAAAGTCATCGCTTGTCATTTGGTGTATCATATCTCACGAGTCATAATCTTTTGGATTAAATATACACCGATGTAAGGTGACCCCCCAATTAAATCAATAGATGGATTTTACTACTACGTGATTTTTGTTTACTTTACTAAATATTCTTGCCTTTTTCAGATACACAAAACATCTAATGTTTTTTTCTATCTTTGCCAAATACAAATAAATGGTAGAAGATTTTTTCAAAACATCAATTATCAAAAATTAGTCTGATGGAGCTAGGTTGTGAAAAATCATGGTGTTATATCTATGGTTGAGACTCAAGACATTTAACATCTCTTCTCTCCACCTTATACTCAGCGTGTTGGTTCGGATAGTTTCATCGTCTTGTTGAAACTTGACTTTCTCTCGTGCATAACGCTTTCCTTCTTTTTATCTTTTATCATGTTCAAAAGTCTTTTAGTAAAGATGTTGATTTGGACAGAAATTGTGGTTTTCGAGCTATGGCCGATTTAATGGGTTTGGGTCAAGATAATTAGATTCAAGTTAGAAGAAACTTAGTTGATGAGTTGCAACGTCATTTTGATGCATATAACCAACTGTTTGGATATGCTAATATATCACAGGAAGTTTTATTTTCACTCTCTTATTTTAATGCAAAGCCGACTAGTGAATATTAGATGACTATGCCTGAGATCTTGCTTCCAATTATAATGTTGTGCTAGTACTCATATCTCAGCACCAATGTCTTACGTTCCTCCCACTTAGATCACTACCATTGCCTCGCCCCTCTCATAAAATAGTAACGATTGGCTTTGTTGCTATATGTCATTACTTAGAGGAGGCATATATATAAGAGTAATGTTATACAACCTAAATAATTAATCTAAATTTTAACCCAAATGATGTGGCGAGTGAGTTGTCATCACCACTAGAGATGCATATTTTTCCCCGGTGCCCTAATTCCCTGCGTCCCCATCCCAATTTGGGGATTTTTTTTTTTTGGGGAAAATGGGGAAATGGGGATGGGGAGGGGTCCCCATTTCCCCTAAACACATATAAATATAATTATAATATATATTTTTAATTTTATTATTTATTCTTTGAAAGCCCTAACTCCCTAAGTATATATACACATTTTATATAAAATGCACTAATTAATTTTATTTTGTATTTGTAATTGAATGTTTGTTTTTTTAATTTAATTTGTAAATTTTAGTCAAATGGGGAAATTGGGGAACGGGAGAAACGGAGAAATGAGAAAAAACGGGGAAAAACGGGAATTGGGGATGGGGATGGATATAGGTCCACCCAAAATTCCCCATCCTCATTTTCCTCAAATGGCAAAATGAGGGGGAATGGGGGAAGGGTATGTGAAGTGGGGATGGGGATGAGAGGACCTATATCCATTCCCATTCCCCAAACGTGCATCTTTAATCACCACATATAACATGGGATGATGTGATTAATGAAAAAACCATTTGCTAAATCATTTGGATTGAAATTTGAGTTAAATTTTTGGATGATCTAACATTAATGTATATATAATGCATTTAAGATATATTTATATAATCAGTTATTGTCAAATAAGTGTACATATGTATTAAGGTTTTTATTTTGAGCAGGTATTCATGCTATGCCTCTTATAGCTTCTGGATGGTTGAAATATCGTCATCCATGTGCAAACAGATGGGCAACTTCCTACAAATCTAGTTGCTTTCAAAGAAATATTTTCTAATGTTGCTTCACAAGATACAAATGTATCAAATTGGAACATATGTATCTTTAATTTAAATTCTCATTTTGTTACAAAGTTTAATCAATTATCAGAGCTTATTTCCAGTATAACAGTTTATTAGGAGATATTTTAGCGCCTTTTGATTGAATTGTAGTTTCTTGACAATCAAATATTTTTTTTATGCTAAAAAGGACAAAGAAAAAGAAAGAAAGCAACAAGTAACAGTACGCAAATTCTCATATTCTTTTTCTCTCTTCTTTTGATCTGAAGGTTGGCCTAGGCAGTATGCCAGTATCTATTTTCTATTCACTTTCCCTGTGCATTGTTGGCATTGTATCTGCCATTAAATACTGATGGAGCTCACAAGTAAAAAACATAATGAGAACCATTAATAAAAATTATCTAATAAAAAGCTACAATTAAAATATCTGGTAAGTAGAGTCGTTGCAGGAATATAATAACATCATTACATAGAAAAACTTTTACATTGAAAGCGAACCTTGATTAGAATCTGGAGTGGCATGTGGTGAAAGCTCAAAGGAAACTGGGCAATGGTCACTCCCATAAAAGCCTGCAATTTTTTTTTTTTTTTTTTTTTGTGATATCAGGTATTGGTAGAAGCATTAAGGGATAAAAGAGTAATAAAATGCATATTTACATTTTATGATTAAATATTTCCAGTTCTTTTACCTCCATCGCCTTTGAGAGTGCAAGTTTGTCATTATCGGCAGTGTATTTGATCAAGTTGGGAAGTAAAATAAGTAAATGTGTTTAAATGGTATGATAAAAAGTAGTATAGGAAAGGAATCGGACGAACCTTCTAACTCGATTCCTCGTCCGCGCATTTCACATGCAGCAATCCGATCTTTGAGTTCTTCTGATACTACGAAGTAGTCTATTCTCATCCTTTTACCTCGATACCTGTAAGAAAACAAACCACCTATTAGCGTATCCCAACATAAGATTAGTGACTCATTTCCCCACTACAAGAATCTGAATTATTCATTAGTTTCAGCTTATAAGAATCCAATTATTTTTGGCACCAATCTTTCACTTACTTTCCAATGGGATTCCCAGACCATGAGAAGCCACAATCCATGTCCTTTTCCTTGTGTAGAAATCTATATGCATCTAAAAGCCTACCCCTAAAACACAGACCAAGAAAAAATCGAAGTTGATATCGATATCTCTTTCATCGAGGATATATGGAACTCAGTTTTCTATTAGATACGAGGTTAGATAGCAATGGTAAAATAACTAAATAAGCATACTAGATGACCTGCAACACAGGAAGAGAGAGAGAGAGAGAGAGAGAGAGAGAGAGAGAGAGAGAGAGAGGAGTTGAAGAAGAAGAAGAAGAAGAAGAAGAAGAAGAAGACTAATTGATCCAACTTCAAATGGAAAACACATCAGTTCATAGGTCATTGTTGCAATATCCTGATCATAGTACATGGAAGCAAAAGTTTCCAAATAAAATTCCATACTCTTTCAATAGGGCACCAAATCGCTTCCTCTCAGCCAAGGTAAATCCAGGCTGACCACAATCCTGCACATCAAGAAATCAAGTATAACAATCTTATTAACATATTGGAGTATATTACATAACTACATTTAGGAATATCTAGGAAATTAAACTGTTTAGTTGATAGCATTAAGTATATTATGCACCAATTTTTTAACTTCAAAAGGAACATCACACAGAACCACAAAACGAGGGGAAAACAAACAAGCGCATTAAAAGACGATCTACATCAACAAAAATGACCGTTACTCTTTTCTTCTCTCACTCTCTTCCTCTCTTTTGGGCTTGGATAATTGTAACGATTTATTAAACTATTAAACCGGTACTTCTATTCCTAAAATTAATACCATCCACCAACTCTTGAACTAGCTCCAATGGACTGTGGCACACTAATTAAGATGATCAAACCTGAAAAGGCTGTTTATATTATAACATAGCAAATTTTTCTATTTGTGCCGGCAGCTTGTCCTTTTTTTCTTTTTTGCTAAACATGTTTACTAATTTTATTTTCAATTGCAATTTTACCAAGATTGAGTATGTCACAGTGTATAAAACAACGAGAAGGTTGAAACTATAAAAGTCATGGTTATGTCTAGATGAATTTCAGTAACAAGACTAACACCTCTTTATTCGGAGGAATGTAACCATTGAGCTTTGCAGCACTGAAAAAGTCAGGATGGCTCACATCGATCTCTTCATGACTGCATATGACAAATTTAAAAGAAGCATAAGTTCCCCAATAACAGTGTGATATTTTATGAATAACCAGAGGAAGCAACAAACAGGAAAAGGAAAAGACAGAAGCTATTAAGTTTCAAACAATCATACTTCCCCTTCCCCCAGCCCATTTGCTAGCCACGAGGAGGAATAAAAGGGAGACTCACCTTACATTAAGATCACCACACCATATAAGAGGCTTCTCCGAACACTGCATAACAAACTCTAGAATCCTTTTGTCCCATTTTCTTCTCCTTTGGAATGCGTTTTCCTCCTCTTTCCAACCATTATTTGGTGAATAAGTATTCAATAAACGAAAAGTCTCGAATTCAGCTAAAATGACCCGGCCATCTGGTTCATGCTTTGAAGCTAACAATGACGACAAGTTTATAAATAAACTATTAATCCATGCGCAAATGAAAAAAAAAAAAGCTGTGTCATATCAATAGTCATACACAATGATAGAAACAAGATTCTCAACATTGGAAAAGTATTCTTATCTTTCATATACAAGCATACACTTTACTCAATACCTTATCCCAATAAGATTGGTAGCACCACTATCATGGATATTTTTACCCAAATAAAAAAGAATTTAAATAGTTTCAACCAAAATATAGAAGTTCAAAAGTAAAGTCCTATCTATAGCTTCCAAATACTCGAATCTCATCCATGTGTTTTTACTTATCTATCATGATAATACCATATGCTACCACAATAATATATATATAGACAAACAAAGTAATGTACTATTTCCATGCTACTCCCACTCCATGGGGAAAATAAAAAACTAAACTTCAATGATACATAAAAACGTCGGGACAATAAAAGCAATTTGCTTCAAGTTATATCTGTGAACAAATTAATTTGACAGAAGATAAACAAGAATACCTGATTTATCAAGAGAGAAAGAGACCTTCTTCGGTTGTAAACACTTCTTCACCAACAATGCTGTCCCAGCATACTTTGAATCTGCAAGAGACCACCAAATCTGAAAATCTCCAAACGGTGGACTTGAAAGAGCACGCAACAAAGTCTGCATGAGAGAGGAAAATATTATTACATGTTACATAAGTTATAAGTATTATAAATTGGGTCTTAAGCACATCAGATGCATCATACATAGATGAAGTAGTTGGCCATGCAGCAAAATTTGCTGCAACAATGTATGTGAGATACTGTCTCTGGATGAGCCTAACTTGGGATCCATCTCAGGAAAAACCATGTATGACATTAGGATTAACCCTGCTGTTGCATGGTTGGTCACCTATAAAGAATGTATCTACAGATAAAAGTATAAATTCATATTGAAAGACAATATCTAAGAAGAAGTAATTTTTCCAATTCTAAAATCTGAAAAAATACTAGTTCTAAAAAAAGTTCCAATTAATAATATGGAAGAAAAGGACAAGCTCCTGTCTTCGGACCTTTTCTACTCGAAATGCCATGGAATGAGGAGACGAAAAATTTAACGCTTTCCATTAAAGTTTCATATAGCATATCTGAGATAAACCACCTGAAGCGTTTCTTGCTATTCCATTCTATCTAGAATCAAATCAACTACAAACTCGAATGCCTTGGCATAAGATTACAGTGGAGGGGGTATAAAAACAATGTAATAATAAATAGCAGGCATTGAGTTATTAGAGCTCTGTTCTGGGTGTGTGCATGTACCAAATTAGAACAATGATGTATATATCAGGAATAATTCACTGGTAGACAACAACTCTAGACACCGTGAGCATGAACCTTATTGAATATACATGGGGAAATTTTTTGAAGGCAAGTCACGTTCACGTAAAGATGGTATTGGTCATGGATATGGAAACAACAAATTTACGCATTAAAAGAAAAACATGTTACCCGCTTTTCCTCACGGGAAGGTCCGGTATCATCTTTCAACTCTCCTGGGTTTTTTGGTGCACCCTTTGAACCAGCAGCGGGCATCCTTACTTCCTACCATTAACATTTATTTAGAAATGTCCTTCAGCACATACTTACCAAAGGTTTTGCGTTAGGATCAGTGTAAGATCAATTAAATTAAAGATAATCGGTAATAATAAAAGAAATACCATGCATTAAAGTGTATTAGGATGACAGGGTAACTACACCCTACAAATGAACAAAACCATGACTAAACTACAACAGACAATTTTACAAAAGGAGACCATGGCAAAATTACAGCAGACATTTTTCACAATGCAAAACGAATCTTCAACCATACAAAATTACAAGTCATGCATTTGACTTAACTGTTGGTTTATTTGTCTTCAACCTACCAAAATTACAAGTCCTGCATCTTACCCACTTCTCCCACCACCAGATATACATCAATGAAAGCTTCTGTTTCATAGCTAAAAACTCGTATATTTCTGAATAGACAAGACAATGAAGACATCATAAAATCCAAAATTTCCTTGCACAAACAGCCCAATTAACATCAGCACAAACGATGCCAAAGCTGCTAACCACATCAAGCAATACAAGAGTAAATTCTATCAACAAATCAAACTCCAAGGAACTAAACATCACTATTTCAGAATTCATAAATCCATAACTGATTTGAAAAAGTTGTCAATGTGCAAGCATTAGTTAGAAACCACTCTGTTACAATAATAAAAAATAAAATAAAAAATAAAAAAAGACAACCAAATTGTCCACCAAAATAATAGGGGACAAAAGCCATCATTAAATGAAACGAAATCGATTAGCAACCAATTGTATGCTATATAAACCCCATTTTCCTTCTAGGACAAAGAATATCAAGGAAAATTTGATCCAATTTATGGTTCATATGCCTAATCAAGCTATACTTGTAATGTAAAGTCCAGCTACAACTACATATAACTTAACATAGTCCCAGTCACGAAACAACCAAGTTCCCAATTCAAAAGTAAAGTAATACATAAAATGCAGATGAGAAGCAATTAAGCAAACAATAATACACAAGGAAATCGTTTGAAATATCAGTCGCAACACAAGTAAAATATGAGCTACAGACTAGATGCAACGGAAATCGAATCCAAAGAAGTCCAAGACACCAAATGACTAATGTCCGCATAGATCAAATTTGAAAATCGCAAACAAGGGTCACCTGTATGGCAATGACATCAGGGTCGAAACTGGTGACGAAGTTGGAGAAGTCAGGCCAGTTGTTCTTGACTCGAAGAAGCAAACTGTTTGCGTTCCAAGTCAAGAACTTGAGTGGCTCTCTCTTCTTCTTATTTTCTTCTTCATTCTCAGTCTCCTTTTTCGACGGTAAAAGAGCGGGTTTTTTGGCCGACCCATCCTTCTCTATTGGTTTGAAAAATCGCTTCATGCTTTCGCTTCCGCTCTCGCAGCAGAGAGTCAGAGACACTGTATTTTGCTGCTGTCTCTCCATTAAAACTTGGGCAAAAATGTTTTTAGTCCCTCTAGTTTTCCTTATTATAAGTTATGGTCCCCCTAGTTCCAGTATTGTCCATCCAGGTCCCCATAGTTTAAGTTAATGGTTGGTTAGGTCCCTACCTCCAATTCTGTTAGGCTTTTTACATATTCCGTCAATGGGATGAGGGCAAAATGGTAAACTTGTCATACTGATTTATTAAAGATTTATTAAATAATAAATATTTTTTTAAAGAATTAAACAATAAATAAATATTAAAAATAATAATCTTATTGTTTTAAAAAATAATAATAATAATCTGAAAAAAAGAAAAAAGAAAAAGAAAAAAGAGAAAGAGATCGAGATCATCTCTATCTCTCCAATCCACTAAAAACCCTAGCCTCCCTCTACTTGATATTCATTATTTGGTGTTTTTTATTAACCTATAACCACCATCACCACCATCACCACCACATTTTCTTCAACATCATCATCTTCATCCACACATCATCTTCATTATCATCAAATCTATAAATCAAAATCAACCTAATTTTTCTCTATCTCTCTTCGTCCACATATCTGATTCATCTGAAAATCAACTTGCCATGATTGTCGTTTCTAGTACTTGCCATCCTCCGGGCTATTAGCTCAGTGGTAGAACACACCATTGATAATTGCGTCGTTGTGCCTGGACTGTGAGGGCTCTCAGCCACATAGATAGTTCAATGTGCTTATCAGTGCCTAACCTTGAGATGTGGATCATCCCAGGCATATTAGCATGGTGTAATTCTCCTGTTCGAATCAGGGGTTTGAAACCAAACTCCTCATCAGGAGGATAGATGGGGCTATTCAGGTGAGATCCAATGTAGATCCAACTTTCTATTCACTCGTGGGAACCGGGCAGTTCGGAGGGGAGAGGGGGTGGGCGGGCTACCATGACTCCTCTCTTCTCGATAATCCATACATCCCTTATTAATGTATAGACAACTATCTCTCGAGCACAGATTTATGTTCGGTCTCAATGGGAAAAAAAATGGAACACTTAATAACGTATCTTCACAGATCAAGAACTATGAGATCGCCCTTTTCGTTTCATTCTAGGGTGACGGAGAGATCGTACCATTCGAGCCTTTTTTTCATGCTTTTCCCGGAGGTCTGGAGAAAGCTGCAATCAATAGGATTTTCCTAATCCTCCCTTCCTCGAAAGGTGTCATCATTCGGTGCTCTTCATCTTCATTTGTAGTGAAACCCAATTTCCCTTTGAGAATAATTAAGAGAAGAACCCAATTTGCATTTGCAGTGAAACCCAATGTGAAGTGAAATCTATCTTCATTTGCTCTTCATCGTCTTGTGCTCTTCATCTTCATCTTCATTCGCCATCTTCTATTTTCGGTTTGGTTTGGGGTAGTGGTAGTGGTTTGTTTTTGGGGTTTGGTTAGGTTGAAGGTTCGATTCGAATCTGGGTTTGGTGGTGGTCCAAATCTGGATGTTTGGTACGGGTGTGGTGGTGGTTCAATTATGGGTCTATTGTGTTGTTGTTCCGGTTCTGGTTTTGGGTGGTGGTGTGGTGTTCTAGGGTTATGGGTTTTGTGTTGTTGATGAATGATTTTGGTTTGGTGGTCCGATTCTGGGTTTTGGATTTGGTGGTGGTGGTGGTCCGGTTCTGTGTGTTGGAGGTTGTTTATAGGTTCTGTGATTGGCGACGGTGGTAAGGGATGTTTTGTGGTGGTTGTTGGTGGTGACTGAAGTTGTTTTTGTGAAGAAGATGAAGTTTGACCTTAAAGAAGAAGAAGATGGTGCAGTGAACAGGCGGCGGTGATAGTGTTAGGTGGCAATGGTCGGTGGCGATGGTCTTGGAGATTTGGGTTTGATTTAAAGTTCTAGATCTCCATTTTTTATTTGTTAAATGTGTTTTTTTAATTAAAAAATAGCGATGACTTATTTAAAAAATAATTAGGGGCAGCAGGGTCATTTGACCCTCTGTCTCTGTCAGAAACCACTTTATCAATAGAAAACGTTACAGAAGGGTAAAAGAAGACAATACTGGAACCAGGGGACCATAACGTATAATAGGGCAAACTAGAGGGACTAAAGCATTTTTACCCTTAAAATTTTATACGATTTTTATATTGTACGTATATACGGTATACGTATATTTTTTGATCTACCACCACTCAACAAAAGGGTGAATTCGTCTTTTCCTTAATTACGATGAACGAGTGGTGCTATTTTGTGGCGGTAACGGTGGATAAGTTTGGGACACTTAAAACGACACCCCCACGCCCCACGCCCCACCCACCCAAACCAGAAATTCTTGACAGAGAGAGAGAGAGAGTCTCTAACTCTAATGGCATCATCATCAGCAGCAGCGACTTTCTCTCTTTCTTTAACTACATTTACTTCTCAAAACAAGACTTCCATTTTGAGCTACAAAACCAAAGAAATTAAGCACCCTCTATCTTCTTCTGTATTGGGTACTAAATTATGTGTCAACAAAGTAACAAGGACAATGACCTTGACAAGTACTAGAATCACTTGCTCGGCTTCTTCTTCTTCTTCTTCCTCTTCTTCTGTTCTTCCATCAGCTCTTCTCTTTGATTGCGATGGTGTGCTTGTTGATACAGAGAAGGATGGGCACAGGATCTCATTCAATGACACTTTTACGGAAGTAAGCACCCTCTTTTGCTTTTTATGTTTTTTCATTTATTTTTTCTTGTCTGGAGATTCACTGGCATGTTATGTTGAGAATTTGAAGCAATTTTAAGCTTTTTCTAAGCGGGGTTCTGCTTTAATGACAGATTTGGGTAAATTAGTACTCAATACATAATAATTCTACGAACAAAATGTTTATTTTTATTCATGTTTTGCCCATTGTCTCAAAATCTGTTTGAGAGAGGAAATTAGTTTGTTGTTGCTTGAAAAATGCTTAATGAGTTCCAATGTTAATAACACGGTATCAATTGCGCAGAAAGAGTTAGGTGTTACCTGGGATGTGGATCTATATGGTGAATTGCTTAAAATTGGAGGTGGAAAAGAAAGGTACCAGCTCTCCGAAAATTTGATATTTTTCTCTATTTATTGTTCGCAATGTAATTCTAATAGAACAGTAGGGATAAATTGTAATCTTAATGATATACTGATTCCGAATTTTGTAGGATGACAGCCTACTTTAACAAGACAGGTTGGCCAGAAAAGGCTCCAAAGAGTGAAGCAGAAAGAAAGGAATTCATAGCTTCACTTCACAAACGGAAGACGGAGTTGTTTATGGCCCTTATCGAGAAAAAGTTACTACCTCTTCGGCCTGGTGTTGCAAAGTTGGTTATCATCTCATCTTCAGCTTATCTATGCAGTATTTATTACTTGATCTTTGTCTTTACTTGCACTTAGTTCTTGTTTGTATGGGTAATGGAATTATGCATGCATGGAAGGAATCTCTAAGTATCAGTTAGCCAGGCCTCTGCTATCCAAATTGTTTGTATCATCCGTAGGTGGTTCGATTAGGTTCGAGGGCTTTCCGGTTAGGGTTATGATTAATGTCTACACTGCCTACCTTGTCATTAATGTCGTGGAAAGACAGTGAGTTGTTACTTATAATATGTTTGACAATTGGTGGAATGCAAAAACATAGGTTGAAACTTCTACTCAATAGTGCATACTTGGAGGGCTCAAAGCCGATTTTATGTGGTGACAGAGATATATCTTTCTCTTTAATTTCCCAAGAGCTGATTCTACATTCAGACACTCTTATAGCATTATTAAGGCTATGTTTGAGATTGCTTTGCTTTGGAAAAAATTCGCTTATAGCTTAATTTAAGAAATGATCAACTTTAGAAAAAAGTTGGTAAGTGTTTGGTAAACTAAAATTTAAAAGTACTTAATTTTTGAAAGGATTGAAAATGTATTGAACAAAATTACTAAAATAGACATCATTAATAATATAAATATAAAGCACATAAAAAATAAAAATAAATAAAAAAAGAAATTTAAACAGAAAAAAAAAAAATTTATGACCGAGTCAACTCGCTCAAAAAATAATTAAGGATTAAAGATTTCAAAAAAAAAATTCTGAATTATAGTTTTTTTGAAATACTTTACTTAATGTAAGGATATTATTGTCTTTCTATTTAAATAGTGAGGGATTATTGACATTGCACAACAATAAGCTAGCTTCTTCCTCCAAAAGCACCCCTCTACCAACTTCTCAAAAGTTGATTATTTGAGAAGCAAATTGTAAAATAAGTTGTTTTTTGGAAGTTTACCAAACACCTATTTGCTCAAAACTTGAGAAATAATCACTTAGTTCTCAAGTAAAAGCAATTTCAAATATAGCCTAAATTTTAAATGTAAGAACCTTTAGCATTCCATATTTTTTGTTCTCTTTTAGAAATACTCTTTCATTGTCTTTGTGATGTAGGACTCCAATCTAGCATGTCACCTTTATGATTAGAATTGTTTTCTCAAGTAGATGAGTGAGCTCTCAGTTGACATTTGATGATATATTTTTCCAGACGTACGCTTTGATTATTTTTCCTATCATATACAGGCTGATTGATCAGGCTTTGGAAAAGGGAGTCAAAGTTGCTGTGTGCAGCACCTCCAATGAGAAGGCGGTATGCATAATCAGGTTCTCAAGCAGTTATTGTTTGTGTGATTAGTTTACCATGAGCGGAAATGATCCGAGGCAGCTTAGAAAATTGTGTTTATCCTATTCTTAATCTTTTTAAAGGACTGTTCGAGAGGTCAGGCTTTCAATGTTTCAGCAATTCCATCTCTCCGGTGACATAATCTTAATAGTATTGAATGACTAAGTAAATATGGGTTTTGATATAATCACAAGCAAATTATTTTTATCACCTTTTACATGCTTGAAATTTGCATATATTGAGCATTAAGGTCAGGTTCAGGAGTTAGTAATTAGTGCTGTTATGTTAAGTTATTGGTGAAGTTAAGATCTACCCTCATATAACTGATCTATATGCTTTCCTTTCAGGTATCTGCAATAGTTTCATTTTTGCTGGGACCAGAGCGGGCTGATAAAATCAAGATCTTCGCTGGAGATGTGGTTCCTCGCAAAAAGCCTGATCCAGTAAATACCTGTCCTCTCTTAATTTTGATAAGTTATGCAATGTCTAGAAAACAAGCGGATACAATCAATCAATCTTGTCTTTCACATCCTTAAAGGGGCAAATTAATCCGTTAACATGGGTCATTTTTCAACTTTGTTTAAGTTATGCCTTGTTTAAATATGAAGATGTGTTCTTAGCCACTCACACGTGTTCTTCCTGACAGGCCATTTATATATTAGCAGCCAACACACTGGATGTTGATCCTTCAAGGTATGCCAGAAATCAGGGACTAACTGATCTTATATGTTATGGTGATTAATTATGTAAGGATTCTATTGAATCATCAAACGACATTGAATGATCACCATATGAATTCATCATAGGTCTGAATTAATTTGCTAACATCTATTTAGTATGCAAGGTGGCACCACTATCAATTGATACATCAACTCTTCGATCATCCAACTATTTAATCAGTTTTCATACATGCTCCCTTATATATGCTTATGTTTTCTATCATTCTATATTTGATATTCTTCTTGTTATTCGGTTATAATCCATTTTTCTTCTTCTACAGTTGTGTTGTAGTTGAGGACAGTGCCATAGGACTAGCAGCTGCCAAAGCCGCTGGAATGAAGTGTATAGTGACAAAGAGCGGGTAACTTATTTCTTTATTATACTAACGAAACTTAATCATTAACTCTCCTTCTCTTGTGTTCCTTTCCTAGATTATTTTTCAAACTTAGGTAGCTATATAATTCGAGAATTGTGAACAATAGAAACAGCCACTTATTAAAACCTTCTCTTTAGCCGTTGGCACAACAATGGGATAACAAAATTACGGAAAAGAATTTTGATATTAGTGTCGATGATCTTAATATTGGCAATGTTCTACTATAAGTACTCTGCATTCTGCTTGTGGAATGCTACCGGATATTACCAAAGAATTTTTGGTTAATGCTGGCTTCCTTTCTCAGAGTGGTTTGTATAGCTTTTTAACATCTCATTTCATGATATGTGGTTGCAGTTACACAGCCGGAGAGGATTTCTTAAATGCAGATGCAGTCTTTGACTGCATTGGAGATCCTCCAGAAGAGCGTTTTGACTTGTCTTTCTGCGGAAGCCTTCTTCAAAACCAGTATGTCAGTTAGCCATACAATTCTTTGTAATTTAATCAATTCCTCTGGATTATGTTTCTCCTGCATCATTTCTTCTTTACCTGTGTGTATATGCCCAAGTCAGGCTCTTCCTTGGCACTGATTGAGAGACTGGACTCATGTGAGTGTATATATAAATGTGAGCTGTATTGCTGCAAATTGGCTCCATTTCAATGTAGCCTATCATTATACTTTGGGAATCTCCGTGCGATGGAATCTAGCAACTTTTTGAAATAATTATAAATAGATTGCTTCTGTATCAAAGTTCAATTGTTGTATAACCTCACTAGAACCAAAAATTACAAGGAAAACTTTTTCCAACGAAAATGATTTTACATGTTGACAGTATTTTAACATGCTGAACTTTGACAAGTTAGCCTTTACAATATTCTAACATATACTAATTGTTCGAACAGTTAAGTTCATTTAGTTGTAGAGGTTCCTGATGCAACGGGGTAAGACGAAAACAAGAATAATCACTCCATCGAACCCTAAGGAACACTTAGAAAAACCTTGACGCAACGACCGGTAGTTATCCAAGCACGAATCGCCATCATTCCAATCTTCGTTTGAAAATGATGCTCTCGAATCCTCAAAGAAACTACTGAATCCACAACAGATAAGTGTTAACCGATTTTTATTAAAATCAATCAAAGGTTACAAATAATAATTCTAACACTTGCTTAAATAGAAAATAAAAATAAAAAACTAGAATCCTCAAGGATTCGGGACTCCTAACTTGACTGAAAAGAAAAGATCAAAACTACTCGAATCATCTATTATTCAGGATCCTAAATTGACTAAAATAGAAAAACTCAAAACTAACCAAATCCTCTAGGATTTAGGATCCTTAAATCGACTAAAATAGAAAATCTCAAAATTCTGGTAATTTAAGTTATTGTCAAAAAAAATAACAAAATGTTGTAAAAGAAAAGAAGAATAGATGAAGAACAGATGATGAACAATTAATCAATAAGTGAGACAAAGATGAGAGATATATGAGAGGGAGAGAGACTAGAGATTTTGCTCTTTTGTATTGATATCAGCTGATCAACAACCTAACAAATGAGAGGGATACAAATCTATTTATAGTGATCTGAGAACACAACTTGACCACTTGTATTTGTAATGATTATGAAGCCAAGTAGAGAAGAGGAACATGTTGGAGAGGCAAGGCGGTGACATTGAATGAAGCATGTGAGGAGATATTTAGGGGAGATATTATAGGAGATATTTAGGGGAGATGTCTGTGTTATTACACGTGGTAAAAACCACATATATTATAACACAAAATGGAAATCCTAAAAAAATCAACTATAATTGAAAATATATACCAAGGGAATTGAAATTCCCCTAATCTGTAGTACTTAAGTAAATTCTTGTAGCATTTGCACCAATGTGGATGTACTTTTTTGCAATTTGACAAATAAAAAATGTTTGTTGTTATAGTACTAATCGAAGAAGAAGGAAAAAAAAAAAAAAAAAAAAAAAGGTGTTGTCTGTCTTCAAAAAACATGTGTACATTATTGGTCGAGTACATTGGTGTAGAGGTCCGATTCTCTTATTAACATACAACTTTCAATATATTAATTCATATCATTTTGTTATATCCGCAACATAACTTCAATCATAATAATAAATATAATAACAGTGTGGTGATATATATTAGTTTGTTTAAAGTATTCTTAAAGTGTGTGCTCGTAAAAGAAAAATTGTTCCAAATCCATTGAGATTAAAGTATCGGTATACATATCCGCCATCATACATTGATAGCTTTCTCTGAGCACTAAGACTTGTATCGATGTTGCACATATATTATTTGATTTCAACAAATATGTAAGATACCGTCCTTGCAAATTTCTGATCCATTAGTGTTGGATTAAAAAATAAAAATAAAACAACTTTGAAAAATAAAATCCAAATAAATTATTTCTTTCTCAATTGTGAGACGTGCAGTCTTATGATTGGTTCTTGTAATACTTTAAAATAATAATAATAATAATAATAATAATAATAATAGTCGATGACCACTTGCCAATGTGGTGTGGCTCTTCAAAGGGAGACTCCATCACCACAGTTCAACGCCCGGCATGTGTGGATGCCCTCTCCTCATTTGTGGGAGTAGTTGTTCGGGCTTTGCTAGTAGAATCCAATTCTCGCAATAATAAGATTTGTACCACCGGGGTCATGGCACCGCCGCGGCCCCGTAGTGGAAAACAAGAGAAAAAACACGTGAATCTCATGTATTTATTATACGGGTCCTAAGTGTTTTCACTTGTTTTCCACTACAGGGCCGTAACCCCGGTGGTACGTAGAATTGCTCATAATAATAACAATAACACATCTGGTGACACCGAATCATGCCCTGAACAACAAAACCTTAAATTGATTTGTGTTTTTTGTAATTGAGAAATGATGTAATTATGAAAATTCCAGAAATTTGAGCTTGAACAGAAGAGAGAAGTAGATGTAAATTGGTTGAATTCTCCAAAATGCAAAACATATAGAACAAATTTAGCAAGACAAAAGGTTCATTGAGGTAATCCTCTAAGTCAGGCCCACAGACTCAACAACAAAGAAATTGACACCGGACCAATAGGCTCAACACCCGGATCCGCAAAGATACTCAAAAATTCTAATACAAAACGGTGTGTTTTGAGTTTAGGTCCTGATATAAAACTTCATCAGTTCAGTTCTCCCGCTCGACAGGCATTTTTTGCATGTCTTCAAAAAATATCGAATATGCTCTCACTCATTATCTCTAAGTTGGTCATTGTTATTTTTGATGATAATAGACTAAATTGATGCTACGAACCAGGAGTTCTAAATTGATTAAAATAGAAAAGCTCAAAACTAACCAAATTCTCTCTGATTCAGGATTCCTAAATTGATTAAATATTTCTAATTCACTGTTCTTAATACTTCTAGTCAAATTAAGTAGCAATTGAAACATGCATGAAGTTATCCAAGTTAAATTCGTAATAAACTTGATGTAGACATTATAGATTTCAAATTGATTGACCGTGTGTGTGTATGTGTGTATTTCAATTATCACTTGAGTTAATAAAATATGCCTTGCTTGTGTTAGGATGGCTCCGGAGGAGAGGTTTCGGATTGTGAGAAGTGTTGGGGAAGAGTGTATACAGGAGGATGAGTTGTTGGATATTCTAACTAAGAAGCCTGAACCTATTTGCTAGGATGGATTTGAACCATCAGGGAGAATGCACATTGCTCAGGTATGCATTTCATTGAGAGCTGTTAATGTTGGTATATTTTGTTAATAAGTATTCCAAAACATAATCTGGTAAAACCTGTAGTAAACAGAAGCTACGAAAACAACAAAAACAGTCACGTTAGAATCACAGTAAAACCGAGTCCCGTGTTTCACACGGTTTCCTTAAGACGATTTCGCCGTATATTACACCGTATGTGTATAGCGATCGTCTCCCAAGATAAAACGGTTGCACATTAGAAGTGCGAAGCACAACCACTCTCAGCGAACTCAAATCGAGCCCAAACTTACCAAGAAAACAGAGAACAGAGAAGAAGAGAAGAAAGTATTCGGCTGCTGCTATTTGTGTGTATTCCGGAAAGAATTTTCTGAAGAGAAAACTAGGGTTTAAATAGACAAAACCGAACACTGGGGTTTTAGACTTGGTGAAAACGTTTTTGATTTAATAAAGAAATAATTTAATTAGAAGAGATTTCCTTAACAAAAACGTTGACTTAGGGAAGTAGCAAAAAGTCAACTAGACTCTCACAGTCCAATCGGAGTGGCATTCGTGTACGCAGGACGCGCCCACACACGAGTCGTGCATTCAGAGGTTCGAGGTTAATGATTTGCACCCCGCCCCCCTGCGCGCGCGAGAGAGAGCCTCTATGCCACACACATATTGATAGCTACTATCTCATGTTTACTTATATACTGCATATAAGTTACTTCCCTAGCCCATGTGGGATTGCCATTGCACACCACATTTTTGGCTCACCTTGATACTCAATTTCTCATTCATCCATTAACCATTTTGTGAGTTTGAGTATACCATTTCGAAACTCTCACGGAGGAGAATTTGAATCCACTTTAATCTTCCATTTTCATGGAATTAATCATACCCAATTTTTGCCCTCTAAATAGGAGCTTCTCACAAATTTTCCAACAATCCCCCACATGAATGAAATTGACCTAGGAGACACAAAGATGATGTTTGGTAAGTTCAAACGGTCGAAACCTGCATAAATGGGTTTGGGGTTAGGGTAGGGTTAGGGGTAGGTGCCCCATCCCCATTTCCCCCTTTCTCCAAAAAAATTTGGAAATGGGGATGGGGTTGGGGGTAGGTGCTCCCATCCCCATTTCCCCCAAATAATATAATATTATAATATATTAATATATATATATATATATTTTATTATATTTTCAATATTTTTATTATTTATATTTTACTAACTATATATATATTTTATAACTTAAAACCTAACCCTAAATCATATTCCTTATTTTCTTCCCTAAAGGGTTTCTCACTTTTTGTGTTATTATGATGAAACAACAACTTAGCTTTCATTTAAATTTGTATGAGATGTTATTTTGTATTTGAATTTAATGGATTGTACATTTGTGTGTTTTTTTTAATATATAATTTTTACAAATACAAGAAAAACGGAGGAATGGGGAATGGGGAAACGGGAAAACGGGAAAACCCCAAATTAAAATAGGAAAAATGGAGGAATGAGGATGGAGATGGAGATGGAGATGGAGATGGGATGGGGGAAGGTTTGCAAAATGGCGGTGGAAGGACCTACATCTGCCCCCATTCTCCCGTTGGCCATCCCCAGGTCTGATAGGAGAAAGGTCGGGGGAGGTTTCGGTATCAAAAGAAAAAGAAATTGTCTATTATATCTTATTTTAGATCATTTTGTTTAGCGAATCCTGTTTTAGTGTCTCGTAAATTGTAATAATTTACGTCAACGGCTGATTATTGGTGTTCAATCTTAACAGGCTGATATATGTCAGCTGGGCATGGATCAAAGGAAAGTGAATGTACTTGCAAGAGAGTATTGTGATGACATAAAGAGGAAAAACAAGCCCATCATTTTATCGCACCGTATGTCCATCATTTCCATGACTTAGGTTATTATCCTTTTATATTTCCTTATTTGCTGTTGGATACTGGGACATGCAGATATGCTTCCAGGTCTTCAACAAGGGCAAGAAAAGATGTCAAAGAGTGATCCATCATCTTCCATCTTCATGGAGGATAAGAAGGTATGATTTGGTTTCAAGAGTGGTAAATTATCAAGATAGGTGTATGAAAATAATGCATAAAGTTTATTAATGACCAGTGGTTCTAGGCACTGTGTTTGTTTAACTTATTCTTATTCGGGATTGCTATTGTTATTCTATGTGGTGATATCATAGGATGAAGTGATTAGGAAGATACAGGAAGCATACTGCCCCCTGAAGATTGTTCAGGGAAATCCGTGTTTAGAGTATATAAAGTTCATAATCTTCCCTTGGTCCAATGATTTTAAGGTGGAGCGTAGTGCAGCCAATGGTGGTGACAAGTAAGTTCTATTGAAATTTTCATCACCAATTTAAAAAGATTCTATGTTTCACACTCTGATTTATTTATTTTAGTGTGGGAGTGGGTTGGTCAGTTTTTGCTTTCTCACCATGAAGTATTTTTGTGATTATGATGACTAAGAGTTGTGTGTTTTTTCGTGTTATTCCACTGTAATGCAGGACCTACACAAGCCATGAGGAACTTATTGCTGATTATGCAGAAGAGAAGTTACATCCTGCTGACCTGAAACCTGCTCTTTCAAAAGCATTAAATAAGATACTGCAGGTAATTGCCTTTTCATGTCTCTTCTGATTTTATTTGATCGGAATATTACGTAAATTTGTTTAGTGCAGACTATAATTTGTCATGAGATGTGTAAGGTTATGTTTGGTGCAACTTCTGGAGTAGTGGTGCTTCTCCTATCCCAAGACGAAAACAATAAAAAAAATATATATATATATTTAAAAAAGAAAAAAGTAAAGAAAGGAAGCTATCGGGGTGAATAATTCACTCTTGTTATCCTCACACCCTGCAATCTTTCTATTAAATCTCTTTTCTGAAGTATGCGACTCTTTTGCCTGTCTTCAAAAAATATCAAATATGCTTTGACTCATTATCTCTGATTGGTCATTGTTATTTTTCATTAATTTTACTTCCTTTAGTATTTCGTTCTTGTGCATCTCGATCTCATGTAAAATATCCTACTTTTCTCTTCTTAAATCATTCATTCATTGTCCATGCGTATTGAAAACCCGAAGATGGTGGTTATTTTGAAACAAGAAGAAATAAATTGTACTGGACATAAATGTAGAAAATCAGATTAAGCAACCGATTGACATGTTTACGAACGTGTCAAGCTCTCTCTATACCTGTTGTCTGTTGATACTCTCCTCTTTTGTCACTCATCCTGTTGTAAATTGAAGGGCTGCTGTTCCTTTTGATTCCTTTTCTCACTATTAATTAATAAAAAATAAATAAAAAAATGGACACACGCATGACTGCTTAGATAGTTGTTTGATATGGAAAGGAATTTTCGTGAGTGAATGCGCAAGGGTTTCTGCCTTTGAATTCTCAATAGTTGGTTTAATGTTAAAAATTACTTAAACGCTACAACTTTTAACTATTAGTTTAGCTTCCTCTAATGTGTATAAGAATTATCTACTTGTTTTGGTATGTCGATAATCGATTGCCCTTATGCTAACCGAAGCCTATAAGTGATCATTTCGACAATGATGCTAATGCCAAGGATATATTGAATCTTGTGAAGGTATGTTAGTTTATTTTGCTTCATATTTTGTTATAACTTATAAGATTAAGATTGCTTCATTTTAATGATACCTCAACGATTCAAATGAATTTTTATTTTTATTTTTATTATTATTATTTTTTTTTTGTTTTTCAGTGACATTTATTTCTGTTTCAATTTTGGTTTTGTAGAGTTACAATGTTACCAGATGACATGGAAGTGTTTGGGTTGTTTGCTTTGCTGCCTCTGTTAGGAATTCTCATCAAAACAGGAATAAAATTGTCATATTATCATTTATAAATTTTCAACTAATATTTTTGTTGATATTAGTTGTTGATTAATGTTGTTTTATACACTTGAATTGAAAGTTTATTTCTACCACTATGATTGTCTGAGGTTTTTTAATTTGTGATCTTGTCAGGAAATTAATTTCAAGAATGGTTTCAGCCGAATAAATATTCATTATTGTTTCGGCTCTTAAGTATTTTTAAGAAATTATAAGTATTTTTTTGTTGTTGATATATTACAATAATTTATGATTTGGGGATTCGGATCCACAACCTAGGGACAAATCACTGGGTGACGTAATGATCAGAGTAAAAGTTCTTTTCAAATTATTATTATTTTGTTAACATAAATAAATGTTATAGAACGGTGGATTCCACCACATATTAGAGGCTTTGTTTGTTTTTCCCGTCTGAAATCTTAGGTGGTGTTTGGATCGGTTTTTAAAAACTAAAACAAAAAACAACTAAAATGTTGTTTGGTTAAGGGCTCGTCCTGCAAACCCTTTTTTGTTTTTGTTTTTCAAAAAGAAAAATGAAAATGAAAATGAAAATGAAAACAGTGTTTTTGGTTTTATTTTTGAATTTCGAATATACGTCTGGTAGCATTTACTGGAATCCGTATTTTGAAAATAAAAACGGAAAAAACGCGTCTGGTAGGATAACCGAAAACTTTCGAAAATTGAAATATCAAATTTTAAATTTTGTTTAATATTATAACAATTATAAATAAATGATTAAATAATTAACAAAAAAAACATTTTGCAATTTAATTTAAGGTTTAACAAATTTTAACAGTTGAAGAGGAAGAGGAAGAGGAAGTAGAAGAAAATCAAGAAGAAGACCAGATCGGCGGCGAGACGCGAAGGAAGAAGAGGAGATCGGCGGCGAGACGTGGAGGAAGAAGAAGAAGAAGAAGAAGAAGAAGAAGAAGATGAAGAGGAGATCGGTGGCGAGACGCGGAGGAAGAAGAAGAAGAACAGTGGTGAGCGGCGGATGACTGGACTGGACGAGGAAGGAAGAAGAAGAAGAAGAGAAGAAGAAGAAGAGAAGAAGAAGAAGAAGAAGAAGAGCGGTGAGCGGTGGACGACTGGACTGAACGAGGAAGGAAGAAGAAGAAGAAGAAGAAGAAAAAGAAGAGCGGTGAGCGTCACCGGCGGTGGACGACGGCACCGACGTGACGACTGGACGAGGACTGGACAAAGAAGAAGAAGTTTGTGAAAAAAAAAAGTTTTATTAAAATAAAATATATATTAATTATATGGGGTCCACTTATTTAATGATATGAGACACACTTCATTAGGTAAACAAAAACAAATTCAAAAGAAATAAGGTTTTTTTTTTTTTTTTTTTTTTTTTCAAACTTTTCATTGTTAACACTTGGTTTTTTTTTTTCATTTTGTTTGAAAATAAAATGAAAAACGGTTACCGAACGCGAATTTAAAATCATTTTAGAAAACAAAAACAAAAATAAAAACAGGCTGAAAACGGTATGCAGAACGGGACCTAAACATTTTACAAAACTGTTTTTTAAAACAAAAAACAACTTTTTATTGTTTTCTATTGTTTTTAAAATAAACAATAACTTTTCTCTCCAAACAACTATTTCACTCATTTTAAAAACAACAACCAAACACTTTTACATTATTTTCCGTTTCAAAAAACTACTTTTAAAAAACACTACTAAACACATTACATTTTTAAAATCATCATTTTAAAAACATAATTTCTATTTTTAAAAAAAGTTTTCAAAAACTATCATTTTGAAAACGATACCAAACGCAAAGGCACTAAGGAGAACTTTTAGCATTTATTCCAAAAGTGCCTTCTTAAAATTAATCTATTCCCCGCATTACCCTTAGCAAAGTAGACGAAGACTCATTTTTCCTTCGTCTTGCATCATCGGCATCCTCTTCACCTGGAAAAGCTTTATTTCTTCAACAACCACAAGCATCTCCATCACAACAAGAAATACAACTGATTTTAGTATTGAGGAAATTGAAGGAAATGGCCTTTAGTATTTCAATCCATTAGCAACTCAAAACCCTTACATGCTTGGTTGGAGTTAAAAGGAAAGGCAGAGGAATGGATCAGATCTGGGTGTTTTGTAGATGAGAATAAGAAAAAATATTTAAATGGGTTACGGGTGGGCTTGAAGAAGATGGACTGGGAACGGATCGCAACTCGCAAGCCAACGTTGTTCTACAGAGGCAGCAAAAGATAACATTAACTCTAAATTTAATTTATATTTTTAAAATCTATTCATAATTTATATTTTAAAAAATGTTTTAAGTATTTTTTAAGTAAAAATGAATTCATTAATAGTTTAATACTTTCAATTTGAATGAAATTTTCTAATATTTATTTAATTAGTTTAAACTAAAAATATTAGAAATACATGAACAATAGAATTATATTAAATGCAAATACATAAGTCCATTAATAGTTATAAGATTAAAGTTATCTCGTTACTAGTTTTCAGATATTGATACTCAGATATCACAAACAAAAAACAAGCATGGCATTTAGATTTTAAATTTTAGTCACTTTTTAGACTTCTGTAAACTTTAGACCAGAGCTGATCCATGAGGGCAGCAAACCTAGCCATTTGCTAGAGCTCTCAATTGGCACAATTTACTTTTTCTTCTTTTGTAAAATTAAGGGTCTCAAACTCTCAGGTCTAATCTTTTTAAGTTTAAGAATGATCCAGTCTCAAACCTTTATTTTTTATTTTATTTTTTTTTAAGTAAGGCCCAATTACCTATATAATTTAACAAAAATAAACATCAAAGCTCAATTGAATTCTAACATATCAGACTTAGTTTGACATCATCTGAGCCAAAATTGTCTGAGTCCAATTGAATTCTTTTTTTTTTTTTTGGAAAGAGATTCCAATTGAATTGCTTACCTTTCTAAGTTAAAATCGCTGCCCTCTCTCTCCGTTGACTGGCCCCCTTTCCCATTTCGATTTGCTTCTAGAAAGGTGTGTGTCACGTCTCTCAATGTCTCTTTTTCTTTTATTTCTAAAAACAGTCCATCATTTTTTGTAATTTACAAAATTAGTTGCTTTTTATTTTTGAAGACTAATTAAAGTATCTGTTGAAATTGTATTTGACGCTATTTTTTTTTTGGGCTGATTGTGAAGTTATAATTTTATATATATATATATATATATATATATATATATATATAAATCTGAGTCACAAAGATCTTTGGTGTTTACTGAAAAGTCGAAGTTCTATGA
Organism: Acer negundo; assembly: GCA_035582765.1. Taxonomy (NCBI): domain Eukaryota; kingdom Viridiplantae; phylum Streptophyta; class Magnoliopsida; order Sapindales; family Sapindaceae; genus Acer; species Acer negundo. The sequence continues at coordinate 12,582,930 of CM069238.1, read as the reverse complement.
TTTGCTTATGTTTGGAATGACTTTGAAAGTGATGACTTGTGTAAAATTGAGAACTGAATTTTTTGACTTCAATAGGAGAACTTAAAGTTTTATATTTGTAGCTTCTTTAGATGGAATTTATGATTTTCATTTTGATGGTTCTTTTGTGGGATAGAGGGATGTTGAAGTGTCAGTTCGAGGCTTTTTGTTTTATCTAACCGATTTTATAATATATATTTTTAGGTAAAATCTTGTTTATAATACATATTTATTTAAATTTTTTTTTGTGCTAATGATAATAATTTGTATACGGGCCTTGATTATTGTTAATATCATTAATTAGATGGGGCTCCAAAATTTCTGAAGATGGCCCTGCTTCAGACATATTCGGTCTTCACACGAAAAAACACACATTACCATAGCTTAGATGGTGGCAATATGCATGGATAATTGCATAATGGCCCCTGTATTTCTTTCCCAAATAGTGTTTGCACATGAGGTGTCAACATCACATGTCTAGCATTACTATATATATAAATTTTTAAGTCAGTGCACACTAATATAACTTATATCAGTGCACAGTGCATTGAATGTGGATTACTATATTTACATGTTTTGACTCGAGTGTGTATGCACTTGTTAGTGCTTCTCCATAATTAGTAGTTCACATTCAATGCACTGAAGAATTTATATCAGTATGCACTGACCAGAACGGGACTGTATATATATATATATATATATATATATATGTGGCAGGATCCATGGCCCTAGTTTTTTACACAAGTTTTGACACAATTTTGTGTCCCTTGGATTGACAATCATTGAATGACCTGGATTAATCCACTTGGAACTCTTCTTAAATGATTTGTTTGTGTTCTCTTTCATCTCTCCTTATAAATTCTTTTAATTTATTGCTTCAAAAAAATAATCTCTTTAATTTCAGAAAAAAAAAAAAAATCTTTCACTTTATATTTCATCTTCTCTCTCCACCATTGTAAATATCGCCTAATTCTCTCTCTCTCCCTTAACAAATCAAGTATATTTACAAAAACAAAACCAAAACAAATCAAGTATGATATGGGGATAATGCTGTCAAAAAAAAGTTTGATATGAAGTGATTACTATCCAAAAAAAGTATGATATGAGGACACAATTTTACCATCCATTCCATGGAGACCCCAAACCTCATGTTCACATAAACCTAAAATGACTTGAATAATCTGATCAATGTCTCAAACTATATAGAGGATAGTCAAAACTACTTAAATATATTCTAATAATCATACAAAAGAATGGTTTCCAAAAAAATTATTTCTTTTATGGAAATCATTTTTTATTTTTATAATTTATTTGCACGGTTAAAAACTAAACCAATTAGAAATGAGAAAATACAGGAGATCCTTTAAAAAAAACAATTTCAAAAAAATATAGGAGATGAGGAAAAAGTGAGCCAATACCCTTTAAAGTAACCAAACATGAATGAAAAGTAGAGGATAAAAGATAAAAATAAAGGGGTTTTTACAATTTGGTCCCAATCTAATTGTGAAAAGATACTTTTTTACTTACTAATTGATTTTTCAACAAATTGGTCCTAATATAATTCAAAATACAACAAATTAGTCCTAAAATACAACAAATTGGTCATAATATAATTCAAGATACAACAAATTGGTCCTAATATTTTACTGACCTTAGGACCAATTTGTTGTATTTTGAATTATATAATGACCAATTTATTGAAAAATCAATTAGCAAGTAAAAAAGTGTATTTTCCCAATTAGATTGGGACTAAATTGTAAAAACCCCTAAAATAAATTAAAAGCATTAATTGATGAGAGATAATAGAGAAAATAAATGAAGAGATGTTTAAAAAGAGAAGAAAGTTACAAATGGATTCATCCAAGCCATTTGAAGATTGTCAATCCAAGGGTCATCAAAACTTGTGTAAAAAAATGAGACCTAAAAAAATGAGACCATGGATCTTGCCCATATATATATATATATATATATATATATTTTAGGGGAAAGAGAGAACAGAGTTATATATTATTCTGCCAAAGATACATTAATTTATAGTGCTAGGCCAAGAAGTGAAAAGTAAGGAGAATCAATCACAATAACTACTCAATCAATCACCTAGTTAATTACATCAATCTATGGTTAATTGACACATTGATTGTAGTTGATTGACAACTAGGTTAACAGTTGACATTAACACTCCCCATTAAGCTAGAGCATAGATATATTCAATACCTAGCTTAGAAAAAAAATATATAAAAAAACTTAAATGGAAATTAAACATAATATATTTAAAATAGAAACACATAAACATTATTTCTGAGATTCTTAAACCTCCCCCTTCAAACTCAAGAGGTGCCAACCAAAGGACTTGACAGAGTGCCGATGAAACGGCTTGACAGAGTGGCTGAGTAAACAAATTGATAAAGTGGTCGAGGAAACAACTTGACTGAGTTGTCGATAAAACGGCTTGACAGAGTGGCCGATGAAACGGCTTGACATACTTTTTTTTATAAAAAGATGAAACCGAATAGGCATTTTTTAGAAGAGCAATTTGGTCATATAGAACCCAAAAACAGACTCGGAAAACCACCAAACATATAGGTCGTGCCTGAGCTTGTGCGGTCGTTTGGAAATCTAGTCATATGGAACCCAAAAACAAACTCGGAAAGCCATCAAACATATAGGTCGTGCCCGAGCTTGTGCTGCCAGTTGACACCATAAACAGTGGCCATATATATATATATATATATATATGAGTAATGCTAGGCTTTCCAAAAAAATTTTGAAATTCTTTTTCAAATGATATTGGTATGTTAGCTGTCAACATTTTGTAAATCATGATATTATATGGTGAGTTATGTGATGTTGACACTTCACGTACCTACATCATTTGGGAAAGAATTTAGAAAAAAAATTTTGAGAAACCTAGCATTACTCATACATATATATATATATATATATATATGTGTGTGTGTGTGTAAATTGCAGCAATTCTCAAATTCAGTAGAAATAAAATTTCCCTTTGATATGCTTATTCTCTTTGTTCAGCGTAATTATTATAAAAGCTTTTTTAGTTTTTCTCTCATTCGATTGACAGTACGTTATCAGTACGATTGTATGTAAGTAAAAAGAATCTCCATAAGATTGATTTATATACATCTCAATATTCATATTTATTTATTTATATGCAATATATGAGGCTGGCTAATGCCATCAACAGAACATATAGTAATGGATTTATTTATTATGCTCTTTGAATATTCATATTTATTTATTTACACACAATATATGAGGCTGGGTAATGCCACGAACAGAACATATAGTTATGGATTTATTGATTATGCTCTTTAAATATTCATATTTATTTATTTATTTATATGCAATATATGAGGCTGGCTAATGACACCAATAGAACCTATAGTTATGAATTTATTTATTATGCTTTTTAAATATTCGTATTTATTTATTTATACACAATATATGAGATCGGCTACACGGACTTAGATATGACCTCGGTTCCGGTTCGGTCCGGTTCCCGGTTTCGACAGTTCTGTTGGTTTAGTTCCAATTTTTTTTTTTTAATTTTAAAACCCACTCAGTCCCCACTCCCCAAATCCCTAATCATAAATCGATACCTAACCAGATTTTCCCAAATCAACCTCTCTCTCTCTCTCTCTCTCTCTCTCTCTATCTCTCAAATCAACGGTTCTATCGGTTCTCTCTCTCTCTCTCTCTCTCTCTCTCTCTCTCTCTCTCAAATCAACTCAAATCGACGGTTCTATTTTGCTTGGATCTATCATCATTGTCTTCTTTCTTCTTCTTCTTTCTTCTTCCTTCTTTATCTTCCTCAGCTTATTCGTCTTTCTTATTCGTCTATCTTCTTCTTCTTGCTTGGATTAATTGATCAAGAGAGAGAAAGAGAGGTGAGATTGAGGGTGGTGTCGTGGTGGTCTTCGATCGATGGATGTGTGTGATTGAGTTTAGGTGGTGTTGGATTTTGGATTTGTGGTGGTAGGTGCTTGACTGGTTTGGATTTTAGAGAGAGAGAGAGAGAGAGAGAGAGAGAGAGAGATCTGGTTTGGATTTTGGAAAAGAGAGAGGCCAAAAGCCTCCAATGAATTAAAAAAATATATTAAAAAAAATATCTGGTATTGTAACAGAACCGGTGATTTCGGTACGGTTTTGCATTTTAGGGAATCGGAATTAAAACCGCCCTAGTTTCGGTTCACAGTTTGGTTTCGGTTCTGAAACCAAAAAATCGATTCCAGTCCCCAATTGGAACCGAACCAGGGTCATGTCTATACTGACTAACCAGAACTTGAAGTTTTTGGATTTATTATTATGATATTTAAGTTGGTGTGGTTTTACAAACAGATCAGAACCTAAAGTTTTGAATTTTCACTAAAACTCGAAGTTCTAGATTCATTGTTATATACATGAATGTCATACTTTATTATTTATAACCTGAAGTTTCAAATTCGAATTCAATATATAGCTTGAAGTTATGAATTTGAATATAAAGTATTAAAGTTTGAACCTAAAGTTCTAATCAGACTTGAAGCTCTAAATTAAATTTAAATTGGGATATTAAAATTTAAATATCAAAGTTTATCATAATCAGTAGTTATAAATCTGATCAAGTTATGATTCTTTCATCTGGAAAGTCAAATTGTAATTTCCATTTAGAACTTGAAGTTTTCTGAATTTTAAATATGAACCTGCAGTTATGGTCGAACCAGAAGTTCGAAAAATCTATGTGATTTATGATTTTATTTTATCTTATGTTTATGAAGTGATATGTTTACATGTCATTCATTTGAGTAAGAAATATACACATCCAATTGGGATGTCACGAGTATCATAAAAGGATTTAAGATCCTAATATTACGTATAATGCAATTGGAAAGAATATTTTATCAATTTCGTATTTGCTCTTGAATGAGCAATATCAATAGAGTAAATTTAAATATGTTTTTACTCATGGGATATCAAAACATACCCCAGGAGTGGATGTTTGTAAATAACAAGAGAAAAAGGTTTACAAAATAATCCTATTGAATAAATTATCATTTCATATGAGATATAAAATGACATTACACATAATGCATGTTCGACACGATTGTAAACCTCCGAATACCCTATAGTTGCACTGTTTCGGTGTGTGACACCTGCGAAATGACCTCCGATAAAAAATCGACCGAAGATCAGATACCTCGCACTAACCACTGATATCCTTATGGTGGCACTATTGGCAAAGCGGCAGTTACTGACAAGGCGGTGACACCTGTCGAACTCAACCAACCATGACTTGACACATCACCCCTGTGTTAGAACCAAAACCTATATAAACCAACAATTTACCATTGAATGGGGACTTTTTTTTTTTTTTTACCTTCTCCAATATTGGAGCATAATTGTAACTAATAAGAGGTTGAGAGCCATTTCTACCATACGTAATCAAAAAAGACTTCTTTCTCTGTAATCAAGCCACCAAAGGTCTTATAATTGATTATTATCGGATGCTCATTTTCTTCCCCAACATTTGGCTTTAGAAGGAGGGGGGAGACTAACACCTTCACAGAAAGAATGAGCCCACATCTAGGAGAATAGTATCCTAACATCCACCTCTGGTTGCAGCCACCCAGAGGCCAAGAATATGACCAAGTTCCGTAAGCCCAGCAATACCCCTCATGTTTTGCTTAGACCCCCTGAAAACAGAACTCCCCTCACTACATGTCACCTCACCCCGACCCGATAGTTAATAAATTACCACAACCTTCCAATTATGGGTACTACCCATACCAGATGCAGTACGCTACGCTAGGGCCCCCGCAATACTACCCTCTAAGAACATCACATCCTTACTACATTTCGGGGCCACCACAACCGTATTATCATCCATCGATTTACACACCCCAACAGACACATCAATTCCTCTCACGGTCTGATAATCCGGTAATATGCGGTATCACCAACATGCTAGACATTCTAACATAGAATGTGACCAAGGATATCAACATTGTAGATGGCAGTGGCCCCTAAGGAGACTCGGATGAAGTTAACTCTCGCGCAAAGGGAGGAAATGCCGACAATCCTATGAGAGAGTGAGAGAGAGAGTGAGAGAGAGAGAGAGAAGAGAAGGATGCAATAGCACATGATCCAATTTGTAGAGCCAAACCCCGGAGAACACATGAATCATCAGCCACCGTAAATAGTGGCAAGAGCCACACGTAATAGAGAATAACGTGATGGTAATGTTCAATAGAAGATACCTCGAAGGACAAGACAATGACAAGATCAAGAAGACAGGTCCTCGACCAAGAGACCGAGTGAAACACTCTGGCTGACCCTGAAGCCTTCCGTGCTTTCCAGGATCAACTCACGGAAATACAAGATAAGATCTACATTGGCCACCGCCGCAGTAGCAGACCTTGAGAGAACCCTTTCACAGATGAAGTCGTATCCATATCAATTATGAATGACATCAATATTAGGTTTTTGGTTTATGTTGGCATAAATTCCATATCAAAACAATGTTTCGCTTGTATTGATTAATTGTCTTAGATTAATGATGATTCAAGCTTCAAGAAAGACTTGGCAATTTTTCATACAAGATAGAGTCTTCAAATAGGAATATGCTTCATTGCTCAACAAAGGTATATTTAGACCTCATTCCTCTTACAAGGCTTAGGCACACACACACAATGCATTCATGTGTCACTACATCATTGTGCCCAATTGGTATAACACATTCACCGCTTGTTGAAGTATGCACATGCATTAGTTTTAATTTGACAAACATTGTAAAATTGTATGTTCTAGGACTATCTCTAGGAAATGGCATGTGTGATATTATGTTTATTTGTTTGTGTTTTATTATTTTTGGACTTGAATATGTTCTCATATGATTCCTTATTGAGTTCCAGTTATTTCGGTTACTCATTCATTAGTTTTCAAGTTCAAAGTAGGAAGCTACGATACTTTACGTTATCTTATAATGCCTTATCTTCATCTTCGTGTATCTAGTCGAATTCATAACCTTTTGTCAAAGTTTCATAGTCGTCCGTGTGCATGAGGGAGTCATGGTTCGTAATCCAAACAAAAATTAGAATTTGGAGTTCGGAGGTCAGAATACAACTGAAGAACGTGAGAGGAGCACGAAGGAGGCAAAGAATGGCCAAAAGCCATTTGGGCCATCTTCCCCTGAGGACGTGTGAGCCTCACGGGAAGGCCACCTCTCTGCCCCCGTGAGGCCCACATGCCTCCACGGGGTGGATGAGGTGGCAGCCCATAAGTGGCCACCAAATTATCCCTCTATCCTTTCTTTTAAATACTCATTTCCCTCTCATTTCATTAGTTAAAGAAAATTTGAAAAGATAGTAAGCTGGAATTTTCTCTCTAATTTTCTCATTTTCCAAACACCATAATTTTCTCATTTTAACTCCGAATTGAGTGATTCAAGTTAGAGAATATTCGTAATCAAATCCCCTACCTTCTCCAAGTGACTTTACATCCATTTGATCTATTTTTGTGGTGGTTTTACACACAAAACCAAACCAGCTCGGGATTCAATAGGTGTTGATCTAAGTTTTGTGTTTTTAACTTTTAAGTCTTCAATTACCATGAGTTTTCTTCTTCTATATGTATATGTTACTATGATGAATGCTATTAATTAAGAAGGATAGCTTCAAATCATAAGCTAATCTAGTATAATTAGAGACTTGAATGTGAACTAGTTTTCTAGAATTCTAGTTTTTCACATGTTTGTGAGTTGTATTGTGATTAGTTTATTACCTAGCACTATTTGTGTTTTGATTGACTTATTTCATGATTGATAGCCTTAAAATGTGCTAGGTTCTATTAGTTGAACAAATCTAGGATTAGTACATTTGATTTTGTATTTAGAGCTAACTAGGATTTAATTGATTATTATATATATATACTTACTCTAAATACTTGCTAGAATATACATTGATCATATCTTATGATTCTAGCATGTTTGTGTATGTTTCTAATATCTTGAATATATGCTTCATATATATGATTAATTCAAGTGTTAGCTTCATGGATGAAACTAGGAATTAAATGTGTTAGGTGTTTCACATGCTCTAGGTTTTAATTCATGTTTTTGTAATTAGACTATTTTGATTTGTGTTCTCACATGACTATGTCTAGTTTCCATAAAATGTATTGATCACATGCTCTATATTTAGTGCTTGTTTGCATCATTTACATTCATTGATCACACTTAGGAATTCCTTGTAAAAGGTATGAAGTATTGGCTAGGACAAGTGGTCCGGATAGTCAAGCAAGAAAGTCTTGGTTAGGACAAAAGATCCAGATAACCAAGCAAAAAGTCATGGCTAGGATCGGGAAGGTCCGAATAGCTATGCATGAGAGCTTTCTAGAGGCATGAGTGTCTTTGATAGAAAGTTGGCTATGACATTGGTAGACCCGGGATATTGACTAAACATAAACTCCAATAGAGAGTGTTACATGAGATGTGTGTTCACTCTTGAGAAATTTCTAATCTATTAATGGTGTTGAGTAAACATAGACTCCAATAGAAAGTGTTTCAACACTTTTGATTAATTTATAATCTACCAATAAGGTTGGGTAGGCATAGAGTCCAATAGGAAATAGATCATGAGTTGGTCACTTTTGAAGAATTTCTAATCTATCATCCAATATATATAGTACTCGATGGTTGTACGTAGTTTCAACCTATGGATGTTTCCTCTTCGGAGGTTTTACTACGTTAAAAAATCTCTTGTGTTAATTCTTCCCATCTCTACCTTTCATATTTGTATATATGTATGCTTTAAACTTGTTTCATAATCTTCATTCAAGATGTATTTGTAAACAAGATTTTGTTAAGTGTGAGATGCAAGCACATCATATTGATCAAAATTGTAAATATCATTCTTTTGTAAATATCTATCATCTGATATATGTAGTACTCGATGGTTGTACGTAGTTTCAACCCATGGATGTTTCCTCTTCGAAGGTTTAAACAATCTCTTGTGTTAATTCTTCCCTTCTCTACCTTTCATATTTGTATATGTGTATGCTTTAAACTTGTTTCATAATCTTCATTCAAGATGTATTTGTAAACAAGATTTTGTTAAGTGTGAGATGCAAGCACATCATGTTGATCAAAATTGTAAATATCATTCTTTTGTAAATATCTATCATCCGATATATATAGTACTCGATGGTTGTACGTAGTTTCAACCCGTGGATGTTTCCTCTTCGGAGGTTTAAACAATCTCTTGTGTTAATTCTTCCCATTTCTACCTTTCATATTTGTATATGTGTATGCTTTAAACTTGTTTCATAATCTTCATTCAAGATGTATTTGTAAACGAGATTTTGTTAAGTGTGAGATGCAAGCACATCATATTGATCAAAATTGTAAATATCATTCTTTTGTAAATATCTATCATCCAATATATATAGTACTCGATGGTTGTACGTAGTTTCAACCCGTGGATGTTTCCTCTTCGGAGGTTTAAACAATCTCTTGTGTTAATTCTTCCCATCTCTACCTTTCATATTTGTATATGTGTATGCTTTAAACTTGTTTCATAATCTTCATTCAAAATATATTTGTAAACAAGATTTTGTTAAGTGTGAGATGCAAGCACATCATATTGATCAAAATTGTAAATATCATTCTTTTGTATATTGTCTTATTGGAAAATTATCATTTCCCCCCTTGAGGTTTGTCATATTAGATAAACTGGTCCTTCTAGTTTCAATAATAGTCCCCCTGAAACTCAAAATATTGGTCATTTTACCCCTTTTGTTAAGTTTTCCATCCAAAATCCCTTTTACCGTTAAATAAAAAATTAAAATGCTTCCATCAAAAATTGAGCATTTGACATTATGCTAAAAGCCACACACTGTAACCAGCTGAGCTACTCTAGCTCATTGTTAGAATTTTATTGATTTAAATGTATGTATATATATACTTATATAATTTGTTTCAAATAATTTAAATATTTTTATATAATTTAAAATAAACTCATATATATAATTTAAAATAAACTCATATTTAATAATAATATATAAAAACAGATTTATGAAAAAGAAAAAAGAAAATAAGAAAACAAAGGAAAAAAAATCAAAAAAAGGAATTTTTCTTTCTTTCTTTTTTTTTTTTTTTGAATTTTTTTTTGAATTTTTTTTCCCTTTTCAATTTATAGGCTTTGATTTTCTGGGTTTTTGTTTTTTATCAAATTGAAATAATATATTTTTTGAAAAGAAAAAAAATTCAAAAAAAAGAAAGAAAAAAATTCATAGGTTTTGATTTTCTGGATTTTATGGGTTTCCTTTTGTTTTATTTTTTATTCTCTTTTATAAATGTGTTTTGACATATTATTATTAAATATGAGTTTATATTAAATTATATAAACATATTTAAATTATTTTAAACAAATTATATAACTATATATACATTTAAAATAACAAACCTTTAACAATGAGTTGAAGTAGTGGTTAGAGTTTGTGTCTTTTAATCATAAGGTCAAAGGTTCAAATCTTGATTTAGATGTTTTAAATTTTTAATTAATGGTCAAAGAGATTTTGGATGGAAAACTTGACAGAAGGGTAAAATGACCAATATTTTGAGTTTCAAGGGATTAATTGTAGGGATGGTCATTTTCCCTCATGGCCCCAAAACCCCGCTCCCCCATTCCCATTTGGGGGAAAATGGGGGGATGGGGGAGCTTTTTAACCCCAAATTTAAATAGGGTTGGGGTTGGGGTTAGGGGGAGGTGCCTCCATCCCCATTTTCCCATTTCCCCCATAAAATTCTTGAAATGGGGATGGGGTTGGGGTAGGTGCCTCCATTTCCCCATTTCCTCCAAATAATATAATATTATAATATATTAATATATATATATATATGTATTTACATATATATATATATATATATATTTTTTATATTTTCAATATTTTCCCCCAAATAAGTTGTATGAGATGTTATTTTGAATTTAATAGATTGTGCATTTGTGCGTTTTTTTTAATATATAATTTTTACTTATACAGGGAAAATGGGGGAATGAAGAAACGGGGGATACAGGGAAATGGGGAAACGGGGAAACCCCAAATTAAAATGGAGGAATGGGGATGGGGTGGAGGGATTTCCCCTCAAAACTACCCCATCCCCATTTGGGGACCTACATCCGCCCGTATTGCCCCATTGGCCATCCCTAATTAACTGGTCATCCCTAGTTAACCGGCCATTATTGAAACTAGAGGGACCAATTTATCAAATATGGCAAACCTCAAAGGGTAAATTATAATTTCCCATCATATATTAATTAGTACTTGTACTTGTTAGTTTTATTATAATTCTTTCACTTACAACTTGTGGACTTAATAGACAATGTTTTATTAAATATGATTTTCTCTTGTTTACATTGTTTATGTATTGTGATTCAAACCGTCTTGAGAGACAAACTATTGTTTGTTTCAAATGATTGAAAAATGTATAAAAACTTATTCCCCTAGATATGCTTTAGACAATTTAACAACCTTTGTATATTTCAATCAAGCTATCCCATAAGGACATATGTGGTTTTGTTGAAACAGGAGACCCCGAAGATCACCTCGATTAGATGAATAACCAGGGTGCGTCCGATGCAGTCAAGTGCAGAGTTTTTCCCTTAACCCTCTCAAGGAACGCACGAACATGGTACGGTGGTCTCAAAATCATCAATTCGATCTTCACAGACATCCAATGTGAAGCCAAAAAGTATAGAAGATTAGAAGGATAAGATATGCAGATACACCCAAATAAGAAAAGAAAATGATGATTAATCTAGAGACAGTTGGGATGATGATGATTGATAATGAGAATGGCCTCCTTGAGAGGCTACCTACCCACCAATCTAAATTTAACATATGTGGACTGTGGTCCTTCAGAATATAGTTGGAGCAAAACTAGCTAGTAAATTGCAAGAAGAGGACAAAATTCCAGGTTGAAGGATTGCCCTTACTAATAATTCTAGATTTAGCAAAAGTACTAAACGGCTCAGGAGCTGCACTATGTCTATGTGATGTGAGTTACTGCCAGACTGGAAAATATTAAAATAGCTAGGCTAGTCTCTGACTTCATGAGTTCTCTCATTGATTGTCATCAGTAGCTTTTTTCATTTCAATAATATTGCATGTATGTACTCGAAAATTTCTAAAGAAAAACAACGAGTTTTTTTTTTTTTTTTTAATTAAAAATGCTCTTTTTAAAAAATATTTGTATCGTTTGGTTGTCACTCAATAGAGTTTTTGGATGATTAAAAAAGTTATTTTATGTTTACTTGGAGAAGCTCAAATTTTAGGCTTTTTCAAGTAGATTTTTTTGAGTTTTTTAAATAACACTAAAATGTCTAATATAACTCTATCATTTAAAATAGTTTTTGAATATTTTGGTAATCCTACCATTTAAAAAAGTTTTTTCTAATTGATAACCAAACGACCAACATCTTCCTATTAAAAACTCTACTTATAGAAGGTCTGCTTTAAAAGATCTGCTCCTAAAAGATCTATTTGAAGAAGCTCTTCTAAACGAAGCCTTAATTAAATGGGTTGCCTGCACATACCATATATTATAATTGAATAATGCTAGACATTCCAAATTATTTTTTCAAATTCTATCCCAAAACATGTTGCATGTAAGGCATTAGTATTATATAAATCATGAGATTATGTGGTGACTGATATGATACAAATATCTTACGTGCCACATCATTTGAGATAGAATTTAAAAAAATAATTTGCAACATCTAGCATAACTTACTATAATTTTACAGAATTATAAAGAAAAACCAATCTGCATGCCGCACAAAAAGATCATTCTCTTTTCTTGGTTATTACTGCTTGCATGTGGTTTGTTCATTGAAAGAACTGTTCCCTAGACGCTAAATTGTCCATATAGTATCCACCATATTTAGGATTCATTCAAAAAATTTCACATAATTACATACCAATAACAATGATGATTATTATGGCAATTTATTAATAAGTATTGTCATTATTTGTTTATAGACCCCACACTACACACACCCAACGACTATCTATTTTTATTTGTCCTAAATCGGAGGTAATTAGCAGTGTAGCACAGGTTAGTACAAATCATCAACCAACCCCAACGGCTATTCACAGTCATGCATGCATGCACTCTGTGGTGAAAGTGAAAGTGACAGATTGTTTCTCACAAGAATATTTCTCACAAGAATATTTCTCACTTATCAATGTCCCGTGACTCTCTTTCTCCCTGTTAAAGTTCCAAAAAATCACTATCTTCATGACTTAAATGAATTAAATCACGGAAGAAGACAACTGAATAAATAAAACACATTGGAGTTCATAGTATATTAAAAAAAAAATGATAATTATGGTTTAACTTAATTATTTGATTTTCTTCCTAAAAACGACTTCAGTGTCGAGTCCGAATCCGTCCACCTTGTTGACCTGAAGCAAGTCCGACCCATTGAACAATTCCGCCAAGGGCTCCACACTGTAGAGATCATTGGCCAAGTACTTATCAGCCCGTCGCAATAACGCCACGTGCAGTACGCAGACCCCACCTGGCTTCAACGTCCGTTGGATCTCCCCGACAAACTTCCACGGATACAGAGCGTGGTCAAACACGTTAGAGAACTCAAAGTCAAACGTCTCCTCGTCGAAAGGCTGTGCATGGAAGTCACCTTCCATGACTTGCGGCGGCCGGGGCACCAGGTCTATCCCCACCGAATCCTCCACGCCGACCAGCTTCAGCGCCGCCACTTCATGGCCGACGCGGGCGCCGATGGAGAGCACCTTGGAGTCATTGGAGAGGAGTCTCCGTCGCTTCAAGCTCTCGAAGAAGCCGAAGAAGATGCGGACCTTACGGTCCCAGTCACGTGTGGTCCATATCTTCCGGAGTTTAGGGTTAAGGGTTTTGTTCAGCTGGTGGTTTATGTAGGAGTTGTAGGAGGAGTAATCGTGTCGTATACGTAGGGAGGAGGAGGAGGAGGAGGAGTTGGAGAGGCGTATAGTGGCGGAGTGGGCCGTGGTTTTCCGGTGAATGGGAAATTGGGAGGATACAAAAAGGAATAAGGAGATGAGGAAGAAGAGGAGAGAGACAATGAAGGGTTTGAAGATGATCATGGGTAGTTTTGGAATTTTGGTTTTCATGTAAAGCTGCATTTTTGATGAAGAGAGAGAGGTTCTGGAATTGGAGGTGTAGTTATTTGAACATGTTAGAATTGTAAATGGTTTCAACTGTGAGTATTTTGGTGTTTATAAAAGTTGTGCACATTATAACCAAGAAAACATCAAGAATGGACTGCTGGGTTCTCTTTTAATTCTACATGGAGAGATTTTGACTCTCTCTGGACTCTGCTTGTAATCTCCACGTTTTTAGTTCAATTTAGTCAGGACCGATTCAAAAACCTTATGATATATAATGGGTGAACCCAAAAGAAAAAAACAGATTAGTCCGGCTAGAGAAAGACTCTCGGGTAAAACTTATAATGTCACACCCAAATGCGAGCACAATGACCACAAGTGGAATAAACAAGTATGAAAAATGATTGATCGATCACATGCACACCAGGATATATTAGGTTGACATACGCTGATATGTGTTATTATTCTACCTTAATAGATCAACTTAGTATAGTGAGTCTCATTGAAATACATGGAATGATAATTGGGATCTCAAAAGTCTCTCCTTTTTTCTCTGGAAAGTAAGTGAGTATAGTCAGTGGTCCTCCTTATGTTTTTCTCTCTTTCGTAGGTTTTTCTCCTTCTGATTCCTAGTATGGATTCAGTGGATATTTCTTCCTTATGTGCTTCATTATCGATTAGTGATCGGGATGGCCCTCTTCAGTTATTAGATGGAAAGCTTATGGATGATGCAAAAAATAGATTGTCTGTGCATGGTAGGAAAAATTCTTTCAAGCAAAAGAGTTAATAGAGATGCTTTTATGAGGGTTATTGGTAAGATTTGGCAGGTGAAGCAGGGTTTGGATATTGAATCAATGGCTGGGAATACTTTTACATTCCACTTTAGAGATGAGATCTCAACAAGGTTACCTCTAGGGGTCCGTGGAGCTTTGACAATGATCTAATCGCTATGGAAAAGCAAGTAGGTAAGGTTACTTTAGATTCATTAAGTTTTAATCAAGCAGATTTCTGGGTTCAAATCTATCAAGTTCCTCTCCTGTGTATAACGAAGGAAATTGGAAAGTTCTTGGTGGTATGATAGGTCGAGTTCTAGAAGTGGATGGAGGGGCATCAGGAGAATGTGTTGGAAAGTTTATGCGCATTCGGATTCGTGTGAATATCTCACAATCGTTGAAACGCTGCTTACGAGTAGATATTTTGGGGGATGGAATGGAGGCTATAATGATTCTCAGATATGGGAGGCTCCCAAATCATTGTTTTAAGTGTGGTATGGTGAACCACACAACCTTTGAATGTGCAGAAAACAGTCATATTCCTATTGTTGATGGTAAGGAAGATCGTCCTTTTAGGCTCTGGCTTAAAGCTTTTGGTTGTCATCGGAACTTTAATTACCAACAACAGAGGGGTTTTTCAATGTTGCCAGCATTGAAGGGTGTTATTGGGAGGTCAGGAAGGGTGACTGAGGAAGCGGTGTCGAAGACTTTGTCTGGAGGAGAGTTATGTGGGGAAATAAGTGCCACTACCATGGAAGAGGGCATCATAGACATCGTAAATTCATTAGTAAAGGAACCCAATGATTCTAAAAAACAGGGTGATCTGGTCGTCGATTTGGGATATTGGAAAAGGAAAAGGTCACGTCACAGGACCAGGGATCAATGCTTGTAGTAGTCACTCTGCAACAGCAGGATAAGAATGCTAACAAGTGGGTTGGTAACGAGACACAGGAGACGACCATTGATGGCGAGGGTTTAAAAGAACATGATGGTGAACATGGGATTGTTGGGTGCTGTGATATGAATGATGGGCCTAATATTATTATTCCTATTATTCAACCTCCCTTTGATAAGATGGAATCTGAAGCCCATATGAATTCTCTGAGGGGCCTTGAGCAATTTGGAACCAAATTAGAGATATATGAGCCTACTTTGCTTATTGAGCCTTTTACTTCTGGTGGGCCTGGCTCTTTTTCTAAGCGATCGAGGAATAATAAAATTGGGGCAAAATTGAGTAGATCAGGGCGTGGGATGAAACTAAGGAATATTGGGGAAAATAAGCAGGGGTGTGGTGGGAAATGAAAATTAGTTTTAAGGGAGAAAGATGATCTTAGGGGTTGTAAGAATATGAAATCAAGTTATGGCAACATTAAGGAAGATGGATTCAAGAGTAGGGATGGGGTGGATTTTGGTCAGACTGAATTTAGAAGTGTTCATGGATCAGTTTCTTCTCTGGATGTCACCAGCCATATGGTTTCGCCAGCAGATGTGGAAGTTGAATTATCGACCGGCCGTTCTTCTACGGCCCGCCGTCTTTGATGAAAATCATGTCTTGTAATGCTTGGGGGTTAGGGAGTGTTCGAGCGTTCTCTCCTAAAAACAGGAGTTTAGTCCGAATTTACTGTTTTTGATGGAAACGAAAGCAAATCAGGTAAGGATGGAAAGCTTACGTTTTAAACTTGGCTTTGAAGGTAAATTAGTGGTTAATTGCTCTGAGAAATTGAGTGGTTTGTGCCTACTTTGGTCAGCTAATTTGCAAGTTGTTTTATTGAGCTTCTTTATGGCTCATATTGATGTTCGAATATCCACTCACAATAAATGGTGGAGGCTTACGGGGTTCTATGGCAATCTGGATGCAAGTCAGAGAACCCATTCATGAAATTTATTGAAAAGGCTTGCATGTATGTCTTCGCTGCCATGGGTGTGTTTAAGGGATTTTAACAAAATTTTGGAGGCTTCAGAAAAGATGGAAGGTGTCACTAAGGAGGGAAATGTATTGGCTAGATTTCGGGAAACTTTGGATGATTGTGGTCTTGACGATTTGGGTTTTGGTGGCCCAATTTTTACTTGGTGTAATAAAAGAGTGGGGGAGGCAATAATCCAAGAGAGGCTTGATAGGTTTACAAGTAATCTGGAATGGAAATTGTTATTTCCACACTTTAGAGTGTCACACCTTGATTACTTGAGGTCCGATCATCGGCTAATTCTATTGGAATTTTATGAGAATTTTGTGATTCCTAGTGAGATAAAGAGAAAAAGGCGGTTTCACTTCGAGGAATGTTGGGTAGATAATGAGGATTGTAAAGAGCTGATATCGAATGTTTTGGTGCATAGTAGTAGTCCTAGTGCGATGGTTGGGGTGTTGGGCAATATTCGGGAGTGTGGTCTCCGTCTGGATTCTTGGAATAGTCTCAATAGACGTAGGCTCACAGAGGAGATTTCTAGGATTAAAAGACATTTACAAAAAACCTACAATGTCATTGGTCTATGCTCTTAGAAGAGAATTTAGTCTATTGAATCTCATTTGGATTCCGTTTTCGAAACGGAAGAGCATTATTGGAGCAGATCGAGGATCGAGTGGCTGAAATGTGGGGATAGAAATACTCACTTCTTTCATATGAAAGCTACAATACGGAAATCTCATAACTTGATCAGTGGTCTAATAGGAAATGACAGGCAGTGGAAAAGTCCAAGAGTGGTATGGAAAAAATCATTTTTGATTTTTTTGATAATCTTTTTCAGTCTTGTAATCCTCCACAGGTTGATCTTGATGTTATTTTGAAGAATGTCCACCCAAAACTCTCTCTTTCTATGAGTAGTTTTCTAGTCTCTCCGTTTACTGAAGCTGATGTTAAAAAAGCTGTGTTTGATATTGGTGCCTTGAAGGCTCCAGGAAGGGATGGTCTTCCTGCACTGTTGTATCATAAGTTTTGGGCTAAGGTGGGTTCAAGTGTGACAAAGGCTTGTCTGGAGTGCTTAAATGATGGTTTTTCGATGAAGGAAATGAATGACACGCTGATCACACTGATTCCTAAGAAGAAAGTGGTGGAGAGGATAATTGATTTTAGGCCAATAAGTATGTGTAACGTGATCTATAAGGTCGTTGAAAAGGCTATTGTCAATCATTTCCGTCATGGGCTGGAAGGGGTTATTTTCGATTCTCAAGAGGCCTTTATTCCAGGCAGGCAAATATCGAATAACATTATGGTTTGGTTTGAATGCATTCATATAATTAAAAGGAGGAAACGGAAGCGGGGGTCTATGGCGATCAAGCTTGATATGTTCAAGGCTTATGATCATGTAGAATGGACCTTTATCGGAAATATGATGCTAAATTTGGGTTTTCCGGTGAGTTGGGTTAGGCTAGTTTTGCGATGTGTTTTGTTAGTCTCATATTCATTTATGCTTAATGGGGAGATAAGTGTCTGCATTAAACCGACTCGTGGGCTGCGTCAAGGCGATCCGATCTCCCCTTATCTCTTAATTTGGTTAATCAGGTGGTTGAAAAAGGGGATCTTCAGGGCTTCAGGTGTAGCCGAAATGGGTCGACTATCTCTCATCTATTTTTTATGGATGATAGCCTACTTTTCACAAAGGCTACTGTCTCAAACTGTGTTTTTATTAAGTCTATTTTATGTTCTTATGCTAAGGCTTCGGGGTAGGTAATAAATTACTTAGTCCGTATATTTCTTCTTTGGAGCGTGCTTCTCTAGCATCCATAACGGGTATTGAGGCTATTGATTTCTATGAACGTTATTTAGGATTGCCTTGTTTTACAGGGAGAAGGAAAAAGGAAATTTTTTTAAATATTACATCTAGGATTTGGAACAAAATAAAAGGCTAGCATGATAAGTTTCTATCAATTGGAGGAAAAGAGATTTTGATAAAGACAGTGATTCAAGCCATACTTGTGTATAATATGAATCTATTTCTACTTCCTAAGGGGTTGTTGAATGAAATTTATCGCCTTTGTGGGCGTTTTTGGTAGGGGTCTAATGGAACGTCTAGGAAGATACATTGGTGTACCTGTGCTCGATTATGTGAGTCTAAAGAAAAAATGAGGGATGGGTTTTAGAGACTTGGAGACTTTTAACAAAGCCCTTCTAGCGAACCAATGTTGGCGTATTATGCCAAAAAGTGAATCGATGGCAGCGTGGGTGCTAAAAGCGTGTTATTTTCCTCATGGTAATTTCCCAGATGCTGAGCTAAATTCTACGGCATCATTCATGTGGAAGAGCCTGATGTGGGGAAGGGACATTATCTCGGCTGGTACTAGATGGAGAGCAGGAGATACGTCTCAAATACGTATATACAAAGATAAATGGATTCCGAGACCTACTACATTTTTGCATGTCTCTTCACTAATTCTGGGCGTTAATGCCACTGTCAATCAACTGATTTCAACGTCTGGTAGGTGGAATTTAGATTTGTTAAAGAGTTCTTTTTTGAAGGATGATGTTTCGACTACATTGAGTATTCCTATTGGGAAGGGCCGTGTAAAGGACTCATTACAGTGGCATTTCAATCAAAAAGAGTCATACTCTGTCAAGAGTGGATATTTAGTAGGCTGCTCTATGCGATCTGTTATTAGTTCTTCTTTTTATGATGTCTTCTCTAGTATTTCTAGTTCTTGGTGGTTGTCCCTCTGGAAGCTTTATATTCTGTCTAAAATAAAGGTGTTTATGTGGAAGGCTTGTAATCATATGCTTCCATCTTATGAATTGTTGGCTAGGCGTAAGGTTCCAAATGACGTTCTGTGTCCTATGTGCAAATGTAAAGGTGAGTCCATCTTTCATGGGCTTTGGTCTTGCAACTGCTTAAAACTGGTTCCTTTTTTTTTTTTTTAGTGTCATAAGCTAGTTGGAATTCATAAAAATAAGATCCACTTTTTTTATTCTATTCTGGTCTGCTTCCCGTTGTTAAATGTGAAGGAATTGGGGATGTTTTGTGTGTATTTATGGAAAGTGTGGTCCATTCGCAATGCCGAGGTTCATAATGTTACAACTGACAGAGAGGTGAATATTGTGGAATGGTCGTGTGGTTTTATCAGTGAGTTTCAGAGTGTGGTGTTGGTGAAGGAGAGAATTTCTACTGCTTCTTTTTTTAGTAGTTTTGTTTGGAAACCCCCTAATCCCGGAATTTATAAAACTAACAGTGATGCAGCCCTTGATATGGGTGGGCAGCTGGTGGGTATTGGGATTATTATCCGCGATTCGAATGATTTGGTTATGGCCTATAGTTCTCAAAGGATGGAAGCTCTCTGCAAGTAGCTGAAGCGATGGCTATGCTCTGTGGACTTCAACTGGCTTTAGATTTTGGTTTGAGACAGTGTATAGCGGATGTAGATGCTAAAGTTATAGTGGACTGGATCAATAATGGTAATAATCTTATTTCTGAGATTGGGGGTGTCATTACTGAGATTCAGGTATTGCTTAAGCAGTCTCATTGTGTGTGTGTAAACTTCGTTCCTAGAAAGACTAATCAGGTAGCCCATGTTTTAGCTAAAAACGCCCTCTCGTGTTAAGGATTTGTTTTAGCTGGAGGAATTTTCTCCCTGTGTTAGTTTGCTTATTTCGACTAAGTATCGTGTTCCTTTGTAATCGTTTGTTTCCCTTCAAAAAAAAAAATTACATCAATTTAGTTTATTTTACAAGAGAATACCCAAAATAATTATATTATATATATATATATATATATATATGTATGTATGTATATAAAAGGTAAACTCTTCGTAGGAAAGGGAATTAAGTTACTGGTTTTTGAATTCCTATATTTACTAAATTTTGGGGGAATTAAGTTCAGTGGACCTCACACACATATCAGGAATTAAATTCATGAATGAAAGGAAACTTAATTTCTCTCGCTCAACATAGGAATCAAATTCTCTTTCCTTATTGAAAAGGGACTTCATATATTTTCACTAAACTATCCTCATTTAGCAGTAATAAATAAATAAAGAAACAACTATATTTCTATTTTGTCATTTTCTTCCGGGATTATTCTTTATCATTCTCTTTTATTCATTTTTTTTTTCTCCATATCCTTTTCTTCATAAATATTCTTGAATTTTCATCAAATCATCCAATGAAATTACGTTTTGAAGATTTATATATATATATATATATATATATATATATACCACACACATGGTGGATTAGTGGTAATAGCATGAAATTAATTATGTGTTCAAATTTGTATAATTTCTCAATTTTTAATTAATATTAAACTAATTAGTTAAAATTTTAAAACAAAAATTCAACATACTATATATATGAGGGTATTTTTGTAATCAACTTTGCATTATCCTCATTCTATTTTTCATTCCTAATAAGTTAGTAAACGCTGGAATGGAATTTAATAACTTAATTCTGATTCTCCTTCATTTCCTTTCCAATGAAACTTAATTCAATCCGATTCATTTCATTCCCGATTAGTAAACACGCCCTTAATACTTTGTAAAGAAATTTGAACAAAAGAAAAGCATTATATTAATGAGTTGAAGTTGCATTGCATGATTTGCATCCCATGTGCTTTAATGGATGTTTAATCCAAGTTGACATTCCATAAAATACCATATTATTTCGGTAGAATCTCTGTAAAAAAATATTTTTTTTTTTTCACAGTATTTATCTATCCACATAGATAGATCAGGTGTGTGTATATATATATATATATATATATATATTTAAAGTTTTTTGCTATTGGTAGGATTCGAGCCACTGACTTGGGAGTCATTTGTCCAAACCTCAAGTTTGTCCATCTACCAGCTGAGCTACGCTCTTGGAGAATCTCCATAAATTAATACTTGATAAATTAATAATCTCTATATTATAATATTTTTTTTCCGGTCCCGACTTAGGCCAATGGAATAAATTAATAATTTTGATAAATTGATAAGATAATACTTATCATAAAAACCCTATATAAATCAGTGTTGTAGAAAGCGTTAGGTGCTAGTCGAGCGACAACCCCTCACCTAGCGCCTAGCCCGCCTAGTCGGGGACTAGGCGATTGGACGAAAGTTGATCGATGGCACGCAGGCGGTCGGTCAAAATTTTTTTAATATTTTTTTTATTGTAATTGAGTAAATGTTCATACTATTTCATATATTAAACCTCGAAATGAAAATAAAATTCCAAAAAACTCAATATTGAGAATCAAAATCCATAAACAACTAAACAAAATCTAACAAACTCAATTAAATTCCAAAAGTCAATCCAAAAAAAGTCAACCTAATTGGTCAACGACGACTAGCCATTGACTTTGACCGACTAGGTCAACTAGGTAGTAAACCACCTAGTCGGGGCGGCAAACCGCCGACTGGAGATTAGGCGGCGCCTAGTCGGGGACTTTTACAACATTGATATAAATCTATGGTCTCATTCATATCGTAAATTAATAATTTGCTGAAATTACAAATATAATTTACTATCATATCTCCTTGAAATATGACTCTATTGTTGTTTTTTTTTTTTCTCTTGAAACTCAAATCTAGTTGAATCTCATCTCTAATTTTTCATAACGCATCTAGAAGCTGTTGAATTCTTAAAATGCAATAAAAAAAATTATGAAGTGTGGTTGATGTTTGAGTGATTCTTTGAACGTAATAGACTCCAAAGTATTTGTACCATACTAAGCTTTGTCATCGGTAGGATTCTCATTGATGTTATTAACAATTTCTTCTAAACTTAAAACCTCTTAACTAGCACCATTTTCACGGGATAATTCAAGATGTAATTTACATCCATTTCATCATAGTAATCCGATCATTTGATTAACGTCTCAAGTTCACCAACAATGCCTTCTCTATCTAAGGATTCATCGAAGTTCACTGAGGTTGCTCAAGGATGCACTCTATAAATTAAGAAATCATTAATTTAATGATTAATTAATATCTATTAATTAATAAATTTTGAACGCAACATTATTAGTTTATAGAGATTTTAATGTATTGATATAAGTGGTCTACCACGTATATGGGTTCAACTTCAGCACCACAACATGGTGAAAATAAAATATTTATGTTACTTTGAACGTCGGTTAAAATATATCAAAATTTTCCACAGTTTAAGTAATAAATTCCGGCACATTCATTCTTAGCTTACATTCATTCTTCCAGATTAGTGCTGGCCCGCCGTACTTATTTTACAACCACGAAATTTTCTTCCCAATATTACGAGAGTATATATTTCCCGCACTACATTATAGCTACCGGTAGATTTTTAAACCATTCGGGTCAGATTAAAAAAAATAATAATAAATAAATAAATAAATAATAGGAGACTGAGGCTAGTTTCATTTCTTCTTTGTTCTCTCGTACAAAATGAGAATTTCTTCGGTCCATCAAAAATGGTAGTTAAAGAAAAAATTGATTATTAGTTCAAAGATGTTATTACTTCTTGATCCAACTAAATATATAAAAATAAGAGGAAATATCCATTTTTAACCAAAAAATTAAGAACATTATTGTTTTTTGCCACAATTAGTAAATTAATTATTTTTGTCAAACAATCCATTGTAAAGACTTAATTGTCCCTTTCTTTTTTTCAAAACCTCTTTTCTCTCTCCTTTTCTCTGATCTCACGCCTCCTTCTTTCTCTCCTCTCTCCTCCTCTTTCCTTCTTCTTCTTCTTCATCTTCTTCTTTTCCTCTTTATCTTTCTCTTTTTTTTTTTTCTCCAGATTTTAAAAAAATTTTAGATTTTTCAAAAACAAAAATTTTCAGATCGAACGACCAACGTCCGATTGTCGGTCGTCCGATCTTCCCTCCTTCTTCTTGTCTTTCTCTTCTCTCTTCTCTTTCTCTTTTACGTTTTTTCTAGATTTTTTTTTTTTGAATTTTTTTTTCAGATTTTGTTTTTGTTTAAAATTATTTCCAGATTTTTTAAAAAAAAAATTCATGTTTTTTTTTTTATTTTGAAAAAATTCTAGATTTTTTCAAAAATTTCAGATTATGTTTGTTAAAAAAATTTCCAGATTAGTTTTTTAATTTTTTTTTCCAAATTATTTAAAAAAATTCAGTTTTTTTTTATTATTTTGAAAAATTTCAGATTTAAAAAAGGTTTGCATTTGAAATTGTGAATGTAGTTGATTTTATGTAATTGTGAATGTTTGGATTTGAGTGTTAGCTGGATTTGAGTGTTTAAATTTTTTTTCCAGATTATGTTTGTTAAAAAAAATTTAGATTTAAAAAGGTTTGCATTTAAAATTATGAATGTGGTTGTGATTATAAATATAGTTGATTTAAAAGGTGATTGTAATTGTAAATGTTTGGATTTGAGTGTTAGTTGGATTTGAGTATTTAAATATTTTTCCAGATTTTTTTTTTTAAATTTCCAGATCTTAGTTTGTTCAAAAATTCTTAATTTTTTAAAAAAAATTCAGATCATGTTTGTTAAAAATTTTTTTTTCCAGATTTTGTTCAATTAAACATATCAAACCACCAATTAAACACACTAGTTTTAATTGTGTGTTACTGGTGTGTTTAATTAGGTTGAATTAAACATACTAGCACAACTCAATTAAACACATTAGGGCAAATCAATTAAACACACTGGGGAACCCAATTAAACACACCAGGTGTAAATTAATTAAATACACTAGACCACCAATTCAATACATCACAACAACTCAATTAAACACAACAGGGCAAGACCAAATTAAACACACCAAGAAACACAATTAATCACATCCGGGAAGAAGAAGAAGAAGAAAAAGAAAAAGAAAAAGAAAAAAAGAATAGGACAAAACGACTAAACATACCAGACCAAAATGACTAAACACACCAAAGAAAAACGACTAAACACACCAGACCAAAACGACTAAACACACAAGTGAAAAATAACCAAACACACCAGACAAAAAGGACTAAACACACCAGGCCAAAACGAACGACTAAACACACCAGGCCAAAGGGAATTAAACACACCAGGTAAAAATGACTAAACACACAAGATAAAAAAGAATTAAAAACACTAGGCAAAATTTCTAAATTAAGGGCATTTTTGTCTGAAAAATGGATTTTTTGATAAAAACAATCAAAATACTAGTTCCAACTAAAAACAATTAACCTCCTTAATTTTTGACTAGTTTCCATTTTCACCCTAAAAATAATAGAAATCTAGCTAGATTCTGTCCTGTTAATTTGATTTAAAATTACGAGCGGGATTGACCATTGCTAATAGTGGTAATGCAGATAAACTCAAATTATCACCCGAAACCACGACAATCATGGCGATTTCACTTGCTGATGCACTACGCACTCTGAGAAAGTTCAACGCGGCCGACCCACCAGGCCTGTCCAAGGATGTTGTAGAGCACCCAAGTATGCCTGTAATTATAGGCAGAGTAGGATTGGTAGATAGGCTGCGGATGTCGCCTACTGGGATTTCGACAAGCTGAAGATGGCACCGACTATAGCTGTTCCAATACAGGAGGATGATTTTGATATGGTGAAGCTTCGACGAGTGTTTTGAAGGGGTGAGAGTATTGTGGATTTTATGGTGCGATTATTTGTGAATGAGGGTTTGGTGAGAGACTGAGGGCTAACGATCAAACACTTGGGATTTAGCATGGACATTGTTATTTGTCGCCAAGTTTACTGCCAGGATGGAAAGAAATTCTTACTCTAGAGTCTCAACAAGAGGAATTAAAGGAAACAGAGCTCACACTTTACACTACTCTACTCTTTAGTTCCAGAAAACGAAATATCACATCATTAAAGGACCTTATCATACGTCAAGTCGTCAACTAATAATGAACTCCATCACAAATTGAGGTCATAAAACAAACAAATCTGCATCTAGACTGTCAATGGATAAAACGAAGATTCTAAGATCACCAATCAACTTGTAAACTCAACAATCTTGAAGACTTCAACAATCAATTTTTTTTTTTTTTTTTTTGAAGCAATTTAATGTTGATATTATAAAGAGAAACACATTCCAATCTTCTATGACTGTAGAACAGACCAATTAAAAATGAAAAACAAAGAAAAACATGCTATCTTCCAAGTAAGCTATGGATTGTTGTTCTATCTTCAAATGGGTACAATGGCTATGGGTGGGGGTTTGGATATCAATTGCATGAATCATTTTATCAGGCAGACTAAACCAAATAGACCTTACGGAGGTGATTGGCACAATAAAAAATGTTCGGATATATAATAATCCTATTGACCACAGTTCCTAAGTGAAGCATGCAGATATACATAACATTTCTTTGTAAAAATAAGATACATAATCTCTAAAATGCTCTTTTTGGATTGGAAGAGCTGCCTACCTTTATTGGAGACTATTTTACTCTTGAACACCTGTGGATGACCTGGCACACAATTTAGTTATGGTCACTGCTTTGATCATATTGGACTTAGCTACATCAAGCAGCGGGTCTGCAGTGAGGGCTTTGTTGAAACAGAACTTGGCTTCATCCAATCGACCCTCAGCAACAAATACCAGACCTAGATTGTTAAATGCAGGAGCATAACCAGGTTGAAGTTCAAGTGACTTGGTAAACATTGCCTTGGCATGTTCGTATTGTTTTTGCTGCCGATAGAGATTTCCAAGGTTGGAAAATATTGCATGTGCCTGTTCGGAAGTCGCCAATGCCAAAGCCCGCTTGTATACGTCTTCAGCTTGTGATGGTTCATCTGATAATTGCAGTGAGATGCCTAGGGATGCAAATTTATAACCATAAGATCGATATACTTCGAAAAAATAAAATGATCCGAAGGAAAGATGAATAATAAATATATCATGCAGTATTGTAGTTATCTAGGAATCGTGAGATACCTAAATTTGACCAAGCATAACTGCATTCTCTAAAACGGGCAACTGCAGCCTTGAGATACTTTTGTGATGTTTTAAATTGTTGAGAGCAAAGACTATGAAGGCCAAGTTGGTGCCATTGTACAGCATCATCTGGATTCTCTGCTACCGCCTGATTAATAAAGAACGAATGAATGAAATGAAGATGTTGATTACTGAAAAAATGAAATTCAACAGTGCTCTTTCCTTCCTTGTAACCATAGTATTTTCTTCATATAGTACCACTTAGATGGCAGAAACCAGAGTACTATAAACATTTTCAACTTTAATCAATATTGTAACCAAGATTGGAAAGCATTTATCATATTTAAAAATTCAAGAATATTAATTACACAAAAATGAGCACACTAAATTATAAACCCAAATTGATTCAAAATTTAAATACAAATATTGCATTAAATAAAAGGGTAGTTTTTGACAGTAGTACTTGATAGATACAATCAAAAACAATGTTTTGCATATCCAACGGGCAAAAGTTCTGCAGCTTACCCACACAAATCATTCAAATGAATACATGACTCCAGGAATAATTCTGGCGAAAATAGTACCTGCTTTAAACTGTAAAGAGCACGCTCTTCCACCTCCATCAGCTCATTTTGCTCAGTTTGAAAAGCAGCTGCAATCTCATGTTGGGTTTTGTGAGCCATAGCAAGTCCTGCCCATGCAACGGGAGGCTCAATCTGAACAGGATCTCCTTCTCTTAGTACCGAAGCCATTTCATTTCCTGCCCAAGATAGTTGCTCACTAAGTTCTTGAGACCTTTCCGAATCCTTGATTCGGTGGACTGCAACAGCATAACGAATAGACATACAATTGGGTTCTAGTTTTGCTGCCTGAAGAGCAATAGTAGAGTGAGTGAGAAATGACTATGCTTAGTAAAACCAACAAACAAATAGAGTGGCACAACTAATTGACAAGCAGCTCATGCATAAATTAGAAAAACAATAACAAGTTTTACCACTAAAAATGGAAAATATTGGATAAAGGCAGTGGGGAAAAAACAAAAGTCCACCACTTGATTTTGGTCCTTAGATTCATACAATTTGGGGACAGAAGAGCACCAAAGTGTGTATTGTCTAAGAAACAAAGATGACAACCATTCCATGAAAAGATCAAGGAAACTGATAAACAACCTCAAAAGAGGCTATAAATGACTGTAGCTATGAGCCATGAGCACCTTCTCCAAGCACTTGCCAGAACTTCTATAATCACCAGTCACATGGTATGCATTAGCTAGGTTCACCCATGTATGTGCTGCTTTGGGATCCACTTTTAATGCCCCTAGCAAACACTCCTTTGCAACATTGAAAGCTACAAACTGATCTGCACAAGTACTCTCACCAGCATTTGCACCAGCACCTGACAGTTTAAAGACGGTGAAGCAACATAGATTATTTTAGTCAGATCACATCAAGAAAAAGAAAAGGCAACATTCCAGAAGAAACAAAATAATATTCTCCAACATAATGTTTAAGATTCATGAACATGGAGCCAAATTGATGTGTAGGATACCTGCAACAACTGAACCATGTTTACACAAAAGAAGGGCAGCATAGTCGACTAGGGCAGCAGGATGGTTTTGATCTCTTAGGATCAAATCTTGAAAACATTTTGCTGATAGCTCCAAGTCGCCACTGGCAGATCAAAAGAATTAAGATGTAAGAATAGTGACATCAATAAAGAAGATCCTAACTCAAATCTTTATTCTATTGTATCTTAACAGACACTTGGAACAAATGAGTGAACAATTACTATACCTTTGAAGGTAAGCCAACCCGAGGTTTGCATGGCCAATAAAGATGATAAAACTGAAATAGAACTCTAGAGAAAATAATAAAGTCAATTCATACAATGACGCGTGAAAATGCAAATGTGTACAAAAATAAGAACAACAGTGACATAAAGTACCTGCAAACGACCAGTTTTGAGGAGTATTAAGCCCAAGGTATTCCATACAACTGCTTGCCTTATATCAGCTTGCATTGACTCCTTCAGTTTGGAAAGAATTTCCTCAAGATCTTCAGCTTCAAGTTCTTTATCCAAACTATTTTCCTCTGAATTTTCTAGTAGTAGGCACTACACAATTTATATAACATTTTACACAAATTAGCATCATGACATGTAGCCACATTATCTCTTTTTTCAAATTTCAAAATAAACAAAAATAAATAAATATGCAGCTGACAAAGAAGGAAATATTCACTTGAGTTAAGAAGCTCACTACACCTGTGCATGATGAATCTGAACCAACGAAAGGAGCTCTGGCCTGGCAATCTCTTGCTCACAGCGAAGTAGGATCTCTTCTGCCTTCTCATATGCCAAAACAGCCTAAAAGAATTTTGAATTGAGCATATGACATGATAGCATACAACAAAACCAGAGAGTTAGATTGTTCAAAAGAGCTACCTTTTGAGATTGACCCAATCTTTGATACATTAGGCCAAGCAGAAAATGAGCATGGGCATTTTTTGGCATCTTCCTTGCCACATGTACTAAGCCCTACAAGCATGTACGGACTTGAATGAGCCAAATTGCAATAATTGGTTCTCTAATGAATGAATGACGCGCCAGAAGGATCAAAACGTTAGAAATGAAATCTAAATACTAACAATCCAACTGGGTTACAGGTTACTTTGATTAGATACTTGAAATAAATATTCCCAATACTTATATATGTATAAATGAATCCTGGTAAAATGAATTAAAAGATTTTGAAGTGATGGGTGTGGCAAGACAATATGTGATATCAAATCTATACAAGATTATGGTAATTAAGGGTTTTATAGAAGCAAACATCAAGAAAATAACAAAGGACATCTCCATAACATATCTAGAGATGAACATAGTTTATTACATATTTTCAACCCTTAAAATAGATTTTTTTTTTTTTTTTTTTTTTTTTTTTAAAATAGGTTAAAGAGCTTGGAGTGAAAAATAAAGTATTCTCATCATGTTGCTAGTTCTCAAATGCAATTATCCAGCGGACAAGTATTTAATTAAGCCAAGTCTCAAGTCCCAGGAAGCAAATTCCAATTGAAGCATTTTAATTTCCTGACCACATTTTGACACAATTTGAAATAGTGGAAATATGAAGCCCAGAATTGTTGCATGTGTGAAAGTGAACATATGAGTGATCATTTGAAGAGGAAGGCAGCACTTAAAAGGAAAGAAAAGAGCTTGACACGTGGACCACTTATAACCTTTGGATTTTCCCCTTTGAGGTGACAGAAAGGATGGTTTCACAAGCACTATAAAATATAGCCGCATGCCCGCATCAGGAAAAGAGAGGGGGCTTTTTGATGTGAGCAGAGGCTGGTCTGCGGAGAAGAATTTTGACTTGAAGACGGAGCTTCAATGGATCTTCCGGGTTCTACTGCTATTTTATTTTTAATGTTTTTCTAATTTTCTTTGTCACTTTGTGTTAACTAGATTAGTATTCACATATCTAAATTCCATAATATTTAAAATTGATCACAGCATCTAGTCTCCATTATATATCTAAGTGATAAATTGCAATGTTGAAAAGACAAATCATTTATGGGAGAACTCACAGTTTTAAGGCTGCTGACTTTCTCCTCACGAAAAGAGGTAGTCCCTTGCACGGGCTGGTCCCCATCTGCATCAGCTCCATAATCAAGGGAGGAGGACGACTCTATTTTGCTAATTCGTGACCGGCATTTCACCAGTTTGTTCGTCCTTTTACTTTCTCCTTCTGCTGCCTCAGTCTCTTTAGACATCATTAAATTATCTTTATCTTGACTACTGTGATTGCTATCCTCATTATTCAACCTAAAAAATTTCCATTAGCAGTCTAATTTCCTACTAGACGAAATTTAGGCGTTTAAAATTACAAACTTTGGGAGAATAAAAGACAGTGGAACCTACTTGGTGATGTCGGGACAAGAATCGGCGTCGGTTTCCGGGGGATCAACGTTGAGGTCAGCCAAGAAGATGACCTTAGAAGGCTTAGATATATTCATATACGAGCTCTCAACCGTCGCCGCTTCTGATTTTACTGGCGGTGAATGCATTTCCGCCATTTTGACTTCCATTATTTACTCCGTCTGTAACCAAACTAATTTGACGCCCAGCTCTAAAGTCTTTCTCAGCGAGTCGCTGTTTTACGACTTCTCTAGTCTATCTCTCTCTCTATATATATATATGGCACGCGCCCAGCTCTAAAGTCTTTCTCAGCGAGTCGCTGTTTTACGACTTCTCTAGTCTATCTCTCTCTCTCTATATATATATGGCACGCGCCCGTTATTCCTATCAGGACATCCTTATATAAGATATTGAATATAAACAGCTCATTTATAAAAGTGATTTGATAAGTGTATATATACCAAGTTAAAATACGTAAAACGAGTAACTCACATTCAATGTCCTTATATAATTCTATCAAGGCATTTCTTATGAAAATTTATATATATATATATATATTACATGTTAATACCCATAAAATTTATCAGTACTCCATTTTTATAAATATATTCATGTCTAAAAATTAAAAATTAAATATTACTGTAAACACTCATTCTGATGCCAATAGTACCCTCATTGAAATAAATATATTCACTTTAATACATATTATTTATAAACACTCTTAAAATATTACCACATCCAATTTATTAAAAAAAAAATCAAATCTTTTTTTAATAATGGTCCAATTTACTTTTAGAAATATCTCGAATAAAAGACTCGTATAAAAGGAAATATATATATATATATATATATATATATATGGTCAACAGATTTTCAATTTAGAATTCTCTTCTTTATATAGATATCTTAAAAAAAATAATAATAAATAAATAAATCTTATAGACATCTATGACTATCTTAAAAAATAAAAAATAAAAAATAAAAATTGTTGATATTTACAACCATAGTTAAAAAAATATATTGTTTTTTGATAGAGTTTATAACTATATATATAAAAGAAAGAAAAAAACAATAGATAATCTCTTAATCATCCCATTCAATGGGTATAACCCGTTTGGAATAATCATGTGATGATGAGAAAATTTGATACTTGAAATAAAATTAGAGTTTATCATAAAAATTACGGTTTATCATAATTTTTTTTTTTTTGAAAGGTAAGTTTTTTTTTTTTTTAATAAAGAAATATAGTTAAAAATATTAGTGTAATTAATTAGTTTATATAATATTTAGTTTATTTTTAATTAAAGTAACTTGTTCTTATTGATAAATTTTTATTGGGATATTTTTGTAATTAAATTTTTTAATAAAATATGGGTGTACTAATAAGTTTTATGGGTATTAATATCGGCTCCCATATATATATATATATATATATATATATACACGCAGATTTTCTATTATCATTTCGTCCTGACAATAAATATATCAAGACGAAGAATGTAGACCACTAGATTTACATACTTTGAGTCAAAGTGTGTGCACTTATCAAAACTTCTTTATAATTTGTGGTCTACATTCTTCGTCCTGATATATTTATTGTCAGGACGAACAATAAAAAACGTATATATATATATATATATATATATATATAATCTTTCTCTTGTCAGTTCGCCCTGACAATAAATATATCAGGACGAAGAATGTGGACCATAGATTATGGAGAAGTTTTGACGTGTGTACACTTTGAGTCAAAGTATGTAAATCTAATGGTCAACATTGTTCGTCCTGATATATTTATTGTCAGAATGAACTAATAATAGAAAAAAAAAAAAATATATATATATATATGTAATGTTGTAAAAGTGGACCGGTCCAGCCCAATTCGGTCCGGCATCCCTAGTCCGTTTTCGAAAACGGGCCGGACTTGGTCCGCACCGGCCAGTAGGTGGACCGGACTAGGCCCAGCACATTTTCGAAAATCGTGGCCCGGCATGGTATGTGGACCGTTTCCAACGGACTGTGCCGCCGAACCGGGACCACTAATTCTTTAATATTTTTTTTATATATTTTTTTGGATTTTTGGTTTAGGGAAAAATAAAATACATAATTACAAATTAAAATACTTATATCATTTTAACAATTGAATTATGTAAATGTAGTTAGATTTATTATTTTTGGTAATAAAACAATTCAAAAAATGAATAAAGATAAAGTATTACAAAAAATATAAAATAGATGAAGTTATGAAAATATGAAATGAAGAAGTATTTATTTATTTCTGACTTATGGAATTTAGTATTACATATTTACATTATTGTCTTATTTAAAACCTTACCAAGAAAAACTCAATGAGATAAAAACTTGACAAGGGAAAAAGAGTGCAATCGTATTACTATTTACAAGTTCTGAAATTGGTTACTATCGGAACCGGAAGCCTCATCAACATATAAATTGTTGAAATTTTAAATAAGTTTATTATCTACAATTTGGTTTTGCAACCTCTTTTTAGCATGCTTCCAATCCCAAAAGCTTGTTAATACCTCTACCATGTCCAGAGACAAACAGCTTCTTATTGGTTCAATTATGCGTCCACTGGTGCTGAATGCTTGTTCTGAAGATACCGTGGACACAAGAATAACTAGCACGTCACGTGTTAGGTGTGACAGAATCGGATACTTGTAGGTATAAGACTTCCACCATAATAACAAATCAAATGTCTTCGACAGCATCGAACTGTACTTCAAAGTACCTATTCAATTTGGCACAAGAAGATGGGCCGAATCTTTGGGTTGAAGAAGTACTTGATGATTTGTCCTTTTTTCGACGTTTGAAAATGCTCCAACTTGATGTATTCGGGTGTGTCTCCAGTTCTGTTGATGGTTGGGTGTCAATGTCGTCAAACCTGCACTCATAAATACAAAAAACTTTGAACAACTTGTTTCAAATGTCAATAACTTGTTCTGAATAATCTATTTCCAAATTAGTACCAATAACTTTAAGGAAAACTTCTAAACCAGATAATTTAACCCTAGGATATACTATAACACTTAAGGCAAGTAAAGGAATGGTAGCCCAATGTTTTTTCAACTTTGCCTCTATGACAACAACTACAGTGCATAAATGAACATCTTCCCTATAAGCGTTTAACGCTTCAGACATTTCCACTATTCGATGAATTGCCTCACAAGATGTAAGGTAATAGACCCCGGAAAGAGTTACAGTAGTATCGTAAAAAATCTTTAAAAATTCAACAAAAACCTTTGCCACATACCAATCGTCTGATGTTAGTGCTTGTGCTTGTGGATGGCCAAGTTCGGCCAGCTTCATGTTATTAAAACCTGAAATAGTTGTATCATATAGCAAACAATTTTCCAACATTAAGTAAGTAGAGTTCCACCTTACCGGCATATCAGTTGGGAATCGTCGGGGGCGTAGATTGTTTAATTTGTAGTGTCTACGGAATTCTTGGAATCTAGGATTAGAGCTGCTAATCCAAGAAATGGCATCTCTGATGCGATCTACACAGTCGCTTACTTTCTTCAAACCAGCCTGTACAACTAAATTTATAATATGACATGCACACCGTTGATGGAAGAAATAACCTCCATCTTACGGGTATTTCTTTCAACAAACAATGCAATAGAGCTAGTGTTTGCAGATGCATTATCTAATGTAATATAAATGATGCGATTTGTGATTTGATATGTTTCTAAAACAGAAATAATGACATTAAAAATATTTTCAGCGGTATGAGTAAAATCCATAGACGAAAACCAAGAATTCTTTTTGTTATCCTTAAATCAGAATTTAAGTAGTGTCCAATGACACATAAGTAGTTCTGTTTCGATCATGCGTTCCAAATATAAGAGGTTAATACAATAGAGACATTTAGATGGTGTAATTCAGCACTCAAGTCATCTCTAACGGTTCCAAACAATCTTATCAAATCATTTCTAATGGTGGTTCTAGAAACAGTTTGATATTGGGGGCAGAATGCAGATGTGATCAACTCTTGAAAAAAAACATTGTCAGCAAAATTGATTGGTTGATCAGTTTGTGTAATGAATAGTGCCAAGCAATTTCTAGCGTGTTCGGATCGTACCTCCACGTCGTAACAGACCCATCTGAGTGTCGTTGTAGTTGTGTTTGGGTTCTAGTGTCTACATGTCCATGTGCAAGCATGCATTTGAGCATATGCCTTCTCAAATGACCGGTTCCATTCCTAGTAGTGGAATAGTCCTTAGGACAAAACTTACATTTAGCTTTGGGGCTCATCGTCCCGTCTGGGAGTGTCATTTGTACTATGTGAAAATACTGCCAAACATTTGATGTAAATTTTTTGGGACATGATGTTGGTGTACCAGTAGCAGTAGCGGCGGAATAGGAACCTCTTGCTTGGGGTTTTGTTTGTTCTGAAAGATCAAGATCATTGTTTAGTATGTTCAAACCGTCCGGGAAAAAATGATCCATTTCCTGAAATACAAATATGAACTCATTAGTCATTAATATATTTACATTAACTACTGCACTTAAAAATCATAACTTATTGACTTAAAAATGTTAAAATTAACTACTACAAAAAAAAAAAATCATAATTTACTAATAAAATATATTTAAATAAACTACTAAACTTAAAAATCATAACTTACTAAATTTACTAACAAAATATATTTAAATTAACTATTACACTTATAAATCATAAATTACTAACTTAAAAATGTTAAAATTAACTACTACACATAAAAATCATAATTTACTAACAAAATATATTTAAATAAATTACTAAACTTAAAAATCATAACTTACTAACTTAAAAATGTTAAAATTAACTGCTACACATAAAAATCATAATTTACGAACAAAATATATTTAAATTAATTATTACACTTATAAATCATAATTTACTAACAAAATATATTTACATTAACTACTACACTTTAAAAATTTTATCTTACTAACACAAATATTAAAATTAACTACTACACAAGTACACATAATAATGATTAATTAACTACTAAAAAAATAAAATAAAATTTACTAAATAAACAAAAATATTTAAAAAAATTAGCTAAAGTTTTTACATAACATTAAAAATTTACTCACATAAAGAAATAATAACATTTAAAGAAAAATGTACCTTAAAAGTTTTGTATGTTGGTGGAAAATGAAGAGAACAATAGATAGATAGATAATAGGGAATTAGTATAATAGTATTATAAAATGTATATATATATATATATATATATAGAGAGAGAGAGAGAGAGAGAAAGAGAAACAACGAAATTGAATGAAAATGTGTGGAGATTTGTAGAATGAAGAGATTGAGAGAATGTGAGAATGAGAAAAAGTGTCAAAGTGATTGAAAAATGGAATAAATTGGGGCATTTATAGAAAAATTAGAATTGTGTGTGAAAATATAAAATAAAAGAGTTTAAGGGGTTTTTTTTGTAATTTTCTAAGCCTCCAGCAGTTGAATTTCAAAATTCAACCGTTGGAGGCAGCGGTTAAATTTTTTATTTTATTTTTTATTTTGAAATCAAACGGCCGGACCGTGGTGCTGGCCCGCCTGACCGGTCCAGCGTTCAGTCTGTCTGACTTGGTCCGCCGGCTTAACGTGCCGTGGCTGGTCGGTCCGACAGACCGGACCCCTACAGCCCTGCATACAGCACGCCTCCATACCGTTCTTGGCCCAGCATGCCGCCTCCGCGGATCGGACCTGATCTGGCCCGTTTTTCTTGACAGGCCAAACGAACCAACCCACTTGAGCCTGGTCCATTTTTAGAGCACTATATGTATGTATATGTGCTCGAAACTGGGCTTGGGTTAGGATTTTTTTTTTTTTTTTTTTAATGGTACAGATTCATTGTAGTTGGTGCAAGCCCGACACTTTTTTCATTTTTTTTTTTTTCCATTTATAATCGAATTCGAACTATTAAGAAGTAATCAAGGATCGTGTTTATGAATGTAAGAATAACAAAATAAAATATAAAAAACCTCCTTACATATTTATTGTGGTCTTATAAATGTGTTTTGATGTATACTTGTCTTATGAATACATTGAATAAAGAAAATCTCTAAAATTAAAGCACTAAAATCATATAATTTGTAAACGTGTGATTGGTTCACACAACATGATACTTTTGCAACCAAAGAATCATTTGAAATGATGGAACAAGCATGCAGTTTGGATCTTTTTAAGGATAACAAAGGCCAAAACATATTATTACCAAAAGAACAGTAGAAGTCAAGGAAGCATAGCATTAGGCATATAATAGAATCCTTCTCAAACATACCCCATAAAAAAGAAAACACTAACCATAATAATATTGCAATGTATCACCAACATCATATCACATCCATTTCTAAATTCTAATGAACATACTTCTCATGATGACATGCGCCTAAAGTTATGTCAACGGAACATTGGACTGGGACTGACTTTTATACATTGGCTGGGATATCCATCAGATGACCCATGAAAAAAAAAAAAAATTACTAAAACATCAGAGGAATCCAAACATCCCATTATCTATCATCTATCCATCTTTAAAGCATTGAAAGACCATTAAACAACAATACATGTCGAGACAACACCAGAGGGGGACCAGTATGTCTACGTTTGTTCTTCTCAATTAGCCGCGGCTGGGATAGGCCCATCTCCAAAGACTGGCAGGAGCCACCCTTTGTTCTGGGCATGCTCAAGGTAGAAGCTGAATTTCTCTTTCGCATTTGGAATGTCGAGAGCCAGATCGTCAAGTCCTTCCTTGATCCTGGAGAAGCCTTTGGTCATCTGATTGGTAGTGATTAGGCCTTCATTGAAGCACTCCTGCAACAGATCCA
The DNA here is from genome assembly GCA_035582765.1 of Acer negundo. Taxonomy (NCBI): domain Eukaryota; kingdom Viridiplantae; phylum Streptophyta; class Magnoliopsida; order Sapindales; family Sapindaceae; genus Acer; species Acer negundo. The sequence goes on along the minus strand of CM069238.1, from coordinate 12,545,436 downwards.
GCATCCTATCGTTCTTCTTCTCCATAGCCATGACTAATGCTTTCTTCACCACTTCATGGTTAAAGAAGGGCATTCCTAGATCACGGATACACTGGCAAGCTTCACCCACAACACCCCCACTTTCATATTCTTCCAAGAGCTTCATTATCTTGTCTTTTGCGTCCTCCACAGCCCAACCAGTCCCACCTCCCCAGCACCTAAGGAGCCTCTCGCCAGCATGACGGGCAGCAATGAGTGATCGAGCCATACGAACAGTCTCACTCCCACTACAATTCGGTGCCAACTTGCTGCCAATCTCTTCCAAGTTCAGTGGAGCCAAGACATCATCAATCACAGCCCTTGCCAGAAAAAGAGCAAGCTCATTTGAAGCATCCAAAATGTCCAGAGCAGTATCTTCTGCCGATTCCAGGAGCAAGACAAAGCCATTTACAATATCTTCAGTTGAGAAGATCTCAATGTGAAGAGCTGAAAGCAGAACAGATGCCATTTCTTTTTCTCTATTCTTCCTGTCCATAGCAAGGGTGATCAGCTTCTTCATGAAAATTGGGTTAAATTCAGGTGCCCCAAGATCTTCAAGACTTCGGATTAGTTCAGGAATGTCATCCGAAAGAAAATACTCATGAATTATGGTCACAACTTCCTCTTTGTACCGCCTAATCTTCACATCTTCTTTTGGTACTTCCCCATTATCACCCGTGGATTTCACAAATGAAGCATCAAGCCAACCTTCAGAAATGGCGATGGGGACAAGTGACTGGAACAAGGCTTTCGCAGATGGAATGTCAAGAGCAAGGTCATTGAGACTCTCTTCTAACCGAGAGAACCCTTTAATCATTTGACTAGAACTAATCAGGCCTTCCTCAGCTGCTTCCTTCAACAACTTCAATATAAGTGGTTCTGCCGTCCGAATCTCCATGGCAAGAACCAAAGCCCTCTTCACGACTTCATGATGGAAGAATGTAACCCCTAACTGCCTTATGCACCTGCATGCTTCAAAAGTATCTCCACTCTCCACATACTCCCTCAACAAATCGGTGATCTTTTTCTTCACTTCCTCAACAGTGATGTGAGTGCTACCACCCCACCTTCTCTCCACAAGTTCTGCATGGTGTGGAGCAGAAAGATAGCTCTTCTCAGCAGTTTGGATAACCTGAAAACCATTGGAGGACTTTGGTAGTGTCTTCTCTGCCCTGGTGAGGAAAGCTGGAGGAAGGATGTCATCAACTACAGCACGAGCTAGAAACAAAGCAAGGATATCAACTGCATCTAGTATGTCAACTGCAAGATCATCAGCAGATTCAAGAAGAATGACAAAACCATCTCTAATCTGAGCTGGGCTGATGACATCAGCATACAGTGCTGAAAGCAGAACTGAAGCCATTTCCTTCTCCTTATCATGCCTGTCCATGGCCATGGAAACAAGCCGCTTAATGAAGTAAGGATGATATTCACTGGAGCCAAGTTCTCTGAGGTCAGATGCAGCCACATCCACATCACCAGTGCTGAAGTATTCCTCTATAATGGAAGCAACAGCCTTCTTGTAATCATCCAAGGGGTCAGAAATAGTTGCTCCAACAAGTTGATATGGTTCCTGTTAAAAGCAAAGATAAAAAATGCAATGTAATAGTAATAAAAAATCATCAATGAAAATAACCAACTAGTAAGACCCCAAAAAATCTATTCAATTACAAAATAATATGCAAACACGGACACCAACCAAAATGACTATGGTGCCGTTTGTTTTTCACCACGTAAGTCTTAAGTCTTAAATTAAGTGGATCTTGTCCATTTGTTTTTCAACTTATATCTTAAATTAAAAAGTTCAAATTTTTGACTTTTCACTTGATCAATAAGTGATAAATGATAATGAACACATTAACATTAAATTTCCTAAAATAACCCCATAAATTGGAAGAACTTGCACCGACTATAAATTTCCTTGCATGCAAAATAATAAATCCCGTTGATAATAAAGTGAATATAGATTCATTGGTAAGAGGTGAACCTTATGATAAAGAAGATAAAGATTGATTTACATAATTGGAAGCAACCAATTAGATTTACAACGAAACCTAGAAATCGATCTCGGATCCAATTTGGGTACCTCTACAGGATAAACCTCAACAGAAAACTGAAGAGTAACGTCAACTAGTGATTGAGTTCAATATGTAATTAAATTATTACCAAATACATCCAATGAAAAGAATAAATCTCCATTTTCATCAAAACCTAACCCTAAAATTGAATCTCATATGAGGAAGCTGGAGTCGCCATTAATCATTGGATTGGAAGAGGCTGACCGACCTCCTCTCTATTAATGAGAGGAGGCCGAGCCTCCTAACATTCGTTGGTAATGGACCGTCGTTCCTGACGAAGGAGGCCTCTCTTGGCCTCCTCTTGAGGAATAGGCAAGGAAGGAGCCAATTTTTCTTTCTTTATTTTTAAAAGTATTAAAATGAAAATACTTAAAATAGTGAAAAATATCTTAAAAAAACAAAAACAAAATAATAAGTTGAGAGTGTCTTAACTATTAAGATCTATTAAGTACTTAAGACTATTAAGATTTAAGTTGAAAAACAAAAAAAAAACAAAAAAAAAAACAAAACAAATCGGCAACTAAGAGACTAAAGTCATAAAACTGATTGAAATATTCAAAAATAAAGAGAGTTGGAATCAGATATCAGACAGGAATTACCTCTCCACTGTCATAATTAGGGTCATTCCTATCAATATGAGAATCACCATCAGTGTCAAGCAGTTTGCCCCATGTGCCTTTGCCACCGGCACCATCTGTAATCATTAACCAAAAAGTACAGTGACCAGTCAACACCAAATAATAATGGAATGCACATGAAACAGCGATTCCTACTACCATTATAAGCATAATTGAGCAGGCATAGAGAAAGCAATTCAGAGACTTTCACTTGACATCCACTTTAAAAATGGATTAGGCATGAAAAAAGATTAACAACATGAGTATAGTTCTACACATGTATAACTTTTAATATTATTATTATTATCATTAGTATTTACCTTTGATAGGAGTATAACTTGACTTATTCATAACTTATTTTGCATAAAGAATTCAAAATTTTATACCCCCAAATTGCTAGATATTGCATACAATGCATACATTCTTGTTCCTGCAACTTCATAGAGCCACTTAACATCTACTTAGGAAAATAATTGTGCATCTTCTTCCAGCAATCTTTCTTAGTCATACAAAATATGCCACGAGTTTCTTAACGTTATAGTACAAGCCGACATCAGGTAATAACTTTACAAGGGAAAAAATTCAAGGAAAATTAACAATCAATGAAAAGAAGAAGGCAGGAAAAGAAATATCTCAAAACTAATGATACTCAATAAAATAAATAATTGAACCACATATGTATATCCTTACCATGCTACATAAACATTCAGCCCATTAAAAACACTGCTAGTGGATGAAATCACAGTTTCCAATCAAGACACAGAAGATTATAAAAGCCCTGCTCTCTGACACTAGAGAAAGGATAATGCAACTACATGTAGAACAGAAACTAAACAACTCTATACGCTCAGTTTCCACTTTTTATCTTTATTTTCTTGAGTTCCTTAAAGAGAAGGCCAATCATTGATTGCATGGAACATCCCAAAGTTCAAAATAGAAGTTAAATTAGCCAGAAGTAAATAAAAAGATTGTACCACCCTCCTCCTCCATTTTAAAAAAGAAATACCAATACATACATAGAGGTAAGTTTCATTGATTCAGTATCTATTCTTCAATGTATTATCAGCTTGAGTAACGATGAAAATTTAATATCAGATTCACTGATTTGATTTACACACCAGATTCATAAAAATAAAAAATAAAAAATAAAAACCTATACGGAAAGAGTGCAGAAGTATTCATGTTTCTGAAGACACTTGCAAGACTAGGCTCGTCAGAAATGAAAAATTCAGTTCATAGTGATTTCAAAATCAGTTCAACTATGTGTTCAAATCTACACATGCATAAAAATGGTTAATACCACACCCAGCATTTAATGTTTCAATTAACATCTTCAATCCAATGAAATCCACATTCTCAATCTTACCCCAGAGGCCTAGACCAATGTCTGCAGATAACAAGCCAAGGAACTAAAACATTTTTTTTTTTAATCAGAAACAGAAAACTCCTGCATAAAATAGAAACAGGGTGAAGAAGTGCTAACTCACCCTTCTTTGCACGCCCTAACTTTCCGGAGTGGGTCCTACGCACATGCCTCACAGCAATTCCAGTGTTGGGCGCCTTGCCACTAGCAGGAACTTTCAACGGATGATCAGATAGTAAGGATGATGGAGATTTTGGGGACGATGACAGAATCTCTGCATTTTGGGTTGCTAGTTTAAACATTTCCCTTTGCTCCTCTGTCAGAAATCCCTCACTCGATGCCATTTACACTCACCAAATCTAGACACCGACTAAAATCCAATACTACAAAAGGAAAAGAAACAGCATGAGATCACCTTATAATTGTAAAATCGCAAGATTACATCCCGGAGACTTTTTCCTTTTCTATCTTAACGCTTATCATCAATTCAAGTAAAAACAATAATACTGGAACCTACCATTTTTAATATGAGTTTCCTTTTCTACCTTAACGTTTATCATCAATTCAAGTAAAAAAAAATAATGGAAATTTAACGCTCTATTTAAAAACAATATAATGACTTCACAATAAGGGGGAAAAAACAGCACGAGATCACCTTATCATAGTAAAATTGCAAGATTACATCCCAGAGACTTTTTTTCCTTTTCTATCTTAAGATCTATCATCAACTAAATACAATAATACTGGAACCTACCATTTTTAATACGAGTAAATAATTACATAATGGAAATTTAACGCTCTATCAAAAACCACAGAAGTTTAAAAACAATGCAAAGACTTCACAATAAAGGAGAAAAAAACAGCATGCGATCACCTTATCGTAGTATTACATCCCGGAAACTTTTATTCCTTTTCTATCTTAACGTCTATCATCAATTCAAGTAAAAAAAATAATACTGAAACCTACCATTTTTAATACAAGTAAATAATTACATAATGGAAATTTAACGCTCTCTCAGGAACCGCAGAAGTTTAAAAACAATGCAAAGACTTCACAATAAAGGAGAAAAAACAGCATGAGATCAACTTATCACAGTAAAATTGCAAGATTACATCCCGGAGACTTTTTTTTTTTCTTTTTTCCTTTCTATCTTAACGTCTATCAACAATTCAAGTAAAAACAATAATAATAGAACCTACCATATTTAATACAAGTAAATAATGGAAATTTAAGGCTCTATCAGAAACTGCAGAAGTTTAAAATCAAAGCAAAGACCTCACAATACAGGAGAAAATACAGCATAAGATCACCTTATAATCGTAAAATCGCAAGATTATATCCCAGAGGCATTTTTCCTTTTCTATCGTAACATCTATCATCAATTCAAGTAAAAACAACAATACCAGAAACTACCATTTTTAATACGAGTAAATAATTATATGATGGAAATTGAACGCTCTATCACAAACTACAGAAGTTTAAAATCAATGCAAAGACTTCACAATACAGGAGAAAAAACAGCATAAGAACACCTTATCATCGTAAAATCGCAAGATTACATCCCAAACATTTTTCCTTTTCTATCTTAAGGTTGATCATCAATTCAAGTAAAAACAATAATACCAGAACCTACCATTTTTAATAAAAGTAAATAATTACATGATGGAAATTAATCGCTCTATCACAAACTGCAGAAGTTTAAAAACAATGCAAAGACGTCACGATAAAGGAGAAAAAACAGCATGAGATCACCTTATCATTGTAAAATCGCAAGATTACATCCCGGAGACTTTTTCCTTTTCTATCTTACGGTCGATCATCAATTCAAGTAAAAACAATAATACTGGAACCTACCATTATTTAATACGAGTAAATAATTATATAATGGAAATTGAACACTATATCAGAAACTGCAGAAGTTTAAAATCAATGCAAAGAATTCACAGTAAATGCTATAAAACTATACTCCGTTCAGTTGCTGAGCAAAATAGAGACAACAATAATAAATTTCAATCCAGTAGTGTCGCTCACGGTGAAGTCCCTACTCTTCTTTCAATATAATCAACATTTAAAACTCAGTATTTCATTTCTTTTCCCACTATTTTCTTATTAAACAAACAAGCAACACCAAGAAAAAGAAAGAACAAAAAATATATATACATATCTAAAGAGTGTTTTGAGTGTACCTGTAAGTGTAGAGTTAGAAGAAAAATGAAAGCAGAAGCCGAATCCGATTGTTCTGTGCTTGGCCCGGATCTCGAGCCAAGACAGGGAAGCAAATCGGATCTCCACTGAAAAGGGAAAAATGAAAAACCAGAAAAAGAATCTCTCGTCAACCTGAAACCCTAGACAGGTCACAAGAAATCTCGGTGGATCCAAATCAGAGAAGAGTAGGGTGTTTGTCTCAATCCGTTTTTAAGAGAATTGAAATGGATGAGTATGAAAACGAAAGAGAGCGAGAAAGACTAGTTTATATAGGGAGGCTACGGTTACAAGTACACGTCATCATTGGGGTTTTGGGTATATCATCGCTTTGAGTGCCACGTGGCGTTTCCGCTGCAGCCACTTTTATTTGTTGTTCGGTTGTTCCCTCTCTTCTGCTTCCACCCGGCTAAGCCGCTGAGGAGCTTTTTTCATTTTTATTTATAAAAAAAAAAAAAACAAAAAAAAAACAAAAAAAACAAAAAAACTGTTTTAGGGTTTTTTTTTTGTGGTAGTAAAATTACAAAATTATCCTTAGAGATAGTAGATAATGTCCGTACCACAAAATGATGATTGATGTCTTGACTCTGGATGATGATAAGGCATCATTTGATGGTTTTCAAGTGGTAGCTTCCTTTAAAAAGGGGTTTTGGCATTAGGATAATGAGGTTAGAGAGAAACCTGGGGTGAGACTGGCATATTATGTGCGCGCCACATAAAGAAACTTGGGTGAGATAGTATATAAATCACGTACCAATATTTTATTTTTTAGTTATTAGTCTTTTACATAAATGAGTGGATAAGTATTCAAGACGAGTAAATCATATTAACGTTATTTATAATAAACAACATAATGATATTTTGAATTTGATTTTTTTTATTAGTTATTAATCTTTTAAGTAATATATAATGAGTGATGATAGGGTGCACTTGTCTAACCCAAAATTTTTTACTTGAGTAGATTTTTTTCATGAAATTTATTAAAAATTACATACGGTTTATTTTTAGATAATTCATGATTTAGATTTTGAGCCTTGACAATTGACTTCAAATAAACTTTACCATTGCAAATGGTATGATAAGATGAGATTTGTAATAGCAAAATCCTTTTTGAGTTAAACAAATTCCGGTATCTCAAGTTTTGGTTTTGTTCACAAAGGATTTGACTAATTTTGCTTTATCGGCCATGATTTGACTAATTTTGCTTTATCTTCTGATCAGGAATTGGTAGGAATATAGGAGGTTCTTCCTTCTGCTTCCAAATTCCTCTAGCAAGATCTTCTTTTCTTAATGAATTCCGGTTCAAGAAAAAACGATTGTGTATGAGAGTGCAAATTCTGTAGGGTAGGGAGTTTTATTTATGATAATGGAGTGGCTTGGACATGGATATGACTCGATAAAATTCCTTGATGATTCATGATAAGAAGCATCGAGTCAAGTTCACACGTCAAACACCAAATATTTTAAAGAGAACAAACAATGAGGAGGTTGTAGTGATAATTAGATGAGGTATACCGTACTATAAAGACAAAATGAGATTCTATAAAAGACTCAAAAATTCAACAGTTTTTTTTTTTTAATACAATAATATATGATTAGCAGACATCCATTTTAGAATTAGTATTAGATTCCAACTAAACATAATTAGTTGTTGCAGTTGTGAGATAATATAAAAATATATCATAAAGAAAAGCATGTTGTGATTTGTGAAGTGGTGGCATAATTAAATCCCAAAACAAGTGACTGATACGTTAGCAAACAAAATCTTCAGAAAATATATATTAAAAAAACATAATCCAATTACAGGAGAGAACATATTGGTACGTCACTAAACTATGGATGCAAGACATGTCCCTTTCCCCAAACTCTTGATTCAAGTCACGTCATGTCCTGTACCCCCGACCCCCAATTTATGCAGTTACCAAAACTACTTGTGGGTAATTATTTTATTTTTTTTACTGGGGTATAAGAATTGTGGGGATCTTTTAGTTTCCTGCAGCAATCATGCAATCTGCTGAAGACACAGAGTGCATCACAGTTTTCTTTGTTGGGGATGAATAGGAGAGACTGACTTGAGAAACATAATTAATTAGTGGTCTGCTACTGCTTAACAATGTTTGATAGATTTTTCTCAATCTTGTATATTTGAGTCTTCAGCAATCCATGAAGGGCAAGAAAACAGAAAAATCTAATATGGAGAATTCTCAGGAGATATGGGATGATTAAAATCCTTTTATACATTTGTAGTCTTCTCAGCATGAATTAAAAATAAAAATAAAAAGACTGAAACTGAAAAAGAAGAAAAGTTCCGAACAGAGAAATAAGTCAGATATTCCATGTATAGCGGTATTGGGAATTCAGACACCAAAACAATATATACTAAATAGTATGTACATCAAAGAAATAGGATTACCTAAGAATCATTTCGATGCTGTCGTCTACGATTGCAAGATTTTTCTGAAGCCTTTCAATGTTGTTATGTTTTCGTTCAGAAGCTTGACATTATATCCTGGTAGACATGAACCCTCTCAAAGAAAATTTTAGAGCATATGAAGGACAAGCCATGAGAAACTGAAGAAGAATGTTCCTGCATAGAGAGTCTCAACTGGATTAACTTAGATAAGTTAGATTTCTTGTACTACACAAATTCATCAATACCATCATCAATGTTTTGAGTTTTCGGATGCCTTATCTTGTACTTCCAGAATTCGTCTTTCTTTCCTTTCTTCCTAGCTTTCACCATACCCATTTTGCTATTGATGATACCAAGTATAGCACTCCTATCTTTTCTGTTCTTTGTTGCAGCCTTTACATCCAAAATTGACCTTAGCTTCTCATAGGACTTGACATCTGGGACTTGTCCTTTTTTTACCATCTGCTTGTGATAAAAAAATGCCCTCTTAAAATCACGAACACGAACATAGGCATATATCATGGTTGAATAAGTAACCGAATCAGGTTTTAGATTGAGAGCTGCCATTTCTTTCAATAGCTGGGGCAACTTTGAGGTTTGCCCTCCCCGTGCATATGCATTCATCAGCATATTATATGTCATCAATGTTGGCTGCAAGCCAATCTTTCCAAATTCAGAGATCACATCCCTTGCTTCACAGTAGTGACCTTGTTTAGCAAATCCATCAACAAGAGTGTTAAATGTCACCCGTGTGCCTTCAATTCTTTCATTCATCATCGATTTCCAAATTTTCATCAATGTTTCAGCGTCACCAGCACGCCTAAATGCATCCAGTAAAGCAGTGTAGGTCTCTATGGAAGGTTTAATACCTTCCCTCCGCATATTTTCAAATACAGTGTAAGCTTTCTCATGCCAGCCACTGACTGAGTAAGCATGGATAAGTGCTGTATAAGAATGCGAAGTTGGTTTTATACCGACTTTTTTCATCTTCAAGAATGCATCTGCAGCCATGTCACTCATCTTCCTCTGTCTCCCATATGCACTGATCAAACATGTATATGATTTGGCATTTGGCTCCAATCCTATATCCTGCATTTCTAGCAGCAACTTCTCAACGATCTCAGGCTGCATTCTTCTGCTATATGCATCCATAAGAATGTTAAACGTGGCAGACGTAGGCCTAAAGCCTTTTGCTTTCATATCATGATAAAGACCTTCAGCTTCTTCGATTTGGTTGGATTTACAATAAGCATGCATTAAAGTGTTATAAATGATGGCATTTGACAATATCCCTCTCTTCTCCATTTCGATATGGATAATAAGGGCTTCATTCTTCAGCCCCTCGTCACAGAACGATTTTATTAGGGCACCCATAATTTCTTCACTCCACTTGACTCCTTTTCTGGTCATCCTCTCAAAAAACTCCCACGCTTCTTTTGCACTACGACCATTTTTCCTCATGACTGTTATCACTATAGTACATGTCACATGATCTGGACATACATTATTTGTCTCCATTGCCTCGTACACCCTCCAAGCATCATCGTACCTGATATAAGTTGGCAAATGTCAACAACAAGCACTAACAAATGTTTGATTAAAAACTTTGGTCTTTTCATTTTTTGAAAACAGTACCCGATAATCTTTACTCAAACCATTTCCAAACCACCCTCTAGCTACACTGATAAAAAGCATGAACAGGAAATGTTACAAACTACTCTACTGAAATCACAGCTTGGATGGACAAAAAAAGTATTACACTTAGTAACTTTCTGATACGGGGATCCTACGGGATCACTAGTTATCACCGGTGGTAATTAGTTTAAAAAATTTTACACTGATTCCTACCGGTGGGAATTCACTGATTCAGTGATCCGGTTCGTGCGGGATACTGGACTTGATAATTTTCCCACTTATAAACTTTCTCCATAAATTAGCAGATAAGAACAGAATATAAAGATGCTGTCAGCCTCTCAGCAAACAATCAAAACTTCTAAATAATTCACGAAAACTATATTATAACAATCATCACAAACAAGCACCAATCAAAACAGATATTAAGCTGAAAAAAGTGTAAAGAATCTCATATACCTTCCACAAGAAAAGAGCCCAGAAATAGCAGCATTGTAAACATGAACGTCTCTGAACTCCTTGTTTTTAGGCAAATTCTGAAACAAAACTATCAACTCATCTCCCATTCGAGCTCTCCCCAACAATGGAAACAAAACCGAGCATGTGCGTGGCGTCACAAGCGAAGGCTCATGCAATCTCATCCACTCATACAAGTACAAGCAACACCTTAAAAGACCATCTTTAGCCATCAATTCCAACGCTTGCACACATTCGCTTCTACTGACTCTTCCCTCATAGCCTCCCAACATTTCACCCAACGTTGAGTTCTCTGGTAAATTCCTTGCAATTCGCAAAATTTCTTCGACATTACCACCCCCCACGGAGTCGTCCGTTGGTTGCGTCTCTTGTTTTACAATGGGTATGTTATCGATGTCGGATTCGGCTTGATTTTTGGGTTTATTGAAGGATTTTCGGAGGTGCCACGAAGAGCGACGGTTTTTTTGGAGAGATACTTTGCCAAAACGAGGTGGGTCCTGGGTTGATGTTTGAGATTTGAAGAATCTGAGGATTGGGTCAACTGGGTCTTCTTCTTCTTCTTCCTCTTCGTCTTCTTGGGCTTGTTTTTGTAGTTGTTGTTGTTCTTGTTGTTGCAGGAAAGGAAGGAAAATTTGAGGTGAAGACTGAGGAGGGAGAATCGGCGGAGTTGAAGAGAGACATAGACAAGGTTTAATGGGTTTTGAGTGAAGAAGAAGATGAGGTTTTGAGGAGTGGTGAGTTGGGTAATGGCTGTTGATGAAGCCAAATGAAGACGGCAAGCTTTGCCGAGCAAGGGCAGACATGGTGTGGTGTGTTTTGGATTAGATGACAACAGAGTATGTGCTCGTTCTGTTTTTCAATTGATGAAAACATTAATGAGAATCATAAAAGCGGAAACGGTGCGTTTTATTAACAACAAAGTTACAAATCCTTCATACTTATTTAATTTTTTTTTAACATGCATTTAACCTCTCCAAAAAAAAAAAATGCATTTAACCTCCAATAAAATAAATTTAGGCCTAAATATTATGACAAACAGCACAGCTTGATAAGAACATGAGGTTGGTCCCGTGGTTTGCCCCTCACACCTCCACCTCGTGATTGTAGGTTCAAGTCGTCTCCCTTCCTCTAAATCCCAAATTATATTTCCAAAAAAAAAAAAAAAAAAAAGCAACAACACAACTACATAATATTTTGTGTATAAATTATCAGATCTGATAATTTAAGATTCCGTACGAAATCCTATACTGAATCTTGTTCTCGAAAATGAATAATGGAAACAAAACTCACAATTCACAAATGAGGAAGGCTATGTGTTGTATGTATATATTTGATTGAAAAACACGTCAGCAAAATAAACGGGAAACATGAAAGAAAGATAATTCCACGTCATTTGTCAACCAGTCAAAAAAAGAAATGTTGACCACCTGCCACGTCACCTAGCCACATCGTCGAGCTCAATGAAAGTCAAAAGTGTACTCGTCAAGCAACCCAGTCTAGAAAAGGTAAAGATCGCACTCGCCGAATACCTTTACTCGGTACAGACCTACTCGGCCAATACGAGAAAAGTAACCCTATTTAAGTATACCTTATTGAGTGAGGATTCATCCAAAAACAAGATCTGAAGCGTTGTACTCCAACAAGGACTTAACCTTATCTCCTTTCAGAAAAGTCGAAATAGGAAACAAGTCCTAATCAGTCTGTGACACCAGAGTCCTAATACGATTCTATTTAGTAATTCCACTGCCAACGCGGCATGGACGAGAAGAAACCCTAGCATGCTTAGTATAAAAACCATATAATCAACAGAAAGGGGGTTCTGAACCTTGGAGAGAGATATAGAGATTATTGAGTGTGTAACCTACTAACGATTCATAGTATTATTTTCCTACCCTCAAGGGCGTCATGGTTTTTTTTTTTTTTTTCCATTTCTAGGGTTTTCCACATAAAACTTGTGTCTTATATGCATGTATTTACGTTCTTGTTTTCATAAACGTGAAATTATTGTTAGACGTATGGCAATCCAGAATTCACTGTCAACAATTGGTACTAGAAGGAGAGGGTTTAAACAAAAACTTCAAGGAACCCTCATGAACGTATCAGAAACATGAGCAACACTGGTAACAAAGACGGAAACTCCAGTGGTGATAACCATCGCTAGGTCCTTGAAGCAACCAGAGTAGTAGGGGACGGAACGTATATAACTGGGGAACAATCAGTAACAACATCGGAGACTAGGGTGGCTGATCCAGGGACCCTGTAGCACTTTTAAACCGCTCTAATGAACTTGGTCAACGAAGCCAACAAGTTAGGACTCTCACTTGCTATAGGCCTGGGGATTTCCTCTCCATACAATTTAACAACAAGCACACTCGGGGACCACCCACCTGGGAGGTTGCGTTTGAAAGTTCACATTGCAACCCCAGAGGCCCAAACAAGACCATCTATAAAGGAAACACCATGATCAACCTCAAACCTTCGAAGAAAGAAGACAAAGAAAAGGAAAGGGTTTGCTAGAAGAAGAATCTTTTGAGAGGCGAGGTCATGGTAGGACACATGGGACGATTCCCAACAGTGCATACCAGAAGACCTGGCGGAGGCACCGTTATGTTTCCTCTAAAGATAAAAGTCCTCAGTCGAGAAGAGGATTGTGGTTAAAAAAAGCAAAACAAAGAAGATCTGAAAGCATAGACAATTAGAGATCCGGAGGAAGTATAGATAGTAGGAAAGATGGCTATCAAAGAATGACTATCAAAAGCCAACTTGATCCAAAAGGATAATCGATTGGTCGTTGAAGCGTCACCCTCCAAGAACTATTAAAGAAGGTTTCGGCAATGGCCCAAAGATATCGACACAGTGCCTCGACATATGACGAATTAGACAATCCATTCGTCAATCAAATTGCTCACACTCAATTCCCGGAAAGGTTTAGAATGTCGACCATTGAGCAGTACAAAGAGACTAGGGATCCAAAGGAACATGTCAGGCTATTCCGCAATGTCATAGCACAATATACATCCAATGATGGACCACTATGCATAACGTTCTGTCAAACCTTCTTTGACCTTGCCTCTAGATGGTTTGGACGACTCCTACCCAAAAGCATTAATAACTTTTCAGGATTCAGCAAAGCATTAGTGAGAAAGTTCATGTGGAGTGTGCAAAAGAGGAAACCACGTATCCACTTGTCGAATTTGAAACAAGAGAAGAGTGAGTCCCTCAAGAAATACCTAACAAGATTCAAGAAGGAAGTCACTCGGATTGAGAATGCCAACAATGTAGCCGTTATAGCCGCTTTCACTAATGGATTGCAAAGTGGTCAACTGTCCTTTAACTTACGGAGAGACAGACCAAAGACTTACGAAGAGATGATGGGCATAGCCAACGATTATGCCTTAGCTGAAGAAGAGGAGGTAGCATAAAGGGGTAGTTATGTGCATGGCCACAAACCTGATACAAAGCTTGAGTCCAGGGACGACAAAACCAAAACGCAGTCGCGTGATCACCAGAGAGATGTAAAAAGTCGGAAGGACCAATCTAGGGAGAGCCAAGGAAGCAATCGAACCAGTAGGTTCCGTAGTAAGTATAACAACTATACTTTATTGACGGGCGACCCCCACTGCAGTAATCAGCTATTGCCAGGAGAGACAAGACGAAATACTGCCGTTTCCACAAAGATCACAGGCATGATACGTCTAAATGCTACCAGTTGCATGATCATATTGAAAGTCTAATCAAAGAAGGGCACCTCAAGGATTTCACCCTGAAGGGAGATAAACATAGTGGTCACCAAGACAGCCACCGATGAAGTAGATAAGAAAGAAAGAACCCAAGGAAGAGTAGCCCAGGCACCACAATAAACACCATTTTCGGTAAACCCCATACCGATTGGAGTAATAGAGAAAGAATGTCGAAAGTCTGAGAAGTAATGTACGAGAACAAGAATACAGAGGTAAATTATGTACAAAGGAGCCCTAATAGGGGAAAGAAAGGATGGGACCCGATAGTTTTCATGGCTGAGGATTTAGAAGGAATTGACGCAAAACCCAACGATGCAATCGTAGTAGGGGTCCAAATAGCTCATAGGAATGTCCTCCGAGTAATGATAAATAATAGAAGTTTAGCTGACATCTTAAGTGTCATGGTGTATGATGAATTACGGCTGCACATAAAAGACTTGGAACATTTTCACGTACCACAAAAAAGATTTAGGGGCGCAGAGATAAAGTCCTTAGAGACCGTAAAGCTACCAGTAAGATTCAGCACAACACCATGTCATAAGACGATCTTATTAGACTTCGTCGCCGTTGATATCTATAACTGGCCTTACAATGCACTACTCGGGCCACCGTTCCTGAACAAAGCTCGGGCAGTCACATCAACTCATGTATTAAAAGTAAAATTCCCGACAGAATTTGGGATCGGAGAACTCAAATGATCATAAGAAATGGCTCACTTGGCGAACCTGTCAGTTTTCAAAGATAGAGCCAGGGTAAAAATGTTGAGCATATGCGAGCTCAACCAAGAAGTACCTAAAGAGACCCCCAAGAGCTTTGAACTCAACCCAAGGGATATGGCAGAGAAGGAGAAAAAGGAGTCAATTGAATATGTTATTTTAGATAAGGAAGAACCTGATAAAATTGTCAAGATTAGAGTGAGCTTGGCCGAATCAGTTAAAACGGACATAGCGAATTTGCTGAAAGAATACAATAAAATCTTTGCCTGAAGCCATGAAGATATGCCCGGAATCAGCACAAACGTGATCTCATACTATTTGGCTATAGATGACAAAAGCAAGCCAGTGGTACAGAAAAGGAGAAGCTTCAACCCGAAAAAAAGGACAGCAATAAAAGAATAAGTGGCCAAGATACTCGCAACAGGATCAATTAGAGAAATTAAATACTCTGAATGGGTGGTGAATGTGGTTCTTGTGAAGAAGAAAAACAATTAGTTAAGGATGTGTATAGACTTCACTGACCTAAACAAGGCTTGCCCCAAAGATAGCTTCCCACTACCAAGAATCAACCAACTGGTCAACGCTACAACCGAACATGAACTTCTGAGCTTTATGGATGCGTATTCGGGATACAATCAGATAAAGATGCATAAGCCAAATGAAGATAAAACAGCTTTCACCACAGACCAAGGACTGTACTGCAACACAGTCATACCATTTGGTTTGAAAAATACTGGAGCAACAAATCAGCGGCTAGTCAATAGGATGTTCTCCAGCCAAATAGGTAGAAATATAGAGGTATACGTAGATGATATGCTGACCAAAAGTGTCACGGTCAACAGCCATGTGGATGATTTGCGAGAAACTTTCGATGTCTTAACCACGTACGGCATGAAACTGAACCCCGCCAAATGCATGTTCGGCTTACCATCCGGTAAGTTCCTCGGGTATCAGGTACATCAGAAAGGGATATAAGTGAACTTAGACAAAAACCAGGCATTGGCCAATATGGTTTCCCCAAAAACCTTGAAGGACATTCAGAAGCTCACGGGATGTTTGGCGTCGTTAAACAATTCATATCAAAGTCAACGAATAGGTGCTTACCATTTTTCAGAGCTCTAAAGAAAGGCAAAGAGGTAGGGTGGAATGAAGATTGTGAACGGGCTTTTCAGGCCTTGAAAGACTACTTAGGTTGAACGTCACTGTAGTCGAAACCATTAATCAAAGAAACACTGTATCTATACCTGTCGGTCACTAAAGTGGCCACGAGTTCTATACTAGTGAGACAAGAAAAGGGAATCTAGAAGCCAATGTACTACACCAGCAAGGCACTACTGCTCGTAGAGACAAGGTATTCGCCAACCGACAAGATGGCACTCGCACTAATAATAGCAGCGAGAAAACGGAACCCCTATTTCCAAGCACATAAAATTGAGATATATAAAAACTGCCCTTTCAAACCAATCCTACATAAACTAGAAGTATCTGGCAGACTGACAAAATGGGCAATCGAGCTGAGCGAATTCGAAATAGGGTACCTCCCGAGAACGTCGATAAAAGACCAAGAAGTCACTGACTTTGTGGCAAAATTCACTTAACCAGACTTACATGTAGCAAAGATGATGGTGGAACAAATGAAGAAATCTTCCAATGGCAACTTCATGTCGATAGCTCATCAAACATGCACAGTAACAGGGCCGAGATAGTGGTCTCGACCTTGGAAAGAGATTCAGTCGAATAGTCGAATGTGCCTTACGCTTTGATTTTAAAGTCACTAACAATCAGGTCGAGTATGAAGCACTGATAACAGGGTTGAAAGTATGCACGGCTTTAGGGACTAATGAAGTAGAGATTTTCAATGTGTCACAAGTCATTACCATCCAAGTATTATATGAGTATCATGCAAGGGACGAAAGCATGATCGCCTATCTAGAGCTGATGAAAGAATTACTTAGACGATTCAAAGAATTCAGAATCATGCAAATCCCAAGAGAAAAGAATGAGCAAGTGGACGCTTTGGCTAAACTGGCCTCAGCCACGGTCAATATCTGGCTCTGAACCATCCCTATGACTCATCTATCTTAACCGAGCACAGCCGAGCAGAATGAGATCGAAGTAATCTAAAATGGGTCAGACAACTGGATGACACCGATAAGAGAATATCTCATCAATGACACCCTGCCAAGTGATCCGCTAGAGGCAAAGCAACTGAAGTACAAAACTACAAGATACTCGGTCCTCAGCGATGAGCTGTACAGAAGGGATTACACGAGAGTACTGTAGGGTGCGTTTGGTACGTGGGACGGGACAAGACAACGTGAGACAGCTTGTTCTTATCCTATGTTTGGCGTAACCTTTGCAAAGGACTGGATGGGACAAAGTGGGACAGAAATCACAAAAAACTGTCCCACCCTAGACCCTTGGCCAACTTGTCCCATGGCATGGGACAAGTGCCAAAAAGACCAAATTACCCTTCAAATCTTAAAAAAATTACAACCTATATAAATTAAAACCCTAGCCTATTTTCCCTTTTCTTTCTCTCTTCTCCGAGTTCTCTCCAACCCGATCGTTGTTTCCAACCAAGCCAATCGCCTTTCGTTGCCGCCGCAACTCATCGCCGACTTGGTTGCCGTCGAATGCAAACACCGCCGAACTAGGTATGATTTTGCCGCCGCAACTCTCTTCTCTCTCTCTCTCTCTCTTAGTTAGACCTCTTTCGATTCGAGCCGATCTAGAGGTTTAGGTTTCTGGGTTTGATTTCTTTCTCTCTTTCTCTTTATGAGTTTAGGGTTTTGGATTTTGGTTTTTGGGATTTCGATTTAGGGTTCTCAATATTGGATTTTGGGATTTTGGGATTTTGGGATTTTGGGATTTCAGTTATAATCACAATAATTAGCATCAATTTTTTATTTCTGGACCTTTGATTTATTTACCTTGATTAGTTGTTGAAATCAGTTTGGGAAATTGATTAGAGCCCATAAAAAATTATAATTCTTGCTTCTCTGGATCACTAGAACATTATATGGAGCAAGAACAATTAGAGTAATCAAAATCGATTAGTGATAAGTTTGATTCCAATTTTTATTGATTATATGAAATTTGTGATGTTTTGTAGCAGGTGGTAGTGGTTATTGATTTACTACTACTAATACTATTGCCAAGTTTGCTGGGAAGCACAAAAGATTCAATGGTCCACCTTCTGAACATCAAAGTAATCAAAACATGCAAAATGGGGCTAATCGTTTTTTTGCTATCTCATCCAGAACACTAGAGAATTCCAACTTTGGTAGCAATTTTGTTCTACTTCTCAGCAATACAGGACTTCTTGCCGTCTTGGTATTGTTTGCTCATGTCATTGTTTTCACATGTCAGTTGCTAAATTTCGCGAGTTAGTTTTTGCTTATTTCTTTTAATCGTTTTTGTATTATACACAATCTTCTTACCTGTGAAATACATTTGCATTGCCCGTGGAACCTATTTAGGGCTTATAAACTCTGTTGTAACCGTTATTATTTTACAGCATTTGGGATGGAGACTTGAATGACCTGGACTTTCAATATAGCCTATACCTTTAGTTTTTTTTTTTTATGGAGACTTCATTAACAGTGTTGAATTGCTGCTTGAGTTTGATGTTGCTTGTTACACAAGGTTTTTCTCAAATCAACAATTATTGCCTTTTAAAGCCAGTCAATCTAGACTTATCAGATTCATGAACTCGATTCTCATTGCAGTGGTCAAGCTCAAGCAACCAACGTGGAAGGAGTGTTAGGTTATTTAACTAGAGAGTCTAGCTTTGTGATAGTAATTGGTGAAGTTAGTAATTTGGTTGTATGTAAAATTACACTAGTTTCTGTTAAACATTGCTTGAACTGGGTTGTTGTTTGATACGCATGTATGTTTTTTTAGCTGAAAACAGTTAAAACACAAGCATGCTCAATCATGTTATTTTCCTATACAATGATGCTATTTAAATTTGGTATTTGTTGGGATATCATCACTTATGCAATGATGTTATTTAAATTTGGTATTTGTTGGGACATCATCACTTGTAGTCCTTGGGTTCTCGTTTTTCTTTATTATTGGGATTGAGATTTGTATTTCTTATTGGCATGTGTTTGAAGCAACAATAACACTAGATGGTGATGTTTTTATGATACTTTAGATCAGGGTTCCAGATGATCGGAGTGGATGGGATTGGCCTGAAGCATTATCTGCAACTGTTGGTTTGGTGAATTCTAGTGTGAGTACACCCAACATGCCCAGCAATTCCGACTTGGCTAAACTGGTTGGTTCATCTAGAGGTTTAATAAAGTCTGGACAGCATTTAGACAATATTGTATTCCCAAAGAATGCTCGTACAGGCCAGAGTTTGGTGATTGATGCTTTGCATGACAAAGAGCAGAGATATGGTCAGGATAGTAGCAATTATCTTCTCAAGGACTTGATTAATTTGTTCATCAATAATACATTTTGATTAAATGATAAAAGAGTACTATCAATTGATTGACCAAACTGCAAATACTTGTTTCAATTTTTACGCTTATATATGTATATATATATATATATTAATACCTTCGCTCTTTGAAATTACAGGGCAATAACTTTAATTTATGTATGATCTTAATTCCTAATAAATACCCTAGAACAAATGTTGAATGGAGAAAGATGAGCATGGATTCCATGGAAAAGATCTTGGCAGAGACCGTATTTTAATGATAAGTAGATGAATTTAAAAATAAATAAAAAATCATTCTACTTTGAATTTCTAGTTTGGGTAATATGGAATTATTTTTACCAAAAAAAAAAGTTAAATGAGGAAATTGTTAAAAATAATCATGTAAAATTATTATTTAAGAATATTTTTCAATCACAATATTATGATTTTTATTAAATATGATATAGATATATTTATTTAATAAAATCAAATAAATAGTACAATAGGGGTACTCTGGTCATTTGAAACTCTTGTCTTGTCATGTCCCAGCCATAACAGATGCATAATAATACAGTCAACTGTTCTATCCTAAGCATTCCAAAAACAATACAGAACAATATGTTCTGTCCCGTCATGTCCTGTCCCGTCTGCGTATCAAATGCACCCGCAGAGGTGTGTCGGACCCTAAGAAGCTGACTGGATTTTAAAAGACATACATAGTGGAAGCTGTGGGAAGGGTATCAATCTGGCCCATATACTGGCCAACACTGTTCGCCGATGCAAAAAGAACAGCTGCAAAGTGTGAAACGTGTCAAAAAGTTACAAACAACATTCGCCAACCACCTGAGAATATACAAAGTATCACTTCCCCTTGGTCATTCGCCATGTGGAGAATCGATCTAATTGGTCCAATGCCATCAGCGACCGAAGGAAGAGCATAGCACGACATCATGACTATGGATTATTTTACAAAATGGGTAGAAGCTTAACCATTGGTGCATATAACAGAGGCAAAGACCACCAACTTTGTGAAGAAGAACATCTTATACAAGTTTGGGATACCAAACACCATCATTACCGACAATGGGAAGCAATTTGACAACAAGAAGTTCAGGGAATTTTGTAAGAAATATGGGATCAACAATTACTACGCATCTCCCGCCCATCCACTGACAAATGAACAGACTGAAGTATTGAACAAGATAATCAAACACAACTTGAAAGCCAAGCTCGCTGTCAAAAAAGGGAGTTAGATAGAAAAGTTACCACATGTACTATGGGCTTATCGGACCACATAAAGAAGTTCAACAAGTGAGACACCTTACTCAATGGCCTTCGAAACCGAAGTTGTTATCCCAGTAGAAACAACATTCTCCTCGCCAAGAATACGGCTCTTTCAACCTAAAATCAATATTGACATGCTGAAATACGAGTTAGACGAGCTAAAGTAAAGAAGGGAACAAGCCCAAATAAGGAACTCAGCTTACCAACGAAAATCAACCAGGTACTACAATTCATATGTGCGAGTAAAGAGATTCATGCTCGGTGACGTAGTGCTGAAAAGAGTGGCCTCAAGAACCAAAGACAAAGCAGCAGGATCGCTCACAGATAAGTGGGAAGGGCCATACCGTGTCACCGGTATAGCAGGACATGGGGCGTATCGTATCGCTCGAAGAGGAGCCGTAGAGCTTCCTCGACTATGCAACGCACAATATCTGAAGATTTACAACCCTTGACTCCTAACCTTCTTTAAAGTTTGTTTTTGTTGTTTCCTTTTTAGTATTTGCTTTTCAGTATTTTCTTTTAAGTATCGTTGAAACTGCATGAGATTTTCAATAAAGAGTAATTCATTACTAAGTACAAATGTCCCAACAAAAGCAAGTGCCATGATCGGATATAGAAACTATTCGCTTCCGCACAAAGATAAGAGTCTAAACTCTCAGCAACATAAAAGTGTGCGAATAAGGGACTGCCCAACCATAGCAAGCTTAAGATGAAAACGTCACAATAGCGTGAACTAGAAAAATGTTATAAGACAACCGGTGCTCGTCACCATTGGCAAAGCGAAACCCTTCGAGATGCGAATAAAACACTCAGAAAACAGCGCTCGAAAAAATATCCCAAAAGAAGCGCTGGGGGTTGAACAAATTAGCAATCTAAACAAAAATAAGCAAAGGCGGGAGACGTCCCAACAATATACTTAAAGACTTGGTATAGTCGGATACGTTATGACAAACATTAAATAAACCAAAAACTCAATAATGGTAGTGATGCGGCGGATCAACTGGCATTAGATTATTTAGAGGGGTGGGATTTGAAACAAACCAAGTAAGGCTAAACCCGGGCGGCGGAATCAGAATGATTTGAAATTTTGACAGCTGATGCGTTTCGGCGTTTCCGGAACTACTACGAAGCTTCGCTGCGTAAGCACGTCCTTTTTTAGGCAAATTCCGTCGTTTAGGCCTTGAAGTTGCAATTTTTGCCGTTTTAGGAAAGTTTCTTTTTCGCAATAATTTGAGTTTCCCAATTCCGAATCGACTTCCGTCAATTCTGGAGTGTTTAGGATTCTCAGTAGAATTAGTTTTTGCTTTAATTTCGTTTTTGCCTTTTTTGGTAAATTTCCGTTTTTAAGTTGTTTTTCTTGCTTTCCAAGGAATTCGATTAGGCTTAGGATTTATTTTGCTTTAAATAATGATGTAGGCCGAATTGGCCATTCAGCTTTTGATTTATAAAATTTTAGAGTTTTCTCTAATTATTCCAATTTCGGTATTCATCGTGAATCAACGAATTGAAGCCTAACTTTCCGGTATTTGTGCGCAAATCAACGGAACTTTAGTAGATTGTTTCTAATCGTTTTACGCAGGTTTTTCTCGACAGAGCTTCAGCTACATCAGTTGGTATCAGAGCCGTGTTCGTTCGGGACGACATCATCATGCCGCCGAGAAGACGACCAGACCAGATTCTTGTAGACCTAGCCATCGAACGTAACCGTGTGATACAGTTGGAGCGACAGGT
The DNA here is from genome assembly GCA_035582765.1 of Acer negundo. Lineage (NCBI taxonomy): Eukaryota > Viridiplantae > Streptophyta > Magnoliopsida > Sapindales > Sapindaceae > Acer > Acer negundo. The sequence continues at coordinate 12,522,729 of CM069238.1, read as the reverse complement.
GGAGCAATTAACGGCGCAACTTGCGGCGTCAAGAGCCAACCAAAACCCGTTTCAGGCCTTACATCCTGAGACAAGTAGTGACGAAGTGGAAGGGGATCCGCAACCACGACATCGACAGAGAGCGCCTGTGACTGATGACAGGGTTGATGACAGAACTGAAGATGTCAAGCGATGGGAGTCAGGGATGCGGACTGAGGTTCCGGAATTCCGTGGAAGCATGCAGCCAGAAGAGTTTCTGGAATGGATTGGAATCGCTGACGAGATTCTGGAATTCAAAAGAGTTCCTGCGAATGAGAGGGTGGCATTGGTGGCCACGAGGTTTCGGGGTAGAGCCGCGGCTTGGTGGCAACAATTTAAACTCGCTAGGAATCGCGCTGGAAAACCCAAACTTTCTGACTGGGAGAAGATGAAACAAAAGTTGCGTAAAAAGTTTCTACCTCACAATTTTACAAGATTGATGTACCAGAGGTTGCAGAATCTGCGTCAAGGTATGAGGTCTGTTGATGAATATACAACCGAGTTCTATGAGTTGTTGGTGCGAAACGATATAGAGGAGACACAAGATCAGTTGGTGTCGCGCTACTGTGGTGGGTTGCGTACACAAATCCTTGATATGGTTAATCTTTTCGATCCCGTGACAGTAACTGAGGCGCATCAGAGGGCTTTACAATTGGAGAAGACATTGTCGCGAAAATCTAATAGTGGACAGACGCTGAATTTCGGAGGAGGAATGAGCAGTCGAAACAGAGCAAGTAGTTCCAGTGAAAATACTGGAAGTCGACCAGGTGTTAGTGCTAGCAGTGGTTCATATACTGGTCCACGGAACCCGACAAACAACGTTCAAACTCCCAGGGCAACCACTGGCGGATTTCGGTGTTTTGGATGTGGAGAAACGGGTCACAGGCTGTCTGAGTGTCCAAGACCAGCAAAGAGGGTATTATTTATTGACCCGGCAGAATTTAATGAGGAAGATGCGGAAATAATTGAAGAACCACAATCAGGAGCGGAGGAAGTGAGTGAAGAACTGGTAGATGGTGACACCGGAACGATGTTGATGGTGCGACGTACCTGCTTGGCACCGAGAACTGGAGAAGGAGAGTGGCTGCGAAATAACATATTTCAGTCTACTTGTACCATCCTTGGTAAGGTGTGTCGATTTGTCATAGACGGGGGGAGTTGTGAGAATATTGTGTCAGTCGAAGCGGTACGAAAGTTAGGGGTGACGACAGAAAAACATCCAAAACCATATAAACTAGCTTGGCTGTAAAAGGGGGGCGAGGTGACTGTATCACAGCGGGCGCTAATTTCGTTTTCGATGGGAACCAACTACAAGGATCAGATGTGGTGTGATGTGGTGGACATGGATGCATGTCACTTACTACTAGGGAGGCCGTGGCAATATGACAGAAAAGTGTATCATGATGGGTTTAAGAATACCTATTCTTTCGTTTTCCATGAAAAAAAAATTGTGCTACTACCGAGCAAACCATCTGAGAAGATTAAGGCGCATAGCGATACTACTAACCTGTTATCATATGCAAAATTCGAGTTGGAGATAAAGGAAGTAGAAACGGTGTATGTGTTAATGGGAAAAGAAACACAGGCTGATATGGAGGTTCCTAGTGCGGCAGCTCCTCTGATTTCAGAGTTTGCTGATGTGTTTCCGGAAGAATTACCTGAAGGACTACCACCTCTACGTGACATTCTACATCATATCGACCTAGAGCCAGGAGCTATGTTGCCAAACAAACCACATTACAGAATGAGTCCCACTGAGCACGAAGAGTTACGAAGGCAAGTTGAAGAGCTTCAGTCAAAGGGGCATATCCGTGAGAGTCTAAGTCCATGTGCTGTTCCCGCCTTGTTAATTCCCAAGAAAGATGGAACATGGAGGATGTGTGTCGACAGTCGCGCAATTAATAAGATCACAGTAAGGTATCGCTTTCCAATTCCGAGACTAGATGATTTGTTAGATCAATTGAGCGGGGCACATGAGTTCACCAAATTGGACCTGAAGAGTGGGTATCATCAGATTCGTATTCGACCTGGGGATGAATGGAAGACAGCGTTCAAGACGCGAGAGGGGTTATATGAATGGCTAGTCATGCCATTTGGGTTGTCAAACGCGTCTAGCACCTTCATGAGAGTGATGAACCAAGCCCTTCGACCATTTATCGGTAAGTTTGTTGTTGTTTACTTCGATGATATCTTAATTTACAGTGCAAACCCCGAGCTGCATCTTCAGCACATTCGGGAAGTGTTATGTGTGTTGCGTAGAGAAAAATTTGTTGCTGCAGCCAAGAAGTGCGTTTTTATGACACCAAAGGTGTTATTTTTGGGATATGTTATTTCTGGAGAGGGTCTACAGGTGGATGAGTCCAAAATAGAGGCAGTGAGGCAGTGGCCGCAACCGAAAACAATTACTGAGGTACGGAGTTTCCATGGATTGGCATCATTCTACCGCCGGTTCATCCCGCACTTTAGTAGCATTATGGCACCTGTCACTGAGTGTATGAAAGGAGTCAAGTTTCAGTGGACGACCGAAGCTGAAGAAGGTTTTCAGCAAATCAAAGAGAAATTGACAACAGCCCCTATACTCGTTCTACCAGATTTTTCTCAACCGTTCGAGCTGCATAGCGATGCTTCCAAGGTTGGCATCGGAGCTGTTTTGAGTCAAGGTGGGAAACCGGTGGCATATTTCAGTGAGAAACTGTCGGGATCTCGAGTACGTTATAGCACATATGACATAGAATTCTATGCTGTGGTCCAAGCGGTGAAACATTGGCGGCATTACTTATTCCACCGAGAATTCATTCTATACACCGATCATGATTCATTGAGACATCTCCACAGTCAAGAAAAAATTTCTTCCCGGCATGCTTCATGGTCAGCTTACCTTCAACAATTTACATTCGTCCTGAAGCACAAAGCAGGTGTTACGAACCGGGTGGCTGATGCCCTGAGTCGAAGAGTCAATCTGTTATCAACAATGGTTATCCAGGTTCCAGGTTTTAACTCTTTTCGTGAATTATATGATTCAGATCCACACTTTTCAGAGATAATGGTTGCTGTTCGAGAGAAAAAAAATTCGGAATTTGTATTGGTAGATGGGTTCTTGTTTCGGGGAAATCAACTTTGTATTCCCGAGTGTAGTTTGCGTCTGTAAATTATTACGAAAATACATGGGGAGGGTCACGTGGGCAGAGATCGCACGCTTCAGTTAGTTAAGGCATCGTACTTTTGGCCAACAATTCGGAAGGAAGTAGAGAGATATGTGGAACGTTGTCGGATTTGTCAAGTGTCCAAAGGGAAAGCGACTAATGCTGGTTTGTACAGGCCATTACCGATTCCTACTCAACCATGGACGGACTTGAGCATGGATTTTGTTTTGGGACTGCCAAGAACCCAACGTGGATGTGATTCTATCTATGTAGTGGTTGACCGATTTTCCAAGATGGTTCATTTTATCCCGTGCAAAAAAACTACTGATGCTGTCAAGGTCGCCCAATTGTTCTTCCGAGAGATTTATCGCCTTCATGGTTTACCTTCGTCAATTGTTTCTGACCGGGACACTCGATTCCTCAATCACTTTTGGCGGAGCCTTTGGAAGATGGTCAATACAAGGTTGGATTTTAGCAGTGCATATCACCCGCAAACTGATGGGCAGACGGAGGTGGTGAACCGAGCGCTCGGAGATTTACTGAGATGTCTGGTAGGAGAAAATGTTCGGTCATGGGATCTGAAGTTGAGCCAAGCCGAATTTGCCCACAACCATGCTGTCAATAGGAGTACCGGCTTCAGTCCTTTTCAGGTCGTGTACTCACTGGTTCCTCGAAGCCCTATAGACCTGATTCCTCTACCTAGCAAGACTAGAGTTCATGGGAAAGCTGAAGATTTCGTTCAAGGGTTACATGAGGTTCATAAGCAGGTGCAAGAAAATTTGTTGCAATCGGTAGAGAAATACAAGCTGGCCGCGGACAAGAAAAGGCGTCATTTGGAGTTTGATGTGGGCGATTTTGTGTGGGCAGTCCTCACAAAGGACAGGTTTGCTGTGGGGGAGTATAACAAACTTGCTGCTAAGAAGATAGGCCCGCTGGAAATTGTGGAAAAAATTAATCCAAATGCGTATCGCCTGAAACTACCCAGCCATATTAGAACTCATAATGTCTTCAATGTCAAGCATTTGATTCCTTTCCATGGCGACTCCTTTGATGATGACACCGCGATAAATTCGAGGACGAATTTTCTCCAACCTGGGGAGAATGATGCGGCGGATCAACTGGCATTAGATTATTTAGAGGGGTGGGATTTGAAACAAACCAAGTAAGGCTAAACCCGGGCGGCGGAATCAGAATGATTTGAAATTTTGACAGCTGATGCGTTTCGGCGTTTCCGGAACTACTACGAAGCTTCGTTGCGTAAGCACGTCCTTTTTTAGGCAAATTCCGTCATTTAGGCCTTGAAGTTGCAATTTTTGCAGTTTTAGGAAAGTTTTTTTTCGCAATAATTTGAGTTTCCCAATTCCGAATCGACTTCCGTCAATTCTGGAGTGTTTAGGATTCTCAGTAGAATTAGTTTTTGCTTTAATTTCGTTTTTGCCTTTTATGGTAAATTTCCGTTTTTAAGTCGTTTTTCTTGCTTTCCAAGGAATTCGATTAGGCTTAGGATTTATTTTGCTTTAAATAATGATGTAGGCCGAATTGGCCATTCAGCTTTTGATTTATAAAATTTTAGAGTTTTCTCTAATTATTCCAATTTCGGTATTCATCGTGAATCAACGAATTGAAGCCTAACTTTCCGGTATTTGTGCGCAAATCAACGGAACTTTAGTAGGTTGTTTCTAATCGTTTTACGCAGGTTTTTCTCGACAGAGCTTCAGCATCTGACTTATCACCCATGCCGGTAAGACTCCCCTTCTTGCCAGAATGATAGGTGTTGAACGCACGTTTCGTGGGGACTTCCAGATGCATTGGGTGAGGTTCAGTCCTTGTATAACGGCAATGAGCTTTCCACCTCTTAATATGGTCCTTGATCGAGCCCACCGCGCTATCCATAAGCAGTTGGAAGGACTTTTCGAAACGCTTCAGGGCTTTTTCATTCGAATGGTCCTTCATCGTAAAAAACTTTTGGGACTGCCTCATCCCGCGTTTGAACTCAAGCAAGAGAAGTGCTTCATAAGCAAGGGACCTCTTGAACCGATCTACAGCTTGGACCTTCAGTTTAGCTTTCAGGTCCCTCAAGATGGCGTACCTTGAGGCTTGCTGATTTCGTAGATCTTCTGATTCCCGCTCAACCTTTTCCTTAGCCTCTTCAACTAACCTCTTCGCTTTCATGCGGGCTACAAGTGAATCTTGACTCGCAGATAACTGTTCCTTTAGCAGCCTGATCTTTTCTTTAACTACTGGATAACTTCTCCTCAGCGACTAGTTGGGCAACCAAAAACCCATCAACGGATTCCCTCAGCTGAACAAGCTGTTGTGAGCAGGACTCCTCAACACTGAATTTTTCAGCCATAGAACGAGATATATGTTCATGCATGTGCCTATTTTCTATAGAAACTGTGTTCCCACGCCTATAGTTGTCCGCCATCTCGGATATCATCTGGACAAAAAGCAAAGTTAGAAAATAAAAGCATAACTAATAAATCAAAGAGATTAAAAACTTACCAATAAGTGACAGTTGAAAAAGAATTACATCTTCTTGTTGCAAGACTTATTCTTCATATGCTTTCAACTTTGTCCAACATAAACATCGTTATGGATCAAGTGCGCCAAAATCTCAAAAGCAAAATAATCTGAAAGGGAAACAGAACCAGATCCCACTTGGTTAGGCGAGCAGCGTGATCAGAGGTATTCTCAGCTGGACACTTTCCTTAACCAACTCGAGGATTTAAATCACTTGCAGGATCTTCAAGAGTATCGGGTACATTGGCATCAAAAATAGGGACATTTTCATTCGCCCATGAGGCACCTACTTTTTCTTTGCCCTTTCAGCTAGAAAAAGGTCTCATAGAGACCTCATGATCCCATTAATGTTGGTTAGGGTCAACGTTTTGCTCGGGACCATCGCTTACGCCTTCACTATCTTGGGAATCATCGTCATCCGGAACAGTGATTCCCTCATTAGCCAACTCGGCAGCTTGCCTTTGGCTGGCAGCAACAAAATTCTTCACCGTTCTGGCTTGCACGTCGCAAACCATATCAATATCACTCACCACAAAGAAAAACAAAATGTTACCAACCCAAATCAACGAGAAAGCAAAGCAACATCAAAAGTAAACATGGAAAGACTTACGGCGATGACGCCTAGCAGTTAAGCCTAGCAGTTAAACCTAGTAGTTAAACGTGAAAAAACCCACTGAGCTATCATTTTTTCCTCATCTAAGAAAATGGCTGACCTCTCTCAGCCAACGAAAGAATGGCGGCTGATGAGAAATCTCGTTGTCCAATAGAACAGGGGGTGTCTTCGACCAAGATTTAAGGGAGGTGAAATGTCTTGGAACTTTTTTCGTTGAAAAATTCAGGCGAGTACTTACGGGTGCATCCCCTCCCCATGCACCACTTACAAAAAAATCAACTATTCTTCCATCTCTTGTTTGAGGTGGGGAAACCCCAAATGAAGCATTTCTTCTTGTCATCATCTGAAATCTCCACCTGTCATGGATCCCTCGTACCCTCAGGAATCCAGTTTTCCACGACAGAAGAAAGAAGAAAATAAGTACCACTATGATCTAATTGCCTCGGTTTATAGAAATGGTAAATTTCATGAGGGCTGGACGGCCTGTAACCTATCGATTTCCACACAAGGAACAGGCACATTAAGGTTCTGTAACTATTCGAAGCTAACTGAGCTTGCGTAAGTTTGGCGTCAATGAGGAACCTAGTTATAAACGGCTGAAGAGGAAGAGTTACAGCACAACCAAGCATCGAATCGTAAATAGCGACTGCATTCTACGAAGGGTTCCATAAAGCTCATTCGCCAAGTAGCATCAAATGTACAGTGTCGAGAATATCAAATCTTCTCCTGTACTTCGAACCTCTTGCTCACCGACCACGTTCACCTCGCTGTCAAAGCACTCGGATGCTTAAAAGAAAAATGTAACATATCACTTTAATGATCCTCAATGTTTGAATCAACTATCGTCTGAGCACCTAGCAGAGATTCTCTAGAAACCTTGGAAGTCTTTTGTCTACTACCACTGGGTTTCGAAGACCTTGTCATTTCTAAAGAATCACTACCAAAAGATGATTAAGAAGAGATATCGGGGGCACTGGTTTCATGGGTAGAAGGGATATACAAAGAAATTGAAATTGAAAATTTTGGATCAAAATTGTGGATTAACAACTCAAGTTTATCCGCAGTGTTTTTATCACCAAGTTCTAAGGCTCGCATCATATGATTTAAAAATAAAGAGCGTTAAAATGGATGATCTGACGATTTATATACCTATTTGAGGTCCCCATTTCCTATCGTTTATTCTTGTTTTCGAGCATGTTTTTGTATATAATGGGTGTTGAGAGCCATGTGTAGGTACATATTCCCTACAATTGGTGTTTTGAGCTTAAAGTCAAGTTTGGGAAGCCAAAATGAGCAAAAAGATCAAGTAAAGAATTGAAGTCATACAGAGTTGTCGCAGCCTCGCCGTTGACCCAAACCGTAGCGTGATTCATGGTCAACCTCGGTAAGAAATATCATTCTTCCGTGGTGGATCCGCCGTTGACCTAGAACGCGACATTAAGACCGCGGCACTGGTCAACTCTGTTTTCCAAAGGTTAATGGGCTGACATTGCAAATGCCCATGCAGAACACACAGATTTCGAGGTCCATATCTCCCTCCTCATATTGAACTGAGTTTCCTATCATATATTTTCAGAAAGCCTCGGAAGTCTACTTTTCAGCGGTTTTACGGATCACAATTCTGAGCTTTCTAGAGGGAGTTATACTTGTTTTCGTAACGGCGTGCTAGGTTGGAAACACTACCGCGGCAGAGACCTGTGCAGAAAATCCAACTTTTAGGGGTCGTATCTCCCTCCTCATATCGAACCATGTTAAGATCCATACATATTCAGAAAGCCCCAGACTTCTAGTTTCCAGAACATTTTACTGATTACGATTCCGAGCTTTCTATAGGGAGTTATGCTTGTTTTACTAACTAGTGCGCGAAGCTGAAAAAATTCCAGTGAAGTTCGCCCCCATGGTGGTCGCCCCCACCAACAGCGAACTTGGGGGCGACCTCCTCAGCATCAAAAGGGCAGTGAAGTTCTCCCTTTGCTGGTCGCCCCCTCCGACAGCAAACTTAGAGGTGACCTTCCGTTGCCACCATAGCGAATAATCTGTTTTCAAGCCATTTTTTAGGGGCAAATGTGCCTTTTCGCACCCCAATTCATCCTCAAACTTTCCCTAACTATATAAACACCTCTTTGCCTCTTATTTAAAGAATATACACAAATTCTTCACCTCTCAACAACAGCCATCTTCATCTTCTTCCCCAAATCAAGAGAGAGAGAGAGGCCTTTCAAGCTCCCATGGAGGTTCTAACCATAGGAAGCTCTCCACCACCCATTTCTACCCATCATCCACCACTTTTGGGAGTTGATTGTAATGAGATAGGAGTGGTCTATGACCAATTTCGAGCTAGGGATTCATAGAGCTCTTGGAGGGATTTCTTCAAGGGTTGTCTCCTTAAAACTCATTCTCTTTGTATTTCATGTTTTCTTAATTGTGTAATCTCCACTTGGGAAATATTGTAAACCTTATTTGTGCTCAATATATGTTGGTTGTTTTTATATTCATTTGGGTTTTGATTTATTCTTGTTATTATTGCACAATCTCTTATCTTGATATGCATGTGTGTGGAGATTGAAAATTGATATGTGTTCATGGATAGGATTAGGAGTAGATTAACGTAAATGTAGGAGTAGTTATAATCAAATATCCTATTTGTGTGTGTATGTTGATGGAAGGTCCAAATGCCTTGTTTTGATGGGTTTGAGTGTATGTGGGTTAGGATTGTACCTCCATGGATGACCTTCCGGGTATAGTCTTGACCATTTAGCTCTAAAGAATGGATGAAACTTGTTTTATACATGACCGTGCTAGAATAGGTTTTGGTTTATGTTCATATGCTTAATGGTAGGGACTTGAGGCACAATTGTTCTAGCTATGACCTTTGGGGAGTGATTCGTGTCTCGAATCCCTTAGTTGAGATTACAAGCACAATTGCTCTAGCCATGACCTTTGGAGAGTGATTTTTGTTTATGAATCTCTTAATTGAAAGAATAAGCCTGTAACTTGAATTGGATGTCCTTAAAGCCTAACAACCATTATTTGTGCACTTATGTATGGTAAACATATTGAACCTTGTATGATCATTATCATGCATCTCTCCAAGCCACCCTTTTGTTATTTGTCTCTTTAACACCATTCTCACCCCTCCATATTCTCTTTGTTTTTATTTGCATTCTTTTCTTTACATTTCCACACACAACAATCTCACCGCACCCGTATTCCTATTTACATTGCTTTAAACAAACACTAGAACTCGATACGGTTAACGGATGACACCTCCATGTGGACGATATCCTTGCTTGTTGCTATACTAGTCTCTAGTCACTTGCACTAACAAAGTGAACTTTAAATATTAATTTTTTGACATGCAAAATGAAACTTGTCAATGGATCCATGAAAACTCACTAGAAAATCCCTAAGAAAGAGGCATGTCGGATCTTTTGAGTCATCTGGTATTCAAGAGAACAGAAACCAAAGAAAACTGGTCGAAAATCTCGGTGTTGGAAAGCTAAGAATCAAAAACATGCAACTTGAAGTTCTTTGGATGTTTTTTATGGAAGAAGAAGAAGAGGAATAGAATTTGTCAGAGAATAGGAGTGGGCAGTGAAACAGTCCCTTGCCTTAAAAAGAGGAAATTTTCAAATTTCAAAATTCAAGATTGGATTTGTTAGCGTGAACCACCAGTGCACAGGGCAGTGACAAAATTGAAACAGTGAACACGTGGCACCTCAAAGAAGACACCTTGCAATCAAAACGTCATTTCACCGCATTTGATCAGAAGCAGTTTTTGAATTCTTGTGGTTAAAAATAAAGACTTACTATGGATGCCCTAATGTTGAGATTAGCATTCAAAAAGAAATAGACATGTGGATCAAGATAAAAAAGGAGGGAGAGGATTTCCCTAAAGAACCAGTAGCCAAGTATAATTATAACTACTACTCGCAAAAACAAAGGAATGAAGAGATCAAGTCACTTGTTCAGCTTGAAGTATTTATGGGGGTATTGGTGTATGTATATATTCGACTGAAAGACACGTCAGCAAAATAGGCGGGAAACACGAAAGAAAGATAATTCCACATCATTTTTCAACCAGTCAACGAAAGAAACGTTGACCACATGCCATATCACCTAGTCACGTCGTCAAGATCAATGAAAGCCAAAAGTGTACTCGCCAAGCAACCCAGTCTAGAAAAGGTAAGGATCGCACTCATCGAATACCCTTACTCGGCCCAGACTACTCGACCAATACAGGAAAAGTAACGCTATTTAAGTATACCTTCTTAAGCGAGGATTCATCCAGAAACAGGATCTGAAGCATAGTACTCCAACAAGGACTTAACCTTATCTCCTTCTAAAAAAATCGAAACAGGAAACAAGTCCTAATCAATCTGCGACACCAGAGTCCTAATACGATTCTATTTAGTAATTCCACTGTCAACGCGGCATGGACGAGAAGAAACCCTAGCCTGCTTAGTATAAATAGAACCATGTAATCAACAAAAAGGGGGTTCTGAACCTTGGAGAGAGATATAGAGATTATTGAGTGTGTAACCTACTAACGATTCATAGTATTATTTTCCTACCCTCAAAGGCGACGTGGATTTTTCCCTTTCTAGGGTTTTCCACGTAAAACTTGTGTCTTATATGCATGTATTTACATTCTTGTTTTCATAAACATGATATTATTGTTGAACACATGGCAATCCAGAATTCACCGTCAACACTATGTTTGGGATTGCATTGCTTAAGTTAATCTGCTAATAGCTTAACTTAATAAATAATCAACTTAAGAAAAAAAAATAGGTTGATGTTTGGTAAACCAAATTTTAAAATTCTTAACTTTTGAAATGATGGAAAATCTATTGAACAAAATGACTAAGACATCAACAAATATTATAAATATGAAGCATACAAAAAGAAATAAATAACAAATTTAAACAAAAAAAAAATTATGAACTCGGTTCATTTTTGAAACATAACAAAAGAACCTGACTTAGTCAACTCAGACTCCTCCTCTGAGTCAACTCAATCCCCTTCTTCACCAACACACTCAACAGTCAACCTTTGCAAACTCCGGCGTGGCAGCGTCGACTCTCCAATTCCTCCTCCATCTCCAGATCCATCGAGATCGTCGTCAGCCTCCTTCAGGTGCCACCGATATCCTTTCTCACGCGAGCGACGAACAAGTATTTGAAATCATGAGATTTTGTCGCTGATTCGTTGCATCAATGAGGAGGCTTCCGGCTTTTTCAAGATTCCTTCGAAGTTGTGAAAGCAAAACTGGCTTTTGCGACGAATTCACGATTGGATTTGCTTCGAAGTCCTCCTCCAACTGTTTTGGCGCCTCTTCCATTCTCGCCTCCTCCGTTGTCAGAGGAGCTGGTTTCCTCTAGCCACTTCGTCTCCGGAGAATGCCGATCCTCCTCCGACATCGACGTCTGGCGATGGCCATCACGGCAGTGTCTACCATTCCCGTTTTTAGTTTTTAAAATTTTAATTTTTTTTCTTAAAAATAAAAATTTAAATTTTACATTTTAGTTTTTAATTTTTTATTATATTATTATTAAATATTAGGGTAATATTGTCTTTTATCAAAATAGTGAGGGTATTTTAGACATTGTATAAGCAATACGCTAGCTTCTGCTTTAAAAAGCAACCCTCAGACAACTTCTTAAAAGTTACTTCTTTTGTTAGGGAAATGGTGGTCTTTTCATCTTGAATTTTGAAAGTATCATTAGATTAATAACTTAAGTTTAAATGGTGCAAAATAACTAAAATAACCTTATCTCCTTCTTTTATTACATTTGTGCCATCTTTAGGATTTGTTTTTTTTTTTTTTTTGCAAAAATTGTGGTCCTCTATCAATGGAGATGAAAGATCTCCATTGGATGTCAGTTCAACCTCCAATGGAGGTTTCAATGAAGAAGATGACCCAAAAAATTTTGGGAAACTTCATTTTTACCTAGAAAGTTCCAAAAATTGTAAAAAGTCTCGAAAACTACAAAATAGTATCAGAAAAGTCTCAAAAACTACCAAAAAGTCTCGAAAACACCAAAATGTGTCTTGAAAAATACGAAAAATAAGTCTCGAAAAAGAAAACGCGAGACTTATTTTTATGCAATGTTCTAGTAAACGTTAGGCGCTAGTCAAGCAGTGGTGCGACGCCAAACGCTTAGGCCGTATAAGCGGTGACTAGGTGGAGCCGTAGAGGAGCCCTGACAACCTTTTTATTCTTTTATTCCTAAATACAAAATCAATCAATATAAAATAAAAACCCTAGAAGACTGTTGTTGGCGCCGACATAGACGACAACCGGACGAGGCGCTAGAGATGGCGACGACGATGGGTTGGCGATGAGAGTACCAATGGAGACTAGAGAAGGGCAACATTGTTTTGGCTATTTGGTCGAGAGTCATGATGGAGAGGGGTTTTGAAGGTTTTAGGCTGTTGAGCTTTTGGTCTTTTAGGCTTTTGGCTTCGGTTAATGAAGCCCAACAAGGCCCAAAACACTTTCATTAAGTTAAAGTCAGAATTAAAAAAATTAAAAAAATTAAAAACCCCTAGGGTTTTTACTTTGTTCCGGTAGCCGCTCATAATAGAAGTAGCTCACCACTCCAACCTCTCGTCGTCGTCTTCACCATCTCTTCGTTTGGTCATAGCTGTCACCGGCTTCAGCAGCAACCATTGTCAGCTCCAACAGCAGACGTCACTAGCCTCTCGTGCCTCCATCACCATCTTCGTCGTTTCTATTTGCCCTTTAGCCAATTTGGCTCCTGACCGCCTAGAAAGGGCGATTTGGCCTTATTCACGACGGCTAGAGGTCAACAAGCTATACGACAGCACTTAGGCAACCGCCGAATCCGACTTTTTGAACACTGTTTTTATAAGTGCGTTTTAAATATATTTTTATCAGATCCACGCTTTTGGTACTATTAAAACTTAAGTTATTAATTTTGTGATAATCTTAAAACTCTCTATTTAGAGTATTATTAAATTTTCGAACCCATTCACAAATAGGTACTTTTGGATGAAGAATCCCATTGGCTCGAAGTGAATGAAATCAATCCACCTTTAGTATTTGCCGCATCTCCTTCAAAAAGCAGCACTACACGGGTTTCTTTTTATCAAAAACATCAAATAGGTTCTTATCAAAAATCGAATTCAAATGTCATTAATCAAAAAATTGAGACATTTATTGCCCGAAACAAATGGCAAGCAATCTCCTTAGCCGTATGTAACGTGAATGAAATGTGATTTTCCTGTTCGAAATACGATAATGACTAATTTTTGTGGCTTACATAACTCTCACTTATAAATTACATTTCTATAAGAATGTAACCAACTGAAAATTTTATCCTTTCAATTTGAACAGGGTTCTAGTGTTGTACTAAATTGGGAGTCACAACCCCTACATTCTAATCTGAGCATTAAAACTATACCATGTCGGGTCTCTGTGGAAGCAAAAGGTTATAGAATTTATCATGTAAGAAGAAATTCCTTCCCTTGCTATCGACAGCTTTCTTCCACCCGCACCATCCACCGTTTACAATTTTCTTGTGCTCATCATTGCCTGTATAGTGAGGATCAAGTATGAGAAATGCGCAATCTCCACTTGCTTCATTGTAATCAATTCCCAAAAGGGTATATGCAAGAACACCACCACCTGCAACCATATAAAACGAACAAGAAAACACCAAACATTGACATTGGATAAAAGGATGCACGCAGAGTTACTACAAGGTATAATTGTAGATCTCAAGTTACAAATGGAAGGAAAACATTGTTTGTCCAACTGACCAATCATAATGGGTGTTCCTTGACTCTCAAAGTGCAAGGCCAATTCTCGACATTTTTCAGGCAACTCGGCTCCAGACCTCACATTTAATACTTTGCAACTAACCTGCTCGATGCAGCAACTCAAAACTGTTAAATCACTAGATAAATATATGTGAAAATTCATGAATGTGCACTTCATAGCAAGACATTTTTTTGGCCTCTGATAAGAAATGGCATACTTACACCCAGAAGCTTGTCCAAAACAAAGCTCAACTCAATGGCACCAATCCATTCACGTGAACCAATGAAAGAAGGATCCTTGTCACCAATCTCTACAAGTGACTGCTGTATTTCTCTTTTTTATGAAAAATAAAAGCACTTTGTCAGATCAAATCACATGCTAATACCACAAACAAGTATTTTCCTTTCAGATCTATACAACATGAAAATCATAAGAAAAGTGCAGGAAATTGGAAAGGCCAATTCAACCATAAGAAATCACAGTTTAGAACAGTGAGATTTGAAGAGCTTAAAAGACGAAAAACTGAGAAGAACACTGCCAAAAGAAAATTGTGAAGAAAAAAAAAAGAGGACACCTTAGCATGCTCTAGGTGGATGATCTTTTTCATACCTGTGTGAAGGGACATTGATGGATGTGTAATGTTGCAGTTTGAACCATGAAACGATAGTCTGTAGGGAACGGTAAGCACAACCCCAGCCCTGGCAAATGATATATAATGAATTTGTAGTAGATCTACAAAATACTAATGACTAACAGTCTAACACAATAAAAATGCTTCATTTGCATTTACATAGCAAAATTCGAGCAAATCATAAATCTGTAAGCACTTTCATACAATAAGAAATTCAATTTCTATAAGAACAGTCTTAGAGACTAGGAGAAGAAGTTCTTCAAAGTTCAAACAGTGTAAAAGAAAATACAAGACAACTGTATGCTAAAGCTAATACAAAAATTAAGCAGGTCCCCTATGTTAATTTTTTCATAAAATACATGTGAATAAGAAGTTTGGTGTGTATGCACAATTGTTTCATGACAGGTACAAAATGATGAAAAGGTGAAGAACAGCATATTTGCAAAGGATTGAGTATCTTCAGATTTATGGACGTCTAGAAATCAAATTATGGTGGAAATGATATTTTTGATTTAGGGGTAATTTGGTTTAGATGGCATAGCTGTAAAGTATGGTTTGCAATTTTGCATAACAATAAAACTTTATTGCCAAGAGAAGGTGAAAATACTAAACCCATGCAAAAGAATGTTAGTATATTAACATCCATGACAAACTTATCAAAATTTCAAATATAAGTATTTTAAATAGTAAAGCTCCAAAGACATTACTTAAATTGTTAACCGTAGCTATGTCATCATGCAGTTTGTAACCAAGATTTAGTTTATCCAATGTGGAAGAAGCTCAAAAATATTGGAAAGATGATAAAACTTCCTACTACTCAAAGAGGAAAAAACTTCACTACCGAGTCATCAAAGCCATCTTGAAGATAATGAAAATATTCATAAGAACCTTGAACCAAAGAAACGACACCTCCTGAGACTGCAAGAAATCATCATGATTTCAATCAAACAATATCTATGAGGAAAGGAAAAGAAAAAGATAAAAGACAAAAACAATAGTAGCCACTAACCCCCACTGCTTGGGATCCCAAAATGAACATCTTTAAGCAAAGGAAAGCCTGATACCATAGAAATGTGCCAACAAAGTTAGATAAACAAGCACACATATAGACTCATAGAGATAGGCAGATAGCAAATGTCTTGTTACAATCTAAAACTTTTTTTTTTTTTTTTTTTTTTTTTTTTGAAAAACTGATAGGATACTGTCTAGTGTCTACAAGACTGTTGGATATATGAAAAAGGAAGAGTTACCCTTTCTTGATGAATTGTTCCTTGAACCATCCTTTGTTGTAGACAAATCCAGGGCATTAGCAATTCTTAACAAAGGACGATCAAAAGGTAATCCCATCCTTAAGTGTAGGGATTTTCTAACATCAACTGCAGTATCCAAAAGTCATATTTACAGTAATCAATAGTTGGAAGTAAATCAAACTGTGAATTGTGATACAGGTTTAGCTCACTGGTTTCTTTCTAAAATTGTCCACCTAAGAACAACATAACCAATTCTTCCCTATCAAAAGAAATATTAGTGATGGAAATGTCCTGAGAGGTCTTTCATATACTCTGTACACATAAGTTTTGTTATATAAGTTTACCCCCAAAATCATTTTTTCTACCACCAGAAAAGAGCAGGGTGGCTCAGATATGAAGTCGAGATAGAGATCTTTGGATTGTGAGTATGCTACTTGAGAAAGTGGAAGCATCTAAATTAGAGTGATAGAACCAAACTTTACAGCCATAGAGGAACAATTTTCTACTTTTTCGGTAATAAAAAGCATAGCATTTCAAGAATACTTAACACTCTAAGCAGAGGGTTCAATTACCTTGCTTCAGTTCAGTCTCCCCATAACTAAGTTCATAGATAACAGTTATTGGATGCAATACTCCAGGTGGACTGAAGTGGTAAGGATATAGCTGAAAATGAAATATACTTTCTAGTTACTTGCAGAAAAACTTAAGCAAGAAATAATTTTTGTAGAGAATAATTATGTTGTTGATAAAGAACAAACCATTCCATATATTGCAGGTAAATGAAAATCATCTAAATGGAATATGATTAAGCATCACAAAAATAATACATTAATTTGTTTTCTCAACCAGCAAGATGAATAATTGAAAGGGTGCTAACTGAGAGAAATGTCAACAACAAATTGAGGTTCTCTGCATACATGTCTAGAATGGTAAAGGAAGGCCATCATTAGTCTAACAGCAAGACAATCAAGTTTGTAAGCAACTGAACCAAGAATGTCAATGAAGGGATTAGAGCAGAACAAAACTGTTCCAAGTTTATTATGCTATATGAGGACCTGCTCATGAAGGTGGGTTGGGTGTTGTGGCAACAACATGAATGCAATAGTGATATTTTAATATTTAAAACAGATTACCATACCTGAGGGTGTTGAGTAAAGAGGTTAGGCATGATTGCCTTCTTCATTGAATTTAATTGGTCAACCAAACCAGGGAAGACTAACTTAGAGATGGCATACATCAGAGGGAGACTCTTGGTTGCATAACAGAGAACTTGTAGCTTAAAATCTACAATCAAAAGCCTGGCATCTTGCAAAGCTAAAAGCACAAAGTTTAATTTCTATTAAAATAGATTATCAAAATTATTATGAAGCTGTTTTAATAACCATTAAATCAATTTAGCTAATATTTATAAGAGTGATTGTTTAATATCAAACTAAGTACCTGGACAATACTTTGCAATTGGCGCAGTGGATTTAGGAGACTTCTCTGATCTATTAAGCAAAACACTTACTTGAATAGTATCTGCATTCTAAGCAAAAAAACTTTTCAGAAAAAAGATGAAAGCTAATAGGCACTGAGATAGATTTCTAATGGAAGCAATATAAAATCATCTACTAAACAAAACCAGAAAAAAAGGTTCAAACTCCCACATATCTTCCACAAGCAAAATTATTACACAAGAAATATCATATGCTATTTCTTACCTCTGCAGAGAGTATAGTGGTGGCAGATTTACTTTTCGAACAAAAGTGTGCACATGATAAAGCAGTGGTATCCGAATCTTGAGCAGCTTCACCCACAAGCTTGATGTCTGAAAGATTCATATCAAAATCTAAATCTTTGCCACAAAGGATGACAGGTTGAGGTGATTCTGTGGAGGCTTGAGTTAATGTTTCTACCATGTAAATAATCTCTGGATCTTTGAACTTGGCAATAACTGCTTCAGTGGCATGCAAGTACATTTTCTCCGCTTCTGAAAGAGAACAATGGTGCCGATGTGACTAAACATTCAAAAAGTTCGTACATATATTATAACTTATAAGTACAAATCTCTGAAAAGAACTAAACAATTATGAATTCATTATTCGGTGACTCTGAAGACAGCAAAAAATTGAATCGGACTGGCTAATAGTCTGAAAATGCAATACTCGACTCAGCTCAACAAAGCTTTCTGTATATAGATTTGCTTCATTTCCAGCATTTATGCTGTCATCCTACTAACTAAATGTTCATTTACACAACTTTTCCCTAACATCATGATACAACACACCGGGTTTAAGCAAATTGGGGATTCAATTTCAAAGTCCTTAATTATTTTCATGTTATGTATTCACACATGCAAACCTTAAAAAAATCTCTACAACATACAAATTACAGTTTCTAATTACATTCATAGAAAACAAATAAAGGAGTTAAAGAAACGCACCAGAAGTGTTGTTAACAGGATAATAAAACGGCAACGTAATCGGAAGCTCGCATCGAATCAAACAACCTCTCTCCCAAACATACTTCTCAGGATTAACATCGTACAGCACAAAATCAACTGTTTCAATGTCCGCTGGCTTCTCAGATCTCGAGACGAAAAATTGAACATCGCCAGTAACCGAATCCGCAACCGCACCAATCGTAACTGAATTACGCAACTCTGCTTCACCAGACAAGAGCTTTATCAATCTGCGAGCCGCATCAATAGCTTCGCCGGCGTTTTTCTTTTCGAGGTCGGATTTTTTTATAATTAGCGCTCCAATTACGTTAAAACCTTTTGGTAGTAATGTACGGAGATCATCTGCTCATATTGTGTAAGAACAACAGGAGAATTAGTGAAAGGAAATTGTTTATTGGTTTTCGCGGGAAACAAACAGGAAAATTTATTACCTGACTCTCTGTCATAATCCGGAGAGGAAGAATCGTTGTGGATGTATCTGATAGTGGAGACGACGGTGAGTGGCGTGAAAAACGGAGATCCAATAAGCCATTGAATCCCTGTTTTGCTGAGAACGAGCTTGGGGCATAGAATTCGTATGGTTTTCGCGTTCTCGTCCATTTTTTATCTCCGAATTCAATAGTCTCTCTGCTAACTGCGCTCGGGTCACTTTGAATTTGAAGCAATTCACTGTAGTCAACTCCATCGTATTGTAAATTTGTAATGTAACAATGCACCCGATGACGGACTTGATGTTATGGGTCGTACATATGGGCCGGGTTTGGTCTTGGGCCAATTCTAATGTATACGCCTTAAAGTAGGGACTTGTGATCAATTAATGCGATGGCTTGTACAAGTATGGAACAGGTCATAGGTGTAACGAATATTTGTAGTCCCAAATCATGTGAATGTCACCGATTAGGTCATAAGTTTGTCGTTACCCGGTGAGATTAACCACTACAGACACCGATTAGGTCAAAAGTCTCTTCATACTACGAGATTTAATGAACTAAGATGGGACTCAAAACCGCTATCAAAGATGTAAATGAAAAAATGTATAACCACTTTGTTAAGGGTAAATGTTCAATAATACTAAAGATTATATCATATAGATGTGTTTTTTTTTTTCTTTTAATAACAGAGTTGTGAATTTCAAAAAGATATTATAGAAAATTAGAAACCGAAACACTACAGTAACAATCCGGTAACAATTCAATTTCCTAAAAAACTACTTGATGAGTACCTCATGTTGTGTCTTTTTGGCTTATCTATGAGTACTCATAGATGCTTCTTTGAAAATATTCATACTTGACCATTGCATCTGTTCAGAGGAAATATAATGATCATAGAACTGAACTATTAGCCAGAATTTGCTAATGTTAATGAGTGAATTGCTTGTTCGTGAAGACTGATCAAGCAAGAATTACAGCATGTAAGCAAATCCTGGAAGGAAAAAAAAATGAACGAACTGGTTTCCATGATTGAAAATGCTTATCAATTCAACATGGATGAGAAGCACAAGCGGGATTTCTTCCCGTCCAAGCTGGTTATTTACTGCCTACACTACCTAGACATAACTTGTTTAAAAGGACTGCTATCTATCTCCTTCATTGAAAAGCATCCATCTTGGTTACAGTACATTGTTCAAGAAGACTGCAAAGATGTGCAACAGATATATATTAATGAATTTCTTTATCATCCGTGCAGAAGATTAGAAATTGAAATCGGCTCTTCATCTGTATTTCTTTGGGAAGCATGTTCTATAATATCGAAACATACACTATACATAGTAGTAATATAATTAAATTTCACACTATACAAAAGGTGTAAAATTCAAGTGCCAATGCAGCCATACAAAATGATTTGCCATCTGCAACATTCTAGCAGTACTACTTCGCAGCAGTACAAGGAAGAACGCATTCCGATAAGTTTGACCTCCGTTGATGCGCCACCTGCCAAGCCTGCAACATTAAAATACTTCTACAGTCACTATTTAACATTCTAGTTAAATTCAAAGAAGGTGTTTGATACTCACTGGCCTTTTATTAATGATTAATGAATATGGTCAACAAATATGACCCTCTAGAACTGTGACAACTGTCTAATCAATTTCAATTAGCAGCTGCCAGAGTTTCTATGTATCCTACTAGTTATGCAGTACCCTATTATTTACGCAGTCGGCTGCTCAGATTGACTCCAACTTCACAGAGAACAAATGTAAACACGACTTCAAGCTTATGCACAAGTACACATACACACGTACAGTTACAGAACACAACTTAATATTTTTACGGTAGATAACCTTAAGCTAGCAAGGATATAATAGTTAAGCAAGGTCTGCAGGAGAGAGGTAACACAATAATCATACCCACACCTCCGACGGGAAAATGTAGCTTCAGCATTCAGATGCATTTTTCCCATTTCATATTTGTTCTTCTAATTCCTCTTCTCCTTTAACAAAAATTTAACGAAAAATGAAAAGTTTTAGACTATTGACCTTTTCATAGTGTTCTGAGTTGTTACCTTCCTTAGGGGAAATGTGGGGGTTCTCCAACAAAGCACATCTGAGTTCTCCCTCAATCTGCTAAGAACACAAGAAGATGTTAAATAAGTAGTGACCTTCTTTGTAAAGGAAACAAAAAAAAAATACCATTTTGAAGATAAACTGTCATCCATCTTTAAAATACTAATGCATCAACATCATAAACTAAGAGAGATTAATAACAGCATAATCTTAGATTGATCAAAGGGTGCAGCAACACGCATTATATCCCCAGCAATGATATTTTTAGCTTAGGTTCAATGGCTCACACATGTTTTAACTTAGTGACGTGAACAACTCTTTTCTATAATACACCAAAAAGTTGCATATAAAGTCGGTTTGTATTTACATACTAGCATGGGTGCACCAAACACAAAATGAAGAGAACTGTAGACTGTAGAGATGAAAATACGGTACGCTTCTCACCCATCCTCGTCCCTGAAGCTGTTAGTGTAACTATTTGTGTTTCCAGGTAAAAAATAAGGATCATTGGCAGCGACGCATGTTTTGAAAGATGCCTTCCCAGGAATAGACAAGCCAAGCTTGCTTTCTTCTTGGTTACTTGAAGAAACCATTCTAGACATGTCTGCCGCACGTGGCTTCTTTTGAAGCCTTAAAGTTCTGGGGAAACAGCTTGGCTGATGTTCTGGCTCTTGAATAGATAAAATCTTGTATCGACAGTTGTCTCCCTCTTCCTTCAGAGAACTGATTCCATAACCAGGTGTCTTCAATATATCATCTTGCATTGATCTGATAGACAAGGCTGTGCCAGTGCTCAATACATTTCCTTCACTATTTCTTAATGTCTTTATCACTTCTGTTTTGTGATAACAGTTATGAGACATCTGCGACCCACAATCTGAGGAACATGTTAAACTATGTCTTTCCTTCATTATAGGTTTTTCTGAGATATAATCAGAATAGTCAGAATCACTTCCGCGTTCAGTAGACTGAGATTTCTGTTGAATTCTGCGTGAACAATTAAACAAACTGAAAGATGGCTTCCTCACTTTAGTACCGTTCACTGCGGGGGCACAAAGTAACCGAATCTCTACATTGCAACCCAGTATCAATTGAAGTGAACTTGCAATTGATTTCCAGGATTTTTCAGCCTTAGAAACAGAGTCAGGATGGTGGAATTGCAATTCAGCAACTGCCAGACCTGAGATACGGACTATCATTCAGTATAACTTGCAAATTTAAGAAAAATACAAATCAGATATTCTAAAGCAAAAAATTAAGACGGTGAAGATGAGAGAGACCCAAGCATGTACATGTGATAGCCTCAGCAGATATGGCAAAACTATAGCAACCATCCATAACATAATTATGTCTTAACTTCTTGTTGAAATCTTAAAAAAACTACATATTGCAATCAAACTGCCTTTCTAAAGGGATACTTCACATGTTATTCGAGCTCAGTAGGCAGAAGACATTATTCTACTAAACAGATAAGCAAAAATCTTAAGAAAACATGCAGGGAACTTCTCGCTTTCTTCACCTTCCTTGCTGCAATTCCTTTTATTTTCATAACTTCTACAACTTGCAGTTGAATTAACACTACATAACTGCTTACCATTAGTTAGAAAGCCTTGGCAAGCAGTAAATGTTCTTTATCCATACTAGTATATATGATTTAACTATTTTTGTGCACGCTCTAAATTACCGGATGCGTGTACCTTGATTAAATTGAAGAGAAAACAGCTTCCCTTGTTTTCTTAGAAACTTTTTGAGTGAATTAGATTGACCTTCTGTAGCCCTCCTCCATATTGACTCCAATGCTCCCTTACATTCCTCATCTGTTCCAAATTGATGTGATTTATTGTCATCGCAAGAACAAGTGACAGGATGCTTCAAGCTCTCCCCTGGGGATATCGTGCCACGAGACTCATCATCTGCATATTAACAAGAACAGACCTCAATATTGAAAATTACCTCATTCAACTATCTAAAGTTTATGGCAAAATAAAATGAGAGAGAAAGCTTCTAGATGAAACAAAGAAAGTTTTAGAATAGTCTGCAGTAACTGTAATCTTTACAACCTTTGTCATGTGAGCTTCTCAAACTCAGCTTGGAATCATTAACATCTAAGGAAGAAGACTCGACTGAGCTTAACTGCAGAAGGGCTACAGTGAGCCATGTGGTTTGATGTTTTGACATTCTCAATTGCTTCTCCGTTTCAGTAAGTATTTTAAGTGCATGACTCAATTTCTGCATATCTGCTTCAGCTGTGAACACCAAAAACAGCTTCAGAAAATAGTGAAGGGAGAAATACAAAGCAGACTTAATTGACCACAGTAAAGCTGAAATATACACTTAATGATGAAGATCAAGTTATGGGAGAATTGCATATATCATAGTGTTAATGATGAAGATCAAGTTTTAGGAGATTTGCATAAATCATGGTGATGACTACAACTTGATTTATGCAATTTTACCAATCACCTATGAGGAAGACAATTGCTTGATTTATGGGATTTGATGATGGAGGCATATTTTTAGGATTCAAATTATGATTTTTATTTGTTTACTTTTATTTGTTTTTCTTCTCCTATATAATGTTGCTTTGTAACCATTTGATAACAGAGTAGAGTTGAGTTGAGTTGATTAATAAAATTTCAGTTATAAAATTTCTTGTGTTTGCTCTCTCGATATTCATGTGAATCAACGAGTTAGCAATGTGTTCATAGTCCCGGGTATTCCTAGAATCAACAGAGCTTGATCATACCTACCTGCGCTGCATCACTTAATCAGCTGAAATATACACTTAATCAATCGATAGATTGGATAGTGTCATACAATATGTTTATCACAGCAATGTATCACCATTGCAGAGGATTAGTTTGACTCAATTTTAAGACATTCAATGAACAAATGAATACCACAGAAGAATAAGTACCAAATCCTTGAGAGCTATATTAATCACTGATCTAAAACTACAAGCACTGAATGCTCTCATTTAAAAGATTAACTGAAGTGATGAGCATTAAACTAACAAAGCGCTGCAAGATTCTCAGTTCCCTAATGATAATCACTTTGTTTGAGCTGTAATATGGTTTTAAGAATATGAAAGCTACAGCCATAAAATAAGAGATCAGCCAGAACAAATAGTCATGGGAAGCCAAGGAGTGTCCAATCTTGATGCAACTTGGAAACATCAAACTATATTAAGCATATCATGATGTAACTGATCAAACAACATATATCTCAATGATCCTTTTCTAGAAGAAATGCAGGTAAACTTCCATGTTGGCAATAAACTGGAGATCTACAAAAATAAAACTAGCAGCAGTTATATCCGCGATATGAACTTGTAACAAACACATAATCACTTAAGATGACTCATTTTAGTATTTCTAATCAGCTGTACACTGCTTCAACAACCCACATTCAGTAAATAAAGCTGTGTTAGGCAGGTCATCAAACTATTTTATAAAGGACAACATTTTCAAACTATTATTAGAATATATGGCGATGACTCAGATGAGATTGAATTAACTTCTTGTGGGTGCCATCAACCAGAAATGGCCAACTAGACAGTTTGATTATAATTTACAAAAAAAATGCTGACCGGAATATATAAATACTTACAAGCGTGCCTTTCAAAAAACCTTCTTCTAGCTTCAGAACTACCTTCCTGACATTTACCAGCAAGAATGTCCATAATGAGATTTGCCAGCTGAGATATGAGTTGCATGGGATCAATTTTTGAGCGCATCAACTCCCTGGCCATTATTACTGTGTTTGAATGATCAGAAGACAAAGCCAGGTCTAACAAATTAAGCAATTCATCATCAGAAACTGTTCCAATCTGCACAAACAAAAACGAGGGGCAATTTTCAATATCTTAAACAGGAAGCAATGCGCCAAAAATGTATTCAATAAACAATTTCCCAGCACTCACAAGCTCATAGGCCAAGGACATTGTGATTCTATTACCAAGCAAACTGAGTTGATCAAGCATCATCTCTGCATCCCTTAGTGAACCATTAGATTTGGCAGCAATCAAATCTAAAGCGATTTGATCAAAGTCAAGAGCTTCTTCAACACAGATTTTCCTCAGTCTGCTTGCAATATCAGCATCTTTTATATTCGGAAAGTGATATTTCTGGGACCGTGATACTGCACTTCGCGGCAACTTATCCAAGTCTGGCGTGATCATTACAAAGACGACATGTTGAGAAATGTTCCCCAGGCTACTCAAAATAGTAGTCCATGTCTCCCCATGCAACAACTGGCACTCATCAAAAATGAAAATCTTAAACCTTGATGAACTTGGAGGGACAAATGCATTCTTCATGAGGGATCCGATCCTGTCTGTTCGATTGATTCTCACGGAATCCACTTCCTTGACATCCCTGGTTCTTCCAGAGAAAAACAAAATACATTCTCGGCACAGACCACAAGGCTTGTGCTCTTCGATCGAGAGACAATTTAAAGCAGCAGCAAAGATCCTTGAGGCAGAGGTCTTACCTGTACCACGAGGACCATGGAAGAGATAAAAGGAGGTCACCATTCCTCTAGAGACAGCACTCAACAGTGATCTCACAACTACATCTTGTCCTACCAATTCATCAAAACATTTTGGTCTAAATTTCTGACTCAAGCTCCTAGGAGTTTCTGAATACGAAGTAACTTGACTACCACTGCATTTCCGATGCCTATGGCCATAAATTGTCTGACCAACATCCCTGGATAACAAAGGATAGTCTTCCACATCAGAAGAAGGATTTGATTCTCTAGACCGCGGTGTTCTAGACCAGCAGTAGCTTATTCCACAGCCACGGTGATTGTGATCAATATAATCTACCTCTTGATGTGCAAATAATGATGTGCAATTGTTTGAAACAGTATCACTAACAGATGGGCATTGACTATTCACACGACTCGCGACATCGCTGCCAGCTCCATACAATTTTACTTCATTTCTATATCGGGGTTTCCATGTTGAAGCAGATTGTTCATTTCCTTCCATTGATAATGATTCTACAATTGGTCCATTGCACGAATCTACATCCTCCATTGGATCACTAGAGGGCAGAATGCAATTCACATCCAGTTCTTTATCCCTATAATTACTACTACAATATCTTCCACCGCGTGAATCATTTCCATGAACCTCCTTTCCATTTGATTGAAAATTATCTAATCTTTCAACCTGTTTTACCCTCGTAGGTGTACCTGTGCTTTCTACCAAACCAAAATTCTGACTTCTAATTAACTTAGAATTATCCAAACCACAATGCATTTCTTCTAAATCATCTTTTTCCTCTCCAATCCCATTAAAACCTAGACTTTTACTTCCCAAGAGGCCATTATGATCAAAACCACGTTCTTTACAACTATTTTCAAATCGTACAGAGATCCCATTTGTTGAATTTGTTTCCCAATTCACATTCTCAGGCAAAGCAGAGAATTTGCTCATTGAATTAGTCGCTGGATCCCTCAGTGACCTCACTCTCCTGAGTGCAATAAGAGTTCTAGAGATAGGTATGTCAACAGAGTGCCGTCTCCCGTCCGTCATTGTCAAAATATCAAACCGAAGTTCTTTAACTACTTCAAGCACAAACGACGGGACCCACTGAAACAACCACCGTTTTTAACCTGAAGGAATAGTTGAATATTAGAGTCATCAAGAAAAACATTGACCAGATTTCAAAATGACAAAACTATCACAACCATCAAAAATAAATTGGAGAAAAGAAGGAACCATAATACTATTTACTAAAATCCTGAAGTTCATACTGTTATGTTGTTTTATTGACTCTTAAATCTAAGCTGCTACTTACATTCTACGAAAGGGAAAACTAAATTAAAATTAATTTAAACGGTAAGAAATTTCTTCATTTTCACCAAATGTAATCTTCATTACCAAAAATGGTAAGTGAGTATCTAATTTTCAATAACCAAAGACCTGGCATACAATGCAGAACCTTTCGTCACAAAAAATCAGCTTTTAGAAAACAAAAAGAGAACATATAGTGCTCTACACCTTTAACGAAAGAAAAACATAGAACCATTAAGCCAGTTCACACACAGACACACACGAAGAAGACAAATAAGCGAAAATCTTCAACTATTTCTTCGTACTGCACATGGCTCGAAAGAGAGAGTAACACAAGAAAAAATAGGCTACACAGGGAGAGAATCTGGATTTCAAATTTCACTATGCGATAGACAAAATAAAATACAAGTAAAAAAACAACAACAAAAAAATGCGAAACGACAAAGTTAATAAAAAAAAATCAAAAAAAAAAAAAAAAAATCAAACCTGGAAATAAAAATATATGGTGCATTGCTTTGAAGTTAACGAAGTTTGAATATAAGCAAACGTAAAAAGCGGGTCACGGCAGCGAAACCAGAGTCCGGAAAAAACGTTGTTCTCGGTGGTTGAGCTTTGGTTTGTGTTGGATTGGCATTTGCATTGTATTGTAGATGGAAGAAACAAATACAGCTAGTGAGATAGAGATAGGGTCAGGGAGGAGGAGGTGGTGGTTGTAAGTGGCAAAGTAGTAAATGTCATTAATTAATGAGGGTGATAATAAACGAGAGTCCATTGATTTCATTTGTTTTGTTTAGAGAGAGAGAGAGAGAGAGAGAGAGACAGAGAACAGAATTGTTGAAAAAATATATTTTTGCAGAGAAATTCTTGTTTCTTTCTGGTGTGTGTGTGTGTAGCAGAGTGTTGCAGAGGGGCACTGGTCTCGGCTAGTGAGCCCGAAATAGAGGGTTGTTTCCGTCATTTCGCTATCGGGACGGTTTTGGTTAGTTTGTGTTTCGTCGCAAAAAGCTGTAACTATGGTCGGTTCCAGGTTACTCCAACGCAGCCACCTTCACTCATGGCGCGTATCTCACATTCTTCATCTGAAAATATCCCATATTTTTTAATGTTGTGATAAAGTCCGTATATAATTCGAAAATAATATTTTTCTAATATAAGCTCATGTTATTCTTATGAAATTTAATGAAAACAATAATAATTTGTAACTAAAAAAACTACAAAAATTTTTAATTTTAGTTGTTATTATTGTTGACACTTAAAATTGAAGTTTGATTTAAAGATTTGTTCCGAATAACAACAGTCGATAATTTTCTAGAATTATAGAATCAAAGCTATGGTTAAGGAAAATGGTGATGTTGACGATGTGAC
Organism: Acer negundo; assembly: GCA_035582765.1. NCBI lineage: Eukaryota > Viridiplantae > Streptophyta > Magnoliopsida > Sapindales > Sapindaceae > Acer > Acer negundo. The sequence goes on along the minus strand of CM069238.1, from coordinate 12,494,648 downwards.
TTCCTTGACACTCAAATCATAATTCAATATAAATTATAAAAAAAAAAATATTGAGTAATTAACTAGCAAATAAAAGAATGTTTAACTTTCATTACATGTCATGAGTAAAAATTATACAGAATGTAATGTTTATCATTTGATCACACATAAGTCAGATTAGACAATTATAACACATTTATTATTTTATCATATTATATTATGTTAAGAACTACTAATTTATTAATGACAAGTTATTATATGATTTGCATGACATGCAATATGCAACCTCATAGAGTTATTATAGCTCATGTTTTTTTTTTTAATAATAAGCTCATGTAATTATAAGTCATGTTATTCTTATGAAATATATTGAAAACAATAATAATTTGTAACCCAAAAAAACTACAAAATTTTAATTTTAGTTGTTATTATTGTTGATGCTTAAAATTGAAGTTTGATTTGAAGATTTGTTCCAAACGACAACGATCGAAAATTTTCCATAATTATAAAATCAAAGTTATGGTTAAGGGAGACGGTAATGTTATCTGTGTGACTTCATTAACACTTAAATCATAATTCAATCTGAATTAGAAAAAAATAATATTAAGTAATTAACTAGCCGATAAAAGAATGGTCAACCTCCATTACATGTTATAAATAAAAATTGTGCAGAATGTAACTTTCACCATTTGATCACACATATGTATTTTTAGACAATTATAACACGTTTATTATTTCGTCATATAATAATATGTTAAGAACTTCTAATTCATTAATGATGAGTTATTATATAATTTGCATGATATGCAATATGCAACCTCAACTTGCAACCTCTTACTATAAGCGCTATCTTACATTTTATTATTAGACTTGTTTTATATATTTTAATATGTCAATGTGATTCATTAAATATTTTTTTTAACTTGTATCTAAATTTATCAGATATCTTGAACTCATTAACTTACAATAAATCAACTATGTTATTGTTTAATAATATTAATGGATATTGGTATAAGTTCTTTATATTTAGTAACTTTAATTTACATAATAATTACCATTGCATTGTAAGAAATGCAATCCGATTGTTATTTTTTTGAAGATAAAAATCACTAAATCTAAAGAATAATTTACAAAAAAACATTCATTAACTTTTTAAGGACTAAAACACAGTTTAACCAGTAAATTACTAATAATACATAACTTTTAAATTTTAACAGCATAATTGAATTATGAAATTCAATTAATAAAAAAAATTCCAAAATTTTATTGCAGAATTGGGATAACAATTTATATTAATTAAAAAACAGAAACGAAAGAGGCGCGTGACTGAAAAAATATATATAGTCCGTTTGGAAATTGAAAGAAGGAGAGAGTAACTGTACCTGTGTTTGGATCCATTAATGGCAAAGGACTATTCTGTACTGCTTTACTACGCGCCAGGCCCGTACGTTCACAGAAGCCAGGATGGGTTTTTTGTTCAAACACTTGGACGCCACGTGTCATGATGAGAGTGGTCTTTCTCTCGATGTTGACATGACTGAATCAGGGTGATAGAACCGGAGACTAATGTGTTGGCTTAAAAAAATGAAAGAAAAATCACTGAAAATGTTGTGATAATTTAATTTATGTTAAAGCTGAAGACTAATCTAGAGGCTAATTATTAGACTGTGTGTGTAGTCTGTGACGAGCCGACTACCTATGCTATTAATTCCCTACTCAACTACGTGATTGATTTCTGATTTAATTCATTTCAATTCTACTCACGTGATTTTTTTTTTTCAATTAAAAGTAAATTTATATGGATGAAATATACAAATATAAAATTCCAAAGTTTTATATTAATTTATTATATATGTGGAATATGAAATATATATATATATATATATCTTAAAATTTTGATGTATTATTATATAAAAAATATAAAGAAAATATGTGAAGATATAAATTATAATGGATTCCCTCTCTATATTTTTCTGGTAAACTTATGATGCTACAAACAACAGATAAAGAATTAATACAAATAAATCACAGAGGAAGATATGAATTAAGGTGAAAACCCGAAAAGAAGAGTTGTCAGGCTCTTATTATGAGTAGTTGCACCAGCTGAATCTTGTTAATTTAATTTGTTTACCTCGATTCAAACTTTCAATATTATTGGACCGACCGAGACCGATGCTATATCTTTAGCTATTATATAAAAATATTAACGATACATATAGTTACAAGAGAGATATTATCTATTTTTATTTGTTTATATTTTAAATGTATCTTTTATTTACACAGTTGGATTGAAATCTAAAGAATATTACACCATCATCTGTCGTTAATGTGAATTTAGATACTCAGTTGATCATCTTTTTCTTGATCTAGAACATTTCAAGACAATGTTATGCATTTAAAAACTATAAAAGTGAAATAAATCAAATAAATAAATCTAACTATTGATTATATATGTCACTAAATTTAGATCAAGAAAAATATCAGATCAATTGAGGATCTAAATTTTCATATATAATAAAGGATAATGTTAGGACACATATTAATAACTACAAAAATACTATTAAAAAAATATTTATTATACAAAAATATTTATTGCATCGATTGAAACAATAAATACATTCATTTTAGACTATTTTTATAGTTATAGGTGCACATATTAACACTATCTGTGATAAAAGATTAGATCAGCGAAACCCGCAAACACATATTTCTTATTTGAAAGGTGTGATGTGATATGAATAAGGGATGTTTGTGAAAATTGGCTTAAAGCTTGATCATTTTCTAACACTACCCTTTAATCACGAATTTAGATGAAAATCCTATTAATATTATAAAAACAAATTTCTTGTAATTTGAAAAAATTGTTAGAAAACTAGTACCAAATATGATCCTCTAGGAGGATTTGCAATTGTAGTGGTCAAAATTTGGGTTTCTGACCCATTAAACGAGTACTACTATTTGTTTCGTAGAAACCCATCAGAAATAACTCCAAGGGTCCAAAAACTGGTCCAAAAAGTCATTGGACCAAGTCAAAACATGTGGTCAAATCAAATCATAAATCAGTCAATCATGATTGGACGTTTCACAAACCCCAACATCAGACTTTATTGCCAGGTTCAAACGAATCGAAACGGGCAATTAAAACCCCTTGATCCACGCTCTCGTTTGAATGATCGAGACATTGAAGACCTCTAATCTTCATGATAAATAGGAGGCCTTTTCTCAAAGAAGAAGGTCCTGATTTCTTCACAACTTATGCGAAAGCTCTCAATCTCTCTCAAATCTTCTCCGCTAAACTCAACTTTCTTAGCATTTATTGTGGTGGTTCTCATCCAACATTAATTGTTGATCCACCCCCTAGTCGATTCGAAACTATCACCCTCGAGCAAAGATTAATTTGATCCTCAATCGATCCCAGTCAAACAAAGGAATTCTTCAAAGCAGTGAAGCTATCAAATTGCTCGACTATCAACATCGACCAAATCCATGATCAACCAATTGCCAGATTCGACAATATCGAATAAATACGATTTGCTACTCTATCTTTCCATATTCTTTATATATCGAACAAATACTGACTTGAACGTCGGAGAGTCCCCTAAAGGGAACAACCCCTCATGTGGTTCGCCACCGTTCTATTTCCTTTGTTGTTTTACAGGTTATCAATGCTCACCTCGACGATAAAAATAAATTATATCCAATCGACTACAGCAACTAAATTTATTTTTAAAATATGTAAAACCTAGGGGCATTTTGGAAATCTCCTTATGGTCCTTGTGGATAAGAATCATTTGTATATACTATATACTTTTATAATGGTGACAAAAATAAATATCTCCATAATGCACGGAACTGTTAAATGTGGACCATTTTATCATGCAGTTTGACTGTTTGATAAATAACCATTCTATAACTATCCCCGCCAATTTTTCAAAATTAGTTTCATATTACAAACTAAAATACTAAATCAACTTAAAAATTTGACATCAAATGTGTAGTTTTAAATTCACCCATTAATTAGGTATAACCATATAAATCTTCTTCTACATCATTGGATTAAGGGCAAATGAATAGATATATATTGAAGTAATAAATTTAAATCAAATTTTTAAATTGATTTAGTCTAACCTTATATATATAAGGACAGCGGTGACTCGTACCTCAAACTTTTTTATACTGAATGAGCATAGGGATGGCAACAGATTAGTTTTAAATGGGTTTTACTAAATCCAAATCCGAACATGTGAAATTTTTTGATCGTAAACCTGTGAAATTAAACGAGTTCGGGTCACCTACATGTCTTGGCTTCACCTATACCTGCACATTTATACGAGTTTATGGGTACCTACAGGTTTTGATCAATCCATTAAATCGTGAACGCATGAATGTACCCACAATTTTTATAAGAAAAAAAAAAAAAACTAAATATGATTAACAATAAAACAATACAAGTGGGTTTGTGTATTTGATTTTTTTCCAAACCCGAATCTGCTTCGGGTTTGTAACACTCAAACGTATCCATGAACTTGATTAGTAAAACCATGATTGTCCATCGCATTTCAGGTTCAAATAGGAGTTCATGGATTTATGTGAAATTGCCATCCCTATAATACTTTAGCACTAAAACACATTGGCCACATTAGTGTTTTCCTTTATTAAAAAAAAATTAAAAAAACAAATTCATGTATATAGTGTTTAGATCTCTTCATATTGTATAATATTATTACATATGATATGAGTAGCCAAAAAAGTTAAATCCTATACTAGCTAGTATTACATAATGAAAAGTACATTGCATATGGGGACCACCAAAGATTCTTCCTCTCTTAACTAGCTTAGATATCTATATACATCGCTAGCTTAGATATCTATATTCATCTCTAAGAAGCAGGACCAATGCGACAATAATGGTAAAAATATATACTAAAGAGGAAAAAAAATGATAATCATATATATTTGTTTTTATCTTGTTTTGAAGTATAATGTCCTTTTATTAGAGTCGTGACACAAGTTTAAGGAATTTACGATCCAAATGATGTGATAAGTGAATTGTTATCATCACATACAATATGTGGTAGTACGGTTAGTGAAAAAAATCACTTGTTACATTATTTGTGTTGAAATTTAGATTAAATTTTTATATTGTCTAGCGTTAGTGTTTTTTTACGTGAACTTTTAGTGAAATCTATGACCTATTTAGTGAAATCGATGTCTTGGTAATATTACCTTCATTAATTATAACTTATAAGTTAAGAGTAATGTTACATTATCCAATTTTGGTGTCCCATTATTGTGGTAACAATGTAGACCATTAATTTAAATTGTATTAGATTTATATAATTTAAAATAATAATTTATAGCATTATCAAATCATTTTGGTATCAGATTTAAACATCAAATTTAAATACTAAATTTAGACAACATAACAATAATCATTAGTTAACGAGGAGAAAATCTTAAACATGATGATCTTACAACCTTACAAGTACTTCTACAATCTACATCCATCTAATCAAAATACACCGTAAGAAAAATTGAAAAAAAAAAATAATAATTAAATTGTATGTGAACACGTGATTGGCGGTTTGCTAGTTTTAGTTTCATTATGCGTTGTTTGATTAATTTTCTTTTCCAAACATTTATGGCAGCATTGAAAATGGTAGTTGTTTATCTTACAGAAGTTTTAAATCCTGCATTCAATTTTTTTCGTCTATAGACAAAGCTCGGGAGGCAAGATTTCCCACTGTTGTGCAAGAAAATGTTGGATTAAATCTCCTTCAAATAAGGGTTTGTAGTCAGAGATTGTTAGGTTTTTTTTTTATTTTTTTTTGTTATTTTTACAACTACTACAATATTTTAAGATCGAATGAGTGACCATGACTTTAATCTAGGATTGGTACTGTCATTTTAGAGGCCCAAGACGAAATAAAATTGTTTTATTGTCATTGGGTCTATTTTTTAAAAGTACCATAGATAAACGATTATAATTTTACTATAAGAGTAAACTCAATAAATACATAAATAAAAACAAGACAATTAATATAGCGATTATATATTTATTTTGTACAAAAAACTTTAGTTTCTAAATAAACTTCACTTAATGGTTAAAATATCCTTTCTTTATTTTTATTATATTGTATTTTTGTAATTACATTCCCACCTACACATATTTTATTATCTAATCAATTTTATTATTATTTAATTTTGTTTTTGTTTTTGTTAAAAGAAAAAATAAATTTCTAACTCATAAATACAAAATTATAACAAAATGAGTTGGATTTTGAACTAATTTTAATTTTAGTTACAAGTGGTATATATAGAGAAGGGTTCTTCTATCATGTCGTCCTGAAATTATAATTTTAGAACGATGATCATATGTTTTAATTAAAGACTGGTTTTTTTTTTTTTAAACAAACATTTTAACTTATTTATATATATAAAGATAATGCAACATAAATAGGGCACATGAGTGATTGGCCAACTTATATTGTAAGATAAATGTTTAGGTACAGAAATTCGTAATCAAATTTTTTTTTTTTTTAAGCTTCATAACTGCCATTCAGTTAAAAAAGAAAAAAAAAATGGCAATTGCTTTGAAAAACATGCATAGCGCGAGGCAATACACAGAATAAGCAAACAATCACTGTTTTTTTTTGGGTCTGTAACACATACAGATACAGAAAAATCTACCCCAGGTGTAGAGGTAGAGTTGTATATTTTCCCTCGGATTCCTATTTTCCCACGTTCCTATCTCTATTTGGGGATTTTTTTTTTTTTTTTTTTTGGGAAATTGGAAATGCGGGGATAATTATCGCTAAAATTGAAATGAGGATAGGGAGGGATGTGGACTCCCGGTCCCTATTTCCCAATTTTCCTTACAAATATATTCAAACGGGGATGGGGATGGGGATGGGGATGGGGATGGGGATGAGGGGGAGGTCCTCAATCCCCATTTTCCCCAAACATATATAAATATAATTATAATATATATTTTTTAATTTTTTTTTATATAATATATAATTATCTTCTTGTATTGTATTATTGTTTGTAGGCTTCAAAGTGAATTGGGTGAAGATTTTTCAAAGTACTAAGCAATGAATTGATAGTTAATCTGTTATGTGAAAATTTTTTTTTATAAAAAAAAACGTTTGTATTGTTTCACATATGAAGTTGGCTTAGTTTGAAACTTTGAATTATTTGAAACGTTTTATTTTGTATTTGTAATGAACTAATGAATTTTATTTTGTATTTATAATAGAATGTTTGTTTTTTTAATTTTAATTTGTAATTTTTAGTTAAATGGGGAAATAGGGAAACAGGAAAAAAGGAGAAAATTTGGGAACTAGGGTAAGGGGGTGCTCCACAGATGTGCATCTCTAGGTAGAGGTGAGAAAAATCAATATAAAGTTTTTCTCTCTTCTATATTAATAGACTAATAGTGTGGGTTTTTGAAGTGTGAGAAGATTTTCTGAGTTCGTGATTGTCTTCTAATCAGTGCTACAACTAACAAACGATTCCAATTTGTATTTGAAAGTAGTATTTAGAAGATAAAATAGGGTTTGAGAAAATTGAAATGGTTTTAGGGTTTAGAATGTAGAAAACTGATTAATAATTTTTGTGTGTACTTACAAATTATTTAGTCATTTTAGCCAAGGGTAATTTTGAATTTTTTAAAACATACTAATGTGGGGTATACATACGGTTTTTTAAGGGTGCAAATATCGTTACTCTTATTTCGGATCCCTTTATTTAAGATAAAAAACTTATGACCTTAAAAGCTAAAATCCAATCTAATAACAAATACCAAGTAATTATGAGCCTATTATTTTAAAACAATATTTGAACGAGTGATGATATTTGCATCCCTTAAAAACCATATGTACACCCCAAATTAGTATGTTTTTAAAAATCCAATAATATTTATTTATTATTTTTTTTTTGAAAGGAAACAAACAAAGAAACAAAGAAGGACTACCCAAAGGCATCCAAATGGACGGGCCGCTCCACGCGGGGAGGTCAAGCATCCAACCAACAACTATCTTTAACCAAAGAAAAAGCCAACTTAGCAAGATTATGAGCAACAAGATTACCCTTTCAGGAAACATGAGAGACCACACAGACATGGACTTTCTCAAAAGATGAGAGAATCAAGCTAATTGTAGAACCAATCTCAGCATGGGAAACCAGACATTTATTGACTAGATCAGAAACCTGAAGGGAGTCTGTTTCGATGTGAAAGGGAACCAAACCATTCTCCATAGCCAAAACTACACCACGCCACACTGCCAAAGCTTTCGCAATAGAAGGCGAAAGCATAGCCTTCAAATAGAGAGAAGTAGCAGCTTTTACCAAGCCCAACTTATCTCTAATGATAATCCCCAATCCAATAGAACGCTTAGCATAACAAGTGGCCGCATCAGTGTTTATCTTCCAAAAACCCTCCTCTGGAGGCTACCATTTAACCACCTGGTCACCTCTAATAGGGATAGGATGCTCCACCAAAAGAGCCTAATTCCATACATTAATATATTCACCGATCCACCTAATAACATCATCAAAATCAGCCATACCCATCTTGAGAGCTAACTGATTTCTACAAAACCAAATCCTCCAAAAAGAAACATATAAGAACTCCACCTGACTCAAAGGGAGCGGAATGTTATAATCATAAGTCTCTTAGGCTTATAAAATGATTTCTAACCAAAAGAAGGTCACGACAGCCCCATAAGGCATGAACCATTGTCTCTGAACGCCGACAACAGCAAGGACACGAACCATTAAAATGAATACCACGTTTAGCAAGGTAAAACAAGGTAGGAAGCCATTGTTTGCAAGCACGCTACATAAAAATCTTAACTTTTGAAGGGATCTTAAACCTCTAAAGAGCTTTCCACCACGAGACAGCGCTATCCAAGCTCGAAGAACTAGGATTATCAACCAAACTTATGCCCACCCGATAACTGCTCGTCATCGTATAACTACCAGATTGCTCAAAATGTCAAAGGAGGGAATCTTCTTGAGAAAAAGATAAAGGGGGAATGGCTAAAATCGAATCAACATCCTCAGCGAGAAAATCACTGCACAAAAGATTGTAGTTCCACCCATCCGAATTGTTTTCAACCTATTCACTGTCACATTTTCGTCCAACTTTAAAAGGGAGAAAATCTTAAAGGTCGACGGTCTAGGGACCCAATGATCTTTGTAAACAAACACCGACTTTCCTGAACGATTCTCTAACAGGAACTTCTGCTGATGATCTCCCGGCCCCAGAGTAAACCTTGCCAAATCATGGAACCTTTAGGCTTAGAGTCGACATCTATGAAACTCGAATCAAGGAAGTAGCAATTTTTCAGAATTCTACCAGCAAGAGAATTCGATTTTGAAATTAACCTCCAACATTGCTTCTTAATGAGGGCACGGTTGAAGGTTTCAAGATCTTTAAATCCAAGCCCTCCTTTGTCTTTTGGGTTACACATTTTATCCCAAGTGCACCAATGAAGTTTCGAATGCACCTCAGTGTTATCCTACCAAAAGCGATTACACATCTTGTGAAGATCAAAAATAAGCGATTTAGGAAGCCGGAACAAACTTATCCTGTAGGTAGGAATAGCCTGAATGATTACCTTCAGCAAAATTTCCTTACCACCAACGGAAAGTAACTTACCCTTCCACCCTCTAATCCTGGACCAAACTCTATCTTTAATACCATTGAAGAGTTGCCACTTATTTCTACAATTCAGACTTGGGAGACCCAAGTACCTCTCATGACACTTAACATGATTTACACTTATAATGTTGGCTAGCCTGTTACCCTCCGACCACTGGACAGACTTACTAAAACAGATAGCAAACTTCACACAGTTTATAATTTGACCTGAGGCAGCTAAATACTCATCAAGAAGCCGTCGGATTGAATATCACTCCCTATTAGTTGTTTTAGAGAAGAAAAGACTATTGTCTACGAAAAAAAAGATAAGATAAGTTAGGCCATGAGCGTTTATAGTGGAAACCAGACAGAGAATTGTCATATACCATTGAATTAAGCATAGAAGATAAACCCTCAGCACACAACAGAAAAAGGAACGGAGAAATAGGGTCTCCCTGCTTGAGCCCTCTCTTCGGTCTCACAAAACTGCAAACATCACCATTAATCATGAAAGAGAAGGAAACAGCTGACACATAATTCATGATCTTAGCAACCCACTGTTTAAAGAACCCCATACGTAACATCATCCTCTCAAGAAAAACTCATTCAACCCGGTCGTAGGCCTTCGACATATCCAGCTTCAGAGCAAAGGACCCCCTCCTTCCGCTTTCTATTTTGAATATCATATAAACACTCAAAACCGATCAAGGCATTATCCAAAATCAATCTCCTAGGGATGAAAGCACTTTGGGAATCAGAAATTACCTCATCAAGCACTAAATGCAGCCTATTCACCAACGCATTCACCACAACTTTGTAGATAACATTGCATAAACTTATCGGTCGAAATTTATCAACCTTTATAGGTTTCTTCACTTTTAGGATTAGAACAATTACAGTATCATTGATCGCTTCCACAAAACACCTATCATTAAGACAACTGAGATAAGCCGAAATGACATTAGGGCCCACCCAATCCTAAATTTTTTGGTAAAATAGTCTCGGTAGTCTGTCTGGGCTTAAGGCCTTAGTAGGGGCGATAAAGAAAGCAGCAATCCGAACCTCCTCTGCTGAAAACGGACAATCAAGAAGAGAGGCATTACGAAAAGACAAGCGAGGTTGGACTTTATCTAACACCTGATTCATAATAGTATCGGAAGCCAAATTAGACCAGAACAAATCTGAGAAGCATTGTGTAACCACATTCGTCAAATCATTAGCCTCCACCTGCCAATAACCACTGCTATCAAATAAACCTTGAATTCTGGTGCAAGCTTTCCTCTTCGAAGCCTTAAGGTGAAAAATTTTGGTATTTTGATCACCCTCCTTCAGCCATTCAACTCGCGCACATTGTCTCCAGTAAACCTCTTCACACCTCAACATATTATCTAGCTGTCTTTCTATACATCTAATGTGGTTCTAGGAACCATTATTAATCTCACTTGTAGCCACCCGAAGTTCATCTCTCTTGATTTGAATGTCCCTTTTCATGGCCCTCTGATTTGACCGATTCTAAGAATTCAAAGCTTTAGAACAACGACGTATGTTGGACACTGTCCTACCAAACCTATCACTAACACCACTCGAAACCCAGGAATTTTCAATCAACCTATGGCAATCCTCTTTCATAGCCCAACAAGCCTTAAAGTGAAACTGTTTATGTCTTCCACTCCCCCAAAACCTACCATTTATGGCCATGGCCCACTAAATCAATCAAAAGAGTCCGATGATCAGAGTGCTAATACTCAAAATGCGTAACAACTGCCTGAGGAAAAACTTGTTTCCAATCAAAATTATAGAGGCCTCTATCAAGCCTCTCCTGCACAGAATCATACCTTCCCGCTTATTACAACAGGTGAAGGGTGATCCTCGATATCCCAAATCCTCCAGACCATATAAATCAATAGCTTCACGGGAAGTTATCCATTAAAACTCTGTTAAGAAGAGACCTACCCAACTTCTCATCATCTAAAATAATTTCATTAAAATCCCCAAATCATAGCCAGGGAAACTAATACATATTACGAAAACGTGTATGCATGCCTTCGATGCTCATGATCCGGATGACCGTAGAACCCGGTAAAACGCCACTCCCTGACACCGACCGAACTCTCATTGACATTAATATGGAACCTAGAAAACGACAGTAATGAGACAGAGACTTTATCCGACCAAAGAAGACACAATCCTCCGCTATTAACCTTCAAAATCCACCCCAACCTACCACTAAAACCCAATTTCACTCTAGATTTTCCATCCGCACTGGTTCGATTTTGTTTCCGTTAAAAAAAAATAATCGGAGAATAGTCCTGCTTATACCTCAGCAAAACACGGAACTCCCGATCACTCCCCAAACCTAGAGTGTTTTAGACTAGAACATCCATTGTATCTAGCAGGCCAGTTGAAACCGACTCGTCGATCTATCTTCAGCACCCGCATCAGCAGACTCCTCAGATGAGGAAATGAACATCTGTTTCTTGTTAACATTTGCAGCCCTTCCAAAATCATTACCTGCCTTCTTCTTACCCAAAATCGAGCCATCAATACTCTGCTCAAGCTCCCACTGGTGTTTGCACACTCGATGCTTCCAATTTCCAATTAGGTTCAATTCTCCCAAATTGATTTGGGAAATTTTTGCTTCAAATAAGATAGGCCGATTCAATAAGTCACATTCAAAATCTTGGCTTATAACATCTAGCTTCGCTGGGCTTAGGTCACCTGATTGAATACCCGACACCCATTGGGCCGTACTAGACTCCTCAAACCCAATCGGTCTATTCCCAAAAGCCATGCCAGCCTACTCCACAATTTTCTTTCTCATCACCTGTCCACCTAGCCCTTTATGGATTAAGGGGTCCTTAATAAAAACTTGGCCCCAATCCATCCTATTAGAAAGAACAGAATTATAAATGCCTAATGATTGACCTAATTTTTCCGGCACCCTTTTAAGTGTAAGACAATAATTCTCTGTCACTTCCTGGATTTTATGACCATCCAAATTATCGACCAATCCTCCTGATTTTTCAATCATACCTTCTCCAGTATCAACATTAACACCCTTGCCAAATATAGAACTTACCAAAATTGGCTCTTTCCCATTGCCGTCGGTGATCTCCATCCTTGTATCCAATATCCAGTCCCCACCGTTGGACCTATCAGCCCTATCAAACTATCTCCACGTTCCACCATTTCCTCTGTTGCTTGGAACTAATAGAACAAAACCGTTTTCCACTTCTTGGTTCCCATTTTCGACCTCATTTTACATGCTTCCTATTTGGGGGAAAGGCTTGCATTTATAAGCAAAATAGGAAATCTTTTTTTATCCCCATCCCATAAACCATAGCCTTTTCCAGACACTCCTTCACAGAATGACCTATCAAACAACATCGAAAACAAAAATCGGGAAGCCTATAATATTTCAATAGCATGACTGATTCCACACCATCCCCCATAACGTCAACCCTCAAACATCTACGTAATGGTTTGTCTATCTCTAAAATCACTCTTACTCTCAAGAACTTTGCCATAGTTGAACATGTATCACCTCTGTCAACCTCTACCATTTCACCAACAATACTTCCAAGGAAACAACTTATATCCTTAGTCATGTATAACATTAATGCATTGTGGATATGGATCCAAAATTCCGCTTTCTTAAATTGCATATGAGGAATGTCACATTTCCCCTCCGGCTCCTCAATAACTATCAGGGCATCATTAAAATTCCATGTTCCTTCTGAAATTATTTTCCGCTTATCATCGGGATTTTGAAAGTGGAAAGCAAAAATATTATCTTTGAGTGGCTCAATCTCCACCTCCTCCCTCGTTTTCCATATCTTCCTCATCACCACCCAAAAACCATCTCTGTTCATTGGTTTAGGCAATAGAACTTTCCCCACCAAACTAGTAGCCAACCTACGTAAGCCTGCATGTTTTAGATCAGCTTGAAGCGTTCTTACTGAACACACCCCACCACCCCCCCCGTTCCTTGAGAGTCATTGACACACAAAGGCGACAATCTCATTCTCGTTCATTATACCGATCATAAAACTAGCACAACATACCAAGCGGCTGTCACACAACTTTCACTCTTAGGTTAAAACCCTATAGAGAAAAGATTGTTTTAATTAATTTCAATTTATGTTATTTAAAAATCCAATAATATCCTGGAGTAAAATTATTAAAAGGACTAATTGTTTGTTAGTACACCCACCAATAATTATTAATTAGTTTCTTATTTTAATCTTTTGTGTTTTTTTTTCCCTATTAATGGTTTGATATTAACATATATTATAAAAACTATTTTCAATTTAATAAACCCTATACAGTAGAGCCCTTCTAAATTAATATTATTAGGACCCACCCTTGATTATTAATTTAGAGGGGTTATTAATTTGAAGGTTTTTTTATCTTGTAAATTGTTATTTTGTCTTAGAAAATGAGTAGAAGTCGGTTTTCTTGTTTATGGAAGGTTCCTTTCCCGGATTCAATTGTTTAGTCGGTTTTCTTCTTTATGGAAATTTTTTTTTTTTCAAGATTCCTTGTTTAGGAAAAATTTGCTAAGGAAATTTCATGTTCAAATGCTAATTTTAGTTTAAACATTTTTGCTACAGCAAGTAGCAAAATAACTTATTGAGGACAATTCAAAAGATGAAGGATGGAGTCAAAAATATCAAATATGGTGATTTTGTGCAAACTAGCATCTTGAAGTACTTTTCTTGTTCTTGAATATTATATAATATATTTTGTACTTTTATGAAATTATTAATTTATACGATAGTCGGGACCAAAATCTTACACTTGGTTTCAAAAAGAAATTTTAATTATTACGATAGAGGGGTTTAATAATTTTTTACACTATCCTGAATTGGGATTGAGATTTTTTATTAATATAGAGAAGTTATTAATTTATAGGAAATTAATTTACAGAGGTTCTACTGTATTCTCTTTTAATTATATTTTCAATCTTTTTTAAGGAAATACAAATTGATTGCTAAGTATGGAAAATGAATCAAAATCACAAGATAAATTTGGTTGTGAAAAAGTAAAGTTTTAAATTAATTTTTATTAAAAGAACAAAATCATTATATATATAAACAGACTTTTAAATTAACTATATTATCTATATATTTTTATTTCTTTCAAACACACTTTAGACTTTTTATTTATTTATCAATATTAGATGTTTTTATTGTCAACAAAAAATATATTAGTTGTTCTTCAATTCATCGCACACCTATATGTATATATATATATATATATATATATTTATTATTTTAGAAATATCATTTAACACTTATCTACTTCCACATCACTTGGGACATGACATAAATCTTGTGTTCTTACAACTCTCTCAAATAGAAAATGGTTCTCCAATAATAATAATAATAATAATCTTTAAATGAATTTTTAACGAAAAATGGAGTTTGATTTTCAAAAAACCAAGAAGAATAGAGAAGTAGGGAAGAGAAAGAATAGTAAGAGAATTAAAGGTAACAACAAAATTTGAAATAATAATAAAGTTGATTAAATAACATAATAATAGTCATATGTAGGGTGTACTTACAAAAATACAATATAATATTATTAAAGAAAGGGTATTTTTGACATTAAGTGGGGTTTATTTACAAATTATAGATTTTTTTTTTTAATGTTATGGGTGTAATTATGAAAGGGATATAGATATAGTTTTTAAGGGGTGCCATGATCATTATTCTATTTGAACCCCTTTGTTAAAACATAAGCTTGTAGGCATAAACCCATATTATAATCTAAGAAAGTAATTTCATTTGTAAAAAAATAAAATAAAAATTGGATAATTTATTTTGTGGGCCTAGGGCGGGTGCACCTCTTGCACTCACCCAGAATCAACATTGTTCGAATCCATAACCTTTTTGACTTTGGTATAAGGGGACCGAGTCAACCTTTTGGAGATTTTGAGTTAGACATAGGACTGTCTCCTAGTTTATTTATTTATTTATTTATTTTAAATCCAGTGACAATAAAAAAATAATAATTACATAGTATTTAAAAAATATAAATAGTGAGAGAATCCTAACTAGGAGGTTTTCATTTATATTAAAGGAAACAAAAATAGCATAGTAAATCTGTCATCTGTCAAATGTCCCTCCTCAGTTTTGTAGAAATGGGCTGCCTTAGAATTGGGCTAATAATATTGAATTGTTTTTGAAGCAAGCAAGGCCTGACCCACAATTTCTACATTGTGGTTTTTAGTAAGGCTGACCTCTCATGAACTCAGTTGGGCCAAGTTAGTAATAATCCCCATTATCAACAATCATAGCTCATATAACTATTGAAAAAATTAATCAAAGGGAACAAAATAATGATAAAAGTACGAGTGATTCTACAATTTTCTTCATATTTGTGACAGAATAGTGAGTCTTACACAACATCCATCTATAAATTTACAAAGTGCGGAAAGATTACCTCTCCAGTTGTGGTAGTTGTTTTTATGATTGTACTTATAATGAACTTAATTGAGAGTTACATCTAAACCGTGTTTATAGTTATTAATATCACCGGTTTAGACAGAGTCATGATTTATCTCACATTATATTGACAAACCGTTGACCCAACAGATGTAAGACATAAAAAATAATAATTATTAATAATAATAATAATAATTAAAAGTACAACTTATATCTTCACTCTCAAGTCTAAAATTAAATTAAATTATCCATATCAGGTTTGCTCCAAGTCAACATAATCGTAATTGTCAATATTTGCAACACCTAATTAAAAAAAAAAAAAAAAAAAAAAGGATTGAATGTAATGATGGGGTGGGTTTGACCTTAAGTTACAGACATGTTTCAGCATACTTGATTAAAGTAAAATACTAATCATAACAGCAGTTAAAATAAAAAAATAAAAAATAAAAAATAAAAAATAAAAAATAGGAAAGGTAAAATGTAAATTATTATGATTAGTTGTGTCAGATCAGGTATCATGTCATCAGATATGATATGATACTGTGCCACCATTAGCACATGACTGTAAATGATTGTGATGATTATGATTATGTGATGTGTTTTTTAACCTTTTGTCTCTTGAAGCAAAGCAAGATCAAATATTTTCTGATGTTGGGTTCATGAATGATGATGCTACATAAACTACGCATGGTGTACAATACCATATTACCATGATCATCTCCTCTTCTCGATGCCTCTGGTTTACAAAGTTATAAGTTAATACATTTATAATTTGATTTTAAACCAAAGCTTGATTATTGTTTATAAATGCTTTTCATTAAAATGATTGTAATTAAGTATTGATTGGAATAAGTATTCGCGTGATAGTTACACCTAAGTTTTGGTTTTGAAATACATAATGTACTTTTGTTCATCAACTCCTTTACACATTAGTCGTTAGAAATTCGAGTTCAACCATATGAAGGGGTGAAGCTAGGACCTAATTTTGATAGGCTAAATTAAGTATAATTTTCATTGGTGTTGTGATAGTACGTAACTAAACCGTACAATAGTGCTTGATCTCACTAGTTCTCAACAAACATTTGATTTATTCGATGTCGACTTTAAAAAAAATAATAATAATAAAATAAAATAAAATTTTGGGTGAATACAAGTTTTAACATTATTTATCGGTGCTCTCGTCCTTTGTCTAGACTGATATAGTAACTTTGAACTTTTCAAAAAAATAAAAAACAAGACGATGTTAGTGGGTCCTAGCTCCATAAAATTAACATGTAAATTGCAAGCTAGTGTTAATTATCAATAATACAACAAGCAGATTCATTTGTTACGCAACCAATATTTATTTTTTAAAAAGGAATTATAATGTCAACAATTTCAATAGACAATATATATATATTAATAAATGGAAAAAAAAAAAAAATAAATAAACATACATTTTTTTATTTAAAAGAATTATAATGATCAGATAGCTTATCTCCCCAGTTAGGTATAATTGTATAAACATAATTAAATGGATAAATGGCAATTGAATTATTTCCATCCAATATATGATGTTCGTTATCTTATAACATCACATAATTAAGCTTGAACATTAATGTCCCTCCCTCCCAAACTAACGCATATAAACAATCTTTTCTGCTATTCGTTGGTATTTCTTCGTCAATAGTAGTATTTGATTTGACCCTAAAAGAAAAGATATAGAGAGATATATGCATGATTTTGACACATACCGACTCAAATTATGTCAATAGGCCTATATAGGCGTAGCTTAGATGGTAGATGAACGAGTTTAGAGTTTGGACAAATGACTCATGGGTCAGCAGCTCGAATTCTACAAATGGTGAAAGTTTTTAAAAAATATATGGTCCTGAATTAATAGATATTGTCATAAAAAAAAATTAAAAAATAAAAACTCAAATTATTTGCATATATAAACCAACATTTAATATGTAATATTAATCAAAAAATGAATCACATTCCATCATATTTTATTGCACGATTTACATACAGTTTAATTATGTAACACTATGTTTGTATATATATATATATATATACATATATGTACACGATGTAAGTCTCGGTCTTCTGTAACCAAGTGGATGTGTTTCGGAAAATGGATAAAGGACGTTTGCGTGAAGAACATGATCCAAAGTAAAACCTTGAGGGTGAATGACATGTACGTAAAGTTCAAAGATGAGAATATCTATTGTGCATCTGAACACTTGTTCTTTTTATATGCCAACTGCCAAATGATATTCAAACCTCTGCTGTTACCAGAAAAAGTAAATCGATTCACAATCTATATTATCAAAATAAAATGTCGGTGAGATTTTACCAAATTGGGTACAAACATGTGACTATTATTATAAGGCACAAAATTGACTATACTAGATTTATAGAAATTGGAAAATGACATATGATTCCAAGGATTATTTGACTTTTAACCCAAGAATTAAGCATCAAATTAAGAAAATCTAACCGAAATACCAAAATCCATAACAATAAAAGGTCACAGGATATTGGATGTTGATATAACGAGATATTGCATGTGCAAATGAGAAATACAATTGGTTGAAAATGCATGCCACATGGCAGGACCATGGGGAACCACGCCTTTGGTGGATGAGGGAGGTTGCCAAGTAGTTTTCACTCACCGGCCATTATCAAGTCCAATTCACAAAACCAAATTCTCACACAACATATATAAAAAATTTCATGTGGGATTGTTCACTCGTGAACCCGTCACTCGGAAGGCGATACACAGGGGTGTAGCCGGAGAATTTTGTAATACTGAGCTAATTAATTTATTTTATTCGATCAAAAGTTTATTTAAATAGTTATATATATATAATTATTTAGATAAAAATTGAATAGTGACTGAAATCTAAATCTGAATGATATGTTTTTTTTTTTTTCCCACATCTGAATATACTGTCAACATGTTTATTTTTTAAAAATAAAATTGTCTGAAAAGAAATAATTTTACATCTATACCCATATTAAATAATTATACATATAATATAGAATAAAAACGTACAATCCAAAAATAATAATTATTATGTGAACGTATATGATCATGATCTTCTTCTTTGATTACAAACAAACTTTATTTTTATTAAGAAAAAAAAAGTTTTTTTTTTTTTTTTTCAAAAAATAAAAGGGACGGCATGAAACTCACACAAAACACTCTAAAAATATTAATATATAAATACATCATAATAAAGTATTAATATTAAACATTAATATGAGAAGTAATTATGGTTCTTTTTTTATTTTTAAATCTATTTAAAATAAGCAATATATTAAAATAAAGATTTCTATACAATATATAATTATAATGAAATTGGAGATGTGTTTTACATGGAGGATAGTATCGGAAAAAAAGATTTTAGATTGCATTTAATGCAATTCAGTGATTTATAATTAAGTGAAAAGTCATGATTTTTTACTTTTTATTTTAAGTTTTTTTTTTTTTTTTTTTTTTTGTATTTTTAAGTTGTTTGGCCACTTAAAAAAACAAACAAAACAACTTAATAATTATGATTCAAACTCATTAAGTTATAAGTGGAAAAAACAAACGACCCCTTAATTTTTCAAAAAAAAAAATCATAAACAAAATCAATGCCTTTTCATTTTTCCAAGCCCACGAGGAGCTCCGCCCACGTCCCATGGCAATTAAAGATGCACATTTGGGGGGACTTCTATCCATACCCATCCCCAATTTCTCATTTTTTTTTTCTCTGTTTTTCCACATTTTTCCGTTTCCCCCGTTCTCCTATTTCTCTATTTGACTAAAATTTGCAAATTAAACAAAAAAAACAAACATTCAATTACAATACAAAATAAAATTTATTTGTGCATTTTTATATAAAATGTGTATATATATTTAGGGGTTAGGGTTTTCAAAGAATAAAAAAAAAATTAAAAATATATATTCCATCCCCATCCCCATCCCTATCCCTATCCCTATCCCCATCATCATCATCATTTCAATATAATTATGGGAAAAATAGGGAAATGAGAATAGGGAGGGGTCCACCCATTCCCTTATTAAAAAAATCCTTCAAATGGGAATAGGGATATGGAGAATTGAGGCCTCGAAGAAAATTGTACATTTCTAATGACAATATGTGATTTACTAAAAACGTATAAATAATTATGTATTATCTGAGAAGATCTCGCTCATAACACTCAAAAATGAACGACTAACGTCCAACGTGACCCTGTTCTTTTTATGACCCCTACCCTTCAGGTTGCTTTCGTCCACAATTTGAGTTACAGTATTTATTCTCCAAAAGTTTGATCACCCCACCATCGAATATCAACGTTCCTAGTTGCTATTGAAATCCATAATCAACGGCCGTAATTAGCCGATTCGCCGGACGACAAGAGAATCGTAGATAGGGAATAAAAATCCATGTGCGGATATTAACTTTCACCAGAGAAGATACCAACCATGTCAGCAAATCAATTTCAACGGATACTTCGCCCTCTATCTCGTGCCATGTGTCTACTCAGTTTTATTACAAGTTACACTAAAATATGATAATGGATCGGGTTCAGATTTAGACGAATCCGATTTAAAATTTTAGTAGAGAATTAAGGGTTTTCGCTAATATAGGGATCAGAGGATCTGTATTGAGTCGTAATACCTATTGAATTATAATATAAAGTTTTATAAATAAAAATAGGGAAAATAGCACTAGACATCATTAATTGGTGAGTGGAGTCTCAAAAAGGTCATTGACTGTTTAAATTGTTCTAAAATCACCATTTTAACAAAACATTGTTCATTATTGACAGCCGTCTATTAAAATCTAACAGAAAGTTATCATTATCTGTGATATGACACCCATAAAAAATTTTATGTGCAATATTTTATGTATTTTGATTATTTGATTTGATTAATTTATTATTTTTATAGGTAATATTTCACGCTTATGGGTGACATCAAACTTATTATTATTCTCTGATTAATTTGGGGGTGACATCAAACTTATTTCATGATTAATTTATTATTTAATTATATATAAAAGTAATGATTTAATTATAAGAATTTTATGGGTAATATTTCCTGTTTTATAAAGTAATCATGATAAAAAAAAAAAATCAAAATACATGTAAAAAAACCAGTTAAAAACTAGTTCAAAAACCGGTGCAAAACATGTTTTACTAATTTTTACCCATATTTTAATAGGTTATAACATAAACAAACGAAGTTCAAACAATTAATGAGTAAAGTGGCAACAATTGATATTTTCTTTCTATGTAATAGTTAATTTGAGCCATTTTGAAAAACTAATGATCATTTAGGGACTGCATCACCAAATCAGTGGTTTTAGATATCACTTACCCATAAAAATATTATAAGTCTTGTATATGTTTAATTGCTCATAGGCATATTAATGAAGTCAAAAGTTCAAATCGTAATTTTTTCTTTTAAAATAATAATATAAGTAAACTTGTGCATTTCAATTTCACATTCATGATAGGGCCTAGGGTTTAAGTTTATTATTTTGTCTATAAAATCACAAAGGGTGGGAAAAGTCATTCCTTGTAGTGGAGAGTTTCTTTTCAAAATGCACTTGTAATAGTTGTTCTTGTCAGGTCCCGACAAAACTCCGAGTGAACCGATGTCATATGTTATTTATGTATATAAAAAAAAACCTAAATTGTATCATTTTTACAAGAAAAGTTAACTTATAATTAGTAATTAAATTGAATACGGGTTGTGATTGTAGCGGTTAATTTTATCAGGTTTTAGCAGACTCTAAACAAAACTTGTGTTAGATTTTTATTTTTATTTTTGTTAAATTAAAATTTGTAGATATATTAATCCACAAGCAAATGTAACATATAATTAGTAATTAAGTTGAATATATATAGTTTTTGGTAGAATTTGTAAATCTGAATGTGAGAGACCGTCTTATTTTATATGGTTTTTTTTTTCCAAAACACCATATATGGTGGTGGTAATTCGAAGGCTGACCAAGAGCTTTTATCACCAAGTCAAATTGAGAGGTGGTATGTACATCACCTTTTAGCATAAGTAGTTGTACATCCCACATTTTGTTAGGTTTTGGCTAGTATTCTCAAGTGATTCCAATGAGAACCAAACAGGATTCAACTGATGTAGAACTTCCTAGAAACGTGAGAAAACGTTTGGAAGTTGGCCGTATATGGTGTTTGAGGGAGGTTTGAAGATCAAGAAGAACTAAAGAAATGAAAATGGTTGATAGCCATTGTGGGTAACGCAGTGGGATAGACAACGGTCCAATGCAATGTGCCTTTGTGCTGAGCAATTGTATAGCAGCAAGGACAACGGTCCTATTCCAGTGAAAAACGATGTCCATTGTGCTGTGGGTTTGACAACGGTGCGACGATTAGGCAACGGTTTCGGGTTTGTTTCAACGTATGGGTCGCGGTTTTCTGAGCGATGTAATTTTAGGTGACCTGTAATGGTTTAGGAAGCATGTGCGCAACTGTGACCCAAATTGTAGTCAATAATAAGCATGCGTGGAACGAGAAATCTTCAATGTAAAAAGAAGTAGTTTGTTTTTTGAAGTTCTTATGCTTGAAGGAAAAAAGATTTCTCTTTACAAGAAGACTTGTCATAAAATGAAATAGTATTTATGTGAAACAAGTAAGTCTTGTATGTATAGAAGATGGATTTTCTTGTAGGTTTAAACTCTCTGTAACTAGTAAAAATAAAACCTTGTAATTAGGTTATTTGTGTGGAGCGAAAAAAGAATACCATGTAATATCAAAGAGTGGGTGAGATCTGGGAGAGACCCCAGGGAATATCCGGGAGAGTTATGGGGAATATCAGTGGATCAAGTTAGAGATCCGTATGTGATATTAAGGGGAGACCTATGGGATATTAGGGGTTCTTGATAAGGATCTTGTGAGCGTTGTAAGCTGAGAATCATGATGTAAAGCTCGGTTGTAAGCTTGGGGACTTAGTAAGGCTTTGTGGTTTATGGTTGAGGTGTGAGAGAGAATCCTAGAGTATATACTTGTATTTATTTATCATATAGTGAAACTTTTTGTCAACTTGTCAGTCTATGGTTTTTTCCTTGATTTAGGGTTTTCCATGTATATCTTATGTTGTGTGATTATTTATTTTCTCTCATCTTATTTTTTCTGCTATAGACGTTAATTGCTATGAGTTATGGGTGAATATTAGGCATGTCATTTCAGCATTCATCGGTTCAAATTTCCAACAATTTACATCAAAGCCACATGGTTTGGCGATGACAGTTTCAAGTCCTTACAGGAGATCGTATGGGGTACTTGGTGGTATTGAGATGATGATTCATGGTTTCCTAGTATGGGTTTAGCAAAGGAGATACATCTTAAAAGCGGTTTCAAACTCGGTATGGTTTGATGGAAGAAGAATGGAGATGGAGGAGAATTTGGCTTGTGGTGGCAAGTACAAATCATGAAGATCCAATCTGGGTTAAACAAGGCAATAAAAAAAAAAATTGAATGCTTGAAGTCTCTAGTGTGGTTTGAGGCTTATCCGACAAAGCAATCCTGGTACTAGTAGCAAGTCTTTCACCAGGATAAGTGATGCAAGGACAAAAGGTCTTTCACAGGGTTGGGTGATGCAAAGACACATTTATCCTTTTGGTAGTTTTCACCACTGGCCATGGAAGATGATATGTTTCTGCTAGTAGTCCATTGGTTTGCACATGAGCATCGGTCAAAAGGTGATGTAAGGTGTGTGGATGGACAAGGATATCGATGGCTGACGAACTCCTTAGAAATCTGACGTGAGGAGTTGCACCATAGTTTTAGTAGGTTATTTTCGACATGGTCTCGGAACAACGAACAAAAAAAAAAAAAAAAAAAAAAAATCTTAGGATGGTTTGTTCCTAAGTGGTTATACCTTATTATGGGGTATGGTGATTCTCGGTGATGAGAATTGTGGCCGTGGACAAAGGTTTTGGAATACTTGCCAATGGGGAGAATTGTTAGGTTTTGGCTCGTATTCTCAAGTTAACCTAATGAGAACCAAATGAGACTCAACTGATATGAAACTTCATGAAAATGTGGGAAAATATGGGAAAATGTTTGGAAGTTAGATATGGTTTTTGAGGGAGGTTTGAAGACCAAGAAGAACAAAAGAAATGAAGATGGTTGACAACCACTGTGGGTAATGCAGTGGGATGGACATCAGTTCCCACAACGATCCAATGCGATGTGCCTTTGCATTGTGCAGTTGCACAACGGCAAGGGCAACAGTCATATTCTAGTGAAAAGTGTTGTCCATTGCGCTATGGGTTTGACAGCGGTGAGACGGTTGGACAACGATTTCAAATTCGTTTCAACAATTGGTTCGCGGTTTTTTGAACGATGTAATTTTAGGTGACTTATAATGGTTTAGGAAGTGGGTGTGCAATTGTGACCCGAATCGTAGTCAATCATAAGCATGTGTGGAACGAGAAATTTTCAGTGAAAATGGAAGTAGTTTGTTTTTGGAAGTTCTTGTGCTTGAAGGAAAATGATTTCTTTTTACAAGAAGACTTATTATAAAATGAAATAGTATTTATATGAAATAAGTAAGTCTTGTACGGTGACGGTAATTCGAAGGTTGAATAAGAGTTTTTATCACTATGTCAAATTGAGACATGGTATGTACTCACTTCTTAGCATATGTCGTTGTGCATCTCCTTTCCACGTTGTTCAGGGGTTCGAGTCCCACTATACGTATTTTAGAAACACATGAAGAGTTTTCTTTCGGTTTATGGGAGTATATATCCAAACTATACATGTATTATCTGATTTTGACATGTTCCAACAGTTTTATTGTAATAGTTGTAATTCTTAAAAAGAAAAATAAATAATATTTTTTGTCCAACCTTAAAAGCAGTTTTTTAAAAACTGCATTTTGGATCCAGGTTCGGAATTTTCTAACCCGTATATGACCCATGCCCGTTAAGTACGGAATCGGGCATGGACTTTGGTGTCCCTACAAGAGGCAGCTGAAGATGTGGCAATTAACGCCGTACGAGCAAAAACCAAAAAAGAGAGAAGGATCAGAAATTTGTTTGGTAATGTGAAATTTCGGCGAGGTTTGCGGTTACAAATTTTTGGATACGGAGATCATTCATAAAGTAGCAGTATAAAGAAGAAAATAAAATAAAAATTGGGCCTACATAGTTTGATTTTGGAGTGCAAAAGCATGTGCTTCTGTCACAAAACAAGAATTTTCCTCTTCAATTTATTATCCTTATTAATTAATCAACAATTCCATAACATATCAAAACATCCTTATTGTGGCCTGCCTCGAACCGTGTGGATCATAACAAATTCTGCAACTCTTTTATAGACTCAATCCCTTATTGCTCTTGTTTTTCATCTGAATTTTCTCAATTCTTGGTTGCCATTACATTGAATGTTGTGATTTCTGAATTGAAACATATTTTGATTTTCACCTTCGTCTTGTAAAAAGTAAATTTAAAAGCAAAAACAGAGAAAAAAAAAGAAAGTAAATTTAAAGGCACAAGGAGGACTCGGCAGCCAGCGATGTGACATATTTGGTTGGTTTATGGTAGAAATCCTTAAATCCCAACAGTCTTGCCTTTAATTTAGTCTTTTTTTTTTTTTTTGGGGGTAAAGATGTCGACTTGTTTAGTTGAAGACACATGGAAAGATATCTGTCCAAACTTGCTGCAAATTTTTATTTATTTATTTATTGTTATTATTATTTTTTTAAAGTAGAAAAGTAATTATTGAGTTTACTAATTATATTTACGCATGTCATACATGAAAAAAAATAAAATAAATGATGGTATTTTTTTTTTCTTATTTTTTAATTTCACACCAAATAACATAGAAAAAAACTCCCCATCACATTGTAAAATGAAAGCAAAAAATTCACATTTAATGAAGGTATATTTCACATTTATATATGGTTACTAATTGATGATGATTATTATTATTATTATACTTAATTGAGAGAGAAGTTTAACTAGGAAATGGGAATCCCGTAAAACCAGAAATCACGAAGCAGAAAGGACCCACATGTTTAGTTTAATCACGCCAATTAGCCCGGCTTTATTCTCTTTAAATACACCCTCCTCTGCTTTTCATTTCTCTCATCACCACCAACCAAGTAGCCAAGTACTAAACTACTACTACTACAACACTCTCCGTCCACTTCACCAAACCAAAAATGGCATTCTCTTCTCTTTCTCTCGTCTTCCTCTTCTTCTCTCTCTTTTTCCCGGTTCTCATTTCCTCTTCCAGGCCACTACAATTACATCAGGACCCAGAATCAGTCGTAAATGAAGTACACAGGTTTGTTTGTGTTTGTGTTTGTCACCAACCACCATGTCCGTTACTCATTTAATCAACATTTATATATTGTTTCCAAAAAATGTACTGATATTTTTGTTTTTGTTGTTGCAGGAGCATCAATGAGTCAACTACCAGGAGAAACTTGGGCTACTTCTCTTGCGGTACTGGGAATCCGATCGACGATTGCTGGCGTTGTGACCCCAATTGGGAGAAAAACAGGCAGAGACTTGCTGATTGTGCAATTGGGTTCGGCAAAAACGCCATTGGTGGCAGAGATGGTAAAATTTATGTGGTCACAGATTCCGGCGACTACGACGCTGTCAACCCAAAACCAGGGACTCTAAGACATGCCGTCATTCAAGATGAGCCATTGTGGATCATTTTCGCTCGTGATATGACTATCAAATTGAAGGAAGAGTTGATCATGAATTCGTTTAAGACAATCGACGGTCGTGGTGCTAGTGTACACATTGCTGGTGGGCCATGCATTACAATTCAATTCGTGACTAACATTATAATACATGGTCTAAACATACATGATTGTAAACAAGGAGGTAATGCTATGGTGAGAGACTCACCAAACCACTTCGGATGGAGAACTATATCAGACGGTGATGGTGTTTCCATTTTCGGTGGAACCCACATTTGGGTGGACCATAATTCACTCTCGAATTGTCAAGATGGTCTCGTTGATGCAATTCATGGGTCCACTTATATCACAATTTCAAACAATTTCATGACCCACCATGATAAGGTTATGTTGTTGGGTCACAGCGATTCATATACTCAAGACAAGAACATGCAAGTAACTATAGCTTTTAATCACTTTGGTGAAGGGCTTGTTCAAAGAATGCCAAGGTAATTTAGTTAAACAAAGTTTCAAAATTCAAAAAAATTAAAGAGAGAGACCATCAATTTTGATGCTAATTAATTGTTTTATTTATTTACAGATGCAGACATGGGTATTTTCATGTGGTGAACAATGACTACACACATTGGGAAATGTACGCGATCGGTGGTAGTGCAAATCCGACAATTAACAGCCAAGGAAACAGATTTCTTGCTCCTGATACCAGGTTTAATAAAGAAGTAACGAAACACGAGGATGCACCAGAGAGTGAATGGAGAAGCTGGAATTGGAGGTCAGAGGGAGATTTGATGGTCAACGGTGCTTTTTTCACCCCATCAGGTGCTGGTGCCTCATCTAGTTACTCTAGAGCTTCAAGCTTAGGAGCTAAACCATCTTCACTTGTTGGTTCCATAACCGGTGCTGCTGGTGCACTCAGTTGCAAAAAGGGTGCTCGTTGCTGATTATTATTTCAACAACCGAAGTTAGAAATATAGTAGAAAAAGCCAATGAATAGGATTTATTTGGCCTTTTCTTCTTTTTTTAATTTTTTTTTTTTTTTTTTTATCACAGTTGTTTTCCTGCTTTTGTCTTTTTTTTTATCTTTTCTTTTCTTTTCTTTTATTCAACTGTGATGATGATGATGATTACAACCTCGGCCTGTTACTCTTAGAACCATCTGTTGATTCTTTTAGAATCTTGATCGATGATAGAGCTAAGAGAATAGCAAGTGCAGAAGTGTTGATTATTAATATATACTGCAATTAATTATTAATTAATTCTCTTCTCTCTTCTCTCTTCTCTCTTCTCTCTGTGCAAACATATATATATTTCCAAATACAAAGACAAAAAACTAAAGACAAAAGATCAAAAACTAGGTTTAATACTTGGATCATCATACTCTATAGTATAGTCTCAGATGTTCTTTAAAAAAAAAGGAAGGATTTTAAAATTTGGATTCCCATACAGCAATGTTTGTCCAGACAAGTAGTCCATGTATGTATCTTTTTTATGGAGAACATAAATAAAGAAATCAATACTCGACTTTCTTTATACAATCTTTGACCGTGGAAAAAAAATGTTAACTCTTTCACCAATGCAGCAAAACAGAATAATGATAATTAATTGACGGAAAAGTAAATCTGCTAGGTGATCAGGGTCCTGTGCAATTAGGGTCCACTAGAGATTTGAACAGATATTGGGATGGATTAGTCGGGAGGGGCACATGCAAGCCATGGAATTCTCTGCTTTTTATGATGAGAGACAGATCACAGATGGGGAGGGGCTCATGATCTGTTGTGTGTGGACTCAAAAACTGAAAATTGGTTACAACTACAACTTTGACAAAGTTGCTCAATTTTCAAAAATTTCCTTTTCTTCTATTTATTATTATTATTATGACTATGACTCTAATCTCCATGAGCGACCAATTAAGCCTCTTCGATTTTGGCCGAGTGACCAATGTTGTAGCTCGCACATGCAAGTATAAGTAGCAGCCCCCCGCCTTTTGCGTTTACGTGGCTGCCTCTGCTTTTGTTTTGGTCCAGCTTTATGGTGGCTTCGGGTTCACAGGTCACACTCCTTCCAATTGACATAGCTAGACAACGATTTGACGCCCATATGTTGACATGTCTACAGTTTAAATATTGGTTTGGTTTGGGTTTCAAATAGTATATCTGCTGTTCGGATATCTAGATAATCATATCGGGGGATATCTACTCTAATAACACCGAAAAGAATATATCCATATATGTTTATACGGTCCTGTTCCTTTCAGGGCATCCTTATATAACTTTATCAGGATATTGAATGTGAGTCACTCATTTATAAAAGTGATTTGACAAGTCCATACATATCAAATCAAAGTTATATAAAACGAGTGGCTCACATTCAATGTCTTTATATAATTCTATCATGGCATCCTCATAGAAAAATTTCCGTATATTTATAAAATATATACGGTGGGTCGATAGGACTCTAACACCCACTACTAAATACTAATGTGGAATGGTGTGCCCCCTTGAGCTTATTGCCTCCCGTTGACAATGACAATTCATTACAGTTGGTCAGCTAGGGTATCACTTAGCACCCAATACATTATTAATTCACACTAGAGAAGTTTCAATATATCACTCTTTGTGCGCTCTTCACTCATATCATATCATGAAACAATGTAACATTGTAACATGAATATATACCAATCACTTGTAACGGAATATATACCACAATGATTTGAAATGGAAGAGCATACATGGGACACCCGATATGGCGATATGCAATGAAGTTTGTTTCCCTTCACACAAACGTCCCAGCCGAATATGATATATATTATAGGATGAGAACCTTGACTGGCTCAGCTCAATTATGGATAACCAGTCTTAATCGATCCAAATTTTGCATGTGAAAGCTTCTTTCAGGTTGTATTTACGATCAGACAAAATGTTGGCAGTACACAACTGTCTGTTTGGCATAACACGATACCAGTTTGGTACTGCCATGGTAGTCTTCTAGCAAATGTCTGGTCTATACGATACAAGATCATAGTCTCATAGTGATATGTTTTACTTCATTTAATTGTTATAATGAATTTTATTCTGATATATATATATATATATATTGATAGTTTGGAATTCATGACCATGAGCATCTGGTATTTAGTCGAAATGTACCTAATTGGACTAGCTATCATTTGCATCATCAACATACATGACCAAATGTTTGATCAAATACGACGTAACGATTAAGTTAATTTCCCTTCAAGAGAGGCAACTGAAACTGTTGACCGGGAAAGAATTGTCATAGCTTTCTCTAATTAACGTGTGCATGATCGAAATTTAATTTCGTTGGGAAATTTGACCAACCATATATATTAACTAGCTTTGACCATTAAGCATATATATGTGCTCACTCACCTATATGTTTCTCAATCGGGCAGGATTTACAACTACCTACAGGGCATATATGGTCAAGATGGTGTAGCCGAGATTGCCGCAACGATCAGGTGATCTGACCAAATTTAATTTAGTTTGGTCTATAAATTGATTTTTGGCAAGGAATATTGTTTCTTCATTCAAACTTGCTGTGGTCAATGAGAACGAAATGTGGAATAACTGCACTTGGCCTCTTGCCAATGTGGTTGGATGCTTCTTGGGAACCTCCGCTATCACGGTTCAAAGCCATGTGTGTGCATATATATTTGTATATATATTTTTAGTCCCACCTTGGCCATACAATCCCAAGTGGGGAGTCTTCTCCCAGTTTTGAGAGCATCCCTCTCTTCAATTGTGAGAGTTACTGTATACCATTTGTATCTTCTCCCCGATAATGGGAGTAGTATTCCGGACTATGCTTGTAGAGTCTAATTTCACTAATCCCAGTAGTGGTTATACTTCAAAAAAGAAAAAGAAAAAAAAAAAGAAATATGGAATAATTTTTACTTTTTGTAGTGGGAAAAATAATTCCGCAATTACATATTCCTTCTAGAGTTGTCTATTGATTGAGAAATCCAATCCGACATAAGCATATTGTACCATCAAAAACTTTACAAGTTGAGAAAGATTTATTATATCTACCATTCTTAGATTATTATTTTTAATTATTAATATGAATGATGAGACTCGAACCTTGTAAGGCCATAATTAATATGGAATGAGATATATACTACTACATGATAAGAGCATCTCCAATGTATGAGTAACTTGTAAAAAAAAGAGATGTCACGTATGATTAATAGACATTATGTTAATAAATATTTCTCCAATGCAACCGTGCATATTAAACCTCAAGCTGATGTGGTAAAAAAAATATTAGATATTGTCAACATGATCGTCTACTTTCAGACAGTCTATTGCATATCTATTTTTTTAATTGATTCAGCAAGTATTTAAAATTGACATTAATTTTTTATCTTTTTTTTTTGGGTTAGGAAATAAAATAAAATAAAAAATAGTATAAAAAAATGGACACTATAGTGGTAAAATTTTTGGCCTCCGACCTATTAAACGAGTCCACTATCAAAAAGAGATTAAAAGTTACGTGGAACCTATCAGAAATAGGTCTACGTGGAACCCATCAGAAATAAGTCCAAAGGCCCAAACCTGGCCCAACTAAAAAATAAACCCGAAAAATCAACCAAACTCATCTCGGCTAAACAAAAAAACCACTTGGTCAAAGACATCATAAAAGGTGGCTATCATGTCAGACATTACATGAATCCCAATGTCTGACAACCCTTATCACCATATTCAAATGAATCAAAATGGGTAATAAATGATCCGTGATCGTTGTTCACTCATAAAGGACATGAGTGGTGAAGACTCATGATCTTCACTATAAATACGAGATCCCTTCTCAGAACAAAGGGCACCAGACTTTTCTACGACTCACGCAAAAGCTATCTCTCTTTATTCTCAATTCCTCTAGAAAAAAATACTAGCATTCATTGCAGTGTTCCCCTACGCATTAATTGAGTTCATAAGCTAACTAAGGTCAATCCGACCATATATAGAGACCAAATAACTCGATCCACAATCAATTCACATCGAACGAAGTTCACCAGAATTTTGATACACCAAACATAGCAATATCTAATATCGACTCAATCCTTGTTCGATCATCAACGACCCTACAAGTATTCAATCGATCAATCAAGATTGACCAAAATCTTGACCCACAATATCGAACAAATATGGTTTGTTATCATGTTTTCCTTACTCTTTATATCGAACAAAATACTAATTTGAGCATCGGAGAGTCTCCCAAATGGAACACCCCCTCCTGTTGTTCGCCACCGCTCTATTTTCTCTATTGTATTATAAGTTGTCAGTGCTCAATTCGAAGATCGAAATCAATTGTAGATCCGATCGACTACAGTTTGGCGCCAACCATGGGGCCCTGACAATTTTCCTAATCCAAATTGAAAACGATGACTAACTTTGGAGATTTCGAGGCATGATTCACCCTCCTTGTAGCCCAAATATTGGAGAATGTGACCCGTCCACAGAACCTCGAAAGAGAGAATGCGGAAGTTCGAGCCAAGAATCTGGAGCTGCAAGGAAAGCTTGATCCACTAACCAATAATGCGTAGTTAATGCCGGAACAAGTCCAGGTCGACAATCGATCACGAGAACCAATTGGCGATCCAGAACAAAGCACGAGGTGGCAGGAATATCGAACCACAGGGCTAGAACTGGACCTGCCATTCGTCGATCTCAACGAACCAATACTGGCGACATATGCAAACAACATTCCAGCTAATTCGTCAACCCCGTTGGGGACACAAAGGGACTCAAACCAATAAAATCCTTCAAACTTTGAAACGGTAAGATCGAGTCAACTCTTCTCTGACCCTAAAGTTGTTCGCAGGTTCACCGAGATAGAAGCAATGATTCAGAGGATCCCATGTGTACCCGCTCCTATCAAGCGGAGTGCTACAAATAGCTTCGTTGACTCTTTCTTTGTGGACAAGATCGTATTCAAGGAGATATCGAAGAAATTCAACTTTCCCAACATGAAACAGTACAATGGTACAACAGATCCATACGATCATATCACACAATACAAGCAGCGAATGTCACAATTGCGATCCCCAGAGATTATAAGGAAGCATGTATGTGTAAGGGGTTCGGCTTGAGCCTCATCAGCCCAGCGCTCCAATGGTATACAAATTTACAAATTGTTTTGATTAGCTCGTTCGCACAATTGACGGACACGTTGTTTGTCGAGCAATTTGCAAGTAACAGAAAGCTAGAAAAGATGTATGACGACTGATGCAGTAAAATCTGTGTTTAATTTACTAAGAAAGTTCGTTCACTGTGATCGGTGATTCTTTCGGTCAAAAACCAATTAATCTATAAAGGTTTTACTCTAAGTGCGAAAAACTAAATGACATAATTTTTTGCTTTGGAAGTTGGTGAATTCTAAGATTAACCTAGATTATGAATACTTGTACTAAGAATCTAAAATCAAATCAAAGATCACACAAGGGATGAATATATGGAGAGAAATACTAGGGAATCGACACACCTTTCTTAGACACTTAATGCTCACAATTAATCTCAATAAACACTTCAATAAAGTTTAGGGCTTGTTTTGATGATAAACAATTAAGAATGAATTTCTTTCCCACCACTCGCACAAAGGCCATTCACATCTAAACTCTAATATCATGGATAAACTAAATCACAAACCTATATCAATTGAAGGCCATCAAAATAATACGAGCAAGTAAAATAGAGCAATTAATTCGAATAGATAAGACTGACACTCAATTGATTAACAAAGATAGACTAATTGTTCACATGAAGTTATCCAAAATCTGTTACATCAATTCCCTAGAACAAGGTTTAGTTACACATTAATGGAGAGAATGAAAACATAGAAGAGATGTGGAGAAAACCCATGTTGGTTATGATAGCTTCTTCCTCTGGCGATCTCATTCTCCTTGCTTCTAAGATTCTCCAAGGATAGATGAATCAATGAATGGAAAGAATGTAAGAATGTGTCTCATTCTCCCTTGAAAATAAAACAACAACTCCTTTATATAAGTATTTTAAAAATAGGTAACTTGCAGTCCTAAGAGAACTCGGTTTGCGCACAACCGCCCCTTGGACTGCTGCCTGGGTAAGCTGCATGTGCAACTGTCATAATAAGCGGAGCATCTCTAGACTTGAACGCTAGTTAGACCGCTTGGGAGGTATGTGCCTGGCCGGCAGTCGGGAGTAGTCTGGCTGGTGGAAATTAATGGCTTTTTTTTTGCTATTGACTGCTGTCTGGACCGTTTGGGAGGTAGTGCATGGCTGGCAAAAATTCTTCTGCTAATCACCGTTGGCTGAACCGCCAGGGATGCATTTCTCTAGGCAGTGGCCTAGACCATGGCAAAAGACAGTTTTGCCATTTTTCAACACTTTTTGACTTCATTTCATCCGCAAATAGATTCCTCCATACTACTAAGAAAAACATCCTACATAGGCTCAACAAACACATCAAACCACTAAAAGGACTCAAAAGAAAAGCATAATACATGAGAAAAAAGGGCGAAATATAAGCATAGAATTAGGATAATCCCAATGGTTTACTTACAGTGGCTAGTGGTGTGGAAGAAAAAAACACAAATGGAAGTGTCGACCATCGACCTAAGCCCCAACTGGACTACCCTGATTATCTAATAACTCGAGCATGATAAGTTTCCGATAGATAAAAACGAAGCTAAAAGAGTTAGAGCTAAAGCGGCCAAGTTCAGCATAATAAAAGGTAAATTATACATACGATCTTTTGGATGACCATATCTTTTGTGCGTGAAAGCTTCGGAGGCCGAATCGATTCTAGTCGAGTTGAGTCGAGTTGCATGCTAAAAAATGCGGGAACCACTCTGGATCAAAGAGATTGGCACATCGAGCAATAACGGCCGGATATTACCGGTCAACCATGAAATATGATGCATTCAAATTTTTAAAAAAATGCGACAAGTGTCAGCAACAAACATAGCTATCTCATCTACATCCAAAGAAGCTTAACTCGATATTTTCCATGTGGCATTTCATGAAGTCGGGGATGAATATCGTTAGGAAACTTCCACTTCCGAACAAATGAGGTAAAATCTGTCCTAGCAATGATAGATTACTTCACGAAATGGGTTGAGACAAAATCGTACAAAAGCATCAAAGATATCGAGGTAAACAAATTTCTTTGGAAAAATATCATTTACAGGTACGGGGTGCCAAAAGAGATCGTGACCGATAACGGTTCCCAGTTTATTGAATTTGATTTTAAAAGCTTTTGCGAGGAATAAGGGATTAAAATCTATTTTTCCACTCCTCGATATCCATAATTGAATAACTAAGCCGAGTCAACAAATAAAACGATTATGGGAACGTTAAAGAAGAATTAGAGGCAGCAAAGGGACTATGGATAGACAAACTACTAGAGGTTTTGTGGTCTTATCGAACCACATCTCGAACATCGACTGGTGCCACCCCTTTCTCACTCGCTTTCAGATTAGAAGCGGTTATACCAGTCAAGCAGAATATATTCTCAGCAAGAGTCGAGTATCTAGATAAAGAAATTAATAATATTTTATATCCACTCGAGCTCGACCTTCTCAACGAAAAGAGAGACATGACCTTACTCAGATTAGCGGAACATCAACAATGGGTGGCCTAACATTATAACAAAGATGTTTGTGATTGAACGTTCACAGATGAAGATTGGGTTCTACAAAGAGTCTTCCAAAATACGAATGAATCTGTCACTGGGAAGTTTGGCTCGACTTGGGAAGACCTTTATCAGATAACCAAAGCAATCGGGCGTAGAGCCTATAAAATTCGAACTCAAGCTAAAAGAAAAATAAATAATAGTTGGAACGCAATACACCTAAAAAGGTACTATTTCTAAATTTTTTGCTTAAATTACTCAGTTTGGTTCGATAAAAACTAACTGTTACCAAGAGCAATGATGATACTAAAATGCAAAGAAGTGCGATATGAGCTCAATAAAATAAAAAATGAAAAAAAAAAAAAAATTTCTCACTAAGGTTGTCAGTTACAAAACGCTTAGAGGCATTGTAGACACCAATGTTGGGAGCTTTCGTCTATCTATATTTTAGATCGAATCAAAACAGTGGTCTTGCATTCAAAGATTACTCAACTCCAAATTTCAAAGTTCAAGTCTCCTCAACTAGTCAAGCACACTTGCACTGGGGGAAGAAGGATGTGCAAATCACCATCCGACATTCGAAGCAAGACGTTATGTACCCAAAAACTGTAAAACACTCTATGTCAAGCAAGTATTATCCAATCGATTAAAAAACGCACTCTATGTAGACCAAGTATTATTTTTCAATCGATTAAATATCAACAAGTATCACTGATTTGTAAATGTTTAACTATCGACTCAATTGTTCGATTATCGTGTAAATTGAATTTATTCGATTAGTATAAATTTAATGCAAGACACTCTATATCGAGCCAATATTTCGAATCAATGGTTTGTGATTATTCGATTATTGATTCTTGAGTTTAGGTAAATTTAATATCATTCGATTCATATAAATTCAAGGTTCGATCCAAATCAGACGAAGTCAAGTAATACAAAACTCATGAAATTCTAGCTCTAAATCGAGCCATTGTATTCTTCAACATCTAACAAAATCAGACATCTAGCTACTATGATAAAAGTTGATATTCATCATACTCTATTCTTAAAACAGAAAAAAATATATAGTTCAGAGATCACGAAAAATATTATAGAATAAATCAAGGGGGCAATATATTGTCCATCCCTTTGACCCAAACTACTTACAAAAAGTTGACAAACAAATTGACATAATAAAATTTTCAGCTATGGGGGAACTGGGGGATCGACTTCAATGTTGTCCTTGCTCGCTTGTCCTTTAATTGCATCGAATTGTTCCTTTGACTTGACATCATCCTTTCCATCATCACCTTTATTCATCAACCTCAAGCGTTTTTAATTTCTTCCACTGCTCCCATAAATCAATTTCCTTCTTAGCATCCCGAGTATCGGTCTAGCCCAGCAAGTATTCTTGCATAAGCTTGCGTCTAGTCTTGATCAAAACCTATTGAGCCTTTCCAAAGCATCAGCTAGACTATCGTCAGACTGGGATAGCTTTTCCTCGATCGACTTTAGGGAGGCCCTCAATCGAGCATTCTCTTCCTCGAGACATGCAACTCTCTCGACTGCCTTTTTCATCGCTTCTCTGGCCCGATCTCAACAGATCTCGCCTCATCAAGATCCTTTTTTATCTTGGCATTTGATGAGGTTAGAGAACTCATTTTCTTGCAAAGAATTTTCACATCTTTCACTAGGAAAAGTTGAGCCTATAACGTCTACAAAAAATCATTTGATGTTAGAAAGCAAACTTTTTAGAAAATCTCGAACAAATTAGAATACACGAAGCTTATTTGGTAAGCACCAGCCACACACCAATCAATATCTCGAAAAGCCCCGATTTTAGAGAGACGAGTCTCGTCTTCAGGGAATAACAGTTGATCGGACCTATTCAACATGGGGCTAGGATCTGAGTAGATGGACACATCAAAAGGAAACTTGATGATCAGACCTTCATCCAAACTCTTCTTGTCGAGACAGAGTCATTTCTTAGCTTTCTTTGTAGGAGGATCATATAGCTCAACAAGGCAACCTTCTCAGTTGGCTCGACCTCCTTGGGAGTAGGGACATTGGCCCATTTCTTCCTTTTCATTTTTTCGGTCTTATCTATTTGCCTCTATAAGACCTCTTTAGTTGAAAGAAGCTTCAAGTTTGACATCGTTGCTGCAGCGAAAGCTCGCTTGACGTTAGTAACGGGGCTCGAGAAATTGAATACCGCACAAGATCTTGAACCCGTGCCATATTAAGCGTATGAGGTTAAATCTTCGAATCGAGGATAGGGGTTACCTTATTGCACGAAAGTGGTATGATTCCACAAGGAATTCTTCCTAAGACTTTCCTTTTGCAACAAAACTTTCCAACTCCACTATTTAGGATCGATTGAAAGGATCCTTTGCGTCCTCGATACGTCGTCCACTCCTTGGATCAACTTTGCTTTCCTGTTTAGACCCATTAAAACAGAAAAAGTAACTATAAGTATAAGAATAAACTAAGGTCCATATGGAATGATCGAACATCTACTAGTATTATTCCAAGTC
Source organism: Acer negundo (assembly GCA_035582765.1). Taxonomy (NCBI): domain Eukaryota; kingdom Viridiplantae; phylum Streptophyta; class Magnoliopsida; order Sapindales; family Sapindaceae; genus Acer; species Acer negundo. The sequence goes on along the minus strand of CM069238.1, from coordinate 12,456,755 downwards.
GACCTAACCCCATCGACCAAAGCCCTATTGGGAAAAAAGAACTTGGGTTTCCAATCGGGATCTCTAGTCGTAAGCTCTAAGATCAAGTGACCTTAATGATGTCGAGCTGCAATCATATACCTCCCGCAAATAGTGTCATGCTCTTTCAAATGATAAGTATACAAAAAGTTCTCAAAAGTTAAATATAACTTCCTTTTCTCAATCAAGACATCGAGTGACCAGAGAATCCTTTATCCATTAGGCATCAACTGACTCAAAGCGATCTCAAAGAAATTAAGTAGTTGTCGAGCAAGTGGCGGAATAAGGAACCTGAGACCTAGCTTGAACGAAAGAAGATAGATACAAGTCCAACGCTGAATTGACCAATCAGCACGTTCGAAGGTACCGCTACACGAACTTTAATAGAGTCAAGAATTCCTAATTCGAACTCTAAATTTTTGACATCCTGATACGATAACTTCAAAGCAAGACTCTAGGATAAAAACCTCCCCGCTTCCCTCTTTGATGACGATGGTGGTTCCATGTTTAATTCACCGGGCATCGCCAAGCGACCCACTACCATAGTTTTGGTCAGGGTAACTCCAACTTCACCAACACCCGAATCGGCAGGGGGTCTAGCAATATACACCCCCTCATGATGGCTCGATTCAGATGACGCATCAAATTGGTCAAGGACAATCTCGCTTGAGTCGCCTCGATAGTTATCGATTATCTTCTTTAACAATGGGTTCGATGAGTCATCATTTCAACTCGACATAGCTTTAAACGCTGTCAAAAATAAAAAAACCCAACTTTAGAAAGAAGAGATTGAGCTATCTTAAACAAAACGACTACAACTATCAACAAAACTATCTACTCGATCATAAGCACATAAGAAATTACTCGATCAACTTCCTAACGATCCACTCGACCTATCAAAATCAAAGACCTGGCGAAGTAAAATCTAGGCATGGGAATCGAATCAAAATCTAAACCCTAGAGGTCGATATCTCCATGAAAATCGAAGACTCAATTTCCTACTCTAGAGTATCACAAACAAGTTTGTCAAACAAAGAGTTAGAGTTTACGGATCAAATTCTAGAAAAAATTCAAAACATATTTGAAGATCAAAAGGAAAAAACAAGCAAAGTTTTCTGGAAATCTAAACAAATACATTCAAACGAAATCAAAAGCAAAAACACAAAGATGAAGAGCAAGAATCTTACTAGAAATCAATAGGAATAATTGGTAAAATCACCGTAAAGTCATCGGAAAAAGCTTGAGAAGACACTTAAGATTTTCTTTGGTAAAAAGGAAAAAACTTCTTTGTTATGCAAAAGTGAAGACGAGAAAAAGATGTTTTAGAATTTATTAACTCCCGACCGACACGTGTCACTATCTGACGAGACACGTCATTTCAGATGACCCAGATGACCCATATGACATTACTTGAAAAAACACTTATCATTTACGAAACCCAAAAGACACCAATTCAAAATCTAAAAGCCTCGATAAACATACCCACCTTGAAATTCCGCCACGTCAACCCTGGGAGATATCTAAAGGCTTAGAGAACTTGACCCTTGCACGAAAAGGAAAAACCTAACCATACAATACCAGCAAGGCGTTGTTCAATATTTACCATCGACCAAAACCTCAAAGTAATAAATACATCTATCGAATTGTTCGATAATAATCAAACTCGATAATCGAGATTGCTCGAACTCGATGATTGAACAACCAATTACACACCACACCCAATATCGACCAGATAAGATTCTCGATCTAGCTTGATACAAACTATCAACTTCGAACTTAACTCTTATCAACTCTCCAACTGGAAGATTGGGGACAAACTGTAGTGGTCAAAAATTGGGCCTCTAGCCCATTGAATGAGTCCACTATCAAAAAAAGGTTAAAAGTTACGTGGAACCCATCAGAAATAGGTCCAAAGGCCCAAACCTGGCCCAACTAAAGAATAAACCCAAAAAATCGATTAGACCCATATCGGTTAAACAAAAGACCATGTGGTCAAAGACATCATAAAGGGTGGCCATCATGTCAGACGTTACATGAATCCCAACGTCTAATAACCCTTATTGCTAGATGCAAATGAATCAAAACGGGCAATAAATGACCTATGATCGTTGTTCAATAATAAATGGCATGAGTGTTGAAGACTCCTGGTCTTCACTATAAATACGGGAGCCCGTCTTAGAACAAAAGGGCCCGGATTTTTCTACAACTCATGCGAAAGCTATCTCTTTCTCTATTCTCAATTCCTCTCTAAAAAAGTACTAGGATTCATTGCGGTGTTCCCCTCCGCATTAATTGAGTTGATCAACCAACAAAGGTTGGTCCGACCATATACAAAGATTGACCAACTCGATACACCAAACATAGCAATATCTAACATCGACTCAATCCTTGTTCGATCATCAACAACCTTACGAGTATTCAGTCGATAAATCAAGATCGACTAAAAGCTCGACCCACAATATCGAACGACCCATAATATTGAACAAATATGGTTTGTTATCTTGTTTTTCTTACTTTTTATATCAAACAAAATATTGACTTGAGTGTCGAAGAGTCCCCCAAAGGGAACACCCCCTCCCGTGGTTTGCAACCGCTCTATTTTCTCTACTGTCTTACAGGTTGTTAGTGCCCACCTCGACGATCGAAATTATTTGTAGATCTAATCAACTACAGACACGTCATTAAAAAAAATGTGTTTTAGACAGAAGTATTGGAGATAAAATTTTGAATTGATTGTTTATCAAGTATATTTTTATGTCATATATGAAGCAATTCTTTTGACATTGTTGCCATGTCAACAATTATTGGTATATAAGCCATTTTTACATTGGAGATGCTCTAGTCATATATGGACAGACATAAATGTTCGGGAAAATACTCAAATAAAAACTTGTTTCGTACGATAAGTATGTACAAAAATTATGAAAATTTAAACAACGAATGCGGATGGAAATGCCCAAAATAATAGTCCAATACTGGAAGAATATTGTTGGATTGAAATGATTAGTTGGTGGAAACATAGTTTTTATATGAAGAAGAAGATGCGGACATTTTAGTGCACCACCAAGTGTTCGAGTTTTTGACATTTTAGCCCTGTAACCTTGGATTTGTATTTCAACCAACTTATTAGAATGCCCACAAAACTAATTGAGCCCATGTTTGATATTGGATTTGAAGACTATTTGATTGAGGCCATGGTAATGAGCTGCTTTAATACAGTCACTGCCACATTTTATATAATACAAAAGCCAACACAGGCAGGTTTAGCCAGTAGTAGACTAGATGTAACAACACCACTATTAACTTATAAGTGGATTTAATTTAAATAATTACACTATGAATATTAATAATATTACCATTCATAATGATTATAGTTCATCTTATTATTATGTTGTTATTTTCCCTCATGAAAATAGTGGAATTCAATTGTACGTTTTTATCATTCCAAAAAAACAAATTTCATCAAAATTTATTGAAATGCATTGAATTAAAATTCTCAGGGATCTTGATGATATAAGAGGTCCATTATATATTGAAAACCACTACAAAGCTATTTTTTTTTTATACCATATACCATGATAATGATTCGAAATCAAGACATTGTCTGGCTGAAAGAGCGCACTTTCCACCAAGCCACATGAGCGGTGATAATTAATAATCATATATAAAGTTTTGTCATATTGCTATTATTGAATTTTGTTTTTCATCAAATCCTGAATCTTAATAGGTACTACTAAATTTGTATATCATTTAGGTAATTAGGTTAATAGCATGATCAATTGAAATGCGAAGATTTTTCATTTAAACTTTTAATGATTTTGTAATAAGTAGTGGTCTAGGTTTATTACTCTCCACTTATTTCTTTCTTTTATATATATATATATATACGGTCCCGTTTCTATTAGGACATCCTTATATAACTTTATCAGGATATTGAATGTGAGTCACTTATTTATAAAAGTGATTTGACAAGTGCATACATACCAAATCAAAGTATGTAAAACGAGTGACTCACATCCAAAGTCCTTATATAATTCTATCAGAGCATCCTCATATGAAAATTTTCGTATATATATATATATATATATATATAATGTCTGAAGTCAACAAAGATGAGCTAGTGTATGTTATATATATATATATATATATATATATATATATATCATGTCAGAAGTCAACAAAGATAAGCTAGTGTATGTTGAGAGGATTGTTGTCCATTGATTTTTTTACATATAAAGTTAGGATTTAGATTCTCTATTTATCTCATCTTTTTCCTGACCTTTTTAAAGCATGTGATTAGTTGACGATAAAGTGACTGTAGAAACCAATCACATCTTAACCGCACATTCATTGTAATGTTTATGTGTCCTAAGAGTAGATGAGGTAATGAGAGGATCCAAACCCATAAAGTTATATAGGTCATGTCCTCGCCTCCTCGGTTTGAATTTAGAATTGCTCTCCTATAGGCTATAGCTACAACTTAGAAGGCACAAAAATATTGTCTGGCCAAGTCTGACTAGCTGTTCAATCATAGGCGTAGCTAGAAAAAAATTTAAGGTTGGGTTAATATAATTTTTTTTTCTTATTTAAAAATCCTAAAATATTGAACTAATTACTAAATAAATTTTTTTTTGTAATAATTAAATAAAAAAGATACGAGAGAAATTAAAAAAAAAATAAAAATCAAGGATATACCTGATAAAAGATAGTGGTGTGGACCACCAGTGAACCATACAATAAAAAATTTTGATATTCATTTTTCTTTTTAAATCCCCAAAAATAAAATAAATCTTAGCTTTCCTAAGATTTTTATTCTCTTTTCTAACTTTGTTATCCCATAAGGAGACACATGAAAAAACAAAACCTAAATCTGAACAATAAAATATAAAACCTAAAATCAAATTCATTCTAAGTATATAAATAAAAGAGATTAAAGTTGAGGAAATTTACTTTCAAATTGGAAGATTTAAGAGAAGAGGAAAGTCAGGGTTTGAGATTTGAGAAAGTAGAAAAGAAAGAAAAAGTGAGGGGTTTGAGAATATGTCAAATGATGATTTCTAAAATAAGAAGAGGGATTTGTTTATTTTTATTTTTGGCTGATCTATTTGAACAAAGTTTTTGAATTAGTTGGATATATTTATAAAGTTTAGTTTATTGGACTTTAGTGAGTTTAGTTTTAAGTTGAAGATTAAAATATTATGTGTTGAGCATTTATTGAATTTGGATTTAACTACTTCTTTATTTTAATTAACTCAAACTTTTTTAAAAAAAAAAAATTCAAAAAACTTAAAACTACAATGGAGAGGTTAAACGACGTCAGACAGAAAATTTTGATCCAAGCATTTGGGGTGACCGCTTCCTTAACTACAATTCACAAGACAACGTAAAATGCATGCATTTAGGGCTTTACATAATGGATTAAAAAAAAAAAAATTATTTCAATTTTAACTTAATTTTTTTTTTTTTGAAAGAACATTTTTAATTAATATGGTAATTACATGCATGTAGAGGTCTCATGCTTCTGAATTAGAAGAGATTGAAAAAATGAAGGAAGAAGTAAGACAAGAGCTATTGGTCACTATTAATAATATCGACGATGGTGTTTCTTTATTATCACACTTGAATCTTATTGATGTAATCCATCACCTAGGCGTTGGTTACCGCTTTGAAAGGGAGTTACAACAAGTCTTAGAACATATTATGATGATTATAATCATGTTGATCTTGATCAATTTGGTCTTCACAGTGTTTCTCTCCATTTTCAGCTTTTGCGACAACATGGATATAATGTTTCTTGTGGTAAGTCTCATATTGTTGTTCAATAATATTTCTATCTTCTCATCCAGAAAAGAAAATTTTCCATACGAATGTTTTTCATTTGATGACATATGTATCAGATGTATTCAATAAGCTGAAAGAAATCCTTGACAAGTGATGTGCAAGGCATGTTGAGATTGTATGAAGCAGCTAGCACATCTTGTGGTGCTTGGAGAAGATATACTAGGCGAAGATATATAGATGTTTAACCAATCTTATGGCGGTGCATGTAATTCATGCACTACAATGGTCATTGCACAGGAGACCACCGAGGATAGAGTCCAGCCATTACATCTCTGTCTACGAATATGAGGCTTCATATAACAAAATTTTACTAAAGCTTGCCAAGTTGGATTTCAATGTATTGCAATCGTTGCACACTTGCACAAGAAAGAAATTAGTGAAATTTCTAGGTGAGTTAAAATTAAACTTCACTCTACTAATCAATATGTTCAAGGTAGCGCATTTTATAGGTATGTGTAGAGTTATCTCTCTAGTAATTAATGTGGGAGTAGTTATAACCAATAGATAATCTGGCTGTACATATACCGATTGATTTCGGTGGATCAGATATTTATATGTTATATAATTTTTCTAATTAAGGAAATTACATGAAGAATTTACAAGGAGAAAAGAAAAAAAAAACTTTTAGAAATAAGAAGATAAACAAGAGAGGAGGATATTTACTTAATAATTTGATATTTCATTAAATTCAAAGTAAGTCCTTTTATAGACTTACAAAAGGCAACACAACTTGATAAGTTGATAACAAATACCTATTATGAATAAACTAAACATCAACTAACAATAAACTTAACATCCATTAGCACAAAACAAGAAGCACTAACAATACTTATTAAAAGCAGCATAATGAGAAACTTCGAGGAAACATAAGGTAAGTGATGGTTATCACTTATGCACACATCAGTTGTAATAGTTCAAAAAAATAATTAATATATTCAGGTGGTGGAAAGATTTGGATTTTACTACAAAGCTAACTTATGCAACAGACATAGTGGTAGGGATATTTTTGGATACTGGGGTTGTATTACAATTTAAGAGCCTCGTTACTCTCTTCTCGAAGAATACTTGCTAGAGTATTCTTCATGTTATCTATTATACTGGATGATACGATGCATAAGACATAGTGCATACCTGAAGAGCTCAAGTTCTTTACAGAAGCAGCCGAGAGGTTTGATTTTAATTTTCTTTTCGTTGAAACTTAAAGATGTCTAAAGTTATAATATGATAAACTACTTTGAAAAAATAATTGGGCACTTTTGATCATTTTTAGGTTGGATCCGAGGTACAGGACACTGCGTTTTGTTTTTTTTTTTTTATAGGTATGTAAAATCTTGTGCATGATAATATATACGGTTCCGTTCTTATCAGGACATCTTTATATAATTTTATCAGGCTATTGAATGTGAGCCACTCATTTATAAAAGTGATTAGACAAGTGCATACATACCAAGTCAAAGTATGTAAAACGAGTGGCTCACATTCAATGTCCTTATATAATTCTATCAGGTCATCCTCATAGGAAAATTTCCAATAATATATATATAAGTTCATGATGGCATTTTTGATAAAGTGTAGATGAAAATCAAATTCGCGGCTACTTTGAAGAGTCAAAATGGTTCAACAACAATGAAATTCCTACAATGGAGGAGTACTTTATGCGTGTGGGGGAAGCAACTGCTGGTTATACGATGTTTCTATTGGTTGTATCTTTTATTGGCATGGGCAACGAAGTAACAAAGGAAGCCTTTGATTGGGCAATTAGAAAACCTAAGATTCTCAACTCTCAAGGCTGCAATTGCTAGGTTTGTCGATGACATAAGATTACATAAGGTAAAAACTCTCTTGATTTTTCTTGATGATTATATATCATGCTCAAGTAGAAATATGAGACTAACAAATGACCAAAATTGATTTTCTAGTTGTTTAGGTCATGAAATGTTAAAAGCTTTAACTTTTCAAAGGGAAAAAACTTTCTAGTTGTTTCCAGTGGGGGTTAAGACCCCTTTGGACATTAACTGGCTCTGCCTTTGATTATATCATGTATATGTATATGCATGGGTGCAATTTGAGTAAGAGAGAGGATCCTCCGTTGCGAGCGTTGTTTCTTGTTGAGTGTTACATGAATGCAATATGGTGTTTCAAAGCAGGAGGCATATGAAGAGTTATAACTAAGCAAATTGTTAATGCATGGAAGATGAAGAATGTCTCAGAGCTACTCATGAGGTGCCGATGACTTTGCTTATGTGTGTTCTCAATCTTACAAGAATGATAAACGTTATATATCATGAGGAGGAAGATGACTACACCAAAGCTGGGGAAACGATGAAAGCTAATTAATATTGCATCATTGTTTATAGATCCTATTCCTATATCAGAATCTCAAATATATGGAACCCAAACTGAATATGATCTTTTTCATTGTTATTTATTTATTTATTTATTTTTGAAAATAGCAATTTATTCAACAAAGGTCAAACGACCAAGAAAAGAGAACAACAAACCAATTCTTTAAGAATTAAGTAGTAACTACTTTTGAATACAACTCGATGATTTATCTCATGAAATATAAAATTACAGTGATTAACACCCTCATTAACATAGTTATTAGCACATTTGGTAATGCTGAGTGTGCATCCCATTTCATGTTAATGGTAGAGAGTTTGAGTCTCATCATGTGTATTTCACAAATATGGTGTTGTGAGAGTGATATATTTTTCGTATGTACTCTTTGATCTCGGCATACCCTTAACCTGATCTGAATACCGTAAGTTTATGAACCCATTAAATAATAAGAAGCTTAAGAAGTTTTGTACCTCGTTAATTTATAGATGTAGAAGGAATGCTGAATGCATGAAAATAGCTTGGAACACTAGGTATGATGAATTGGTGATGAAAATGCCTAAAATTGAACTTGGGTTCGGTCAATCCTAAAAGGAAATTATCTTGCAAAGACGAGACTATTAAATTGGTGGAAACATTGTTAATTACTTGAACAACATTATAGATATGGTTATTTGAAGTAAGAATTGTAAAAAAATTACCACATTAATTATTTAAAATTTGTTTTTCATCACATATGAAAGTTTAATTGTTAATAAATATATTTTAAAATTTTATTTGAGCCATAAGCGAAATTACAAAAATATCCATGCAACTTCTTTTTCTTTTTCTTTTTCTTTTTTTTACGAAAAATTTGAAACCTTCATTGTTTTTTTTTTTTACAAAAAATTACTAGAAATACACATCCAAAAAACTTGCTTTCAATTTTTTGTACATACAAATTATCAAAACAACCCCTCTAGGAGAGAGTTTCGGTAATTTCATGTGTAAGGTTTTTTTTTCTTCCCAAATCGAATAGCGTGGTCTCCCTGTCATTGCTTTTCATGGTGGCACGTTCACCTAGTACCTAGGTGGTGTCATCTCCAGCGAAGGTGCCATTGGTGGTAGATGAGAGAAAATATATGAGAGAGGGTTTGGGGATGTATTTATATGGGATATTTTGATAATTATTTTTTAAAATGTGGTTATAAACAGTGAATTTTTTTTTTTTTTTAAAGTATTACACAATTATATAAATTCGAAGATTTTTAGGAAGGGAGGAGGACTCGAACCACAACCTAGTGGTGCATGTGTGAGAGATTTACCATCGGACCAATCTCATCTCGTCAACAATTAAATTTTCTTATGTGGTTAAAATAAAGGGTTATTTCGATTTTAGTCCCAGTAGTTTGTGTTAACCTGGGTTTGGTCCACTAGTTTTTGGAATTATTAAATTCATTCCAATAGTTTTCTGACAATACATATTCGAGACCTTTCCGTCCAATTCCGTTAGATTTTCGTTGACTTTTGTTAGGTCAAGAGGACATTATTGGAATTTTGACGAAAGCTTCTAGAAACTGGTATGGAACAAGGGTAAAGACTTTTATGCCCTCCTATCAGATTTAATTAAAAAACAATACTTTAAAAACATAAATTAAAAAATTAAAAAATTAAAAAATTAAACTAATTAAACTAATTAATCTCTCTCTCTCTCTCTCTCTCTCTCTCTCTAACGCGTTCATCATCACCAAACCTAATAATTTTTTTTTTCTCTATTTCTCTCACTCCATCATCAACCAATCCACACAGATCGACCACCACCTCCACCAAATCTACACCAATCGACAACCTCCACCAAATCCACATTGATCGACAACCACCAAATCCACGCCAATCGACCACCACCACCAAATCCACCAAATCCACACCACCACTAAATCCACATGGCCAATTCCACCTCCTAACCACCACCACCACCACCACCTGATTCAAAAACAAAGAAAAAATCACCATCTCTCACATACCAAACCACTATCTCTCACACACAAAACCCCTAAGATTTGGTTTCGGTTTTTGGTGGTTTCAATGGCGGTTTCGGTTGGGGTTTCTAGGTTGTGCTGATGATGGTGGTTCTGATGAGTGATGATATTTGAATTACAATTTTTTAAAATTCTTTTTGGTTTAATTTTGTTGTTGATTTGGGTTGTCTGGGTTTAATTTTGTTGTTGTTGATCTAGGTTGTGGTGTTGTTGATCTGAGATGGTGATGGTGGTGGATCTATGTTGTTTGATTTTACTATGTTTAAAGATGAATTTGTTCTTTGTTCTTTGATGGAGATCCAGATTGGATCTCCACCGTCCATCTCAATTGAGATCCAATCTAATCTGGATCTCCACCAAAGATCAAAGTTTGAATTTAATTTTTTTTTAATTTTTTTTTTAATTTTTTAATTTTTTTTTTGTATTTCATGTTTTAATTAGTTTCATTTATTAATCTGATGGATTCGGTGGATCTCCACCTTCCATCTCATGAGATGGACGGTCTGGATCTCTACAAAATCCATTTTTTAAATTAAATTCATTTGATAATAATAAATATTATTATTATTATTATTTTAATTAGTTTTTTTTTTAATTTTTTAATTTTAAATTTAATTTGTTTTTGTTTTATTTAATTAAATGCAAAATTACCATACTGCCCTTCATTAGAAACGTTCATTAAGGGTATTTCAGTCATTGTACCCTCTGATAATGCTAGTCCGTTTGTTTTAACGGAATTCCTAACGGAAGGATAAAAGTTAATAATTTTAAAAACTAGTGAACCAAACTCTGATTAATGTAAACTAAAGGGACTAAAATCAAAATAACCCAAAAATAAATCTCTAATATTTTGAGGGGCTAGTTTTTATTTATTTTATTTTTTTTCCTCCTTTTTGATTTGGATTGGCGGGCCTTCCCAGATTTGGGCTTCATACTTGTTTTCTATTTGTAATTCTGAGGAATCTGGCTGAAGCCCGTCATGCAAATATATGACCTTGGATGTTTCACTAAAGGGGTATATTCAATCTAGAATCCATTAGAGTTTGATGGATTTGTTTTAAATGATGAATTTTGATCGAATTCATGAATCCCACAGATTCTACAGATTTGGTCAGAATTATGTACAGAGTTTGTTGGATTTCATTGGACATTTACAAGTAATTGTATGGAATTGGATGAATTTATAATGTTTGATAGTCCTTCATATAAGAGCATCTTCAATGCTGTTATGCCAAAAAATAATTACAACATTTTCTTCGTTCCGCCAAAAAATTCATAAAAAAAGATTCATAACGCATCAAATCCTAAAATAATTTACAAGGCCAATTGTTCACTCCAAGAGAGCTATCTCACTAAAGAACATCTAAGAAATCAAAAGCTACACTTAAGATTAATACATAACGCATCATTTGATTGTTCGTTACTTAAATGTCTCTGAATTCAAAATTTTAGCAATAAACAAGATTTGTAATTTGAGCCAATTTTCAGATTTTAGTGTTTCAATTTGTGGCTTCTATTTATCCAAATTAGTGGTATAACTCAACTCAACTAGCTCAAATTGCAGATTGGTACAAGAGGGAGTTAGTTATTGATTAACTTTAATTCCTTAATTTTAAAGATTAATTAGAAGCTTGGTGGTTCATTTTGACTATTTCATTTTGACTAAATACGGATACCACTGGTAAACATTTGACATACCTTCGTTTACGTACAAAAATTGTCACTAATACAATTATTATTATTATTATTATTATTATTATTATTATTCGTTTACCCTAGAATGGCCCGTGTCGGATTAAAGAGTTCCGGCCCATCGGCCCGTCCCTTCGGACCGGCAGGCCAGACCAGCCAAGCCGAGCCATTTAATTTAATTTAATTTATTTTTTTATTTTTTTATTTTTTATTTTTTTTTACCATTGCAATTTGGCCGTTGAGTTAATTTTTTATTTTTAAAAAAAAAAATTGACCGTTGCTGTCAGCAACGGTCACATTTTTTAAAATCAAAATAAATTACAATTTGACCCTTCATTTCTTCTATTTTATATTTTTACCATATTTTAAATTTTTCTATAAAGACCCCCCACTTATTCATATAATCATGTTTCCTTACACGCTCTCATTCTCTCATTTTTACTCTCTCTCTCTCTAGTCTCTAGTCTCTACTCTCACTCTCTCTCCCTATATTCTCTAATCTCTACACTACTATTCTAAATTTCTAATACTATATTCTATATTACTAATATTATTCTCTAATCTCTCCACCAAAGCTTAAAGTTATGTTTTTTTCTTTAAATGTTATTAATTAATTTTATGTTTTAGTTTTTAAATTTTATATTTATACTTAACATATTTATGCTTAGTTATTAATTCTGATATTTATTCTTATGTTTTATGGATACTTTATATTTATGGTTTTATGCTTAGTGTATATATGAGTTAATATTTTTAATAATTGTTATAAGTTTTAATATTTAATATTTTAATCTTAGAATCTTAGATTTTAGTAAATTTATCATTTTATCAATTTATGTCTAGTAATTAATTTTAATATTTGTACATTTTAATTTATGCTTAGTAATCTTAGTATATTTTGTTTAGTTAGTAAATTGATGATTTTATGTTTAGTAATATTTTTATGATATTTATGGTTAAATGATTAGTAATGAATTTAAATTTTAAATATATGTATGCTCAATATATTTATGATTAAATGATTAGTAATGAATTTAAATATATGTATGCTTAGTATATTTATGATTAAATGATTAGTAACGAATTTAAATATTTTTTTGCTTAGTATATTTATGATTAAATGATTAGTAATGAATTTAAATATATGTATAATTAAATTATTAGTAATGAATTTAAATATATGTATGCTTAGTATATTTATGATTAAATGACTAGTAATGAATTTAAATATTTTTATCCTTAGTAATGAATTTAAATATATGTATGCTTAGTATATTTATGTCTTTATGTCACAACAAAATATCGTTACAAGTTTTGTAACCACTTATATACCAATTCTAAGTCGAGAACCGGTCATTTGAATAAGCATGTGGACAAATGCATAGCTCGACACAGACATGTAGACACTATAATCCATACATAACTACAACGAAACCGAGACGGGCCTGTTACAACTCCGCGACCCGCATATGCTAGAGATTGCACTCTTTTTCCCTTATCAAATTTTTATTTCACTCATGTAATACTGAAAATCCGAAATAAATAAATCATTCTTCATTTTATATTTTCATAATTTCATGTATTTTCTATTTTCTTTCATATTTTATCTTTATTTATTTTTTGAATTATTTTATTAAATAAAATAATAAATCTATCTATTTTTTATTAAACTAAAATAATAAATATGATAGACAAATTACAATTAAAATTACATAATTTAAATTGTTTAAACAATATTATAATATACTTACAACTTACAACTTACAAGAAATCAAGAATACAAGTTGTATAATTGAATTAAATAATATATATATATATATATATTTGTGGTTTGCGTGCCGAGACAGGCCCGGCCCGTCCCATAAGCATGTGCCGTTGGCACGTGCCGGGCCCTCCATTTTTGAAAACGAGTGGCCCGGCCCGGCACTTCAACTTGATGTGCCGTGCCAGGCCGAGCTAGTTTAAAAAACAGGCCCCTTTGGCACGACACAAATGAGCCGGGCCGACCTACATTGACACCACTATATACAACCAAAGAATAAGCCTCAATATTTAATATTTATAGGGTGAATATCCTTGATCTCTAAGTAATCACATTCCCAAAAGAAATTGGAAATTTTCTTAACAGAAAATTGAGGAAGCAAGTGGATGGGTTACTAGAAGCAAGTCTGGTGTAGCCATCTAAGGACCCTTATGGTGCTTCTGTGTTGTTTTAGAAGAAGCAAGCTGGTTCATTGTGAATGTGTGTGGATTACAGGGCGTTGAACGATGTCACAATAAAGAACAAGTATCTGGTTCCTAATACTGCAGACTTGTTCCTAAGTAATCACATTCCCAAAAGATTTATTTGATAGGCTGTCAAAGGCCTCTTATTTCACCAATATGAATCTCAGGTCTAGTTATTGGCAGGTCAAGGTTGTTGAAGGTGATGAGGTAAAGACTACATGTGTGACAAGGTATGGTTCTTTTGAGTTCCTGGTGATGCCTTTTTGGTTTAACAAATGCCCTTACTACATTTTGACAACTTAATGAATTATTTGTTATATGAGTTCTTGGATAAGTTTGTTGTTGCATACCTAGATGATATTGTGGTATATAGTGAATCTTTGGTTAAGCATGTTGTTCATTTGAGGTGTGTGTTCTCTCGGTTAAGGGAAAAAAAAACTGTTTGTAAAGAAGGAGAAGTGTGAATTTTGTCGTCAATAAGTGATGTTCTTAGGGCATTGGATCTGTAAGAGGAGGATTTGGATGGATGAAAGGAAGATTGAACTCATACAGAGTCACTACCATCAAGCTATATTTTCCCTGCGAAGATCCCAACTTCAGTGTTGTTTCTGCCACGCCATGTACTGGCATCACCTTAGAATTCATTACTTTGATCTTGCTTGTGCTTTCCAATAGATTCAAACCAAACCTGTTTGCCTCTCGTTGTGCCATAAAGTTGTTGGTTGCTCATGTATCCAACATAGCATGAATCACACGCTCATTTACATACATCAAACCCTTATAACTTTGTTGTCTCTCCACACTGATTATGTTCAACAACTGCAATGGATTGACACAAGATGTACTAACACCTGAAGCATCTCATACATCAGCATCTTGACTAATTATTACATTGATCTTCTCTTTATTTAGGCATTCTCTCACAAAATAGGGATCGCCATAGATAAAACACCCATGTGTTTGAGCTTTCCTCTTATTTTGTTGTTGCTCTTTACCTTTGGTGGTTACACCCTCTTTCTTCTTTCCCTTGAACTTTCGAATGAGCAATTCGACCTTTTATAATACTAAAAAGTGGATGGCAAGAAGGGGAAGAATAAATATTGGAAGAAGAAGTTCTAGGGAAAGAAGAAAGAGGGTGTAACCACCAAAGGTAAATAGCAATTTCATAATAAAGGGAGAGCTCAAACACATGGGTGTTTTATTTGTGGCAGTCTCTATTTTGCAAGAGAATTCCCAAAGAAAGAGACAGCCAATGCAATAATCAGTCAAGATGCTGATATATGCGATGCTTCAGGTGTTGGTCCATCTTGTGTCAATCCATTGTAGTTGTTGAACACAATCAGTGTGTAGAGGCAACAAAGTTTTAAAGGTCTGATGTATGTGAATGTTGAAGTAAATGGGTGTGAATTCTGGGGCGATGCTAGTGCGTGGTATGGTAGAAACAACACTGAAGTTAGGATCTTGGCATGGAAAATGTAGCTTAATGGTGGTGCCTTTAAATGATTTTGATCTTATACTTGGTGTTGAGTTTTTTGGCATGGCAAATTTTAATGCCTTACCTTTGAGGCATTCTTATTGGGGATGAGGACAATCCTTGTTTTGTACGAGCTTATAGAGGAATTCATGACATCAAGGCTAACTCCTTCGTTCTTTTTCTTATTGATTTTGCTTTCTGATTTGTACCACCGGATCTTCCTAGCTATATTCCGCGTTCCGGCAACTACGTGTGGGCACGTCATGGGCTTTAGGAGGTTGAATGGAGGTAGAAGAAGACACATAAAACAACTTTTGTTTTCTATGTGTGGAGTTCGGCCACCCTCTATGTAAACAAGAACAAAAACCTTTATTTTTATTTTATTTTTCTTTCACTTACCGTTGCTTTGCTTCCTTTAACTTCCTATTCTCAAAAGCAATTGGGTGCCCTTATTTAACATGAACTACTCCAACAGTTCTATCTGATGCATCAGTATGCACTTTCAAGGTTTCTCAAAATCTTGTAGGCACAACACAAGTTCTGAAGACAATGCCAACTTCAGCTTATCAAAGGCATTCTGACATACTTCAATCCACATTCATTTCCTGTCCTTCTTTAGTAAATCAGTCAAATGACTCACCTTTTTCGAGTACCCCTCGATAAGCTATCTGTAGTAGTTTGTCAGGCCTAAGAAAGACCTAAGATCAACAATTTTAGAAGGAGCTGGTTAGTTTTTGATGGCTTCAATCTTCCTAAATAATGAATCCTGAAAAATAAAAGAACTTTCCCTAAAAAAGAAAATTGACTAAATAAGGAATCCCGAAATGGAACCTTCAATAAACAAGAAAATCGACTTCCATACGTTTTTAGGACAAAATAACACTTTATAAGGTAATCCCTTCAAATAAATAACCTCTCTAAATTAATACTTAATGGTGGGTTCCAAGAATATTAATTTAGAGGGGTTTTACCGTATAAACAAACACCTATGAAACTCTTAACACTTCAACAATTTGACATGTGATTGTCATCAAAACCTAAGCAAGACCCAAAAACAATTTAACTTGAAATTCCACATTTCAGCATCTATATATGTGTAAATTATAAACAAAAATAAGGAACTGATCATAAATTCCAAATTTAACATCAAGTGCAGCTAAAGGAAAGTATAATAGAATCAAACATTGATCTTTTAACTCAACTAAAAACCAAAATCTAACAAATACCTACCAGCAGATCAATTCAAAACTCAAAATTGAAGCCCATATGTCTCTCAAAACTACCCCAAAAAAAAAAAAAAAAAAACACCTAGAAAGGCCCAAAAAAAGCCTAAACAAACTCAAAGTCAACTTATAATAAAATAAAATAATGATATTTGGCACTCCACGTTAATCAAAACATAATTAAATCAAATCCATCATTTTTTTTTTTACAAAACTACAGGCCAAGAGAAAAGAAAGAAAAAAAAAAAGAAAGAAAAAAAAAAAGAAAAAAAAAAAAAAAGAAAACGAATAGAGTATCAAGTGATAGTGAAGAAATGAAGGTTCCATACCAAGTTGATAGTTGCGAGTTAGACCTTATGCGGAGAGAGTTTGGGTGTGTTGTATAAGAGCATTAAGAACCCTAATCTTACAAGTATGAGAGCTTTTCTTTCGATGAGAGTGTGAAATCTTTAGAAATCTATGGGTATATGATAAGATTTGTGAAAGCCTTTTCTATTTATATTTTTCATTTTAAAATCCATACAACTCCATCAAAATCCATCACTTAAACAAAATCTACCAAATTAATGGATTTTTTAATATACTCAAATTTGTTTGGATTTTTTAAAAGTCTAAATTGCATACATCCGGATTTTATTGGAATCCTTTGATGGAGAAATTTGGATTGAATACCTAAAATTTTGATGGAGAAATTTGGATTGAATACTCATGGACTATTAGAGGGTGTTTGGTATCATTTTCGATCACTGATACCTCGTTTTTTGAGTAGAAAAAATGCTTTGAATAGGTTCTGTGGATGTTTCCAAAAAAATAAAAAATAAAAAAAATGGGTCTTTTTTTTTTTGTGATTTTATATATCCATCTATTTAGATCAGATATTTTTTAAAATTTTTTTTTACTATCGATAGAATTCAAACCGCTGATTTAAGAGTTATTTACTTAAGCTCTAAGCTAGTCCGTCTCCGGCTAAATTTAGTTTTTCACTTTAAAAGCGTCGAAAGAGAGGTGCGCTGGAAACAATAGATGTTCTCATATTTTTTGTTTTCGTTCTCTACGGGCCCACCAATAAAATCAAATTTTTTTTTTTTTTCATATGCACCAATAAGAATTTATAGTTACTTTATTTATTTATAAAAAGATAATTTTTATAGGGCCCAATAAAATATATTTTTTTACAAGCACCAATAGAATCTTTAGTTGCTTTTATTTAATTTTTATTATTATTTTTTCTTATTATTATTTTAAAGTTGTTTATAAATAGCTAAAGGAAATATTATAATGATATCTCTATTTATCCATTAATATTTTACGAGTAATAATGTACAACAAAAAAAATTAGCATTATTTTTATTGGTGAGGTTGTTGCTATACCCCTTACACTTACACTATAAGATTGTGGGTTAAAGTCTATCTCTCTCTCAAATTATTGTAATATTTCAAAAAAAAAGAAAAGTTTACGTTGATAATATTTATAATTTAACTACATACAACATTATTTTTACTCTTACAATATATTGAAAACATATACTTTTTTAAAAATTCAATAAATATATATTATATGTTTTTTTTTTGTTTGTTTAGGATATTGTTTTCAATTATGTTTACCGAAAGTATTTTCAGCATTTTCAGCATTTTCAACATTTTCAGAATACTGTTTTCAATTATTTCTACTAAATACATTTTCGGTCTCTGAAAATATTAAAATCAATTTCTTGTTTTGAAATGAAAATACATAAAACAGAAACCGAAAATGTATCCAGCTTTATTTGAAAATAAGAAAACGGTGAAACAAACATATTATATAATGGATCATGTTAACATTGACACCGATAATTGCTATAACAATAAAATTGTAGAAATCGTCAAACTTGCCAAACTTGTGCAAACTATATATTATATTTTTATTTAATTATTAGTATCAATAATCAACCTTGTGTGGCTATATTTTTATTACTCACATAAATCACGAGTACGCCTATGGAAATTTAGCGTATACACACTTATATTATTTGTAGTTTGTACACACTTTTAGATGTATAATTGATTTCGATTTAATGTTATCTGTAATGTAAACTCATCGATTCACAAAGGTTATAATATTTTTAACCATAACCGTCCTCAATTTCCTCAATTTAATTCATCCTATCAATGCACAGTAATCAACATCAAAGTAATCAAGTTTGATGCTTGGTAGCCAATCCATAAAGATTGTTGAATAAATTAAAAAACATGTGCACCATGTTGGACCAAGACATATCATTTTTAAAATGAAAAGAAAGGCCATTGCAATCCTATATTTCCTAGTTGCTTGTAAAATATCTAAAAGATTTACAATTGGATTGCTTTTAATTTTGCACAACAAAAGCATCCACATTAAATAAACAACTCTGTCTTAAAAAAATAATAATAAAAATAAATAAATAAAGTATGCAACTCTTCCATATTAAACAATAATATCCGTTGAAGGCTTTATCTGGTACTGCGGCGCACCACCATAGTCTCCGATGACGTTCCAATGCGGACTCGATTCCGACTTCCGACGCCAAATCAACATTTGATCGATATTTGATAACCAACAGCCAATAAAAAGTCTTCTTATGTGGGCCCCTGTCGGACTCATGTCAAGTCAAATCAAAAGTGAATACGTGTAAGCTTGTCACTGGTTCGTCTGCAACGTGATAATTTATTAAAGATTAACTCGAGAGTCAGTGACACGTGGCTTGTATTCAACGTGCCAATTTGCTTCCAAGTGGTAAGAAATGAAGGATTTGAACGAGTGACACGTCAGAAACAGGGAGGCTCTTCACGGTTACCAAAGGCCAGTTTTTATTGAACGGCCTTGACACCTAGCTGACGAGGCCCGAGGGTGTCCATTTTTACGCACCCGGTCTTATCCTGGCCACGTAGACTCCAAAAAGCTCATCCATTTAATATATTTTATTTATAATTTTATCTTCAAATTAAGGATGTACTGATCCTAACAAAGTTCGGTTCAGAAAATGTTGAAAGTGGAAATTAATTGATTAATAACAGCTTAGCAATTGCGTATGCATGTACCCCCACGGCGACGGATATTTATCCAACCTCAAATTTTTTTTTTTTTTTTTTTTTTTAATCGAAAAAAGACAAAGAAAACAAACTAATTAGGCATATCAGCCTCCACCA
Source organism: Acer negundo (assembly GCA_035582765.1). NCBI lineage: Eukaryota > Viridiplantae > Streptophyta > Magnoliopsida > Sapindales > Sapindaceae > Acer > Acer negundo. The sequence continues at coordinate 12,436,758 of CM069238.1, read as the reverse complement.
GCAACTTAAGACTGAAGGAAAAATCCTCCATCCAGAAGGTATCTTCGTTGATAGAAAAGGCATAACGAGTAAGATTGTTAGCTTTCGAGTGTGGGAGAAGGTGACCCCTCCCATTTTTTCCTTAAAACCCAGAATATCAGAGATAAATAAACCAAAATCAGAATCCAGATAGCCACCATTATTAATGCAGTTGACAGCATTAGCATCATCAATCTCAATATTACCCAAATTCAAGCCACAGTCAATCCCAAACTGGAGAACTCTATGAATAGCCATAATTTTGGCCACTTTAACACTTAAGGTGCTATCCACTACCAAGGAACAAGAGGCAAGCACATTATCATCTCAATTCCCATCTTCCCAATCCCGTGATCCAGAACAGCATCACAGTTGGCCTTGTAAATGTCATTTTTTAGGGGGGCGCCATCTGCTGATAAACCTATTGACACTAACCTCTGCTTTCTGAAGGATGGGGTTACTGTTTTGAAACTCTTGAAAGAAGCTTAAACTTCAGTTGATCACCTCAGACATTTTGTACTTTTTAGCTCATTACTACAAAATTGCTTAAAGAAATCACTTGCTTAAATCGGCTTTTATGTAACCGATTTTAAAAAAAATAAATTAGAAATCGGTTTTTATAAAAACCGATCTCTTAAATATTGGATTTCAAAAGACATCGGTTTTTAGGAAAACCGATATTAAAAAATAAAGGTTTAGACATCGGTTTTTATAAAAACCGATGTTTTAAATTTTACGTTTAAAAGACAACAGTTTATATAAAAATCGATATTAAAAAAAAGCGTTTAGACATCGGTTTTTATAAAAACCGATATGGATTCAAAAGCAAAATCATACAATGCAAATCTGACCTATGTCAACATTCAAGTACGCATCTCTAAAAATACTCAACGTTATTTGTTCAAATTTTGATACAAGAAAGTAGACATGCAAACAAACACTTTTCAATCAGAAAATATTCCAAAAATAGATTTGGAAAAGTGTGAAATTAAGTGATGAAAACAACTTACTCGCGGATTCTCGAATCGCTTCTGACCTTTGACTGAATAATTAATCATAACTTTCAAAATACTGCACAGAATTTTTCGTTATTTATACCTTTGGATTCGTATCGAAAAATCAAAGAATCCAACATAGACAAAAAAAAAATATTTCATTTCCAAAAGATACAGTTTTAAGGAATACGTTTGCACAGAAATCTTCAATCGCTTCTGACTTTTGACTAAATAATTAATCATAACTTTCAAAATACCGCTCAGAATTTTACGTTCTTTATACCATTAGATTCATATCGAAAAATCAAAGAATCCAGCATTGATAAAAAAATTTATTTTGTTGCCAAAAGACATAGTTTTAGGAAAAAGTTTGTACAAAAATATCTCCAATTGCTTCTGATCTTTGACTGAATAATTGACCATAACTTTCAAAATACCACCTGGAATTTTATGTTCTTTATACCGTTGGATTCTTATCAAAAAATCAAAGAGTTCAACATGGGCAAAAAAAATTATTTCATTGCCAAAAGATACAGTTTTAAGTAAAAAGTTTGCACAAAAATATCTTCAATCGCTTTTGACCCTTGATTGAATAATTGATTACAACTTTCAAAATACCGACCGAAATTTTACGTTCTTTATACCGTTGGATTCGTATCAAAAAATAGAAGAATTCTACATGGACAAAAAAATTTATTTCGTTGCCAAAAGATGTAGTTTTAAGGAAAATGTTTGCACTAAGGTGTCTCCAATCATTTCTGACCTTTGACTGAATAATTGATCATAACTTTCAAAATACCATCCGGAATTTTACGTTATTTATACCGTTGGATTCATATCGAAAAATAGATGAATACTTCGTGTACAAAAAAATTTATTTCATTTCCAAAAGTTACAGTTTTAAGGAAAAAGTTTGCACAAAAATATCTCCAGCAAAACACAAAACCACACAATAAAAAATGAAATGAAAAATAAACCCACCAATAAAATTTATTTAATATATATATATATATATATTTGTAGTAGAAATTAGAATTTGGATTAGTTATTTATCAAACAAGTTTTTTATTTATTTATTTTTATTTTTATTTTTATTTTATAAAATTTTTTAACAACTCATATAATTTATATATAAATATTGTGCATATAGTATATATTATTGCTTTTTTTTAGAAGTAACTACACAAAGATCTATTAAAATTTAACATAAAATATAATTATAAAGTGAATAAACATTTATCTACTCATAAATCCATTATTCTTAAAATTGAACTAATAAAAAAAAATTGTCCATAGTTATTAAAATTTAAAATGTAGATAATCTTTTTATTAAAAGAAGTAAAAACTATTATCAATTCAGAGACATTATTTTAAATTAAAAAATTATATTTAAAAAATAAAAAAAAATTAAATATAAAGATAATTTGAAATTTTTTTTTTTATTTACTTTCAACATAGTAAAAAAAATTAAATTATAAAATGAAGATAATTTTAAATTTTAAAACAATTTTAAATTTTTTCCATTTAAATTGTCTGTAGTCATGAGCCAGTATTATTGAGCTTGACATATTGAAAATTTTATCTTTTAGTTCTTGATAAAAAAAAAAAAATATGAAAAAAAATCTCTTTCAATTTAATAACAGTAACAATTGCATCCACAGTGCAGAAATTTGTCATGTAATTAAGATATTATTAAAAAAAAAAAAGGAGATTAGTCTTATAAGTCGTTGCTACTTTTTCATTATTATATCCAGATTCCAGAGTTATCACAATCACGGGAGAGCTTGAAAATAGAGACGGTGGAAACAGGAGAGGAGAATAAAAACGTGATGCAAATTTCCTGATCTAGAAGGTTCAATTTACAACCATGTAGACCATCTAATAATGTTTGTTGTTGGAAATTGAAAGTCCAATTAAACAAACATAATCATGAGTTTGATTCCATGGTTCTCGCACGTACAGTGTAGAGGCAGTGATTTTGAGTCATATTTTTTCTCTAAATTTTAAATTATTTTTAATAATTAAAAAAAATCCATTATTATTATTATTTTTTAATGAATTGAATATAAGACAAGTCTGTATCTTTATAGATTTACATTAGAACTTTTAGTTGGGGACTCCAATCAGCCGATTAAAAATGATTTACAGTAGGCCTTTTTTATGTATTATTTTGATTTTGTAATATGTTACAACTTATGTGATATGTTTTATTTAGATAATATAATATGTTACATTGTTATGACTTATGTAGATATATAACATGTTTTATTTGGATTCTAAATATGTTTGAATTTTGAATTAATTATCAAATATGTTTTCATATATTATTATTTTAATCGACGTATCCTACCTCTGCCGTATCCGTATCCTAGTTTTTGAAGATTTACCGTATCCCCGTATCGGCCGTATCCGTGCTACATAGCAATACACCAACTTGTTATATATATATATAAAAAAAAAAGCATATTTCTTACATCAATTTTTTTTTTTTTATTAAACAAGTTTTATTTTATTTTTTAATTTTTTTTTTAACAACTCATTTAGCTTATATATAAATATTGTGCATATAGTATATATTATTGCTTTTTTTTAGAAGTAACTACACAAAGATCTATTAAAATTTAACATAAAATATAATTATAAAGTAAATATACATCTATCTACTCATAAATCCATTTTTCTTAAAATTGAACTAATAAAAAAAAAATTGTCCATAGTTATTAAAATTTAAAATGTAGATAATCTTTTTATTAAAAGAAGTAAAACCTATTATCAATTCAGAGACATTATTTTAAATTAAAAAATTATATTTAAAAAAATAATAAAAAATTAAATATAAAGATAATTTGAAATTTTATTTTATTTTATTTACTTTCAACATAGTAAAAAAATTAAATTATAAAATGAAGATAATTTTAAATTTTAAAACAATTTTTAATTTTTTCCATTTAAATTATTTTTTAATTTATATTCCATTGAAAATATTATCTTCAATTTCTTTATAAAAAAAATTATATTCGTTTTTAAATTTTAATAACAATCGTCAATTTTAAACTTTTATTAGTTCAATTTCAAGTATATAAAATTTCTGGATAAATAAATGGTTACTTGATCTCCGGATGCACTTATGTCAAACTTTAGGGGTAACATGTATTTAGACCCTTTTATTATTTGATTTCTACCCATTTTTAAGCTTGCACTATATTTTATTTATTTATTTAACGGTTACAATATTTTAGGGATTACGAGAGACGTAACTCGAACCCATAAACTCATATATGTAGGTGTAAAGGGGAGCCACCCTCTTCTAGTCATCTTGTTGATTGCACTAAATCTTTTAATTGCCTAAATTCTGGGAAAAATATATTTGTATATTGATTCATCAGTAATACTAGACATCCAAGTGGTCCTTAAAAAATTACTAGACATCCGAGCTCGAATCTCAAATTATATCTCAATCTACAGTGATATATCAACTTGTTTCACATACCATGTAGCAAGTGGGTTAATTCATCACTAATGTATATTATAAACTAATTGACACATTATTGGTATGTATATAAGTGGAGATGTGTTACTTCACATGAGTATTATTTTATTTTTTGTAAGTAAGAAATGACCATCATAATTCATAAATAATTATCATTTATTTGAGAATATATAATTTAAAATACTATAATAATTCAAGATTTGAAAGAAGGAAATGGTCTCGAATCTATAACCTAATAATATAAATGTAACGGACAAACCACTTTATAGATCTTATTTAATTAAATATCTTGTAGGAAAAAATGTGTTAAAAAAAAGATAAAGGAGATAACTCGGCGGTCTTGTCCAAACAAACTTTGTTTTAGAAATATAAGCAATTACGATAACGTTATCGTATTCGCGTAATCGGGTACGCACGCAACGAGAGGGCGTGGTCAAGAGTCAAGACTCAAGAGGAAAAAAAGAAAAAAAAATCTTCTTACTGTTCTTTTCTGTCGTTATAAAGATGCTTTATTAATTAATTAATATAATTTTTCCCTCGAGCTGTCTATAAATCTAGAGTCAAGTCACAAGTGCCAACCCAACCCATTCGCTTCACAAAATCAAATAACTCGTTTGATCTGTTTTCAATCTCCGTCTCTATCTCTTTCTCTTTCAATGGAAGATTTTCATAAACCAGCAGCCGACTCCGTCGACTTTCACGATCCGGCAATCGCCACATTCACAAAACAAACGGTCCCTGACTCCGAACCCGACGTTCAAATTCTGACCTCCGGCGGCCGTCGCATCCCCACCCACGCCAGTATCCTGGTACAAAACTCTGTTCTATTCCGTTACCGGTAGTCGGTAGATTTGTGTTTGTGTGTGTTTTTAAAGCTCTATATATATAAAAATGTTGCTGATCTGATCTCTGTGTTTGGTTTGCGATCGATATTGTAGGGATCAGTGTCACCGGTGCTGGAAAGTATCATAGATCGGCCACGTAAGCACCGGAGCTCCGAGAAACTCATTCCGATTCTCGGCGTTCCCTGCGACGCGGTTTCTTCCTTCGTTGGATTCCTTTACTCGTCCAGGTTTGTTTGTTTTGTTTTGCTTTACACGTTTTAGTAATTAAATCTCTACCGTTGGTCTTGTCTTACACTTTCACGTTCTTTGATCCAACGGCTTTTAAATGATTTGGTCAAAATAGACTGCGTCTCATGTCTCTCAGATTCCGTACCTAAAAATTTGGAGAATTTTCAAAAACCAATCTTAGGATTACACGTGTCTTGTTCAAAACGATTTTCACCAAAATCACATCTCTGTCGGTTTGAGTCGTTCAGACTTATAAGAAATAAGACGGAAATGACCGAAATGTCCTTGGGTGTGGCAGATGCACGGAGGAGCATATGGAGAAGTACGGGATTCACTTACTGGCGTTGTCACACGTGTACTTGGTCCCGCAGCTGAAGCAGAGATGCACCAAGGGTTTAGGTGAACGGTTGACGATCGAGAATGTGGTGGACGTGCTCCAACTGGCGAGACTCTGCGACGCACCCGATCTTTACCTGAAATGTATGAAGCTGGTCTCCAGCCGTTTCAAGGCTGTTGAATACACCGAAGGTTGGAAATTCTTGCAAGATAACGATCCTTGGCTCGAGCTCCAGATCCTTCAATTCATGGATGAGGATGAATCGGTAAATTATTAATTTCTCTTCTGTTTTTAAAAACAATGATTAAGAATTTTCATTGAATCTAATTAAAAATTAATTAAATAAATTACAGAGGAAGAAGAGGACAAGAAGGCAGAGAAAGGAGCAGAGCTTGTATATGCAGCTAAGTGAGGCAATGGAGTGCTTGGAACACATATGTACGGAAGGTTGCACGAGTGTGGGGCCACATGACATGGAGCCATGCAAGAAGAGGGCCCCATGCAGCAAGTTCTCCACGTGTCAAGGTTTGCAGCTTTTGTTCAAGCATTTTGCGGGTTGTAAGAAGAGAGTTAACGGAGGTTGCTTACGTTGCAAGCGGATGTGGCAGCTTCTTAGACTTCACTCCTCAATTTGTGACCACCCTGAATCTTGCAAAGTCCCGCTTTGCAGGTAATTCAATATTTAATTATCATATATATTTTTAAATCTAATTATGATTAGTTTAATGAATCAGTAACCCACTGGACCCAACTTCGTTCTTATCTTTGCTTTGCTTTGGCTGTGTCTGGTTACACTAACCACTTGGGAGATGTCCTGAAAGAGACCGTGTGCCTGCCAGCTCAGGCTTGTTGGCATGTGTGATTTTGAACGTTGAGATAGCTGTTGGTTGTTTTCGAAATTATCTCATTAATTTAGTGTCGACAAAATCATTCAAAGAAGCCAAAGCAATGAGGTCGACATTAATTTTGTTGTCCCTTTCAATTAGATAAGATGGCACTTATATCTCTTACCATTAACTCGTGCTCTTATCAACTTTTGTCACTAAGTGGATCCTAATAAGTCCTCAAATCTGTACTGTTACCAATATTGTTTTTGGGAATGTTGTTGTGACAGGCAATTCAAATTGAGAGAACAACAAGAGAAAGAAGATGCAAGGTGGAGGCTTTTAGTAAGGAAGGTTGTATCGGCCAATGCCATTTCTTCACTTTCTGTGCAAAAGAGGAAGAGGAAGGACGAATCAATGAACAATCATGGAATGAGAAGCTTTAGATTATGATCAATCTGTATGAGAAACAACTATTAAAATTATTTTATTTGTCGACTTCACTGTAAATTAAAGCGAGTTTAGATGGAGTGGTAGTTTGTAATTCTTGATCTCTCCATATATGATATATGATATATGCAAGTTAATTACTGGTTCTTTCTTTTTTTTTTGAACCTCTCTTATATCTTAATTCTGGTGCAAATTAATGTCAAAAAGTAGATTTTACATGTTTCAAAGTGGAAACTGACACCACCAATCTTCTTTTGTGTTGTGACTTGTGTGAATTGATTCACCGTCCAAAACAACATTTAACAATACATATCATTTGTCGCACTCTAGGACCCATCAAGCTCATACGTCCAAATGAAAAGACAGAACGAGAGAAGGCTCGGCTATTGGGTCCTCACTCCTCACTATGAAAAAATATCTACTTGTATTTGTTACCTCTCATTTTCCATTAAATTGTCTGTAGTCATGAGCCAGTATTATTGAGTTTGACATATTGAAAATTTTATCTTTTAGTTCTTGATAAAAAATATATATATATAAAAAAAATCTCTTTCAATTTAATAACAGTAACAATTGCATCCAGAATGCAGAAATTTGTCATATAATTAAGATATTATTAAAAAAAAGGAGACGAGTCTCATAAGTCGTTGCTACTTTTTCATTATTATGTCCAGATTTCAAAGTCATCACGATCACGGGAGGGTTTGAAAATAGAGACGGTGGAAACAGGAGAGGAGAATAAAAATGTGATGCAAATTTCCTGATCTAAAAGGTTCAATTTACAACCATGTAGACCATCTAATAATGTTTGTAGTTGGAAATTGGAAGCCCAGTTAAACAAACATAATCATGAGTTTCCACTACGAGAGTTTGATTCCATGGTTCTCGCACGTATATAGCAGAGGCAGTGATTTTGAGTCATATTTTCTCTTAAAATTTTAAATTATTTTTAATAATTAAAAAAAATCCATTATTCCATTATTATTATTATTTTTTTAATGAATTGAATATAAGACAAGTATGTATCATTATGGATTTACATTAGAACTTTTAGAGGGGGATTCAAATTAGCTGACTAAAAATGATTTTTACATTAGGCCTTTTTTCATGTATTATTTTGATTTTGTAATATGTTACAACTTATGTGACATGTTTTATTTAGATCATATAATATGTTACATTGTTATGACTTATGTAGATATATGACATGTTTTATTTGGATTCTGAATATGTTTTGATTTTGAATTAATTATCAAATATGTTTTTATATATTATTATTTTAATCGACGTATCCTGCCTCTGCTGTATCCGTATCCTAGTTTTTGAAGATTTACCGTATCCTCGTATCAGCCGTATTCGTGCTACATAGCAATACACCAACTTGTTATATATATAAAAAAAAGTATATTTCTTACATCAAATTTTTTTTTTCACTTCAATGTATTCACACCAAATTTTACATCAAAAGAACATCTTTGAAGAATATTCTCCCAATAAATATTTATACAATACCAATTAATTTATATTAGTTAACTTATACAATATTCAATAATTTAAATGATATAAAATACATATCAAAGTGGATATCATTTTTAAGATTTCAACGAGATCTTTTTAACGGTATATTTTTTAGGAATACATATTGTTATAATTAAGTATGAAATGGTTAAATTAGTAATTTTAACAAAAATTAAAAACTAATGTTACATTTTATTAGGAAAAAAAAAAAAAAAAAAAAAAAAAAAAAACTTGGTGTAGCTACGGTACGTACCAAGTTTGGTGAATATTGTAGCTTCACCAAATTTAATTGGTGCAATTGGTGTGTTGGTTGGAGGAGATTATTTGGTGTGTTTGGTGGAGATAGTGTGTTGGTTGGAAATGCTCTTAGTTGTTACTACCACACCATATACGACGTAGAAGACTTCAACAACCAATTTCTTAGAAGATAATATTTTTAAGACCTTTACCTCGCGTCCTTAAATTTGAACTTTTGGACTTCAACAACTCAATACCATCGTCCAATATGATTTAGCCGTAAGAACACTTATTCACTCGAACAATCTCTATGTTCAAGTCGCTAGCCATTGCAAGTGGTTTCTCATAAGGGATCAATTATTTTAATTTCGGTAATGACTTTGATGAAATAATATCTATTTTTATGAATTTTGATCTAGATTTTTGTGTGGATGATATGTTCAATGAAATCTAGCTATGACTAAAATTTGAGAAATTTTCAAGTCCTACAACTAATGTTTTTGAATTTTCCTATATTTCGCCCATTTTCCAATGCCTTCATATTTAATAAAATAGAGATAAATAGTTGTAGTACTTGAAAAATTCTTAAATTTTATTGATAGATATATTTCATTGAACTTATCATCTACAAAAAAATTTAGATCAAAATTCATAGAAATCGACTTAATTTTTTTAAGGTTCTTACCGAAATTAAAATAAGGGATCCTTTATGAGAGAATCACTATATATATAAAGAAATGTTCAAGTTAGTGTGCACTAATATAACTTCATTGATGTGGACCATTAGATTTGCAAATTGTCAAAGCTTCTCTATAATCAGTGGTCCACATACATTGGTACTGATGTAATTACATCAGTGCGCACTGATGTGAACATGACCATATATATATACAATTTTTTTATTTTCAGTTTGTCATAATATAAAATATATTAGGACGAAGAATGTTAACCTTTAGAATTACATACTTTGATTCAAAGTATATACACTTCTCAAAATTTTTCTATTGATATATATATGGCCTATTCTTGAGTGCAACATTGCACCATACGGTTTTAAAAAATAATCCACGTCATTCTAATATAAACCATCGATTGCTTTAAGACAAACATCTAATGGTCATATATGCCTAGGAATCCTAAGATGACCTTCTAAGCAAGTCACTTCCAATTCACTTCCAATTTGACCGTTTGTTCTTCACATCCCCCCAAGGTTACCGTTTTTTCTTCTTTTCTTTCAGCCATAAACATCTTAATTTCTTACCGTTTTTCTTCTCTTCTTCCTCTATATTTTTTTTCCAACCTTAAAGTTCTTTAGTTCTTCATATATCTTGAATCCACACAAGTCACACAACCCATTTCATATATATTTCTTCCATTAGCTGTTGCTCTCTTCAGACTAGAATTGTGTCTCATTCTTCGTATTAGAACCTTTGACTCTATTCTATTATTCACTGCTTCATTAGGTGCATATCCGCCACAGTTGTTTGGATTACTTGGCTACACGTTCCTTCATGTATGATACGATATTTTCCAAATTTTGTTTTGATATTTTTATATCTATACTTAATGGTCTGCACTATTAGTGAATAGTGATTCAATGGCTATTGTATTTGTTGTTTTATAGTTTTTAGGTTTAAATGGAAAATAACATCACGCTACTTTAATAAAAAAAAACCGGTTTATCATTTGTCTAGTGCTTTTCACTCTAGGACCCATCAAGCTCATACATCCAAATGAAAAGTCATCTTTTCCATTTATCACACAGGGACAGAGAATGCTCGGCTTTTTGGGTCCTCACTATGAAAAAAATCTGCTTCGTATTTTTTACCTTTTATTTTCCATTAAATTGTCTATAGCCATGAGCCAGTACACTTGACCTTGAAAATTTTATCTTTTAGTTCTTGATTAAAAAAAAAAAAAAACCTCTTTCAATTTAATGACAGTGACAATTGCATCAACGATGCAGAAATTTGTCATATTATTAAGATATTATTAAAAAAAAAAAAAAAAAAAATCTCTTTCAATTGTATGTTTGTTCCGAATTTGTCTAATATAAGGAGATGAGTCTTTTTGAGTTGTTGCTAACTTGCTACTTTTTCATTATTATGTCCGGACTCCAGAGTCATTAAGAGAGTAGAAAAATTTGGATGCATTTGATATACTATGCTAGAATCCGATGTTGGAAACAGGAGAGGAGAATAATATCGTGATACAAATTTCCTGAACTAGAAGGTTCAATTTACAACCCTCTTCATTCTTCAACAATGTAGACCATCTAATAATTTTTGTTATTGGAAGCCTAATTAAACAAACATAATCATGAGTTTCCAACATGAGAGTTTGATTCCATGGTTGATGGTTCTCTCACATACATTGTTGAGGTAGTGAGTTTGAGTCATATTCTCCCTCAAAATTTCAAATTATTTGTAATAATTAAAAAAAAATCCAGTTTTTATTTATTTATTTTATGTTTTTTATTTTTATTTATTTTTATTGTTTTTATTTTATGATTTGAATATAAGACAAGTCAGTATTATTACAGTTTTAATTAATATGAGAATTTTCGTATATGTGACTGTGAGTTCATATTTTTCTCATTTATGGATTTACATTAGGCCTTTTATTTGGACCTTAATTTGCAGTACTCCACAAAAGATTGTATATTGCATTTACTTCCAAATAATTATCCAACATTTTTAATTATATACGGCGTAGAAAATAATATTTATAAGACCTTTACCTCAGGTCCTTAAATTTGAACTTTTTGACTTTAATAACAACTCAATACCACCACCGTCAAATATGATTTAGCAGTAAGAGCGTTCGTTTACTCGAATTATCTCTGTGTTCAAGCCTTCAGCCATTGCAAGTGGTTTATATAAAGCAACAAAACATCAATGAATATAAAGTCCAAAGGTTGGTGGATATTGATCTTGCCAAAAGCTGGATTTATGATTAAATTGAAGTGTTTATATATTATATGTACTATAAAACAACGAAGGAATCCTCCTCTTGAGTACTGTGGACCACTAAAATGCCTTTTCTGCAACTTCCAAAAGGCTTCTTTCTCAGAGATTCCTCGAAAGGATCCTACAAGGCTACAACTGCTAACAACAACATCATGACCAATTTGACCTTTTTGCTGGGGAAAGCGCTTCTAGGGCTGCAAATTGAGATCCCACATAGATACTAAAATATCAGACCCAGCAACAACAGCTTTTTCAGAAGCACGTATTGCTAACTGCCTCTACTTTGTTTGCCCTACTCAAGTTGCTACACGCCTACACCAACATGACATCATTGACAAAGTATACTAAAAAACAATCTCACGCTTAGCAAGTGAAATGTGCATTTTTTTTTTATAAATAAATATATAATATAAGATGTTCTATTTTGCAATAGCACTGAGAGGGTATCTATATATATACACGAAAGTTTTTATACGAGGATATCTTGATAGAATTATATAAAAATATTGAATGCGAGTCACTTGTTTTATATACTTTGACTTAGTATGTATATACTTGTCAAATCACTTTTATAAATGAATAATTCACATTCAATATCATGATAAAGTTATATAAGGATGCTTTGATAGGAACGAGACCGTATATATATAGATAGTAGATATTCATGATAATTCATAGGATTGGCCATTAAAAAATCCAAAGAGTACTGTTGGAGACCTTCTTGTAATGTAAACAATATAAAATGCATAAGCATGGTCTATGAAATTGGACATCGTCATTACTTAAAGACATTAATGTACAGGAAGTGGATGGATAACAAGAGAGTTCTTTTTTGAGTGGTTGATAAAAAATTAATATTTGTTAAATATTCCTTTGAATGGAAACAAGAGAAACGAAGAGAGTTACGTAACCTTATTCTGGGACATTAGAGTTGCTGTAATGGTGGGGATTGGGGATGGAGATTTGGACCATAAATAATTCATTGAGACATGTACAATATATTCTAGTTATTATATCAGGACGAAAAAAGTGAACTATAGATTATGGGGAAGTTATGATAAGTGCATACACTTTGAGTCAAAATATGTAACATATTTTATATCAGGATGAACTAACAATAGAAAAACTGTATGTCCTAATCTGGTCAGTGCATACTGATATAACTTCATGAGGATATTGAATGTGAACCACTCATTATAAAGAAGTTTTAACAGGTGCATACATGTCAAATCATGTAAAAGTAGTGGCTCACATTCAATATCCTCATTAAGTTATATCAGTGCGTACTGACTTGAAAATTTATATATATATATATATATACAGAAATATTCAAGTCAGTGCGCACTGATATAACTTTATCAGTACGTTGGATGTGTATCATTAGATTTACATACTTTAACTCAAAGTGTATTAACTTGTCAAAGCTTCTTCATAATCAGTGGTCCACATGCATTGGTACTGATGTAGTTACATCAGTGCGCACTGATATGAATGAAACCGTATATATATATATATATATATATCAGTTGCGGTGAGTTAACTCGAATCTGAAACATTATTAGACTGAATAAACGTCATTTATAACCGATCCACGTTGGGTGATGGTGTGCTTTTGGTTGGTGAATCTAAAAAGAGAGAACAATTCGACACATCTGCAATCTATGGCTCATGTTGTCAGGGCCCGAACTTGGGTAGATGGATTTGCTGAATCTAAAAACAAGCCTTATTTTAGATTCTCAAACAAGACTTGGGTTGGGTTGGACATCCTAACATTTACATAGTCTCTATAGCTATCTCAAGTTTTCTCAACTATCTTTGTCTCTTTGTAATTAGGGATGGGCGTGGGGGCCCAATGGGACGGGGGAGGGTACCCCCACCCCCACCCCCACCCCCATTCCTCAAACCTCTCCCACCCTCACCCCCAAAACCTATTTCACCTACTTCATTTATTTTTCAGTTCTAAATTTCAAATTTTAATGTGAAAAGTAATAAAAATAATACGAATACAAAAGCCAAAATACAATACAAAATAATTGTATATAAATAATTTATAAATTTTTTTAATTGTTAAAATTTATATATATAAATAAAAATAAAAATAATATATATATATATATTATTTTAAGGGGCCCAATAGGATTTTGGGGATACCCCCACCACCTCTCTCAAAAGAGTTTTGAGGGTAAAGTTTGCCCCCACACCCATCTTCAAAATCTATTTAGAGGCAAAATTTGCCCTTAAAACTCATTGGGGCCTGTGGGGGATGAGACTCTATGGAGAAACGCCTATCCCTACTTGTAATCTTGTATTAATCATATGTTGCCAGTTTGCCACTTGCCAGCCCATGACATGTTACAAACCGTAAAGACATTTCCTAAAGAAGAGATTAGCCCTCAAAGTCAAAGATTACCAAATTAATTAGGATTAGGAATCTTGAATATGACCAAAATCATAGGGTAGATTCATTTATTTTGACTATTCATAACATTAATTTCATGATAGTAACTCCTCGGCTCTTGCCTGCCTTAATTTCATGATAGTAACATTAATTTCATGATACTAAAATACAATCTCACGCTTAGCAGGTGAAATGTGCTTTTTTTTTTTTTTTATAAATAAATATATAATACATCTACTTTGCAATAGCACTGAGAGGGTATATATATATATATATAGATAGTAGATATTCATGATAATTCTTAGGATTGGCCATTAAAAAATCCAAAGAGTACTGTTGGAGACCTTCTTGTAATGTAAACAATATAAAATGCATAAGCATGGTCTATGAAATTGGATATCGTTATTACTTAAAGACGTTAATGTACTGAAAGTGGATGGATAACAAGAGAGTTCTTTTTTGAGTGGTTGATAAAAAATTAATATTTGTTAAATATTCCTTTGAATGGAAACAAACAAAGAGAGTTACGTAACCTTATTCTTGGACATTAGTTGGTGTAATTGTGGGACTGGGGATGGAGATTTTAACCATAAATAATTCATTGAGACATGTACAATATATTCTAGTTATTTATATATAACTAGAATATATTATGACGAAAAATGTTACTCCATCGATTATGGAGAAATTTTGATAAGTGTATACACTTTGAATCAAAGTATGTAACATATTTTATATCAAGACGAATTGACAATAGAAAAACTGTATGTCCTAATCTGGTCAGTACGCACTGATATAACTTCATGAGGATATTAAATGTGAACCACTCATTATGGAGAAGTTTTGATAAGTGCATACACACTTGAGTCAAAATATGTAAAATTAGTGGCTCACATTCAATATCATCATGAAGTTATATCAGTGCGCACTAACTTGAAAATTTATATATATATACAGAAATGTTCAAGTCAGTACATACTGATATAACTTCATCAGTACGTTGGATGTGTACCATTATATTTACATACTTTGACTTGACTCAAAGTGTATTCACTTGTCAAAGCTTCTCCATAATCAGTGGTCCACATATATTGGTACAGATGTAGTTATATCAATGCGCACTGATATGAATAAGTCCACATATATATATATATATATATATATATCAGTTGCGGTGAGTTAACTCGAATCTAAGACATTATCAGACTGAATAAATGTCATTTATCACCGTTCCACAATAGGTGATAGTGTGCTTTTGGTTGGTGAATCCAAACAGAGAGAACAATTCGACATATCTAAAATCTATGGCTCATGTTGTCTGGGCCCGAACTTGGGTAGATGGATTTGCTGATTCTAAAAATAGGCCTTGTTTTAGATTCTCAAACAAGACTTGGGTTGGGTTGGACAGCCCAACATTTACAAAGTCTTTATAGCTATCTCAAGTTTTTTCAACTATCTTTGTCTCCTTGTAATTAGGGATGGGCGTGGGGGGCCAATGGGGCGGGGGAGGGTACCCCCCCCCCCCCCCCCCACCCCCATTACCTCCCCTAAGATCCATCTAGAGGGACCAGTGCGAGGGGCGTTTTGGGGAGAGGTTCCCCTACCCCCACCTCCCCCAAAATCCATTTGAGGGGGACTAGTGGTGGTGACATTTTGTGGGGAGGCCACCCCCACCCCTACCCCTAAAACCCATTTCCCCTATTTCATTTCCTTTTCAGTTCTAAACTTGAAATTTTCAATCCGAAAAGTAATAAAAATACAATACAAAATAATTGCATATAAATAATTTATAAACTTTTTTAATTGTTAAAATTTTTATATATAAATAAAAATAAAAATAAAAATAATATATATATATATATATATATATTATTTTGGAAGGTTCAATGGGGTTTTAGGTTTAAGAAGAGGTTGGGGGAGGTACCCCACCAAAATATGTTTGGGGGCAAAATTTACCCCCAAAACCCTATGGGGGCCCGTGGGGGCCCATGGGAAAATGTTCATCCCTACTTGTAATCTTGTATTAATCATATGTTGCCGGTTTGCCACTTGCCAGCCCTTGACATATTACAAACCGTAAAAATATTTCCTAAAGAAGAGATTAGCCCTCAAAGTCAAAGATTACTAAATTAATTAGGATTAGGAATCTTGAATTTGACCAAAATCATAGGGTAGATTCATTTATTTTGACTATTCATAACATTAATTTCATGATAGTAACTCCTCGGCTCTTGCCTGCCTTAAATTTATATTGTATTTCCTACATCTCACTTCTATTGTACTACACACATTTCCATATTCCAATTACTTTGGAAAATGGCAAACAACCCTGCTCTCGATCTGGATCTGGACCAACCCGAGAATCCGGGTCACCAGTTTGCACAGTTCGGAGCCGGTTGCTTCTGGGGAGTAGAGCTGGCTTTTCAGCGAGTGGTCGGTGTAATCAAGACTGAAGTCGGCTACTCTCAAGGCCACGTCCCGGATCCAAATTACGAACTGGTTTGCTCCGGCACCACCAAACATGTCGAGGTTGTTCGGTTCCAGTTCGACCCGATAGCTTGCCCCTACACCAATCTCCTCTCCCTTTTCTGGAGCCGCCATGACCCGACAACACTCAACCGCCAGGTATCAATTCTAAAACTAATCGGTGCAATTTTATTTTGTTTGAATTCTTAAAAAGGACTCCAAGAAGCTTGGAATCTGCAGCTATGATATTGAATTGGGATAATCAAACATTTTGTTTAATGGGTTGATGTGTCAGGGTGGTGATGTGGGTTCGCAATATAGATCAGGAATATACTACTACAATGAGGACCAGGCTCGTTTGGCCCGAGAATCCATGGAAGCTAAGCAGTTGGAATTCCAGGATAAGAAGAAGATCGTGACTGAGATTCTTCCTGCAAAGAGATTCTACAGAGCTGAGGAGTACCATCAACAGTATCTCCAGAAGGGTAAACAATCTGCAGAAAAGGGTTGCAACGATCCAATTCGATGCTACGGTTGACAAGACTCAACAGTATGTGTTATGAATTATGATATGATTATAGTTTTATCATTCTCAGCATTTCTAGCTTAATAACCCATTGTTATTTTGTTATGGTTTGTTCCTTGCATTTCACGTTTTGAATTTATGAAATTTTCAATAAAATTGTTCTGCAATTTGTGAAATCGAACTTCTTCATTTTACAAACATTTACCAAACTGATTGTCATTGTTACACGTTATAAATCCGATACAAATATTATTCAATCACAATTCATGTGGCCATAAGCCACACAGATGTGCAGACCAAAGCTTTAAGACAAATGTGAACGTCGTTTAGAGTTCATCCTTAGTAGAATATGAATGTTCTGTAGGGTTAGATGGTGAGTTCTTGATGGGATAAGAAGCCTGCATAGCTATACCACACAGTCCCTCTTTGTCGGAGATGCCGCGCTGCATCCTTATGTAACCTTTCTCACCCCATTCGGGTCCCCAAGAGTTCCTCACTATCCAGTACTTTGTTCCGTCAAGTGTTGTTCCGTAGCCCACCACTGCAACCCCATGATTCAGCTCTGTCCCACATTTTCCAGTAAATACTCCCTGTAATCAAATTCAACCGATTTAGCTTACTGTTTCAAACTTGACAAAGTAATAGTAATTGCTGTTGGAAAATCAGTATGCTTCCTTTGAGAACAAAGTAGTTAGTCTAGTGAATGGTTTTTGTTAGGTTCTGGTGAACTATGGGGACTTGTAATGTTAAAAGCTTTACCTCTGAATAGAACTGGAAATCTGAACTCCCAGCGTCTATGGCAACAGATATAGGCTGGTTTGCAGCTGCTTTAAGCAGAGCATCCTCATCATTAGCTGGCACGTCCTCGTGCCCATCGATTGAAACTGCTGGAGAATTTAACTGCAAAATCCATTGAATATACTCTCATAATTATTTCATGCTACAGAGACTAACTTTAATCCGAAATCCAATCGAATACAAGTTACAACAGAATATGTATTTACCTTTGAAGCATCACAGGTTCCATCATTAGCTCCATAAGGGTATTTGTCCTCTGTTGTAATGCCCCCCTTTTTCTTGATGAAATCAAATGCCAAATCCATGAGACCTCCATTGCATCCTTGGTTCTCAGAAGTGTCACAATCTACCAACTCTTGCTCAGACAATGACACCAGCTTGTTCGTCTTTATTTGATTAATACCCTCCACCGCTGCAATTGTTGAAAACGCCCAGCAACTGCCTGTAATACCACATCAAACAAGAGAACTGAAATTATATGTTGCTTTTACTTGAATGGATGTCTCTTTATGAGTTGATGTTGAATGCAAAAATAGTTGTCAAGTGAACAAAATGAACAGGGGAAGAAGAAGACACTAAAGTGAAAAAAGAAGCTTACCACATTGGCCTTGGTCCTTGACGATGGAGACGGCCCCATTCTTCCTCCAATCAACGGATGGTGGAACCTGTTGTACATTCTCGTACATGAAGGTTCCGGTCCCACGTGAGCTTCCTTGGAACATACTGTAATGCTTGATCTTGGAGCCAGCGTAGGTGCTTTTAAATTCTTGGTTGGTCATGTCCGCGAACTTGTTTAACTTGAGCTTGTAAGGCTTGTCCATTTTGTTGGTGTTGTGAACATGCAAAACGTTTTGCTTGAACACATTGAATCGCTTATGCTTCTCGTCGAGACTCCTGGAAAGAGTGTGATGGCTTCTCCACCTCTCGTACAAATCCCGGAAACTCTCCTCTGTCTCCAACTCCTTCTCATGGAAATCAAAACTCTCTGCGATCTCCAGAACCAAAGCAAGTAAAAGAACAGCTAAGAAAACCTTCCTCATTTTACTTTTAATAAATAATTTGCTATAGAAATCAACACAAGATTGTGAGAATTTGGAGACCCTCAAGACCGCTTTATATAGAGGATTGAGAGAAGAAGAAAACAATAGAAAATTAGAAAAGAGATAATAAAAGTAGAAGTTACAAGTTACTTGAGGGCATGAACAATCTCGATTTGAGATATGATGATAATGGGATTCGAAAGTAACAGACAAAAGCTGTAAATATGGATTGGTTTCACATATAAGTTGCAATTTGTAATCACTTATAGTTTACTTGTACAGAGAAGCAGTTCTTATTTGACTTGAGTCATTTAGGTTTGTTTAAGATTAGAAAAAACTCTTTGACATGCCAAACACGTTATCGCGTGAAACATATATCATGACGAGCGAGCGAGCGAGCGAGCATGGTTAACATGGAGGCTTTGAGAGGCTTCTGCTTCTGGTGGCTTTAACCTAGAAAGGAATATGCTTTAATCATTTAATCTGGAATATACCACTAGAATAGATGGATTGCCATTAATGGTTGCACCCAGAAAATAAATGGAAAAGGAGAAAACACAACCCTTTTAATTAGGAATAATTATCCCACGCTATCAAAATATCAGTCATTTTTGATGATAAATGTGACATTAATGACCATTCCATTCGATTCCGTTAAATGAATGATATTTTGATAAAGAAAAAGATGACATTGATTTATAATATTCTACGATAATAGTAAGAAAACTAGAGCGAAAGAGTAAATCCAGAGAGTAATAATTAGAGTAAGGAAGTGTGAAGGTATTGCTTGGAGGACTAGTCACTAGTGTAACGTAACAGGTGGGGAGACTGATCACTTCTACGTTAAAATCAAAGAAACATATGTATATAGCTCCTCCCCATTTTTCAAAAATATATAAGTAAAACTATTACTTGCTGTTTAAGCATCTATATTTGTCCTTCCATTATACTACTACCATCAAACCAAACCAAACGAAAAACAATATTAGAGCATTGATGACAAAAGAACAAAACAACCTATTTACAGAAGGCGTTTACAAAATCAAGAATCAAACAAATTTCATCTTCTATAACTTACAACTGAAAATGGTCCTTATTTGTTTTCGTCCCCCAATCAATTTGTGATCCATTATTGACCAATGTGTCGTCCTTGTGATTTCAGGGTCAGTTTAATCACGGCTGATGATAAATTAGAGAACAGATTCACAGCTGAAATTGTAACATATTTACACACTATTAGTAGACCAATCACGCCCATATACACACAACTCCATTCTTGTCGGCAGAGGCAAGAGGTTTTCCAAGCCCACTCCATGAACAACACAAAACAGAACCGGTGTGTTCTTTCAAAGTGCTCACTATATCAGCTTTAGATATTGACCATATATACATAGATCCATCAGCTGAGCCAGCTGCAACATAGTTCTCATCTGGACTAATACAGGACCGGCTCCAATTAGATGCCACTCTGTTTCCGCTTGCTCTCAATGTTCCACATACTTCCAGAGAGCGAATATCAAATAAATTATGCATGTTGTCTCGCCCACTTGTAAGTACTATGTTTCCACTTCGAGACACGGATATAGATGTAACCGCTGCAAGGGAATGTGCAGCAACTTCACTAAGTAGCTTTCCTGTTTGAATATCCCACAAACGCAGATTCCCATCAACATGACCAGAAAATATGGTCTGTCCATCAGTGCTGAAGGCAAGAGAATTGCAATTGCTGTGGAAAATGATGGTGTTCGTACAGTAACCTTTCTGCAAATCCCACACTTTTATAGTACGATCATAGGCTGCACTCACAACATGACGACTTGAAATTTTGCTCACATCTACAGAACACACTTTATCTGTGTGACCAGTGAGAGTATGACGAACACGTCCCGATTGGACATCCCATACATATAAGTTGTTCGAGCTGCTTGCTGCAATGACCGATCTATTATCATGGGTTATAGAAAGGTCGAGAACAGAACCGAGGCAACCGTAAAGGGTACTAATTAAGGTTCCAGTGTTTGTATCCCACAATTTAATTGATCTGTCCTGTCCCCCACTAATCAATTTGCCAGAATTGTATTCAAACAATATGGATGCACAGCCACCTTCATGGGCATTGATCTTGTGCTTGTACGAAGTGGGAACAATTGAATCCATAAAGAACTCAGCACCTTCTTCACTACGACGGACCACACCGTCAACCTGTTGCCGAGCAAGTTGCTCTAACCCACTGGCCTTGAGCTGGTCAATCAAATGTTCATAAAGTGCATTTGCCTACAATAATAAAGAAAAATACAAGTTAAATAAAAATATTTAGTAAGAAATATAGAAAGTAAACAAAACCTAGATTGTTTTGGAAGTAAGGATAAACTTCACTCCAGTCCGGATATAAACTTAATAGTGTATTAGTGTGCAATTGAACTTAAGATATATAGCTGGAAGTCTTTCAATTATTATAAATAGGAATCGCAGTTCTAATGAGAATGCATACACTTATGAGTTATGACTTGACTTAAATCCAAACACTTTTAAATGCACGGCGTGAAATTGAACCTCGAACAATGTATCATCATTGTCAAAAGACAAAATAAAGTGTATTATTTCTCTCACGTAGTACATTACATTGACACAAGTGAAGCGTACAGATTGCATCTCCAAAAAAATAGAAATAAGATTAAGATCGAAAGAAGGTAAACTCATAATCCTTTTGCCATACACAAAATGTCCAATAAAGCACAAGTAAAGAACATTATCTCCACATCTAAACTGAAGAATGCGGCATGGTTCTTAACAAACTATAATAACAATGGAAACTCTTTTTCTCACGAAAAAGATTGATGGATGGAAAATCATGTGTTGTGTCCACAAAGTCAAAAAGGCCTAAAAAATATAGAGGGATGCATAACGCTTTAGGATCTGGTATTCACATAAATGACATGACAATCAGCAAAAACTACTACAAATTTTGATAAATATCAGCCAAGAGATATAACATGTTAACTGATATCATCTATAAACGAACCACATCTCGAGTGATAGTACTTAGTGTCGAACCATACCACATTTCAAATCTTCATTTAAACTAGCAACATAAACATAACAAACCTCATTAAGCCGTTCAGCGTCCTGCATCTTTTGCAACATCCATCTATCAATTAACATCTTATTCTCAGCCTCTGCATTTTTAGCTTTTGCAATCATCTCTTCGAGCTGTGCTCTGATTTGGTGGTTCTCACTCACGATCAACTCCAAAGCTTTAATCTTCTCCTCCAAGTCTGCCTTCAACTGAGAGCATTCATCCCTGTAGTATACACAATCAGTTAAAATCTCAAAGACATCTATCTAGCTAGCAAGGTAAGCCAACATTACGAAAAGTTGAAAACCTTGATTGAGTCAACTCCTCCTGCAGAGAAGCAATCTGAGATTCATTATCTTTTAATAAAGCTTTTGAAACTCTGGACTCGGCCACTTCCACCACAAGCTGTTCCGACAACCTGGATTGAGCTTTGTAACATTGTTGAAGCTCCGTTTCCAGATTTTCGGCTTTCTCTTTCCATTCTGATCCCTTCAATTACAAAAATTAACTAACAATCATCAAATTCTAGACAATCAACAAAATAATC
The DNA here is from genome assembly GCA_035582765.1 of Acer negundo. Taxonomy (NCBI): domain Eukaryota; kingdom Viridiplantae; phylum Streptophyta; class Magnoliopsida; order Sapindales; family Sapindaceae; genus Acer; species Acer negundo. Next base: position 12,413,996 of record CM069238.1, on the reverse strand, counting down.
GCATTAGATGCAAAATAAAGAAGTTGTGAGAACCTGAGAAATAATGGGAGTAGAAAGAGCGATTAAAGCCGGACCATGAGCACCTTCTTCGACCAAATACCGTCTCCGCAGCGCCTTCAAAGCGTGTTTTATGGCTTCCCTCGCAATCTCTTCTTGTGACCTGAACGCAAACAGATTGCGTTCGTTATCAATCATCCAAATGGATCATTAATAGAAACCAAACAGCGAATGAAAAAAAATGAACTTCAATTAAATACTTACATAATTGATCCAGTTGAGGAATCGTCTAGAATTAGGTTTCCTCCAGAGAGAGAAAGAGAGGAGTCGTCTCGTGGTGTTCTTCAGTTGAGCAAAGAAAGGAGATTGACGATCAAAAGGGTATTGCTGGAAAATTGCAACTTTTTTACATATCACATCTCATCACTGGAAATTATTAAACTAATTAATTACCGGACGGGCCTGCTTCTCACTTCTCAGTTCTCATTTCTTACTTCTCAGTCCATGATTAATTAATTATGGGCCGCAGTTTAATTGAGATGTAGAATTAGAGTGACGATATTTACACCTTTTAAAAATCATATATACATTTTAATTTAGTATATTTTTAAAAATCCAATAATACCTTTAAGTAAAATTACAAAGAAAATTAATTGTTTGTTAGTACATCCACCAATAATTATTAATTAGTTTCTTATTTTAATCTTTTGTTTTTTTTTTTTCCTATTAATGGTTTGATATTATTAATATATATCATAAAAACTCGTTCTATTTTAATAAATCCTAGATTCTTTTTTAAATATATTTTTAATTTCTTTTAAAGAAATACAAATTGATTGCTAATTATGGAAAATGAATTAAAATCATGAGATAAATTTGAGCGTGAAAAAGTAAAGTTTTAAAATAATTTTTATTAGAAGAATAAAATTATTATGTATATAAACACGTTTTTAAATTAACTATATAATCCATATTTTTTTTACTTCTTTCAAACACACTTTAGACTTTTTATTTATTTATCAATATTATATGTTCTTTTTTGTTAAAATAAATATTATATGTTCTTGAATTTCATTGAACACCTATATATATATATATATATATATATATTTTTGAAATATCATTTAACACATATCTAATTCCACATCAATTGAAACATGACATAAATCTTGCATTCCTACAACTCTCTCAAACAGAAAGTGGTTCTCGAATAATAATAAAAAAAATCTTAAAATGGATTTTTAAGTAAAAATGGAGTTTGATTTTGAAAAAACCAAGAAGAGAAAAAAAGTTGGGAAGATAAAGAATAGTAAGAGAATTATAAGTAACGTAAATTTTTGAAATAATAATAAAGTTAATTAAATAACATAATAATAATAATCATAAGTGGTGTGTACTTACAAAAATACAATAAGTATAATTAAAGAAAGGGTATTTTTGGCATTAAGTGGGGTTTATTTACAAATTAGTGATTTTTTTTTAATTTTGATAAATGATTACGAAAGGAGTGTAGATACATTTTTTAGGGGGTGTCATTATCGTTACTCTAGAATTATTTAATTATTAAATAAGGATTAGGCTAAAACATCAGATGAGCAGAAATTCCTAATCAAAGATTCAGCGGAGAATCCTAGTTAGGACAGAATTTGGAGGAAGATCCTTCGTTATATTAACCTCAACTAGTTAATGATAATAATATATTAAAAATTTAAAAACTAAAAGAAATAAATATCAACCGTTTGTAAAAATAAAAAAAATAAAAAATAAATAAAAAAAAGAAAGGAAATGTTACTGATTTTCAGGACATGGTCATCATCATTTGTGTTGTTCAAATCTCTTTCAATGTGGAGAAAGAATTTATATAAAAAGAAAACATAAAGAGTTCAAGGATTTTGAATCCCAATATATCAAACCCTACAAATTACAAACCACAACATAGTTCTTATGGTACAACAAAGACCAGGTCAGGTCAGGTCACCCTCATTGTGAAACCATTTAAGTTAAAACTAATCCCCCCCCATGTAATTTCCCCATCTTTTTACCTCTAAAAAGACAAACTCAATTGGTCAAATTTTACAAATGTTTTTGATATGCTTAACCAGCTCGAATTCGGTCCAACCAGTCCACACTCTTCCTTGCTCTTTCTAGCTGATGATCGATACTTCTCCTCGATTTTTCTTGGTATTCCACACTTCTCCGTGACTTTTCCATGTGGTCAAATGGGATTTTCAACTTTTCTACTTTGTCCATATTACTAAACTTGTATTCATGAATTCTCTGTTTTTCAGGCCTGTCTGTGCTTTTCCTTGGTTTTTCTCTCCGGTCCATACTCTTTCTTGGTGCCTCGAAACAATCTGTACTCCGTCTGGCATGTTCAATTCGGTCAGTGCTTCTTCTTGAACTGTTCCTTCGAGAAGGAGATTTTTCAACTGTGGAGATAAATTTCTTCAGATGCCTAAGATATTCTGGATAGAGTTCCAAATCACAGTGGTTTCCCCCTTTGAGCCACAAGGGTTCATATTTTTCTAAGCAAAGTTCCCAAAGCTGCTTTCCATGGGAGCAATCTACAACATCATCGGAGGTACCCTGAATAACAAATCACACGAGTTAAAGCAAAGAATCCGCCAAGGTAGAAACAGAAAGAACTAACAGAAACAAGAAAATTTAATCAGGCTTTCTTGGAAATGGAAATATATGGCAATTTCAAAAGATGCAGCAATCAATTGACTTGTCAATCACATAACTAAACATATTCACACATCACTAACAAACACTTTCAACTCCAAAGAAAATTTTAAGATTTATTTATGTCATAAAAACATCAACCTTTTCCAATGCAAACTCTGAAAGTGAACATTAATAATTTTTATACTCTGTATACTTTACTATGTCTTCTTGCATTTATTAGTGTTTTCTTAATCAGTTCTGCAGAAAAATTTAACGTTTCGGTGTGTATTTAACTCCGATGCATCAGTGACTAGTAACCAAGCCCAAGAGTATAAACCAAGAATAGAAAAGGAACTTGACAGAAAGCAGCTACTAAATCAGCTCAGCACTCAGCAGTGTTATAGTAACAGAAGAAAAGAGGAAGTGTTATCCTGCATTTTTTTTTCTTAAATCTTAAAAAATAAAGACAAAGGAAGGAAAGAAAACGAATTTGATCTTTTCATTCCCAGAATTTTAACACCAGTCCCTGTATCGGTGCTAGAGGATATATATATATATATATATATTTTTATACTACCGTTAGAAAGAAGCAGGATCATGATCATCAACTTGGCAACCATCTTACCCTTGGGAAAAGTCATGACCTAGAAAGAATGGACAATACCCCATTCATATGGTTGCTTTTCAAGCATGGAGTACAGCATGAATGAAGATATTAAGGAGTTAAAGAAACCTGTCGATTTCAGTAAGATGGGCAACTACATTGATTACTGCCTTAATTCATGTTCTGGTGTCACTAGACTTACTTCAAAAACATTTACTTTAGATCCTCAAGGTTCATTAACTGATTTCCAATTTCCTCATCTTCTTTCTCTAATCCCCTTACTGACTTTGATTTTAACCAAATTGCTCCTCTCTATAGCTCTGTCATTGGTCTTAGTTACATACGGCTTAACATTACCTTTGTCACATCTCACATCTTCAACAGTTAATTTTCTTCTATTACCACCTACCTATCTTCGGTCTTCCACTCTTCCTCAACAATCATCACCTAGAGTTATTCCCACACTACACCATTTATGGAGGAATTCCATTTTAACTTAAAATACATACAGGTTTTCAGATTGTAGGAAAAATATAGAACAGATGGGGTCCAACTGCCTCCAAAAGTTTATTGACAATGCATTTATTTGCTCCTCTAATGCAAAGCTAGAAATAGAAATAGGATGCGAGACATATAAAGAAATAAGAAACAGTTTTTTTAACTTCACACAATTGGCAGATGCAAATTGTTGAGCTAAGGAAGTGAGGCTACTTACATGGATTACCAGTACAGGGGACTTCACCAATGGGATTTTATCAATGTTCTGCATAGTATTCATATAAAATCAAGCTCAGAGACATGGTAAACAGAGTGGTATTCTTAAAATAGGCCAATTCATTGCTTCAAACAGAGCAGGAAACAAAATTTTTAACCTTATAGATATCAAACCAGTATGAGCGCTTCACAGGATACATGACCCTCAACCCTGATAAGATAGGACTATGCAAAACAACAGCTCTTAGTCTGGGCAAACGGGCTGCTAAATCCAAAGTAGGTCCACTTCCAACAGATTGACCATAAAGGATGATGTCTTCCTGCTTAGTACCGTAGTTCTCTTCAAGACACTTATAGGCAGCTTCAATATCGGCGTAAGTGTTCTGCTCAGTAGGCTGAACAAAAGAATAGACATGCATGTAAAGTACTTTGTAGTGCAATTATTTTAGTTTTAGTTGCAGGTAAAATGAAGAAAATTGACGATGCAGTTACCTTCCCTGATGATTGCCCATAGCCAGAGTAATCATACCTGCAATGATTGAGAAAAGACACTTCAGTACAAAACAACAAGGGCAAACTGATTTCGTTTCTTGCTATGCTACTCCGATAAAACCTTTTATGGGATAAGAGATTAGTTTACCACATAGAACCAAAATAATGCAGAGCTCAACAAGATGACTAAGCAGAGACAGATACAGGAGACCAACAGAAGTACTTCTGTTTCATTTCATACAAGGAAAAAATAAACTGCTCAAATTGGAAATAAACCGTCATTTCTGCATAAGCTATATGCTCAAACCAAAAAGAAATGTGAATTATGTAATTATCTTCATTACTCTATTTTTTACAAAGAAATTAAGATTCCTTTCATCAGTGTCCCAGTTAGTTTTAAGATTTGCACACCAAAGGCAAAGTCATCTCCATGCCATCCAAACGTTACATCTTTGCCAGGTCGGTTACAGTCTTTTTTTCTTTCAACTCAGTCATCTCTGCTGGTTTTTGACTTCAGCTGGAAATAGAAAACTGAAAAGCAAGGGTAATCCCTCTGTCTCCAAATCTTCATATCCCACAAGTTCAACACCAGACCGAGCTGATTTGAAATACAAGCAGTCCAGTTATGTTCATTGATAATGAAATTTGGGAGTTTCAGTTAGTGAGTGACCAAGGTATAAACACCTTCCAACATCAGGAGCAAGGAACCAATATCAAATTGATTGTTTTATCAGTACCTTCGCATATGAGTTGTTTTTCCAAAATCTAGATCTCTGCACAATATCAAATGAAACTTCTAACAAATTCATTCAACCTCGGTATTCAGGCTTTCAATTTCTAAAATAGTCCCCAATTTCTAAGAAAACTGCCAACCTATCTTTCTGCAAGTCACCATAACAGAATTGAACTGAATGTTTTTGAAATCAACACAGACATATAAAGGAAAACCTCTATGTCCATATAAGAGCAACAAAAAGACTCTAAAAATACTAATCCTCACTTTTCATTATTTGTCTAATCGTCTCACATTTTTATCCAACTATCTCAACCATGTAAAGTTACCTTTTCTTTTCTGATGACTAGCCATTACATACTTCGTATTCATACGTGTTTTGATCAGAGCCCAGATCTGAAAACTGACTATATCACAACTCCAAGGTAAAATCATAACAATCTTTATACAACAGAATTACTCTTTATTATACTGAATTCATGAGGCATCATCCATCACAAGATTTTACAAGTGGGAGTTAACAACAAAAGATCTACGCTAAGAAACTAAACGCTACTCTAGTCTCCTTCAATTCCTTATATCATTAAATAAACAAATTTTTTTGTTAGTCAAAATTTAGAACTAACACAGCCAACCCCAAATCTTGTACTATCACCTAATACCTAAACACGTCCCAGTATATTATCACTTCCACAATAAGTATTCTTCGTAAACAAAACTAGAAGAAGAAGAAGAAAGAGTGAAGTGTACCCCAATAGATTGACGCGCAAGTGAATACTCAATTCGATGAAGAGCTCGTACATCTGGCCAATATCAGCTGCATTTCCATGAGAGTACAAAAGAGTGGATGTGGCCATCGGGTTTCTAACATAGACGGCAACGACCTCAGCGCCGCGACGCGTGGGAAGCCTCAAAACGTCGACGTTCTCGCGGTGAGGGAAGGGGTCCATGAGAAAGAGCCCAGTGGCATCGTCTGTAATTAGCTTGTAGGAAGGTGGGTTCGGTGGAAAAAAGGCAAATTTCGCTGCCATAGACGAAGTAACCCCCCCCATCACTCTCTCTCTCTCTCTCTCTCTCTCTGTGTCTGTGAAGTGTTTTAAGTGAATTTCAGAATTTATGAGAAGACGAACATTCCTCTCTCTTCTCTAGTTCTCTTCTCTTGTAGCCTTGCAGGGGATGTTTTGTTAATTTGCGTGAGATTAACGAGAGAGAAACAGGTAGATTTGTGAAGTGAATGTGTGTGAATGTGTTAAGTTAAGCAGGTTTATGTTAATTTATTTATTGGATTAATCATTAATGATACTGCTACCAGTTGTCTCATGAACATGTCTGTCCATCAGACCGTAGCCTCTCTCACGTGTTCAAATATTGTCCTGTTATTTCTTGCCAACTTTTCTTTTCTTTTATGCTTTTTTTAGCACTACTGCCCCTAATATTAGTATAAATGATATAATATGATTGTTAGTGTGGTTTTTTTTTTTTTGTTCTTGAATTGTGGGAGAGGGAATTTGAATTGGATATTTGAAATAGACTATAAAGATTATCATGGAAAAAGCAAGAAGTGTAGTAGGGCTGCAAATTAAAAGTTATTATCCAATCATAGGTGGAAAATATAAATTAGGAAATTTGGGTCACAACTCACAATACAATAGCAAAAAGTTTTGGGCGCATGAATGCAAGAATTCCCTTCATGAGTTATAAGACCAAAATGCCCCTCGGACAGTTAAGTTTGGCTAATCTATGGACCAAATCCAGCTATTTTAGATAATTTAAGGACCCGAAGAGTCCAAAAATGGAAAGTTGAGTAAACAATGGCGTTTTGAAACAGTTAGGGGCTAAATTGAAGTTTCCCTTAAACTAAAAAAAGAAAAAAAGAAAATAGAGTTCAGACTGGATTTCCAGGTTGTCCCATTTGATTACACGTGGCTCTATAATTTCCAGTGCAAACACTATTGAGATGGGGATTGGGGACCACCGTCCTCTTCCCTGATTCCCACAACGTTACTAGGAATGGCACCAATTGTTACGGGCACAGAGAGAGAGAGAGAGAGTTATAAATCATCAATAACCTCATCTGCTTCATCACGATCATGATCACAGTGATTAATGCAATCAATCCTCTCGTATTCATTAATCAGTCGGCTCTAATTGTTCGCTGGTGGTTTTAATCAAAGGGGTCCCATATCATCAACATGTTAGGTTACTGCGAAGCAACTCCATTTAAAACAGTTACCTAAATAAAAATTAATGAGAATGTGTAGTGTGGTGTGGCGTGGAAGACATAAAAATAGTCTGTCAATTTGATGGAATTAATGGGTAATTGGTAATTGGCAATTGGTATGTATTGGGTTGTTGGAAAATAAATATTAAAAAACAACAAAAACCAATGCCAGGATTGTGTTGGTGGGGTTGAAGACAATTCCCTCGAAACATAGACCCTCACCACATGTTTTCTTTTGTCCTCTTCTTCTTTAACTCCCTCCTGGCTTAAATTCATGCTTGTAAACATGAAATTCGAATTCAAGCAATTGACCAGATTTTTGATCTAGGGTGGTGTTTGATAGGGGAAATTGAGGTTGGAATGGGAAAGGGAAAGGGAAAGGGAATCGTAATTCCTTTGTTTGTTCTACTGATTAAATCAAGGAATCTGGATTTCTTAAAAATAGCATGAATGAATGGATTTTTACCTTGTCGGAATCTGGAATCCACCATCTCTAAGATACTAAATTACCAAATTGATATTGATGTAGTTACATCAGTGCGTACTGATATGAATGAAACCGTATATATATATATATATATATATCAGTTGCGGTGAGTTAACTCGAATCTGAAACATTATAAGACTGAATAAACGTCATTTATCACCGATCCACGTTGGGTGATGGTGTGCTTTTGGTTGGTGAATCTAAAAAGAGAGAACAATTCGACACATTTGCAATCTATGGCTCATGTTGTCTAGGCCTGAACTTGGGCAGATGAATTTGCTGATTCTAAAAACAAGCCTTGTTTTAGATTCTCAAACAAGACTTGTGTTGGGTTGGACAGCCCAACATTTACATAGTCTCTATAGCTATCTCAAGTTTTCTCAACTATCTTTGTCTCCTTGTAATTAGGGATGGGCATGAGGGCCAAATTGGACGGGGGAGGGTACCCCCACACCCACCCCCATCCCTATTCCTCAAACCTCTCCCACCCCCACCCCCAAAACCTATTTCACCTACTTCATTTATTTTTCAGTTCTAAATTTCAAATTTTTATCACAAAAGTAATAAAAATAATACAATACAAAATAATTGTATATAAATAATTTATAAATTTTTTTAATTGTTAAAATTTATATATATAAATAAAAATAAAAATAAAAGGGGCCCAATAGGGTTTTGGGGATACCCCACCACCTCTCTCAAAAGAGTTTTGGGGGCAAAGTTTGCCCCCACACCCACCTTCAAAATCCATTTAGGGGCAAAATTTGCCCCCAAAACTCATTGGGGGCCTGTGGGGGATGGGACTTTATGGGGTAATGCCTATCCCTATTTGCAATCTTGTATTAATCATATGTTGCCAGTTTGCCACTTGCCAGCCCATGACATAAGTTGAGCTTCTTCATCGTCGGAAGATGAAGATGATAAATTAGATGAACCTCTGATGTTGAAATTTATTTTTGCTTGGAGTTGAATTGAATGAGTTTTAGCGGACTTTGGTATAGACTATTTATCATTGTGAAATATACTATTCTAGACAAGAAATTTGAGCATGGCTAATTGTCAACAATTGGATGTATTGCATCACCATCTGAACCGTAGGTCACCTCTCGATTATAATATCTTATCTTTTCGATATGGACTAATTGACAAGTTTTGACCTGGGTCGCATATTTACCAAAATAGGGTTGAAAGAATCCCCAATTCGATCAAAGAACATGAGCAGTGACAAATATAAACAAGTTCAAAATTAAGATTAAAAAGAGGTAATTACACAAAATTGACCAATGAATCGTCTAATTCGCATGCTCAATTGCATATTCTAACACTTAACTCGATCGAGTAGCTCCATTTGAAAGAATCCTCATATCGATCGAAGAACATGTGTAGTGACAGATATAAACAAATTCAAATTAAGATTAACAAGAGTTGATTACACAAAATTGGCCAATGGATCGTCTAATTCACATGCTCAATTGTATATTCCAACACTTAACTTGATCGAGTAGCTCCATCTCATACGAATCCTCAATTCGATTGAATAAGATGGATAGTAAATCATAATTTTCAGAATATAATTTTCAATTAAAAATAGCGATTGTAATACACGTACTTCTAGAAGGGCGAGTAGATGAAAACTATATCCAGCTGGTTACACCTCAGAACGTGGTCGACAATAGCTGCAAGCCCAAGTGGAAAAAGTAGATACAGACAAAAATACTTTAATTCAAAAAATTCAACGTGTGAACTAGATTCATTGAACCTCTGTAAGGTTTTAGATTTGTATTGGCTTGATTCCATTGCAAAGCTCTCTTTAATTGTAATGGTTAGTTGCTTAGGTGTTTCTTGGTTGATATGAGCTTCAAAGGAGAAAAGCAACTTCTCATGCAAAGATCATTTTCAAGAGGAAAAACGCTTACTTTGATGCTAAGGTATCAAGATATTTCTTCCTCTTGTAAGGCATAAGCGCGCACACACACACATTGCATACATTTGTGTCCCTACATCGTTATGCTCATTTGGTATAACACATTCACACATGTTTAAGTATGCTCATGCATTGATCTTAAATTGGCAAACATTGTAGAAATGCATGTACTAAGATTATCTCTAAGAAATTGCATACTTATGTGATCTTATGTTTATTTATTTGTGTTTTATCGTTTTGAACTTAAATATGTTCTCACATGATTTCTTATTGATTTTCGATCGTTTCAGTTACTCATACATTAGTTTTCGAGTTCAACTAGGAAGATACGATACTTTACGTTCTTTTACAATGCATTATCTTCATTGTTGTGTATCAAGTCAAATTCATAACATTTGGTCAAAGTTTCATAGTTTTCTTTGTTTGTTATTGAGTTATGGTTCGTATTCCGAAAAAGGATTTGAATTCGAAGTTCAGAGGCCGGAGAACGGTCAAAGAACGTGAGAGGTGCGCGAAGGGAGTGAAGGAGAAGAGAAGTGGTGAAAGGCCAACCACCCTCTCTCCCGTGGAGGCGCGTGGCCACCAGGGAGGGACATCTCTCTACCTTTCTATGGTATTCATGCACCTCCATGGGAAGCAAGGTGGGTGGTGGCTTAATTCCCGAATTGGTCTGCCTTTCTCCATCCCTCCCTATATATTTCAAATTCGTGATAATATCTCTTACAATTTTTGATTATTTGTTTTTGTCATAAGTCTCTCAAATCAACTCCGAATTAAGTGATTCAAAAACCAAAATCGTTGGTCTTGAAGAGAGGAAAAATTCTCAATCATTTTCAAGGTGAAAATATGTCCACATTAATCGCAGTTATCTAATCTCAGTTTGTGGTTCATCATTTTGTTTGGTAATCATCATCTCTACATTTTTATTATGATTAACTTCATGGATCTACTTATTTGATAGATGAAAAATGTTTAGAATGCCTATGATTATAATTTTAGACTTGTTTGATTGATTTTCAAGTTGAAGATTTTTTTAATTTTGATTGAATATCTTTTAAGCTAAACTTGATTAACATGAAATTCATTCTAGAAAATACATTATGTTTTGTACTTGATTGTTGATTTCTAGATTTAGTTTCATGTTTTAAGAAATAGGATACTTTGATTGTGATATTCTATAATCTAGTTCTAGTTTGATTCACATGCTTAGGTTTCTAGATATATTTGTGATTGATTTGTGAAAGCCTAATCTAGTTTCTCTAATTGCATGTTCATAGAGTTTGTTTGATCTACTTGCTCTATTTGGTTGTGTTTGCATCACTTAGATCATTTGTCTTGCATAAGGTGGGAAGTCTCTTGTTAAAGAGTGATTCTTCAATATAGAGCAATGAAGACTTGGCAATGGGTGTGAGGCTCCGGTATGTCCGAGCAAGAAAGTCTTTGTAAGTTCCTCAAGTTTGATTGGTTTGTTTCGGTGACAAACCACATGTGGGGCTTGATGTAAGGGATTTGATGGTTGGTGATTTGCTCAACCAAGACCCTCTCAAGACCTCAAAAGAAGAAGCATCAAAGGTATATTCTAGTGCTTACTTGCTTTGAAGAGATCTAATTGCACACACACACAACTTATGCATATCTCTTACACTTGTATGTTGTGTGTTTTTATATGTGTGCATTCATGTTCTTGAATATCTCTTCATGCTTGTTTTAATTGATTGCATCTTGTTCATTGAAATGCCATGACATGTTTAGGTATTAGGATGCAAAGCCATGAATTCTATTAATGCATGTTTTAATTGAGTGCATCTTGTTCAAATACAATGTTATGACATGTTAGGCATTATGATGCATTCACTTCCCACACTTGCACTTCATGTTTGTTAGTTTTAAGTGTTGTGTAATTTGTTTCCTGAAGAATGTTCGGAAACGTCTGCGTTTGCACGTTGGTGTGCTTGGTTCAGTACGAAGATCGCCTTCGGAGAATGCCCTTGGCCTCTTCTTTGGTTTCACCACGGTTGGTGAAACGACGGTTTGATTGGCGGCCCTGACCGCCGAATGAAACCGCCGTTTGATTTCAGAAGTCTTTAGAAGGATTCTGCGGTTATGATCGGCGGCCACGATCGCCATTTGAAATCGCCGTTTAAACCTGATTGATTTTTTCTCTCGGGTTTATTTCTACAGTAGTGATCGGCGGTTTTAAAACCGCCTAATGAAAGCGCCGTTTGAAACCAACGTTCTTGGGCTACAATTCGACGGCTATGATCGGCGTCTATGATCGGCGTCCAGACAGCCGATTGAAATCACCGATCGTACGTTTAAAGGGCAAACTTTTCAAAACGATGTAGCTTTATTTTGACACCCTATATATATGTCTCTTTGTTATTAGGTTGTTCTCAAAAGTCCAAAATCAGATTTTTCACTTAGGATATTTTTCAAGTGAGAAAAATTCATAAAGAACTCTCATTTAATCACTCAAAGTATTTCCCTTGTGCATCAAAGTTCATCTTGCATCATCTATGACCATATATGATGCATTTTTACATGGGTTTGCTACAACACATCTTACTTGGTAAGGTTTTCACTAATTTCATCTAATTTTAGTGTTTTTCTTATCAAGTCTTCTCTTTTATTACTTGTATGATCTTTGAACATATTCTAAATACAAGATAGAGATTTATGTGTTGTCTTGATTGAGTGATGTATTGTGATAGCTATACCTAGGATTGTTTAATCTAAAGTTAGCTAAGCTTTATGCCATGTCATATAACAATTGATATCTGGGATTGATTTAATTGACATTTTATAATCCTAGATAAGCATTTAATGTAATCTAGCATTAATTGCATATTTGGATATCATTGTATATTCGGATATCATTGTATATTCATATAGGTGTTTATTGATCTTTTCATTGAGAAGTAAGTCTTTGTGACTAATGTGGCTTGGTGCACAAGCAATTGGACTAGGCTCACTTTTAAAAGCCTACACGTAGTAGTGGTGGGTTATGGTCCAAGAATAGTTGAGGTCAACCTAGGATATAAACATCATTACAATTAGTAGATTTGAGGTTTGTGTGTGGCGCACATAACAACCCGTGGTTTCCATGTAAAAATCAATCATCTTTTAATTTCCGCACGATTATGCTTGATTTATTGAATTGACTAGATTGAGGTTATTTTCGTAAAATTGACTAAACGCAAAAATTTGTTATTAAGGGTTAAAATCTATTCACCCCCTCTAGATAATATTTAGAACACACCGTTATTTGTTTCACTTTTGGCTAGAAGCATATGGCTTTTGTAACTCCAAACAAAGAAATCTTCCTAGAGACTTGTGGATAGTCTTGATCAGAGAGTGGCTTTCTAGAGGTATGCGATTTATCTCGGATAGAAAGTTGAGGCAATCTTTTCATTCATAAAATGCCTTAAGGGTAGGATAGAAGGGATAACCAAGAGAGAGCATTTCATGTGATTTAATTGCTTTTGAGAGTGTACTTCTTTCCAACTAGTGAATTGGGTGTTACCGGTGATTATGGATTCAACCCGTGGATGTTTCCTCTTCGGAAGTTTACCACGTAAAAATATCTTGTGTTGATTTTGATATTACCATTTTTCTACACTTGGTGTAACCCCGTTTAACCTATCATTTGCCTTCATTTTTTGGGTTAAACCAGTATATTTAATGTTTAAATAAGCTTGTGTAGGTTCATAGGCTTATAAGGGCTTTATTGTAGAGAAATGATGAATTGGAGGTAAAACGGCATTTTTGAAGGCAAGACCAGATGTTAGGCGATGTACAGGTCACTCAGGTCACTCTACGTACAGTGCCCATAAGGGAGCGACTTGGGACCAGAGAATTGACGTTGTACAGGCAATGTAGGTATAGTGCCCATGTTGCAAAAGCAACTCCAGAGAATTAGTGCTATACAAAAGCCCTCTACATGCAGTGCCCATGCTTGGCAACCGGATTCCAGATATTTAGCGTTGTACATGCGCTATACAAAAGCGCTTTACGTACAACAACCACACGACCACATCAATAATCTTTCTAGGTTTTCGTACCCTAAATCCACACATTATAAATACCCCATTTTAGCCCATTTGCTCACCTCTTGCACGACCTTTGATATCCCAAACACTTAAAGATCACATTTTTACCTTCCAAATCCATAAAATCACCACATCCAACCTCAAATCCATCATCCAAACTCCAAATCCACTTCACCAAACACCAAATATCCAACTTTTCGACCATTTCCCATCATCAAAACCCAACATTGGAGCATAAAGGGAAGCATCGAAAGGGGAAGCAAGTCAAGCACATCAAGTCACCAAGGAGGAGTTCTTCATTATAGTTTTCTCTACACTCTCATCTATTAATTTATTAACTTGTATTTGAGATGGCTTGCATAATATTCTTATCTTTTGTAGCCATATTTTGTAATATGAATTAAAACCATCTTGGCTAAGGCCAAGATGAAGCATTTTCCATGAATCATCAATAAAGGTCATCACTTTATCATTATTCCTTGTATTATGTATGTGTATTTCTAATGCTTAATGCTTCTAGGTGCTTAGCTAACACTTAGATGATTCTTTGATTGATGTGTGAAGTACCGAGAGGAGAAGCACGCGATGTGCTCGATGAAATGCATGATATAAGTCTAGTAAGATAGAGATATGCGATGCTAGCTAGTAGGATTCCATTTTTATGCCACTTTGCTTAATGAATTTGTGTGTAGTTTGGATAACTATTGAAAAATAGGTTGTTGGTGCAAATGAATATTGTTTTTATCACTTGAGAGATGTTAGAGACTAATTAAGGGCATACGAATCTACATACACACTTGCATACTTTATTTCAATGATATGCTTAAAATTGGTGAGAATTGAATAGGTGGATTCAATGTTTTAGCCTCTTTCACATATATTTACATCCAAGTGCTTGAGTTTGCTTGCTTGTTTAGTGTCATTAATTGCATTTTAGTTGTAGGTTTAATTTAGTTAAATTTGAATAGTTTAATTCAATCATCCAATATTTGTTTGTCTAAATAGTAGTTTAATCAATCAATTGTGGTATTCAATACATCATCCTCATGGAACCAATCTTGTTTATCATTATACTACTCTCACGGTTCCGTACTATTACGAGTGCTCATTTATGAGTGGTTAGATTTTCACTTTAAGTTTCTTTACTTTGTTTAACTTATATTGCTGATAACACTTGTGTGATTTGAACTCATATTGTCTTGTTAAAGCAATCCATTTTTTAAACACACTAAGTGTGTACATCTTTGTTGTATTGAAAAAGAAGTTGAAGAATTTAGTCATATACCTATTCATCCCCCTAGGTATATTTACACTATAATTGGTTAAGGAAATTTCAACCTAGACATCCAGTACGCGTTGTGGGGCCCACTCACTCACTGGCAAACCATTGGATGGGTTTTTAGAGCATCTGAACCGTAGAACACCCCTTTGCAATAATATCTCAACTTTTCTAGAATCTGATCTTAAATTTTCCCAAAATATCAAGATAAGATATCTGAGCTATTAAATGTCAACCATTAGATGGATTGCATTACCATCTAAATAGTAGGATTGAATCTCGAAAATGATATCTAGACTTCTCCAAAATTCTTATCTTTACCTTTCTCAAAATCTGAAGATAAGAATCTGATTTCAAATGCCAACCAATAGATGGATTTCCTCATCATCTGAACCGTATGATTAAATCTGAAAAGAGTACCTCCTAGTTTCTATAAATATCAACCCACACTAAATTAAACCTATCCCTTCAAATCTCTTATCCCTTCAAATCACTTATCTCTTCAAATCACTTTTTCCAAAAAATGTCTTCAAGCCGAAGTTCTTCATACACACATGCAGAAGATGTAAGTCGCGCAGTGGAAAAGAGTTTGAAATTAATCAAGATTAATAAGAACGATAGGTTTCAAAAAAAAATTATCGTCTTCTTGGGACCTTTTGTATATATACGAATATGAGGAAGAGATTTGTTTTCATACCTTTGAAGCGCACTCTTTTGTTTTCTTTTCGATCCAATACCACTAAGCCTTCCTAGCTATGTCCCGCGATCTAGCAACTGTGAGTGTGGGCACGTCACGAATTCCGGGAGCGATTGAATGGAGGCTTGAGAGAACTAGAAGACAACACCTTCTTCCTCTTGATGAATTCGGCCAACCCTAAATTGAGAGAAATTTTTTTTTCTTTTCCCTCTATAGTTGCAGCCCACCTCTGTTCTCTATAAGGTTCCGAAAGTTTCTTTTTCCTTATAAGTATATCTTATATAAATAGGATTCCAATTCTTTTTTTTTCTCTTAATTATTACTTTACTATGGTTTGAACCTTTGACCTATTTAGAGTAAATAAAAATAATCATATATTATTTTATTGATCTTGTCAAGGCTAGAAACTGAAACCTCCATATGACAATTAATAATTATTCATTATTAATATGCCAATTAAATAATCATATTATTTAATAATATTTAATTCAACAATTAAATAATATATTAATTAAATAATCACATCATTTAGTTAATTCCCAAAATATATGTTAAGTTACTTTCGTAACACAATTAATTAGACCATCCAATTCTCTGTGAGTCTTGTTACTATCAATCGTATAGGGCTAGCAAGGGGACCTAATGAACCCATGGTTTTGAGCTCTAATAATACTTAGAAAAAATTAATTAAACTCTTTAATTAATATTTCACAATTATTAACTTTTGAGTTATTCCACTAAAAATCCAAGGTTGTAATCTTATAACTGTAGATGTTTTACACAACCAATTTATCAATGTCTGTTGATATAGCTATTACATATAGTATGATCCTCCACAAGTAGTTTATAATTAGAGCTAGGTCATAAAGTCTATTATACTTCTCTAATTATATCTTTTCCTTTAAGTGCCATTGATTCTTTTGAATGATCATATCATTTATTCCTTTACGGAAGAAGGAGATCGCTCTTAATCCTTCAAGCCCCGAATCTACCCTTAAGGGAACTACTTATCTACTTATCGCAAGAATGAGTGGATTCCACTATTGTACTCATACCTTCCTAACCACAAGCTAAACCGTGATTCCAAGATACAGAGATATTGACCGAGAATGATATTCCGATCTCACCGATGGTAAATCAAAAACCATGATCTAACCTGAAAGACTCAGTAAAACACTCAGGATTTAGATCACCCATATATAGCCATCATTAGTCGATATATATGAGTCTTTTCAACTAACGGATCTTAGTAACAGATTCATATAGATAGTGGCTTAGTTCTATATGCTCACATCATATAAGGTGTATCTATTCTCATAACATCATATGAGTAGTCTAGGATAAGATCACCGTACAATACGGAATGGATCGCAGTTGTAAATTCACCACAAATAAAGTATCCAACTTTATTTTCTTTCTATGGACTATTTAGATTACATGTCTCAAACTGAATTCCTCTATATATGACATTCATGTACTCATTTTGAGATTACATCTAGTAATCTTAGATGTTTGTATATATAATATAAGCGTATGAATTAATATATTTAAATAAAATAACTGCTTCTTTTATTATAACATTTATATATTACAAGCTTTAGGGCATAAATCCCAACAGAAGACACACACCTTTGTCACGTATATCTTGATGTTTCGCAAAACTTGATCATAGGTATTTACCAATCGAAGGATTTGTTCTGGTCTCGAGTTAAAAGTGATTACAACAACACCAAACCAGACAATATCACTGAAATTTGTGGCAAGAGAAGTTTGCAATGTCGAATGCAAACTATTTTACCGTAGCTGGGAAATTACGAGGATGCCTATGACAGATCGAAAGTCTTAATCCTAGTGGTGCCTCCGAAGCTGATATTGTGAGTATTTGTTAAAATTAAAGTTGTAGAAAAATTATATTTAATATTGAATATTAACAATATATATTTGTATCGTTTTGCAGATAAACCAGGCCAAAATCTTATTAACATAAGATAAAAAAAAATACAAAAATGGATTTAAGTTTAACCACCTGTGGCCCATCCTTAAAGATATGCAAAAATTTACAGATAACGATACCGCAACATCAGTCTTTCGAAGGCAAAGTGGTCATTTTGTATCATCACAAAAAGACTCTCTAACTCCAGAGTCTCCCACAATGGCATCTCCTAGACTATCTTCATTTTCTCTGAATATAACTAGTGATGACGTTGGGGGTCGTTCATTTCAACGGTCCGTTGGGGTGAAGAAAGCAAAATTAAAGAGGAGGGTTGATGAAGAAAATTCAACAATTGTTGACACTTTGAAAAAAGGACAACAACTCATGTAAGTTTATTATTAAAAAAAAAATATAGTCAGGAGATGTCAATAACTAACGATATTATGGAGAGAAAATTGGAGTTGCAGGAAACCAAAATTGTAACGATGGATTTGAATACCATATCTGATCCAAACCGACGTGAGTTTGTGCATCATGAATAATTAAGAATTATGGCAAAACGAGCTCAGCAACAAGGCCATGGATCCCAAAATACATTTGGGTCTTTTGGTGATTTTTTTCAATAATCTCGGAGAATCTGGAATTGGTCTTCCAGACTACTAAATAGTTGTTGTAATTTATGTTGTATTTTTCCTTAATTTTAGTGTCTTCCAATTAGTGATAATTTATTTTATCACTATGAAGTTTACATTTTGTTTTTAATGTTTTTATTAATTAATGTATTTTGCTTTAATTTCCGCTGTTATGAATTAAGTTATTTATTTTTAAAAAAATTGCATTAAATTTTTTTAATTATACACTTCATTTGAGTTTATTATAAATGTTAACATCAATAATAATTAAATCAAAAAACAAATCATTAAATTATAAAAAAGACCAAATTGGAAATAATTTAATTGATTAGGGTACAACTGTGATTGAACAAAATCTTTAAATAAAGGATAATAATAGATTTTAATAAACATGGTCAAACTGTGATTTTATAAAAATAAAAAATTTGGGCGGCATTTTTGTGCAACATGAACAGTGTCGCACAATATATTGCCTAACATTGTTCATCCCGGCAAACATGGCGTAGGGGATGCAGCTGGGTGGTGGGGTTTGCTGGAAAAGGAAGATGGTGCAGGGTTGGAGTTGCTCTGAGGGTAGTCCTAAAAGGTAACTGTCTAGGGCCCCCAAATTTCTAAATTTCAATTTAAAAAAATAAATTTTGTGATTTCATGAATATAAGGTCGGAGGTCTACATTACTATTATAATTAAAGACCCACAGCTTACCGATGTTTTTTTCTTTAAAAAAAAGGCCCATCGGAAATACAATTATAATTATTACAAAAAACAACAACACATCAAATCCCTTTATCAAACTGATATAGGACACTTCCAGAAGGCTATTGAAAGGTCAAACGACGTCTGTTTTTGGCCCATAAGAATCGTATCAACAAGCCCTACATTTTTGTGATTGCTTTTTTACCAGAAAATATCATTTTAACCTCCGTTTTGCTGGTTTTCTATTTTAGACAGGATTTTGATGGTTTTTTTTATTTATTTTGTTTTGGAAATTTTTATTTTTATTTTTATTTTTTTCTTTTAGTTTGATTAGGAATAAAGTTTAGGCTTTGAAAATAGATTAAACTTACCTTTTCTAGTAAAATTTGATCTTTTATTTTCAATAGGAAGGATTCTGGTTTGTTCTATTTTCTAAAATGTGAGGCGAGTAATGTTTAAATGATATATTATTTAATACAAATATAAAATTTTTATTTCCGTTTTTTTTATTTGCTATTTTATTGTGCTACAATCTTGATTTTGAATTATTATATTGATTTTTATAAGTATTTAATAGAGAAAAAAAAATTAAACATATATAGAGAATCAAGGGCCTCATTTTTACTTTTCGCATCGGCCTCGAAATCTCAAGACCGTCCTTGAATGCGAGACTCCAAAATGTGAAGAGTAATACATCAGAGACTTCTCAACCGAGGTCCAGTACTACTCAATATCATAGTCAAGCTCCTCAACAAAAGAAGAGCTTCACTACTCTGTGTGCTATTGCACTTGAGATAGAGTGTGTATCAAATACCAATCACTTGTTGAGCTCATCAACCTCCTCAAGAAGATTCAAGAATAACATATTTCATGATCGAGCTCAAGTTGCTCTGAGAAGTTAGGAATTCGTTAGAAAGAGTCAGGTGCTGACCTGACATAAAAAAAGCCAATAGAATTAGTTAGAATGAAAAAGCATGAAGAGCGTGTTTTTGCTCTAAAGATCGTATATAAAAGCAATCATTGTAAATTGTATTATTCAATCAATAAAATAAAGAGCAATTGCTCATTACTTTGAAGCTCCATCAATGGCTTTCTCTTCTTCTTAAGATCTCTGTGTTCTGTGTGTGAGACCTTTCATCAAACACTTTATATTGTTTAACACAAAACCCTTTTTTTTTTTTTTTTTTTTCATTCATTCATTCATTTACCCTAATTTCTCCACCTTTAAAATTTAAACACTAGGGAGTGTATTGGATTGAGATTTTAATAGACAATATTATGGAAATTGCTAAAAATGACCACATACAATATGAAAATTTTGTTTTTAATTACATACGAAAATTTAATTGTTAATAACCACATTTAAAAAAAAAAATGTATATCTTTAAATTACAAAAGTACCCCTAGACTTTGTTTTATTTTTTAAAAACTTGAAATCATGACAAATAACTTGAAATTTTGAAACTTGAAAAGTTGAAACTTGAAATCATGAAGAAAAACTTGAAATTTTGAAACTTGAAATCTTGAAGAAAAACTTGAAATTTTGAAACTTGAAATGTTTCCCTGTTTCCCTTCTTCCCCAAATTAGGTTTTTTTCTTTTTATTTTTTTTGCAGATCTCAGAGCCGCCCACGAAGGGAAAGCTTCGACGGCGCTGTTGCACCCTCCGACGGCGTTGTGAAAGCTTCAATGGCATCGCATCGCTTGGTTTGCGAAGCCTAGGGACTTCGCTTGGTTCATGAAGACAAGCAGCGCACCCCCTGGTTCGGAGCAGCCCAGGTAGCTCAACGGCACCTTCGCCAGGCGATGCACGCCCATTTGACGACGTCTGACAATGCTTGGGACAGGATGGATATGAGAAAAAAGAGATAGGAGCGGGTAGAGAGAGGGGAAAATAGAGATTGTGTGTTTGAAGATGGTTTTTATATGAGGATATTCAAGTAATTTCTCAAAAATATAGTTATTAACAATTTAACTTTCGTATATGGTTAAAAACGAAAGTTTAGTGTTTTGAAAGGTTACTTTTGGTTTTCTCTCAACAATTTGGGGGTGTAAAAATTTTATGGGTTTATATGATTTTAAAGACTATTAGAATTATATGGACAAAACATTTAGGATTCTAAAAGAGTCTTTAGACTTTATTTATAGACTATTATGACTATTTAGACTTTACTTCAAGACTTTTTTGGATTTTTTTAAATATGAGCCCTATAAATTTGCTAGCTAATACAAAGACTTGAGTTGAGAAACCCAAACTAGGTAGCTGACATGAAATGAAAAAACACAAACAAGATGTACTTTTTTAGATATCAATGGAGCAAATAAATAAAAATTCTCACTAGGCTTGTTTATATTATGGCATTATTTTAGAATGTACTAATACCATTAGCGACTGACCACTCAATTGTAATGTCAAGTGCAAATTATGCATACTAAGAGACGGAGAAAAGTACATACATAGTTTTTTTTTCTCTACAAATAATGTTAGTATCTTGACAAAGAAGAAATTGAGTTGTTTTCTCTAAGGTTAACATTATTGTTGCTAGTTGCAGTTGTTGTTTGTTGCCCAAATTGATAGAAATAATGTGTTATATATAAATATAGTGTGTGTGTGCGCGCTCTAGTTCAAAAGCTGAGAGCATATCTCCGGTATTTGTTCGTGAAAATTTTATATTTTTGAATACCTTTCATCTAATTTACTCAAACTCTATTTAATATGTTTACGTTGCATACTTGCATTGAATAATTATACTGAAATGTTCAAATAATTTAATAAATCTTCAGAGAAAAATCAGCTTTCCGGTAAAGTAATTGCATTTATATGAAAATGTTTGTGTGCTGTCATGCATAATGCACACAAGAAAACTACAAAAATAAATAAATAAACTAAACTAGCTAATAAACTAAACTAGCTGGAGAGGTGACATAGAAGACCTTCCTCTAGGGATGGCAATGGGGCGGGTTCGGGGCGGGGTGGCCTTTCCAGCACCCCACCCTATTTATTTTTTGAAAACTCATCTCCTCATAAAACCCCACCATAGATGGAGTGGGTTGGGGCGGGGCGGGGTACAACGGGGAGTGCTTTCCCCATCCCCACCCATTTACCCCATTTATATAAATATATATATATATATATTTTTTATTTAAATAACAAATATATAACTATTGAATATGATAGTTATATTCAATTTTTTTTATCAGTTAAGTGCTTCCACATAACTGATGTGCACCTTTTTTTTCTTTTGTTGTCATCGTCATCACATTCAATTAAATTTGTTTTCACCTCATGTTGTTCTTCTATGTTTACACAATTTTCTCTTGATGTACCAGTATTGGGTCTTCACTTTCTAGTACATATGTAGACATATTTGTGTCTACTTGAAGTAGTTAGAAACTAATTAAATTTAATTCAAGAGTTGAGAATTATTAAAGTAATAAACTTGAAAGAAAAAAAAAAAAAAACGGTTGTTATTAAACTTTTAATTTGAAAAGTTATTTAAAAAAGAAACTTATTGTATGTCCTCTTATTTTTGAGGTTTAAGTTTGAACGGTGAACTTCGAGTTGTTTGGGGATTAGAGACTTAGAGTTGAAGAGCGGCTAGGGTTTTTTTGATAGTATTTTATTTTGTCACTTTATGTTAAATAACGGTGGAGAGATGTAATATATATATATATATATTTCTTTATTTTCCTTGAAACTAATTAGTTTAACTAAGTATTATTTTAAGCGGAGCGGGGCGGGGAGTATAAAACTCATCCCTGCTCCATATCCATTGCGGGTTAGACTATTTATCCCTATTCCCACCCCAAAAGTGCAGGTCCCCACAGACCCTATCCCCACGTGGAATTTTGCCATCCCTACCTTCCTCCATCAAATATAGCTCAAATTATTTCAAAATCTTATTTGATAAGAAAAACGTAACAAAATGCAATACAAACTTCAAAAAAATAAAATAAAATAAAATAAAATAAAAAATACAATATGATCTAAGACGATCAGAATAGTGCGGCTGCAAATTCATTAATGTTATTATCAGAACTTCCACCTTCATCAATGGCTTCTTTGGCCAACTCCTTCCATTTCATTGCGTTCTTCTTAATCACTTTTCCCTTCTCTCCTTCCATGATTTCTTTAATGGCCTTCTGCAAAACTTGTCTTTCCACAAGATCTTTCTCATCTGGCAACACTCTGATTCCAGTTCCCCAAACATCCTCCACAAACTTGGCATTAGTTGGTTGATCAATCCACTGAGGCATTGCCACCATTGGAACTCCAAGACTCAATGCTTCAAGAACAGAATTGAACCCACAATGTGTTACAAAGCACCCAATTGACTCGTGTGCTAACACTGCCAACTGGGGGCACCAACTCACAATCAGGCCTTTATCTGATGTCTCCTCTATGAACTTGTCTGGTAGCTTGGTCTCCAAGGAATCTCTCACAATCCACAAGAAATAGCAATTGATTCCTTTCAATGCCCATGCTAACTCTTCCGTTTGCTCTTGACTCAGTATCGCCACACTCCCGAATGAAACATAAACAACTGAACCAATTGGTTTATCATTCAGCCAATTCATGCAATCACTGGTTTTTGGCTTAAATAGTTTGATGCCGTAGTCTTTATCATCTTCAATTCTTTTGTCCAAGTACATTGATGGAAGAGTTGGTCCTACTGTTGCCACTTTCCAGAGTTTAGCCATCCAATCCACTATCTGATTATAGAACCGCAAAGACGATCAAGAAATTCTTAAAACAAATTGAAAAACATGTACAACTTTCAAACTAATTAAGGTATCTAGTATGTATGTATGTAGTCAGCATACCTTTTCCTCCAATTTGTAGAAAGTGTTGAAAAGCACCCAATCTGCTTCATCCATATTTGAGAATTGATTCGAAACTAATTCTTGCAAATGCGGGGGTGATGTCTTGCCATAAACTAATAAAAACAATGATGTCTCGGTAGGTAGAAGCGGTGGCAGTTCAGGAAGCGAAACATGAGAGCCAGTAATTGGTAGCGGAAGAAGTTTCTTGTTGACATGATAATTTATGCTGTTCACAGCACATGATTGAGTGAAAAATGCAACTTTAAGGAGCCCATATTGCTTTGCTAAATCAAGTGCCCAAGAAAGCAGCCCATCATATACAATAGCAGTTGCAGGTTGACCATTATTAGCAAGTTTTTCTATCAACTCTGCCAATGTCCGTGAGCCGTTGATTCTGAAACTGGGAAAGTAAACTTCACTAGTGATTCCAGCATTTCTGGGATCAATCTCGTCGAAGCCGTCAGAGATGGTTTCGATGGCTATTGAGCTTTCTGGGTCTACATGCATGGACTTGGAGAGATAGACACTGGTTACTAAAGTGACTTTGATTCCTTTAGAGACCAAGCGTTTTCCGAATTGAACCATTGGGGTTATGTGACCTTGGCCTGTGTTGGGGACGATTAGAACATGAGGTTTGCGTCCTTTCTTTTCCATATCAGACAGAGAAGAAAGAAGTAGTGTGAAAAATTGTAGAGTTTGACCACTGACCACCCCAAATCTTACCAATCTGCAAACTGAAATAGAAGTTGAGTTAGTGTGGAAATATAAGTGCAAGAGTGCGAGTATAAAAGTGTGAATCACATGAACTACAATTAATTGCTCTTGTGGGAAGCATGAAAGCTGCAATTAATTATTTATATTTTCTAACTTCGAGGAGAAAATTGCAGTGCATCGGATGCCAAGGGCGGCTCAAGGATAGTCGAAGCCTTAGAAGAAAATTTAAAAATGAGGCATTGCGATTCCAGAGTTTTTATTTTTTATTTTTCTGATGGTTACAAATAATTTTTCTATTCTTTTTTTTTTTTAGTTTTTCGTATCTAAATTCATATTTTCTACTAGACATGTTTAATATCCGATTATCAGTTATCAAAGCTTAAAAAAAAACAAATAATTATGTTACCGTTGAATATAAAATAAATAAATAAATAAAATTAAAATAATAGAGTTTGGAATAACTGAACTTGAAATGTTTATGAAAGAGTCTGTAGAAAAACAATGAGAGAGTTTGATTGCAAATTTTGAGGATGGGATGGTTTGATTGAATATAGAAGAAGATATAAAATAATAGCTTTTATTGTGAATATATAATTAAATTTTTTTTAAGGAATAACATAAAAGTGTAATTTTTTTTTTATGAGTATTTAAATCCACTTAAATGTGGTTTACTTGAAAATATGAATTTTTGACATGAAAATAGGAGTGAACGGTAATTTATAAGTTTACGAAGATATTTTTTTAATAATAAATATAAAAGAAAAATATTGGATATTAATTATTAAAAAATATATACTTATAATGAAAATATGAGGTATTGATTTTAGACGGGACCTTAGGCAACAACCTTAGTTGCCTAGAGGTCTGGCCCTACCAAGTGCACCAGTTGAATTGCATACCCAGCTATCGAAAAATTGACACATAATCACGTGTCAGCTTTTTGGTTATTGTTTTATCTTTTACCTCTCTTACCTTTTGTCTTTCTCTTTACCTCTGTTACTTTTTGTCTTTCTCCTTTTATATATATATATATATATATATATTTTTTTTTTACAATCTAAAAAGCTGACATATGATTACGTATCGGTATTTTAGTGGCCAGGTGCGTCATTCTTAAGATTTTCTCCTTATAAGAGCATCTCTAATGCAAGCGTGACTTGTGGAAAAAAAAAATGTTATGTAGGATAAATAGACATTATGTTTGTGTCTCCAATGCAGTTGTGCATATTCAATCTCAAACTGAAGTGGTAAAAAAAAATATTAGACATTGTCAACATGACCGTCCACTTTCAGACGGTCTGTTACACATCTATTTTTTAGGTTGACTCAGCAAATATTTAAAACTGATATGAATTTTTCATATATTTTTGGTAAGGAAATAAAATAAAAAATAAAACAGGATAAAAAGATGGACACGTCATTAAAAAAAATTGTGTTTTAGACGGAAGCATTGAAGATCAAATTTTGAGTTGATTGTCTATCAAATCTATTTTTATGCATAGGAAGCAAGTCTCTTAACATTGTTGCCATGTCAACAATTATCGGTATGCAAGCCACTTGTGCATTGGAGATGCTCTAAGAGATGCTTCAGTACGTTTGGGCAAGAGGTGAGTTGGCACGCCCAACTAATCAAATTTTGATATGTCATTAGTTTTACAAACTCAACACCATACTGGCATCATAAATTGCTATGTCAACAAAATCTGCCTAGCCATGAATTTCAGCCTATCTTCCTTTTATTATTTTTCGTTACCATCCTCATTGGTTCATCTCAACATCTCTGTTGGAAATAATTACAAACTTCCATAAACCACCGCCAACTCCCGTTTCGAACCCTTGAGCATCCGATACTCTTCTCGGTATCTAATACCATATTTCCAACGGACATCATCCAGAAATCATGACTCCTAGAAGAATCCACCGAGACACCCTCGATGGCTCTATTGGGGAACCGACAATTCCTGCCAGGACAGGGACATCTGTCGAAGCCAACCAATGCAAGCCCTAGGCGTCAGAATAGAGACTTTATAAACCCCAATTTTTTACTTTGAAAGGGACAGAATTCACTTTCCCCAAAACTTGTAATATTTGTAACCCATCAGAAGTTAGAGATCACTTCCATCATACTTAATAACAACATAGAGTTCATTTACTCCACAACTGCTACTACCGAATATTAATAATTGATTTTTATCACAAAGGCTCAATTTGAACCCCAACAATCTTCATCTCTGAAAATTTACAGTTCCGTCTTTGGATTTATAAAACCCAACAACTAAATTTTTTATATATTTGGTTATTAAAAATATATAAGGAAATAAAATTAAAAATAACTAAAACTTAAAGCATAAAACTTTTATGATCTGTATTTCAGCTCTCTTTCTCTTGCATCTCTCACTATCATCTTTAACCCATCATCTCTGTCTTAAATATTTCATATACTGTATTTGGGTATTGAAAATGTTTACCTTAATAAATGTGAATCATATATATATACAGTCCTGTTCTGGTTAGTGCGCACTGATATAACTTCATCAGTGCATTGCATGTTGGCCACTAATTATGGAGAAGCACCGACAAGTCATATGCACTTGAGTCAAAGTATGTAAATCTAGTGGTCCACATGTAATACATTGATATAAGTTATATCAGTGTGCACTGACTTGAAAAGTTATATATATATATATATATATATATGTTTTTGTCTCAAACAAAATGTTTTGCTTTAGTGATTTAAAAAAAATGGAGGCTAATCCAATTATTTAAACTTTAAAAAAATAAAGAGGATTTAAACTAATAAAACAAATGGATTTAGTGATTTAAATTAAAATGATAAAATAAATAAATAAATAAATAATGGGGATGAGAGATTTTCAGAGCCGTGAGTAAATGTGTGTATTTTCGGTTTAGTTTGTGCTGAAGCTCAATATCAAACCAAACTAATATGGATTAGTTTGACTATATTTCAACTGAAACCAAACCAATGTGATTTTCTACACCGATTCAAACCAAACCAAACCAAACCAAACCAAAAAATGTTGGGTTGATTTAGGTAGGTTATTAGTTTAAATTTGAACTCAAAAATCTTTTTTTTAATCTTATTATAAAAAATATTTAAATAAAAAATCATAACAGAAAATAGTAATTATATATATATATATATGTAAAGGAAGTACAGAAAAATCAAATGAGTAATTAATATATAGGGATATTATTATTTTCCACCTTGACTTTTGAGGTATTAGACGTTTTGCACCCCCTTGTTTTGGTATTGGTCAATCTCCACCGTAACATTTCATTTAATAGTCTAAATGCACCCTTCCTATAACGATCGTTAGACTAACATTGAACATTTGAACAATTAGAAGGGTAAACATGTAACTTTAGCATAGAATAAAAAATTATATAAAACTAACTAAAATAAAATTAAAACCTGGCACTTTCTCTCTCCTAATATCCTCCACATCGTTTCTCTCTGTATTTTCTCACCGTTTCTCTTTTTTCTTCCCCTCCTATCTCTCTCTCCCCCTCTCTCTCTCCCTCCCTCTCTCTCTCTCTCCCCCTCCCATCTCTAATTTTTTTGGTTGGCACCGATGAGGAATGGAGGTCGATCTCCTCTACCGAGAGTAGATCGGCAGTGGGTTGGATTTTAGACTGTTGGCGGTTGTGAGTTTAGGTTTTGTTTGGCTATCAGAATGGTGGTGTTTCCCGTCTCTTAGCCGCCGACTAGATTGACTCTCTCTCTCTCTCTCTCACTTTGACTCTCCCTCTTCACTGACGTTAGTTGTGGTATTCTAGGTGTGAGGCTGTGCATGTGTTTGGGATTGGGTTTGTGGAGAGTGATGTGATAATGCTCATTTGTACACTCGGTATATCCTCTATTTCTTATTAATTGTACTCGTTTTCAAGTGTATTTGTATATTTAATGTGTTTGGTGAGCTTTGTGTAGGTTATTTGCCATAAATAAGGTATTTGAGCTTAATTGATGTGTTTTCGAAGTTAAAAGGGCTGAAATGGGAAAGACTAGTGCAGTAAACCTACATTTCGGGGGTCATATCTCCTACCTCAGATGGAACTAGGTTTCGTGCTACCTATTTTTAGAAATCCTCGGCTATTTACTTTCCAACGGTTTTTACGGATCACGATTCTGATGTTTCTATAGGAAGTTATGCTCGTTTCCATAACGGTACGCGATGTTGGAAGCCACTGAAGGACAAGAGGCGATGTACAAAGGGTTGTACGTACATCGCTTTTATACAATGCCCAACTGCTGCCCAACATTCCAGAGAATTGGCGCTGTACGGTTGCTATACAAAAACGATGTACGTACAACGCCCTGGGCATCTGTTTTGCGTTTTTTGTCCGAATTTGAGGGGTTTTCTTGTCCTTTCACCTAAATTCATGTCATAACCTCTCCACTCTTTAAATGCCCCTTTTTCTCTCATTTTTCACACCACTTGCACTCCAACAATACATCTCAAACACTCAAGGAACACATTTTTACTCTCCAAATCCACCAAATCACCACATCCAACCTTCAATCCATCACCCAAATTTCAAATCCACTTTACCAAACATCAAATATCCAACTTTCCCACCATTATCCACCATCAAAACCCAACCTTGGAGCATAGAAGGGGACCAAGAGAGAAGAAGCAAGCCAAGCATACCAACATAGCAAGAGAGGAGGAGAGCTTCACATATAGTTTTCTCTACACCTTTCTCTCTTTATTTTCATTTGTAATTTGTTATGGCTTACATAAATATCATATCTTTTGTTGCCATTTCTTGTAATATGAACTAAATCCATCTTGGCTATGGCTAAGATGAAACCTTTTCCATGAATCATTAGTAAAGACCATCACTTTATCATAAATGCTTGTGTTATGTATGTGTATTTCAATTGCTTAATGCTTTTAGGTGTCTAGCTAACACTTAGTTGATATTTGGTTGTTGTGTGAAGCACTGAGAGGAGAAGCACATAACGTGCTCGTTGAAATGCCTGATACAAGTCTAGTAAGATAGAAATATGCGATGCTGGCTTATAGGATTCCATTTGTGTGCCACTTTGCTTAATGAATTTGTGTGTAGTTCGGATAACCATTGAGAAATAGGTTGTTGGTGCACATGAATATTATTTTTATCACTTGAGAGAGGTTAAAAACTAATTACGGGCATAGGAATCTACATACACACTTGCATACTTTACTTCAATGATGTGCCTAAATTGATGAGAATTAGATAGATGGATTCAAAGGTCTTAGCCTAATTTCCCTTAAGTAATATAATCACTTGCTTGTGTTTGACTTTGCTTGAGTTTGACTTTGCTTGAGTTTGTTTTCTTGTTTAGTTTCACTAATTGCATTTTAGTTGTAAGTTTAATTTAGTTAATTTTGAGTAGTATAGTTCAATCATTCAATCTTTGCGTGTCTAAATAGTGGTTAATCAATCAATTGTGGTATTCAATACACCAATCCTCGTGGAACGAATTCTATTCATCATTGTGCTACTTCTATGGCTCCGCACTATTACGGGTGCTCATTTAGGAGTGGTCATGATGATGGTGATGAATATTTTGGTGTTTGGGGGCTCGATTAGTGGTTGTGGTTGTTGAAATCGATTTGATTTGTGTTTAGGGGGCTTGAAATCGGTTTGTTTTGTGTTAGGTTGGTGTTTTTTTTTTAATTTGATTTTTGGAGATGCTGATGTTATTGGACAAGAAGATGGCTTTGATTGCAAAAAACAAAGAGGCAGCAAAGATATGGAGGCAACAAGAGCTGATTCAACAGCAAAAAATGAAGTTGATTCAACAAGACCTTTTTTTTTTTCCTTGTATGGGTTTATGATGTTGATGAACTGGTTATGAATTTTTGACGTTTGGTGTTGATCTTCGATTTGGTTGAGGTTTGGATGATCCATAATCTTTTTCAAAAAAACTTTCTGGGTTGAATGTTGATATTTTTTTCTGGGTTTGGAATCTCTGGAAGATGATGGTGATGAAGATGATTTAAGAAAATAAATAAATAAATAAAAACTGAAAAAGAGAGGGTGCAAGGGCAACAACGTAATTTTACATTATGCTCATGTGAGAAGAACACTTTTCATCCAAAACTAACGATAAGGTGGAGAATAGTCAATACTAAAACAAGAGGGTGCAAAATGACCAATACCTCAAACGTTATGGTGGAAAATAATAATATCCCATATATATATATATACATATATATATATATATATATATATATATGTTTGATAACATCTAGACTTTTGAAACCTAACACATCGATTAATCAAAAGAATTGTATTAAAATAAATAAATAAACTATTAAAAAAAACATAAAGTATTCATTATATTATAATGTTAGCAAGATCCCAAAGACAAGGAAGATTGTTTAATTTTTTTTATAATAAAAATAAATAAATAAATAAATAATGTGTGTTGATGGGGATACAGAGAGATGATCAAAACATCTCCAATGCTACTGCGGGTTGTGAAAAAATTAGATGACACGTAAAATGAACAACCACTTTGTTAAAAAAATTCATCTTTAATGCAACCTCAACCTTTTTTTAGAGACTATCAACATGACTCTCTGATTTCAAAGGGTCTGTTGGACAACCATCTTGTTGGCCCAGTCAACAACCACTCTTGTCTTCTACTCTATTTTATTCAACAATTTTAAAGTATATTTAAGGAGACCAATAATAATTTGATAAGTCATTAAAAACATGTATTTTACAAGTGAAACATTGGAGACCATTTTTTTCATTTAGATGTCTATCAAGTTTATTTACATGCCACATATGAAGCAATTGGCTTGACAAATGCTATCAAGCATTGGAGACCATTTTTTTCATTTGGATGTCTATCAAGTTTAGTTACATGTCACATATGAAACAATTAGCTTGACAATGTTGACATATCACCATTTTTTCAAATGCACCTCCAAGGTCAGTTGAGCTTTATGTTTTGTGTGATAACACCCCAAGGGGGTATCCATGAATGGAATTTAGCAAGATACTTCCTTACAAGGATAGACTAGACAATTGACTCAAACGAGATCTACTCTCAAATGAGGGATTTACGTGAGAGAAAATATTGAAGGTTGATATCTTGGTAACACACTCAATATGGTTTTATTGATATCCTCTCAAGAGTTCTTGTCAACAAAATCACAAGGCTAAAATTGAAAATGCCGGTTGTTATGTCAACAATTAGGTAGGACCTAGTCCAACTAGTAAATGATGCGAACTCCCAAAGGAGGCGTGACATTAATGGATGTTGGATCACCATTGAATTATTCGATTGAATTATTTATTTAATTCAAGATAAATATTTGAAAGTGTTTTATCATGATTATTTACTTATATATATTTTTGTTTTATTCAGAAATCATGACCCCATCCCTAATGAACATCCTAAAAGATAATACTTTAACCAATGATAATTATATCACATGGAAAAGGAAAATTGGGTTATTGCTGCAAGCTAAAAAACATAAGTTTATTCTGTCTACTCCTAAACCACTTGCTTCTACTTATGAATCCAAGGTTCATATGGTTGGTAAAGTTGCTACTGTTAAGACCCGTCAGAAGGTCAAGGAACAACAAAAGAAAAAGCAACTTGGGCCTACCAAGAAATAACCAAGATCAAAGGAAAATGCTTCCTTTGTGGTGAAAAGGGACATTGGAAAAGAAATTTCCCAAAGTTCCAGAATAAAAAGGAAGAAGGTAATGTTAATTATCTTGAAACATGTTTTCTGGCAGATTCTACAGATTCTTGGATCATAAACTCTGGAGCCACTAATCATTTTTGTTATTCCTTACAAGGGTTCCAGGAAAAGAAAAGGCTTAAAAAGAATGAAATCAACTTGCGCTTGGGCAACGGAACGTTAGTCTGCAAGTGCAGTGGGAGATATTAGAATTAATCTAGATTCTAGTAGACATTTAGATTTGATAGGCGTTTATTATGAACCTCAATTCAAGAGAAATTTAATTTCAGTTTCTTGTTTAAATAAATTTGGATATTCGGTTACTTTTAATAAAGTTTTTATTATTAGTAAGAATGACAAAATTATTTGCAAAAGTACAATGGAAAACGGTTTATTCTTTCTACATACAAATATCTCTCACTCGTTAGACACAGAATTAACGGAACCTAATCATAAAAGGATTAAAATTATCAGAAGATGAAACCTACCTATGGCATTTGCGCCTAGATCATATTAACCTTAATAGGATTAAAAGATTGGTTAGTGATGGACCTTTAAGTGACTTAAAGGTTGATGATCTACCAACTTGTGAATCTTGTTTGGAAGGTAAGATGACCAAAAGGTCGTTCACCAGTTAAGGCGCAAGAGCCACTAAATATTTAGGATTAATACACACTGATGTATGTGGTTCTATGAGCATTCAAGCTAGAGGTGTATATGAGTACTTCATCACTTTCACAGATGACTACTCGAGATTTGGCTATGTGTATCTCATGAGACATAAGTCAGGGTTTTTGACATGTTCAAAGCATTTAAAGCTGAAGTAGAAAATTAGCTTGAGAAAAACATAAAAATCTTGAGATCTGATCGTGGTGGAGAATATCTGTCTGGTGAGTTTCAGATATATCTTATTGATAAAGGGATTATTTCTCAGCTTTCTGCACCAGGAATACCTCAACAAAATAAGGTATCAGAAAGGAGAAATAGAACTCTTTTGGATATGGTTAGGTCTATGTTGAGTTATTCAACACATTCTAAATCTTTTTGGAGATATGCCTTACAAACTGCAATGTACATCTCAACGATGTACCATCTAAGTCAATTCCTCAAACACCACATGAGTTGTGGACTGGGTGAAAACCTAGTTTACAACACTTAAGGATATTTGGTTGTCCTGCACATGTGTTAAAAGGAAAGACAGAAAAGATGGAGTCCCGTTCGAAAATATGCATTTTGTGAGGTATCCAAAAGGAACTAAAGGATATTATTTCTATAGTCTTTCGGATCTTAAAGTATTTGTTTCAACAAATGATAAATTTCTAGAAAAGGATTATATGAATGACTTTGTGCCTAAAAGTAGAATTGTCCTAAATGAGATGTCAGGAGATACAATTCCATAAGAGGTTTCACAACCTAACCCAATTATAAGTTTCACACCATCATAAGATCAACAACCTACCATTCCTAGTCGTAGTGGGAGGATTAGTAATCAACTGGAGAGATACATCAGTCTAAGAGAATCAGTGGAGAATATCCCGGATGACGATGATCCCTACACGTATAAGGAAGCAATGGAGGATGTTGATTGTTGCCATTGGCAAAAGGCAATGCAACCTGAAATTAATCTATGTTCAATAACAAAGTCTGGTCTATTGTAGACTTGCCTAAAGGGATAAAACCCATCGGGTGCAAGTGGGTATATAAGAGGAAAAGAGGAATGGATGGAAATGTGGAACCTTCAAAGTTAGATTAATAGCTAAATGTTATACACAGAAGGAAGGTATCGATTATGAGGAAACCTTCTCTCATGTGGTCATGCTTAAATCCATTAGGATACTCTTATCCATTGCAGCATCTCTAGACTTAAAGATTTGACAAATGGACGTCAAGACAGCTTTCCTTAATGGAAGTCTTGACGAAAGCATCTATATGATGCAACCAGAAGAATTCATTGAAAAAGGCCAAGAGGAAAAGGTATGCAAGTTGCAAAAGTCCATATATGGACTAAAGCAAGCATCAAGATCCTAGAACATAAGGTTCGATCAAGCTGTGAAAGGTTTTGGATTTATTCAAAACCCCGACGAACCAAAAGGATTACCTTATCCCAAGCCTAGAACGATTGCCTTATCCCTCATACATTGATAAAATCATATCTAGATTCTCCATGCAAGATTCCAAGAAAGGTATGTTACCTTTCAGACATGGAATCAAACTTTATAAGGAACAAGTTCCTAAGAATGAGCATGAAGAGCAATTCATGAGTAGAGTTCCATATGCCTCGGTAGTTGGAAGTCTCATGTATGCAATGCTCTGTACTAGACTAGATATTTATTTTGTTGTTGGCATAGTTAGCAAGTTTCAATCGAAACCTGGTCTTGATCACTGGACGACAGTCGAACATATTTTCAAGTATCTTAAGAGAAAAAGGGATTATATGTTTGTATACTCTGAAGGGGATTTAATTCCCATTGGGTATACAGATTTTGGTTTCCAGTCGGATTCTAACTCCAGAAAATCCACATCAGGATCTGTGTTTACTATTGGAAGAGGAGCAGTCATATGGAGGAGTATCAAGCAATCATGTATTGCTGATTCCACCATGGAGGCTGAGTATGTTGTTGCATGCGAAGCTGCCAAAGAGGCTGTTTGGCTCCGCCAATTCTTGGTTGACTTGGAAGTGATTCCTGATGTGAATAAGCTGATCACTATTTACTGTGACAACAATGGAGTAGTGGCTAAATCGAGAACCAAGAAGTCATATGAGAGGTAAACACATTGAAAGGAAGTATCATCTTTTAAAGGAGATTGTGCATAGGGGTGACGTGACGGTTACCAAAATCGCGTCAGCAGAAAATTTAGCGAATCCCTTCACAAAGGCTCTACCTCAGAAGAGTTTTAATGGGCACCTAGAGAACATGGGAATGAGAGATATGACACACTTGCTATAGCGCAAGTGGGAGATTGTTAGGATTATTGTAACACCCCAAATCCAGGACCCAACGGATCGGGTTGCTACGTGAAACGGAACTTTCAAAAAACCTTTATTTAAAGATATTCACAATTAGATTCATCAATAATATATCCACCAAAATACAATACCCAAACCTGATACCATCCAATTCACTAAACTTCCAGATTCTAACTGTAATAACAACATTAAATAAATTGATTCCTTACGGTACGTATACACATGAAATTAAATCCTCCGACGGTACACGTCCAACCATATGCTAATGCAAACCCCATCCATTCTAAATCCATGAACTCAATCTGTAAAACGGTGGTGACGAGGGGTGAGCCGTCAACTCGGTAAATAAATTCATGCATAATATGTAAAATAAATATTCTTTGTAAAACCTATGCATTCAAAACCTTGCTCATAAACTTTTTGGAAAATATCCCAACAATGCATTCCTTAATAAAACCAGAATTAGCATTTAATACAATTTACATACTTAAATATAAATAAAATGGTAGAAGCAATACTTAAAATCATATTCGTAAATCATAAAATGTTATAACAATAGCTTTAAAGTATAAACGGTATTCTTTTTATAAAAAGGTAAGCATATAACTTTACAATATAAACAATAATCAATATATCAGTTAGCTCATGTTCCATAGTCTCACAATTACCCGTGTGACACGGTCAGTATATCACAATTACCCGTGTGATGCAGGAATAACAGTAACAATATGTGTGCACACAGAATCCCAGTTGGGCCAGTAACAATAACAGTAACTACGGAACGATGTGCCAAAACAATTTTATACATTCACATATAATAAACCAGTAGTATTTTGTAAAGCATGTCGATAAATATAACAATAGAATTCTCAGTATCACATTTTCAGTATAAATAACAATAATCAATTTGTATTCAAAATATGTAAGGAATTTAGTTCAAAGACACTTGATATGAAATACTTACAAAAATAATCTTTCTTAAAATCAATGAAATCCTTAACAAAATACGATAGAGTATAAATTAGTAAGGATACTAAAAACAGTAGTTCGATAATTTGAAACTCAAACATTCCATAAATGAATTTACTCACTTTCCATATAAATATTTGAAAACATTGATGAGTCTATGTATATATATACATTTTGGAAAACATAACATATCATGGATGAGTTTACTTACCTCCAACACGTACAAATCCGCTCTAGCTTTAGAAATTCAAGAATCACTCAAACCTATCAAATATTACAAACGATTTTTTCTTCACCGTCTCTCTCTCTAATGATTTCAATTTTCTTTCTCCTATCATTGACTCCTTGATTCATGCTTTATGTTTTCTTCTTTTCACCCTTATTTCTCTCCTCTCTCCAACGACTTACACCACTCAATTCTCCAATTTTTAATAATCTTTCCTTTTCCTTTACACCACATTAAACATGCTCTTCATATTTACCCATATTGACCACTCATTTTCCATCTTGCTTGCCACCTAACCCATTCACCAATTATTGCCACCTTTATTTTCTTTTAACCTTAAATATTTCCTCTCAAACTTATATGGTACAAACTAATTGAGTCTCTTAAACTTGGATCAACTACATATTTATTTGGGCTTGGGTCTTAACATTTAAAATAAAGATAAACCTAAATACTAACTGATTTGGGTTCAATCCAAATCATTACTTCTCTTAACGTAATTATAATCTCACTAACACTATCATTTTAGGTTTCAAGTCTGTTAGAAACTAAATTGTGCCATAATCCATAAAAATTGAACCAACTACTTGAGAACGGGTTAACCCATTATTCAGGATATTACAATTATGCTCAATAGCAAGAGTGTAATAATGTATTTGTCAATCTTTTCATATTAATAAAGTGATTTTTGGTTTAACAAATCTTATAGTATTTATAGTTTAAATATTATAATTGTCAAAAGTAAATAATCATAAGATCAAAAGACTATGAGATATAAAGAATTGTTCGTACATCCGGATATGTATGAGGTAGACACAATTCTTTAGTCCGTCTTGAATAATGTTCACAACTTAAGATAAAGGTTGGGCACCTTTACCTTGTTAAAGTTGTAGATTCTTTTGATAGTATTTGAGTGGGATCAAATGAGATATGATGAATCTAAAATCATCAAAGTGTCTTTGAGTAAAAGAATCTAGTGCACTAGGTGCATTGAATAGGATCACAATGAAATACTTTATCTAGAACCATCAGTAGATAAAAGTTTTTTATTATGAATGTAATCGGAGAGTCTATCTTAATCCTAAGATAGATGATGCACTTATGGTTACAAGTGTTATCAATTGAGTTATCAATGAGTACGATTATATAGTATAGTCTATTCTCGATAATTTGATGGTATTCATTTGTTAATCGATAGAGAACTTCATTTATAGATATGGACATCGTGGCTCCATTTATTAAAATGAGAATATAATATTATCATATGGATATTTTGAGGTATTGGATATTAAATTTTAACGTTGAGTTTTCGACAGCGTCTATTGAAACATGGCTTCTGGACAAGTCAAAATATCCAAGTTCAAAATGCGGTCATATGAGTAAATATGGTAACTAGAAGAGTTATAGGCGGTCTATGAGCTCTTGGTGATTACTGATATTATTCACAAGGATACACTATCTCTAATAAGATTGTCTAGGGTATAAATGAGAAACATTTACTTGTTCTATCTTTATTTAAGAGTACAGCTTTAGCTCTTTAGTGAAATGAGCTAAAATCAATAGATCGGACCTAAGTAAATCATTTGTTGATTGTGATTGGGTTATGTATATTAAAGCTTAAATTTAGATAGCCCGCTAAGATCCCCAATCCACATGAACTTGCATGGATCACTTGATATATTCTACTGAATTAATTTATGGGTCCATCTAGAATTGTATTTAATACATTAAGAATATAATTTGCACACTATTTATTTAATATGCTGTTAAATTATATTAATGTATTAATGAAAGACATGTGGGCTTGTTTCTTTTAGTAAGAATGGGTCTGGTTCACATGTAGGCTTTTTATTTAAAGTCTAATGGATTAAATAAAATGGAAAAATAATATATGGCCCATGTATGGTACTTGGGCGGCAAGGCTATTATATTAGTCTAATATATTATTTTATTTTATTATTTAATTAAATGGAAATTAATTAATTATTTATTTATTTATTTAAGAATCAAAATCTTTTTCTGACTAGAAAATATGTTTCTTAGTATTATACTATTGTTGGTAGTATAATAAATATTAAAGAATTTATTTGGTAAGTAAATAAATAAAAGGAATTATATATCTAATCAAATTAAGAAATCTTTGACATAGTCACAAATACACTAAAAAGTTGGATTAAGGTTTGGAATTCTAAAGCAAAGACTTGGTCCACTAAGATATATATTATATTGAGAAAAGAATTCAACCAACATAGAAAATATATGTGGAAAGTAAATTTCAGACACTGATATATATTATATGTGGCATGCAGAATTCATAGCCTAGATATATATATATATATATATATATATATACATATATTATTTATATGGTAAAAAGAATTAGTCGCCAATATATATATTATTTATATGGCAATCAGGATTCGGTAATATATATATATATATATATATATATTCTTTGTATAGAATTCTGCTAGACCTAATTGCTTGATAGAGAATTATTTTTCTATAGCTTGAAAAATAGAATCCATCTCTTAGACTAGTGTGTGAGAAAATTCGGCCAAAGAGAAAAAGTGAGGAGAACGTTTTTATTTCGATAGTGCACTAATAGCTTTTACATCAAAAGGCTTTGTACACAATTTCGAATTAGGTTCACGTGAGTTTCGATCAAAAGATTGATAATTCAAAAGTGACCAGAACATTCTTTGTTATCTCTTGGAAGTTTTGTGACTGACGAAAAAGAAAAAGTTTTTGTTATCCATCATCAGGTACTCAATTCAAAGAAAGGGAGACCACGCTCTTAGGTAATCCACATTTGTGATTGGATTGGAAAATCTTACGGATTACTATCGACGCAACGTCAATCAGATCACGCGACAAAGGTACAATATTTTTGTTTATATATTAATTTAATTAAGGGTTAAGATTCATCTTTTAAAAGGGAAATTTTTTGTTATTTACTAAACCTATTTTTCGCATTCTACTGCGCGTATAAATCGTTTTTCCCTACAAAATGCTCTCAAAGAGGAGAGAGACCCGGTACTCTTAACTGAGAAAAACTTATGTGGGACGGTCTCACGGTCACATGGTGAGACCGTCCAATGATATTAAGCCACATTAATGTACTTTGTAGGTGTGTGCAAAAAACCCCCCAAACCATACCAACATGTCTAATCCAACCCAAACTTTACGGGTTTGTTCAATTTTACATTAAAAAAATAAAAAATAAAAAAATAGAGTGACGATATTTGCACTCCCGAGAAATTGTATATACACCTTTTTTTGTATTTACACCTCATTAAAAAAAATTAAATAAGAGCTTATTTTGACAATCCAATTTTTTCTTTTACACTTTATTTTTCTAAAGACACTCCATTCTAAAAATTTAAATTTAAAAAAATTATAAAAACACTTCATTTTGTTCCAAAATTATCCTTTTATCTTTTGACACTCCTGTTCTAAAAACTCCATTTTAAAAAATAAAATAAAATTTCTAAAGACACTCCATTTTATTTTAATATTACTCATTATTATTTTTAAATTTTAATTTTAACATATAAAAACCCAAAAAAAAAAGCTAGTAATTTGAATTTAATATTTTGTACTATAAATAATATGTAAAAATGTAGAAACTCAAAACAACAAAAAGAACAAGTAAGATGTAAAAATATAACCAAGGCAGCCGTCCTAGTTTTCTGAGTACAGTTAGGGGTCGTTTGTTTTTTTGTCTGAAGACTGAATAGTTCTGAATTTTACTGAAGACTGAATAGTGATTGAAATCTGAATTTGAATGTCATGTTTGTTTTTTTTTTTCTCACATTTGAATGTACTGTCAACACGTTTGTTTTTTAAAAATAAAATTGTCTGAAAAGAAGTAATTTTACATCTATAACAATGTTAAACAATTATACAAATAATATAGAATAAAAACAATCAAAAAATAATAATTATATATAAACACGTATGATCATGATCTTCTTCTTCGATTACAAACAAACTTTATTTTTACTAAGAAAATAAAAGGTTTTTTTTTTCAAAAAATAAAAGGGACAGCAGGAAAACTCACACAAAACACTCTAAAAAAAATAATTTATAAATACATCATCATATTATCATAATAAAGTATTGATATTAAACACCAATATGAGAAGTGATTAGGGTTCTTTTTTATTTTTTAAAGCTATTTAAAATAAGCAATATATTAAAATAAAGATTTCTATACAATATATAATTATGATGAAATTGAAGATATGTTATATATGGAGGATAGTATCGGAAGAAAAGATTTTGGATTGCACTTAATACAATTCAGTGATTTACAATTAAGTGAAAAGTCAGGATTTTTTACTTTTTTTTAAGTTGTTTGACCACTTAAAAAAAAAAAAAAAAAAAAACTTAATAATTATGATTCAGACCCATTAAATTTTAAATGGAAAAAACAAACAACCCCTTACTTAGGAAAGAAAACAATTGATACTCAAATATACATTCAAAGCTTATGAATTCTTTATGTAATTTAATTGATGGTTTACAATCTACATATTACTACTCTAATTAAAAAATAAAAAATAAAAAATAAAAAAAACCATCTAACATTGACTATGAAAGATAAAATAAAAGTTACACAAGGTATGTTGCTCTTGATAATAAAAAATGTTATATATAAGAAAAACAACCGTGCGGCTAAAAAAAAAAAAAAAAGTTTTAATGATCAAATAATTTGAGGTTTATTTGGAACCTTATGACGCGTTTATTAATTGGGAATGAAATGAATCGGAATCAAGTTCCACCGGAAAGGGAATAGAGGGGAATCAGAATTAACTTACTAAATTTAATTCCAGCGTTTACTAATTTTGAAGAATTAGAAATATAATCAAATTTATACAAAGTTGATTACAAAAATACCCTTATATACAGAATAGAGCTATATATATATATATATCAATTTTAATAGGATAAAAACTGAAATGCTGGCAGAAAAAAAAAAATACAAACTTATGTCTTCCACGATGAAGGCATGTTATTTCCTTATTCCGTTACTTATTTATTTATTCATTATATATATATATACACACACACATATATATATATATATACCATGCAACGCCTGCAAAAGTCGGTACATGATAGTTCACAATATACAATGCAACGTCTGCAAGAAGTCGGTATAAGTCGGTATATGATAGTTCACAATATACAATGCAACGTCTGCAAGAAGTCGGTATACGATAGTTCACAATTTTTTTTTTTTTTTTTGTCGCGGTTATATTTTTATTTTTTATTTTTATATCAAACTTTTTTATTTTCCTAATAAAAACATTTATATATACATACCAAATTCAAGGTATTCGTAGTTCATTTTTATTTTATATATATATATATATATATATATTACAACATAATTTCATATGTGTATGCACAGTTGTTTTTATTTATTAATTTTATGTGAGGATAGTTTAGTAAAGACACACGAATTCTCCTTGTAATCAGGAAAGGGAACTTGATTCCTCGGGAACTTGATTCCTAAAGTGGGTGAGAGGAATCAAGTTCCCTTTCTTTCAGGAACTTAATTCCTAATTTTTGGATGGGGTCCACAGAACTTAATTCCCCAAAACATTAGTAAACACTGTAATTCAAAATTGGGAACTTAATTCCCTTTCCTTGGATAAGATTCCGGATTAGTAAACACGTCATTAATTCGTCAAATTGGATTCCATTTAAATCATATTTGGTTTACT
Source organism: Acer negundo (assembly GCA_035582765.1). Classification (NCBI taxonomy): domain Eukaryota; kingdom Viridiplantae; phylum Streptophyta; class Magnoliopsida; order Sapindales; family Sapindaceae; genus Acer; species Acer negundo. Next base: position 12,371,725 of record CM069238.1, on the reverse strand, counting down.
TTTGGAGTTATGTTACTTCTAAATTGAGTTGTGCCACTACCCCGACTCTTAGTATTAGGAAGAAGATATATATATATATATAAAGAATAATATATTTTAGGGTTTGTAAACAGTGAAGATGAAAAAAAACACAAAAGAAGAAAAAAAATTATTGCTTTAAAAATAAAATTAAAAAAAAAAAAAAAGACCTAAGAGTGTCTTTAGAATTTTTTGTTCTTTAGAATTTTTTTGTTTTGTTTAGTAATTTTAATTTGGATTAAAATTGTTATTAAAAGAATAAAAACATTAAAAAAAATAAAAATAAAAATAATAAAAAAAAAAGTGGTTCTATTGACAACTCACTAATGATTTAATAATATCTCAGTTTTTAAAATTCAAAATTTACTTGATTTATTTCCTAAACTGCCTTTTTTTAATTATCTTCCTAACTAAACTCACCCTATAAATGCTCTCTATATATTTCAAAAAAAAAAAAAAACTTCTCTCTCTCACACATCCGGCACCCCTCCATTGTAATTTTTTTTTTCCCTTCATTTCGTTTATTACATCGTTTATTACAATATGATCAAAGTAAATTATAATAAAACCCCACATCCATGAATAATGTGTTTACTTGAAAAAAGTTTTTTTTTTTCTTTTTTGCTCTCTAATGAACATAATATGATCAAATAAATTTTTATTTTTTTATTTTATCCTCTCCATATGATAGACAATATGAATGAAGAAAAAATACAATGGATGGGTGATGGATGAGAGTAAAAGAAATGGAGAAAAAAAAAGGTAGAGAGAGAGAGAGGAGTTTTTTATTTTAGAAATATAGAGAGAGCATTTATGGGGTGAGTTAAGTTTGGAAGATAAATAAATAAATAAATAAAAGGATAGTTTTAGAAATATATCAAATAAGTTTTTGAATTTTAAAAACTGGCGCATTATTAGATCATTAGTGGGAAGGATAAGCTCTCATTTTAAATAATTATATCTTGTAAACACACTCTACACATTACCAATTATGTTATTTCTTTTAATTTTGAAATATATATATATTTTAGGAGGGGGATCTCAAACTGGGATTTGGATTCTCTACGGATCTGATTCTTTTCCTGACTTTTCTAAAGCATGTGATTGGTTGTTGAAATTCCTCAAACTAAATCTACAAATATTATGAAATTCTTACAAATAGTTTGTTATCCTTCCATAATATCCTCCACCAATCTAGTATTTCCTTTATGAACAAAAGCATTCCTATCAAACCATAAACTCCACAAAAGCATATAATTGAACTCAAAATCTTCTTGTTTAACCTTACTAAGAAAAACCATCTAATAAGGTTATAGCTAAGACAACCATTTGAAGTCTAAGAATAGGTACTAGAAAAAGTGTATGAGCCACAGTTTCCAAATGATCACCACATCTATGACATTATTGATTTAAAAATATTATAAAGAATAAATTATAAAAATAAATAAAATAAAAATAATAAATATGGGAGGAGCTGAAGCCTTCTGCTTAATTTTGATGTACGATGCTATTACTCCATCTTTTCAAGCTTAAGAGAAGACGGTTGCCTCTAGTCCTCCACCAAAATGTCGGTCTGAGAATTTATTTTTGTTTGTTAATGTAATTAGTAAGATTTTAAAAAAGGAAAATAGCTAAAAAAATTATTATAATATCTTTTAATATTAATAATTTAATTTAAGGACGGAGTTTTGAAAATATATAATTTTGGAGTGTACATACGGCTTTAGAGGGGTACAAATATCGTCATTCAAAAATATTAATCGATTTGTTCAATGAAAAACTGACCAAAGATTGGTTTGATTTGGTTTGGATTACTTAAAATAAAATTCATTAACCCAAACCAACCCATATTTCAATAAAAGTCAAAGGATTTTATAACTTTTATTTATACTTTTTACTTTTTAAGTTTATTTTGTTATGTTACCATAGTCTACTTTATTTTGAGTTTAAACTTGAACGGATAAATCTACCCAAACCAACACGAGCATTTTTGGTTTGGTTTGAATTAGTTTGGCAAAGCACATTGACTTGATTTGGGTTAAAAAAATAGTCAAACCGATACATATTGGTTTGGTTTAACATTGAGTTTTTAACTCAAACCAAACCGAAAATGCACACCCATAGTACTTTGCATTAATAACATAAATACTTTCATATGTGGTTCAATTTCATTGGATTGGTCTAACGACATGGCGGTGAGACTCTCTCAAATAAGTTTTTCTCCTCTTAACGGTGCCAAATTTTTTTCCTTTATTTTTATTTTTAATTTATTTGTTAAGTTCTGTGGATGGTTCACATACAAGTTCATTATTCTATTGAACAGACCTACAAATTCTAATAGTAACTCTAAGACCTCTCATAGTCTTATTATCAAAACAAAATTTAGTATTCACACACAATTTTTTGTCGAAAGTCTTAAAATTCGTAGTTAATAGCCTAATACTATCAAATGCAATTAAAATAAGAACAATAAACAGAAACATATGGCAGTGAAAGAAGAACCGGTGGGGTCACCACCCTTGATAATGCGGTTGAAGATGGTGTTGTCCAAATAGTTAGCCTTCAAGATAGAGCTTAACAAAGTTCCTCACAATATCGACGTCCAGTGGCTTATATGTCGTCTTCACTATTGTTAGATTTTGGCTTGTATTCCCAAGTGAACCCAAACGGGACTCAACTGATGTGAAAGAGGAAACTTCCTGAAGACATGGGTAACGTGTTGAAGTCGGTGTTCTTGTTTAGAGAAGATTTAAAAGCCTGGAGATTCACTGGAAAAAAGAAATCTAGAAAGAACCACGATGTAGACTGCGATTCAAGCAAGATGCATGGACCGCGGCACAGAGAACAGTCAATTCCAATGAGTTCAACATAGTGTGGAGCACTGCAAAGGCAAAAGACGCAAATTGCAGTATTCTAAGTGGTTGTTTCCAGAAGGTGTTCCGTAGTACAAGGTGCGGGCTGCAAATCGCGGCTCAAACCGCTGTAATGGCAAAAGTTACGTGAAACAGGAAAACGTGCAAAACAAGAAATCTTTCCTAGAAAAGGAAAGGAGTTTCTCTTTGTGCTGAACAGGAAAGTCTTGAGCGTAAAGGAGTAGGACTTTGTATGGATCAGGAAGACTTGTGCGTGTAAGAGAAGGTTTCCTTAGTGGTTTAAAACTTATATTGTACTCTTGTATAAATACATGTAATATTTGTTTATTTAGTGTGGAGTAAAAATAAACACATGTAACATCAGAGAGTAAGGAGATCCGGGGGATGGTACCCCTCAGAATATCTAAGGAAGGATCCAGTGAATATCTGGGGATCAAAATAGAGATTTATGGGTGATATTTAGGGGAGATCTAGGGATATTCAAAAGTGCACTCGAAGGAGGACCCGATGAGCATTGTGAGCTAAAAGCTAGGATGTAAGCTCAGTTGTGAGCTTGAGGGCTCGATAAGGCTTGATTGCTTGGGGTTTGGGGTTAGAGAGAGAATCCTGGAGTTTGTGGTTGTACAAATTTATTATATATTAGATATTTTATCTGTCATCCTGACGGCCAATGGTTTTTTCCCTAATTTAGAGTATCCACGTATATCTTGTTTTTATATGTGATTAGTTTATTTTCTCTCATTTTATTTTTTCTACTAGTAGATGTTATTTGTTATGTGGTTATTATTAGGCATGCACTTCCGCATTCATTGACTTTTCCTAACAATCGGTACATGAGAAGTGCTAGTGTTTGTTAACAATTGGTATATGAGCCATGGTCGGTGATGGCGGTTTCAAAGTCTTTACGGGACATCATACGGAGGACTTGGTAGTATTGAGATGATGATTCATGGTTAGTGGTGTCAAAATGTGCCGGGCCTAAAGGGCCCGACATGGCCGGCCCGCCCAGAATGGGGGCCGTTCTTGGCACGACCTCCTTGTATCGCGGGCCAGGCCAGGCACGGCCCTTAGAATGGCCCGTGCCGGATCAAAGAGTCACGGTCGACCCGAGCCTGCCCTCCAGACCTACAGGCCAGGCCGAGCCATTTATTTTTTGTTTTTTTTACCGTTGGATGGGGCTATTGGGGTAATTTTTTATTGTTTTTAAAAAAAAAAATTGACCGCTGCTGACATCAGCAACGGTCACATTTTTTTAAATAAAAAAAATTACAATTTGGCTCCTCATTTCTTCTATTTTATATTTTTACCCATATTTCAAATTTTTCTATAAATACCCCCACCCATTCATATAATCATATTTCCCTACACTCTCTCATTCTCTCATTCTTACTCTCTCTCTCTCTAGTCTCTACTCTCTACTCTCTCTCTCTCTATTCTCTAATCTCTACACTACTATTCTAAATTTCTAATACTATATTCTATATTACTAATATTATTCTTTAATCTCTCCACAAAAGCTCAAAGGTATGTTTTTTCTTTAAATGTTATAAATTAATTTTATGTTTTAGTTTTTAAATTTTATATTTATACTTAACATATTTATGCTTAGTTATTAATTTTGATATTTATTCTTATGTTTCATGTATATTTTATATTTATAGCTTTATAATTAGAGTATTTATGAGTTAATATTTTTAATAATTGTTATAAATTTTAATATTTAATCTTAGAATGTTAGAATCTTTGATTTTAGAAAATTTATCATTTTATGAATTTATGTCTAGTGATTAATTTTAATATTTGTATATTTTAATTTATACTTAGTATATTTTGTTTAGTTAGTAAATTGATGATATTATGTTTAGTAATTATTTTTAACATTTTTATGATATTTATGATTTATGTTTAGTAATTAATTTTAATATTTTTATGTTTAGTATATTTATGATTAAATGCTTAGATTTAATAAGTAGTATATTTATAATTAAATGCTTAGTAATGACTAATGAATTTAAATATTTTTCATGCTTAGATATTTATGATTTTATGCTTAGTTTTTAATGACTAATGAGTCAATTTCTAGAAATGAGTTAATATTTTAATATTGTATATTTATATTGTAGGAAATGGATCATAATCATCCTCAACATAAAAAGTACATTTCAAATTCAAACATATGGCAGTGTTTTGACAAAGAAGAAATATCAAACCCAGACGGTGGGGTCATAACAAAATATCGTTGCGAGTTTTGTAACCACTTATATACCAATTCTAAGTCGGGAATCGGTCATTTGAACAGGCATATAGACAAATGCATGGCTCGACACGGACAGGTAGACACTATAATTCAGACATAACTATAACGGAAACGAGACGAGCCTGTTACGACTCCGCGACCCGCGTATGCTAGAGATTGCACTCTTTTTCCCTTACCAAATTTTTATCTCACTGGGTTTTTTTTGGTAAGGTTTTTAATGAGGAAATCTTGTAATACTGAAAATCTGAAATAAATAAATCATTCTTCATTTTATATTTTCATAATTTCATGTATTTTCTATTTTCTTTCATATTTTATCTTTGTTTATTCTTTGAATTATGTTATTAAATAAAATAATAAATCTATCTATTTTTTTTTATTAAACTAAAATAATAAATAAGATAAACAAATTACAATTAAAATTACATAATTTAAATTGTTTAAACAATATTATAATATACTTACAACTTACAAGTTACAAGAATACAAGTTGTATAATTGAATTAAATTAAATATATATATTTGTGGTCTATGTGCCAAGACAGGCCCGGCCCGCCCCATAAGCACGTGTCATCGGCACGTGTAGGGCCCTCTATTTTTGAAAACGGGCTGGCCCAACCCGGCACATCAACTTGATGTGCCGTGCTAGGCCGAGCCCGTTTTCAAAAACAGACCCCTTTGGCACGGCACAAATGGGTTGGGTCGGCCCATGGTTGCCTAGCTAGTATGGATTTAGCAAAGAAGATATGTCTTTAAGGCAGTTTCAAACTTGGTAAGGTTTGATGGAGGAAGAATATTGAAAGAGGAGAAATTTGGCTTGTGGTGGCAAGTACGAGTCTTAGAGATCTAGTCTTGGTTACACAAGGTGAAAAAAAAAATAATAATAACTCCTTAAGCTCGGTAGACTCTGGTGTGGTATGGAGCTGATCCAGTAAAGCGCTCCAAATGTTGCTAGCAGTAAGTCTTTTACTTGGTTGGGTGATGCAATGACACGCTTATCCTTTTGGTAGGTTTCTCCACTACCATAAAGAGAATATGTTGCTGCTAGTGGGTCCACAAGTTTTGCACATGGGCATTGGTTAAAAGGTGATATAAGGTGTGTGGTGGATAAGGATGTCGATGGCTGACGAACACCATAGAAAACTGACGTGAGGAGTTGCACCACAATTTTAACAAGTTATTTTGACATGTGCCGGAAGAAATCTTAGGATGGCTCGTTTCTAAGTGATTATACCTTGTGGTGGGGTATAGTCATTCTCGTTATAGAGAGTCATGGTTGTGGACAAAGGTCTTGGGAATTCTCGCTAATAGGGAGAATTGTTAGGTTTTGGCTTGTATTTCCAAGTAAACCCAATGTTAACCAAACGAGACTCAATTTATGTGAAAGAGGAAACTTTCTGAAGACATGGGTAATATGTGGAATTCGATATTCTTGTTTAGGGAAGATTTGAAAGCCTAAAGATTCGCTGGAAAAAGGAAATCCAGGAAGAACCACAGTGTAGACCGCGGTTCAGGCAAGGTACATGGACCGCGACACCGGGAGCGGTCAATTCTAGTGAGTTCAGCGCGGCATGGAGCACAATAGAGGCAAGAGACGCAAACTGCAATGCATTGGTTTCCAAAAAGTATTCCGCGGCACGGGGTGCGAGGTGCAGACCATGGTCCAGACATTGATAATAGAAAAAGTTGCGTGAAACAAGAAAAAGTGCAGAACAAGAAATCTTTTATGGAAAAAGAAAGGAGTTTCTTTTTGTATTCAACAGAAAAGTCTTGAGCGTAAAGGAGTAGAATTTTGTGAGGATCATGAAGACTTGTGCGTGTAGAAGAACGTTTCGTTGTTGGTTTAAAACTTCCATAGTACTCTGCTATAATTACATGTAATATTTGTTTATTAAGTGTGGAGTAAAAAGAAACACATGTAACATCAGAGAGTAGGGAGATCCGAGGGGAGACCCGTAGGAATATTTGGGGATCAAGAGAGAGATTCATGGGTGATATTCAGGGGAGACCCAAGGTATATTCGGGGGTGCACTCGAAAGAGTACTCAATGAGTGTTGTGAGCTGAGAGCTAGGATGTAAGCTCGGTTGTGAGCTTAGGGGATCGGTAAGGCTCGATTGTTTGGGGTTTGGAGTAAGAGAGAGAATCCTAGAGTTTGTGATTGTACAAATTTACTACATATTGGATTTTTTTTCTTTATCGTCTTTATGGCCCATGGTTTTTTCCCTAATTTAGGGTTTCCACATATATCTTGTGTTTATGTGTTATTGGTTTATTTTCTGTCATCTTATTTTTTTCTGTTAGTAGACGTTATTTGTTATGTGGTGAATATTAGGCAAACGCTTCCACGTTCATCGACTTTCCCCAACAACCGGTACATAAGTAGTGCCAATGTTTGCTAACAACTATCAACTTCCCTTTCGTCGATGGCTCTAACACGTACACCGACCACATTCTCTTCTTTTACTCTCTATGTATTTACCTCTTTACATACATACTTTAAAATCTTAATCAAAAATAAATGAAGGTTTAAGAATTTAATTACTGGCTTTAAATATGAGGCTCTGTTATGCTTCTTTTGGCTGAAATGACTTCAAGGAAGACAATGAGGTAGGTTATGGGGGTGGGCTTAAGAATTCCCAATCCCAAAGAAATTATTTTTCCCAAAACCCACCCAAACACAACAATTGAAGGTAGGTATTGTGGGCGGGAAATTTTCGGGGTGGGATCGGGTGGTTCCACCCTCGTCCCACCTCCACTACTAGTTCACTTATGCCATTAAGTTTTAGAGTAAATTGTACAAACTTATTTTATGTTTTGGTAATAAGGTAAAATAGGCTAAGAATGACAATAATTACAATAAATAGTTATTTATTTTATAAAAAATATTTTTTTTTTTGAATAAGCTTAATAGCAACACACAAAATATAGATATGAGAATTATTTTGGTTATTTTGGTTATTTTGGTCATTGTAATTATAGTTCGAACTTCGAAGTCTTTATTCTGCAACCACAAAGGCAAAGGCAAAAGCAGAGGCAAAGGACCCTTAACTAAAAAGTCTGAAACACGTATTGTCATTATTGTAATTTGTGAATAAAATGAATTCTCTTTCAAATATGGTTCAAATTATAACAAAATCTTATTCCATAAGAAAATTGTGACAAAATGCATAAAGAAATGCAATACACAATAAGATCAGGAGCAACAGAGTAGTTGGGCTACAAATTCATTAATGTTCTTATCAGAACTTCCACCTTCATCAACAGCTTCTTTGGCCAACTCCTTCCATTTCATCACATTCTTCTTAATCTCTATCCCCTTCTCTCCTTCCATGATTTCTTTAATTGATTTCTGAAAAACTTGTCTTCCTACAATACCTGTCTCATCTGGCAACACTCTGATTCCACTTCTCCAAACATCCTCCATAAACTTCCCATTAGTTTGTTGATCAACAAACAGAGGCATTCCCACCACAGGGACTCCAAAGCTCATTGCTTCCATAACAGAATGTAAACCACAATGTGTTACAAAGCACCCAATTGACTTATGTGCTAACACTTCCAATTGGGAGCACCAACTGACAACAAGGCCTTGATCTGATGTCTCCTCTATGAACTTGTTTGGTAGTTTGGTCTTCATGGAATCGCTCATAACCCACAAGAAGTAGCAATTGATTCCTTTCAATCCCCAAGCTAACTCTTCCATTTGCTCTGGTACTAGACTCGCTACGCTCCCAAATGCAACATAAACTACTGAACCAATTGGTTTATCATTCAACCAACTCAAGCAAGTACTGGTTTTTGGCTCAAACAAATTGATGCTATAGTCTTTATCGTTTTCAAGTCTCTTGTCTAAGTACATTGATGGAAGAGTTGGTCCTACTGTGCCCACTTTCCAGAGTTTAGACATCCAATCCACTATCTGATTATAAAACCACAAAGAAGATCAATAAATTGTTAAAGCAATTCATTCATTAATTCAAAATTTTGAAAAACACAACATTTAAACTACGGTCCACTATATTAACCATATATTTTCTTGTATGCTTAGGTGTTACTAGCGAGATTAAGAAAAGAGAGAATACTAGTCCACTGTAATCTGTATGTAATTATCAAACCAGGATTGTCTCTTTACTTTTTTTTTTTTCCTAGACTTTTGTTAATCTAGTGACATCTAAGCAGAAAACAAAATATATAGTCAAGATTTATTGATTTATTCTCTCTCGACAAGTGAAAAAATAAAAATAAAAAATCCTTACTCGTAGTTAGCTTTTATATATATATAGTACCTTTTCCTCCATTTTGTAGAAAATGTCGAAAATCAGCCAATCTGCTTCATCGATATTTGAGTATTGATTGCTAACTAATTCAACCAAATCCGGGGGTGTTAGATCCTTACCATAAATGTATAAAATCAATGGTGTCTCAGAAGGTAGAAGCAGTGGAAGTTCAGGAAGCGAAATATGAGACCCTGTCAGTGGTAGCTTAAGAAGTCCTCTGTTGACATGATAATATATGCTGTTCACAGCACACGTTTGATTGAAAAATGCAGCTTTAAAGAGCCCATATTGCTTTGCTACATCAAGTACCCAAGGAAACAGACCATCATATACAATAGCAGTTGCAGGTTGACCCTTATCAGCAAGTTTTTCAATCAACTCTGCCAATGTACGTGAGCCGTTGATTCTGAAACTTGTAAAGCAAGCTTCAATGCTTCCAGCATCTTGGGAACCCGTATCGTCGAAGCCATCAGAGATGGTTTCAATGGCTATTGAGCATTCTGGGTCTACATGTATGGACTTGGAAAGATAGACAGTGGTTACTAAAGTGACTTTGATTCCTTTAGAAACCAAGCGTTTTCCAAATTGAACCATTGGAGTTATGTGACCTTGGAGTGTGTTGGGGATGAATAGAACATGTGGGTTGAAGCTTTTCTTTTCCATTTCTGATTGAAGAAAGCAGTAGCTGAGACTAATTGTAGAGAGGGTGTTAAAACCTATGCAACTTCACACTAAATCTCTTGAAGTCGATTATATATACAATATCACATGTACTTCAACTTTGGTAGATTATTTTAATGTCTCACGATCTCATTTGACCACCCTAAATGTGGAGATGTGAAATAAGTGTAAAATATTCTTTGAAATATTTTTCAAGCTTTTCATGTACACATGCACTACTGTAATTTGTGTCAATCCAAAAGGGTACTTATGCAAGAGGTTAAAATTCATTATTTTTTGTTAGAGACTTAAGATTTATGAAAAAAAATAAAACAAAATGTTTTAAAGTATCTTTTCGGATCATATAAGCACTTGCGGGTATGTCGACTTAAACCTGAGATATTGTCATAATGAAGGAACTTTCTTTATCACACCGGACCATATTACACGGGAAATAGATTCATAGACCCTACAAGACTTGAGATTTAAAAAAAAAAAAAAGAATTGTGTATCTTTTATTTAAATTTTAAAGTGTTATAGGAGTGGTATCAGGTTGAGAAATGTACCGCCATATAAAATCTTAATCTGAAAATTTACTCTAATAATGCGATAATTAATTTATTTTTATTATATTATTCATCCAATTATCTAATAATTTATATAGAAAAGAGCATTTTTTTTTTTTTTTAACTATTTTTTTTCAATGGTATAATATTATTCTTTGAGAAGTACAATAGCAAGCATTAGATCCATATATCTATATAAATTTTAATGGCCACGAGGCAAGCATGGAAGCTCTAATTAATTGGTTCTGGCACCATTATGTATGTATATATATATATATATATATATATATATATATATGGTCACGAGGGAAGCATGGAAGCTGCAATTAATTAATTCTATATTATTTAATTATTTAATTTTTTTTTTAACATATACTTGAACTTAAAATATTGCTGGCTGAATAAGTGTATCTATCACTTAGCAACATTGAGATTTGAGGAATAATATATTTCCCAGCTTTTATATAGTTAGGAATGCCCCAAGGGGCGTAGCTCATGCAGTTGGTAGATGGATCAGTTTGGAGTTTGGATAAATAACTCTTTATCCTCTCAAGTCAATGGTTTGAATCCTACTAATGATAAAAAGTTTAAAAAATAATAAAAAAATAATAAAATAAAATAAAATAAAATTGGAAATCTATTAAATATCTATATTTTGGTTGATATAAGGCTTTATGTCATTTATTTAAATAATGCTGCTTATTTAATTAGAGAATAATGTGATTGGAATTGGACACGAATCTCTACTTCATGTAATCATGTGTCTGCACATGATGTTTTTACTTCAAATTACAATCAGTTAAGAGTCAAGACCTTAACAATTATATTTATTATTATTATTATTATTATTATTATTTAAAGAATTACAATTATATTGTTGACGGATCAGGATCTTCTGTTATACTGATCTTTTTTCTGATCTAAAACACTTGAGATTAGAACTTTGTATTTAAATGAAATAAATAAAAGAAATAAATGACAGTCATTGATTACACATATCAACAGATCTATATAGGATAGGACAAAATTTAGCTCAACAGAGGATCCAAATTCATTTTTAACATGGTAGTAAATTAAACAGCGGTACAGCACAACCAATGAGCAACACTGCTTAAATGGTAATGATAAGAGGGAAAAGTGAGGTTGGTACATCAGTAATTAAACCACTCACACCTACGACCATGAGATCGTGGATTCGAATAATGCACCCTCTCTAAATTCTGAAATATTGTAATAAATAAAAAAAAAAAAAAAACAGTTTATGGCTTGTCTTGTAAATGTTTTTTGAAAAAAAAAAAAAAATGAAAACAGTATTTTTTTTATTTCATTTTTAAAATCTGAAAACACATCCGGTAGTATATGCTAAAAGCTGTATTTTGAAAATAAAAAAAGGTAAAAACACATCCAATGGATTGACTAAAAATATAAAAGTTTGTAACATCAATTTCAAATTTTATTTTTATTTTTACATTAACCTAGAATTACAGTACAATTTAATTAAATATTTAGCAATTTAATTTTTGTTTAACAAATCCTAACATTGATTTATATGTTGATTCTCTCCTTCTCGATTACCAATGTTTTGTTATATGAATTAAATTTGATTCCATTTTCAATAAAGAATGAGTAAAATTACAAAAGTAAACCCATAAAAATACTCTGCAACTGCTTAGATTGGAAGCTAAAACAACCAACATTGAAGTTCTTCATTATAGAAGTTATTTAATAAACGAATAGAGCACAATTCAATCCCCAAATGCTTCGAATTTTATATTAAATGCCACAAATTCATCACAAAACGAGACTAGAATTATATATTTAGTCTTGTCTTCATGAATAAATTTTCCCCTACTTGACTATGAACTATACCCAACTGATTACCGATCTTCATGAATATAATCATTTACCTAATTTAATTTTTATTTAACAAAACCCTAATATCTAATTGTTGTAGGTTCATTAAACCCAGTAACAAAATTCCTTAAAAATTCTAAATGTCTCCTCCACAGTTACGTCCAACTGTAGCCTCTCAAGTATCAGCCTGCTCCAATCATAATTGGTAATCGCAGAGCTTCAATTGAAGAGAAGCGAGTTAATACTGGTAGCTAGTGGGAGAAGCGAATTTATCCGCTTTTTCGGAGTCATTAATTTAGATGTGTTTTCAAGTATCTTGTAGCTGTCCAAAAGGCTTTCGTAGCAAACAATATTCGTTGCTATGGCGAAGACAACTATGTCCTTCATCTTCGATGGGAGACTCTCTTCTTTTACAAGGGAGTTCTGCCCACAAGGGAGCATGCACTACCGATCCTAAGAGTGTATTGGACACAATTTCCTGTATGGCACACAGAATAAAGAATTTTAATTGACAATATTACCTAGAAACAAATGGAATACATGCAGTTTATCATCAAAAATCTATCATGTATTTCCATGATTCTACGACTATTATCAGATTAATATCTTCTGAGTTTTGGCCAGTCTAAGTTGGTTGGCAGTGACATTCCGGTTACAGATGATTTCCTGAAGCTAACTCACATCATAAGTCATAACTATTAAAAAAAATAAAAAGGCAACTAAAGAGTTTATGATATGTTGATTCCTTCATTCTAATAATTAGTAAATATGATGGAAAATTTTAGTGCAATGATTTAAATACATCTTACCCAATTTCTGGTAAGTTACTGATTCAATGGCATCGAGTTTTCTCCAAGATCATCATCTTCAATTCCTATTTCGATTCTCCTTCTTCTAATCCTACTTCACATGCTCTTTTGTCTCTTCTTTCTTTTTCAACATTCATCACTATGACATTTATCTGAAGGATAATGGTAAACATCCAACACTTTTACCAATCATTTACATCCAATTTGATGTGGCGGCTGGTATGACACTTCCTTCTTATCTGCCATATCACCATATTATCACAATTTATTATTATTATTATTTCTATATTAAAGTATTAGATTTAAGGAATACAAATCATTATTATTTTTAATTCAACTCATTTGGTGTGATGATGTGGCAACTGATAAGGAAATGTCATGTCAACTGCCACATCAAGTTGGATGTAAATGATTGATAAAAATGTTATATGTCTACCATTATCCTTATCTAAAATATTCATGAAGAATGAAGTTGTTATCTCTATATATATATATATATATATATATATAAAGAAATGTAGACATTTCAAGAAAACTCTAATAAATTCCGAGATAAGAAAACAGATTCATATCCCGAATAATTCATAATGTAATCCGAATATCTTGACAAAATATAAATATCGGAGGCAATAATTAGTATATAGTAATCATGAAAGAAAGTGAGGAATTATTCCTTAATAAGATATTACATAAATAAACGTGCACTTCGATGTGTGTAGTGGATAAAAACCGGCCTACGGCCCAACGATCAAACCCACCTATTCAAAGATTAGATCACAGACTTGACGAGTTACTTGGGTGAAGGCTCAACTAGGAACCCACATCAATCAAAGTCAATTTTAACCAAGTTAACCTCGAGATATGCACATGGGCTTGAAGGGTGTCAACCAGTGGGCTTATGTGGAGTCACTATTTCGATCAGCAATAGCAACTCGTCTCTGTTTAAATTGTAAACCCCTATTGCAAAACTCGAAATAGCAAACCCCTTCTCATAGGAAGGGGTCTTACTTTTCTCCATTCATACGTGTAAAAGCTCTAGTTCGATCAGCAATTCTTTTTCTTTATTAATTGTTGTCTTCACAACACTTGTCGTAGGCTCGTAGCAATACAATCAACGTCGACCAAGAAGAACCACGCATGGGGTAGATACTCAACTCAATGGGGTCTTGCTACAGTTTTTCTTCCATGTGAATAAACCTGTGAACATATTTTGATTATAATAATAAATATTATTACAATTTTACCATATAAGCAACATAACTTCAATCATAATAATATACATAGCAAAATTGTAGTGATACATATTATCATGCTCAAAAAATGTTCAAAATATGTGCTCATGAGAGAGAAAATTGGTCTTGTTACCTATCGCTCATAAACCATTATCGACCTACACAGTTCATTTGTCTTATTCGACACCACACATTAAGCTCATAGTTTGATTATTATTTCACCCGTATTATCTCTATTTCGATTTGTTTCAAACTTAATCTTTACTTGAGCTTCAGAGTACATTTAACTAACACCACTCCGGTCGCCCAAGTACCCTTGTCAATAACCTATTTCTGATTTTGTAGGTTGTTAGTGCCCTGCTTGAATCAATGGTAGATCCGATCAACTACAATGTGAATTGATTTTATCAATTATGTATAATAGTTAAATCAAAAGAGGTATAGTCTTAATGTTCTTGTTCATATAAGTGATTAGAAAATCTATAACCTATTTTATTTCCTAGTGGGATTTTGATTTGAATAGCATTAGGTTTAATTTATTCTTACTATGAAAAAAAATGTAAGAATGGTGATATTTGCATCCTTGGAAAACTGTATGTGTATCCCTTTTTGACTTTTTATACGTACACCTCATTTTAAAAAAAAATTAAATATGAAATCTTGTAAGTACATCCCACACATTACTAAATATGTCATTTCTTTCAATTTTTAAAAATATTTGAAATAACAAAATTATGAAATAATAAATATATGGCTCATTTTCTCCTTATTTTACCTAAAACAAAATAAAAGGAAAAAAATGAAAAATGCAGACATCTCCTTTTTCTTCGTCATTCTCCTTCTTTCTCCGTTCTGTCGCTTTTATGTTTCATATATATATATATATATATTTTTTTTTTTTCCTTTGATTTTTAATTAATATAAAATACAAATTAAAAGAGGCTTTAATATATATATATATATGGGAGGAGCCGCACTCCTCCAAAATTTTGGACCCTAGATCAGAAAAGATGGAGAGGTTTATTTGTTTTTTTTATTATTATATTTTTTTTGAAAAGGTTTATTAGTTTTAATTTGATTTATTTAGTTAAAATTTTGAAAAAGCAAATAGTTATAAGAAATTATTATATTTTTGAATTAAAATATTAATAATTTAATTTAAAGGTAATATTGAAATTTTAAAAATATATATATTTGGAGTGTACATACAATGTTCAAAGGATGTAAATATAGTCACTTAAAATATAATGATCTTAAAATGGACCAAACCCGTTAGAACAGACATAATACCCAAGAGGCCCAAACATTAGGGCCAGACCCACTCTCAAATACTGTTGGCTCTAATTGGATTAAATGACCTTGACCCCTTGCCCTATGTTGCCCAAATATTAAAAAGAAGACTTAACGGTACGGATGCCTCTTGAATTATACATGTTTTGTTGATTTTCTCTTTGAATTCTTAAAATGGTCACTAAACCCCTGAACTGTCTAAAAATAGCAACAAGTGATGGAATCTAGATGGAAATCATTTTCCATCTCTAAATCGTGTCACGTGACTTCCATGTGCGATTGTAATAAGGATAAAATGGGAATAACAAAATTAAAGCATATAATTAAAAAAACAAAATAAAAACAAAAACAAACACAAAACAAAACAAGAAAAAAACAAATTCCGATATTAAATATTTAAGATTAAAAAAATAAAAAAATAAAAAAAATCTTTAAAAATTATATCTCAAAAACTCTCTCAATCTGATCTATCTTCTTCTTCATGAATGAAATTACATTTCTCACAAACTCTTTCTATTCACTCAATCTTTTGTCTCTCAATCTGATCTATCTTCTTCTTCACATTCTTCATCAAATTCATGATCCACTTTTTCCAGAAATCCCACATACTTGCAAAATCAAAGCTCAAACAAATCAGAAATTCATCTAAAAATGTCTAGGGCATGACAATCGGGTTCCAGGAAATTCAAGAAATCAGAAATTCTTTTCGTTTTTTATTTTTTAAATTTTTTCTTCCAGATTCCAGATCTCTTCACCTTCCGAGATCTTTAACTTTTTCTTTTATTTGGTTGAGTATTTGACTTTTGTTTGATGAAGAGTTGTTATTGTATGGATACACTGTATGTTTTTTTTTTTTTTTTTTTTGTTAGATTATTGAAAGAAAACAAAATCTGGAAATTTTTTTTATATAAAATTCTATAAATTTGAGGTTGGGGTTCAAGTTTGTGGTGGAGAGGTTGCTGGGTTTGGTTTTGATGGTGGGAGTGGTTGATGGATGAAGATTCGGTGGTTGGTTTGTTTGAATTTGGGGAAGAACACTGTTGCTTTTTCTTTGGATCCATATTCATGGTGATGTTGGTATTGTTGATGTTCCAAGTTTGATGTTGTTGACGATGATGATGGTGATGAAATTTTGGGCTTGAAGTTCTAGGTTTGGTGTTGTTTTGTTTATGCTTTTTGTTTTTGAAGAATGGTTTGGTGTGGTGGATGATGATATTGGTAAAGTTATGGGTTTGAAGTTCTAGGTTTGATGTTGAACTATTGATGGTGATGGTGATGGTGATGGTGATGAATTGTTATGGGTTTGATGTTGATGATGTTGATGATGTTGAACTGTTGAACTTTGATCTTTGTTATACCCATTTTACCCTTTATTACAATCACACATGGAAGTCACGTGATGCGATTTAGAGATGGAATGAGATTTCCGTCTGGATTCCATCACTTATCATCATTTTCAGACAGTTCATGGGGTTTAGTGACCATTTTAAGAATTCATGAGAGAAATTAACGGTACGTGTATAATTCAGGAGGCATCTGTACCATTAAGTCTGAAAAGAAATGAATGAAATGATGATGATAGAAGTTGCCAGCTCATGGAATTATCAGTATATCTTTACAAGTTACAACCTTAGATGGGGTGAGAATCAATATTAAATTGTTTCCTACAAAATAACATATGTGAAGTATGTCGGGATATGAAAGAGAGGTCTTCCATTGTGTTGTGCAAGTAGAGAGAAGAGAACAAACACAAGTACACAACAAAGAAGTTAAGGGCATGTCCTGCATAGGGATGGCAAAATAATCCGCGGGGATAAGGTCCCGCAAGGACCTGCACTTATGGGGTGGGGATGGGTTTCAATTTGGTGACGATGGGATAGGGATGGGGATAGATAATAAAACCTGCAATTGATATAGGGCAAGGATGAGTTTTATAATACCTGCCCTGCCCGCCCGTCTTAAAATATAATATTTATTTATTTTATTATTTAGTTCAATGTTTATGTTTTAAAATTATTGAATTTATTTGTATAGTTTTGATATTTATATTTATGAGATGATTTTCAATAGTTTTTTAGAATTACCTTATATTAATCATTGAGATATATGTTTATTATTGTAATAATATTAAAATATATTTTTTGACAACATTTTTTTTAAAAAAAAATTAGATAAATAGGTTAAATAGGGTAAATTGGTGTGGGATGGGGAAAACATACCCCGCCCTGCCCCGCTCCATCTATTGAGGGGTTTTATGAGGGGATGAGTTTTCAAAAAATAAATGGTGCGAGGTGTGAAGAGGGCCACCTCGCCCCAAACCCGCCCTATTGTCATCCCTAGTTCAACGGCTATTGTTCAGCCCATTTTCTTTTTTGTTTTCCAAAAACGATTTTGAATCCATCTTCATTAACCGTTTTTCATTTTATTTTCAAAAAACAAAAAACAAAAAACAAAAAAAAAAAACCAATATTAAAAATAAAAAATTTGAAAAACACATTATATATGTTTTCTTTGTTTTTGTTTTTATTTTTCAAAAAAATTAACATTAAATTTTAAAAAAAAAAAAATTCTTTTTTATCTTAGAACATGAAGTTCTTCTTCTTCTTCTTCTTCTTTCTTCTTCTCATCTTGCTCCTCCTCTCCTTCTTCTTCCTATTCTCCATGAAAGCAAGGCCGAAGCCTTTGATACGGTCCATGTCCATGCAAACCATGCAAGTCAGGCAAATATAGGCTCCTTCACGTTTACAAACCAGGGGAGACCAAGTCAACGGTGGTTAAGTTTTATATGGATTGTTGTTATTTAATTCAATAAGTAGTCGTTGGCTTAGTTGAGATCATGTACGAGGTAGTGATTGTCTCCACTAACCATGATCTCATATGTTGCTATTTTCTAGTTAGTAGTTGTTATTTTGTTATATGTTTTCGCCCATTTAAAGGTCTAGATTATTTGTAATGGAGTTAAGCAGAATATAATACAATTATCCTTCTCTAGAACCTCAAACTTCTTCCTCCTTATTGTAGGAACCCGGATTTACGAAAAATAGGTTTTAAAAATTTTATGCAACTTGTAAACCGTATATAATATATAAGAATATATAAAGAGATTAGATAACGGCCGTGTAGACCAACTTCTTCATTTCTTTAAGTTTTATTCCGATTTGTCACCACCAAATCTTCCTCATTATGTCCCGCGATCCGGCAACAGCATGTGGACGTGTCACGATCTTCAAGGAATGTACAGGAGGCTTGAAAAAAAAAAAAAAAAAAAAACTTTTTTTTTTCTATGCAAAACCAGCCACACCGGAGGAAAAAATATTTAACCTTTTTATTTTTTTCTTTCGGCCGAATTCACTACCTAGAATTTCTAGGTGTTTTTTTTATTATTATTCTTTTTGTGTCTCCTTTTTTTTTTTTTCGTGAATGTGTGTGGTTCAAAAATAATGTTACTGATACCTTTATCAGTTTATTATATAATATCTAATTATATTAAATATATCTCTATATATTTTTCAAACTAGGTCATTATCTCTTTCCAAATATATCTCCATATATTCCAAAGATAATTAGTATTTAAGTGTCTTAGGTAGAGAAGGATTCTAACTCCCATATAACCCTAGTTGACTTAAACTTAAATACTATACTTAACTAAGAATAAAATAATCTAATTATTTTAGGAAAATGTTTAGGTACTGACCAGTCACTACCTAGGCATACTGACCACCCAATAGGGTGTTGCCACGTGGCTCAAGCTCTTTCACTTTTTACATTTTTATCTTTACTTTGGTTTACGTGGCAACCAACCATTGGTTAGTCAGTATGCATGGGTGATGATCGATCAACACCCAAGCAGTATCCATTATTTTATGTCTCAGTTATGATTTAAACTTGCAACCTCCATTTAACAATCAATTATTAATTATTAATTATTAATTATTAATTAAATAATCTAATTATTTAATTAATTTAATTATTAATATATTAATTAACTAATCTCATTATTCAATTAATCCTTCAATAAATACGTCTCACTTTCATAACACAATTAATTGGACAATTCAATTAATTAACCGTGACCCTTGTTACCTTTAATCAATCAGGCTGGCAAGGGGACTTAATGGACCCACAGTTTTGAGCTCCAATAATACTTAGAAATAATTAATTAAACTCTTTAATTAATATTTCATAATTATTAATCTCAAAGTATTCCACTAAAAACCCGAGGCTCCACTCTCTCAACTGTAGATGTATTACACAAACCGAAATTACAGTTGTCTATCGATATAGCTATTGCATATGGTATGATCCTCTACAAGCAGTTCATAATTAGAGTTAGTTCATAAGGTCTATTATACCCTTCTAATTATATCTTTTCCTTTAAGTACCATTGATTCTCTAATGAATAATAAATCCTAACTTCCTTACGGAAGAAGGAGAGCGCTCATATTGTTCAAGCTCTAAATCAACCCTTAATGGAACTACTATCTACTTCTCGCAAGAATGAGTGGATTCCACTATTGTGTACAGACCTTTCCAGCCACAAACTAAACCGTGATTCCAACATACAAAGTTATTAACAAAGAATGCAACCCCGATCTCACTCATGGTATATCAAAAACCACGATCTAACCTGAAGGAGTCGATAAGACACTCAGGATTAAGATCACCCATATATAGCCATCAATTGTTGATATATATAAATCTCATCATGTAACAGATCTTAGTGAGAGATTCATATAGATCATGGTTCAGTCCTATATAATCACATTATATAAGGTGTCTCTATTCTCATATCACCATATGAATAGTCTATGATAAGACTACCGTACAATACAAAATGGACCGCATCTGTAGATTAATCACAAATAAAATACCCAGTTCTATTTGCTATATACGGACTCTTTAGATTGCTCATCTCAATCAGAATTCCTCTGTATATGACACTCATATACTCAATTAGAGATTATATCTGGCAATCTTGGATATTAAGTACACATGATATAAATATATGAGACAGATTTATAGAATGAATAAACTACTTATTTTATTAATGTTTCATTCACATTTACAAATTACATGTTTTTGGGCATAAACCCCAACACTTCTTCTTTCTCTCCTACAAAATTCTATTGTATCAATGGTATCAGAGCATTGTTCCATGGAGACTCATGGGAAAACAAACGTCGAATTCTAATTGGACGTCAATGAAATCCTACACCGACATGAAACTAGTTTCGACCACCTGAACAACAACCTTACTTAAATGAATGTTGCTCTATAGACAGTCATGACGGAACTATAGGCCCTCCGCATCCAACGTCACGACAATACGGCGGAGCCAGAAGTCAATCTCCCTTTAGCCACAGCGAGACTTCATGCAACCAAAATTGGCACGGCCGTACAATTGAAACGGAGATTAACCCTTTTTTTAAGGTGAAACATTGCGTAACAGAACCAATTTCGATCGAACTCACAGCAACCTGAAACTGTTCTTTCCGACCTTCGGTACAGATGACCCGACGGGATGGATTTTTAAGGCAGAGCAGTACTTCGATTTCAAAAGTATTGATCCTCCTCAGCATGTCCAGCTTGCATTATTCCATTTGGAAGGGGTGGCACTTCAATGTAACCGGTGGTTTACAAAATTCAAAGGACCTGTCAGTTGGCGAATTCACACAGGTCATTCTTCGACGTTTCGGGCCAACCGACTACGATGATCCCTCTGACGCTCTGTCTTGATTAAAGCAGGTTACCACAGTTGCAGTTTACCAAGAGGCCTTTGAAAAACTCTCACATGGTGGATGGGTTATTAGAGAACTATTTAGTGGGATGTTTCATTGCCGGCCTTAAAGATGATATTCAATTCGATGTGCGAGTGAAACATCCATAGACTTTGTCAGATACTATCAGTATAGCTCGCTTGATTGAGGAGCGCAACCTCTTTCAATGCAAGACCAGCACTCCCTTTTGTTTTTATACCAATCTGCCTCCACAACAGACCACACCAACCTCGTCCGCTGGTTTCTTAGGACCCTCGCCAATCACACGACCGAACCAAGCTACTGGAGATTCTTAAGGGAACATTTGGTGAATAACTGGACTAAAAACACATGAACAGAGAGACAAGGATTTATGCTTATATTGCGACGAGAAATACACACCGGGCCACAGATGTCAACGTACTCAGCTTTTCATGATAGAGGACATTCCTGATGCAACCGAAACTGAAGAAGACGATCCGACAAGTGATGCTGTTCAACAAGACCATATTTATGAAATTTCTTTTCATGCAATGGCAGGTAACAACCATCCGTAAACCTTTCGGGTCGTCGGGAAGTTAAAAAACAAGGAGATAACCATGTTTATCGATGGGGGCAACACACACAATTCTATCGATCAATCTGTGGTGTCTAAATTCAATTTACCAATGATCTGAGACAGAACAGTTCAAGTGATGGTAGGGAACAAAGAGAAGATCAACTGTATCAACTATTGCTTGGGACTAACTCTCATGATCCAAGGTTTTCTAGTTCAAGCTGATTTTTATATTTTGCCCATTGCAACATGTGAGGTAGTGTTGGGGGTTTAATGGCTAGAAACATTAGGGCCTATCGAGACCGATTATCGATAACTGACCATGACTTTCAATCACCAAAGGCAGTCACACACCATACAAGGCCTACGTCGGATCGAACCCATTCCCATGTGGCCATGTCGGATAAGGAATTGCTACATATTTCTGGTATGGGATTTTTCTTACAAATTGTTCCTTCTCAAAATATGTTGCAAGATTCACCAAAATACCCGATTGACCTCCACAACCACTTGGCCAAGTTTTCTCATGTCTTTTCTTCACCAACGGAGTTGTCGCCCAACCGTAACCATGACCACCAAATTCCTTTACAGCCTAATCACGAACCTGTTACCGTACAACCCTATCAGTACCCCCACTACCAGAAAATGGAAATTGAAGAAATAGTCCATGAATTCCTAGACTCTGGAGTGATTCGCCACAATAATAGCCCATTTTCCTCACTTGTTTTACTTGTTAAAAAAAATTGATGGCATCTGGCAATTCTGCATTGATTACAGGGCACTCAATCGCATCATCGTTAAGGATAAATATCCAATTCTGGTAATTGACGAGTTGTTGGATGAACTTCATAGAGCCCAATATTTTTCTAAATTGGATTTACGTGTTGGGTACCACCAAATCCGAGCCAATAAGACAAACATCCACAAGACAGCTTTTTGAATGCACAAAGGCCGTTATGAATTCTTAGTAATGTCATTTGGCCTCACTAATGCACCGGCCACCTTTCAAAGCCTCATGAATGAAATATGTCGGTCTTTTCTCAGGAAATTTGTCCTTGTTTTCTTTGGCAACATCCTAGTTTATAGTTGGACATGAGACAAACACTTGAACCATCTTCGAACAGTTCTTTCGCTTTTGTCTACTAACAGTTTATTTGCCAAACATTCGAAATTCAAATTTAGGGTTTCGCAGGTGGAATATTTCGGCCATCTCATCTTATTGGCAGAAGTCGTTATAGATCCTTCAAAGATCACAGTCGTCTTGGATTGGTCGACTCCTACAACTATTAAAAGGGTTCGTGGGTTCGTGGGTTCCTCGGCCTAGCGAAGTACTATCAAATATTTATCGACGGGTTTGGAGAAATTGTCACCTCCATTAACTCGATTGTTAACAAAAGATGGCTTCAAATGGACCTAAGAGGCCGACAATGCTTTCCAAAGACTAAAGGTCACACTCACTTCCCATCATGTTCTCAGACTTCCTAACTTCACTCAAAATTTTATGGTGGAATGTGATGCTAGCGGTATCGGATTTGACGCAATTCTAACACAACAAAATCAACCCATCACATTTTTTAAAGAAGCCTTGAAGGGAGCTACGTTGGCATTATCGACATATGAAAAGGGAATGCTAGCCATTATTAAAGCAATTTGGAAATGGCGGACTTATTTATTGGGCAAATTGTTCAATATTCAAATTGATCAACAAAGTCTGAAGTTTTTACTTTAGCAACGTATCACTACACTAGTAAAAACACATTGGCTACCGAAGATCCTCGACTATGATTACACTATCGAGTACAAGAAAGGGAAAGAGAATCAAGGAGCCGATGCACTTTCCTGTATAGAAGAATTTGAGTTTTGTACAATTTCTTTACCAATGGGGGAATGGTGGATTAAAATTCAACAGGAGGTGGCTACTGATCCATACTCTGCAGCGTTTTCAAATTCCACAAGTTTTTTCTATTTTCAGTGTGATGGTGTTTGGATTCTCAAGGGCAAAATCGCCTTAAGCCATGCTTCTATTCTTCTACCAGCAGTCATAACCAAAGCACACTCTACTCCAGTCAGTGAACATTTTGGCTACCATAAGACATTTAGCCATATCAATTCGAGTTTCACCTGGCTAGGCATGCATTCATCAGTCAATGAGTATATTCGTCGTTACGATATTTGTCAACGCTGCAAATATGATACCTTGCACCTTGTGGGTCTGCTACAACCACTACCGGTTCCTGACAAGGTATGGACTAAAATTTCAATGGACTTCATAGAGGGATTACTGCCATCACTAGGGCACACAGTCATCATGGTGGTGGTCGATTGATTGTCCAAATACGCTCACTTTATTCCTCTGAAGCACCCGTATACGGCTCTCTCGGTCGCTAAGGTTTTTATTAGCCAGGTAGTTCGACTACATGGGATACCCGTGTCAATCATTAGTGATCGAGATCGTATTTTTATCAATTCTTTTTGGAAGTCTTTATTTTAGCTTCAAGGCACCACCCTCAATATGAGCTATAGTTACTATCCCTAATCCGATAGGCAGACGGAGATCGTAAACAAAACATTATAACAGTACCTGCATTGTTTTTCCGGTGACCAACCAAAGAGGTGAATCGAAGCTATAACATCGCTACCCACTCTTTAACCAGATTTTCTTCTTTTGAAGCAGTCTATGGTGTCCCTCCTCCCACTATTCTCTCTTATGTTCTAGGTACAACTAAGGTGCATGATGTCGATGAGTTCCTTCGCTCAAAGGATGACATTTTTAAAAAATTATGCAGCAACCTATTGACTGCCCAAAATCGAATGAAGACACAAGCAGATCAGCATCGAAGAGAGGTCGCTTATGAGGTGGGTGATTCTATGTACTTTCAATTACAGCCATATCATCAAAACTCAGTCACGTTTCAGCACTCTCTCAAATTGGCACCACATTATTACGAACCATACAAGATACTTGCTCAATTCATGGCCATAACTTACAAACTTGAAGCAATTGGTGCCCAAATTCATGATTTATTTCATGTTAGTTTGCTTAGGAAATGCTTGGGTACCGTCACACCGACGAATTTACCTCTTCCACCAGTTTCCGTAGATTCGACCTTACTTTTGCATCCTAAAGCCATATTGGATAGGTGTGTGATTCAGAAAGGCAAATATCAGCTGAAGACTAAGATTCTTGTTCAATGAGCTGGTGCGCCGCGAGAGGATGCCAAGTGGGAGAATCAATGGCGTTTCTCTAAAACATATCCAGAATTTATCCTTTAGGACAAGGATACTCTGAGAAAGGAGGAATGATATGGTCCATGTCCATACAAACCATGCAAGTTAGGCAAACATAGGCTCATTCACGTTTACAAAATAGGGGAGACCAAGTCAATAGTGGTTGAGTTTTATTTGGATTGTTGTTATTGAATTCAATAAGTAGTCGTTGGCTTAGTTGAGATCATGTACGAGGTAGTGCTTGTCTCCACTAACCACTACCCCATATGTTGTTATTTTCTAGTTAGTAGTTGTTATTTTGTTATCTGTTTTGGCCTATTTAAAGGTCTATGTCCAATATATTATATCTTTATCTTGTCTAGTTCTTTAGATCCAGATAATGCTTATTTGTAATTGAGTTAAGCAGAATATAATACAATTATCCTTCTCTAGAACCTCAAACTTCTTCCTCCTTACTTCTTCATTCTCTTCTACAAAATTCTATCATATCAGCCTTCGAGCCATTGATCTGTAATTTGTGCTCCGTGAATCTAGGGTTTTTGTTTTTGTTTCTGGGTTTGTCTCATTTTAGATCTGTCTTTCAAGTTACCTTATTTAATTATTGAAGTAACTTAGCTTGTTGTGATGTTGGAAAACCCTAATCTTCTGTTTGGTTGATGAGAAAGTTTGAAATATATAAATAGTATATGATTTTTGCATATCTTGTGTGTGTGTGTTTCGGGTATTGTTCTAGGTTAGTTAGATTTTAAGCCAGGATTTAGTTTTAGATTTCAGAGATTCTTGCTGGTTTTTCTCATTTTATTTTCATGGGTTTGTTAATTAGAACACTTATTTGGTAATTTATTTATTTATTTAGGAAATTTTTGGAATAATTTATGAGTGTAAATGTATAATTTTATTATAAATCAGTATTATAACCAATGCGTGAAGTTGATTACAATGAATGGGGTCTTGATTGAGGTGTGTGATCTATAATCAGTTACGTGAATGTATATTATATAACTAGTGATATTTCAATTTTTGATAGTTTTCGATTAACCTACAAGATACGTTTTTCCAGTTTTCATTTTTAAAATACAGTTTTCAGTATATGCTACCAGACACGTTTTCGGATTTCAAAACTCAAACAAAACAAAAAAATATATATATACAAAACAAAAAAAATGTTTTCATTTTCTTTTTTCTTTTTAAAAAACAGCAAATGAAAAACGCTTACAGGACCTGTCCTAATACACAAACAGGAATTATTTTTACATTACTATGAAATTGCTTCTAAATCAAAGAAACTATATATTCTACAAAGCTTCATTTGTTTCGTAAACCTTACACCAATTACTTTGGTATATATTATTGACACTATTCTTACATCCATAATAAGTAATACACATGCTATTTTAAAAGAAGAAAACTTATATAAATATATATATATATATATTCTGTACATACTATAAAGAGATTAATCTAAAGCAAAATCGTTGTAGATACATAGCAGCATCTCAGTGGTCTGGTCGTAAATACAAAGGCATGTAATTCACCGAATTGGGAGCTGAACCCCAGACTGAAAATGCACTTGAACATCTCATCCAATTTGTTGTCATGTCATGAAAATGGCAATCGATAACATCTTTGAAAGTCTCTTTATTGTTAAGTGTTAACCCATTATAGGCATTCTTCCATGTACGTTTGGGAGTTGCAGTTGGTGGGGTGAATAACCGATCAGCTTCTAGCCTCCTGAATATCAATTATCTATTTAGCTAACACACTAGTAGGGACTAAAATGAACCATAAATATGTTATCTTGTACAAGGCAGGCAGGGTGTATATAATATACCTTGATGCAATAAGAAGAAAGATGAAGAAAGCCGGCTCACTTATAACGAAGCCTTTGATCTTCTTCTCTACTTGTAGCCCTACTTGCAGGTCTAACTTCTCCATATCATTCCCTTATACTTCCTGGAGAGCTTCAATAGCTTCTTCGTCGTCTGTTAAATCTTCCCACTTGCTTATAGGGATCATGAGCAAGTTCCTTCGGAATTCATTGTACATTTTTCCGTCTCTGTAGACTGATTATTGCAACAATTTTAGCATTAGAATTAAACCCAAC
Source organism: Acer negundo (assembly GCA_035582765.1). Classification (NCBI taxonomy): domain Eukaryota; kingdom Viridiplantae; phylum Streptophyta; class Magnoliopsida; order Sapindales; family Sapindaceae; genus Acer; species Acer negundo. The sequence goes on along the minus strand of CM069238.1, from coordinate 12,344,244 downwards.
AAAAAAGATCATATTCGAGAAAATTGTTCAAATGTACATATTGAATTACTTTCCAAGGCAACCATATCAACTGGATTCGGTCTATCTTTTCTGTTGATATCAAGAGAAACAATTTTATGCAGTGAAGCTATTGACCTTAATCAAATTAATAAAATGACCTCCTTAGTAGTGTTTGAGCTACTTTCCATTTGCTGTAATTGTTGCATAGTTAAGAATGATTTCTTCCTCTGCAGCTATAACATAAATGGCTTCTCATCCGTCTCCTTAACATCTGGGTCAAAACGACCTTTAATATGTACAATGAAATCTTTGTAATGACCAATCCATAAACAAAGAAAAGCTTGAAGACATAGAAGAACCCGTTTCATAATCTCATAGAAACCTCATATATGGTACAGAAACTTCAGAAAATCAGTTCTATCCTTGTACCTCAAGAATCAGAGAAAAATATTTGATAAAAATTATAGCATGGCCTTAAGAATCAGGTAATCATTCACATTTCACTCACTAAAAAAAGATTCGAAAGATTACACTCGAGAAAAGAAATTCAAGATACTGGCATTCTTATTTACAGAATTCTTGCAATTACTTGTCTTTTTCTTCTCAATTTTATTTCTCTCCTTCCCTTTAGAGACCCTTTTAGGCTTAAAATTTACACTTTCTTGGGAGTCCATAGCCTTTTCTGAGATTGAATCTTCTGTCTCAGTTACTACTGAAACTTGATTGCTGCTGCTTTCTCGCTGATCCAAGTGACTTCCATTGAACTTTCGTTTCCTGGAACTGCTGTTTTTAAGAACATCTGGTAGAATGATATCAGGATTAACAAACAATATATCTGACTTTTCATCCTCAGCCACAACTAAAACCTCTTCTGTAGTGCTCTTTATCCTATCCAAGCATATTTCACCAAGTTTACTTTTTTTGAACGGGTTGTTATCAGGAACCTTCAATTGAGTCTCCTCAGGATCACTGGTCTTTTTGACAGTTTCATCAATTTCTAATGGGAAAACTAAATTTTGGAGCTCAGCACCATTATATAAATACTTCTTTTCTTTTGAAACTGTATCCTGCTTCATTAGTTTATCTGTAACTGAAATATAAACCATGTAAATATATTTTAGATATGATTTGATAAATACAAGTATGTTATGTTTCATGTGCATGCATTTACATAAGTTCAAAATTTTCAAGCCAAACATAATTTCATATTGTTAATGAAAAAACAAAAACAAGTAGGCTTAAAGAACTTGCCTGTAATTTCTTTGTCTGTTATTTTGTGAGAAGAAAACACAATAAAACCCGTTTCTTCTCTGGATACTATAGTGATTTCAGGCTTCTGAAGTCTACTAGAGGCTTGAATGGCAACAGGATCTTGATGATATCCAGAACTTGGGAAACAATTGAAGGCCTCCATGCTTACTGGGTCTAAGCGTCCTTCTGCAATTGCAGTAGCTACTGATGGAGGAATTTCTCTAATATAATTCATAATGGTTAAGGAAAAATAATGTTTATCTACATGCACACACAGCTTGCAAGGGCTTATGTCAAGCATAGATAACAGATAGAAATGCTTCTGACATTGTAATTTTAAGGCAAACTAAACTGCATCATCCGTGACAATGACTCTGAGCACAAAATTGTATCTGGAAGGTAACTGGTGTATGACCCTGGAGTGGCAGAAAAGGCTAACAAGATATTTCTTCGATAAATAGTAAACTGTGCATCTTTAGAGACAGCAAAAGAAGATTAAATCAAAGGATACGGTCCAAGAAAATCAAGCTCTTCACCTAAAGCCTGCAGAAGCTTTTGTGGAAGAGGCTTCAGATGTTTGATCTTCTTAATGCCAGCATCATATCTACAAATATGATAAAAGCCATTATGTAAATTTAAAATGATTTTGGAAATTAGGCATACTGATTTTGAACTAATCTAGTTTTATAGCTTTATATACACTCTGGCATGCTGGAATACAGCAACTGCTTCTCTAAAAGATTTAGGATAATCTTCAGGCATTTGACTGCCTTTCTCAAACTTCAAAACTGATAAAACCTGTAAATAAATCCTTCTTATCAGTTCTGAACTACTGATTAAACAACAAGAATCCACAAAAATAAATCCTTCTTATAAGTGTGATAAGGTTTTTCTTTCTTTTCTTTGCCAATTGCAAATCCTCCTTGGGGAAAGGTAAAGGAGATAATAGTGACCCCAGACATCATATATAGTGTGATATGTCATGTGAACTCATCGAGTTCAAAAGTAAAGAGAAAAACTCTCACCAAAGTGTATGAGGATAATGCTTCTCAGCATTTTATATTTTCAGGAACTCATTACTTGACACGAATGCATCAAAAATCCAATTGATTTTATGTGATTGAAACTAAAAATAGGAAACAATTTCATCTATGAAATAACTTTACATGACACCAAAGCCTACAAGAAATGTTTTCCAGAAAGAAAAAAAAAAAAAACTTAAACTTTACTAACAATTAAATTTTAAGCATATAATTGCTTTAAACCACCAACCAATTCTAGTTTCAAAACATAGAAAATGACCAGGGAAAAGGAAAAACTCAAGGAAACTGTATATATTCTATGGCCAGGAACTCTAGACCAAACACATGTCCAACTAATGATAGGATCAACAAGACTCCAACGACAATGACCCTTAAATAATTTTAGTGAAAAAGAACACTGTAGCACCTTTTTCCGTTAGTCTCTTGAGAAGGTTATTAGTGGATTGGATAGAGAATACTTACACGGTCTAATATCCGATATTTGGAAACCATTGAATATGCCTTTGCTATCCCAATTCCTGGAACAGATGGAAGGAAATCACAGCCAGCAAGCACACACATACCTGTCAGAATGTCACAAAATGCAACAGTGTAATTCAGATATGCTCCTGTTCCCAAAATTATTGAAACAAATTGTCAACCAAAATGGGCAAACAAAGGGGGATTTCCAATAAATGAAAGAAAGAAGCAGGCCTGTAATCATCATAAGATACTGAAATGCTATTAAGGGATTTTCTTGTTTCAATTTTCTATTTCACCTCTGGTATCACGTAGTGTGCTAGAAAGACGTGGCTGCATTTCTGCTTAAAAATTTTATGCATACAAGCATAACAAACCTTTTAACTTCACAGTGAACATACCTATAAATAATTCATTATCAAAACTTCGGAAGGATGGTGTACATGTCACAGAATCAAAAACTTTGTCCAGCAATAGCTCTTCACCATTGCCATATCGATCCATCTTAAACACGGTCTGTTAAAAACCAAAGCAAATCAAAACATTTTCAATAAGAAACAAAAACAAAATAAGCCATCAGGTATGCGCCATATTAAAGTATCATGGAAGTGCTTACAGCTTGGGAACCATACACTATCAAATCACTATCTTCAGTAATCACCGCCACAATTCCACCTTTTTCCACTTCAAGGTTGGACAGGTACGCTAACTGAGCATCAGCCTCATATGGGGCTACCACAAATTCAATGTTCTCTGATCTTAATATCTGCATTAAGTTACATCTACAAATTCATTACAATTGTAGCAGTAAAATCAATTTCTACAAATGGGGATTCAGCAAAAAAGTGGTAAAACAAATGAAACAATCATGTACCTGAATCAATTGATGAGCCATTGCTGGAGTGATGCTAATTGCTCTCTACATGTAGTAAAACTTATATAAATAACAGATTCTTAATTATTGTTTTTTTCTATAAAATAAAATAAAATAAAATAAAATCTGAAGCTATAAATAAAACACAAAAGTCACGAAACAAATTGTACCATATAAACTAAAAGAAACATCATGAACAAAACCAGCAAGTGCTATAAATTCAGGCATTTATGATTTAACTATCTGTAATACCTGGAAGTACTCAGTGGCAGCATTAACATTACCCTCTTTAAGTTTCTCCATGGCCAAATCACGATTAGCTTGTCTTTTCCTAAAATATTAATAATAATCATAATAACCATTAAAAGCTACCTCAAAATATTCAAAGTGTGCAATGTACAAAAATGCATACAATATTGGATAACATGCCTGTCTCTTTCGTGCTCTGTGGCAGATTTACGGGGAAAATTACCACCATCAAACACAACCACCGGCGTTATATTGTAGTGACGAAGAAGATTAATTCTATGCATAAGGTAGTCTAAGTATCGCAATTTCTTTTCACTATTCGAATTTAAACAAAGCTCCATACTACATGAATAAGCTGCATATTTCCCCCAAACAAAAACCCAAAACAAAAATTCACAAACACTTTCCATACATTGAATAACAGAACCTCTCAAAATTGCAGCAAAAAATATTAAACAATGAAGAACAATTACCTCCTTTGTGAAGCCAAGAATATGCATCAATACCTACCTGTAAAACAAAACCAGAAAAAAATAAAATATAAAATATAAAAAACAAAAAAAAAAAAAATCAATACCCATCTTCAAAGATTAAAAATTTAATGAAATGAAGAAAACAAAATCAAAGGGTTGATATATTATACTCGTTTTCCGGCATATTTCTTGATGTGAATAGGTTTAATGTAGGGTTTCATGAATCTGAGAAGATCTTTGATACCCATTTCTTTTTTAATCCGCTTCTGATTATTTTTTTTTTTCAATATTGGTCTAATAATTCTCCATATAAATTAGAGGGAAACAAAATAATAATAATAAATAAATAAATAAAGTAACAGAAAATGGCGGGAAGATCGCAGATGTCGAAATGTGGTGGCGGCTTCAAAGATTTTAACCTACAGAGGATGTGATTTGGATTTTGGAGCTGTAGGCTTGTAGCTCTGTTTTTTTTTTTTTTAAATAAAAAATAAAGAATTTGTACGAGTATGATTGGGTCTATGTTTGGGACAATTTGGTCTTTTCAGTTCTGAAGTTTTAGTTTTACCGCCAATTGTGTTTGAATTTTTTTTTCTCACTGTGTGAAGTGAAAACTTTCGCGGCTTTCTTTTATGCTTTGGTCGTTAAAACAAGGGTTAATTGCAGTAATATACCCTAACATTTTATAATAACACAGCTATATTTAACTTTTGTATTTATTAACAAAAACATACACTTGACTACTTTGACTAACTGAAAACTTAACGGTGGACTAACAATTTATTATGAATTGTCAAAATTGCCCTTTTGGTATGAAGGATTATAATAGTATTCTTTAAATAATTTTTTAAAATAATTCACTAACAATTTATTATGAATTGTCAAAATTGTCCTTTTGGTATGAAGGATTATAATATTATTCTTTAAATAATTTTTTTAAATAATTCATAACAATAAAAAATTAAAAAAAAAAATTCATATTTATCTCATCCATCGAATATTATCTAAGATAGATTCAATATATATATATATATATTATCTAAGACAATTCAAGAAAATAAAAAGCTAAAATATAATTGAGAATATTGTTGACTTTGTTTTTTTTTTTTTTTTAAGAAACAAAACTGATTTTTTGTTCTTTCGAGTGAAAAAGTTTTGTTTTTTTTTTTTAAATATATATACGGAAATTTTCCTATAAAAATGTCCTGATAGAATTATATAAGGACATTAAATATGAGCCACTCGTTTTACATACTTTGACTTGGTATTTATGCACTTGTCAAATCACTTTTATAAATGATTGGCTCACATTCAATATCCTGATAAAGTTATATAAGAATGCTCTGATATGAACGGGGCCGTATATATATATATATATATATATATATATATATTGCCCAAAAATCTCATCTAAACCACACAAATTCAATAGCCCATATCTGAAAATCCCAAAATCAACCACCCAAAACACATTTAATCACTCAAACATCAATCAACAAAATATTTAACAAAAACCCAACAAAATCAACAATAACAACAACAACAGAAGAAAAAAAAAAAAAAAAAAAAAAAAAAAAAAAAGAAAAAAAAAATTGAACAGTGGAACCCAAAACCAAAGGGGTGAGATTGACGGCAACGGATGGAAGAGGGGGAGCAGAAGGGAGACGACCGGAGGAGGGAGGAAGACGATCTGAGGAGGAGGGAGTGAGATGACTGTAGAAGAAGGTTGGAGGGACACAAAAAAAGAAGGGTACCATGGAGGAGATATGGGATCTCCTCCTTTAGAGATCCATGAACGGGATCTCCATTAGAGATCTGGTTCAAACCAGATATCTAATGGATGTCCAGTTGGAGATCGCACCAACCCATGAATACTTTTTTTTTAAAATACTTTTTATTTAGTTTTTTAATAATTTAAAGGTTTTTTCTATTTTTTAAGTAAGATATATTTTTTAATGTTTATTAACAAAAGACATTTTTGCCCTTCTACTGTTAAGTGCACCATTAAGTTTTCAGTTAATCAAAGTAGTTAAGGGTATGTTTTCATTAATAAATGCAAAAGTCGAATATAGTTGTTCTATTAAAAAATTTTGGATAAAATTACCTAGGTAGAGTATTATTATTATTATTAATTTTTTTTTATTTTTTTGTTGTTTTATGGAGTGACTTTTGTTAAAATAATATTTTATAATGAAATATGCCTTTTATTATTTTACCAAATTTCATATATTAGTGTTTTACAAATATCTTAAGTAATTGATTTATCATGTTATAATTAGTGGGTAATTTTAAATAGACGTGACCCTTTTTTTTTTTTTTTTGAAATTAAGCAATTATTTTATCACGTTATAAGAATAATTCTAAATTTTAAACCTAGGTAGAATAAAGTATTTTATGTTGTTTTATGAAATAAATTTAGATAAAATGTATTTTACTCCAATTCATACTTATACTAATCAATTTATTAGGTAAGTTCTAATATAATATAATATATGTATCATCATTTAATGTTTTTTTTTTTTTCAAATGTAAATTAGTCTTTCTTTTTTGAAATATTATACGTGAATTTTTTTTTAAAATGTTAATAATAAAGATTTTGTTTTTTTATTTATTATTAATTAATTTAAGGGAAAATTGCACTAATATCCCCTAACTTTAGGTGAAATTGGACAAATAGACAGAAGATCATTTTATTACACAAACCTCCCTTGGATTTTATTGACCAAACGGTTGACTAGCTGAAAGTTAACAGTGGAAAGGGTAAAATGGACTTTTTCAAGAGTAACATTAAATTAATTAAATGAAAAATAGACCTTAGGCCAATCAAAACCAAACATATCACCTATCCACAATTTAAAATCAATTTAACATATAAATTTCAACAAAAAAAAAAAAAAAAAACGTAAACAAATATACAAGAAAGAATAATATAATTTTCCCTTCAAAAAAAAAAATTACAAGAAAGAAAAATTGAAATAAGATAATGAATGGAGATTGGTGGAACATTCCAGATCTTTCTCCTTCTTCTCATTCAGATGGATTAAACCATATGATGGTGATCTCTATATGAGATGCTCCAATTAGATGGAGGATCTCTCATTTGAGATAGAGATGGAGCTACAAACCATAGCGAAGGAGATTGTTGTGTGACTTCTATATCTCCAGCTAAGCAGATCGTTGACAAAGTCTCCATCTTCAATGAAGCAGATTATCCCGCGAAGCCTTCATCTTGAACGGAGATGGAAGAGAGAGAAAGAGATAGGAGCGGCTCTTCGTGGAGGAGCAGATCGTCGTATTTTTTTTTTTTGGTTCATTATGGTGTTGATGGTGATTTGATGATAATATATTGTTTGGGTGATGAAGATGGAGTTTGTAAATTTATTCTTTTGTGTGTTGATTTGAATGGGTTTTTGGTGGTGTTATGGATGAATGAATCAACTTTTGGATTTTATTCTCGGCATTGATGATGTTTGGGGGCCATGAAAATGCAGGTAGATGGAGCTTTTTTTTTTTTCCAGATTGATGAACAAACAAGTTCAAAAGGGAAAAAAAAACAAAAAATCTTATTGTATCTTTTACATGGATTTTCTAAATCGAAGAAAAATGGTGATTGTATCAGGCCTATAGATTTTCTTTAATTTATCTTTTTCTTTTTCTTTTTCTTTTATTCTATTTTTGTTATTTTGCTTGATCTCCCTTCGTTCTTTTAGTTCTGCTTTCTTTTTTTATTCTGTTTTCTTTTTTATAATAATATTTTAATATTATAAATAAAGATTTAAATATTATGATATTCCTTACATTCCCACTTCATTAATTAAATAGTTGGGATAAATATGATTTTTCATATTGAAGACAAGGGTAAATGTGACTTTTTAAGGGTCAAGGCTGGTCAACAGTTAGTCCTAACTGTGGTCAACGAAATATAAGGGAGGTTTGTGTAATAAAATGATCTTCTATCTATTGGTCCAATTTCACCTAAATTTAAGGGATTTTAGTGCAATTTTCCCTTAATTTAATAGGTAATATAATATAATAATATATTTAAAATAGTTGGAATTGACATATGTCATTATTTAACGTTATTAATAAATTAATTCTAATTAATTAATTAATCTACCAGGTAATTTTATATGGAAGTGACATGTGTTATTTATATTTTAAATAATTAATTTATCATGTTAGCTAGATATTCAAAAAAAAAAAAAATTTCCTAAATGATATACATGAAGTGTTAACATTTTAAACATGAGATTATATAGTAGTTAATATAATGTTGACACCTCATGTACCATATCATTTGAGAAAAAAATTTAAGACATCTAGCATTACTTTATTTAATTATGTAGGTAATTTGAAAATAAATAATTTTTTTTACGAATGTGTTAGCAGTATTTCTATTAATATTTTTTGAATGTCATTATTTAAAGAATTTTTTTTTTAAATTAAGTAATTAATTGATTATATTAAAATTTATACTAATTAATTTAATAAAGAATTTATTTTTTTGAAATTAAGTAATTAATTTATTATATTAAAATTTATACTAATTAATTTAATAGGTAATATAATTTAAATATAACTTTTATGGTGTTATTATTTAACATTATTAATAAGGATTTAATTTTTCAAATTAAATAATTTATAATATTATAATTAATTATTTTAGTAGGTAATATAATAAGATTAGATTCAATTTTACATGGAAGTGACATATGTCATAAATATTTATTTTTAAAAAAATTAAGTAATTAGTTTTTCATAAAATATATATATATATTATTTTGTGACTTTAATGAAAGTTATATTAAAAAAATGACTTCGTAATAAAATATTCGTCTCATAAATCTTAGTCCAAATTTCCCTAAATAACTTTGAATAACTATTCACGAATTTTTTATAGTAACCCCAAACTTTATACATACTAACAAATTAATTAATTAATTAATTAATCACATTATAATTATACTAACAAATTAATTTAGTAGACGTGTTTTTATTTGCTATTATTTACAAATGTTTTATTTTATTAATTAATTAATTTAGGGTTTAGGAATATTATATATAATATAATTAATTAATAAAATATGTGTCTCATAATTCATTACCCAAATTTCATTTATGCTATCATTTTGCAAATGTCTAAAATAGTTAATTGATCACATTATAATTATACTAATCAAATTAATTTAGTAAGTAATTTCTAATATAATATAATAGACGTGTCATTATTTACTATCATTTTTAAATGTTTAATTAGTGCAGTAGTACTTAATTTCATAAATCATATATAATATAATATAATATAAATACCTTATTATTGTATTATTTATTTATTGTAATTAGTAGAGATTTAATTTAGGGTCCAGGTTTGTTTCGAGTTTAGTGTTAGGGGTTATGGATTCAAGGTCTAAAATTTATATATAATATAATTAATTAATGAAATATGTGTCTCATAATTATTTACCTAAATTTCCATTACGTTATCATTTTGTAAATGTCCTAAGTAATTAATTTATGACATTATAATTATACTAATCAAATTAATTTAGTAGGTAATTTCTAATATAATATAATAGACACGTGTCATTATTTACTATTATTTTTAAATATTTATTTTTAGGGTTTAGGGTCCAGCGACTCTTAAAGTTTAGGGTTTAGTGTTTGAGGTCCAAAAGTTATATATAATATAATTAATTAATGAAAGATACGTCTCATAATTCTTTACTTAAATTTCCTTTGCGTTAGCGTTTTGCAAATGTCTTATGTAATTAATTTATCAAATTATAATTATACTAACAAATTAATTTACTTAGTAATTTTTAATATTGTATAACTGACATGTATCATTATTTACTATTATTTATAAATATTTAATTTGACTATTATTTAATTTAGGGTTTAGAGTCTAAGGTCTAGTGTTTAGGGTTTAGAAATTATATATATAATATAATTAATTAATGAAATACACGTCTCATAATTCTTTGTCCAAATTTCCTTTACTTTACCATTTTTCAAATGTCTTAAATAATTGATTAATCAAATTATAATTATACTAACAAATTAAATTAGTTGAATATAATATAAATAGCTTATTTTTGTAGACAACAAATTAATATATAAATAACAAATTAAATTAGTAGACGTGTCATTGTTAGTAGGTAATTTCTAATATAATATAATAGACATGTCATTTTTTACTATTATTTTTAAATATTTAATTTTAGTAATTAATTAATTTAGTAGTACTTAGTTTCATATATAATATATAATATAATATAAATAGCTTTTTTTTATATAGATGTGACACGTGTCATTATTTAATACTATTAATAAAAATTTAATTTAGGGTCTAGGGATCCTTAGGGTTGGGGTTTCTAGGGTTTTTTGGGTTTAGGGTTTAGTTTTTAGGGTCTAAGGTCTAAGGTTGGTGCGTTCAGGGTTTAGAGTTTATTGTTTAAAAATTATATATAATATAATTAATTTATGAAGCATGCGTCTCATAATTCTTTACCCAAATTTCCTTTATGCTATCATTTTGTAAATGTCTTAAGTAATTAATTTATCACATTATAATTATACTAATCAAATTAATTTAGTAGGTAATTTCTAATATAAACTCTAAACCTTAAACCTACTAAAATAATTAGTTAGCATATCTATAATTTGATAAATTAATTACTTAAAACATTTGTAGAACACTAGCGTAAAGAAATTTAGGTCAAGAATTATGAGTAGTATATTTCATTAATTAATTATATTATATATAGCTTTTTAATTCCGAATCTTGAACCATGAACCATAAACCGTAAACCATAAACCCGAAAAAACCCAAAACCCTACACCTTACACCGTAGACCCTAAACCTAAAACCCTAAAAACCCCAGACCCTAAATCTTAAACCTTAAACCCTACAAACCTTATACCCTTGAACCGTAGGCCCTAAATTAATTAATTTGTAAAATTAAACATTTGCATATAACAATAAATAATGACTCATGTACATTATATTATATTAGAAATTACCTACTAAATTAATTATTTAGTATAATTATAATTTGATAAATTGATTACTTAAGACATTTGCAAAACACTACGGAAAAAGAAATTTGGATAAAATATTACGAGACATATTTAATTGTAAAATGTTTTTTTCTAAATTTATTTCATAAAACTACACAAAAAAAGCTCTATTCTATCTAGGTATAAAGTTTTAAGTTAATGTAAAATATTTTTAAGGTCAGACATGGGTAAAACAGACCCTAGAAAAACCTTGGACCATAGACTATAGACACTAAAAACCCAAAACCTTAGACACTAGACCATAGACCCTAGACCATAGGTTAATTAATAAGTAAAATTAAACATTTATAAATAATTGTAAATAATGACACGTCTACTAATTTAATTTGTTAGTATAACTATAATGTGATTAATTACATATTTAATACATTTGCAAAATGCTAGCGTAAATGAAATTTGGACAAATAATTATAAAACGCATATTTTATTAATTAATTATATTATATATAACTTCTGAACCTTGAAATCTAGACCTCAGACCCTAAACCCTAAATTAAATAAATATTTAAATTAAATATTTATAAATAATAGTAAATAATAACACATATCTATTAAAATGTATTATAAATTACCTAGTAAATTAATCTATTAGTATAATTATAATGTGATAAATTAATTATATAAGACATTTGCAAAATGCTAGCGCAAATGAAATTTGAGTAATGATACCCATATTTCATTAATTAATTATATTTTATATAATTTTTGGACCCTAAACCCGTAACCTCGAACACTAAAACGTAAGCCCTAAGCCCTAAATTAAATCTTTATTAATAACATTAAGGAATGACACACGTCACTTCTAAATAAAAATAAGCTTTTTATATTATATAATATATAACATATGTATTATAATATATATAATAAATTTTGGATAATAATAATAAAAAAATATAGAAGTATATATTATATATATAATAATATAATATATAAATATATTATATTATATATATTTTTATATCGTTATATATATTATAATAATATGATATATAATTATATATAAATAATAATATAATATATAATTCATATTTATTATATATATAATATATATTTATATATCATTAATAATAATATATTATTTTTAGAAATGAGAGTATTTTCGGAATGGAGTTGGGACATATTAAGGTATTTATGGAATACAAATTTTAGTTTGGAAAGGTATAGGCATTCTATTTGTTTTTGGATGGAAAGCTCATTCCACCAAAATGGTGGAAACATCATTCCAATAGAATGCTCTTTCCATTAAATTTTAACCAACCTACCAAACATTGAGAATGAAATCATTTCCATTGCTTTCCAGCTAACCAAACACTGTCTAAGGGTCAGACTGTGTTTGGTTGGCTGGAAAGCAATGGAATGGAATGGAATGGAAAGGATTTCATTCTCAATGTTTGGTTGGTTTAGAGATTGGCGTTTCCCCTCGGGGCCCCATGCCCCACGGGCCCCCATGAGGTTTTGGGGGCAAAATTTGTCCCCAAATGGATTTTGGGGGTGGGGATGGGGGCAAAGTTTACCCCCAAATATATTTTGGGGGAGGTGGTGGGGGTACCTCCCCCCAAACCCAAAACCCCATTTCTTCCAAATAAATATATATATATATATATATATATATTATTTTTATTTTTATTTTTATATAAAAATTTTAACAACTAAAAAAATTATAAATTATAATATTAACATTAACATGTGTCACTGGTTGGTGGTTATAATATTAACATTGTATTTTGAGATTATTTTGTATTGCATTTTGAATTTTGTATTATATTTTTATTACTTTTTGGATTGAATATTTTAACAATGTCAAATTAATGATTGCAATGTCCGGATTCCAAATTTTAAATTCTAATTTTCGGATTGAAAATTAAAGTTTTAGAATTAAAATTGAAAAGAAATATAAGAAATTGGTTTTGGAGAGGGGGGACCTGCCCCCAAAACGCTCTCACCCCTAGTCCCCCAAATGGGTTTTAGGGGAGGTGGTGGGGGAGGCTTAAGGAATGGGGTGGGGGTGGGGTTACCCTCCCCCGACCCATTGGGCCCCACGCCCATCCCTAATTCTAAGCCCTAAATTAAATCTTTGCTACTAACTTTAAATAATGACATATGTCACTTCTATATAAAAATAAACGATCTATAACTATATTGTATTATATTATACATGTTTTATGAAATTAAGTACTTCAAAGTTAATTAATTACTAAAATTAACTATTTAAAAATAATAGTAAATAATGACACATGTCTATAGTATTATATTAGAAATTACCTATTGATTAGTTTATTTATAATGTGATAAATTAATTACTTAAGACCTTTGCAAAACGATAGAGTAAAGGAAATTTGGGTAAGGAATTATGAGACACATATTTCATTAATTAATTACATTATATATAATATTTGAACCGTAAACCGTAAACCGTAGACTTTAAAGACTTAAAACCCAAGACCCTAAATTAATTAATTAGCAAAATTAAACAATTGAAAATAATAGTAAATAATGACACGTCTACTTAATATAATTATAATGTATTTAAGATATTTGCAAAACGCTAGCATAAAGGAAATTTGGATATCATGAGACGCATATTTCATTAATTAATTATATTATATATTTTTTTTGAACCGTGAACAATAAATCGTAGACTCTGTACCCTATACCCACCAACCCTAAACCATAGAAATGCAAAATAAATAAATAAATAAAACATGAACCCTAAAGGCTCTATATATATAATTTTTGAATCCTGAACCCTAGACCTTAAACCCTAAACCCTAAATTAAATAAATAGTCAAATTAAATATTAAAAGATTTATAAATAATAGTAAATAATGACACATATCTATTGTATTACAAAATACCTAGTAAATTAATTTGTTAGTATAATTATAACATGATAAATTAATTACATAAGACATTTGCAAAACGCTAACGCAAAGGAAATTTGAGTAAAAAATTATGAGACGCATATTTTGTTAGATAATTCTATTATATATAATTTTTAGACTCTTAACCGATATCCTAAAACACTAAATCCTAAACGATAAAGGTCACTGGACCCTAAGCCCTAAATTAAACCTTTATTAATAACATTAAATGTTGACACACGTCACTTCTATATAAAAATAAGCTATTTATATTATATTATATATGATTTATGAAATTAAGTACTACTAAATTAATTAATCACTAAAATTAAATATTTAAAAATAGTAGTAAAAAGTGACACGTCTACTGTATTATATTAAAAACTACCTACTAAATTAATTTGATTAGAATAATTATAATGTGATAATTTGATTACTTAAAACATTTGAAAAATGATAGAGTAAAGGAAATTTGGATAAAGAATTATAAGATGCTTTACTTCGTAAATTAATTATATTATATATAATTTTTAAACCATAAACAGTAAACTCTAAACCTTGATCCTAAAAGCCTGAGACTTTAGACCCTAAAAACCATAAATGCTAAACCCATAACCCAAAAGACCCTAGAAGCCATAAACCTTAAAGACCTTAAAGACCCTAGAAACCCTAAAAACCCTAAACCTTAAACTCTGAAGACACAAGAGACCCTAGACCCTAAAAACCCTTGATCTTAAGAACCCAAAACCCTAGACCTTAACTTAAATAATTAGTAAAATTAAACATTTGTAAATAATAGTAAATAAAGACATATCTACTAAATTAATTTCTTAGTATTACTATAATGTGATTAATCAACTATTTAAGACATTTACAAAACGTCAACTAAAATTTAGACAAAGATTTATGATACACATATTTCACTAATTAATTATATTATATAATTTTTGAACCCTGAACCCTAGATCTTAGATCCTAAACGCTAAATTAATTAATTAGTAATTGGATATTTATATATAATAGTAAATAATGACACTTGTCTATTTTATTATATTAGCTATTTTATTATATTATAAAATACCTAGTAAAATAATTTGTTAGAATAATTATGTAATAAATTAATTACTGAAGACGCTAACGTAAAGAATTATAAGACGCATATTACATTAATTAATTATAATATATAATATTTTGAACCCTAAACCATAATTTCGAACAATAAACCTTAAAACCTAAGGATCCCTACACTCTGAATTAAATTTTTATTAATAACATTAAATAATGACATATGTCACATCTATATAAAGTAAGCTATTTATATTATATTATATTATATTTACTAACACGTCTACTGAATTAATTTGTTAGTATAATTATAATGTGATTAATCAATTATTTAAAACATTTACATTAATTAATTAATTAATTAAGACCTTTACAAAACGCCAATGAAAATTTTGATGAATATTTATGAGACACATATTTCACTGATTATTTATATTATATAATTTTTGAACCTTCAACCCTTGACCTTAGACAGTAAACGTTAAATTAATTAATTAGTAAAATTGGATATTTATAAATAATAGTGAATAATGACACTTATCTATTTTATTATATTAGAAAATACTTAGTAAAATAATTTATCAGTAAAATTAGGTGATAAATTAATTACTTAAGACATTAATATAAAGAATTATGAGACGTATATTTTATTAATTAATTATAATATATAGAACTTTGAACCCTAAACAATAACCCGAACACAAACCTTAAACCTTAAAAATCCCTAGACCCTAAATTAAATTTTAATTAATAACATTAAATAATGACATATGTTACATCTATATAAAGTAAGATATTTATATTATATTATATTATATTTACTAACACGCCTACTAAATTATTTGTTAGTATAATTATAACGTAATTAATCAATTATTTAAAACATTTACATTAATTAATTATTTAAGAAATTTACAAAACGCCAACGAAAATTTAGACAAAGATTTATGAGACACATATTCCACTAATTAATTATATTATATCATTTTTGAACTCTGAACCCTAGACCTTAGACCATAAAAACTAAATTAATTAATTAGTAAAATTGAACATTTATAAATAATAGTAAATAATGAGACTTGTGTATTTTATTATATTAGAAAATACCTGGCAAACTAATTTGTTAGTATAATTATGTGATAAATTAACTACTTAAGACGCTAACATAAAAAATTATGAGACTCATATTTCATTAATTAATTATAATATATATAACTTTGAACCCTTAACCATAACCTCGAACACTAAACCTTAAACCTTAAGAATTCCAAGACCCTAAATTAAATTTTTATTAATAATATTAAATAATGACATGTCACATCTATATAAAATAAGCTATTAATATTATATTAAATTAAATATTATTACATGATATTAAGTACTACAAAGCCTACTAAATTAATTTGTTAGATAATTATAATGTGATTAATAAGTTATTTAAAACATTTACATTAATTAATTATTTAAGTCCTTTCCAAAACGCAGATGAAAATTTGGAAAAAAAAAAATTTATGTGACACATATTTCACAAATTAGTTATATTATATAATTTCTAAACCCTGAACCCAAGACCTTAGATAGTAAACACTAAATTAATTAATTATTAAAATTGGATATTTATAAATAATAGTTAATAATGACACTTGTCTATTTTATTATTTTAGAAAATACCTAGTAAAACAATTTGTTAGTATAATTATGTAATAAATTAATTACTTAAGACGCTAACGTAAAGAACTATGAAACGCATATGTCAATAATTAATGATAATATATAATACTTTGAATCTTAAACCATAACTTTGAACACTAAGCGTTAAACCCTAAGGATCTCAATATCCTAAATTAAATTTGTATTAAAAATATTAAATAATGATATATGTCACATCAATATGAAGTAAGCTATTTATTTATATTATATTATATTATATTTACTAACACACCTACTAAATTAATTTGTTAGTATAATTATATACAATTAATTAATTATTTAAAACAATTATATTAATTAATTACTTAAGAAATTTACAAAACGCCAACGAAAATTTGGACAAAGATTTATGAGACACATATTTCACTAATTGATTATATTATATAATTCCTGAACTCTGACCTTAGACCTTAAATGCTAAATTAATTAATTATTTAAATTGGATATTTATAAATAATAGTAAATAATGACATTTGTCTCTTTTATTATATTAAAAAGTACCTAGTAAAATAATTTGTTGGTATAATTATGTAATAAATTAATTACTTAAGACACTAACATAAAAAATTATGATACGCATATTTCGTTAATTAATTATAATATATAATACTTTGAATCCTAAACCGTAACCTAGAACAATAAACCATAAACCCTAAGGATCCCTAGACCCAAAATTAAATTTTTATTAACAACATTAAATAATGACATATGTCATATATATATAAAAATTAAGATATTTATATTATATTATATTATATTGTAAGTATAATTATAATGTGATTAATCAATTATTTAAAACTTTTGTATTAATTAATTATTTAAGACATTTATAAAACGCCAATGAAAATTTAGACAAAGATTTATGAGACACATATTTCAGCAAATTAGTTATATTATTTAATTTCTGAACCCTTAACTTTAGACCTTAGAAACTAAACGCTAAATTAATTAATAAGTAAATTTGGTTATTTATAAATAGTAGCAAATAAAGGTACTTGTCTATTTTATTATATCAGAAGATACTAGAAAAAAAAAATTGTTAGTATAATAATTTAAAAAATTAGTTACCTAAGACGCTAACATAAAGAATTATGAGAAACATATTTTATTAATTAATTATAATATATATAACTTTGAACCATAAACCATAACCCTGAACACTAAACCTTAAACCCTAAGGATCCATAGACCCTAAATTAATTTTTTTTTTTAATAACATTAAATAATGATATATGTCACATCTATATAAGATAAACTATTTATATTATATTATATGAAATTAAGTACTAATACGTCTACTAAATTAATTTGTTAATGTAATTATAACGTGATTAATAAATTATTTAAAACATTTACATTCACCAATTATTTAAGAAATTTACAAAATGCCAACGAAAATTTACGCAAAGATTTATGAGACACATATTTCATTAATTAATTACAATATATATATATATATATATATATAACTTTGTACCCTTAACTGTATGAATCTTAAATCCCTAGACCCTAAATTAAATTTTTATTATTAACACTAAATAATGACATATGTCATATCTTTATAAAGTAAGCTGTTTATATTATATTATATTATATTTACTAACACGCTTACTAAATTAATTTGTTAGTATAATTATAATGTGATTAATCAATTATTTAAAATATTTAAATTAATTATGTTTAAGAAATTTACAAAACATCAACAAAAATTTGGATAAAGATTTATGAGAAACATATCTCACTAATTAAGTATATTATATAATTCCTGAACCCTAAACCCTAGACCTTAGACCCTAAACACTAAATTAATTAATTATTAAAATTGGATATTTATAAATAATAATAAATAACGACACTTGTCTATTTTATTATATTAGAAAATACCAAGTAAAACAATTTGTTAGTATAATTATGTAATAAATTAATTACTTAAGACGCTAACATAAATAATTATGATACGCATATTTCGTTAATTAATTATAATATATAATACTTTGAACCTTAAGCCATAACCTCGAACACTAAACATTAAACTCTAAGGATCCAAATACCCTAAATTAAATTCTTATTAAAAACATTAAATAAGCTATTTATATTATATTATATTATATTTACGAAATTAATTTGTTAGTATAATTATAATGTGATTACCAATTATTTAAAACATTTATATTGATTAATTATTTAAGAAATTTACAAAACGCCAATGAAAATTTAGACAAAGATTTATGAGACATATTTAATTAATTAATTATATTATATAACTTCTAAACTCTGAACCATATACCTTAGACAGTAAATACTAAATTAATTAATTAATAAAATTGGAATTTTGTAAATAATAGTAAATAATAACACTTGTCTATTTTATTACATTAGAAAATTCCTAATAAAATAATTTGTTAGTATAATTATGTGATAAAATTAATTACTTAAGAAGCTAACATAATGAATTATGAGACCCGTACATCATTAATTAATTATAATATATATAACTTTGAACCCTTAACCTTCAAACACAAAACCTTAAACCTTAAGGATCCCTAGACCCTTTATTAAATTTTTATTAGTAACATTAAATAATGGCATATGTAACATCTATATAAAGTAAGCTATTTATATTGTATTATATGAAATTAAGTTCTAACACGTCTATATAATTATAATGTGATTAATAAATTATTTAAAACATTTACATTCACCAATTATTTAAGAAGTTTACAATGAGTCAAAGAAAATTTAAACAAAATTTATGAGATACATATTTGATTAATTAATTACAATATATATAACTTTGAACCCTTAACCTTCGAACACAAAACCTTAAACCTTAAGGATCCCTAGACCCTAAATTAAATTTTTATTAAAAACATTAAATAATGACATATCACATCTATATAAGCTAAGCTATTTATATTATATTATATGAAATTAAGCACTAACATGTATGTATAATTATAATGTGATTAATAAATTATTTAAAACATTTGCATTCACCAATTATTTAAGAAATTTACAAAAACGCCAACAAAAATTTAGGCAAAGATTTATGAAACACATATTTCATTAATTAATTACAATATATATAACTTTGAACTCTTAACCATAACCTCGAACACTGAACCTTAAATCCCAAGAATCCCTAAACCCTAAATTAAATTTTTAGTATAATTAAATTTATAGTATAATTATAATGTGATTAATCAATTATTTAAAACATTCCATTAACCAATTATTTAAGACATTTACAAAACGTCAACGAAAATTTGGACAAAAATTTATGAGACGCATATTTCATTAATTAATTATATTATATAATTTTTGAACCCTAACCTCAGACATTAGAGCTTAAACGCTAAATTAATTAATTAGTAAAATTGGATATTTATAAATAATAATAAATAATGACACTTGTCTATTTTATTATATTAGAAAATACCTATTAAAATAATTTGTTAGTGTAATTATGTAATAAATTAATTACTTAAGATGCTAACATAAAGAATTATGAGACGCAAAGTTCATTAATTAATTATAATATCAATAATGCTAAATATCTCACCTACAATCCCACAATTTTCATCCCAACACATGTGGCAGCTGAGGTGTTACTTGATGAGTGGATACACATTAATTGATATTTATCTCTCTTACCTATGTATTCACTTACCAATTAATGTTTGTCCACTCACCAAGTGACATCTCAACTGCCACATGTGTTGGGATGGAAATTGTGGGATTGTAGGTGAGATGTGTAACATTACTGTTATAATATATAAAACTTTGATCCCTAAACCATAACCCAGTACACTAAACCTTAAACCCAAGGATCCCTAGACCCTTAATTAAATTTTTATTAATAACATTAAATAACGACATATGTCATTAGCTAATTATAGTACTACTAAATTGTTAGTATAATTATAATGTGATTAATCAATTATTTAAAACATTTACATTAATTAATTATTTAAGACATTTACAAAACACTAACGAAAATTTAGACAAAGATTTATGAAACACATATTTCACTGATTAGTTATATTATATAATTTATGAACCTTGAACCTTGAGCCTTAGACCTTAGAAACTAAATGCTAAATTAATTAATTAGTAAAATTGGAAATTTATAAATAATAGTTACAGCTTAAAAACCCAAAACCTCATACCCTAGACCACTTACCCTAAATTATAAAGTTAATGTTTCTGGATACTTGTTCTTGATTCATGACTGGATAGATCATCAAAAACTCTTAATGCAAGTATTCTTTTTTGAATAGTCCATGCATTATTCATATAATGGCAAGTGACACCCAAATATAAATGTATTCGCTAATGGTTACTTCAATTATTTTTCAAAATATTTTTCCAACTTCCTTGTTTCTTTGTAATAAATGTTCTGAAGTGTTTTTTGTGAGAGTGACTCTAGAAACGCGATATGCAGCAGGATTTAATGTTATTTGACAATAATTAATAAAACCAACATTTTTACCAAAACTAAATAGTAAATGGGTGGGGTGGGTATTTATAGAAAAGAAATGAAAAAAAATAATAATAATAACAAGTGAGCCGTTGGAGGCCTAATGGCCTGTTGACGTCAACAGTTAAGTTTAACTAACGGTAGGAGGTGTAGATATCAATTTTTGATAAAGTTGTTTCTAAATGTAAAAAGACAAACCTCATGGAGTTTAGTGCAATTTGCTCAAAAATATCTTTAAAAAGAAAAGAAAAGAAAAAAAAAAAAAAGCCAGAAGTCAACATTTGAACCTTAACCCTAACCGTGGAGAGAGAAAAAAGAAATTTAGAGAGAGAAACTAGAGTTGTAGATAAACTAGAACTTTAACAAAAAGGAGGACACATGTTGCTCTATAAGGAATGACTGGCTAGTAGGTTACGACCTTACGGGAAGAAATTTTTTAATTTGTTTTACGAAGGCGAACCACATTCCTAGTGTTTTGAATTATGCTTTTTGTAAGTTTGGGTTTGATGGTTTTGTAAAAAGTATTGCGAGTGTATTGATTTTTGTTCGGCGTGTAAGCATTGATTCCTTCTACCACGTGTCGAATCGAATCGAATACAAGTTGAATTGTAATTGGGTGACTCAAATTTTACTCAACTCAAACCCAACATTTAATTTATTGGGTTTGAAAATTAAAACTCAAACTCATTTGCTATTTTAAGGGATATTAACAAAATCCCCCATGTAGTTTGACCTATTTTCCATTTCCCCCATCTAATTTCATTAATGATCATTCCACCCCTATTGGTTACTCTATTTTCCATTAATATCTAAAATTAAGAAAATTATGAAAAATTAATTAAGAAAATTATTATAAACAAGCATATTATAATTAAGAAAATTATACACAAATTGAAAATAAATAAAATTAAGAAAATAAGAAAATTAAGAAAAATAAATAAAATAAAAATAAATACACAAATTAATATAAACAAGCATATTATAATTCAGCTATAACTTATATCTAAAATTAAATTATATATATATAAACTATCTTTTGAAAAACTTTAATGACAAAATTGTCCAAAATTAAACATTTTTTTTGGGTTTTAATAACCCAACATATTAATGACCACACCCAATAAAGCTAGACCTACAACTGCTTTTTACGATTGAGTTTGGATTGAATTAGTGGGTTGTGTATTTGTGTGTAATTCTACCGGATCTAGATGCATGTATACTAATTGACTTCCATATTTATTTAAATTTACTTTTGATTTTTTTTTTTTTTTTTTTTGAAATACTACAATAATTCAGGATTTAGGAAGGGGGGTAGACTCGAACCCAGAACATCAATGTGTAGATCTTAAGGGCAAACCAATGGGTTAACCTCATATTATCCATTTACTTTTGATTTGACTAGTATACAAACTGCATATTTATTTACACATTATCTTAAAAAGGAATAAATCCATCACTTTCTTTTTATAATTACTGTATAATAATTCTTACCTCCAACATTTATTTTTTTGGTTAAGATATTTGGATTATATTGCGAATTTTTCAGGATATGAATCTATTTTTTTATATCGGAATTTATTAAAGTTTTCTTGAAACGTCTACCTTTCTTCTTATACATACAGCCATACAGGTAACAACTTCATTCATTCATTATGAGCATTTCAAATAATTGTCATGGTTATGGATGTTGAAGAAGAAGGACGAGACAAAAGAGCAAGTGAAGTAGGATTAGAAGGAGGATAATCGAAATAGGAAGATGACGATCACTAAGAAAACTCAAATGGATTGATGATGACGTGAAGGGGTGACGTCTTGGTCGAAAATGTCAGGTCCAATAGTTGAGGTCTAGGAAGCAAGCAACAACATGATAGCAGCATGAATTGTGGAGTGATATGAAGGCTCTCGTGCAAGTAAGACTGTAAGAGTAATGGAAATCAGGGCCCCTTTCACTTAAGAAGAGTCTAGTATTTATGAGTCCACTTCAAAACGATGCTGAAATCTCGGGACGAGATCATCGGTTTTATCTCGAGAATCTCAGAATTGATGAAGAACATTATTGAAACTCTAAATGTCATTACCTCTTTTGATTTAAGTATTTAACTAGTATACAAAATTGATAAAGTCAAAGAATTATTATTGGATAGAGGAATATCCTCCTTGTGTTCTTAGCTTTGTAATGGCAGATGGCCGGTTTGTTATCCCCGTTTGTCTTTTATAAATCTTCTTTTTGTTATAAAAAAAAAAAAAAAAAAAAGAAGATAAAATCAAAGAATTTACTGTATCTTATAAAGGATTAATTCCATAACTTTCTCTCATAATTACTGTATACTAATTATTGTCTCTCAAATTATTTTTTTGGTCAAGCTATTCGGATTATATTGCGAATTTTTTGAGATATGAATCTATTTTCTTCTCTCTGAATTCATTTACTATATACTAATTCTTGCCTCCAATATTTATTTTTTGGCCAATATATTCGGATTATATTGCGAATTTTTCGGGATATGAATATATTTTCTACTCTTGGAATTTATTTACTATATAATAATTATTGCCTCCAATATTTATATTTTTGTTAAGATATTCGGATTATATTGCGAATTTTTCAGGATATTAATCTATTTTCTTAACTAAGAGTTTATTAAGGTTTTCTAGAAACGTCTACATTTCTTCTTATAAATATAGGTAACAACTGTTGGAAAATTCCATCATGTGAGGCCATACATATAAATATTAAATGTGTTATGCTATCTTTGGTTAAGTCTAAATTAAAGTGGTCTAATTAAGATTTAAAGTATTAAGGCTTAAGGGTATAATTGTTATGGAATTAATGTGTAGATACCATAATGCTATATCTAATTTGATGAGGGGCTAAATTAGAAATAGTAAAACCTATAATAATCTAATTATTATATATTAGGGTTATGGTCCCCAAATTACACGATCTTTTCAGTTTGTCTGTATTCCAATCAATAGAGCAATAGAGAACTTTTAGAGTTCACAAAGATCGTGATAATTTGGAAGATCACAACCCGTCCACCAACATCCGGCAATGGATTCAGGTACGCTTCCGCTTTCTATTATCTCTCTTTTCTCTTGAATTGATATGAGTTATTAATATGTATTTAGGGTTTGATTAATCTGATATAGAAACATGTTTAGGTTCATATTCGGATTGATTATGCGCCTATTCATGTTGATTAAGTATTAATCAAATTACTTACAAGTGGTATCAGAGCCACCCATGATCGATTCTTGAGAATTTAAGGAATTTTCGGAGATTTGTTGTGTTGGTAAATCACCGTTGTGATATATGTTAGTTTAATAAATTGGTGAATGGTATCAAATATATTGTTTAATATATATATTAATGATATATGTTATCTGATATGTTGTTAAAGAAATAAAGAATTTTTTTTTTTTTTTTTTTGGGTTTTGCTTTGTTCATACTTCATCTGCTGCTTTAAAAAGCATATTTATTGTGTAATATATATGTTGAATCCACGAATACATATATATCCAATATTTGGTACTGTACTGATGCTTGCGTATTGGATTCAGTGAACAAAATTATTTTGGTGTTGTATTGATGCTTGCGTATTGATAGTGAACAAAATTGATTCAGTTTTGTGAATATTGTTCGAGTTTTTGGGTATCACACCAGACCGTAATTATAAATATATAAATACATATATATATATATATATAAATTCATGGATTCAATGTCTGCAAGTGATTGAATTGAGTTGCATCTAGGGATTTCGGTAGGTTATATATCTGTGTTTTAGGTGCAATTTTTCACACCTATGCATGTGTTTCACCATGAATCGGGTCGATGTCTTAGACCCACGCCCACCAGACCCGTCACGATCTGGCGGCCGGCGTGGCTTTGTATGAGTCGATTGTTGGCTCGCGTTCAGTCGGTCGGTCTGTCGTTGGTGGGGTGCTGTCGTTCGTCGTCTCCTCCTAGTGATGGCGTGAAGCTTAGGCGGCGGCGTAACACGAACCTAGGGTTTACAGACTTATTTTTTTGCTCAGGCCCTTCTCTTGAAAATTTGAAATTCTTGAGGGTCTGTTTTGTAATTATTTTAGGCCATTATGTGATTTTGATAAAATATTAGGGTATTTTGTTATTATTGAAACTTTAGGGGCCTTTCTGTAACTTTGCAGACTTAGGGGCCGATTTATAATTTTAAAATTAAGGGACCTTTCTATAATTTTACATAATCAGGGGCCGTTTTGTAATTTATTAAAAAATAATAATAATAATAATAAAATTTTCAACTCAAATTTAAATATTTTTGGTATACCTTTTATGGTTAAATAAAGTAGTCCATCATTCTAAATGGTCTAATTGAAACAAGATGTCGCCAAAGTGACCTCTTTTGTGTAGATTGTTCATAAGGGATCTTGGATGTTTGTGTGTGTGTAAATTCATGCGGGAATTAGCCGGTCCGAAGGAAGGTTAATACTTGGCCGAATTGCATACACACCTGTGGTGGTAAACATGTGGCAATTATAAGGCTAAACATGTGGCAATTATAAGGCTTTACATGTGAATAATAAGGCAATCCAAAGATAGATTTATTATTTGACATGAATTATTGTTAATGTTTGATCACTACAACAAGAGTACCATTTACAATTAATATTACTGTCCAAAAGACTTGATATTAATGTTGTGTTAGGTATCTTGAGATGAGATTTACCATTATTTGAATTTGTTGATTATTGTATTTGGTTATTAATGTGAACATGTTTGTTTGTTTGTTTTGTTCTCTTTACAGCTAGTGTTTCTACTATATCTGCTAATATCAACTCTATTCCCATGCTTGATGGGACCAACTTTAAGGATTGGAAAGAGAACATAGAAATTGTTCTCGGCTACATGGATCTAGACCTTGCACTTCAGAGTAAGCAGCCCGCTTCTCTTACGGATGCAAGGTCTCTTGATGACAGGAAGAACTTTGAGAAATAGGATCGCTCAAATCTCATGAATCTTATGATCATCAAGCGCGGCATTCCGGAGGCATTTAGGGGTGCGGTATCTAAAGAGATAACCAAAGCCAAAGAGTTTCTAGCCGAAATTGAAAAGCGTTTTACGAAAAACGATAAGGTAGAAACAAGCACATTTTTGCAAAGCTTGATTTCTATGAAGTACAAAGGCAAGGGGAACATAAGGGAGTACATTATGGAAATGTCTCATATTGCTTCTAAGCTTAAGGCATTGAAGCTTGAACTGTCTGATGACTTGCTCGTGCATTTGGTATTAATATCACTTCCTGCACAATATGGTCAATTTAAGGTAAGTTACAACTGTCAAAAGGAGAAATGGACTCTTAATAAGCTCATTTCTTACTGTGTGCAAGAGGAAGAGAGATTGAAGCAAGATAGGACCGAAAGTGCTCATTTGGCTAGCACCTCTAAGGATAAGAGCAAAAAGAGAAAGAATATTGAAGCTGCTAAGGGTCCAGCTCAAAAGAAACAACAACAGGACAAGGAGAGTTGTTTCTTTTGCAACAAGCCTGGACATGTGAAGAAAAACTGTACCAAGTATCATGGTTGGCGTGCAAAGAAAGGTACATTTCTTACTTTGGTTTGTTCTGAGGTAAATTTAGCTTCAGTAACTAGAAACACGTAGTGGTTAGATTCTGGTGCTACTACTCACATCAGTGTTTCTATGTAGGGTTGCTTGAGCTACCGAAAGCCAAGTGATGTTGAAAGACACATCTTCATAGGCGATGGCAAGTCGGTAGAAGTAGAGGCGATAGAGCATTTTAGGTTGTTATTAGGAACTGGTTATTATTTGGATTTATCAGATACTTTTATTGTACTGTCTTTTAGACGAAATTTGGTTTCAGTTTCTTTATTGGACAAGTCTGGTAATTATTGTTCATTTGGAAACAATCAATTCAGTTTATCTATAAATTCAAATGTTGTTGGAACCGGTTCTTTATGTGTATATGACAACTTATATTTGCTTGATACAATCGTTTCTTATAATGAAACCTTACATGTGGAATCACGAGGTACTAAACGCAAACTAAGTAAAGAAAATTCGGCCACATTATAACACAAACGCTTAGGTCAAATATCTAAAACTAGAGTTGAGCGACTTGTGTCTGATGGGATTTTAGAATCCTTTAACTTTACAGACTTTGATATTTGTATTGATTGCATCAAGGGAAAACAGATCAAAATAAAGAAATTAGGTGCCAACAAAACTACAAACCCTTAGAATTGATACACACAGATATTTGTGGACCATTCCCTACAGTTTCCTGGAATGGCCAACAGTATTTCATATCATTCATAGATGATTACTCACGCTATGGGTACCTATTTCTTATTCATGATAAATCACAGTCTTTGGACGTGTTCAAAGCATTTAAAGCTAAAGTTGAGAACCAACTCAACAAAAGAATAAAAAGTGTCAGGTCTGACCGTGGTGGTGAATACTATGGTAGATATGACAGTTCAGGTGAACAACGTCCAGGACCATTTGCTAAATTCTTAGAGGAATGTCGAATCGTCCCACAGTACACCATGTCAGGATCACCTAGCATGAGTGGTGTAGCTGAAAGGCGAAACCGGACTCTTAAGGATATGGTAAGAAGTATGATTAGTCATTCCTCCTTACCAGAGTCACTTTGGGGAGAAGCACTCAAAACAGCAGCTTATATTCTGAACCGAGTGCCAACTAAAGCAGTTGGGAAAACACCTTATGAGCTTTGGACAGGCAGAAAGCCTAGTCTAAAGCATTTTCACATTTAGGGATGTCCAGCAGAGGCAAGACCTTACGGGCCACATGAAAAGAAATTGGACTCTAAAACTGTAAGCAGCTACTTCGTTGGCTACTCTGAGCGATCTATGGGCTATAAGTTTTATGATCCCACACTTAGGTTAATTTTTGAGACGGGAACTGCCATATTTTTTTAGGATGTTGAGTTTAGGGGGAGAAATAAGGTTAGAGACATTGTCTTTGAGGAGGAATCGGTTTCGATTCCCACTATCGCTTTTGACAATGTGCAGGTTTCTATACCTGTCATTGATCAAGAAGCGAATCCGGATCCTCAACCAGAAAATGTTGATCAACCCCCTATTCAAAATGAGGTAATTATTCCTGAGGAACAAACTCAACAACCTCAAGAACCAGTGTCATTAAGGCGATCCACTAGAGAAAGGAGAAATGCTATTCCGGACGATTTTATCGTATTTATCCAGGAACATGAGAAAGACATTGGAATGGTGGAAGATGATCCAATCAACCTCCATCAAGCCATGCAAGGTTTCAACTCTCAAAAGTGGATTGATGCTATGAATGAGAAGTATAAGTCTATGCAAGACAATAAGGTTTGGGAACTTGTCCCATTACGAGAAGGTGTGAAACCCATTGGTTGTAAATGGATTTTTAAAACCAAAAGGGATTCGAAAGGTAATGTAGAGAGGTATAAGGCTCGCTTTGTAGCTAAAGGCTTTACCTAAAAGAAAGGGACTGACTTTAAAGAGACGTTCTCTCCAGTTTCAACGAAAGACTCTTTTAGGATAATCATGGCACTTGTTGCACATTTTGACTTTGAGCTTCATTAGATGGATGTCAAGACGGTGTTTCTCAATGGTGACATTGACGAAATAATTTATATGGTGCAACCAGAAAACTTTGAGTCGGGAGACCCAAAGAATATGGTCTGCAAATTGACAAAATCTATTTATGGACTCAAGCAAGCTTCCCCGTCAATGGTACCACAAGTTTCATCAAGTGATTATCTCGTTTGGTTTTGAGATAAACGTTGTTGATAATTGTGTGTATCACAAATTCAGTTGGAGTAAGCACATATTCCTGGTTTTATATGTCGACGACATACTGCTTGCCACAAATGATATAGGCATGTTGCACGAAACCAAGAGATTTCTATTAAAGAATTTTGAGATGAAAGATCTTGGTGATGCCTCTTTTGTATTAGGGATCCAGATACAACGAGATCGTTCTCGGGGTATTCTTGGATTATCACAAAGG
This sequence comes from Acer negundo, assembly GCA_035582765.1. NCBI lineage: Eukaryota > Viridiplantae > Streptophyta > Magnoliopsida > Sapindales > Sapindaceae > Acer > Acer negundo. The sequence goes on along the minus strand of CM069238.1, from coordinate 12,314,682 downwards.
AGCTATATCGATAAAGTGCTCAAAAGGTTTGGCATGTAGGACAGTAAACCAGGTGACACCCCTGTCCCTAAAGGAGACAAGTTTAGTCTCAATCAGTGCCCTAAAAATAACCTTGAAGTTAAGGAAATGCAGAAGATTTCCTATACATCAGCTGTAGGTAGTCTAATGTATGCTCAAGTGTGTACGCGTCCGGATATTGCGTACATTGTTGGTATGTTAGGTAGATATTTAAATAACCCTAGGATGGATCATTGGAAAGCAACCAAAAGGGTTATGAGGTATTTGCAGAGAACAAAAGATCACATGCTCACATATAAGAGATCAGATCAATTGGAGATCATAGGGTATTCCAACTCCAATTATGATGGATGCCAAGATAATAGGAGATCCACATTAGGTTACATATACCTGTTGGCTGGTGGAGTTATTTCTTGGAGGAGTGCCAAACAGACACTCATAGCTTTTTCCACCATGGCAGCAAAATTTGTAGCATGCTATGAGGCATCCAAATATGTGATATGGCTACGAAATTTTGTCACTGGGCTGCGCATTCTGTTGGGTATTGAAAGACCACTCAAACTATATTATGACAATAAGTCAGCAGTGCTATATTCCAACAACAACATGAGCTCATCTAGGTCAAAGCATATTGACATTAAGTTCCTAGTTGTAAAGGTGAGAGTGCAGAGTGGACAGATATCCATAGAGCATATTTTGACAAACTCCGTGATAGCGGATCCACTTACAAAGGGATTACCACCCAAGGTCTTTCATGAGCACATTGTCATATGGGTGTTATTTTGTGTGAGGATATCACATTATAGTGGGAGTTTGTATCATTTTGCATTTTATTGCTTTATATTTGATTTTTTGGACATACATATGCATTTATGTATTTGGATATTTTTTTGATCAGAAATAAAGTATTAAGTTCATTTCACTCTGTTGCATTATGTTAAGCATTTATCTCACTTAGGAAAAAAGTAGGACTAGTTGGAAACAGACATGTATAGATCACATTGCATGTAATTTCCATGCTACGCATCCATGATTGATCTATGTCATTTGGTTATGTTGGTGTACGTGACCATTGATGGGTTTAATCACGCTAAATGTGACGAAAACCGCTTTGATCCTAGAACAGCATAATCAATGAACGAGATTGTTCCGATATACCCAAAATTGTGATAGCAAAATTTTAGAGCTCATAAAGTCATACACATTTGTATAATTACATGTGGCCCAGTGGGAGATTGTTGGAAAATTCCATCATGTGGGGCCACACATATAAATATTAAATGTGTTATGCTATCTTTGGTTAAGCCTAAATTAAAGTGATCTAATTAAGATTTAAAGTATTAAGGCTTAAGGGTATAATTGTTATGGAATTAATGTGTAGATATCATAATGCTATATCTAATTTGATGAGAGGCCAAATTAGAAATAGTAAAACCTATAATAATCTAATTATTATATATTAAGGTTATGGTCCTCAAATTACATGATCTTTTCAGTTTGTCTGTATCCTCATCAACAGAGCAATAGAGAACTTTTAGGGTTCACAAAGATCGTGATAATTTGGAAGATCACAACCCGTCCACCAACATCCGGCAATGGATTCAAGTACGCTTCCGCTTTCTATTATCTCCCTTTTCTCTTAAATTGATATGGGTTATTAATATGTATTTAGGATTTGATTAATCTGATATAGAAACATGTTCAGGTTCAGATTCGGATTGATTATGTGCCTATTCATGTTGATTAAGTATTAATCAAATTACTTACAACAACTTCATTCATCATGAACATAATTTCAGATAAATATCATACTTATAGACGATGAAGAAGAAGGACAAGGCAAAAGAGCAGGTGATGTAGGATTAGAAGAAGGAGAATCGAAATAGGAAGATGACGATCTTAGAGAAAACTCGATTTCATCGAATCAGTAACTTACTAGAAATTATAGGGGTGAGATGTATTTAAATCTTTGCACATAAATTTTTAATTATATTTACAATTTGTTTGAAAGAAGGAATCAACTGATCATAAACTCTTTAATTATGAGGATATCATTTGTGAGACTGTGACTTGAATGTCACATTGTCACTGCCAAGTGCCAACCAACTTAGAATGACCAAAACCAAGGGAAGACATGATGGATTTTTGATAATAATATGAATATATTCCATTTGTTTCTTGTCTCTTCTTCAGTTCTTCTTCTAATATATAATTTTGCAGCCAACTCCAGAGTCCAATAAAGCTAGTTTGATTATTCATGGTCTTGTTGATAAGGTACTTTCTAGTAAGAATGAGTCATTTTTATTAAGAAGAGATTAAATTGCAAAACAACAGGAGATCGCGGGGATTGTCCAAATCCCTCCTTCGGTTCGAGTTGATCTTTTCCAAATTATCAAATTATCAGATTCATGTCGATCTCTTCCTTCCCTGTTACTTACTTCTTATAATTGAACCTTTTTCGATGTTATGTCCTAATCGAAATTCTTTATTTACAGGAAAGTGTTTCCAATACTCTGTCAGTGGATTTTGAGATTTGTTTGTTCTTCCATTTTCATCAATGAACCAGGGAAATTTTTAATCCTTCACATTTGTCGTAAAGGTTGCAGTATTCCCAGTAAACTTTCAGGTGAGTCTCCGTACTTGTATTGGCCCTGAGCATCATTAATTTGTTGAGTTCTACTCTTAGGAAAAAAGCTTGAACAAAATGTACAGTTGAGTAATTTTCCTATTTTTCTATTTTTCATGTACAATGCAGAAACAAGTAGAAAACATCAGCTATGACAAGGATGCTGTGGTGCATGAGCTGTGACCAACGCGGCGATATATAATAGGATTACACGTTGCACAAGTTTTAGTTGATGTTTTAGTCCTCATTATACAATTTATACATAGTGCCACTGTTAAGAACACAAATTGCAGTGACAATGATAATTGCAGTAACAAGAATGAAAGTGTATATTGTTGGCTTATATGAGGAACCAACGCCTCCCAGAGAAACTCAACTGAGTTAATTTATGAAATTCATTGATAATCTATTCTTGAAATAACTGGCATATGTATAGGGCACAGTACAACGGTTACAAACTACAAAATAGGAACTACTGACCGAAATTATTGGAAAACAATAACCAAACATCTTAACCCCTTCTTTGTGTAGAAGTAGCTAAAACAGCAGAAACACAATTCTAAAGTAAAACTGAAATAAGACTTAGTCCAACTCAACCGACTCAATCAACAATCTCCACATGTAACAAAGCAGCAAAGTGTATCGTATCAGCTCCCCACCTCTTGAAGAACACATTTGTCCTCAAGTGTGAACTCTGGAAATTGTTCTTTGATCACTTCCTGACTCTCCCATGTAGACTCTGCTGGTGATAAACCACGCCAATGGATAAGAGCTTCATTCCGTTCTTTTTTCTTTCTTTGATCAAGAACAGCTTATGGAACCGGTAACAGCGCATCATCATTACTAACAGTAGGTAAAGTTTCCAACACAGTTCTGTTATCACCAAGTTTCTGTTTAAGAACAGAAACATGAAAAACTGGATGTATCCGAGAGGAGGATGGTAGCTTCAATCGATAAGCAACCTTTCCAATTTTTTCAAGAATTTTAAATGGTCCATAAAAACGAGCCGAGACCTTAGCATTCTTCCTTGTTGTAAGCGAAACCTGTCGATACGGATAAAGTTTTAAGAACACCATATCCCCTATAGCAAACTCCCTCTCTCGATGCTTAGAATCGTAAACTCTTTTCATCCTTGATTGAGCTTGAGTAATGCATTCCCGGACATCTCGTAAAACTTGATCACGAGTTAACAATTCTTGTTCGACAGCTTCTACTCGAGTTGTACCTGGTATATAATTAAGCAATTTCAGAGGACTCCTGCCATATACCACTTCAAAAGGTGTTTTCTTGATAGTTGAGTGCCAACTGGTATTATAACAATATTCAACCCACGACAACCACCGTAACCACTCCTTTGGCCTTGAACTCGTAAAACACCGCAGGTACATTTCAAGAGTCCTATTTACCACTTCGGTTTGTCCATCTGTCTGAGGATGGTAGCTGGAATTGAAGTTAAAAGACGTTTCATTCAAGCGAAACGATTCTTTCCAGAATGTGCTTACGAAAGTAGGATCCCTATCACAAGCGATTGATCTTGGAAGTCCATGAAGTGTGCATACTTGGAAAGTCAATCGACGACAACAAAGATGGTAGTCTTACCATTAGAAGCAGGCAATCCTTTAACGAAATCCATGGATATGTCCTCCCAGATTTGATTCGAAATCGGTAGAGGTTGCAGTAAACCTGTCGGTGTCACTTGCTCTGTTTTATGTCGCTAGCATGTGTCACATTGACGAATGTATTCTTTGATGTTTTTCCTCATCTTTTGCCAATAAAAATTGGCTTTAATTCTCTGAAATGTCTTCACAATCCTTCGTGTGTGCTTCCATGGAATTCACCAATAATGTCTCGTACTAACTTTGAATCATGAGCAAGATAAATTCTATCTTTGAATAGAATTATTCCATCCACAAATTTCCACGGTCCAACTGCTTCTTCATGGAGAATATTGTGTTTTAACTCCTGCAATAAAAGGTTGTTTTCAATTTCCTCTTTAATTGTATCAACCCAATGTGGCATTAGCTGAGAGAAGGCAAGCAAAGAAACTTCATTGATCACAGATTCATGACACATGGACAAGGCATCTGCTACTACATTTTCAGCTCCTCTTTTGTATTCAACCTGAAAATCAAATCCCATCAACTTGTACAACCAACGTTGTTGAGCAGCTGTTGTAATTTTCTGAGTCTATACGTGCTTAAGACTCTCGTGGTCCGTTCGTACAATAAACCTTCTCCCCAACAAATACGGTCTCCATTTCTGGACTGCCAATACCAAGGCAAGTATTTCCTTCTTGTATGTTGATAATAAAAGGTGCTTCCCTTTCAATGCTTGACTAAAGTAAGCAATTGACCTATCCTGCAATAAGATAGCTCCTACACCAAGACCTGAAGCATCACATTCGATAATGAATACTTTAGTAAAATCAGGAAGAGAAAGTACTGGAGCTTGTGTCATAGACACTTTCAACCTCTGAAATGCCTCTTCTGCAGCCACACTCCAATTAAATGAGTTTTTCTTCAACATACTGGTAAAAAGAGCCGCTACCTTTCCATAATTCTGTATAAACTTTTGGTAATATCCGGTGAGACCCAAAAATCCACGCATTGCTTTGGGATCTTTAGGTTTAGACCATGACATCATTGCATCTATTTTGGTAGGATCAACAGCTACTCCCTCATTCGAAATTACATGACCCAAATATTGCACCTCTATTCTACTAAACTGACATTTTTCCAATTTCACCGGCAATTCATTTTTTTTAAAAACAGCAAAAATAATCTCTTAATGTGTCATATGATCATCCCAACATTTACTGTAAATAAGGATGTCATAAAAAAAACAATACGAATTTTCGTAATGCCCTTCATGAGTGCGAAATGCTGTTTTGTCAATGTCTTCTGGGTGCATTCGTACTTGATGATAGCCTGAACGAAGGTCCAACTTGGTGAAAAATTGAGCCTCTGCCAGTTCATCTAGTAATTCATCAATGACTGGTATTAGGAATTTGTCCCTCATGGTAATTTTATTCAGAGTTCTGTAATCTATACACATCCTCCAAGTGTCGTCATTTTTCTTCACCAACAAAACAGGAGATGAATACGGGCTGGTACTGGGACGGATAGTGCCTACCAATAGCAATTCTTTAACAATCTGTTCAATTGCATTTTTCTGGAAGTACGGGTATCGGTAGGGCCGAACAGCAACTGGTCCTTGTCCAGGTAAGAGAGGAATTCGATGATCTTGATATCTTTGTAGAGGTAGACATGTTGGTTCCTTTAAAACATCATGGTACTGCTGCAAGATTTGTTGTATTGATAATGGAATGGACTCAGGCTTTTTTACATCTTCACACATCAAGACATGTAACATGACCCCTAGTTGCTGTTTCGTAATTTTAGTTAAAGGAGTGTCACTGATGTTGCTGCTTATACCAATCAATCCCCTCAAAACTACCTCTTTGTTCTCCCATTTGAATGCCATTTGAAGCTTTCCAAAGTCCCATTGTATAGGACATAAAACTCTTAGCTATTGAGTTCCAAGAACAACATAACTCTCCAACGGAAGAATGAAAAAATCAGCCATGAAAGTTACCTTTTGGAGCTTGAATGGCACGGACGAACACTTCCCAGGACTCACCAACTTCTCACCTGAAGCTACCATCACTTCTAAACTTCTAGGACAATCTGGTTGAAGGCTGATTCTTTGTGCAACTCGTGCACTAATGAAATTATGTGTGCTTCCCGAATCGATCAAAGCAATTATCGGCTGCCCCTTGAATCCGCCCAATATTTTCATTGTCTTTGGTGCATGCATACCAGCTATATCGTGTAATGAAATTTCAGGTTCCACTTCCTCGTTGTCCCCTACGACTTCCATCACCACATCATCCTCTTCGTCTTCCCAACTAGCCCCTATCAAAAATAATTTTTTGCAATTATGTCCAGGAGTATACCGATCGTGGCAGTGGAAACAAAGTCCCTTCTTACGCCTCTCTGTTAGCTCATCTACTGTCATTCTCTTTGTTGGAGTGGTGGTAGCAGTTGAATATCGTCCTGTATTTCTCATACCTTGTCGCCAAGTATTGTTTTCCCGAGAAGTGGTCACTGCTGTAGGTCTTCGATGGGTCATATCACGTGCTTCAAATAGCCGAGCTAGGCCAATTGCCATGGTTAAGGTTGATGGTAACTTTGCTTGTACATCGATACGGATACTATCTTTCAACCCAGTGACGAAACAACAAACCTTCTTATCTGGTGCTAGTGAGCCAACCTTTGCCAATAATTTTTCGAATCGAGTCTGATACCCCACCACCGTTCCCGTTTGTCGGAGTTGGATCAATACTCCAAATGGATCGCTGAATTGATTGGGACCAAACCGAGTTTGAAGCCCGTTCTTGAAGTCTTCCTAGGTGACATAGAGTTGTTCTTGCTCCAGCATTTGAAACCACAACTGACTATCGCCTTCCAAATAGAAAGAAGCTAACGAAACCTTGTCAGACTCAACTATCTCATGAAGGGAAAAATACTTTTCAGCTCTGCAAAGCCACATTGTTGTGTCGCCTTTGCTGTCGTACCGTGGAAAATCCAACTTAACAGGACGTGGACTGAACTGTTTGTGTGAACCGGAACCTCCAAAATTTGTTGTGCGAAACCTACAGCCATTGTTTGCAGATGTCTCACCTATTTCTATATTTTATGGACTGAGTCTTTCGAATTGCTCTACAATTTGGGAAAGAAGCTCCTTCTGGCTTTTCTGAAAAAACTCCATCTGACTTTTCTAAAATGTCTCGAAATTTTCCTCCAATTTCTGTAATCGATCCTCCATTGCCAGGCTTTGATACCAAGATGTTAAGAACACAAATTGCAGTGACAATAATAATTGCAGTAACAAGAATGAAAGTGTATATTGTTGGCTTATATGAGGAACCAATGCCTCCCAGAGAAACTCAACTGAGTTAATTTATGAAATTCATTGATAATCTATTCTTGAAATAACTGGCCTATGTATAGGGCACAGTACAACGGTTACAAACTACAAAATAGGAACTACTTACCGAAATTATTGGAAAACAATAACCAAACATCTTAACCCCTTCTTTGTGTAGAAGTAGATAAAACAGCAGAAACACAATTCTAAAGTAAAACTGAAATAGGACTTAGTCCAACTCAACCGACTCAATCAACAATCTCCACCTTTAACAAAGCAGCAAAGTGTATCATATCAGCTACTAACATTAGTGTATGATAAGAGCATAACCAGTCTTTACAAACTTTACATTGCGAGTTTAAAAAGAAATTTGATACAAGTTTGTGGCTGGAAAACTTGTACCCTGAGGCACATCAAATTATTTACGTTTTCTTACTAAAACTTAAATTACACAATTAGTCTAATTGAATTTGACTTTAAATCTTTTGTTCAGTAATAATTCTTTTAAACACTTAATGAATGTATAGACATTCGATTAGTTTAGCAAAAAGTTTTTTTTTTTTTTTTTTTTTTAATTAAATGAGATGTATATATATTTTAAGAGTAGTTTTTTTTTTTTTTTTTTTTTTGAATTATTACAATAATTTAAGATTTAGAGAGGGATCTTAAAGTAAGTGTGAGAGGTAAATCACTGGGTCAACCAGTAGTCCGATGCTTTCAAACAACGGATCATACAGGGAATTTTTTACTGGCCTGAAATCATTTATAACTTTTCGATTCATTCAATATTTAGTGAAACTTATTATTTACAAATGATTTATATATAAAAGGAAAGTTAATGAAATGAATGACTTACTTAATGAAACAAACTTGAAACATTGAAGCAATTATCCCCTCCATTTTCTTTAGAAACTGAAGCCCGATTGAATATCTGTGTACATATATATTTAATCAAATAGTAAAACATGATCATCACCTCAGTACAACAAATCAATAATTATTTATTCTAAGTTTTCTGAGACGAGGAGTGAATGAGTGATGGAAATTCTCGGGAATCTTATATAAAAATAAATAATTCTATAAATCAGCAATTACCAAATAAGTCTTGGACTTTTTTTTTTAAAAAATCGAAATAATTTGTGATTTTTACAAAAGTGATCAAATTAATTGTACCAATTTGGTCACATTTGTAAAAGCCGTAATTATTTGGAATTTTCAATATATATATACGGAAATTTTCCCATGAGGATGCCCTGATAGAATTATATAAGGACATTGAATGTGAGCCACTAGTTTTACATACTTTGACTTGGTATGTATGCACTTGTCAAATCACTTTTATAAATGAGCGATTCACATTCAATACTTTGATAGGAACGGGACCATATATATATATATATAAAATTCATGACATATTTGGTAATGGCTCTAAAAAAAATAAGAGAGTTTCTCCTTACAATCCACAAATTATCTATTCATACTCCTATTTAATTTTTTTTATTAATGATAATTTTAACCTAAATTAAAATTACTAAACAAGACAAAAATTTAAAGACACCCCAAACTAATTAAATTATTAATAAAAAACAATTCTCTCTCCTAAAGCATTAGATTAAATATTACGTATTAAACTCTCTTTCTTAAATATGTTATTACTATATTAAACCATCTCTCCTAATTAATCCCTCTCCATTTTTCAAAAAAAAAAAAAAAAATCATATTTTTCTTCTTTCTCGATCAATCTTTAATTAATAGTTAAATAAAAAAAAAAACTTATGAATATTTTAGTTTTTTTCTTACAGTAATATATATATATATATATATTTAAAACTCAATTTAATATATATATATGTATATATATATATATATATATATATATGAAAGTTTGAATTGTTTCAACTAGATTTGATTAAACTTAGAATTTCTAAGACTAATGAAAGAATTAAAGTTCTCTAGGCAATCGTATATCTATAAAAGTAACAAAAGGTTAACCCCAAGGGGTGGTGCCGCTGGTCACTAGGGCGAGATGTAAACTCGGACGTCCTGTGTTCGATCCCTGGCAGCCACGTTTCTCTTGAGGCTATTGGAGGTTTATCAGACTGTTAACTTCAGGGCCTCGTGGGATTAGTCGAGATGCGAATAATCTGGCATAAACACCCACGGATACCAAAAACAGAAAAAAAAAACAAAAACAAAAACAAAAACATTTTCATATTTAGATTTTTTTTAAATAAAAAAAACAAGGTACTTGTTGTTTGAGTTTTTTTATTTTTTATTTTATTTATTTATTTATTATTTTAAGTATATTCATACATATGGTTCCTAAAAATCAAACTTATTAGTAAGTTTTTTATAATAATTAATCTAATGATTTTGGAGAGATAATTTCTTTTTTTAATAATTTAATTCAAAAAAGATAAAAATAATAATCTTCTAAAAAAATGAAGTGTCTTTAGAATTTTTTTTTAAATTTTAAATTTTGAGAATGAAGTATTTTTAGAAAAGAAATGTAAAAAGAAAAAATTTGATTGTCAAAATAAGCTCTCAAAAAATAAATAAAACTTATAGAATAGGGCAGAGTAAGAAATTTTAGTTTCGAGGGCCAATATACCGTAAAATAATAATAATAATAATAATAATAATAGGCAAAAGTGAAAACATTTTAAAATTTAATGGTAATTTAAGTTTGTTTGATCTAGGTTTCTTCACCCAGATTTAGGGCCAGTTTGGTATTGCTGTAACTTTTATAATAATCACTGTTAGCTGTGCTAAAAAAATAATCAGCCGTGAAGTTAATCAGCATATGTTTGGTTACTTATACTTTTAAAACGACTGTATAGCTCAAAAGCAGTATAAATATGTTTGGTAATTTTATTTTAAAAGTGTTGAAATTAGTTACAATGACTAAAGTAGATATGATTTTAGAACCTTATTTTATTTTTTTCATTAATTATATATATCAAATCAATATTTAAGTAGAATATTTAAATTAAAAAAAAATCCATAAGAATAATAAAAATATTTTTAAAAGATTTTATAAATCAAATCAATATTTAATTAGAATCTTTAATTTTAAGATGAAATAAGGAATATACATGACTTTAATTTAATTTCAAAGAATAATAATGATATTTTAAAAGATTCATTAAATGCTGAAATAGATTATTCCATAATCACTTTCAAAAAGTAACCCTCCACCTACTTCTCAAAATCACCGTAAAAACTTGTCAGATTATCAATTAATCACTTTTGGAGGTTTTACAAAACATCATTTTATATCAAAATTATGAAATAAACTGATTTTAACTTCTCAAAAGCAATACCAAACTGGCCTTTAATTTTGTTTGTGTGGATCACTGAATTTAAGGGGAAATAATTTAATTAATATTTAAGCTCCATCTTTACATTTTAGGTATTTGCATGAGATAATTATCCTGATGGCTATTAATTTGATGATACAATATCAAAATAGCCATTAGATTGGGAATTGGTTTCAAAATGGTCATTTTTAACGAAAAGTGTAACACTAATGGTCATTCCATCAAATTTCATCTAATTTCATCAAATTCCATCCGATGAGTGGCATTTTGATAAATAAAGAGATGACATTGATTTATTTTAGAATTTTTTTTTTTTTAAATCAATTTTTTCAATAAGTGATATTTTAGTAGTTTGTCATCAAATTAATGGCCACTAGAGTAATTATCTCTATTAGGATATTGTAAAGATTAAATTATTAAATTTCAAAATTTTATTATAGAGAGTAAATGGACATACCGAGAACTATTTTGAACAGCAATAGAGTCAACCAAAAAAAATAAAAAACGAAATGATGACTTGATGTTCGTTTCAAGACTCCAATATTTCGATTTGGTCCATACTAACTTTATCCAACACGACGATTGTAGCCACTAATGATCCAATCCTGTTACTCAATTTAGGTTTTGGTACAAGTTACTTAGACTGTATGGTTATGGAATCCAACATATTTTTCTAAGAAAAGTTCTTTCTTACATGCGTCTTGATTTTAACAAAAATTGAAACATGTGATGAGAAAATCTTGATCAAAGTGATAGTTGAACAAAACCTTCAAAAATATTAATCAAGACAATTGATTTCTTGAAATTAGAACAATTCTGATTAAAGACTTTCCATTTAAGTACAAAAAAAAAATAAAAAAAAGCTTTATGCACATTAAAAAAAAAAATAAAATAAAATAAAAAAAAAGAGATTTTAAGAACAATAAAGAGATGCATCTATGAGAAGCGCAGTGTAAACTTGTAAGTTTTAAAGGATGTAAAGTTCCAACAAATGTCGATTAGAAGTTTCGTTAGACAACATTTACCACCAATAATAGATCAAAATGAAAACAAAAGGCAACAAGCAAAAATCATACATATCAACTGTAGAAAAAATGGGGTAGATTATCAATGAATATTGGATTCTTCCTTCAAATGAGCTTTACATTTGTATCTCATCAAAATTCTTTTAAAAATTGTTAATTTTTTTTTTTTTTCTCGCTACTGATAAATCGCAAACAAATGCAAAATCTCACAACAAAACTAGCGAAAAGGTCAAAAGGCATACCAGCATATGGGTGCAAAATTGGGGCATTGTGCTACTTCATCAATACCAAAATCCTAAATGGATTTCCAAAAGCTCTATTTAATGTTTACCTCTATATATATCTGTTCGCCCAGGCTTCACCTGGCTGTGTTGATGGTTAGGCATCGTTTGAATGATTTGAAGGCATGTCACCTTCAAGGCTGATCTTCCTCCGAAGATAAGTCGGTCCTATTTCTGCATTTGGCAAAAACAGGGCTCTCTGATTCACTCTATTGCACAAGCAAAGCAACAGTAGTGATCTCATCAACTTCAAAAACGCCGTCTACCATATCTTTTCTACCAAGCTCCTTATCACCAACTATGTTTTACACATTATTCGAATGACAAGGTTTGCTTACTAGTTCATGAAGTAATGGACCCACTTCAACCAAATCTACTCTGTAACACTCAGTTTCCATGAGCTATGTTAATTTGTGAATCCTTCAAATGGCTTGACTGCAAGTTGCACAATGACATTTTCAGGAGTTCCACCATTGCAGTATGTCTGAGCTTCATCCTCTTGTGTATGCGAAAGCAGGTTCTCATTGTTATGTTGATCTACAGCTTTAGACAGCAATGATGATTCCAAATTTTTCTTACCAGAGGGAGAGCAAGCCTGATCAGTATTTTCAGTCGCTTCAATCCTTCTCTTCTTCGATTTCTGGCGAAGAAAGCAAGCAAGTGGTATGTCATCTTCATCTGCCGCTTGTAAAAGGTGCTTAGAATGAGATTTCCTCCTAGGCTTTGATGTGTTGCACCCATCTACTGGACGAGGAACATGTTCAACACTCCGGCATTTCCCTAATGGTTCATTGCATTTTTTCCTTCTCGACTGCTGCTTTAAAGCATTATAACTTCCCTTCAATGGGACATTCCAACCTTCATCATCAGCAATCCTTTGAGTTTGGGTGGGTGATCTCGATTTATTGTGAAGAAAGCAAGCAAGTGTTAGGTCATCATCTTCATCTGCCATTTGCAAAAGGTGCTTATAATTAGATCTCAAAGGTTTCAATGTGTTGCACCCATCTTGTTGACTAGGAACGTGCTCAACATTCCGGCATTCCACTAATGTCTCATTGCATTCCCTACCTTCATCAGGGGGTGGTGACAAACCATGGTTCTCCTCACCCAATTCCACATATGATTTCTTTTTTGATGTACGTCTAGGAGTCAGCTTCTTTCTTAAAAGATTTTTGCCACCTAATACATCAACCTCTATACCATTAGTTGTTAACAAAGTTGACTCCAGAAAACCCAAATGATCATGCATCAGCTCAGTACCAGTTACAGTTCCTGACCACAAGTACTTGTCAGAAGAACACAGTAGATCCGACATAGCATCATTCCCACCAAGAATGTTGCTACCTTCGCCACAAATTCTCTCTCTTCTCAAACTTTCAGAGGGTGGCAGAACAATACGCTCACTGCTTTCATTCAGATCAGCACAATTTTGCCTCTCTGAACTTCTTTTAGAAACGTTCTTTGATGCAGGGCTGCCATTAATTTTCCTCTTTCCAGTATTAGGCTTTCTTGTTTTCTTCTTCAAAATATTATCACCATGACCAGAGGTTTGAGTGTCATCAAGGCCAGTTATCCCTAAAACTTCCTCAGAGCAAAGCTGAGCCACTTTTCTTGCCCTCCGAGATTTATTCTTTTTCTGAATGCAGCTGCAATTACATGAAAGAAGTAAAAAACCACAGATATGATCAAATCAAGAAGAAACTGACCGATGTGAAAATATTAGAAGCACTGATTGAAAAAGGAGGTGATATAAACTAATGGACAACTAACCCAGATGCAGCCTCTTCTTCCTTCCCAGATTCTGGTGTCACTCTGCACATAGACGGTATCAGATCAGAACCCATAAAACATGGCCTACCCAACAACAATACTTAAGATAATTGTGTAAAATTTATACCTTGCATTTCTTTTACGTCTCCTAGACGAATTTACATTTTCAGGTTCAGATGTTAAAGTTATCATTGGAGTTGCGATAAAATCTTTTGGACCAAGGGTGGGGCGCTCCCCCTCCCGATCTACAAAGTTGCCTATAAGAGCAACTTTTTGCATCTTTCTAGCTTCCTGAAGCAAAGGCACTTCATGTGGATGCAATAACTTCCATCTCCTGGTTATAGAGAAAAGCAATTGCAGTAAAAATGACGTTCAGAAAAACCATGTACAGACAATGAAAATAATGAATAGGAAAAAAAAAAAAAAACCATGATTATAGCCCTTCAGTTTGTTTCATCAGTCTATTATTTTTCACTTTTGATAGGAATCAGAATAAATTCATTAGAACAAAAGGAAGGCAACCTTTATCTGTCTATTTGTAACATCAAAACTTTCATACCTCCAACACTGATTATCAGTACGTGAAGGCAAAGAAGCAGCAACCTTGGACCAGCAATATCCATGTTCCTCAATTGCTGCTTCCAACCTCAAATTCTCTTCTTCAGTCCATTCACCCCGATTCAAGGAAGGATCTAAAGAGTTCACCCATCTGCTATCAGAACAAGAAATTAAACTTTGATGATTCAAAATCTAAAATGAAATGTGATGTTATTGATGAATACCTTTCTCGACACTGTACTTGAGTTCGACCTGGCACAAATTGAGCTATTTTCTTCCAGTTTTTAGGCCCGAATAGTGTTGCAGCTACTGTCAGGCGCTTGTCTTCATCTGGAGTCCACCTCCCCACTCTTTGCCTCATCGGATGAAGTGTTTTCAGCCATCTGTATATGAAAAAATCAACAAGTTATTTGACAGGATGAATTTTTGCAGCTATAAAAGAACCAATTACTTGAATATATTTTCAGTAAAATGATAATGGGCTAATGGCAAAGCATACAAATGAAGGGAATGATTATCCAGCTTAGAACTTATAGTTGCTTATAATCATAAGAACAGACCATAAAGGGGGGGAAATCATGTAAATAAGTAATGACATCAATTATTTGTTATAGGAAAACAAGAACATGTTTTATGAAGACAAAACAGCGTCCCACCTCAGAACTACAAGAATCATAAGACAAAAAGATTAAATATAAGCACAAATCATGCGCCCCAGAATCAGGTAGTAAATCGAAATTGAAAAGGATGATACACCATTCAAATATGGAAGTTATCAATTGAATTACATTTAATGACCACAATAATGTACTTAAGATTTCAAGAGGTGTAAACCTAGCCATCTAGGGAAATAGGGTGGCGCAACAATAGATTCAGATGACACTTGGTAAAGAACATCTGAGCAGAATCAGAAGGAACAAGTCGTTCTCTAGAAACAATATGGTTGAACAGTTGAGACATATTACATAATCAGAAAACGAGTAAATTCAGGGTGTTAAAAGTCATTTTGATTACAGGAGTGATCCTTTTGTAATATTCACATATTCAATTTTTTTACGTTCTGCTGACTCCGATCTTTCCACAATCTCAAAGGTCTTTAATCTCCCCACAGGTTGAATCCAAAAGCTATAATAATGGTATACATCTAAGACAAGCACCACTCCATCCATATTACAATTATTTGTTCTAAGCAAACATACATAATACATATGGCATGATTTTTAAGAATAGTTTCCATGTCAATGACAGATTAAATGCATCACTCCTGCAGTGACTATTGAATAGGTTTCAAAAAATGTAACTGATCTAAATCTCATTCTAATCATTTTCTTGGAAAAAGATTAACCATTCTTATGGCTTTGTTTAGATTCAATATGATCTCGAATGGTCTTTAAACCAGCAACTGACCTATTAGAGCATTGAGTACCAGTCCGTCCTTTCAAAGTGGAAGCTACAGCCTGCCAGTTGCTCTCACCAAAAGCTTCTACAGCAATGCGAAGTTGTTTGTCCTCATCCTCAGTCCATTCCCTTTTCATTATGCAAGCATTCAAACTCCTCTGATAGCGAGCCAAGCATTGAAATGGGGTCCTGCTAGTTCCCAATGAGACTGCAATATCATTCCAGTCAGAAATCCCTTTTTCTTGAATAATAAGCAACAGGCTCTTTTCCTCTTCAGTAGTCCATGGATTTTGATTAATTAGGGGATCTTCAAAATTCAACCACCTGTAGGATTTAACCAAAGAAATGAGATAAAAGAACATCAGAAGCACAGGTCTACATGGTGTCTTTGAGCATCAAGAAAATAAGGTCATAGAAAACTTGTACTGACAATCATCAGAGACACATTCAACACCAACAGTTTTGAGAAAAGCACATGCCAAGTATTGGCCCCACCCTTATGAACAATGTTAACCTTACACTTTTACTCAATCCAACAATTGGGAATGGTGTCTGTCATGGTGTATTGGTGTCTTCCAGACATCAGTGAAGCTAAATTCAATGAAGAACACACTTCATGGAAATCAATTAACATGACCTAACAAATTTTGGATATAAAGATCTGCCTAGGTTTTCCAATTAGTATTTGTCCTTAAGCAAACTCATGGATTGCCATATACAGATATACTAAAGTAACAAGTACCTAATACGTCTTAGAGATGCAACACACAGTTCCTCACATATAGCACTCACCTATAAAGCATAACCATAAACTCTAAACTGTATAATCAATTAATTGATTATATTATTCTTAAGAAACACAAAATTAAAATAAAAAAGTACAATTACAGTAATACACATGAAAATTTTACGAATTATAACTGTATATAAAAGATCAGTGCCAAGATAATACTTACTGTGCTTCACATTCTGCACCAGATCGACCTTCAACATACATGGAAGCCAATTGATTCCAATTAACTTTAGGAAGAAATTCCCTAATCATAGCTGGAGTGAAGTCAATATCCTTGACTGATGCGAAAATGTTATCCAAACTAAATTTATCTCTAGATTCTTCTGAACCACTGTCGGTTTAAAGCATGTCAGTATACATATGGTTTAAGGACAATGAAATTTAAACACGGATAAAATTATTAATAGCAGAGATTAAAAGAAAAACTAAATTTAATCTTCAAGAAGCAGCCTTGGAAGGCATGTCCCACAGAGTACATGACTTTTGGGTAGAAACTCTCTTCTTAGGCTTGAAGTGCATAGCAAATGCATAAAAACTAATTGGTTTTTATTTACCATGAATCATTCACCTAAAATTCTCTCTGATGTTTACTTCGTTAAGATTAACTTTTTCTTCTAAACAAATTTAAAATGTAAGAAATATAAAACAAACAAACTTCAAACCCATTTGATGATAAGCCCAGGTAAATAGTAATGCACAAACTGTGCATAAAAGTTGTAAGAT
The DNA here is from genome assembly GCA_035582765.1 of Acer negundo. Taxonomy (NCBI): domain Eukaryota; kingdom Viridiplantae; phylum Streptophyta; class Magnoliopsida; order Sapindales; family Sapindaceae; genus Acer; species Acer negundo. Next base: position 12,297,241 of record CM069238.1, on the reverse strand, counting down.
GAGCATGCCTAGTCACTGTCTACACTTCCTGCATGAGTTAACAAAAAAAATAACAATTGATGACAAAAGGTCTAGCCTACCTGAATCGATCCATTGACACTTCAAGCACCATTTCTTGAAACTGCTGTCTTAATCCTTTTCCAAGATTTTCCTTTTCTTTCTTTGACCATTTTTTCTGTTGCAATGAAAGTGGATATTTTGTGATCGCCATTCTATAATTAGCAACATGAGAATTCTCTGCTGGACAGTAGTTCATAGCTGAGGGGTTTTTACCAATAACCTGCAGCAGAAAAATCTATTCATCAATGAAAATAGAAATGGAGACTCAAGATAAAAAATAAAAACAATGGTATATTAAGAAATCCAGTCTGAGAACTTTTAAACCTCGACCAACCTTGTATTTATGTTATCAGTTGGCAAGCATGATCAAACACAAAGTTACCCAATAGAAGAGTAAAATGGACACCTAAAGGGATAAGAAAAATAGAAAGAAAGAAAAAAATTTATAGTTGGTTTTAAACAAATACAAAACAATATTGATCCATAATTATAACCAGAGAAAAGGAAAAAGAAGAAAAGGCAAAAAGCACACCACTGATGTCATTCTCTTAAAGTTCACCAATAAGGTTATAATTATAAACATAGATCTAGTGAAGTTTTGATATCTTTTTCAATGCAGGAGTTTTGTTTTTTTATGTAATAAAAAAAAAATTAGTGATTCAAGAATTACAATTGTTTTTGTATGACGACACGGAACAAGAACTTCTATACCCCTATAACAATTGGCACATTTGGTAATTTAGTGGAGTCAATATTGCATTATTAGGCCTTTATTTGTTCTTTAGTTGATTTGGATATAGTTTTATTACATGCGATTCCTAGAACAACCCAAGTTATATAACAGAAATCTATAACTATGTACTCCACTGATTTCTTAGGCTTCAATAGTGAAAATACTGAGTTATTTGGTGCATCAATAAAGCAATGGATTTCTAGTCTTTCCCTCTCTATTCTATTCTCCTACTGCATTGTCTTTCTAGTCTCTTTTTTTTATTTAAGAGAGAGAGAGAGAGAGAGAGAGAGAGAGAGTGAAAGAGAGAGTGAGAGAATAAAAAGGAACCTATATAAACAATAAGCTGTATTTATTAAGAATATTTTATCACTGATGTGATGGAATAGAATTGGAAAAACACACTTCAGAAAGCCATTAGAAATAGATGAGAAGTGTACCTCTAAATCCTTTGAATTCCTTGACTTATGAGCTGAAATTAATTGGACACGAGGATCCTTCCTCTGGGATAATGCTCGCCCAGTTATTTTTCTGCAAGAAACCTGAAAGTCTTTAAGAATTTTTACACGTCCCTTCAATTTCTTGTTTTCCTCTAACCTTGCTTCAATCTGAGTCAACTTACTCCGGATAAACTTCTGATAAGACCTATTCTTCTTAATGGCATCAATAAACAACTGCGCAGATGTTGGGAAGTTAGAACATCTGTGTGGCAATATAGGAAATCTACATGCATCTGATTGATGACACTCATCGGAACCAGAAGGCTGTCTCTCCACACTGTTTCCCAATAAATGGATGTGGTTACGAGCTTCTTCAGAATCTGGAAGCCCTTGACAAAAATCTATTCTGTTTACAAACAAATTATTGGAAGTATCATTCGCCGGTTCTACAATAGATGCATGAATCTGCTTTGGAGTCTCTAATAAATCCTCTGTGATGTTTTTTGTAGTATCTACATTAAAATTTTAAGAACTAAAGTAAGGGCAAAGGCATTATTTGAGGAGAAATGTGAGATTGATACCGGCATATAAATATAGAGAAAGAGAGATTAAATTGAAAATTTCTAAACAATAGTAGGAAAACCGCATAAGAAATTAGAATTTGATCCAATACCATACATATTAAAAGGAAAGACCGGAGGCAGAGGTAATCTAATATTGCGATCTAAACAGGGCCACTGGAGCCTCATTACTACTTTAGTTATATTAAGTCTTACATTTAGGATTTGTTTTTTTTTTTTGACAGGTTTAGGATTTGTTTTTAGGTGGCTCTAAGGAGCCTTTTCAACTTTTTGCCTTGAAAAAATGAATATTTTTAGCCTCTATGTTCGTAGACTCATAGTTAGATGTTATCTGTGTTTCTCCTTTTCTCTCCTTTTGTATAACCTCTCTTTACCAATAAAATTTAGATTTCTAGTAAAAACAATTCTTCACTAAGCTACTGGTTTAGTGTCCATAAGTTTTAGGAACTAAAATTATATTCATGTTTTATAAATTCTTATTCGTTCATGTATAGTATTTACATAATTTTCCTGGTTGAATTCTGGAATCCATTTATTTTCTATTTAGCAAATAAATTACAGAACACGATAGCTAATGTCTAACAGTGTTATTATTCAAATAAAGGTCATGCTACTATACAGAATCTACATAGTTATAGGGATGGTTATTAGTCATTGGATTCTAATCCAAGGGTCCACAAAAATCAAAGGTTTAAAAATTAAAATATATATATAGAAAATAAAAGAAAATCAATCCTGTCATAAGTACTCATTTAACTATACAAATCTTGTATAGTAGCTTAGATCCTTCAAACAGAGGCTTTAAATTTTTATTTGATGGGGCAATTGCCTTCTTTCAAGGTTCAGTACTTGTGAGTTGTGAACACTAAGCATGATTACTTAGACACGGACACCATTTCGGCCTTAAATCCTAGTAATAGAGTTGGATAAAGATCCTAAATCACTTAACTATCAAAAAGCACCTATTAAGAGGGCCGTGCCGTTGCTGGCCTAAAAAAGCACCTGAATCAGATTCATGAATTGACCCACACATATAAAAACTTAAGTTTTTTTTTTTTTTTTTGACAACACATATAAACTTAAGTTGACAATAGAAACCTTGAACTATTAAAATTTAAAATAATTGACAAAGAGAGCTAACACTAACCTAAGTTAGCTAAAGAAGTCCTTGCCGCTAGGGGCTAGGGGATACTTCTGCACATATAAATGGTAACAGCAATATACCAGTAAAACCCTACACCGAGAAGCAAAACAATATTCCCAGAGAAAAGTGGGAATCAAGCTGGAGACTAAACAGCAAAATGAACAAAGTAGATTGAGTATATAACGAGATAAACAACAAAAATTCAAGCGGTCAACTCCACTTATGATAAACCTCAATCATTCACATATCGAGCCGCTTCCACTGTTAAAAGTGTTAAACAAGCAACCAATACGTTTATCCATGTCTTAATGGTATTCATCATCCGCATTTCTAAGTGATTTTGCAGTTAAAATGCTAAAAAGCACATTATGAATTCGAAACATTTAAAAATCTTTAATATTAGAGAGAACTAACAAATTCACAGACACATTTCTGTTTAACTCTCGATAATATTTCAATCTTACATAAACAGAACAGACAAACGTCAGACAACAGATTTTTATGCCAAAAATATATTCGCAACTTACCAATCATATCATAGGCTGAAAACCGCCTCTGAATAACGCGAAGAATCTCGAAATCGTCATCGTCATCGTCCGAACCATCAGGCGGAAGCGTACACAAAGCCTCCAGAGATAAAGGCTCGCACAAATCGCTCGAGTTCGACAGCGCGAGCCTGTTCTGTATGTTTCTGACCAATTCAAGATCATCTTCGCTATCGGAACTGAATGCGCCAGAATCCACCGCCACCGCCGCCCCAGCGGAGGAGTCAGCAAGGGCGGGGGAAGAAGATCGGTCGACGTTGTCGAGCTCGTTAGGGTCCGTGCCTGTAATCATACAGGCTCTTCTTAGGGCTTCCATGTCCTCATCAAAAGCGTCGTCGTTTTCACTGCCCGAGAATCCATCTCCGTCGTATTCGTTGTTGTAAGACATTGTGTTTCAAGACGGATCCCGGTTATGTTCAGAAAACAAAAAAAAACAAAAAACAAAAAACAACAACAAAAAGGAAGAAGAGTTTATTAGTGATTTAGGGTTTATAGATATAGGGAGAGAGAGAGGAAATTAGTGCAAAAGAGAAAATAAAATTGAAACGGTGTAAGCCTGGGTTAAAATATCCAAAATTTTCGCAATATTTCCGTACTTTTAAGGGTACCGGAATAATATATTTTTTCCGCGAAATATACATGAAATTTCGTAAATGTTCATGATATTTTAATATGTAGTGTATTTTTATTTTATATAATATCGAAGATGTTTATATTAACATAAAATAATAATTTAATGATATATTTCGATGTTTTTATCTAATTTTTGTTTATTTATTATTTTTTATTTCATGTGATATTACTATGATTTGGAAATCGGGTACAACATAAAGTATAATTTTTAAAGTATTCAAAAATTAAGGATTACACAAGAGAAATTATGGAATGCAATCAAGAATACACCATTTAATTAAGATAACCTTTCGTTCAGTTTTGAATCTATGAGTTTGGGGACTTGTCATACTCACTCATCAAATTAGTCTATTTATACTACTATGTATTCACATACATATGGTATTGGATCTAATGAAGATGCATATAGAGGTTTTGGGATCTTCAATTTTCTAGCTATGGATAGATGGTGGAAAAATATCAACAAGCTTACATTTACATGTGAGTATGTGACATGTTTATGATTAATGGTTTTTGGGGCACATACATGGCATGTGCTTAAATTAGTATTTGAGTTTCGTATTTGCAAATATACATATCCTTGAAAAATAAGATATGTTAATATAACACGGTATAGTTTTAATTTATGTAAATGTTATTACATTGATATAACACATTGAGGAAGTCTTAAATTTATGAGTTTAACAAGAAGCTCTTCGACATTTGCCTCTAAAGAGATTTTTCCCACAATGATTTAACAATGGTAATCCATATATAATTGTTTGTAATTTCTATTGAACATCTCAACAATTTAAATTCAATAACTAAATTATTATTTTTTTTCATCCAAAAGTATTTTTCAACTAAATTGCATAAATTGTGATGAAATGATTATTTAAATCTTTGTCATTATTAATAAGACATTTCTATTAAATAATTCTATAAACTCAAATAAATTCCATCTACATGCAAGACATGTGCTTAAATCAATATTTGAGTTTCATATTTGTAAATATAAATATCCTTGAAAAATAATAAATGTTAATATAACACATACAATTTTAGTTCATGTAAATGTTATTACGTTGATCTAACACTTTGAGGAAGTTTAAGCTCATGTGGATGATTTTATTATTTTTCTATTTGATCAGAAACCACTGCTTGGATTTTTTCTAAAACCTCTTTTTTACTGCATTTCACTTTACACACATCTATTATATAATCCACAAAACCATAAAGTTTCACATAAATTACATTTATACCCCTGTAAAATTCCCTTTTCTTTTTCAACACATTAAATACATAGAAAACTATATTTTCATCCCCAGTCCCATTTTACAATTTAAAATAATAAAAAATCCTTACTATAATACATGTTGTGTTACTATTACTAAGATATGTCTATTAAGTAATTATACAAACTTGAAGGGTTGTATTTGTCAATCGACATTCAATAATCTACTAGATGCTATAATTGAAATCTTACTAAACTCTGTCTATTAAGTAATTATATAAACTTTAAGAGTTGTAATTGTAATTCTACATGCAAAGAAATTAGAAGGGGAGAAAAAAAAAAGATGCTATAATTAAACCGACATATCACACTTTTATATATAGTATAGCTATAAATATTGATTTGGGTCCAGTTCATATCATTACCTCTAGCCTCGTAGCAAATAACAATCTAAAGTCATAATAATTGACCCGACATATCACACTTTATATATAGTATAAATATTAATTTAGGTCTAGTTCATATCATTATCTCTAGCCTCTTAGCAAATAACCATCTAAAGTCATAATAATTGGGGTAAATTAATTTAACAATGATTTAACCTATTTAGAATTTTAAATTAAGACAAATTTTTGAAATTACTATACAATCCGTGTTGTGTTACTATTACTAAAACATGTCTATTAAGTAATTCTACAAACCCGAAGGCTTTTATTTGTCATTTGACTTTCCTAAAAAAAATAGGGATACTATAACTAAAAGCTTACTAAAAGCTATCTATTAAGTAATTATATAAAGTTTAAGGGTTGTATTTGTAATTGTACTTTTAAAGAAATAAAAAATAATAATTATTATAAAAAAAAAAAATTGATCAAACAAAATGTGGGGAGCTATAATTCAACATGGCAACTCATTTTCTATATAGTATAGACATAAAAACCCATTCAAATTCTATGTCAAAGTATGAATATTATATGAATCAAGAGGGTAGTCACAACCTACATTTGAATTACCTAAATCTTCCTTTTGGTATTAAAATTCCAATGCTTTACATTTGTATAAGCATTATATTCATATTTTTCTGTCATGGAAAAGCATTATATTCCTATTAATTGGTAGAAATTATATGTTTCTGAACCAAAAATGTGGTTTTTTGTCGGAGTATTAATTATTTAAAGAATTTTATTGAAAATATCTATGTTCGTCACCAAATTTTCATACTTTCCGTATATTTATATTAACTTTTGTTGACATCGATATTTATATCAAATTGTAGTACTGATATTTTGATTATTGGATAGGTTCATCGTTTGTTTGTATTGTGATGAATGTTCCAGGGATGATGGTTGGGTGGGTTAGGATTTAGGATTGATGGATCAAGTGGGTTACTACTTACTAGGTTATAATTTATAGAGTGTCGATATTTGCACCATTTAAAAACCGTATGTACACCCTTTTTTGTATATACACTCCATCCAAAATTTTAAAAGATGAAATCATGTAAACACACCTCACACATTACCAAATATATCCTCTCTTTTAATTTTTTAAAAGTATTACAAATAACAAAATTATAAAATAATATATATATTGTCCATGGAGGAGCCGCAGTTCTCCTTTTGGAGGAGGCAAGTCTTTTCTATACTGTGTTGATAGTGGAGGAATGTATCGATGCAACAACAAATTAATATGGATTCTCTCGCCGTTGTGTTGATTTTACCTTCAAAATATCTCTACATCCATCACAAATGAAATAGTTAGAAGGAAACGGGTTAAATGGTGCCGTTTGTGAAGCAGTGGATGTAGTATTTCAGGTGCCAAGCAACCTATCTTCGTTGTGTGTGTTGGGATCACATAAACTCAACATGTGATCATGGCAAAAGTTCATTTCCAAATTGACTTGATTTGGTTTTTTGTTTTTTGTTTATTATTCTTTTTTTCCTTCTTTTTATTTTTTTTATTTTATTTAGTTACTTAAGAATTCGAAAAAGTAAAATAGTTATAAGAAATTATTATATTTTTTAAATTAAAATATCAATAATTTAAGGGTAATACTGGAATTATAAAAATATATAAATTTAGGATGTATATACAGATTTAGAGGGGTTCATATATCGCCACTCTAACTTATATCCGAATTGTAATATGGGCTTCTTGTTGGGCCGTCAATAGATTAGGATGAACTTGGAACAAGTATTGTATGTACACCATTTTAATTTGTTCACCCAAAAAAAAAAACCTTATAAAAGTTTTAATACGCATGTACACCCCATTTATTACTCGATACATCATTTATCATAATTGAGATAGACATGTCAAAATTTAATAATTTATAAAAAATTATAATATGGAAAGAAAATGAAAAGAAATTGAAATTTAGACCCTCTACTGAGCTAATATTTATCCTGACCTATATAGATCTACTGATATGTGTAATCAATAGAAAGATGTGCATTAGTGATTAGTCCATCGGTTGACTATACATAACAAATACAGTCCTTCATCTACACCTCTTTCCGGCGACAACATAACATATTAACATATATCCCAATAAAATCGAAAATCAACCCAAAAAAAAAAAATGAACCGATGAAAACCTGTCTTCATTTCCCACAGGTTTTCATTTCCCATAAGTAGTCATAGTCTCCTCCTTTTATGCAATCTGAAGCTTGTTATTAAACGAAAGGGAAAGTATCATTCCCATTCCGCCCCCCCCCAACGTTTGCTTATTGTTAATACGAGGACAGGGTTTCGTCATATTGACCGTTCTCACCCCTCAAATGGAAAGAATGTATAATATAACCCTTTTGTCACCTTTTCCATCCAAAATCATGTTGACCGTTAAAGTCAAAGGGGCAATATTGTAAAAGCAAATAATTAAAATAATTAAAAAACTTTTATACAATTCACATATTTCTTTAAAAATAAAAATAAAAATAAAAATAAAAAAATTGTGGATTTGATGGAAGTCTATATTGGATCTCCATCATCCATCTCATGAGATAGACGGTGGGGATCCTATATGGAATTCCACCAAATCCATGTCATTAAAAAAAAAAAAAAAAAATCGTGGATCTAGAAACCCAGTCTATCAATCATCATCGAAAATACAAACCTAGAAAAAAAAAATTCCTATTAATCAAACCTAATCGGTAGTCATAGTCTCCTCCCTTTATGCAATCTGAAGCTTGTTATTAAAAGAAAGGGAAAGTATCATTCCCATCCCCCCCCCCCCCCAACGTTTGCTTATTGTTAAGACGAGGACAGGGTTTCGTCATATTGACCGTTCTCACCCCTCAAATGGAAAGAATGTATAATATAACCCTTTTGTCACCTTTTCCATCCAAAATCATGTTGACCGTTAAAGTCAAAGGGGCAATATTGTAAAAGCAAATAATTAAAATAATTAAAAAACTTTTATACAATTCTCATATTTCTTTAAAAATAAAAATAAAAATAAAAATAAAAAAATTGTGGATTTGATGGAAGTCTATATTGGATCTCCACCATCCATCTCATGAGATAGACGGTGGGGATCCTATATGGAATTCCACCAAATCCATGTCATTAAAAAAAAAAAAAAAAAATCGTGGATCTAGAAACGCAGTCTATCAATCATCATCGAAAATACAAACCTAGAAAAAAAAAATTCCTATTAATCAAACCTAATCCCTGGGAATTTCCTTGTTAATTAAACCCAGAAAAAAAAAATTCAAATTCACAAAATTGAAAATACAAATCAAACCCATAAACATACTAGGAGTGATTATACTCAAATCCAGAAAACCCAGAATCAAGAACATCAACCCAGAAAACCCAACTGAGCCACCACCTTCAAACCACCAACAAATCCATGCCACCACCACCACCACCAAACTACCATCACACAAAACTCGCAATACAAAATCAAAACGCAGACAAAATCACACCCGAAAAAAAACGTGTTGAATTTATTAATTTCTTTAGTTTAAAAAAAGGAAAAAAAATAGTTTTTTATTAATACAAAATCCAACCTGAAACCTAAATCGACCACCACCCTAAATCAAAGCAACCTGGAAACCTCCCTGAAATCCCTACCAAATCCACTTAGAAATCGACACCAAACCCCACCCATGAACCGCCAACGAAACCGCCAACGAAACCACCATGAACTCGCCACCAATCCCACCCAAAAATCTCCCAAAAACTGCCACCGCCTAGAGATCGATCGAAAGAGAGAGAGATCGACGTGATGAGAGAAAGCGGAGTGGCTGTGGTTTGAATGAGAGAGAGAGAGAGAGAGAGAGAGAGAGAGAGAAGAAGAAGAAGAAGAAGAAGAAGAAGAAATTATTATTATTATTATTAGAGATAAATTTTTAAAATTAAAATAGATAATAATTTAATTTATATTTAATTTGATTCTATTTTTTTTAATTAAAAAAAAAAAGAAAAGAAAAGAGATCTCCACTGTCCATCTTTGAGATGGACAGTGGAGATCCATATTTTAATTGTGTTTTTTATTTTAAGTATATTTTTTATTTAATGAATATTTTAAGGGTTAAATGGTAATTATATATTGCAAACTGAAGGATGAAACAGTCATTTGACCATGAGGCTTGACGGTCAACGCTCCAAATGGATGAAAAGTTAACAGAAGGGGCTTTTTTAACGATTCTTTGATTTTAGAGGGAAAAACGGTCAACATAGTTAAACTCTATCCTCGTCTTAACAATAAGGCAAATATGAGGGGGAAATGATACTTTCCCTAAAAGAAAACATATGGTGCTACTGTTACCGGTTACCCTTTGAGGTTTTGCTACAAGTTTGAAAATAAAAGGTCATCGCTTAAGTGTTTATTTATTTATTTATTATTATTTTAATGTAATTCCAACTGTGAGAAGGGTAGATTAAGAGCTTTAAGAACCCACCACAGTTTTATTTAACGATTTTTTTTGAAGGGACTGTTTAAATTTTTTTTTTTTTTATATAAATAATTATATTAAATAGTTTTTAAGTTAAATTTGAATATTAACATAGTTTTTAAACTCTGAGTTTATACATTTTACAAGTATATGTGGAGAGTTTTGGACTGTTTATTTATTTTTATATAAATAATTATACTAAATAGTTTTTAAGTTAAATTTGAATATTAACTTAGTTTTTAGGGAAAAGATCGTTTTATTCCCTAACCTTTACCCTATTATTAAAGTGAGGACAGGGTTTGGTGAAATTAGCCGGTCTGCCCCCTGAAATGAAAATATTATTAAAACTCCCCCTTTTGTTAACTTTTTCTTGCCAGAACCTAACACTGAAATGTTTTTGAGCATGAATTGACCAAAATGCCCTCATGTGACTTTTAAAAAAGATTACACGTGATGCAATAGACCAAAATGCCCTCTAAATATAAAATTACTATTTTACCCTCTACTTAAATAATTAAAAAAAAAAATTAAAAAAAGATTAATTAAAAAAGAATTTTAAAACAAAAAAAAATTGTGGAACAACAATATCCAAACTCATCTTCATCGTTGATTCGACGACAAACAAAATTTACATTTCACAAAAATTAAAAATTAAAACAAAACTTAAAATAAAAAAAAAAAATTAACCCACCAAATCATCTCTTTATAAAAAAAATTCAAAAACAAAAAATGGTGGGCAGTGAAGATCATCACCGATTCATCAACAATCCAGATTCATCAACCATCCAGAAACCATCCACCCAACAACAACAATCAACAATCAACATTCTACGACAATCAACATAAAAAATTTCTTACTATTAGCACAAGTGTTTTAAAAACAAAAAATAAAAGAAAAAATTTGTGGAACCCTGTTCATCACAAACCCAGATCTGGGTTCACCAGTGCCAAACCCAGATCTGGAAAACCCAGTTCATCAGTTCATCACAAACTCCACCACCACCCGCTAAACCAACGCCAACAATGGTCACAATCAGACGCAATCTCAGACGGGCGAATCAATCTCAGTTAATTTTAAAAACATAAATTTTAAAAAAAGGTTTTCTAAATGGTCGATCCTGATCCTGGGCAACCATTGCAAGAGCTGCAACTAACCCATATCAATCTTCATGTTGAATTCTCTAGGCTTTTTGAATCATGTAAGACTTGAAATCGAAAGTGGGTTTTGATTTGTTGCTATTGTCTTCTTCTTGGAGAGTTTCTTCTTCTTTTGTGAGAATTGGAGAGATCGAAATGGATCTCTTCGTCTTCTTTGACAAAATCAACGACATGGGTACTCTCTTGAAGGGACTAAAAGGTTGAGATCTCGATCGAGATAAGCTAGCTTGATTGAAGGTTGAGCAGGAGTGAAAATCTAATCTCATCCATCAAAGCAGCCTATGAAGAGGAGTTTGGTTTGTTGGTGGTAATGATGATGATAAATTTGGTAATGATAATGACAGTGTGAATCACGGCGGCAGAGGAGATCGATTCGTCGGAGGAGATTGCCTCGATTCATCGGAGGATGGTGTGAAGATCGACGGCAGCTGAGATTGTGTCTGATTGATGGCCATTGATGGCGTTGGTTTGGTAGTGTGGTGGTGGCACTAGTGAACCCAGATTGCGTCTGATTGTGCTTGTTGATGAAGATTTTATGGGTGTTGAAGTTAGGGATTCTGGTGATGATGTTTTTTTGTTTATGATTAGGAGAATCGAAGTGAAGAATTTTGCTGATGATGATGATGATAATGAACTGGGATGATGGTCAGAGTCAAAGAAGAAGATGAATCGAAGATGGTGGTCGTGGAGAATGAATTGAACTGGGATATTTTTTTTGTTTAATTATTTGATTTGTTTTTTATTTTTTTATTTCATTATTTGCTTTTACAATATTGCCCCTATAGATTTAATGGTTAACATTATTTTAATGGTGTAAAATGACTTCTATACCCTTCAATCCAGATCACCTTTCTTGTTCCCACCGTGAGACTACACATTTGCCCCTCTACAGTCACAGTCAACGTCCAATTTGGACGGTAACACTAACAGAAGAGGGTCTTTCACGAATTACTCAGTTTTTAGGGGGTTTTCGGCCAATAATGACAAACTCTGTCCTCAGGTTTCTAATATAGCAAACAACAGGGGGGATGATTAAATCCCTAGTTTTTAAACTCTGGGTTTATACATTTTAAAAGCATGTGCAGAGAGTTTTTTTTTCGGATTATGGAAGTAGTTGTCTCACGTTGTAGGAGTAGATACCCGAACTACACATGCATTTTAATACCCAAAAAAATAAAAGTTGATTTAACTAAGTAATTTCACTTGAAGGTTATGTTAGAATTACAAAATTTTTCGGGGATACAAATATCATCGCTCATTTAAATTTCATATACATATATTAAAAGGTAATGACATTAACCACCTACTATTTCCCTAAAGAAGCCCTAATCTCTTAACAATCCAAAGCATTTATAAACTACGGTAAGTACTCAAACGAAAAAAATATTATTATTCAAAAATTAATATATATAATGTTAGAAGTAAATTGTTCTTAACTTCTTATTAGTAGCATCAATCACTCGATAATAGTTTTTTTTTTTTTTTTTAAATTGCATATTTTATAATACCTTTTATATTGTCATTTGCCAGAGAAAATTTAAATGCCAAATTTACAGATTTGTATTGATACCGAAACAACACAAAATGTGGGACAACCACATCATTTGGGTATATATTTGTACAAATTTATTCCTAAATGTAATGGTTCAAATAGATGAGAATTTAAGAGTTTTAAGAGCCTCTCACCGACTATATCTTAAAAGACAACCAATAAGCAGAAATTTTACAAACAAAGCAGAAATCTTTTGATCTACAGATCTACTTAAACCGAAAACTATCAGTCATTTATGTCAACTCTTACTGAGAATCTAAGAAGCAGAGACTCAACAGAGCTACAATCAGCAGAGAAACTAAAAAATTTCCCGCATGTCAAAACACATATATCATTCAAAATGTTTTGAGCTTAAAATATCTGCAAAATAAATGTGATCCAAGTTACTAATGGTTTGAGCTTCAAATATCAAAGCATGAATTCATATCATCATATCACCACTACGCCCAGCTCAAACTAAGATGTTAGCAGAACAGATATTGTTAATTTAGAAAACAAATGTAACCAAAAATAGCAAAGGCCTCAAAGCCATGTAACATCCAAAAATAAAACAAAGATCCTTGGGATATTTTAAACAAAATCTTAAAAAGGTCTTAAACTGCCTACAATGTAGAGCAACTAGTTTTTCATAAGATGAAAAAAAACAGCAAGCGGCAATCACTCAAGCATCTAATAACGGCCAATTCCCCAAACTCTGATAACACCATCTGTATAACCACTGAACAATGTACTTCCATCAGCACTCCAGCTCAAGCTTGTGCAGTAGATATTCTGCAAATAATCCAATGGTAAACAATCATTATCTCTACATCAAGGAATGACCAAATCTATCTCCTCATGGAATAAATCAACACTCTTAAATGTTTTTGAGTTTCAGACCAGCAATTAGCAAAAATCAACACTCTTAAATCTAGTAGTAGAACCAAACACCCAAAAGAACTTGGTATTAATTAGCATTTGGCAAGCAAATCCATATACAATTCAAATTAGTCAAGGAACTATTATATGTAAAAATAAAAATAAATAAAAGAAGTAAACTTTAAGGGCAAAATATAAGTTGGAACATGATAATGTGCTGACAAAATTTGATACAACTTTAACGGCATGCTACTAGTACAGTGGCACATTCTCAAAGCAATGCTACTAATGACAATAGCACATTCTTAAAGCAAGGAGAGTTTCAGCTGCCAATTAACAAACATGACATTTCACAGAATTAGGCACAAGCAATTGAAAATGTGTGCGGCAGAACTACCAAATTGTATAAATAAATGTTCAAAAAGAGTTTAGTTAACAGATATAAAACTCATTTCAAGCATATTTAATCATCAACATATGAAACTAAGCAAATTTCTCTACACAAGCAGAGATTAAAAAAAGCACATAAAACAGTAATCCATACAAAGCAAAATCATACACACTTAAAGACTTGCCAAGACATACAAACAACAGTATCAAATTAACAACATTATGATCTTAGATACATAAAATCCATTGCAATCAATAACAATAAACAAACCACAATTAAGACATTTTAAAGCAACCCCAAATGAATTAACAAAAAACTAAATACAGTAAAGTTATTTATACCTTCTTTTTGGATGTAGTGCTAGCGGTGGTAGTATCAGTCTTCTCAGCCTCAGTCTTGAGATCGACCTTCAAATCCTCAACAATGCTCTTGCTCTCCAGATCCCAGATCTTTATACTCTGCTCGGTCGCAGCACACAGCCAGTACCTGTTGGGACTGAAGCAAAGCGCGTGAATCACAGAACCGGCATCGAGAGAGTACAGCCTCTTACCCTCGGCCAAATCCCACAACAAAATGACGCCGTCTTTTCCACCACTGGCGCACAAAGAACCGTCAGGAGACACCGCCACGGTGTTGACATACCCAGTGTGTCCGGCGAGGGTGGCCCTGAGCTTGCAGTTGCTCAAATTCCAGACCTTGACAGTCCTGTCCCACGAAGCAGAAACTATGGTGGGTTGAAGCGTGTTGGGGCTGAATCTAACACACGAGACCCACTCGGTGTGGGAGTCACCGTCTTGGATGGTGTACTTGCACTCACCTAGGGTGTTCCAGAGCTTGATCGTGCGGTCACGGGAGGCAGAGACGATCTGACGGTTATCCATGGAGAAAGCGACGGAGAGGACGTCCTTGGTGTGTCCAGTGAAGCGACGGGTGGTGGTGCCGGTAGCGAGGTCCCATAGACGGAGCTCGCCATCCCATGAGCCGGAGAGAGCGAACTGACCGTCGAAGGAGATGACGACGTCCTGGACGAAGTGAGAGTGGCCGGTGAGACGACGGCGGGGGACACCGTAGTTCTTCTCCTCCTTGGTGAGATGCCAGAGGATGAGAGACTTGTCGCGGGATGCGGTGACGATGACGTCAGAGTTGTCGATAGGTGTAGCGATAGCCGTCACCATGTCGGTGTGAGCGCGCATGGTTCCTCTGAGAACGAGACCTTCTGCCATTTTCGTGTATTCTTTTGTTGCTCTCGCACAATTAGGGTTTCGAGGTTTCAGAGAGGCGAGAGTGTGAGGCTATATTGGACTGACAAGATGAAAAACTTGTGTTTATATAGTATTTGGAGACTAGGGTTTTGGAAATGACCGGGACACTGGGTATAGCAAGTGTTTGTCATTCGTTCCAGTTACGATTGTTAGTTAGGGTTTGTGTTAGGTTACCGGCTATATCCTGTAACCCGTTTTCGAATTTTCTAAATCCAGCCCAAAATTTAAACTGAGACTCCATCTGAATGGACCCTATACCTTTTCCAACTATACCACATGTCTATGTATATATGTGTCGTGTGTGCTTTGCAAAAAGAAATGTACTTCGTTATTGGAAGGGGAAAATAATTTTACCTTTACGAGAAGAGCAATGGCCAGTTTAGTATTGTTTTTGAAAAGTTAAAATTATATTATTTTATAATTTTGATATAAAATGATGTTTGGTAAAACTTTAAAAAGCGATTAATTGATAATCTTGCAAATTTTGATAGTAATTTTAAAAAGTAGATGGGGGTTACTTTTTGAAAGTGATTATAGAATAATCTATTTTCAGTATTTAATGTATTTTTTTAAAATATCATTATTATCCTTATAAAATTAAATTAAAATCATATATATACTTTATTTTATCTCAAAATTAAATATTCTATTTAAATATTGATTTGATTTATAAAATCTTTTAAAAATATTGTTATTGTTCTTATGGAATCTTTTTTCCAATTTAATATTATACTTAAATATTGATTTAATATATATAATTAATTAAAAAAAAAAATAAAATAGGGTCATAAACTCATGTATATTTTAGTCATTGTAACTAATTTCAGCACTTTTGTAATAAAATTACCAAACATATATATACTGTTTTTGAGCTATACATTAGTTTTAAAAATATAATTAACCAAACATCTACTGATTAACTTCACAGCTGATTATTCTTTTAGCACATCTAACAATGATTATTATAAAAGTTACAGCAATACCAAACTAGTCCTAAGGTTGCATTTATCTTTTATTTATTTATTTTTTGTCTAATAATTGAAAACAAATAAAAAAAAATTTGGTGCAAAGGGGGCTAAAAGCCCAGGACAGAAACAGAAAAAAGACTAAGAGCTAGAACAAAGTCTAGCAAAACTAACACCATTGAATTCATATTCTAGGCTCGTAGAAGCCAGAAGAAGGGGGGAATTAAAAATAGTAGTACCGAAACCAAGCCAGTGCCCAAGAAACGCCATCTTATCCGCCACTCTGTTACTTTCCCTGAAAGCATGCTGAATGTGGCAACTCCAATCTTTATCCATAAGAGACTTACAAGTTTGAATGATGCTGAAAAACGGGTGACAAGGCAGGGAGGCCTTACAAAGAATATCCACCGCCGATTTCGAATCAGTTTCAACAATGACCTTTCTAAACCCATGATGCCAAACCAACTTCAGGCCCTCCAAAATGCCCCAAAGCTCGGCTTCAAGAACGCTACTTGAGCCTTTATTAAGCGTAAAACCAATCACCCACATTTTCAAGCGATCCCTAACCACACCAGCAGTAGCAATAGCATTCATATCAGGAATCATACTACCATCAACATTGAGTTTAACCCACTCAAAAACAGATGGACACCACGAAATGAGACAGCTTTTCCTAGCAGCAGAATTATCCTCCGCAACATTAGCCTTTCACCAATCCTCAACATACTTCCAAATAATCGGACTAGGGTAGGAAGAAGGAACCAAACCAAGGGTGAAAACACAATTGCAACGCCACTTCCATAAGAACCAGAGAGTCACACTATAATATTTCCATAATTTGGATATCTTTCCAGCACCAGAGTATTGCAATTAAGATTGCTATACAGCCACCCATCCCAAGCAATATGGAAATCACCAGACTTCGTGCAACCTTTGCTGATATACTCCCAGATACGAATGGGCCCAGCATAACCTCTAAAAACGTGATCACCATCCTTATTACTCACATTGTATCTCAAACAAATAGCATCAGAAGTAATTCCCCTAGTAGCACATTGGCAGTTGGTTAAAAGCTTCCCATGAAGGAGAGTCCAAACAAAGTAAAGGACTCTAGGCGGCAACTTAAGTTTCCAAATGAAATTCCATTTCCAATTGACAAGATCAATATAAGTAAACAATTCCTCGTAGGCACTTTTCACCAAAAACTCACCATTAAACCCCACACAGCAGTATCCTCATTGTCCAAACTACTGTCAACATGAATACCGATAATACGAGAGACCACATGCCAAGGAAGCACAGTCGAAAGCTTCTGCACATCCCAAGCGCTGTCAACCAAATAATCACACACCTTCTCATGGTCCATGGCAGTCGAAAAAAAAAAAAAATGTCTATGAAGCTTACCAAAATTAGGCACCCAATCATAATACCAAAAATTAATTCTTTTCCCATTACCAACTCTCCAATTCATACCACCAAGAAGGAGTTTAGCCCCAAAAAGAACACCTCTCCACCACATGCTTGAGCAGTTCTTGGAACTTAAATTATCTAGATCACTCAGGTTTCCACCTTTAAGATACTTATCTTTGAGAAGCTGACCCCATAAACCTGAATCCATTAGAGATAAACGCTAACTAGCTTTAGCAAGCAAAGCTTGGTTCATAAGTTTCATAGTTTTGATACCGAGCCCACCTAGGTATTTCGGTTGGCACACAATATCCCAATTGACAAGATGAATTTTCTTTTTCTCAGAAGTACTAACCCACAAAAAATCTCTATTTATCTTATCGAGTTGTTTAGAGATATCCAAGGGAAGCTTGATGGATTGCATAGCATACATAGGAATAGCGAAAGTGATAGCTTTAATGAGGGTGCATCTACTAGCAAAAGAAAGAGTGGCACTCTTCTAGGTTGTCAGTCTTTTCTGAGTCTTCATAAAAATCTCTTTATAAGTATCACTCCTAATACAACCATGAATAAACGGAACTCCAAGATAAGATCCAAGATTCTTTGTAATGGGAGAGCCACATAAATTAGCTAAATCTTTAACAATGCCACCACTAATGTTGCTAGAGCAGTAAACACTAGACTTAGGGAAACTCACTTGTTGGCCCGAAATATCACAGAAATTTTCAATACACTCTCTCATGATTTGCGCTTGTTGCTAGTGAGCCTTTCCAAAAAGAATAAGATCATCAGCAAAGAATAAGTGAGATATATCAGGACCTCCTTTAGATATCTTGATCGGACACCAAGCCTTCTTAAGGAGATTTTGTTGGATAATATGTGAGAGTTTATCCATACATAAAACAAAGATGTAGGGGGACAGAGGATCGCCATGTCTAATACCACACTTATGAGTGAAGCTCTCAGATAGCTCACCATTCACAACCACTTTATAGCTCACGTTCGTGACACAACTTGTCATCAGCTCATTTAATTTCCCAGTAATGCCAATTTCTTCCAAAACTTGCTTAGTAAAACCCCGTTGCACCTCATTATAAGCCTTCGTGAGATCAATTTTCCAAACCATATAACCCGTCTTACCCTTCATAGTCTTGAACTTGTGAAGAACTTCTTGAGCAATGATAATATTGTCTTGGATTTGCCTACTAGGCACAAAGGCAACCTGGGTCAGACTAACAAGATTAGGCAACAACACTTTAAGTCTCTGCACCAGAACTTTGCTCAAAACTTTGTAAGAAGTATTACACAAGTTAATGGGTCTAAAATCCATCATATTAGTAGGGTTGGGAATTTTAGGGATCAGAGAAATAAGGGTATTATTTATATCTCTAGGAACACACCCTGTGGTAAAGCAACCTGAAACCAACTTACACAAATCAACTTTGCAATTGTTCCAAAATCTTTGGAAAAAGATAGCAGGAATACCATCAGGGCTAGGGGCTTTGATCCCCCCCAATATTGATCAAACTCATCTTGATATCATTTTCCACATAAGAGAAGATAAAAAAGATATATCCCTCTCAGACAATTTGGGAAAAAATGAAGGAAGCTGAGAATACTCACCAAGGCTTTGCTTCAACTCAAACAGATTAAGAAAATAATTAACTGCTTCATTTTTCATCTCCCCAATATCATCAATCCAGTTGCCATTCCCCAACTTGAAGCCCTCAATCTTATTTCTTCTACGTCTGATAATGGTGGATATGTGAAAATTTTTTGTATTTTTATCCCCATCTTTGAGCCAACAATTTCTGGATTTTTGCTGCTAGAAAACTTCTTCCTGCTCAAGAATCTCCTGATACTCAGTAATAAGAGACTCCTTAAGAGTGGAGAAGTACTGAGAATATCTCACATTGAGGTATTTTTGGATACCTTGAATTCTAGCAAAAATTCTTCTCTTCTTACGGAAAATGTTATTCGTATTCCAGTTCTGAAGAGTATTAGTGAACAAAAGAATTTTCTCAGCAACCGAAGAATCAGAAGACGGCCAATTCCTTAACACAAAATCTTCAAAATCCTTGTGTTTTAGCCACATAGCTTCAAATATGAAAACTTTGTTGGTATTACTCGGAATATGTCTACTATGGAGTTGGATGAGAATAGG
This sequence comes from Acer negundo, assembly GCA_035582765.1. Lineage (NCBI taxonomy): Eukaryota > Viridiplantae > Streptophyta > Magnoliopsida > Sapindales > Sapindaceae > Acer > Acer negundo. Next base: position 12,277,237 of record CM069238.1, on the reverse strand, counting down.
GCAATGATCAAACAAAATCCTAGGCAGATGTTTCACAATCCCCTCTGCATAGTGAATCCTCCAGTTCATCGAACAAAGAGTTCTATCGAGCCTCTCCCAAATTTCCTCTCCAATTCCCCTTTTGGTCATCTAGGTGAATTTTGCACCAATGTATCCCATATCAACTAGCTCGTTTCTATCATTTCAATCGGCGAAACCACTATTGGAATACTTAAATCTTCCTCCTCTCTTCTCTGCACTATTCGTGATTTCATTGAAATCACCCGCGATAAGTCAAGGCATATTAAAACAATTTCTAATAGAATCAAGGTACCTCCAAAGAAATTTTCTAGTAATAGGACAAGGATTAGCATACACAATCGTGAGGACCCACAAAGTTCTATTATCATCAACTAGAGCAGTAACACTGTGTCTAATACTAGCAACCACATGGAGCTTGATATTATTCCCATTCCAAAGAAGCCAGATGCCTCCTGAAAATCCTTCATCATCAACAATAAAACTATTAGAGAAACCTAGTTTATTGATAACATTCCTTGCTTTAGTGCCACTAATTCTGGGCTCTAAGATTGCCAAAACTTTAAACTGGTGCCCAAGACTAAGATCCTTAATGCACCTAACAAACCCCTTTTTGCCAGCTCCCCTTACGTTTCAGACACAGATCATTAAAGAAAGGGAAAAGAAAACTCCGTTACTCGGAGATCACCTCCATAGCCTCTACGAGATCGGAGGCCACCATATCAAAGCTTTTGTCCAAACAAGACACAAGAGTAGTTACTTCCTTCTGAACCAGGCCCTCAACAATTTCCATTGAGTCAACATGCTAGGGAACAAATTCACTAACTTCTTTATGAAGACATCTCAACACACTATCACTATCAATATCTTCATTATCAACGGCTGTCTTGAGGGATAAATTGCCCGTGGCTTTGTTAGTATAAGCATAAGCTCCACAACAACTATCCATACTAGCCAATTGGCAACCGGTTGTAGACAAAACACCACCCTTTTTGCGATTCTTCTTACTGCCTTAGGAAGGAGTGCTATTAGATCTATCCCTTTGCTTACCTGGATAATTAGTAATTTCTAAGAGAACAGCTTTACCTCTAGCCTTAGTAACCACAAACTGCTCGTCCTCGCTCATCATGTTAGTATCTTCCTCACCAAGCTCATCAAACCTAGATCCACTTCCTTTACTAGTACTCTTATTACTCTACATATGGGTAGAAAAATTCTTAACACCATTCTTAACCTGATTATTCTTATCTAAAATAACCTCAGTAGAGGCACCACTAGTCTTTTTCATACTACCATTATCCCCATATTTCCCAACACCACCTATATTAGCTGTCCCAACCATACCAGTCCCAACTCTGCCAATCTTCCCTTCATAAATCGAATTACCATATCTACCATAAGACACCAACAACCATGGTCCATAGGGAGAAGAGTCCATTGCCACATTCACCTCCTTATTCCCAACACAAGCACCACTTGGCTCAATAATCCCCTCTCTGCTATGGCTAAATCTCCCGCATTTAAAGCAAACCAAACCCAGACTTTCATATTCCACTTAAATGATCCTATCCTCAATGTGGAGAGCACCAACGAGAGGCTTGGAGATGTCTTTTTCAATGCAGATGCGGGCAAACCTCCCACGAGCTTGGTTAACTGTAATTGGATCCACTTTACACATCTTCCCTAGCATACCTCAAATACTCCATAACAACTCTGAATCCAGCCATTCCAAAGGAATTTTAGATAATCTAACCAAATAGGCATATTTTGAATTAAATCTTCACCTGGGACAAAATTCGATTTCCACCACTGCATCGCAAGATATTGGTTGGCAATTATCCAGGGACCACTTGTAAGGACATAATCAAGATCATCCTTCATCTGAAAACGAGCCACGAAATATCCCTAGCCAAGGTCTGTTAAATGTCATTGCCCAATAAGCGACCACTTTTGGGTTAGCTTTGAAATCATGAAATTCAGAGTATGGATACGCCCCATATTTTTCAGAATCAAAGCATTAGCCTATGGTTTTTGTAATTGATCCTTTAAATTGGCAGAAAAGTTCATCCTCGGGCCATCAGGTCCTTCAGATATCAAGATATCCTCTTGATTAATTTTAAGTTTTTCTTTGGTGGTGTCCAGACCCGACCAAGAGCAAGGGTTAGACATATTTATCAATTTGGTTTTGAAACTACCCATACCTTCTTTACTCATGTTATGAGTGCCAACATCAGTACGCCCACAGGGAATTGACTCTGCCCTAGCTCATTTGGCAGAGCCGCTAGTCTCAATTCGGGTGCTCAAATCAAGAATTACATCAGCAGAGGATTGTTGGGCTGTGAAAACGAAGGTTTCCGCTGCCTTATCCATACCAGAAGAGGAAGAAACACAGAAGAGATCAAGAAAGACGAGAAAAAGAGGAACGACGGACACAAGAGGAGGAGAAACCAGAAATTGCACCCAGCGCGTACAATAGATCAACCCCACGTGCCCATGATGTACAACATAAAACAAATAATTTTAGATATATTAGTATATTCCCTTTATTCTTTTTCCTTTTTTAATGTTAAATTCGGGTTTTTTTTTTTTTTGAAACGGGGATTCGAACCCACTACCTCATGACATAGGTGTGACGGGTTTACCACCCGACTAATCTCATCTCGTTCTAGATATATTACCTTTCAATTATTATTTAATACATATTTACATTTTAAAATTTAATAGGCAAGGTTTGTAAGGATAGTTTAGAAAATATAAAACCGATATACAATGAAGTGCTATTCTGTTAAGTTAAAAGTGAAACATTTTTACTTTTATAATCTAATAATGACTTTAGGAGAGCTATTTAAGTTATTGTATAATTTAAAAAATAAAACAAAACAATGAGGCACGATAAGTGCTAAATGCGAAAATCAAACAGATCCTAATTGTAATTTTATTTAATTATATTTTTGTTAAATATGACATCAAACTGGTTTGGGATTTATCACTAAAGTGAAGAAGAGGAAATGCCCAAACAATTTGCTAAAAGAGGTTGTTCGTGTAATTTTTTAAAAGCGAAGATATCTGCACCACGCGGAAACATGTTGTGCACTCCACATTCTTATTAATTTCAAATTTCTATAGTATCTTTAAGACATCTCCAATCGTTCTCCAAAATTTTCTTCATTTTAGAATTTAGAAAATGGAAATTGAATATTCTATCTCCATAGATTTAGGCTCCGTTTGGAAGAGTTTCTTCAAGTAGATCTTTTATAAGTAGAGCTCTTAATGAGAAGTTATTGATCGTTTGGTTGTCAATTAGAAAAAGTTTTTTTAAATGGTAGGATTACCAAAATATTCAAAAACTATTTTAAATGATAGGGTTATATTAAACATTTTAGTGTTATTAAAAAGTTCAAAAATATATACTTTAAAAAACCTAAAATTTGAGTTTCTCCAAGTAGACACAAAATAGTTTTTTTAATTATCCAAAAACTCTACTGAGTAACAACCAAATTAATTAAAAAGGTTTTTTTAGCCAATAGACAAGTTTTTCCAAATGAACACTTACTACTACCATTTTTCGTTTTACAATAGTTAAATAATAAAATTTTATTATTGTACTTTATAAATAATTTTTCAAAGTTGCTTTAATAAAATTATTTTCTCATAATTATTTTAAATAATAACCTACTCAATTATAATTAATTCACACCTAATTTTTTATATTTTTTATTTTTTATAATTAGTCATACTCATGGTAATTTAATAGCTTCGGGCAATTTCAAGGCGGGTCGTCTAGTATTGGTCAATATTTTAGTAGTTTTGGTAAGTTTCCAAATGGCTATGTTGAAAGTGGATATGACTAACCATAATATCGGTGTTTATAACTTTTACATCTCAATGTTATTTTTGTTAATTTTATTTTAATTTTCAATATACTTGTTTTTGTTAGTTTTCTTGTAGTTGTGACTTGTGATACCTTAATTTGAAGATGTTAATGTTAACATTTTATTTTACTGAATTATTTAGAGTTAATTATTATATTAAATATTAATTACATATAAAAATTGATGCTTTGAAAACATTTATTTTAAATTAAAATACTTATTAGTTTATTGATTAAATGGATGTAATAAATAAATAAAATATATTCTATATTAAACTCAGTTGAAAGATCTCAGCAAAATCTTTCTAATAATATAATTTGTATGGTTATAAATAGAAAGTTATAATACATCAATACAGTATGGGTAAATTTTTTAAAAAAGACATATATGGAATTTAGTTTGTGCGAAGAATTTATACGAAGGTAAAGTTTGAATAAATAAAATTGGAATAGTAACATCCAAATTTGAAAATAAAAAATGTGTCTCCAATTTTTTTTACATTGTGTGATGTGAAATAGGGATGGATTGAAGCCTATCTATTCTCCATTTTGAAATTTTAGAGATTGATCAAAGATGACCCAAGCAAAATTATCTTTTAAAAAATAAAAATAAAAAAATAAAAAATAATAAAAAAACTGCAAACTTCATTAAAGCAAACGAAAACCACATCAAACAAGAAAGAGGACCATATACCAATAGAGGCCTTTCAATGCAAGAAGGAAAACTCTTTAACCAGACAAGATCATCAACTAAATTAACAGCAAACTTAGCCAAACTATAAGCAACCTCGTTAGCTTTCCTAGACACAAAGGAAATTGGGTGCACAACAAATTTGGAAAGCAACCCAGATCGAAATGTCATTAATGACTAAACCTGTATTAGAGGAAGTCATCTTTTTAATTAATAAGATCAATGACAACCGAAGCATTGGATTCCAGAACAGCAGGAAGCAAGCTTGTGTCAATCGCAAGATGGATCCCTATGAGGATGGCCATAGCCTCCGCAATTTGAGGAGAATAATTTGCTCGAACTTTCTGAGCTGAGGAAGCCATCACCTGACTAGCATGGTTACGAATGACAATCCCAATCCCCACACTCTTTGACTTCACATCAATTGCCGAATTAGTATTAATCTTAAAAACACCATAATTTTAAGGTCTTCGTTTAACCTCCTCCAACACCCCCTCTCTTTGACACCACCTGCAAATCTTGGGTCTTCTGAAACTCCTCCAAAAAAATGCAGTTGCTCAGCTTACCGCCTCATATGGGACACTAACCTTGACAAATGACCAAACAACCATGGACGTACCTATGCACGGGCTTGGTCAAGCCCACCTTAGCCAAACTTAATTTTTTAATTTTTTTTTTAATAAATCTTATTTTTAAAAAAAGTTTTAAAAATATAAATGTGCATTGAGTTCTATCAAAATACCCATTGCATTTACATTTTTTCCAAACGAAATAATACTTATAACAGATTTGTCAGATTAATTTAATACGTCCTTCCTCAGTCTTGAAAACATCTTTTTTTTTTTTTCATTTACTTATTTTATCAAAATTAGGCTCAATTTCTTTGTCAACATAAAAAATTGGCCTTAGCCTACTGTAACGATGGGTTAGCCCATCTTACAATATTTAGGCTCAAACAAGAAACCCAGTTGATACCCAATTCAGAAGCCCAAATCAGAACCAATACCTATGACAACACTAAAGTCTGATGTGGAGTTTGTTGACTTACCAATACTCTGCGTTTTGAAGCCTGATGTTAAGGTGATGCCAAGTTGGCAGAATTTTATTAGCTGATTAGATTACAAACGTGACTCAACAAATAAGGCTATATAAGGAAACATGAGAGAGAAAGAGGCTCACGCAATTCATTATATTTTCATATTAGGGTTGTTCAAAATATCATTTCACTCACGAAAAATCTCTCAAGCTTTTCTTTGTGTGATCTTTGTGATTTCTTGGTGAAACCGAGTGTGATTTTATGTAATCATGGTGAGATAAGTGTTCTCTGTAAGATCTGAGTGTTTCTACACTGATTCAATGAAGGTTGAGTGTGTTCTTATGTGATTTGTAGAATCTGAGAGTGTTGTGAGGTTTGATTTCAGTTTGTAACTAATAGATCTAGAGTTCTTGAGGGATTTCTGAGTTGGGATATCAACTGGTTGAATCTTGTTGTAAAGACTCATATATAGTGGAGAGGTGATCAGACTATTTTATACCTATTTGAGGTCCCCCAATTTCGATTGTTTGTTTCGTTTTCGAGCGTATTTTTATATATAATGTTTTGTCTAAGTCATGTATAGGTACATATTCCTGACAATAAGGTTTTGAGCTTAAAGATTAGTTTGAGAGGTAAAATGAGTCAAAAAGGACTGAAATTGCATATGCTCGTGCATAACACTTAACTTTGGAAGGTCATATCTTCCTCTTCAGATCAAACCATGATGATATCTTTATTTATTCGGAAAGCCCCATAAGTCTAGTTTTTAGAACATTTAACAGATTGCGATTCCGAGCTTTCTACAGGAAGTTATACCCATTTTCGTAACGATACGCGATGTTGAAACGCTAAAATACCATCAGGTCAAAACATCTACTTCAATCGGCAGCCTGGCCGCCGATTGAAACCGCTGATTACCTCTATAAGATCATTTTTTAGGTGAATTTTAGGAACAGTTTCGTCCTTTCACCCCTAATTGGTGCCCTAACCCCCAAACACTAAAAAAACACCATTTTGCCTCTTCTCTCAACAAACTTCTTCTTCCTCAAATTTCTTCTTCTTCTTCATTTTCTTCAATTCCAAAGAGAGAGAGAGAAGCTTTCTTAGACATCCATGGAGGTTTTTCCTCCATGGATGCCTATCATTTCATCTTCTACCTATCATCCACCTATTTAGGTGTAGATTACATAGAGATAAGAGTGGTATTTGTACCAAATTCGAGCCAAGCATGGATCAAATGAGATTAGCACATTTTGGAAGGGCTCTCCACTTGGGTTATCTCTTTTATCTCTTCTCTTGTATTCTTGTTTTCTTAAATGTGTAATCCCCACTTGGGAATATTTGTAAACATATATTTGTGCTCAATATATGTGATGGTTGATTTTATATCTAATTTGTATTTTGATTCATTCTTGCTTTTATTGAATACATCTCTATCTTGAAATGCTTGTGTATGGAGATTGGAAATTAATATGTATTCATGGATGAGATTAGGAGTTGATTAATGTAATTAGGAGTAGTTGTAATCAAATATCCTATTTTGTGTTTGTATGTTAATGGAAGGTTGAAATTAACTTGTATGGATGTGTTTGTGTGACTTAGAGTTAGGATTGTGCCTTTGTAGGGGCTCTCCGGGCATAGTCTTGGCTAATTAGCTAAGAAGAATGGATGAACCTATTAATTGTCATATTAGATGAGGTTTGGTTCTATGTTTTTGTTAACAATTAGACTTTGGCTATTTCTTATTCTAAGGGCTCTAGGTGAGTTATGGTTGGAGATACAATCACTCTATCCACATTCATTGTACCTAATGTTGCCATTTTACATTACCATGTTAATATTGGGACTCAATTTAGCATCGGTTTGTAGAATGTGTTCACAAATGTTGGTTACGGTTTCATGTACGAGAGGGTCTCGGCACACTCTTCAACCGTTAGCTCTATGAATGGGTATAAATCGGATTGAGGCAAGATCGAACCCTTAACTAAAATTGGATGCACTTAATGCCTAACAACCAACTATTTGTGCACTTAAGTATGGTGAACTTGTTGAACCTTGTATGACCATTTTCATGCATCTCTCATATCTATCATTTTATTTATCACTTTAAACACCGTTCTCACCCTTCCATATTCTCTTTGTTTTTAGTTATTTTCATTTTCATTCTCTACACACACACACACCACATTGTAAATACATTTCACACATATCATTCTCACCTTTCCACATTCTATTTACATGCTTATAATAAACACTAAAACTTGAAACGGTTAGTGAAAAACACCTCTTTGCGGAATGATACCCTCGCTTGCCGCTTTACTAGTCTTTTGCTAGTTTAGAGCACATTGCGTAGGAAACCCCTTTTACATAAAAACAATCTTTTGATCCTCGCGATTTCTTAACGATGGAAAAAGTGAGTATCAAGAGGGCTCTCTTGCAAGGGCTCAACGTGGATGTAGACTTGATTTAAGCCGAGCCACGATAAAACCTTTGTGTCTCTTCTTCTTCTTCTCTTATCTTGTTCTATATTTGCTATTTTTCTTGTTGATTTTCGGTTTAGGTTATCCTTTATTGCATCAACTAATTTGTTAATATTGTTTAGGTTATTATTGGAGTATTGCTATTCTACTGCACGTTTTCTAAGGCATTATTCACAGTTTCTTGTGTTGGTGTATATCTGCTATTGATAGGTTTACATACTCCTTATTGTATATATGATCACATGTTATAGGCCTAGATAATTGATATTACTTGGATTAGTATTGTTATTGCTAGGATCTGGTATTATCAGAATATATATATGTTGAATTTCCAGTACTGTCAACATTACATATATATATATATTTATTTATTTATTTATTTTTGTTATTGTATAAATCTGACAACAGCTTGTAGGTTGTTGTAGTCTTGCACAAAATAACAACTTGTAGGACATGTTCTTCATCTATTCTTGTTGTAAAATAATACTTGTAGATTACTTATGGGTTTTATTTGTTACAAATTTTATCTTGTCACCTTTTGTAAAAGTCTTCTTGCAAGATTATTTTTAAGCAGAACATGTGTTGTGACAGTGTCTTGAATAGACCTGATTTCACAACACTTACCCTTACGTTCAATCCCGGTTACATCCTTGCAAACAATTTCTATATACTACAAACGACAAAGAAGAACACAAAGAAGCTCCATTTCATTCCGAACGCAATTAGCTCTTGCACAAAACCATAAAATCCATGAATTTAATAGCATCTCTATGAGGGTACGAGCCATAATATGGTACTAAGCCCGAAATTTCTTCAAGCAAGGACATCCCCACACAACATGGATTAAATTGAAATTAATTTAATAATAAATTAAATTGAAATTGAAAATTACAATAAAGAAAAAATAAAATAGTAAGGAGGCAAGTCCAAAGTAACCGGTAAATAGTTACTACACATAAGTTTCTCCGTATGAATATTGTGTTCTCAAATATCATTATGAACCCTCTTCTAAATTGTCTTTTATATATTTGAAAAAATCATGATGAATCAGAATAAAAAAAAAAATCTAAAAATCCTTATGTTGAAAATTTTAAGATGCAATTGATTTCTTCATGATTTATTCTCAAACACCATTAATAATTTAATACGAAGAAGCCACATTGCTCTCTCTCTCTCTCTCTCTCTCTCTCTCTCTCACACACACACACACACACTTATTCTTATTATCATATATATGCTGTTATTATTATTATTATTGTATTTGTTGATGGCACGGGTTTGTGAGGAATTTGATTAACATTTAATCTAAGATGCCTAGGCACATAATTCATCTAATGTTTATACATAAACATGTTTCTATATCATGTTTTAATCAAATCCAAAATGCATGTTACTAACCCATGTCAATTCAAGAGAAAAGGATGATAAGAGAAAGCGGAAGCGTACCTGAATCCATTACCGGAGGTTGGTGGACGGATTGAGATCTTCCAAATTATCACGATTCTTAGGATACCCAAAAGTGTTCTCTCTTGTTCTGGTGATGGTGATACAGACAAGCCAAAAAGGTATCGTGTAATTTAGGGACTATAACCCTAAATATAATATTCAGATTATTATAAGTTTTGCTATTTCTAATTTGACCCCTTATCAAATTAGATATAGCACTCTGGTATCTACACATTTATTCCATACCAATTATACCCTTTAGCCTTAAAACTTTAAATCTTAATTAGACCACTTTAATTTAGGCTTAACCAAAGACATCATAACACATTTAATATTTACATGAGTGGCCCCACATGTTGGAACTTTCCAACAATCTCCCACTGGGCCACATATGTATCTTTACAAATGTGTATGACTTTATGAGCTTCAAAATTTTTCTATCACAATTTTAAGGTATATTCGAACAATCTTGTCCATTGATTATGTTTTTATATGATCAAAACGGTTTTCGTCACATTTAGAGTGACTAAACCTATCAATGGTCACGTACACCAACATAACCAAATGACATAGATCAATCATGGATGCGTAGCATGAAAATTACATGCAATGTGATCTATACATGTCTATTTCCAACTGATCCTACTTTATTCTTTGGTGAGATCAATACATAACACAATGTAACAAAGTGAAATAAACTGAATACTTTATTTATGATCAGAAAAATATCAAAATACATAAATGCATAAGTATGTCTAAAATCAAACATAAAGCAATAAAATACAAAATGATACAAACTCCCATTATATTGTGATATCCTCATACAAAATAACACCTATATGAGCAGTGTGCTCATGAGAGACCTTGGGTGGTAATCCCTTTATAAATGGATTCGTTATCATGGAGTTTGTCTCAATGTACTATATGGATATCTCTCCACTCTGCACTCTCTCCTTCACAACTAGGAAATTAATGTCAATATGCTTTGACCTAGATGAGCTCCTGTTGTTATTGGAATATAGCATTGCTGACTTATTATCACAATATAGTTTGAGTGGTTTTTCAATACCTTATAGAATGTGCAGCCTAGTGACAAAATTCCGTAGCCATATCCCATGGTTGGATGCCTCATAGCATGCTACAAACTCTGCTGCCATGGTGGAAGAAGCTATGAGTGTCTGTTTAGCACTCCTCTAAGAAATAGCTTCATCAGCCAACATGTATATGTAGCTTGATATGGATCTCTTACTGTCTTGGCATTCAACATAATTGGTGTCGGAATACCCTATGATCTCCAACTGATCTAATCTCCTATATGTGAGCATGTGATCTTTTGTTCTCTACAAATACATTATAACCCGCTTGTCTGTTTTCTAATGATCCATTCCAGGGTTACTTAAATATCTGCATAACATACCAACAATGTACGCAATATCTAGACACGTACACACATGAGCATACATTAGACTCCATACAACTGATGCATAAGGAATCTTTTGCATTTCTTTAACTTCAAGGTTATTTTTAAGGCACTGATTGAGACTGAACTTGTCTCCCTTAAAGACAGGGGTGTCACCTGGTTTGCTGTCCTGCATGCCAAACATTTTTAGCACTTTATCGATATAGCTTTTTTGTGATAATCCAAGAATACCCCGAGAGCGATCTCGTTGTAGCTGGATCTCTAATACAAATAAGGCATCACCAAGATCTTTCATCTCAAAATTCTTTGATAGAAATCTCTTGGTTTTGTGCAACATGCTTATATCATTTGTAGCAAGCAGTATGTTATCAACATACAAAACCAGGAATATGTGCTTACTCCCACTAAATTTGTGATACACATAATTATCAACAGTGTTTATCTCAAAACCAAACGAGATAATCACTTGATGAAACTTGTAGTACCACTAACGGGAAGCATGCTTGAGTTCATAAATGGACTTTGTCAATTTGCAAACAATATTCTTTGGTCTCCTGACTCAAAGTTTTCTGGTTGCACCATATAAATTGTTTTGTCAATGTCACCATTGAGAAACGCCGTATTGACATCCATCTGATAAAGCTTAAGGTCTAAATGTTCAACAAGTGCCATGATTGTCCTAAAAGAGTCTTTCATTGAAACCAGAAAGAAAGTCTCTTTAAAGTCAATCCCTTCCTTTTTGGTAAAGCCTTTAGTTACAAGACGAGCCTTATACCTCTCTATATTACCTTTTGAATCTCTTTTGGTTTTAAAAATCCATTTACAATCAATGGGCTTCGCACCTTCTAGTAATGAGACAAGTTCCCAAACCTTATTGTCTTCCATAGACTTATATTCATCATTCATGGCATCAATCCACTTTTGAGAGTTTGAACCATGCATGGCTTGATGGAGGTTGATTGAATCATCTTCCACCATTCCAATGTCTTCCTCATGTTCCAAAAGAAATACGGAAAAATCATCTGGAATAGTATTTCTCTTATCTCTAATGGATCACCTTAATGGCACTAGTTCTTGAGGTCGTTTAGTTTGTTCATCAAGAACAATTACCTCATCTTGAATGGGGGGTTGATCAATATTGTCTGGTTGAGGATCCGGATTCACTTATTAATCAATGAAAGGTATAAAAACCTACACATTATCAGAAGCAATGGTGGGAATTGAAACCGATTCCTCCCCAAGGACAATGTCTCTGACCTTATTTTTCCCCCCAAACTCAACATCCTCAAAAAATATTACAGTTCCCGTCTCAAAAATTGGCCTAAGTGTAGGATCATATAACTTATAGCCCCTAGATCTCTAAAAGTAGCCAATGAAGTAGATGTTCATAGTTTTGGAGTCCAATTTCCTTTCATGTGGCCTATAAGGCCTTGCCTCAGTTGGACATCCCCAAATGTGAAAATGCTTTAGACTAGGCTTGTTGACATGGTTTCTTCACCGCTGATGCCGTTATAGCCACCATAACATCTTCAGCAGGCAACGAATGGCGGCGGGCAACCAGATGATCAGATACCAATGGAAATCGGTGATCAATCCACACTAATTGAACGAACGGCAATCTATCTTCACAGATCGAACGATCAACGGTAAGTTGTGCTCGATCTTGACCAGATCGTGGTCGTTGACCGACGATCGTCCTTCTCGCTGTAAGACGCACATGTTTTGGTACAAAAACCGATTAAGCCCACCGACTATAGTGGCATTGACCAGAGAAGCCAACTGAGTTTGGGCGTGGGATCGGGTTTGGTGACCCGTCAGACCAAGATACTAATATCTGAGATCTGATCCAATCCCTTCATCAGATCAAAAAATTGATCTGATCCCAACACCCATCACCAAGTTCATCTACCGATCGAATCCAGGAAAATAAACATAAACAATTTCATGAAATTTTTGTTCTTATGGATTCAACATTTATCAGAAGACACAGTAGTTGAACAACACAACAAATCATCATATTCAAAACTCAAATCTCCAAAATTCCTCAAATTCTCAAGAATCAATCATGGGTGGCTCTGATACCACTTGTGAGGAATTTGATTAACACTTAATCTAACATGCATAGGCATATCATTCATCCAATGTTTAGACATAAACATGTTTCTATATTATGCTTTAATCAAACCCTATGTACATGTTATTAACCCATATCAATTCAAGAGAGAGGAGAGATAAGAGAAAGCGGAAGTGTACCTGAATCCCTTGCCAGAGGTTGGTGGGCAGGTTGAGATCTTCCAAATTATCACAATCCTTAGGACACCCAGAAGTGTTCTCTCTTGTTCTGGTGATGGGGATATAGACAAGCCAAAAAGGTATCGTGTAATTTAGGAACCATAACCCTACATATAATATTCAGATTATTATCGGTTTTGCTATTTTTAATTCGGCCCCTAATCAAATTAGATATAGCACTCTGATATCTACACATTAATTTCATGACAATTATACCCTTAAGCCTTAAAACTTTAAATCTTAATTAGACCACTTTAATTTAGGCTTAACCAAAGACAGCAAAACACATTTAATATTTACATGTGTGGCCCCACATGTTGGAATTTTCCAACAGGGTTGGCTTCGATTATGTTGTTGCTTGATTGGGTTTGAGATTTTGTGTTTAGAATTGGCTATTATAAAAGGAATTGATTGTTTGTTTTAGTTGGACATCTTTAAAGAATAAAGAGTCGAGATTATTGCATGGATTTTTTTTATTAATTTTTAATGAAATCCTAAATTTATGGGGAAAAAAAACTTTTAAATAACAATAAAAGTTTATTAATGAATGAGTTTAGTTACAAAAATACAATTAAACTAGTTTGCGGCCCGCACGATCTATGGGCATTGTAACATTTAACGCAATTGTCATTGTATTTATGTTTTAACATTTTTTTTATTCTTAATCTCTTATTTCTTCAAGTGCCTCTTATATCAACTTTTTTCAACCCGAAATGTGACAATTTTTAATCATTTAATTTCCAATTATTGTGACCATTTGATTTTGTAAAAGTGGAAGAAATAAAAGGGGAAAAAACACATAATTACTGATACAATATAAAAGATATTATAATCTTACAATTTAAATGTTATATATAGAAAAAGGTACTAAAAAAATTGACTACAGATTTTCAGGATTTTTTAGGGAAAGAGAGAACTTGAATCCACAATCACGTAGTGTAGGTGTGAAGGATATACCACCAAACCAACAATATAGGATTATGATCATCTTTTAAGAGCATCTCCAATGTAATGTTAAATCATTGTGTCAATGCTATAATTTAGCACAAAGTAAAAAAATAAAAAAATAAAAAATAAAAAAAATAAAAAAAAACATGCTTCAATGTAGTGTTAAAAGATGTGCCAAATGTGGCATATACTATACACTATGCCAAATTTGACATAGTGTATAGCATATGCTAAATTTGGCACAACAATAAATATAACCGTATTTATTGACTTTTTTAATTTTAAATAATAAAAATTTAACAATTTTGGTAGAAAAAATTGAGATCGAAACAACTCTAAAAAAAATTCAATGCATTGGTTATATTTGTTGACTTTTATAATTTTAAATAATAAAAAAAAATAAAAAATAACATATCAAATATAATTTTGCATTAGAGTACAATGCTAAAATGATGTATCAAATATAATATTTTACTATTTTTTGTGCCAAATTTGGCTTTGGCATTAGCATTGACATATGCATTGGAGATGATCAAAGCTAAGCTCTACCTAAGCTTTTAAGGATCTAGTTATATGTGGCAATTGAAAGAATTAATGGTCTGGATTCATTTAATTGATTTTTCACTTGAAAAAATATCTCAACACTCTGCTGTTTCAACTACCAAAATATTTCTATCTCCCCTATCACGCTTTCTTCCCTATTTTCCAATCCATCCACTTTTCCTTTTATCATCGATCCAGACCTGAAACCCTAAGCAATGAAAAGCAAGTTGAGACACAAATGAGACTTTACAGACTCCAAACTGATCAACTAATCTCACCGATAAAAGTAACGATATTGGACAAATGAGGAGACTTAGGGACAATAAAATCAACCACAACTGAAGCATCCGATTCTACACAAATCGGAGAGATATGTTTTTAACCATGTTATATTAAAAAAAAAAAAAAACACACACACACACAAACACACCACATTCATTGAATGACGAAGCTTTCGAGAATGGTGAGCCAGAATCGGAATTAGAATCGGTAATTTCGACAATCAAAGTTGAAATCACGATTTCGTTCAAGCTCTTCAGGGGCTTTGATATGTTGAGCTAAATTGCTGAGATTACACTCAACAACATTTGAAATTTGAAGATCTTGAATTTAAGGAAGAAAACCATGGCCTTTCATACGAAGAATGCTAAATATCTAATGAAGGATTGGTTTCTTGCTGAGATTATATAAAAACTTATGTTTATTTTGTTATTCATTCATTCCATTCTTTGTTTTGATTTTTTGTTTTCAAATTCATTTTTCCTGTCTTGAATTTTTAGTTAGTATTTTAAATCTTTGTGGAGTCTAATGTAAAATAATACTGAAATATAATGAAGCGAGACAAGCATATATAATCACATTATGGCACACACATCGAACAACAAACAAAAGCCCGAAAATCCACCCAACACAACCATAAAAATCAAAACTTCGGTTATTTTTCTTTGTTTTCCTCCATCAAATTACAAAGAAAAATCATGAAAAAGCAAAACTTTCTTTACTATTTTTTTCTTTCTTTTTTTTTTTTCCCATCGTTTTCCTCCATCAAACAACAAACAAAATCAGAAAGCTCACCCAACACACCCAAAAAAAAAATCAAAACTTTTTTTTATTTTCTTTTACAAACAAAATGCAAACATAAAAGGAGAGAAAAACTCATTGAATTTTTGCTGACTTTCTTGATCTAGTTGCTGTTCTCTGCACTTTGACTATTAATTAAAAAACAAAACAGAGGTTGGCAAATTTATGTTCTTTATGATTGGTTTTTATTATAAATGAGGTTGATAATATAAGTTATTTATCTTATATTTAGTAAAGGAATCTAAAATATTATAGCCGAGAATCTAAAATATTATAGCCGGAATCGGCTTTTAGTAAAGATAAGGTTGACAATATTTGTTCTTTATTTTATATTTTGTAAATGAATCTAAAAAATTATAGTCCATGTTGGCTTTCAGTGAAAAGCATGTTGGCAATATATGCTCTTAGAGGTGTTAAAAGGGATAGGCTAGTCCAGCTCGGTCCGAGTTTGGTCCGGTATTGTAAAAGGTTATAACTTGGTCTGAGCCCATTATTTAAAAATCCGAATTAGGACTGAGCTTTTATAAATTACTATACAAGTCAAGTTCGGTCCGAACTCTAATAAGTTCGGCCAGAATAGCAATATTTTATTTATTTATTATTATTTTTGTTTAATAATATTATAACCACAAAATTTAAAATTAAAAGGAAAAAAAAAAAAAAAAAAAACCATATACGAGTTTATCAAGTCTGATATTTGGATATGGTTGGTGACATAGTGTTTTGTAAATTTGCTGTTTATAAAAAATGTTGAACATTAAGGCCCTGTTTAGTGCGCGAGATTGGATTGGACTGGACTATTTTATGGGATTGGATTGGACTAGGATTGGACTGGATTGGATAATATTAAATATAACATTCTTTATTGTTTGGTGTAACACGGGATATGACTAAAATAGTACAATCTAATGTTTGGAATGACCTGGGATTGGATTAAATTATTTAATAAAAAATAATCTAGACCTAAAAAAAAAAAAAAAAACATTCATCAATGTCAAATTTTTTTCCTTGGATTAAATTCCAAAATAATAACAATAATAATAATAATCCAAATACACATCTTTTCATCAAACCAGAATTCTAGATCCAAACTTTATCAAAAAAGAATTTAAAAAAAAATAGAATTCCAGATCCAAACATATCTCATTTATCAATTTAGATGCAAACATATATCCTTCATCAATTTGACAAACCCAAATCATCACTATTTAGCCTAATCATGAATCTTCACAAACAAAGTTTGTCAATCAACACACTCCAACAACCACCATAAATATATATATATATATATATGAACTTCACAAAACACAAATTGAATCTCAAAATACAAACCCAGAAACAAAAATAATTCCAATAAAAAAATCTAAAATAATTGCACAAAAAAAAAAATCATAAAGAAAAAAAAACAAAAAAAAAAAAAACAATTGATTGGTGATTTCACTATCTTCTGGCATCGATCGTCTCCACTCATTTTCTTGTGCTCTCCATCTTCGACAATGAGCTCGAATCATGGGCTTCATTGGTTTTGGAATTTAATTTAAGGAAAAAAAAATGGTATTTGAAGATGCCATTGATGCACATAATAAATAAATTTTTTTGAAAGAGAAGTGATGATCGGTCAAAATTTGATGAAGGAGAAGACGAAAGAGGAGAGTGGTTGATATTTGTTGAAAGAGAGAGAATCGGTGGGTGCCATCTCCAACCGGTCTTCAATTTGAACATTGAAAATAGAATATTCTAGGAATATTCTATCTTCATAATTTTACTACTCCGACCATTCTTCATTTTACAATCTTTAAGCAATAAAATATTATTATTTTATCTTATAAATAATATTTTAAACTTTCTTTAATAAAATTGTTTTCTCTACATTATCTTATTAGATAATAATTAAAATATATGATACTCGGTGAAAAGATTTAAACAAAATATTTCTAATGGTATAATTTTTATACTAATTACATTTATAAATAAAAAATTATATGTGATTAATTGAATTTAATTAAAAAGGTGAAAAGGGAGATGAAAAGAGAAAATAATAATATTATAATCAAATAGTAAAATGAAGATCCAATTTTGGATCTTCAATTTTGAAGAACCAAAAGCTATCTTCATTTTATCATCTTCATTTTAAAGGATGACTGAAATGAATATTTTTTTCATTTTGAAGAAATTAATGATGGTCTAAGTTGGCCTTGGTGATGTAAAAGAGAGATGGATTAAATAGGATGGGTCCAAGTAGAATTATTCCAGGGCTAATAAAGATTGGGGGGTGGGTATTATTACATCCCATATTCATGGGACTAGTTTTGCCGTTGGGATTAGTAATCTCATTTTTAAAATAACACCAAACACCGGATAGGGACTAAAACCGTCTAATCTCAATCCAATCCAATGTGCCTAACATGACCTAAGTGATATAGATTAGTGGCATATTGGTCATTCTTGCTCTTTTGAACCAAAGGTTCAATGTTCGGTACCCTAAACTGTCACTAATAATAAATATTAATTTTAAAAAGAGCCCAAATATGATTGGGCCCTGAATCCAATCAGGCCCAATCCTTAAACATTAATCTCAGGGCCAGACTTACCACTCAATCTTAAATTTGAAGTCCGGCCTAGTCTGTTGTACACAGTATTGGACCGAATTTAAGTCCAAACTCGAAGTTTGTTTGACTCTAAAATTTCAGACGGGTCTGACCATTTTGACACCTCTACATGTTCTATATCTTATATTTGTTATTAATTTTATATTTAGTAAATGAATCTAAAAAATTATAGTCCGAGTTGATTTTTAGTAAAAACAAGGTTGTCAATATTTGTTCTTTGTCTTATATTATAAAATGAATCTAAAAAATTATAGCCTGAGTTGGCTTTTAGTAAAAACGAGGTTGGTAAATATCTGTTCTCTATCTTATATTTAGATATTTAGTAAAGGATTCTAAAATATTATAACCGGAGTTGGCTTTTAGTAAAATGAGGTTGGCAACATATGTTATTTATCTTATATTTAGTAAATGAATTAAAAAAAAATTAGTCTAAATTGGCTTTTAGTAAAATTGTGGTTGGCAATATATTTGTTTTTTTAAATCTTATATTTTTTAAATCAATCTGAAAAATTAGAACATTTTTCAATTTTGTTCCAAACCTTTATTCAAAATATCACTTGTTTACCTATTTTTGCTTTTTTATTTTCCGTGGTCCTTTAATTTGCTAAAATACGTCAATTTGATTAAAAATTTGATAGCCAAATGTGGCCGAAGCTAAAAAAGACTATTTACCTTTGATTTTAATTAAAAGATTAAATATACATTTCACCCTTAAACAAATTTAAAATTTTTAAATATTAACAACCAATAATTATAAATTTAAATTGACAATTGAAGTACATTTAAGAATTATGATAAAATTTACATGCTTTAATTGTAAGCTATTTATCGTGTGGAAAATTCATTGGATTATATATTCTTAATTTCTAATCAAGTTGAAAAATTTAAATATCTCAATTAATGAATCAAATGGATTGCATATGCACTTCTTTCAATGGGCTCATAAGAATAAATTTGTTAGATAAATTTAAAAGTTGAACATTAAATAATTGAAGATGGTCGTACCGATATTTGTTTTTATATCTCACATTGAGTAAATGAATAAAAAAAAAAAGAAGGAGATAAATGTTAAGATATAACAACTTTTTACTTAATTAGTTAATTCCAACAAAATATTTAAATTAGGGTAAATTGCACTAACTTACCCTGACTTTTTTTAATTATGGTATAATATTCAACTTTTACCTTTAATTACACAGGGATCCCTTACTATTAGTCAACTTCCATTAGACTTAGGCCCAATTTGGCATTGCTATTCTGTTAGAAGAACTGCTTTTGATTCTGCTGTGAGAATAATTGCTTTTGATTCTTCTGTGGGGAGAATCAACTGAGTGTATGGTAAACTGATTTTTTAAAAGTGTTGTGATAACCAAAATCAATTTTAATATGTTTGGTAAATTGTAAGTAAAAAGTGATGTGGGGGTGCAAAATTATTAGAAAGGACACAAATGAATATTGAAGATGTTTTGAAAATAAATAATTTGTTTTATTTTTGTGTAACCATAAACATGTTATAAAATACATAAATAAATAAATAGTTTTATTTTTTTTGTAGTCATATCACATTATTACTTTTTTTTTTTTTCTTTCTATTGTCACATATATTGCGAATATATTAAGAAAACTCTTTTGATTTCTTCCATAATATTTTTTTTTTCTATATCAACAGTTTGTAAAAAATTCATCAATCTTGAAGAGAAACGTGTTTTCAATATTGCTTCTCTAATAAGCAGTTTTTTGAAAGCAAGAAAAATCACCTTCTCATTTTCTGATTCTGGGGAAGCTAAAAGTGGTTAAAAGTGCTTCCCTGAAATTTTACCAAAAACCTTAGTCTATATCCAAAATCACTTTTTTTCCCAAAACTAGGTCTAAAAGTAATGTCAAACTGGGCCTTAATGATGACTTGAGGTTGCTAAGGAAATTTTGAAATATCCCTTATGTTATATTAGGAAAAGTTGTTATTGCCAATAGAAAAATAATAAAATAAGCCTATAATGATAATAAAATATTAACTCAATTAAAAAACAAAAAATCCAACAAAAAGTAGAAACTTTCGTTTCTCACTCTCTTCTTCCTCTAAAGTAGTGTGAAACATCATCTTAGTGAGCACTCTGTTTCTCTTTTTATCTTCATTTTCTTTGAAAATCCTCAGTTGAGGTAAGACGGTTGGAGAGTGTGACGATTCGTTAAAGCATGAATGTTATAATTGAAAGGTTGTAAAGTTCCAGTTATGGTGTAAAATGTGAATTCTGAATACAAAGATAGAAAAATAAGTGTTTTTGTGGTTGAAAAATGCAAACTAGATTGGGGGTTTGGGGTTTTGAGGTCACAATGCCTCCAAAACACCTCTTCCTTCTGAGTAGGCCATTGGCCGCCTTCCGCCTTCTCTGCAATGGAGAAGGTGTCGTTGGTGACCATTTCCCGCCATTTTTTGGGTTCTATTTTATTATATTGCTGTTTTAAATAAATTTGATATGACAAATGACTATTTTACCCTTTACCCATCCAATCAACTGTTAAGTTTAATGTAGGTTGACTAACGACTAGGGATGTCTATATAATTAAAGATAAAAGTTGAATATTATACATAAATGAGAAACTCATGGAAAGTTAGTGCAACTTGCCCTTTAAACTATTATATATGATTTTAATGATTGAGATTGATTTGACTTGATGGACATATGATATATATCCATAATATCCCATTTATTTCCTATATGTATATTATTCAATTTTTTTTTCGAGAAATAATATCGTTTTGATAAATTCATACTTTTAAATTAATAATACTATTATAATAAATTTACAAGGCTTTGGAGGAATAGTACTATTATTATAAAATTCATGCGCTTTTAGATTTATAATACCGTTATAATTATATGTTTATGCATTTTGAGAAATAATATTGTTACGATAAAATATATGCGCTTTTGGATTAATAATACCATTATAACAAAATTCATACGCTTTTGGTTTAATAATACTTTTATAATATATTCAAGTACTTTTGGAAAAATAATACTATTACAGTAAGATCCGTATGCTCTTAGATTTATAATACCACTATAATAATATACGTATGCATTTAAAAAAATAGTATTGTTACGATAAAATTCGTGCAATTTTGGATTAATAATACCATTATAACAAAATTCGTGCATTTTTAGACAAAATAATACTAATATTATAAAATTCACATGCTTTTATCAAATGTTTTTTCTCACGAAGGAAACTCATCACAAGATAACTTGTAAATAATATGTTTTTCATTTACATGATTAAATTGTTTTTTAACTTATAAGTTGTAAGTTGTAACCCTAAATGTATTTTGTGCTTGTATTATCCTCCTTATTTAGTTATTTTTAAAAAATATAATTACATTATTATCCCTCCACAAATACCACAAGTACAAGAAAAAAATGAGTACATGAGAAACGAGTCTTGAGGACAATTTAGTCATTGCAAAATTTTTTCGCGTAGAGCTCTAATTTTGAAATTCAAAAACCCTCTCAAATTTACTTACCAAAACCGCGCGCCTCTTCCTTCCCCTCTTTATAACGCTAAGGAGTGTCGTCGGTCTGCCTCCACACACAGCGCAGCTTTCGCTCTCAATCTCTCTCAGATCTCTCAAATCTCTCTGAAGTCTATCCACTATCTTCTTAACCTGCGCTCCTCTTTTTGCATCCATGGATCACGCTATCCAACTCCCCTGCGACGGCGACGGCCTTTGCATGAAATGCAAGACGAAGCCTCCGACCGAGGAGACCGTCACCTGCTGCACGTGCATCACTCCCTGGCACGTGTCCTGCTTGGTCGAGCCTCCCCAGACCATCGCATCCACTCTCGTCTGGGTCTGTACCGACTGCTCCGGCCTCCCGGAGTCCGTTCCGTCGGGAAACGCCACCGGAGGCGGAGATCTGGTGTTGGCTATAAGAGCTATCGAAGCGGACGAGACTCTGACTGAGAGGGAGAAGGCGAGGAAGAGACAGGAGCTGGTGAGTGGACGAGTAGAAGAGGAAGACGAAGAAGACGAGAAGAAGAAGAAGAGGAAAGGGAAGGAGAGGACGAGCGAGGATGATGTTTCAGCATTGCTTGATAAGTTCAGCTGTTCCTTTTGTATGCAGTTGCCGGAGAGACCTGTTTCGGTGAGATTTTTATATACTGATTAATGCTTTTTGGTTTTATCCGTTTAGTTTTTCTAATCTTCTTTCGATTTGTATGCTTAACGGTAGATTGAAGATTTAGGGTTTTCGTTCACGAAATTAATCGATGTTTTTCATTCATTATTGAGTTGAGTTTAAGGGTTTCAAGTAGTTTGATCTATTAATTGTGTATCTTGGTTGCTTTTGTTCTAGATTTGCTCCCTGTGATTCGTTTTTAGGTTTATTTAATGCAATTTAACTTGGATTTGTATCTTTTTATTTTTTATTTTTTTTCCTTTTGAGTGTTAAGTGTTTTTCTATTGTCTGCAAGTAGTTTTGCTACTTCTGGGTGGTTTGAAAATGGTATTGTGTGCATCAAGGAAACATTCTTGGACGCCTGTTCTGGAAATTCTTGTGGGCTCCCTTTGATTTTGGGTTTCAGCTAGATTATGTCACAACTACCGTTTTTTATTTTTTATTTTTTTTATTTTTTATTTTTTTATTTTATAATTTTTGATAATTTCATTTTTAGATATAATTAATGTCTTCCTTTTGGACAGGGAAAAAACATTAAACTTAACTGTCTCAATTGAAAATCAGAATAGATAAAGAAGGGGATATGTAGAAATATTCACGTTTGATGCACTTTGTAGGTGTCTTTCATGCTAATGCTTTAAAGTCATCTACTGATGAAGAAATTATTAGAAGATGCAGATCAACTATATGGAAATTTTTTGAATATAACAAGTATCTTCATTTGTGTTGTTGCAGACACCATGCGGTCATAATTTTTGCCTCGCCTGCTTTGAAAAATGGATTAAGCAAGGGAAGCGTACATGCATTAAATGTCGCAATATAATCCCTGCCAAAATAGCAAGTCAGCCACGCATTAATTCTGCACTTGTGGCTGCCATTCGTATGGCCAAGTTGTCAAAATCAACCATTGCTGGACCAACAGAGGTTCATCAATATAAGCAAAATGAAGACCGACCAGATAAGGCCTATACTACAGAGCGAGCTCAGAAGGCTGGAAAAGCCAATGCTGCCAGTGGGAAGATTTTTGTCACTGTACCTCCTGATCATTTTGGGCCTATCTCAGCCGAAAATGATCCACAGAGACATCAAGGAGTGCTTGTTGGTGAATGCTGGGAGGATAGAATGGAGTGCAGACAATGGGGTGCTCACCTTCCTCATGTAGCTGGAATTGCTGGTCAGTCTGGCTATGGTGCTCAGTCGGTGGCTCTCTCTGGAGGTTATCAGGATGATGAGGATCATGGAGAGTGGTTCCTTTACACAGGAAGGTATTAATTATTAAAACTTTTTAATGGTTTTAGGTTACTCTGCAAGCAATCTGCAATTCAATTGTAAGTTACATATATTCCTTTATAAAGTGATTGGATTTGTTGTTTCCTAAACCTGCTTGATGGTGTGTTTTTCACTTACATTCTGTTCACGTGTTAGTATCTATAAGGGCACCTAAATTTGATTTCATGTGTGTTTCAACTTTGATGGGAACCTTAGTGATTAACAAGAGGAACTGAAATGCAACTTGTCCTGTCTAACATATAAATTCAATCTTCCTTCTTATAATATGCTGCAACTCCATAAATAGTTTTTCCTGTTTTTAAATATCCCATGGTCTTGTAAATTAACTTTGGTGCTCAAGCATATCTGAAAATGTTAATGGGAATTATGTCTATCATTTTCACCGCACTTCTATTGTTTACGTTAGCATTCATTTTGTCTTCCCTACTAACCAAGAACTTTTCCTTGGTATATATGATTGATTTTAATCCAACTTATTGTCTTGCCTTGTTTGATAGTCTTACTGTGTTTGATGTTTTGTCATTCGTAATCGTCTTACCTTGTTTGATAATTTGTCTTTGGGAAACTTAAAAGTCTTCCGATGTATTAGTATCTATGCTGGCATGCTGATATGATTTATTTGCATGGGTGTGGTTGGCAGCGGAGGCAGAGACTTGAGTGGAAACAAACGAACAAATAAGGATCAATCGTTTGATCAAAAGTTTGAGAAAATGAATGAGGCCCTCCGTGTTAGTTGCAAGAAGGGCTACCCTGTTCGGGTTGTTAGGTAAGTATATATGCAAAAAAATTCTTTCTTAAGGTCACTTATCTGTCTTTGTGTTGTCTTATGATAATTTCATGACCTTTCACCCATTGTTACTTATATTTGTTTTGAACATGTCCAGAATAGCATGACATGTTGATTTCAGATTTTGAAGGAATACATTATTTTGATGCCCTTTTGATATTGATAAGACATGTTCAATTTAACTTGTTAAACTTTTAAGTCTCATGAGTATCAAATTAACTAAGGAAATTGTTATAATCTTGTATTTCCAATGTTTTTTTGTTTCTATCAGTGAGAAATGGTGATATTTTGAATTCTTTGTTTACATGTAGTTTGTCTTTTGCTAATATGTTTCATTTCTGTTGATGAACAGGTCTCACAAAGAGAAACGTTCTTCTTATGCTCCTGAGAAAGGAGTGCGTTATGATGGGGTTTACAGGATTGAAAAATGCTGGAGAAAACCTGGAATTCAAGTAAACACATTCTATTGATAAATTATAATTGCCAGAAAGATTGTCTTAAGTAAAATATTTTTACTTATAGGTATTCTTGTATAGGGCTTCAAGGTTTGTAGGTATTTGTTTGTTAGATGTGACAACGAGCCTGCTCCCTGGACGAGGTTAGTACCCCCATAAATTTAACTGCCTTTTTATTTCATTGTACTCTGTCTCTACTAAATATTTGTCAAACTTTATTGCAGTGATGAATATGGGGACCGACCTAGACCTTTGCCATCTGTTAAAGAGCTAAAGGATAAAAAGCTAAAGGATATAACTGACATTACAGATCGGAAGGAAAGTCCCTCATGGGACTTTGATGTGAGTTGATGAGTTTCTTCCCTCGAAAATGATATGTCAAACCTGTGACTGTGACTACAAAATATATTATCCTGGTGGAAGATAAATTTGCAGGTTATATATTTTATGTTGTTTTCAGGAAGGAGATGGTCACTGGAAGTGGAAAAAACCTCCACCTCTCAGCCAAAAGCGAGTGGAAACAGGAAATCCTGAGGACAGGAAGAGGTCAAGAAAATTTATAAGGCAAGCACAGAATTCAAGTGTAAGAGACAAACTGTTGAAAGGTTCGTTTTTCCTTTTCTTTTTGTTGAGGAAGTTAAAACCGTGAAACAGATTAAAAGGTACATAAAAGCTTTTTATGTTGTTACATGCAGAATTCAGTTGCTTTATCTGTAGTCAAGTGATGTCTCTCCCAATAACCACTCCTTGTGCTCACAACTTCTGCAAGGTGTGCTTGGAAGTTGCCTTTGCTGGTAAGACTTTAGTGAGAGAGAGAAGCAGGGGTGGACGGACACTCCGATCACAGAAGAATATCATGCTGTGCCCTTCATGCCCAACTGACATTTCTGACTTTCTTCAAAATCTTCAGGTATGAACGTGAATAAGTTTTAGTGGATTAATCATGAACTAAATGTAGAAAATTACTAAAATCGTATGGCATTGAACACTCAATGTTTCAGGTTAATAGAGAATTAATGGATGTGATTGAGTCACTGAAGCGTAAGACTGAAGAAATTGCTGAGGATACTGCTGCGGATTTGAGTGAAGAAGAGGCGGTTGATGAGATTGAGGAAAAGTCTGATCCTGCTGATGAAATTGAAGGCGAAAGGGCATGTAAGCGTAAGAAAGTTGATACTAATCCTGAAGGTGTGAAGGAAGCCGAAGGGGCACAGAAAGAAGATTCACCATCTAGCACCCTTCAAATACAAACTTCTGATGAAGATTTGTATTAGGATGGTTGATTTTTTGGCGGCTAAACTGCTTTTTTTCTTATATATATATATATATGTTTTAATTAACTGTTAATACACAGTTTCTTTATTGGTACATTGAATTTTTTTCAATGTAATTGGAACAACTACAGTTTAATGTTATATTACCGTTTTTTGCTCTGATCAGAATGGCCAAATCGAAAACATTGATATCAATTTGTGTTTGTTAGGTGTTTTAATATCCTTTTTATTTTTTTATATAAAAAAATCATTTTTATTATTTTTGATATCGTTTTTTTTTTTTGAAATATTTAATATCGATTATAAAATTATGTTTTAACGATGCAAAGCTCTTGGTAAAAATGTCTCATGGAAATAACTTTGTTTTGAGGAGTTCATCTTTTTTTTTTTTTTTGTATTGTAATATCGATTTTAAAAAGAAGTTTTAAAAATGTTTGAACAATGCAAGGCTTTTGATAATGTTTTATAAAATATTGTTTTTAATTTTAAAAATATTTCCATGTCTCTAAGAAATCATAACGAATTAGCAACATATCAAAAACGATTTATTGAATTTATTTATTTTTTGAGAAAAGAAACCTTTATTCAAACAGAAAAAAGAAAAATTACAGGGAAATTGGGATATCTTCTAAAACCAGACTTCTCACACAAAACTAGTGGTGGCAAGGTTTCGGTTCCGGTTTTCGGAACCGGCGGTTCTAAACCGGTTTATTTATTTATTTTTTGTTTAAATTTAAAAAAAAAGACTTCTAAATTGTAAACTACTAAACTTGTAATAATGTAATTTTAAATAATAAAATAAAATAAAATATATATGACAAATTACAAAATAAACAAATGACAAAATACAAATTACAAAAGGAAATTAAAATAAAATAAAAAAAATGTCAAATTACAAATTACATATTACATTTCATTGGATATTTGGGAATTAGGTCACCCGAAGTTCGAAAATAACATAAAATAAATAAATGATAAATTACAAAATTAAATTAAAATAAAACAAAAAAAAATTGTAAAATTATTTGTTTTCACTACAATTAAGTTGCCTACGTATCCTCTTGGGGGGTTTAGAGGAATTAAAGGCCACGTAGTTCTCTTACCTTTTATTGCAGGTTTGTTGATGACATGGACTTGTGATGACGTGAATATGTGATCCACATCTTCTATTCCAGGCCCGTTGTACTTGTCTCTCCACTTTCATGTTTGTCATCTTTGAAGAAATCGTATGTTATCTTATATTCAATTTCTTGTTGTCTATATTGAGTCTTTGTCCAATCATCCACACAAACCTGTATTTGGAGTGCTTTCGGAGTCAAGCATGAACTCCTTTCATCCAAGATATTCCCCCGGCGCTGAACTCTTGTTCCACCGCCACTGTAGAAACTGGTGTTGAAAAAATATTTTTGGCTATGATAGCCATGATTGGATAGTATTTTGCGTACTCTTTCCAATATTGTAATATATCAAATTGTTTGTCTGACGTATCTTCTATAAACTCATAAGAATCATTTAGATAAGATTCAAGCTCAGAATACTTGTCAATGCTTGATGAAGAAGAAGATCTAGGTTTTTTTTGTTTTTTTTGATAATAGACTATATCCTAAATTTAAAAATCCGGATAATGATGATGTGGGCTGTGCAGTTTGTGTTCGTGTAACATCTAAGTTGAGTGAGGATCCATAAATTAAAAGAGATTCATCATATAAAGAATACAATAATTTCTTAATTCTATCATAACATGAATTAACATTATATTCTATGTTTAAACCTTGGATGCCATAATAACCATTGAGATAATAATTTTTTTTTTGTAATTTACAACGTGGATCAAAAATCATGGCAATCAAATAAATATCTAGCAACCCATGATAATAACGTAACCATTTTTCCTTCATAGCATTAATGGCTTCCCCTATTTTTATGTCGGATTCACAATAAGCAAATGCACCAGCAATATTTAGACTTTCAATAATAAATAAATGAGTTGTAGGATAATAAACACTAGATAAATTTGTTGTAGCAGTATGAAAAACTTTTAACAAATTGAAAATGTTGTAACAAGCATCCAAATGAGATTTATAAAGTTGAATGTCAATAACATGAAATTGAATAAAAGGAACTAATAAATCTCTATACTCGTAACTTTGAGCAAGCAATTTATAAGTAGAATTCCAACGTGTTGGAACATCACGAGCAAATCTAATGGCACGTCTACTATTTTGTTTACAATATTTTACCCATGCATTCATTATAGAAGAATGTTTCCATAAAAACCGAAGGGCTTGTTTAATAGGTAGAATAAAATGATCAAGAGTTTCTAATCCTTTTTGAACACATAAATTTAAAACATGGCATGCACATTTTTGATGAAAAAATGCACCACCAACAAATGGTTTGTATAAATTAATTAAAGATGGAATAGAAGCAGTGTTGCTTGAAGCATTATCAAAACCAATTGCAAAAATTTTGTTCTCAATTTTATACTCTGAAAAAATAATTCTAAGTATTCTAACAATATTTTGAGCAGTGTGTGAATCATTAAAAACTCTAAATGCAAGAATTCTTTTTTGGATATTCCATGCATCATCCATAAAATGGCAAGTGACACCCAAGTATGAATGTGATCGCCAATGGTCAGTCCATATGTCGGCACATACCGAAACACGATCGTTATATTTTTCAAAAAATCTTTCTAACTTTTTTTTTTCTTTTACATAAATCTTTTCAAGTGTATATACAAGAGTGGATCTAGGAACACGGCATGCAGCAGGGTTTAATGCTCGTTGACAATAATTAATAAAACCAACCCTTTCACCAAAACTGAATAATAAGTGTTCTACTGCTACCATTCTAACTAATTCTTCCCTATTTTGTTCATCAGTATAACGAAATAATTGTTGGTTAGGAGTAGCGTACCTGAGAATTTATGTTTGTGACCTCGATCTGGTCTCTGCTTCTGGATGTTTGGTTTGAATATGCTTCCGATAAGTGCCATATCCTCCGGATTTGGACCACTTATATACTTTATTGCAATAATTGCAAGCCGCTACATAGCTTCCATCTTCTTGCCTAACTTTCTTCATATGTTTGACAAATAGATCAGATTTGCTCTGCTTCGGATCCGGTTCGTCCTCATCTGCTTCCGGTGGATTAAAATTATAATCCGGAGGTGTATCAATATTAGACATATTTTCTGAATGGCTTGTCAAATTAGGGCGGGGGGGGGGGTGGCATTATGATCGGGTTTTGAAATTATTAAAAGAGGAGTAGGAATGTTTAGGCCTAGATCTTCAGCATAGGCCCGGCGTTGCAGGTAATCGTGATAGGTGGTGTCGTTATGACCGAGATTATCGACCATTTGACCTTTACCTTTCATCGAAATCGAACGCCTAGGATCGTCATGGCCGTGACCCCTTCCATTTCCACCACTTGCCATTGGATTGGACGGAATAAATTTGGGACTAGAGAAATACTGAAAATCTGAAATAGATAATTGAAAACTTAGAACTTAGAACTTAGAACTTAGAAGAATAATACTATAAAGTATAAATCTATATTCTATAATAATATAATACTATAATAGTAGATTAGTAGTAACTAGTAAGTACTAAGTAGTAACTAGAAATAAGATAAATTGCAAATAAATGAAATTGGAAACTTAGTATTTAGTAAATTCTAAATAGTAATTGGTTATTCGAAAATTAAATAAATTAGAAATAAGATAAATTGTAAATAAAATTAATTACAAATAAAATATATTGGAAATAAAATATATTGTAAATAAAATTAATTGGAAATAAAATTAATTGCAAATAAAATTAATTGGAATTTTGAAAATAAAATTAATTGCAAATAAAATATATTGGAAATAAAATATATTGTTAATAAAATTAATTGGAAATAAAATTAATTGCCAATAAAATTAATTGGAATTTTGAAAATAAAATTAATTGCAAATAAAATTTATTGGAATTTTGAAAATAAAATTAATTGCAAATAAAAAAAATTGCAAAATTAAATAAATAATAAAAACATTGGAAACTTTGAGTCTTCAGTCTTGGAGTCTTGGAGAGTTGGAGAGTGTTGGAGACTTGAGAGTTGAGTATTGAGACAATGAAACTTGAAATAAAAATTAGAAATTTAGAATTAGAGATTTAGAGAATTGAGAATAGAGAGAATTGAGATTTGAAAGAAATAGAGAATGAGAGGAAAATAAGAAATTAGTGTGAGATTGTGAGAAAAAATGAAAGGGGAGGAGGGGTATTTATAGAAAAAATAATAATAAAAAAAAATTAAATGGGTGGCGTTGAGCCCAACGGTCCCAAAAAAAAAAAAAAAACCGGTCTGTTTGAACCGAACCGGAACCGTCGGTTCCAGCACGGTTTGAACCGAACGGTTTGAACCGAACGGTTTGTTAAACATTAGAATCGGAACCGAAACAGAAACAGGAACCGGGTACCACAGGTTTCGGTTCCAGTCCGGTTCTACCGTTGGAACCGGAACCTTGCCAGGTCTACACAAAACAGACAATCTCCTAACCAAACAAACTTGTCAACATGCGATAAGGCAAGCTTAGCTAAACCATGAGCAACCTTATTAGCCAACTTAGAAACAAAACCAATTGAAGCAAAACCACCCTAGCGTAAAAAAGGAATAATGTCATTAACAATAACAACCAAATTAAAGGAAAGAGCCTCCGTCTTGCATATAGCTAGGACCACGGATAAAGCATCGAACTCTAGAATGTCTGGAAAGAGCTCGAATTAAAAGCCAACCGAAAACCCTCTAAAATAGCCATAGCCTCCGTAACTTGGGGTTGATAAATCACCCTGAAACTCTAACAGTAGGAAGCCAAAACATGACCAGAACAGTCCCTGATCACCACACCTAGCCCCGAAACCTTGCCACCGACATTGATCGCAGCGTCAGTATTAACTTTGAAAATACCCGTAGTCGGTACTTGCCAACCCTACGCATGCAACTTCTCAACAATCGGACTACTATCTCTTGCACATGCATAATGGAAATTAGAGATGAAAGAAGAAGCCCAATCAATGACCTCCAACTCTGGCAGCAGAGATTGGTTATGAATAGCCAAGTTTCTCCTATGCCAAATATGCCACCACAGAACACACAAAAAATCGAAATCTTTAACATCCACATGGGAAAAAAAGGCAAGCACAAGATAAAGAAAAGGCAAAGAATCCAGACTAGGAAATCCATCGACCAACCCACAATTAGCACGCACACCCTTAAGAGACGAACAACGCCAAAGCGTGCAAAGAAGTTTCAGCTTTCTTCATATAGAAGGAACATCCGACCTCCAGGGCATGCTGTGAGTAGCAAGATTAACCCTTGTAGGAATCCAATTATTGCAAGCCTTCCATAGAAAAATCTTAACTTTAGAGGGGATATTTAGCCTCAAAAGGGTTTTCCACCAAGTCTCAGACACACATAGTCCTGAAGCACTAGACTTCAAGAAAGGAGAGAGATCAAGCCAATAACCATTATGGATCGAATATGACCCGGACTTGTCAAAATGCCAAAGAAGGTTGTTAATGGAGGCATCGCTGCAAAGAGGTATACTACGGATAGCATCCGCGTTGTCTTCTAGGAACATCTCCTGGACCAAGGGAAAATTCTAACTGCCAATGGGCAATTTTAGGCTATCCACGGCTGCGTTAACATCCAACAACTGCGGAGAGGCGACCATAAAAATATATAAAGACGCGGAATCCACCAATCCTTGTCAATACAGATTGATCTCCCACTCCCAACTCTCCAATGTGAACCTTTGGCAATCAGTTCCCTTCCCTTCAGAAGGCTTTTCCACAGGAAAGAGCCCAAGCCAGCCTTTGCCATCAAGAAAGAGGAATCAGGAAAATAACAACCTTTGATCACTCTAGCCGCTAGGGACTCAGTAAACTTAATAAATTTCCAACACTGCTTGGCCAACATGGCCTTATTGAAAGCACCAACTCCTTGAAGCCTAAACCACCATCACTTTTTGACTTACATAAAGCTTCCCAAGAGCACCAATGCATTTTCCGCTTCTTTCCATTACTACTCCACCAAAATTTGGCACTCAGCCGGTGAAGTCTTGGATAAGAGAGACATGTAACTTGAATAAATTTATTGAGTAAGCCGGGATAGACTGTATAATAGCCTTTAAAAGAACATCAAGACTAGAAGAGAAGAAACGACTACACCAACTCTGAAGCTTTTTCTAAACCCTATCTTTGATTTTATCAAAAGGAAAACGCTTGTTTCTGCTAGTCACACAAGGAAGTCCCATGTAGTGTAAATGATACTCAACCACATTCACACCTAAGACTCCTGCCAGACGAGCTCTTTCCCTAACAACAACTTGTTTACTAAAGGAAACAACAGATTTATCAAAATTGACGACTTGGCTTGATGCCAACGAATACATATCTAATATTCGCCTAATATTAGCACATTCCTCCGTAAAGGCACGAGTAAAGAGTAGACTATCATCGACAAAGAATAGGTGCGTAACTTTAGGCCTATGGTGGCTATAACGGAAACCCGAGTAAATCCCACTTTTCTCAGACTGAGAAATCAAACTGGAGAAACCTTCCGCACAGATAAGGAAAAGGTACGGTGAGAGAGGGTTACCCTGATGTAATCCTCTTGAAGGGCGCACACTACCTCTGATTTTATCATTTAGGATAAAGGAATACGTAATCAAGGAAACACACTCCATGATTAAAGAAACCTAACTCTTTAGGAACCCCAAGCGGTGCAACATACACTCCATAAAACCCCATTTAACCATATCGTAGGCCTTCGACGTATCTAACTTGAGAGGCATAAATCTTTCTTACCTTGGACTTTTCGACGTAAAGCATGCATTGATATGAACCTCACCGGTTAGATTCCTAAGATTGTTCTAAGCTCAGGTTTTTGGATGGAAACCGCGACCCAACACCTATAAAGAGATGTGAACCTTGGTATAAGGAGGACGTCACAATCAAGGATGGAATACTTGATTGATAAGTCAAGGATGAACGCCACAGAGAAAATTTGATAAGTTTAAATAGTTTTCAAAGAACAAAAGAGAAAAAAGAATCCTCTCAATTTTTAATTCAATCCAAATCTTCCGAAATAATACATTAGAGGGTTCTTTATAAACTAAAACCCTAATGGACAAGAAAGGAAAAAATAGAAATCGGCCAAAGGCCTTACAAACGGGAAAGAAAATACAACTAAAACTAAAACAAGCAACTATTGACTTGCTCCCTATTTGGAAAGTTAAAACTGGAAACAAATCAGCCCCTTAATTTGGGAAATAAATCAACTCTTTATTCTCTAAAAACTAAAATGAAAAAAAACTAAAATTAAATCTCCTCCACACACCCCAGCTTGTGCTTCATGCCCAAGTTTCTCTTATTCGGCCCAATTAATTGCATTGATGAAGTTAATTAAGCATTGGTCTTCATGTGGGCTCATCTTGGACTTTAACACTTCAGAATCAGCCTAAGTGTCTTGAATCAGGCCATTGAGTGCCTCTTTGAATCTCTTGGCCCTTGCTTTTGTTATTGGACCAGCCGGAACACGCAATGGTTCCCTTAGTGTAGCTCCCTTATTCTCATCATGCATGCACTTAAAACCAACCATAGCATTATCCGTAATCAATTGACCTGGAACAAAAACACTTTGAGTCTCTAAGATAACACAATCCAAGACCTTCCGAATTGTATTAGCTATCACCTTTGAGATACACTTGTAAATAACATTAAACAGGCTAATAGGTCTCAAATCCGACATTCTTTCCACCCTATTGACCTTAGGGATTAAGCACAACAATGCATGGTTAATTAAACCCATCGGTCGCCCATCATTGGAAGCACTATAAACACACCTTCGTCACAACCTCCCTGACCACATTCCAAAACTTCTGGTAAAAGTGAGCTGGGAACCCATCAATACTAGGAGCTTTTGATGGGCTCATTTGGAAGAAGAGTGCTACCCTAACTTCCTATGAATTTCATATCCAAAAAGTCCTTCGCGGGGATCGGTAAACAGACCTTAACCAAACTACACACCCTCTCAATCTGAACTCGGGAAGGACGGGATCTGGTATACATATCAGTAAAATAATGGTTGATAATGCCTTCCATATGGTCTTCATCATCTTTCTAAACATCGCCTGTATCAAACAACCCCTGTAATTTATTTCGGCATTGCCTAGAAGAAGTCTTCACATGGAAGAACTTCATGTTATAATCGCCCTCCTTCAACTAGCTCACTCTTGACCTCTATCTCTAGAAATTCTCTTCGTAGCACAACAACTCATCGAGCTTGTTTTCAATGTCATATCTCACTTTCCAATCCACTAAAACTTCATCATCATCTAGACGCACGAGTTCATTCTTCTTAGCTACAATATTTTTCTTCATGTTCCATTGATTTACCCCATTCCAGCGCTTAAGAGAAACCGAAATGGCCTGCAGCCGATTTACCACACGATGCATGTTGCTTCGCCAAGTTGCCTCATGCTAAAAATTATGCACCAAGTCTATACAATCCTCATTCTTTGCCTAGCACAATTCATAGTGGAAGCGATTCACACCATTGTATCTACCTTCCTTAAAAGAGAACTTTAGGAGAATCAACCGGTGACCGAATTTTCAAAAACCCAAATGCGTAACCAGTACCGTAGGAAAAAGAAGCTTCCACTCCAAATTACTAACACACCTACTTAACCTTTCTTGAACCAAATTTGTAGAATCACGCTTGTTAGTCCAAATAAAATGAGACTCGAGAATTTAAACCTAACATGGTTCCGGTTCCAAGGTTTGGTGGAACCGGCCCTTTTTTTTTTTTTTTTTTTCCTTTGTTAATAAAAAAAAAATTAGACTTGTAAGTTGTAAATTTTTAATTGTAAAGAAAATATAATATATAAATAAAAAATTACAAAATAAAATAAAATAAAATTCATTGGGTAGGGACGTTGGGTACTTGGGTCACCCGAAAATAAAATAAAATAAACAAGTGATAAATTACAAAATTACATTAAAATAAAACTAAACAAAAATGACAAATGACAAATTACAAATTACATTTTATATGGTATTTGGGAATTGAGTCACCCGAAATTCGAAAATAACATAAAATAAATAAATGAGAAATTACAAAATTAAATTAAAATAAAACTAAAAAAAATAAAATGTAAAATTATTAGTCTTGCACTTAATTTTTACCACAATTAATTGTCTACATATCCTCTTGGGGGGTTTAGAGGAATCAAATGCCATGTAGTTCTCTTACCTTTTATTGCAGGTTTGGTGATGACGTGAAGTCGTGGACTAATTGTTGTCGTGATGATGTAATCCGCATCCATTATTCCGCTGTTCAGCTTGTTGGCCCTGTTCCACGTTCAGCATGTTCGTCATCTTTGAAGAAATCGTACATTTCCTCTTGCTCGAGCTCGAGTTCTTGTTGTGTATATTACGCCTTCGTCAAGTCATCTACACAAGCCTGTATTTGTAGTGCTTTTGGACTCAAGCATGAATGTCTTTCATCCAAGATATTTCTCCCGGCGCTGAACTCTTGTTCCACCGCCACTGTAGAAACTGGTGTTGAAAAAATATTTTTGGCTATCATAGCCATGATTGGATAATACTTTTCGTACTCTTTCCAATATTGTAAGATATCAATTTTTTTTTTCCTGGCGTATCTTCTATAAACTTAAAAGAAGTATTTAGATAAAATTCAAGCTCAGAATACTTGTCGGAGCCTGATGAAGAAGAACATCTAGGTTTTATGATTTTTTTATTTTATTTTATTTTATTTTATTTTTATTTTTTATAATAGACTATACCCTAAATTCATAAATCTGGAGGATGATGAGGGCTGAGATGCAGTTTGTGTTCGTGTAACATCTAAGTTCAGTGAGGATCCATAA
The DNA here is from genome assembly GCA_035582765.1 of Acer negundo. Classification (NCBI taxonomy): domain Eukaryota; kingdom Viridiplantae; phylum Streptophyta; class Magnoliopsida; order Sapindales; family Sapindaceae; genus Acer; species Acer negundo. The sequence goes on along the minus strand of CM069238.1, from coordinate 12,240,885 downwards.
ACTGTAACATGTTCATCATATAATTCATACAATAATTTTTTACCTCTACCACAATATGCTTGAACATCATATTCAATTTTTAAGCCTTGGTGACCATAAAAAGCATTTAGATAATAAGACAAATTTTCTAATTTATAACGTGGATCAAAAACCATGGCAATCAAATAAATATTTGGAAACTCCTTATAATAATTTAACCATTTTACCTTTATAGCATTAACGGCTTCCGCTATTTCTATGTCGGATTCACAATGAGCAAATGTACTAGCAATATTAAGATTCTCAATAACAAATAAATGAGTTGTAGGATAATAAATACCAGATAAATTGTCAGTAGCATTATAAAAGACTTTTAGCAAAATGAAAACGTTGTAACAAGCATCCCAATGGGTTTGATAAAGGTCAATATCATTAACATTGAATTGAATAAAAGAAACTAATAAATTCCTATAATCATAACTTTGAGCAAGCAATTTATAAGTAGAATTCCAATGTATTGGAACATCACGAGAAAATCTAACGACACGTCTACCATTTTCTTTACAATATGCTCACCATGCTTTCATTGTAGAAGAATGTTTCTGTAAAAAAACATTATGGCTTTTTTAATAGGTTGAATAAAATGGTCAAGAGTTTCTAATCCTTTTTGAACGCATAGATTTAAAACATGACATGCATATCTTTGATGAAAAAATGTACCATAAAGATAAGGTTTACATAATTCAATTAAAGATGGAATAGCAGCATTATTGCTAGAAGCATTATCAAAACCAATTGCAAAAATTTTGTTTTCAATTTTAAACTCTGAAAAAATAATTCTAAGCTGTCTAAAAATATTTTTTAAAATATTTTTATAACTTTCTTTTTCTTTTTCATAAATCTTTTCAAGTGTTGATGTGAGCGTGGCTCTAGGAACACAGCATGCACTAGAGCCAAGCTCACAGCAAGGTTTAATGCTCGTCGACAATAATTAATAAAACCAACCTTTTCACAAAAACTGAATGATAAGTGTTCTACTGCTACCATTTTAGCTAATTCTTCTCTATTTTGTTTATCAGTATAACTAAATAATTGTTAGTTATGAGTAGTGTACTTGGGAATTTGTGTTTGTAACCTTGATCTGGTCTCTGCTTCTGGATGTTTGGTTAAAATATGCTTCAGATAAGTGCTATATCCTCCGGATTTGCTCTACTTATATACTTTGGTGCAGTAATTGCAAGCCGCTACATAACTTCCATTTTCTTTCCTAACTTTCTTCATATGTTTGATGAAGAGATACGATTTGCTTTGCTTCTGTATCAGATCTTCCTCATCTTCTGGTTATGGTGGATCAAATTCAAAATTCGGAGGTGTATTATCAATATCAGACATATTTTCTGACTAGCATGTCAAATTGGGGCTGGAGGGGGGGGGGGGGGTGGTGTCATTAGGATTGGGTTATGAAATTGATAGAAAGGAAGTAAGAAGGTTTATTTCTAGGTCTTCAGCATATGCTCGGCGCTGTAGATACTGGTGATAAGTGGTATCGTTATGATCGAGATTATCGATCATAGGACCCTTACCTTTCATTGAAATCGAACATCTAAGACTGTCACGGCCGTGGCCCCTTCCATTTCCACCACCTGCCATTTAAAAATAAATTTGGGAAAGAATTGGAAACTTAGAAGAATAATAGTAGGTATTAAGTAAACTAGTAATTGCAAATAAATGAAATTGGAATAATTGACTAATTGTAAATTAAATAAATTGGAAATAAAATAAATTGCAAATAAGATAAATTGGAAATAAAATAAATTGGAAATAAAATTAATTCCAAATAAAATAAAATTGAAATAAAATTAATTGTAAATAAAACAATTGCAAAATGAAATAAATATTAAAAACCTTGGAAACTTGGAGAGTTGGAGAGTTAGAGAATTGAGAGATAAATTAGAAATTAGAGAGAAATGAGAGGAAATTGGTGTGAGGAAAAATGAAGGAAAAAAAAAAAGGTAGCTGTCAGCAGACCGTTGGGCCTCCAACAAGCACAAAAAAAAAAAAAAAAACATGGAACCGCCGATTCGAACCGGAACCGGCCTCGGCCTCCTCATGTTCTGGTCTCCTCCGGTTCTGGTTCTGGTTCTGGTTTCGGACGAAACCAGAACCGAAAAAACGGTTATGGTTTCAGTTTTTTCTATTCTGGTTTCGTTTTCACGGTTTGAACTAGAATCTTGTCAGGTTTACCCGAGAACCCTAAATCCTTCAAACCATAATCCTTCAAAATTGATTATTCATACCAGACTCTAGACGAGTTGCACCCCCTAACTTCTCAAACAAACTAACAATTTCGTTAAAATCACCATCTATAATCTAGGGAAAAGAAAACATCCCCGCTAGCCTTCTCAAGAGAGTCCACCTATGAGTCCATTGAACTGCAACCAGAGGCCCATAGAACCCTGTCAACCTCCATTTCAAACTATTATATGAGACTATCACAGAATCAATATGAAAATGAGAGTAGGAAATGAGAGTAATATCCACCACTCCCTTCTAGAAAAGAGACAAGCGTCCACTATTACCAACATGGTCAACCATAAGTTTCGCATTAAAACCCAGCCTAACACGCAAACTTTTCATAAAATTATGATCACAAATTGTCTCCATAAAAAATACAATATCGGGACGATGTTTTTGCATTAACGAATGTAAAACCCGGAATGCTCAACGTCCCCTAAGTCCTTGGGCGTTCCAAATAAAGTTTTCATTGAGAGTGGAAGGCTGGGGATGAATCCCGACTCTTTGATCCTACAGAAGAACGAGAATCCATCCCATTTGTCATCTTTTGTTTCTTGCCATTGTCCAGCGGAACCATCTTGTCCTCAACAGGTCTTCGTTTTTTGTCTACTAGGATCTCATGATCACTTTCATTGTCCTTCAAAACACTAGCCCTAGCTCGCCATTTCTAGCTACCTTTTTTCGGGGAGGATGACAGCCCCACCTTGGTTGAAATTGTCTTTAAACTAGACGTTCAACCTTCACACATACTTGATGATCCACCTTGTTGTAAAACTTGAGTGACCACTACACAACCACTTTCCACAAACACCTTTTCCCTAAAGACATCGAGTGTTTGTGAGTCTTATCAACTACCCTCTACCTTTTCGAACATAGCAGACCATCTGTTTTTCCTCCTCTAACAGCCTCCAAATCTGCTCATTTAGCCTAAGAACCCTTGAACCTTATATAATTAACCGTAACATCAGCCAAGACTCCTGGATCAGTTCTTTCGGCTTGATTACCCTCCGCTAGACCCATTGTCTCCATGACAATCTGGTCACCTGATTGCACTTCCATGTGACCAGTATTTTTCTTCTAAATTAGGCTAATTCCATTCCCTAACTTCTTTCTCCAAGGATTATTCGTCATGTCCATAAACTGATCACCATTGTTTCTTCCTCCCTAATGAGGAAGAGAAGTTTTCCTTAGTGAAAACTTTTGTCCCGAGGCCTTGTGATGGCTAGGGGGACCCGAAACCCGCATCCAAGGACAAAAATTGAACTCCATCTCATTAATACGACCTCCTACCTCCCTTTCAACTTGGCATTCAAGATGGGAGTATCCTATCATTCCACACCTAAATCGGTATTTTGGAAGCTTTTCATATCGAATGAGCAACATGGATTCTTTTTGTTTCTTGCCTAGTTCCAATCGCAGGAATCTTATAAGAGGTTTTGAAATATCCATATTAACACGGAGCCTCATATATTTCCCAAAACACTTTCTTGTCGATTCTACATCAATCTCCACGAGTTCTCCTACAAGTTGACCTAGGAACTCCCCTATCTCCTTTGTTATACATAGCAAATGAGCATTGTGAATTTGTACCCAAAAGGCCACTTTGCTAAAAGCCATGTCAGCAATCTTACCTAATCCATCTAACTTTTCTAAAACCAAAAGATTATCATCAAAACTCTAGGGGCCCTCTGCTAGGACATGAAATTGATCCTCCTTGTTATAGAAATAGAACATGAGCGTGTTATCATGCACAACTTCAATATCAAATCTTTGAGCTGTTTGCCAGATACGCGGAATCACTGTCCTAAAAACCTCCCTATTAACATGTTTGTTAGAAAGGTTTTTCCCCACCAAACACAGCTCTAGTTTCTTCCCTGTCATTTCTTTTAGATTTTCGTGTACACTTCAATGCTTTTCATCTTTACATTGAAGTGAAAGAGACGCACATAACCTGACAATCTCATCTTGGTCCATACTTGCTCCACACCGCAGTTCAAAAGAAAATAGACACCCTACCCAAACTATGAGAGAGAGAAAAGAGAAGGAAAGAAGCACAAGGACGAATCGAGGATAGGAAGAAGAAAGAAAAACCAACTGCTTTTACGCTAGGGTTTTAGAGAAAACCTTAGGAGAAGAATTTAATTCAATTATTTTTTATTAGTTATTCACGATTTATTGAATTTTTAAGAACACTTATTAACCTTTTTAACAATTAAAAAAAAATCATATATTAAAAGGTAAAACAAAAGTTTATTTAAGAAAAAAATGTTTCTAACACTTATTAATTCTTAATGGATTATTAACACTTATTAGTTATTAATTGCTTCCAAAAAAAAAAAAATGTTTTCAACTTTTTACTTCATATTTTTATCCCACATCTAAGAAAATATGAGTTAAGGGTTCAACATTTCCTCATATATAAATGTTCTTTCGCTATTCTAATAAGTAATCTCAAAACAGGTAGAATATTTTTTATTTTATTCTCCCTCAAAATTTCAAGCTTCATTTAATCTTTAAAATTGTAATAGTTTTCCTTTAATTTTTTTTTTTAATATTTTAAGTAACATATATTAAATAATTTTAAGAGATTTATGGGTTCGGGTGCGGATTTTTTTTAAAACTCACACCCAAACCCGATTCGGGTTCAAGTTTGCACCCTAATCCGCTTTGGGTTTTGATTTGTAGAATCCAGACCTGGCCGGCAGCCCAATTTTAAAAAATGTCTATTATATGAACCAATCAAATAAAAAAGAAACTATTATATATAAAATGTTATATATATATAATAGGTGATAATATTTTCTTGTCCTTTTATTATTTTAATAATATAAATTAACTTATAATTTTTGTTTTTATAGTTCCAATGACTATGAAAATAGAAGATAAAATCAATTCATTTTAATATTTTAATTCCTATTATTTCATACATTATTACCGAATCTGGTGTGTATAATATATGAGTAATGCTAGGCTTCCTAAATTTTTTTTTTCCATATTCTTTCCCAAATGTATGTAGAACGTGAGGTGTCAACATTTTATAAATCATGAGATTATATGATGAATGATGTGATGTTGACACCTCATGTTCTACAAATATTTGGGAAAGAATTTAGAAAAAAAAAAAAATGGGAAGCCTAGCATTACTCATTATATATATAATATTTTGTTTTTAGATTTTACTAGAACAAACTAAGTAAATATTGAACTATTATAGCGACTACCTTTATTATTTATTTTGTTAGATTAAATATTAATCTGATTTTGATAAATTTATTTTATTAGTTTATTATTTAAATTTTTTTCAAATTTTTTAAAGTTAATTTGGTTTGACATGAATATTATAAAATAAAGTTACAAGTATGTAAATAATTATGATTTAAATATATCAATGGCGTAATGATATTTTAATTAAGCTGTCGAAATTTATATTTTATAAGCTGAGAACTATTTAAATAATTTTTTTTTTCAGTTATGCATACTGTTAAGAACAAGCATAAATTTTACAACAAAATAAAATATGTTTTTTCATACACTCTTTGATTATGTAATTGAAATGGAAATTAAGAAGAAAATTATATTGATTTGGTTATAAATAATTTTCTAGATATAAAATAGAATGTTATATTTTATTAGTTAATGTCTATTTTATTTATTTATTTATTTATATAATTACTTTTAACACCAAACGGTATCACATTTTATTGAAAAGTATCAGGTGCGGGATTCCGCACTTTTTCTTGTACAAGATTCCTAATGACCTACAATATTAGTTTTTGTCTTGGCTCCTCTAAAACCAAAATCCTAATGACCTACAATATTAGTTTTTGTCTTGGCTCCTCTAAAACCAAAATCCTGACTTCGCTCCTGCCCGTGGGTGGGGATTAAATTGTCATTTCTAGTAATAATTAATTAAACATATTGCTATTCAAATCAAATCGTAACACATTTAGAAACAAGAAAATAAAATGGGTTAAAGATTTTCTAATCACTCATATGAACAAGAACATTATTGAAATTCTATACCACTTTTGATTTAACTAGTATACAAATTAAAGTGAACAGATTGACTGCACGTCAAAATACACGTTTATTTATACAATAATTTTAAAGGTTATAATTGTTCTAATAGGACTAGATCAGACTTTATGCGATATTTTATAAAGGAATAATTCCATCACTTTCTTTTATAATTACTATTAGGGGCACACTAATAAATATGATAAGTACACTTATATTTTAATAAAAAATTTAATTATAAAAATATCCCAATAGGAATTTTTCAATAAGGGTAAATTAGTTTAATTAAAAATAAGCAAAATACTATGTACACAAATTAATTACACCCAAATCTTTAACTATATCACTTAATTTATTAAAAAAAATCAAACCCTAATTCTATTTATTTATTTTTTTTAACCGTAAAACTTTTTTTTTTGGTTGAAACGGTCACCAATATATTATGGAAGACAAAGTGAAAACAACACCATACCAGACCAGACAGAAACAACACCAGGCCACAACAAACAAAGGCCAAAAAACCAAAAAACAGAAAAACAAACGCAGAAAGCTACATCACCAAGACACCAAACGACCTCCAAAAACAAACCAAAACAAAGAAAAAACCAGCACAACAGAGTACATTAATAATCTATGAAGAATATATATATATTTTAAGTTTTCTAATGATGGTGCTGTTGCTAGTGTAATAGTGTAATTTTGTTTTCCATTTCTGTTGGTAAAGAACAAATAGCAGAGTTTTACTTTGGAGAAATAGCTAAAAGCCTTGATATTACTCTTAATATTTATTTTGTTATTTATTTTGGTAAAGAACAAATAACATGACTTTACCTTTCATAGATGCATGCTCAATCACTCTTTTTTATATAATAAATATCATAAGCATGCCTTAAGTAAAAACAGAGCCTGAAATTGGCCTGAAGTAGAGGTTCTCAAAATTTAAGAATTTAAGAATTCTTGAGATTGTGTTTTTGAGCCTGAAGAAATTAAAAATTTATCATTTGTAAAATTGGGTGTATTAATAACTTATGAGGGTTTATAAATAAATTGTATTAAAATAAAATCATTCATTTAAATAAAGGTATTATTGACATTAAGATGAATGTTTACAGTAATGTTTTAGTTTAAAATTTTAGATATTGATATACTTATAAATATGGGTGTGCTTATCATATTTATATGTATCAATAGCCGTACCCTTACTATATACTAATTCATACCTCCAATATTTATTTTTCGGGATACGGATCTATTTTCTTCTCTCGGAATTTATATACTATATACTAATTCTTGCCTCTAATATTTACTGTTTTGGTCAAGATATTCGGATTGTATAGCGAATTTTTCGGGATATAAATCTATTTTCATATCTCGGAATTTATTTACTATATACTAATTCTTGCCTCCAATATTTATTTTTTTGGTCAAGATATTTGGATTATATTGCGAATTTTTTGGGATATGAATCCATTTTCTTCTATTGGAATTTATTTACTATATACTAATTCTGCCTTTAATATTTATTTTTTTAGTCAAGATATTCAGATTATATTCCCAATTTTTCGGGATATGAATCTATTTCTTCTCTTGGAATTTATTTTCTTGAAACGTCTACATTTTTTTCTTATAAATTTAGGTAACAACTGCATTCATCATGAACATTTCATATATATGTTATGATTATGGATGTTGAAGAAGAAGGACAAGGCGAAAAAGCAGGTGAAGTAGGATTAGAAGGTGGAGAATCGAAATAAGAAGATGAGTATAATGGAGAAAACTAGATGTCATCGAACCAGTAACTTACCAGAAATGATAGGGGTGAGATATATTTATATTTTATATCTTTGCATTGAAATTTATCTATTATATTTATTTGAATAAAGGAATCAACAGATAATAAACTCTTTAATTAGTTGCCTTTCATTTTTTTAAGAGTTATATATGATATGAGTTACCTTCATCTGTGATCGGAATGTCACAGCCAACCAATTTATATTGCCCAAAACCGAGAGGATATTGATCCGATAATAGTTGTGGAATCATGAAAAGACATGATGGATTTTTGATAATAAAATGCATCTGCATGTATTCCTTCTCTTCTTCTTTTCTTCTAATATAGAATTTTGCAGCCAACTCCAAAGGACAAGAAAGCTAGTTTGATTATCCATGGTCTTGTTGATAACGTACTTTATTTAATATATACCATCGCTAGCTAGAATGAGTACTTTGCCATTTTTATTAAGATCGATCAAGAGATTAACTTGCACAACAATAGGTGATCGCAGGGATTGTCCATCGTCTTGATTTCTGTCATAAGTCACTTGTTAAGCAATGTCGTTTTTGTTTTGTTACAAAAATTAGTTTGTTAGCAGTTGCAGCTGATCAAATCTCAGCCCTTGAATTCGTAACCGACTTATATTCCTGTATCTTTTGAGTTGTATAAAAGCTTTGTTATTGTAATAGACAGATTCTTTCAATAAAAATCTACACTTTTACATTCAATTTATATCTCTCTATGTTTTTCCCAAAATTATTTGCCCTAATTTCTTTTAGAGGTGACAATTTGGTATCAAAGCCGTTTCGAACCTGGATTCCATCTGAGAGAATGGCAGAGGGTACTCGGTTTAAGGAATTGCAAGACACTATTAGGAAACAAGATGAGAAAATCCAAGGAATCTATGATCTTACTTCATAGCTTCAAGAGAGTATGAAGATGATGGAGCTTAATATGAAACAGTTTCAGGAGAATGTTGGATCAATTCTTTCTAAGCAGTTAAAGGGAACCCACAGAGAAAGTGGTGAAGACAGATCCTTTTCTTCTCATCAAGGTCAGGATCGATCTACCGATAATGGTGTTGACAGAAATCAAGTCAGGAATCGTATCAACAATCCAGATTTTGGGAACAATCAAGCTAAGCTTCCAAAATTGGATTTTCCTAAGTTTGATGGAAACAACCCCAAGATTTGGATCCGAAAATGCAGGAAGTTCTTCTCCTATAATACAATGACTGAAATACAGAAGGTGAACTATGCCTCACTGTATTTGGAAGGGAAGACTAATGTCTAGTTCCAAGATTTTCAAGAAGGGAATGAAGGAATTGAGTGAGACACCTTTATTGAAGCTCTCTTGACCAGATTCTTGGCGGGTGACTATGAGAATCTTGTAGCTGAGTTCCACCAATTGAAACAGTTAGGCACAGTTACTGAATATTAAGAAAAATTTGAAGAACTCAAATCCCAGATTGTTGATCATGGGTTAGGCGAAGATTACTTGGTTTTGAGCTTCTTAAGGGGTTTGAAGGAAGAAATTAGGAGTGGGGTTCAAATGTTTTATCCATCCAACCTACAACAAGCTATTGGCCTCGTAAAACTACAAGAGAATACTATGGAGGCTGTTAACAAAAGGTACAAGGAAAATCAAAAGGGATCCAAGGCAAATCAAACCAGCTATTAAAACACTTCATCCAACCCTAACAATAGTTGGAGAGTTAACAAGGAAAGTGACAACCATAAATCCAACCCTCACATACCACCGCTGCCAATATACTAGTCAACAAAATCTCTTATGTTACAATGAAAGAAAAGAGAAATAAGGGTCTGTGTTATTATTGTGATGAAATTTTCAAGCCTAGTCACATTTGCAAGGAGAAGAAATTGTTTGTCATAACTGCTTAAGAGGATGAAGAGATTAAAGAAATCAAGGAAATGGAAGAATGCCAAGAAGAAGAGACAGTTGAACCAGATAGTGAAATTTCTCTAAATGCTCTCTTTGGATCATCCTCATACAACTCTTTAAGAATCAAGGGTTTTGTGAAGAAGCAACCAATCACTATTCTTATTGATACATGAAGTACTTACAGTTTTTTAAGTCCTGAGACTGCCTAGCACACAGGGTGTTACATTGAGCCAACCAATTTGCTATATGTCACAGTGGCCAATGGAGGGAAGTTGTACAGTCAAGCAAAATGTCCAGGTTTCAAGTAGACCATGCAGGGGCACAATTTTCAGGTTGACATAAGGCTGTTACAAATTGGAGGTTGTGATATGATACTAGGAATGGACTGGATGAAACAGTACAATCCTATACTTTTTGATTTTGAAACACCAAAATTAACATTCAAAAGAGGGGGTAAGAAGGTGGTCTTGAAAGGGGCAACTAAAGAAGCAAAGCTATAATTGATGACTGGTAGTTCATTCAAGAAGCTCATGAAGAAAACTACTTAAGGACTAAGGGGACAATTGTTTGCAATTCAAGTGGAAGAAATTCAATATGAACACTGTTAGTCCAAGACCAAAGAAGAGGTATTTATCTCCTTGCCAATTAAACAACTATTACTTGATTTCCATGATATTTTTGCTGAACCAAAATCACTGCCACTAAAAAGAAGCCATGACCACCAAATTGTATTGAAAAAAGGAGCCATTCCCACTCACCAAAGACCATATAGAGTGCCCTACTCACAAAAAAAAAAAAAAATGAAATTGAAAAATTAGTCCAAAAAATGCTTGAATTTGGTATCATTCAGCCTAGTCACAGTTCTTGTGCTTCACTTATTTTACTTGTCAAAAAAAAAGATGGTAGTTGGAGGTTATGTTTTGATTATAGGAAATTAAATGATACTACTATAAAAGACAAATTTCCTATCCCAACCATTGAAGAGTTATTAGATGAATTATATGATACTGTATTGTTCTCCAAACTTGACCTTAGGGCTGGCTACCACAAAATAAGAATGAGAGAAGAGGATATAGAAAAAACTACATTCAGGACACACTGTGGGCATTACAAATTCAAGGTTATGCCATTTGGTCTAACAAATGTACCTGCGACTTTTCAGAATCTCATGAATGATGTTTTTAAACCATATCTGAGAAAATTTGTTCTAGTTTTTTTTGATGATATTCTAGTGTTCAATAGCAGTTTATAAGAACACATATCTCACTTGGAATTGGTGTTCAAAGTCTTGAGGCAACACACTCTATTTGCAAAAATGAGCAAGTGTGTTTTTGCTAAATCTTCCATTGACTATTTGGGACACATTATCATCAAAGAGAGTGTCTATTAAGCCAAATAAAGTTGAGGATATGAAGTCTTGGCCAAGGCCACAAACTCTAAAAGGTCTCAGGGGGTTTCTAGGTCTCACTGGATTCTATAGAAGGTTTATTCAAGGCTATGGTAGTATAGCAAGGCTCCTCACTGACTTGTTAAAAAAAGAGTCCTACAAATGGAATTCAGAAGCTGAAGCAACTTTTATTAAGTTGAAGGAAGCAATGGTATCTGCTCCTGTCTTAGCTCTTCCCAATTTCAAGCAGCCTTTTATTATTGAAATTGATGCAAGCAATAGAGGTATAGGTGCTGTACTTATGCAAAATAAACAACCTATTGCCTTCATCAGCAAATCCCTAGGTCCAAGATCCCTAGGCCTATCTGTATATGAAAAGGAAATGCTAGTAATCATCTTGGCTATCACTAAATGGAAGGAGTACTTTGTTGGTCACCATTTTATCATCTGCACATATCATTAAAGCCTCAAATTCGTTATGGAGCAAAGACTTACATCCCTTTTACAACACAAATGGCTTACTAAAATGTTGGGGTTGGATTATGAGATATGGTACAAAAAGGGGCTTGATAATAAAGTAGTTGATGCATTGTTTAGAAGAGAAGAGGAGAATGCAGACTTAAATGCTATATCCACTGTACAACCAAATTGGCTCCAAGAAGTGTTGACCAACTATGATAGGGATCCTATTGCAACATCTCTCATATCCCAATTAATCATTGACCCTAATGCAGTGCAACATTTCACTCTAGTATAAGGACTTCTCAGAAGAAAAGGTAGACTATGGATAGGACAAGGTCACCAGTTGAGAGAAAGGATTTTACAGGCTGTACATGGTTCAGCCCTTGGTGGTCACTCTGGGATTGAAGCTTCTTACAATAGAGCCAAGCAATATTTCTATTGGTAGAGCCTTAAAAGAGATGTTAAGAACTTTGTGTTGGAGTGTGAAACATGCCAACAACATAAGAGTGAACGCACCCCTACCCTGACCTGCTCTAACAACTACCAATTCCATCACAAGCTTAGGAACAGATTGGCATGGATTTTATTGAGGGACTGCCACTCTCATCACACATGGATGTCATTCTTGTCATTGTTGATAGATTAACCAAATATGCTCACTTCATACCCTACAAACATCTTTTCTCTGCTTCTCATATAGCCCAGTTGTTTTTAGACCATGTTTACAAACTCCATAGTGCCCCATAAAAATATTTTGTCTGATAGAGACAAGATCTTTACTAGCCTTTTTTGGTCTGAACTCTTCAAACTCATGGGTACTCACCTAAACCTAAGTACAACATACCACCCATAATCAGATGGCCAAGCTGAAAGGGTTAACCAGTGTTTGGAAACATATTTGAGATGCATGACAAGCCAAAGACCTCACAAGTGGACCAAGTGGTTGAGTTTAGCAGAGTGGTGGTATAATACTAATTACCATACCAGCTTAAAATGCTCTCATTTTCAAGCTTTGTATGGTCATGTACCAACTCAGTGGGCTCTACCTAGTGGCATTGATACCTCAGTAGCTACAGTGGAAGAGATGGTCTAAGAGAGGCAACTTATGACTGCAATTCTCAAGGAGAATTTAGCTCAAGCTCAAGCCAGGATCAAACATTATGCAGATCGGAATCGGAGTGAAAGACAATTCAAGGAATGTGACTATGTTTACTTAAGGCTGCAACCATATTGATAAACTAGTGTGGCTTTGAGAAGGAATATGAAACTTGCAGCTTGTTTCTATGGCCCGTTTAAGGTGATCTCAAGAATTGGATCAGTTGCTTACCGATTACAACTACCTCAAGGCTCCAAGATACATCCTGTGTTCCACGTGTCCCAATTGAAGAGGAAAATTGGGTCTAAAGCTGTTCACTCTCCTCAGTTACCTTTAGTGGGTAGTAAAGGTCAAATGCTGGTAGAACCAATTGTAATTCTAGACAGGAGAATGGTCAAACGTAACAATGCAGGAGTCTCACAAGTTTTGATTCAGTGGTTAAATTCGATTCTAGAAGATTGTACTTGGGAAGATTGGTCTTTCATTCACACCCAATTTCTTGAGTTTCAACCTTGAGGACAAGGTTCATTTTGAAGGAAAGGGCAATTGTCATAAATCACTTGTTAAATGATGTCGTTTTTGTTTTGTTACAAAAATTAGTTTGTTAGCAGTTGCAGCTGATCAAATCTTAATCCTTGAATTCGTAACCGACTTGTATTCCTGTATCTTGTGAGTTGTATAAAAGCTCTGTTATTGTAATAGACAGATTCATTCAATAAAAATCTACACTTTTGCATTCAATGTATTTCTCTCTATGTTTTCCCCAAAATTATTTGCCCTAATTTATTTTAGAGATGACAATTTCCGAAGCCCTCCTTATGTTCGAGTTGATCTTTTCAGATTCAGGTATTTGTTCTAGCTTCGCACTTCCTTCACTGTTACTTACTTTTTGTAACCAAACCTTTTTCGATGCTGTGACTAATTTAAAGAAGTTGATGATGCTGGGGATTATTCATTGAATAATGGCAACGATGGAAAGGAAAACTAGGTCTCAGAGAAGGCTGGTGGTTCATACTTCAGATAGAGACTCTGAAATTAAAGGGTATGCAAGCGGAAGAAAGTTGATGATATTGATCCTGAAGCTGCGAAGGGACCAGGAGCAGGAAGAATCAAGTGGCGGCGGAGGAAAAAGATTCACCATCAAGCACCCTTCAAATACAATCTTTTGATGAAGATTTTTGAGCCCACATCTGGGAAAACAAAATCTGCATGCTGATGAGATTTCTAAGAAAGTAGGTGGTGTGAAAGATGATTTGCCAAATCCTACTGTCGAGTGTGAAGAAGCCGAAAGGGCATGCAAGCAGAAAAAAGCTGATGATACTCATGAAGCTACGGAGGAAGCCGAAGGGGCACAGAAAGAAGATTCATCTAGAACCCTTCAAATACCATCTTCTGATGAAGATTTGTATTAGGATAGCTGCTTTTTGGTAGCTAAACTTTTATATATTTTAATTAATTGTTAATACACATACGCTACGAAGTTTTAGGTTCGAGTCTTTCCCTCTCACAAACAAAACCCTGAATTATTATAATATTTCAAAAAAAAAAAAAAAAAAACTATTAATACACAGTTTCTTTTTTGGTACATTGAAATTTATTCAATGTTTTTGGTACATTGCATTTATTCAATGCAATTGGAACATTACAGTTTAATGTTATATTGCCCTTTTTTGCTCTTTATCGTTTTCACGTTGATATGAATTTGTGTAAATTAGGCGGGGGCGGAGCTAGGGTTTTGACTTTAGAGGATCAAGACAGAAACTAATATTAAAGGTCACGCAAGAAAAAATATATTAATATACTAAAATATAATACAGTTTAGTCTTTAAGGAATTTGTTTATGTTGAAGGCAACTGTATACTAATTCTTACCTTCCACATGAGTGGTCGAGTCATCCCTCTATTCAAAAAACCCTGAATTTATGTAATAGTGTAAATACTTAATAAATATATATATATATATATATATATATATATATGAGTTATGATATGAGTTACTGGTTATCTTCGTATATCATCTGTGACTGGAATGTCACTGCCAACCAGCTTAGATTGCCTAAAACCGAGAGGATATTGATCCAATAACAGTTGTAGAATCATGGAAAGACATGATGGAATTTTGATAATAAACTGCATCTGCATGTATTCCTTTTCTTCTTCTTTTTATTCTAATATATAATTTTTATTCTAAAAAAGCTGTTGATTATACAAGATCATGTACTTTAATATATATCATGATCGCTATCTAAAATGAGTACTTGGTCATTTTTATTAAGATCAAGAGATTAACTTGCACAACAACATGTGATCGCGGGGATTATCCATGATCTAGATTTCCGAATACCTCCTTCTATTCGAGTTGATCTTTTATTCCCACTTGAGCAAATTATCAGATTCAGGTCTTTGTTCTAGTACTTTCGCGCTTCCTTCCCTGTTATATTACCGCCTTTTTTGAACAATTAAGCAATTGCAGTTTACTATCATATTACCGTTTTTAGGTGTGTTTAATATCGTTTTTATTTTTATAAAAAAAATTATTTTTATTATTTTCGAAGTAGGGTTCGATATATATATATTTTTTTCCCTTTTCCTCTGAAATATTTAATATCGATTTTAAAATGATGTTTAACAATCTTTTAACAATGCAAGACAATTGTTTAAAATGTTGTTATTTATTTTACAAATAGGGTCAAGCTAAATCAACTTAAATTTTTAGCTAGACTCTTAAAAATATTTGTTCATGTCTCATGGAAATAACTTTGTTTTTATGGAGGTAGAGTTTACTCTTGAAATTTACATAATTTCTTTAGCGAAATAGTAAAATTTCAAATATGTTATAAAATAAAGCATAAATGCAAAGAATGTGATACTAACTAAAGAGAGAAAGAATGAAAAGAAACCATTTCTATTAGTTTATTTCTGTGTGTTTTTGAATACTTGCACAATAATTTTATATATAAGGGCAATTTCCTTTACAATGAAATAATTGCTAATTATTATCTAGGTAGTGAAAAGTTAACTATATCATAACAAAATACGATTTATTAAATTTATGAGAACATTTATTAACTTTTATTTATTTATTTATTTTTTATCATTCAATTTATTATTTATTTATTTATTTATTTTTTATATAGTATCTATCTATTAACCTATCTATATCTGATATATATATATTTTTTTATTTTAACCTTTTTGCCATTGGTAGGATTCGAGCCGCTGACTTCAGAGTCATTTGTCCAAGCTTCAAACTCGTCCATCTACCAGCAAAGCTATGCCCCTGGGGGCTCTTATCATTCAAATTTTTTTAAGAAAAATTTAATCCTTCATTTTTTTATTTTTTTTATTATTATTTTTATTTTTTTATAAAAATCATTAAAAGGTTGCTTGACCCCTTATTAAAAGTTAATAAGAAGTTTGTTTTAATAATAACCCTAAATTTTGCACACCAATACCTAGTGCTATTGCCCCCATGGACGTAACTTAGCTGGTAGATAGACGTGTTTGGGACTTGGGCAAATAACTCACAAGTCAATCAGCGGCTCGAATCCTACCGATGACAAAAGCTTAAAAAAAAAAAAAATACCTGGTATAGTAGATACTATCAATATATATACCTAGAGCTATTGGATATGGTCATGACTTGTGACTTGTGCAGCTCCCTCTACAGGTTGATGAGTGAGGTTCATGTCGCACTTCCGTCTTCAGATCATTTCTCACTATGAGGCCGCGTTTGGTACACGGGATATGATTAGACCATTTTTATGAGATTGGATTTGATTGGATTGAACTGGACTAAATTAGTATTGTGATATGTTTGGTGTAGCACAGATTGGACTAAAATAATACCGTCTCTTGTTTGGTATAACATATGATCGGATAAAATAATAATTGAAAATAATTGTCTTTTGTGAGAGATTGGTATAAAATTATATAAATTTAATTTTTAAATAAATAAAATCATTTAAAATCAATTCAAAGAAAAGAAAAATAAAATTATTTTAAATTAAATATGGTTAAAAAAATTATTTATTTATTTTAAATTTCAATTTCCTTCATTTCTCAATTGATTTTTTCTTTATTTGATTTCTTCTTCATTTGTTTTTGTTTCCTTCTTAGTATTTAAATGATATTAATTTCACGTACATAAAACTAGTGTATTTGTAAAATAATACTAATTTTCATATGTACGAAATTACTGTATTTGTATGAATATAGCAATAAACATGATAGAAAATTACATTAAATTAATTTTTAAATCAATTTAATTAAAAAATAAAATTATTTAAAATTAAATTTGGTTATTTTTTTAAAAAATAAAATTATTTAAAATTTATTTGAAATACAATAACATTTACTATTTTTTTAATTGATATTAAAAAATATTTTTTAAATATTAGAATAAAATATAGGGTTAATATTACTACCCCCCACCCATAACACACATTTAAACTATTATTAGATGTATAGTTACAAATGCTTTTATTTTATAAACATCTCCTATGAACTAACACCGTTAGCATTCCGTTTGTGTTGACTGAGTTTGATTATTTAAAAGTCTAAAATGTTCCTATTTAAACTTCAATTGTATGAATTGACCATTATACCTGAAACTAATTAGGCATGTCTAAATATACCTAGGGGGTGAATAAGTTTTAATCAAGTTAATTACCAATTTTTCTTAATTAGTCAATATTCAAAAAATTCTCCCAATCTAAGCAAAATACAATAAAACAATAAGTTGTTCGTTGATTGATTTATATAAGAAACCCACAACTGGGAAAAAATCACGGGTTATTGTGTTAGCCACACACGGTCCTCAAATCCACTACTTGAATAAAAGTTTACAACCTAGGTTGACCACTCGTCAAACCATACTTGGTCACTAACCCTTTCACTCTACCCAACAAGCCTTTAATAATGATTGTAGACCTACTTGCTTGTGCATTAAGCTACTTAGTCACAATGCTTTAGTCACAATGGAGAGAACACAACCTATGTGAATATCAAGTGCATAAATGCTAGGTTAACACATTTAATGCTTGTCAAATCATGCATGAGCATGTCAATTAATCCTAAATATCACGTGGCTATATGTCATATAAAACTTAGCTATATAAGATTAAAAACAATACTAGATGCAATAGCTATCACAATACAACAACTCAATCAATCAACACAAAATTCTTAATCTTGTATATAAAATCTAATCTAGATGCATGTAAGTAATAAATGAGATTTTTTACTAAGTAAGAACACTAAAATGGATGAAATTATTGATCAACTTACCAAGTTGTGGGCGTTAAAGAAGACCCATGCAGAGATACATCCTAGATGAATCTAGATGATGCTAGATGATGTTTGATGCATATGGAAATGAGTTTGAATGATCAAAGGTGAGTTCTTAGATGATTTTCTCTCTTGGAAAATGCTATCTCTCAAAGATATGATTTTGAACTCTTAAAAACGTACAAGAGAGAAGAAATCATATATATATATATAAGCCATAAATGAAACTATGACCTTTTGGAAAAATTAGGCTCGAAACAAGGCACTTTGTTGGTAGTACGCGGGTAACTACCAACCAACTTACCAACAAACCGAGACTTGGAAAATCAATCCAAGGCCACTGTCCTAGTAGGACCAGCACACTACCATCCAACATACAAGTGCACCGGGACCTGGAAAAACCATCCAAGGCCACTGCACGGGTAGCACCAGTGCATTACTAGCGCATGTACCAACGCACTGAGGCCTAGGTCACTCATCACGCTAAATCAAGTACACCATTGTGCATGCGCGGACATTTTCGATCAAGCACCAGGAAACGAATTACCAAACTCAATACCAAACTTAGATCTAACAACAAGGTGCACATGTGGGAAGTGAAGAACACACACACATATGAGATTTGAACTACACATGCAAGATGAGTAAAACATGCATGACAAGTGTGTGTGTGTGTGTACGCGCGCGACTAGTCTCTTCAATTGAATTAAGCATAAGTGATATATCTTTGAAGTGTTTGTGATCATGAGGTCTTGAGATGGCCTTTGTGCTTGATCACCAACAATTTAAGACCAAAACTATCCTTACATAATAACCCCAAATGTGGTTGTCAACGAAATAAGCCAATAAAAAATAAGGAACTTACAATACCCTCATACTTTTACCAAATAAATTAATAAAATGAAACAAAGGCGGGAATGTTAACTTGCAAAGGAGAATTTATTTTGTGGATAATTTTATTCCTAAAAATAACAAAATTACAAATGAACAAAAAACATTGGATGTATAGTTACAAATGCTTTTATTTTAGAAATCTCTCATATGAACTAACACCGTTAACATTTCGTTTGTGTTCATTGAGTTTGACTATTAAAAATTCTAAAATGTCTCAATTTAAGCATCAATTGTATGAATTGACTATTATACCCTCACACTTTTACCAAATAAATTAATGAAATGAAACAAAAGGTGGGAATGTTAACTTGCAAATGAGAAGTTATTTTGTGGACAATTTTATCCCTAAAAATAACAAAATTACAAATGAATCAAAAGCATTGAATATAAGTATTTACTTGGATTTATAAAAAAAGACAAATAAATACAAAAATAAATACATATTCTGGTTTATTTTCAAAATTTTCAAAATAAAAAAATGGTTACCGGAGCTGTGGATGTGGTTACCATAGCTGTGAAAATGGTTACAAGTCAAAATTTCATAAAAAAAAAGTGGTTACCAAAGCCGTACAAATGGTTACCGAAGCCGTGAAGACAGTTACCATAAGCGTGGAAATGGTCACAAGTCAAATTTTCAAAAATTTCAAAATGGTTATCAAAGTCGTAAAATTAAACTAAAAAAACAAACATTCCATTACAAATACAAAATAAAATTTAATAGTGCATTTTATATAAAATGTATATATATACTTATGGAGTTAGAGTTTTTAAAGAATAAAATAAAAATATATATTATAATTATATTTAGGAGGGATGATTTCACTTAACTTGGGTTTCTTTTCCCCACAATGAGACTAAATTGGAAAAGTAAAAGTGGATCAACTTTTTTAACTTTTTTCCAAACAATCATTACTCTTCTTTAAAATATTATATATATATATATTAATAAATAAATTATATAATATATTTTAAATATTAACACTATCAATAATTATTTAACAAATTATAATTAATTTAAAATAAAAAATTATTAATTTAAAATTATCACAACCGAATTACATCAACAATAAAAATAAATAATTAAAACAAAATATCGTATACGATTAGACATGGTGCTGGTTTCGGTTCAGTTTCAGTTTCGGTTCCCTGGTTCCGAACCTTCAAAACCTGTTTCAATTCCGATTCCGATTCCGATTTTGATTCCAGTTTTGAAGATTCGATTTTGGTTCCGGTTTTGAAGGTTCGGTTTTGATCCGGTTTCGACAGTTCGGTTTCAGTTCCAGTCCAATTTTCGACTGTTCAGTTTCGGTTCCAGTTCTGGTTCCGACTATTTTATAATTGAAATTAAAATTATTTATATATTTTTCATTATATATATAATTATTGAAATTAATAAAAATATATTTAAATTTAAATAATTGAAATATTTATATTAAATTTATTTATATTTTTTCATTATATATATAATTATTGAAATTAATAATTATATATTTAAATTTAAATTATATATATATATAGATATATATATATATATATATATATATATATGCCCAACCCAATGATTGTAAAGTGTTGGGAATCTAACTCCAATCATTAGATAAGACCTAAATGGAGTTCCAAATTTAGAACCCAATTTGAGTCTAATTAGGTATAGCCCACTTTTAGATCTCTTTTTTTGATCCATTTTTTTACCATTATGGCACCATTAGATCAAAATAAAAATAGGTCTAATAAAAGTGGGTTTTTTTTTATCCACCGTTGTAAGAGCATCTCCAATACAAATATGCATTTTTGAGTTTTTAAGTAGTGCCACATCATCATTTCTATTTATTATAGGCCCACTTTTGAAAAAAAATTAAAGAAATGCATATTCACATCTCCAATACAATTATCTAAAGTCAAATATGCATCAATTTTATGTTCAATCATAATAAAACAATTATTATACTCTCTCTCTTCTTTTATTTTACAATTAAATGAGGTTTAATCTCATTGGTGGAAAAAGTTGAAAGCTTTAATTTTATTGGTGTAAAGAATTAGAAATCCTAGTCAGCATTTCTAAAAGAGTTTCTAGAATTAGAAACTCAACTCCATATTCTCTAACTTTTTTTTGGCCACATCATCTCCATATTCAACTTAGATAATAGCATTGGAGAGAGTTTTTCTAACTTTTTTAATATCTATACTATGTGGCACTCCATTTTCTCCACGTACATCGGAGATGCTCTAATACTTTAAAAGAAATATTGGAAATAGTAAATCTTGGAAGTAGTAAAACACATTCGGATCTTCGTCACAGTTTAAGCTTGAACAGTTGGAAACAACAAAAGAAAAAGCACAGAAAAATTGTGCAAGCAAAATCAATTGCACACAATAGACGCGACACAAGTTAGTACAACATCAACAACTTATCTGTGCTGCTCATTTTTCTAACGCAGCCATAAGAGACTCAACTGCAATCTCTCTCACCCAATTCGCTTTCTTCAAGCCCTCGTATTCTCTCCTGATCTCTATCTCTCGCTCTCTATTTGGGTGGCGGGTTTTCCAAGGCCTCAAAAAAGGAGGCTTTTTTTTGGGTGTGCTTTTGAGCTTGTTCTCAATTACTTTGAAGATAATTGGAGGATGCCCATTTAGTTTATTTCCTCCATCAGATGGATTTGTTTCAAGTGAAGGCTCAGTGATGGGTTTTTGGGTCCCATAGCTTCAAAAAATGCTTTTTTTAAGGTAAGTTTTGTTGCTTATTTTGCCTTTCTGCTTCTGGGTTCCTGTTGAATTGCAATTTTTCGCTTTATTTTGGTGTTATTTTATGTGGTTTATTTATTTTTGATAATTTTATACATGGGTTTTTGGTATAAATAGTTATCTTGTTCCATGTGGTTTGCATACTTAGTTTTGTAGTAGTTAGGTTCTCTTAGAAATAAATGCTTTTGAAGTTCAATGGCATTTTCCTTCATTTCCTTATCTTGTCAAGGATAAATTTTTAGTATTGCTTCCATTTTTATTGATTTAGTGTAATTTTGGGAATATAGGGATTTTTGGAGAAGGCACAGGAGGAAGATTTTTGTTACATCAGGTGTTTTAGGAGGTGGGTATCTTCTGTATAAGCTATATGATGCTCAACGTCAGGCTGCTGATCTGGAGAGTCAACAGCGCGAGCATGATGAACTCATCAAGGCCCAGTTAAGAGATATATGAAACTCTTATTTTGGTTTTCTTTCTGTTGTGAGCTTTGTTTCGTGGAACAATGAATATGTTTTGGTTCTTATGCTATATGATTTTTTTTATTGATTTTGATAGAATGCAAGCCCATTTTGAGAATGTTCAAAGAATAGCTGATGCGACAACATTGCCCCATGCAATCAACTATTTAAATATTCGGATAGCAGAAGAACTGGACCTCTCTCAACTTACTGAGAAGCTAATGAGAGGAAAGGAACATCCCAACAGTTTGTCAGCTTCCGAGAAACTTGAGCTTTGGGACAGGCTCAAAATTTTGAGTATGAAATTGTTACATTTTGTTTCTTATTATTAGGGTTCTTTTATAGTGTTGTTCATGGGTTTACTTTGATCCTAATAAATTACATCAATATTACCTTGGAGATGCATACATTTCTCACAGCTAATGTGGCTTGTTCAGGTTTCACAAGAATGGTGGTGTCACTATGGGCAGTCACAATGCTTAGCTTGTATATTAGAGTTCAGGTTAACATTCTAGGGAGACATCTATATATTGATACTGCTCACGGTCTTGGAAGCTCTCATTTAGTTGTAAGGCCACTGTCCTTTACCCTTATTTGTCCAGTTTTTGTTTTGTTTTGTATTTTTTGTATTTTTTTATTTTATTTTATTTTATTTTATTTTCTGATTATGTAAACAGTAAATTTCAGTTTCACCGCTTCGCATTTTATAATTTCCCGTTGTATTTTTCTTTATAATTAATGCAGTCCATTTAGTTCATCTCCATGCCGATAAATAATTGATATTTCCTTTTAGTTACAATTTAGCTACTTGTGCAACTCTTTTTCTATTCTTTTTTATCTTTCCATAAGAAGTAACTTTGTCGCTGAAGCATAATTGAGATTTCCTTCAGTGACGATGGCACTGGTTCCTTTGCTACACGTTTTTTTAGATGTCAGATATAAACTGTGTTTTTGTGTTATTATATTCTGTTAGCTTATGCATTAAGATGCAATGATTTAGTTGATGTCAGATCAACATTCAAATTGTAGTTTGTTGTTCAATTCACCCTTGAATATCTGGTATGCACACTAATCTGAAGTTATATTGGTTTAAATTGGTAAAAGATGGGAAGAAATGTCAGTCAAAGTCAGATTTTTTTAACGTGGTGTGGAGTTATATTACGTATCATGTATTATATTTGTGGTATTCTTTGGAGGGATGGTGCTCTAAGTTGTTTCTGGGAGAGCTGAAGATAACTAATAATAGCTTGAGAATCTTTGATACAATTGTATGCCAAACAAATGAATTGATTGGTGGGTTCTTGTGAGTCAGTTTCTTTATTGGTTTGTGGATTACCAAAGGCAAAGTTTAAGTATCATCTGATGAATCCAGAGATCAAATATGGACCTTATTGTTCTGCCTTTTGGATTAAGATTTATTAAAAAATTATCTGGGAGATACAAAGGCAAAAGGAGATATTTTGTGGGCCGGTTGTAATGTGAGGTTAAGGCTTGCACAGGACAGTTGTAAGAATGTTTCTGATTGTGGAATTTAATAGAATCTCCCTAAAAATGGTATCAAAGCTAGTCTGACTGAATTTCTAGTTAAATTGTTATAATAATTTGAATTGTTTCAGGTGTATTCGCATTTGGGGTGGGAACAGGAAGGGATTTGTGATATTTTCTGTTGGGAATGCTTCTTAACTAGAATTTCACTTTTCTTGAATTCCTTTATGATTTGCTATCCAAGGAACATACAGTTATGGCTATGTAGTATGAATGATCTTTTCTTCTTTGTAAAAGAAGTATCAAGTTTTGAGAAATAACTTCCTATTGATGAGAATCACAAGAGGTGGGTTGGGTGGTAAGATATTTGGAGGTTAGAGGTTCAAATTCCCAGGGTATCACATACCTGGATGTCATACCCCATGAGTTTCTTGACTACCTAGGTTGTAGGGTCTGATAGTTGTCTCTAGTTTAGAGTCAAGTGAACAAAGAAGGTTAGTGGATTTTTCGGTACTTTGGGCGTGAGCTGATTTTTTTTCACTTGTTTTGCATTTCTTTCCTTTCAAGTTCTCTCTGTGTTTGCATATGCATGTGTTTAGGAAGAAAGGGGGCAATACTTATGCAGCCTGCTTGCAGGTTTTAACTTGGCATAAATTGGTTCCTTCCAAACCCCCTTACTTTTGCTTAGAGCAGTTTTATGTTAGCAATTGTGTTATATAAATACGCCTTTGGATTGAAGGGGCATAATAAAACCTTGGTCTCTGCAGATTCTTTTGAGCTTATCTTTTTCAATATTCCCAGAGTCTAGTTCTGTGTTTATATACAATGTTTCTTTTTAACTTTTTTGGATTTCACCCGTATGTCTGTGTGTGTTTGTATATACTTTTGGAGTGTCCAAATGTTTGTATACATATGTTTTTATGATTGAAATATACATGATTTTAAAAGTTTGATAAGATTGGAGTTAGGGGGTTCTGTTTTATTATTTATACATTGGCCATAAAGTTGTTTAGATTTCAATTTTATCTGCTGATTGTTTTTTCTTATCCCTCCCCAATAAATAATAATAATGAAAAAAAAAAATTAAATTTGCATAAGAATATGCTATAATATGTTACTGTAGTATATGGTAATTATTCCATGAGAAGAAATACAGTAGAAAAAACCTGTTTTTAAAAAATATATATATTTTTAATTTTTTGGTTGATAGGCTTCAAGGTTTCAGAATTAATTTACTACAGATGGTGTTAATGTGTTATTCTAGGGCTGGTGGTGATAGAGTTTCTTCACGTTGAAATGGGATTAGTTAAAGATGTGACAAGAGATGAAAATAAAGGTTTTGTGTTAGGATAGCCGATAGATTAAACCTGGAAATAAGCACTTATGGTTTTACTTGCACTCAAAACTAGGTACTGGCGAAGGAAAAACTCCAAAGAAATTGGTTGATCACCTAACCTTTGAGAAGCTATTATTTACCAGAGCTTCATATCTGTGTTTCTTTTTTTCTTTTTACTAGTTCTTCCCTTTGGTTGGACATGGATATATAATAAATGAAAATAAATGGATATATCTTATGGTATTGATCAAAGGTGTTAACATTATGTATTGAAGCTGTGCTGGTCCTTTGAAAGCTGGTGTGAACTGTCAAAAATTAACAATCACCAAAATTTCAAATGTTAGAGAGTCACAGAAACTTGGTTCGTCCTAGGCTTTCATGTGTTCATCTTTACCTGTACATTGCTCATGCAACTATGCTTTGTTTGGTGCCTTTCTCCTTCATTTCTTTGCATTTTTTTTTCCTGTGTTCAAATGATGTTGATTTCTCACTATATTCATCAATGTTGGCACTTGTTTATATAATGGGTATTATGGCTGCTTAATACTTAGCAAACATTGTATACACTTCTCATATATCCATTGTATGTTTGTGCCTTTAATCTAGTATAAATGTACAATGCTTATTCTTTGGACTCTGATGTATGTTACCTCTCTGAAAATAGCCATTACGTGACTTTTTAACAGGAGGACGATGATCCCATTGACAGCGATGACGAGCAAAAGTTTCTGGCAAGTGTCGACTTTCTTCCTAATTGTGGCATGCAGACATTGGTTTCCAATGTTCTGGTAGCAGCCACTGAAGTTCTAAAGGGGTAAGGCCTCATCTGTGTATGAGTATAGGATTTGTTGCATTGCGCTTTCAGCTTCATTATGTGTAGAACTGGCAAGATTTTGGACTCCACAATGTTAATGTAACTAGTAAGACTGAAATCAAGGCCAATTTGTTACCCCTTAAGCACTTATATTTTATCATATGGAGACCACATGAGTCTTTAGGGATTTATACCTCTGCTGCTGAATATACTATGGCAGCTTTAAAGCAAACTCCCAAACTTTATGGAATATTGTGTTAATCAGAAAATTAACGAGAACTGAACTTTGTTGATGGCTAATTCTCCTGAAAGACTTATTATGGATAGTTCTTTGATATTATTCAAAATCAACAAGTAGATTTGATAAACTCTTGGAGGCTTTATTAAATGACTTTGGATACTTCTTGCATGCAGAAAGCAACTGAGGGATATATTTAATGCTGCAGTACTTCAAGAAACTGTCACGCAAATACTTGAGATGTTCATGAGCACAGGAAGTCCTCATCAATGGGTGGACTTCTTGATGCCTGGGGATGCTAGGCTCTATCAACTAGCTACGGTCTCCAGCAATGACAATATTCTTTCTGATGTTAGCAAATTTGACCAACTTATAATGGAGACTCGAGCCGTGTTATCAAGGTATGTTCAAAATTACTGCCCTTGAAAAAGTATGTATAATATTCAAAATCGAAAATTCTGTTTCTGATTAAGGAATAAAAAGATCAGAAGCAAAATTGGCAAGTTCTGTTATATATTCAGAATTTTGTTTGTTGATTGTTCTCTCTCATGCAGTGCTGAATACAGGAGCGTTGTTGAAATATCATTCAAAGCAGCAGTTGATGCACTGATGGACGAAATGGGGGTTCAGTCTGGAGGCAGTCTGGTATCTGGGATCCCTCTGGCCAAACTTGTACCACGAATTGCCCAGATAGGTCCCTGTCTGCTCGATGAACCAAGCAAAAACAGGTTCATCCAAACCATCAGAAGCATACCGGAAGTTGAACTTTTCTTCACTCTTCTCTATGCAAACATGTCAACCTCGTAGATTAGTGAGCATGGTTTGTATTTTTATCAACATTTTGATTTCCATACAAGAGACTTGGTTGTAAAAAAATTTGAATGGGGGATAGGTTTGCATTCTCAAGATGTTCAACATGAAAGGATTAAGAAGGAATATGAAGATTTTTACTTTGATTTGTAATTCTTTTCTTCTCTGAATATACCCTGTGAAATGATGATAAAAATATGAATTCATCTTGAGGGTTTTTGTTATTGTAATTTGGTATTTTCTGTATAATGGGAATTTTCATCATTCCAGTTTCATTGTTAAAAAATAATTTGTTTAAACATGATTCATTTGTGTCTTTTTTAAGCTTGAATTTTTTTTGATGCTTTTGGGTGTGCCTTGCAATGGACCTATGATTTGATGTTAGACTTGGAATAGCTTACTTAAATCTAAAAAAATGTGATTATTTTAGAATTTTTAAAAATATGAACAGTCTAACTTGATGATTTGTTTTAGTCTACAATCTCTCTGTTATAATCATTTCATCAATTGAAATTTCCCTATCATTCTTTATTCCTAAATTTCCTTTATAATTTTACTTTCTTTCATAGCTGCTTTCGGTATAACATAAATTGGGGGGTTTTTGGGTGGGAATGATTCGAACCTATAATCTCATAGAACATTTTAAATGCAATGTTAAATTTTTGTGTCATTGTTATAATTTTGCAAAGTAATAAATGCAGTAGTATTTATTGACATTTTAATTTTAAATAATAAAAATGTAACAAATTTTGTAGGGAAAATTGAAATGGAAACAATTCTAATAAAATATTCAATGCATTCATTGAATTCATTGGTTGTATTTGTTGACTTTTATAATTTTAAATAATTAAAAAATAAAAAATAGCATATCAAATAGAATTTTGTATTATAGTACCATGCTAAAATAATGTACCAAATATAACATTTCACTATATTTAGTGTCAAATTTGGCATTTACATTGTGTTGGAGATGGTCTCATAATGCAAGTGTTAAAGGTATGCTACCGGATCAATCTCATTTCGTCTCATTGTAGTTGCTTTTTAAGTATCGAGGAAAAGGAACCGAGACATGTACTAAAGTATGAAAGAACACTATCTAAATGATGATTAATGAAGAAACATTTTGATTTATTTTGTATTTATAAAACATATATTAGCAATAAACACGTGGCCTCTTGCTAATGTGGTAGGCTTTTTTCCTTGGAAATCTCCACCACCAAGGTTCAATGCCTAGTATATGTATGGAATTGTGCAAATTTTCCTACCAATAGTGTGGGTGTTGTCTCACCAATATGTGGGTGCTCTCTCTCTCTCTTCTAGTGGGAGTTGCAGTCCAGACCGAGCTTATAGAATCTAATCTCGTTGGTCCCGGCAATTGTTATTGTAATATAATAATAATAATAATAAAAAACCATATATTAGCAATATGAATAATGGCATAATGCTAGATATCCAAGTTCTGTATCTACTTTCGAGTCGAGATGTCTAGCATTCAAATAGTAAAATATCTACTTAATAATAATAATTATTAAAAAAAATTTGATTTTTTTTTTCCATATTTTAAATGTTCAATTAGCAAGTGCTTATTTCTTAATACGCACTTTAAATTTTAAACATGGTGTTTTTTTAAAATTTTTTTTATTATTATTTTTTTTTGTTGTTGAAAAAATGGTAATGTTTTAAAAATAGATTTATTTTTCAATGAATTAAATCATTAATACATAATTTTTGGGCTTCTAAATAATACTACCTTTGATTTGTTTTACAGTGTCACATATTTAATTCGTGTAAATTAAAATAAAATAATTTTTTTTGGGTAATATAACTCTAACAAAATTGGGTTCTCTCTAGACTCAATCTATTGATTTAAATTTTAAATTGTCTAATGATTTATAAATAAACAACTAATATATTTTGTTTTTCTTATAACAAGAATTCTAATAATAAAATTTCTTATTTTCATGTAAAGAGATATTTTATTCGTATGTAAAATTCATTTGAAATTCCGTTATTTATTTATTTTTGTTCATTCTCTCTTAGTTAATCATATTTTCAAGCTAAATATATTGTTAAATTGACCCATTTGATGTAAAATTTCAAAAAAAAAAAAAAAAAATAGTAATGAAATCATTTTATGGTATGAATTTCTGAATTATAATAAAAATCCAAATGTCAAATTTTAAACATTAAAAAAGTACATATAATATATATATATATATATATATATATTTATATTTATATATATACTGAAATGTTCCTATAAGGATGCCCTGATAGAATTATATAAGGACATTGAATGTGTGCCACTCATTTTACATACTTTGACTTGGTATGTATGTACTTATCAAATTACTGTTATAAATGAATGACTCACATTTAATATCCTGATAATGTTATATAAGGATGCCTTGACAGGAATGAGACCGTATATATATATATATATATATATATATATTTATATATATACACACACATTTAGCATGGAAGAATTGTATTTAGTAGTCCTTACAGTAGAATAAATTTTACCTAAAAACTTGAAGGGTTGGAAACTTGGAATATAACTTTTTGGAGGGAAGACATTGAATGTAAGCTACTTGTTTTACATACTTTGACTTGGTATGTATGCACTTGTCAAATCACTTTTATAAATAAGTGGCTCACATTCAATATTCTAATAAAGTTATATAAAGATGCGCTGATAAGAACGAGACCGTATATATATATATATATACACACACATTTAGCATGGAAGAATTGTATCATGGAAGAATTGTATTTAGCGGTCCTCACAGTACAATAAATTTTACCTAAAAACTTGAAGGGTTGGAAACTTGGAATATAACTTTTTTTTTTTTTTTGGGGGGGTGGGGTTGTTGGGAAACAAATAGCGAAGTTGTCGGAAGACAGATATACTAATATTTTTAAAAAATCAAATGTAATAATGTATAGTCTCATGTGTAACTCGTAATAGTACAAAAAATAAATTAATAAAATAAATAGACATAATTTTATTAATCAAAATGGAATCCGATGCACTTTTAAATTTATAAAATCGTATATAATTGAATATATTCCAAGTTGCCATATGATTTCCCTCTCAATATACATGATCAAAGAGTTTGTAAAAAATTCATCTTTCATCTTGTGACAAAACCTAATCTTGACAATACGCATAGTGGAAACGACATCTAAGTAGTTACAGTTGAAAACGTTTAAATAACAAACTATATATTCAAGTTGACGGAAGACGAATATACTAATATTTTAAAAAAATCAAATGTAATAATGTATAGTCTCATATGTAAATAGTAATAGTATAACAAATAAATTAATAAATAAAATAGACACAATTTTATTAATCAAAATGGAACTCGATGCTTTTTTAAATTTATAAAATCGTATATAATTGAATTTATACTAAGTTGTCATGTGATTTCCCTTTCAATATACATGATCAAAGAGTTTGTTAGAAATTTATCTTCTATCTTGTTACAAAACTTAATTTTGACAATACGTATAGCTGGAAACGATATCTAAGTAGTTGCAATTGAAAATGTTTAAATAACAAACTATATAATAAATTTAGCAAAATCATATTTATAACCTAAAATATTTACTATTTTGTAATCTAGTACATGGAATTATTTGGATAAAGAATAAGAAGAATTTAGTTACAACATTAGGAATCTAATTGCTTAAGTGAAAAACATAATTTTTTTTATTAATTTACAATTCCCAACCTGAAATCTTGAAGTTTGATAAAGATAGTTTGAATGGTCAAATTGAATAATTTCTAATAAACAAACTATTTAGAGTAAAGAATTGTGTTAACATAAGATAAGTAGTTTAATGAATATATATATATATATATATATATATATATTTTATACATTGAAAATTAAATTAAAGAAGGAAAATAGATTGATTTTATCTTCTAATTTCATAGACAATAAAATAGGAAAAATATTTATTAATTAATTAATTTATACTAATAATATCATAATTTATTGCCTACTTTAATGAAATTTCATTTTTTTTTTTTACATTGGAAATTAAAATTAAAAAAGAAAAATAGATTGATTTTACCTTCTAATTTCATGGACAATAAAACAAGAAAGATATTTATTAATTAATTTATATTAATAATATCATAATTTATTGCCTACGTACTATAATATAAGAATTTATATATAATAAATACACATAACAATTTCATTGGTTGGGGGGCCATGACCCCTATGGGACCCCCTCTAATTTCGCCCTGCTTGTAGTGATTGACATTATCGTGTTCAGCAGGCTTGACTCCGTTCGTGTTGGATTAAAAAAATAAAAATCATTCCCTAAAGAGTAATTCTACCTCGTCAAAATTTGTTGTCTAAATGACATGACAACACTCTAATCCATTCATTTAAATACAATTTAAATGAATAGATTGGAGTATTACCACATCATTTGGATACCGGATTTGGATATTAAATTTGAACAAAGTAGCATTATTCTTCCCTAAAACTTTAGGGGGGGTGTATTAGATTAGGACTTTTAAAGACTTTTAATAACTTGAAAAGTTTGGGTGTATTCAATACAGACTTTTAAAGACTCTTTAAAAGTTATGAGGTATTCAATCAAGACTTTTTAGAAGTCCATAAAAGTCTATAGGTATTCAAAATGTTAATGACTTTTATGGAATTTATTCAATCAATGACTTTTGTAGATTTTTGGGTTAGAGGTATAAATACCAAACCTCACAAATTCTCTCTCACTCTATCAAGAAACTTTTGAAGACTTTTTATTTGAGAAGAAAAAAATAGAAACAAAAAAAATAAAAAGTTTGGCTGTGTATGCTTTTCAATTTCTAAATCGAAGGAAGCATCTCTCTCTTCTCTCTTCTTCAACTTTAAAAAGGTACCTTGAATTCTCAAAACTCTCCTCTCACTTTATTGCAATACATAATTCTCTTTTGTTGAATCTTTATTAGAATTCTCTCTTCTTCTTTAATTTTTAATGTAACTTGTTCGAAATTGAATCAATTTTAATGAATATGTTTATTTATCGTGACAGATTAGTTAATTCGAATTGAATTATTTTCTATGATTACGAGATTCTTTTTGTTGAATCTTTGTTAGATTTATCTATTCCTTCTTTTTATTTTAATGTATCTTATTTGAAATTGAATGAATTCTTTTACGTGCAACGATTATTTTTATTTATTGTGAAATATCGTGACAAGATTAGTTTAGGGTTTCCATCTTTGATTAATTTGATTAATAATTACGTATTATGGGTTTACTACTCTTTATTTTCCTTAAAAAAATTTGTAGTTTGCTTGAGTGATTGTGTAAACTGCTAGCTATGTTATTCTATTTTGTTTTTGTAATTGTCATTCTACTAATTTTTTTTATCTTTTTTTTTTGCATGATTTTCATTCTTATAAGTTGTTGGCCTTGATTCGCATCTTTTTCAAATTTTAATATGACATTTTTTCTTGTTTTTTAATTTGCCGAGTTGCAAGTTATATTGCAACTAATTGAAACCGAAAGAGATCACCTGTTTTGTGAGACCTTTCATAATCATGAATCTTCGCTTTTAGACTACTAATAGTGTCTATCAGATAAATTTTGATAATAAGAATACAAATACAAATTTAAAAATACAAATACAAATTGGTTGTTTGATTGATTGTCTGTTGTGATTCTCTACTTATACATGGTAAAACTTATACCTGGTAAATTCTCTATTTGGTTGCCTAGAGAACTGTTTGAAAATCAATTGAATTGAACTGCCTTCTCTTTTTTCTCCCAAGAAAATTGAGATTCTTACATTGGTTTAGCTAAAAGAATAGTAAATAGAGTTTGCTGAGATTAGTAAATAGAGTTTGGAAGAGAGTAATGAGTTGCTAAAACTTATGATTGATGCTGCCACTCATGGATGGCGTGATAGTAATGGAAAGAAAAAAAGTAGTGACCATTAAAATCATATGGTGGTGTATCAAGTGATGGTTTGTATTAACTTTGGAATATAGTGACCATTAATTTATTCTGATAACCTGAAGCAATGTTTTCAGTATATAAGTATGTGTAATATTGATTGTTCTATTGCTTTTTTTTTTTTTCCAGGTGGTTCCATTTATATATAATGTCTCATTCCAACATGCATGAAGATGATGTAGAAGAAGAAGAAATGGAAGAAGAAGAGGAGATTGAAGAAGAATTGTATGAAATTATTAAGTGTTCATTGATGGCAATTCAAGCAATTCTCTATGTGCTAAATGGGATGCGTCGCGAACGTGTCCAACGTCCCCTAACTAGGCGACCAATAACTAGAGGTGGATATGATTATATGCATAAAATCTTAAATGAGGAACCAGAACACTTTCGACAAATTTATAGAATGTATTCTGATGTATTTATAAAGTTATGCAACATCATCAGAGAAAAAACACTTTTACAGGATACAAGATTTATTTGTGTTGAAGAAAAGCTTGCAATATTTTTACTCACTGTCGGTCACAATTCTCAATATTGATTAATTCGTAAAACATTTAGTCAATCACATTTCAATACTAGCTGAAGTTTCAACAAGATTTTGAAGGCATTAAACACAATTGCAGTAGATATGATGGTCAAACCTGGATCCACAGTGCCGGGAAAAATAAGGGAAAGCACAAGATTTTACCCTTACTTTAAAGTAAGTGATAATTTTTATTTTTATTTTATTTTTTATAAAGCTTTATTTATTTATTCTTATTATTATTATTCTCATTTATTATTATTATTTTTAAATTTCAGGATTGTATTGGAGCTATTGATGGCACCCATATTCCGGCAAATGTAGTTGGACGTGATAAAAGCAGTTATCGTAATCGATACGGGATAATTTCACAAAATGTTTTAGCTACTTGTAACTTTGATTTAGAATTCATATATGTGCTTAGTGGGTGGGAGGGATCTGTTCAAAAGTGTTAAATGATGCTTTATCAAGGAGGAACGGACTTAAAGCGCCACATGGTATGTTTTTTTATTTTTTTTTATTTTTTTTTTATTTTAATATTATTATTGACACATATTATTATTATTGCCACTTATTTGATTTTGTTATAAAGGTTATACATTGCTTACTATTTGTATAAGTATCATATGTTCAGGTAAATATTTTTTGGTAGATTGTGGAATTCCAAATCGACGCCAGTTCTTAGCTCCTATTCGAGGTGTCCGCTATCATCTTCAAGATTTTGCTGGTCAAGGTCGTGACCCGAAAAATGCAAACGAGTTGTTCAATCTTCACCATGCTTCCTTGAGCAACGTAGTTGAGAGGATTTTTGGTATAGTTAAATCGCGGTTCACAATTTTCAAAACAACTCCTCCATTTCCATATAGTACATAAGCAGAGCTAGTGTTAGCTTGTGCAGGATTACACAACTTCTTTCACAAGGAGTGTCGTTCCGATGAATTTCCAATTGAACTAGATGATGAAGTTTCATCATTATTAGTTAATCAAGAGGAAGATTTTGAACCATTTTTTGAAACTCAAGAACAACAAAGAGAGAATGCTAATGGATGGAGGGCTGCTATAGCTTCTGATATGTGGAGTGATGTTGGACATATTGATAATAATGAATATTAGAGATTTTTTTTTTTCATCGAAGACATTGTTGATAGTAATGAAATGTTTAAAAAAAACTTTGTATTTTGTTTATCTATTTATCTAATTGAGGTGACTCATATGTTTTTTTTTTTTTTTTTTTTTTTTTTGTCGTCATAATTTATGTATTTTGTTTATCTATTTAACTGCTTGATAGTGTATGCTTTTTTAGAGATATTTGAGCAACCAAACTTGAAGACTATTTCTTTGTTGGATACTGACTTCTGTAATGATTGTTGGTTAACATAAAAATAACAGGAAACCAAGCAATTACTTTTGCTTAATAACTCTACCTTAGTTGTGGTCAATTATTTCTATGGAATTGAATTTGTACAGGGAAAGATTTTTGAGCAACTTAATCTCTTTAAGAATTTGGTCTTGGGTTGTCGTAGCTCTGTTATGTTTTTGTGGGCTTCTATTTGTCTTTATGGTGTGTGTGCAGGTGTTGGCTGTAGCCTGCTTTTGCCTTTCCCCCTTGAAGGTTGTTGTATGTTTTGTTCGTTGTTGCTTTGTTTTTATTAAAGCTTGCAGTTCTAAAAAAATAAAAAATTGGTATGATTCGTATCAATTTGTTGCTTGCTATCAACTACGCAGATATGTGAGAAGTTGTTTGGTATCTTAAAACATATGCTTCTTAGTACGACATTCTTTTACATTACAACAAAGTAAATATTATTTTTAGATGTCAAAGTCAATGAAAGTCTA
This sequence comes from Acer negundo, assembly GCA_035582765.1. Classification (NCBI taxonomy): domain Eukaryota; kingdom Viridiplantae; phylum Streptophyta; class Magnoliopsida; order Sapindales; family Sapindaceae; genus Acer; species Acer negundo. Next base: position 12,205,565 of record CM069238.1, on the reverse strand, counting down.
TTGATTGTCTTTGAAAGTCCATCAAAGTCTTTGAAAGTCTTTAAAATGAATGTATGTAACAGTCTATGAAAGTCTTTCATACTTTTATAAAGTCTATAAAAGTCATTAAAAATCCATAAAGTCTACAAAAGTCATTCATTTAAAAAAAAAAAAAAAAATTCTAAAAGTCATTTAAAATCCTAATTGAATACACCGTCCTTAGATATTTAGCATTTGTGGCCTTTTGGGTTCGAGTCCTTCCATTTCCTAAACTTCAAATTAGTGTAATTTAAAATATGAGTGGTGCTATTGGTATACCCCCTCCCTGTCTATTTATGCAGTATTTTTTTTTTCCTTTATCAGAATTACTTAAAGGACATACAATTTAAGAAAAAAAAATCTTCTATAAAGTAAACCTATTAAAACCCTACATTCTTTTTTTTCTTTTTTTCTTTTCTTCTTCTTAATTTCTTAATTCTGAAACCCTAAATTTTGCTTCTTACACACATACAAAAATATTATGAAATAGTCTTTGAAAGATATCAATCATATGGAAGAATCGTTCTTTAAAATGCTATTAAGCTATCGTTGTGTTGAAGCAACTCTGTTTTTTTTTTTTCTCTTCCACAATGAAATAAGAAGAAAAAAAACTCAAATCAAATCAAAATAAAATAAAATAATAAGAAAAAAGAATAAATCATTTAATGCAGATGAGAGAAAGATGTATACAAAGATCAAAGATGAGATATATTAAGTTTAAAAAATAAGTAAATTGGGTAGTTTTGGAAATAAATTAAAAAAATTAATAAAAATATTTAATTTTATTTTATTAAGTTAAAATTTTAAAAAGTGGGGTATATATAGATCGGTAGAATGTGTACACCACTCTAAAATATAAATACATATATATACTCTATATATTTACCGTTATACCCTCCGAATAGAAAAACCACTCTTCCAAAACTGAACTCAAAAAACTCTGCACAAATTCTCTCTCTCTCTCTCCCTCTCTCTCTCACACTTTGAGTGCTCAGAATCAGTTTATCAATGGCGACCAACAACAACAACGGAGATGTCTTGATGCTGGAGGCTCCGCCGGACACGTCTCGGCCGTGGAAATCCGAAATCATCGACGCGTTGCCTTACATTGACGACGACTACAGCCACCCGAGTGTGAAGCAGGAGGTTGACCGGATGGTGGAGGAAGAGATGCGTCGGAGCTCCAAGAAGCCCTCCGACTTCCTCAAAGACCTCCCTCCTCTCACCAAGTTCAGTTTCGAGGTACCAAAATTTCTCCAACTCAACACACTCTCATTTCTAGGGTTTTTAATTATTTTGTGTGTATCGTTTCCGGTTAGTTACTAAAGAAAAAATGAACTGTATAAATATTTGAGTTATATATTAAAACATGATTTCAAGAAAATGTTTTGGCTTGTGTGTGATTGTGTAAAATCTTGAATGTGAATTTCTCAGAATCATCCAATGGTTGCCAGAGAGTATGAGCGTGTGAGGGCAGGAAAGCCTCCTGTAATACTTGATACTTCACGGTATCAATTGGAAATTCTGCCCGCGAATAAGAGGAACGACGAGTCTGCTTGGAAGCAGGCGCTCCAAAAAGCTCAGCGCTTGTCGCAGCATCAAGTGATCAGGTGACGATGAAGAAATCGTTAATTAACTTATTGTTTATATCACTATCTTAGCTTAGTCATGGTTGTGTGAATGTGTCAATTTTTCTGTAATTTGGTCTGCCAAACTGCTAAGGTTGCAAAAGAACTGAGCTTTTATTCAACTATTTGAGTTGGGGTCAATAAGAGTTTGATACAGCTTGATTTATTATTAGTTAATGAACTAGCAGTGTTGAGGTTGGAATTAGACTTGGTTTAGTTTTGTGCTTGAAGTACTGTGCCTTATCTTTTAAAAAAATCGTTGATAAAAATATTTATGCTTGAGCTGTAATTGGCACCTTTACCTTCTTGAGTATTCAACTTAAGTTTGAGTGTTAATATGCTTTGAAGTTTGAACCAAGTTTGAGCTTGATTGAACTTAGGTCACTCGATCTCTGTTTCAAATTTTTTGCACTGATCTTAAATTAGCTAATTATATGGTCGGGGTCGCTTGCATCCTTACTGAGGCTTTGTTATTCTGGGCATCTGGGATACATGATAATTCATTTTTTTTCATTTCTTTATTGTTTTCATAATTGTTGTTCGATATTGTTCTGTATTGGAGTAGCGATTTTGGAGTTTTAGATGCTTTTAACATCCATATATTCTTTGCTTCCATAATTTCATTGCCAATTATGCAATGCTCACTAAGATTTTCATGACAAATCAGCTGGTTTTAGATACACTTCATATTTGAATGTACTGGTTGAATTTTGACATCCTTGTACATGGAATGGTTGATCAGGCTGGAAAATTTGGAACTGATGTCTAAACATGGTCCTGATGTCTGGAAACTGCACAACCAACGATTGGAAGCTTTCTTATTAAGGTTTGTGTATGAAGCCCAATATCATTTAATCTCGTATTGACTGTTGAGCAAGACCTTTTTTTTGTTATTCATTATATAATTATTAGCTAGTCATGTTGCATTTTATTGTTACACCAACAACGTTTTGCTGTCTTGCACTCTGGATGTTTCCATATGTGCTTGGAGCTTGCTTTTCTGACTTACAAGTTAAGGCTTTTGGTGATTTCTCTCTCTCTCTCTCTCTCTCTATATATATATATATATATATAAGTTATCAAGTATCCCCTGAACTCATTCAGCAAATCTGTGTTCAAAACTGGGTCCCCCGCCAAACCCTACAATCTTTGGGAAACAGGAAACTGTGGCCTTAGGCCATTTAGGTATCCATGAGGGGATTCGAACCCCAGACCTTTCTCTATTTAACTTGATCCACCTAAAATTAACTATGTACCTTACTTTTAGTTGACCAAATTCTAACTTCTTATTTTCTTTTTCTTCCTCCCTTTAAATTGAAGAGTTTTGGGAATTGTGATAAATATGTGCATTTTGTTTGTTTGTTTTTTTTTGTTTTGTTTTGTTTTGTTTTGTTTTTTTTTTTTTGTTTTGTTTTGTTTTGTTTTGTTTTTTCTAAAAGAAAATCTGAGCTTCTGTTGCTTAGATCGTTTTTGGGTATCTTCTATTTAAGGCAGGCTCATTTTTGACTTGTTAGTACTGTAGCCAGAATTTCTGTATAGTGGACCGGGTAATCACCCTTGAATAGGAAATTATTCTGCACAGGGTGATAAATATGCTTATTATAGTAACTCGTTTAAGACAAGTTTTAGTTGTTATTTATTGTCTTATAAATATGGATAAGTGCAGCTCATGTGTATCTAGTGACTGAAAGGGTGAACAAGTTTAGTTAATGCAAAACTGAAATGTTTTTTGAAGCTAAATGTGGGTTACGAAACAAACTGTTAAGTACTGTAGTGTGACTTGCATAAATTAGTGTTCAAAATTTTTATTTTCTTTATGACGCATAATATGCTGTTGGCAATCTCGCCTTATTTTTTGTATAGCACATCAATTTATGAGATTACGTATTTACCTCTAGCTTTGTCATTTCCTGTTCTACTTCTGCATTATACTTGAGCAGCTGATTATCTTTCTCCAGAATGCAAAGGTTAGCTCAGGAGCAAAATGAAAAGATTGAAACTGTAAACCGTGAAAGAAAATATCATCAGGTGATTTATATTTCTATCCGACCAATCTATATTTTCTTCTATGATGTGCTGAGTGTGATTACTCAACATGTTTATTTCTTTGAATGATCAGCAAAATACTGTGTATGAGCTCAATGCTTTGTCTGCACAATGGAAGGAGCTTTGTGCAAAAAATATAGAAATCCAAGCTGCATGTGCTAAACTTGAAAGCCATATTGAAGAATTGAAGAAAGAAGCCGCAGAGAGGTAATCTACTTTTTGAATTATTTTTTGTTTTTCTCATTAAATAAAATATTTTGGATATCTACTTTGGTGGAAAATAATTTAATAATCTTACCTATCCAGAGACTGGAACTTGGAAGTTGAAGTGGAAAATGGCCCCTTGTCAAATTCTGTATAGTAAGTGGTTTCTTCTTCATTGTTGTTATGGCTATTAATTTGAATTCTGTATAGTAAGTGGTTTCTTCTTCATTGTTATGGCTATTAATTTACACCTGATGCAATGCCTTGGCTGTGTATTGGTGGTAAGATTGACTGATTCTCAAGAGTGCCATTTTGTTGGATTTTTTGTGGTAAAATGTATTTGTTATTAAGGTGGTACTAGCATTTCAATCAATAGAGCCACTATAAAATGATAAATCTAAAACAATATAGAACATATGATTATATGAAATTTAATGCAATAGCCGACTGTTTCACTTTCATGGATGTTGATATTGTAAAAAATGAATAAAACAATAAAGCTGCATCTGTTTCGCATTGGCTTGCAGATACAGATGCAGATTCTTCTTTGGTTCTGACTACTGATTATAGACCTCCTATTGAACCGTATTTTTCTTTATAATATTCTTCTTAGAAGGCGTAAAAATATGTCATTGTGAAGTAAAAATATATTTGTGGTGAACGGCTAGGTCAAAAACTGAATATGTGAATAATCTTTCTTGTTTCAGTTATATTTTCAGTAATTTAAAATATTGATTTGTATAATTGTAATTTTTGTTCGAAACACAAATTTTAGCATTAGCAGGGTAGAGTTTGTGTGGATTCAAGTAGATTTTCACCAGAACTATCTTAAAGAAAAGTCATGTTGAAATGATTTTAAGAAAATTTCATCATGACTTTGATTGATCAATAACTGAAATTTTCATGTTATTGATGTTCTTACAGGGTCCTCTTGGAGATTGATTGTCATTCAACCATTTGATGATATGAATCAAGGAACAATCTCCAGCTATCACTCGGGACTCTGCGATCCTAGTTGCCTTTACCTCCGCTTGTAGTTCCATGGCGACATCTGTTGCTGGTTTTGCTCTCGAAGAATCTCAATATGCTTGCTTTATATTAAATACAAATTCCTGTATGTGCGGGTGATTGTCTTAGTTAAAAATTTAAAATAGACCAGACAATTTTCTTAATAGATAGCAAACTCTGATAACTTGATACGAGTAAGAGTAAGAAACAGCCGCTTTCTTTTATTATTTTTCTCCAACTTCTTTTTTTTTTAATTTTTTTTTTTAATATATATATATATTTTTAATTTGTATATCTGGTTGGCTATGATAAACTATTGGTTGAAAATTAAGGACATGTTTATTATTGACTTTGGAATTAGTATTGCAATGTTTACTATAACTTTAAAAGAATTAGGTTACTTGGACTCTTCAGGAATTCAGTTAAAGGAAACTAGTGATCAACATTGGCCTCTTCGACTTGTAGTTAATAGTTGACCTTTCAAAAACCGACATTGACCTCTTCAATTGTTAAAAAAAAAAAAATTCTGTTTTTATTTTTATTTACACCTCATTTCTAAATACAATTCATTCTAAAAATTTAAATTTAAAAAAAATTCTAAAGACGTGTTTTTTTTTTTTTTTCTAGAATAATCACTTTTCTCTTTTGACACTCATTTTCTAAAGATACTCTAATTTTTTTTTAAAAAAAATTAAATTTCTAAAGACAATTCATTTCTTTAGAAATTTTGAAACGAAAAATGAAAAAGAGATGTCAAGTAATCAAATAAAAAAAAAATGAAAATGAAAATAAAACTTAATAAAAGTGAGGAGATCGAAACAATAAGAAAACTGTTTTGGAAATCAAACTGTGAAAATAGTTAAACAATATTTGTTTTTCTTTTTAGGATTTTAAGTTGAGTAAAAACAAATCCATTGAGTAAAATAATAATTTAAATATATTTTTCTGAAAAAAAGAATATATATATATATGTTCTAGTGATTTTTGATGATTGAATGTGGATTGTATTTGAGAAAAAAAAAAAAAACTGATTTTCAAATTTAGTGGAATTAGAAAATAGGAAAACTTGATATATATATATATATATAAACCGGTGATGATAATGATGGAGAGTTTGATTGTGTACAGAAAAAAAAATTATTTTGAAAAGGAGAAGGAGATATTTTAGGGTTTATAAAATAGGAAGGAAACAAAAACACAAAAGAGGAAAAAAAAAAAAAAAAAAAACTAAAGATAGAAACAAACTTGTTTGGAGTGTCTTTAAAACTTTCTTGTCTTATTTAATAATTTTAATTCATGTTAAAATTGTCATTAATAAAAAAATAAAAATAGAGTGTAAACAGAAAATTAATGGATTGTCAATACTGTTTCTAAAAAAAAAATAGTTTATGGTTATTGTGGTTAGGAGGTTGGAGCCCCCCTCCCCCCCTCTCATTTTTTTTTTTTTTTTTTGTTGAAAATAAACGGGAACAGGAACACATCCTACCCAACCATACAAGGGAAAATAATGCTAAGGCAAACATCTTGCCACAATAACTCCTCCTTAGAGGACAGGGCCAAAGACGCAAGGTTATGGGCCACTCGATTTCCATTTCTGGATATAGAGTGACATTTCTGAACCTCAACATCTTTTAACAAGGCCCTAATATCATCAACAACAAACTCAGTCTCACTCAAATCAGATAAGGCAGAGGAAACCTTTGAGATCACATTATTAGCATCTAGCTTCACACAAGAAATCCTCAGCTGCAAACTTTGGGCTAACAGCAGACCCTCTCTCAGCGCCAACAGCTCCACCCACCTTAGAAGAGAAGCTATCTGTAAGAGGCTTGGACAGATCAGCCACAACCCAACCTTTATCATCCTTGAAAATTGCCCCAATCCCACAAAACAAATGGCCATTTTTTACCCTAGCATTAGTGTTTAGTTTGAGAGAGCCTACCTGGGGAGGGGACCACAACACCGAGGGAGAAGCAGCCAAAAGGGAAGGCTGGAACACCTTTCGAGAGGCCTGGAAATCCTTCAGAAAAGCAAGAATACCATCCACCAAAATTCCAGCAGATCGGGCAGCTCCATTATGCACTATACCATTCCTGTCCAGCCAGATACTCCAAAGGACCATACCAACGGCCTCCAATGCTGCATGTTTCAACCCAATAGCTAGCTCTCTCAGCACTTCCCCACTACCCAGCCCTTTAAACCTGGAAATTAGTCTATAGTATGGAGTAGAAACCCAATCCTCCTTTGACTTCACGCACCACCAAAGAGCATGGTCCACAGATTCTGCAGCCAACTTACATCTAGGACATTCGGTATCCCTCACTACTTTTCTGAGACACAAGTTGACAAGAGAGGTCCTCCCCTCTTATTTAGTGCAAGAGAAATGAGTAGAGTTTTGAAAATATGTACTTTTAGTGTTCAATCATGATTTATGTTCCTTCGTAATGTGACCATCCTTTCTAGTTGCACTAATTTACCCTTACGCTATTGAATTTAGCAAAATTTAAAGATACCCTAAATTAATATAAACACCCATTGCTATCAAGTCAATCCGTTAATTTTAACGGTTCACTAACCTTGACCTATGGAAAACCAAATATACTCATGTCACGTCATCCCAAACAAAATATTTTTTTAATTAAAAATTGAATAAAAATAGATAATATATCGGCAATCTGTGGAAACTTCCTCAATTTGAGGATAAGCCTTCTCTACGAACTGCAGGAGGTCGATCTTCAAGATTAACGAAGATCTCTTCCGATAAGTAGGAGATCATCAAAGATCTCTTGTTTCCTTAGACGATGGAGCTCCACCGCGGGTAAATTATATTTTTATTTTTATTTTTTTTTTACAAAAAAAATTGATTTTTCAATTTTAATTAAAAAAAGTATTTTATATTTGAAATGATGTGACAAGGGTATATTGGTTTTTCAATTGTCAAAGTTAGACAACTGATAAAGTTAACAGATTGACTTGATAGTAAGGAGTGTTTGCGTTAATTTAGGGTATTTTTTTGAAGTCTTACTAGATTTAATAAATTAAGAGTAAGTTAGTGCAATTAACCCTTCCATTTATAACACCTCTCATGGACAGATAAGTCTGCCATTTTCTATTACTAGTCGCGGGAGCATGCTTCAAGGATGCACCGAGAAAATGGGTTGAAAATAAAATCTGTCTCTCTTCCAATCCAATTATGGGTAGTTTATTTCACAACGGGTTATTTTTTTTTCTTGTTTGTTCATGGGTAGTTTATTTCACATCGCAAGATTTGTTCTTCTTTTTTGTGTTTTTGTTTTGTAAATCCTTTTCTCTTTCTGATTTTAAAACATTTGAACCGACCTCGATACTTCATTTTGTTTTTCCAAATCTGCCCATATATCTAGTAACTTGTTTGATGACTTTAATGGTATTTTACTGGATTCTTTCTTTTTCATGAAAAATATTTTCTTTTCCCATTTTTGAGATCGAGTGATCGTTTTCTGAGTAGATTGATGTCACCTGCATTTTGATTAATCTAAATTTCATGTTATGCATTTTTTTTTTGAACATATATACCAAGTTAGTTGTTTTCATCTCTCTGTTAAAATTTTAGCTTTTTTTTTTGTACATACTCTGTGATTTTTAATACATATATAGAAATTATAATGATTATGTTAGCGTTTCTATTTATGCTCTTGGTCCCATGATTTGTTTTTCTCTATATACCTTTGCAGATTAATGTTTTATGCATCCATTAATGTGTGTTTGATTTCTGAAATTTCTTTGGCAGGTTTAAACCATAAGGTTATATATATATATATATATATATATATATAAGGGTTTCATAATATAATGTTAATATATATTGATGCATTTTACTACTTTCCAAACATATTCATGTGAATAATTGATGTACTTTGATTCTTTGAATAATTGATGTATTTTTTGTTTTTTTTGTTTTGTTTTAATTTTTTAATAAAAATCATGGGTTTTAGTTTTTTACACGTTTTACACAAGCAAATCAGATTGTTTTCACAATCTTTGTCTAATTCTACTTTAGTAATTATACTATTGACTATTGTGTTTGAAAATTTTATAAATTTGTTAATACTTCTTTTAAAATAATTTTCAATACATATTATTTGAACAATAATTTAAGTGTTAAAGGTTTTTTATTTTTTTTATTTTTTTTTATTTTTTATTTTTTTATAAATAATTTGCAAAAAATTTCTGGATTTCGAGATGAAATTCACAATATTTCGAAAATATCGGGAACTCTGCAAATAATACATCATGATGATTTTTTATTTCAAATGCATTGATTGCATTTCACTTTTTCAAATGCTTTGATTGCTTTTTATTACCTTTCAAACGTATACATGTGAATAATTGATGTATTTTTTGTTTTTTGTTTTTTTTTGTTTTTTAATTTTTTAATAAAAATCATGGGTTTTAGTGTTTTACACGTTTTACACAAGCAAATCAAATTGCTTTCATAATCTTTGTCCAATTATACTTCAATAATTATAATATTAACTATTGTGTTTGAAAATTTTATAAATTTGTTAATGCTTCTTTTAAAATAATTTTCAATATAGATTATTTGAACAATAATTTAAGTGTTTAAGATTAATTTTTAAATATATTTTTATTTTGTAGCAAAATATCCCTGGATTTTGAGATGAAATTCGAAATATTTCGAAAATATCAGGAGATTTTTATAGATATTTCGAAATCGACCGGATATTCGCTAGACATTGGATATTACTCCTATTTCGATATCTGTCCTTCCAAAATATGGATATATCAGTAGATATATCGGTGGATATGTCGATTTTACAAAACCTGACAGTCGGTAGGGTCGGAGCTAGAAAATTTTGTTTCAGTAAAATACAATATTTAGATGTAGATTGTCTCGTGTTCGATAGCTGCTATTTTGGCTTGATCTTTATGCTTTGTCAACCTCTATTCAATATAAGTAATTTGTTGTGTTTGATATATGCCATTCGAAAATGTATCCAAGCCCATCACTTTGGGACCTTCGTCCTAGTGCTCTATCATTAAACTACGTACCCTAGATAAAAGTCTTCGGTTGATTGTTAAATATAGGTAACCTATTCCATGTGTCTTTTTTATCTCTATAGCATTCTATCTCATTGTATCACATTATATTCTACGGTATTTGATAATAACTGTCAATATTCCTTCCATAGTCTTAGGCTATTAAAATCTCCCTCTAGTTTGTCTTATTTCTTGTTTTCCCCTGTAGTTTTATTAATAGCCAAAATCTTCCCTCCCGTTTGCCATATTCCCCATTATCCTCCCGTTGTTAAAAAATATACCTAAAATGCCCTCTACCGTTAAAATTTATAATAAATATTTAAAACATGTAAGGGTAAAAAGATAAATAAATAAAAAATTAAATTAAAAATTATTTAATAAAATATTAAAATTACAAATTAATACTAAAATCTAATAAAATAAAATAATTTGAAAAAAATTTGAAAAAACTTTAAAAAGACCAATATCTCTCTCTCTCTCTCTATATATATATATATATATATATATATTATTTCCATTGTCATTTCAAACTGATATAAAATATATTAGTTCCTTACATGTGGGTCAATGGATTTAAAAGATGCTTTGACAAGTGCATGTAAACAAGTCAAAACATTTAAATCCAATAGCCCACATTCAAGGAACTTGATATATTTTATATCAGTTCGAATAGACAATAGAAAAACTTTAAATATATATATATATATATATATATATATATATATATCTAGCTGATCTATGATGTTGTTTGGTGGGTTTGGTGTTGATGATGATAGTGGTTTCCGAAATTTAGATTGGTGATTTTAATTTTAAATGTGGACGTTGGAGATCCATCATCTTTTTTATTTATTAATTTTAATTTTTATATTTGAAATATTGTTTTTATTATTTATAAATATCTTGAGGGTAGAACATAATCGCCATGTTATATTGAAATGTAAAACAGTCATTTGATTCAAAATCTTAACCCAAATTAGCGGCATGAGGATAATGGAGAATATGGTAAACTAGGAGGATTTTGACCATTAATGAAACTAGAGTAGGAGAAACGAAGAACATGGAAAATTAGAGTGAAGATTTTGATAATATCCCATTTTTTTTATGTATCTATACAATGAAAAACTTGTTAGAAAAGGTTTACAAAATCCATACCTTAAATCCTCATGTTAATCAATATATGCACATTACAAGCTTCAAGCATTCATCTAGAAGTGTGTCTTGGTCGTCGGGACTACGGTTCACTGGAGCTAGTCTAGTCGGCGGTGGATCTGCCATGAAAGAGAAAGAGAGAGTAGAAGAGAGGGAGTGACTACTATACTCTATCCACTTTACAAAAATTTATGGAACCCAATGGACCAGCCTCATATGTGTGTGTGTCACAATGACTCATCTCATTATGAGTCCACAACGGTCACGGCATTCCATTTTCGTCTCACACACTTCTGCAAAAGTAGTGCTTGAAGCTTGTGAAGTGCATATTCATATATTTGTTAATTAATTGACTCATAATGGGAGCTAGAGTCAATTTTTTGTCTTACAGGGGGATCAGATCCCTACCCTCATCCAAACATCCATTTATATGTATATATATAGAGAGAGCTGAACCATTGAGTTCCATAACTTGTAAAAAGTTAATAGAATTTAGTGAATTGGTCTCTCCTTATCCCTCTCTCGTGACAAACAGTAGTCCCAGTTGTGTTTCAGTATATCAAAAATTGTTCATTGACAAATATGATCAAAACCAAAAGTAACAATACAGTATACTCCAAAATATTTAACATTGAGCAAATGTATTAATCTGGATGTCCACAAAATATAAATGATTGGCCTTGTCAACGAAATTTAGGAAAATTTATACAACAAAATTATATGTTCCAAGGATATCCCTTGGAGTAAGGGGTTTGCCTTCCAATGATACTTTCTTAAATGGTTTATTTATATTCTTTTATATTTTACTATATCAATGCTTTATTATTTAGTTAATATATTTGTATTTATTATTTAATTTAATAATATATAAATTAAGGGGAGGCTGAAACCACTCATTAATTAAGGGAGTGAACTCAATCGGAGCCCAATTAAGAAGATCCTTAAAGAGCATCTCCAAGGGGTCTGAAAAACGAGGCCCCTTAGGCTTATTAAAGGAGGAGAGCTGCATTTTTGCAACCCCAAAAGGTCTCTTAAGGATCTCCTTAATTGAGTTCTAATGGAGCTCAGTCCTTTAATTAAAAGGTGGCTTTAGCCTCCCTTTAATTTATATATTATTAAATTAAATAATGAACAAAAATATATTAACTAAATAATAAATAATTATATAGAAAAAACATCAAATAATAATAATAAATTATAAAAGAGCCATTTAAGGAAATATATTGAATCACAAACCCCATAATCCTTACAACATTCAACCTTAAATAAGGGGTCTCCAAGGGATATCCTTAAAGATGCTCTAAACGACCAATTGGAGCTACAAAAATGCAGCTTCTCCCTTCAATAAGCTAAGAGCATCTCCAATGTGGTATATCAAATTTTATACTATTTTGGTGTTAAAAGAGCATCTTTAGGGAATATACTTGCACCAATTTATTTATTTATTTATTTATTTTTATTTTTTACTCCAATGTATACTATGTTGGGATTTTTGGTATAAAACTTGTAATTTGTAAATGTTCTAAATTCATTAATAAAAGAAGTAGTTTTTCATTCAATAAATATGACTCATACGTAGAGATGCACATTTCTCCTTGAAGCCCCAATTCCCCATGTCCCTATCCCCATTTAAGGATTTTTTTTTTTTGGGGAAATGGGGGGATGGGGATGAAAATCATCCCCAAATTGAAATGGGGATGGGGACCCTATCCTTATCCTCATTTCCCCATTTTCCCCACAATTATGTTGAAATGGGGATGGGGATGGGGGGGAGGTCCCCCATCCCCATTTCCCCATTTCCCCTAAAAATATATAAATATAATTATAATATATATTTTTAATTTTTTTGTTTATTCTTTGAAAACCCTAACTCACTAAGTATATATACACATTTTATATAAAATGCACTAATGAATTTTATTTTGTATTTGTAATGGAATGTTTATTTTTTTAATTTAATTTGTAAATTTTAGTCAAATGGGGAAATGGGGGAACGGGTGAAACGGGAAAATGGAAAAAAACGGAAAAAACGGAAAAAATGGGGAATTGGGGATGGTGATGGATATAGGTCCCCCCAAAATTCCCCATCCCCATTTTCCCCAAATGGGGAAATGGGGAGGGATAGGGGAAGGGTATGTGAAGTGGGGATGGGGATGAGGGGACCTATATCCATCCCCATTCTCCAAACGTGTATCTCTACTCATACGCTTATATCATATGTGCTAAAAAGGGATTTCAATTTGGTTATGTTTGATTCGGTTAGGTTTTGATTTAGTAATATCTTCTTCTTCTCCCCGATTTGATTGCAATATCTTCCTCTCCCTAAGTTGATTGTAATATCTTCTTCTCCCTAATTTGATTTCAATTTGGTTAGGTTTTGATTTGGTAATATCTTTTTCTTCTCCCCGATTTCTGGTTCACGGTGGTGGCTGGTTTGGGGTTTTTGATTAGGTGGTGTGGTGGTGGGTGGATTTTGGGTGGGTTGTGGTTAACGGTGGTTGAAGATGAATGGGTTTTGAATGGTTCACGGTGGTGGCTGGATTTCTTCAGTGTTGTTTTGGGTTTCAGTGTTGTTCTGGGTTTGTGTTTGGGTTCTAGGAAAGTGTGGGAAAATAGAAAATATACAGGATTTGGAGTAATTTATTGTTTGTGTGATGAGAAAATAATGTATAGGATAAATGATGATTATGAATGGTTTGATTTTGTTGAATGATTTTCTAGGTTGGAGGGGTGATGAATGTTGAAGATGAATGGGTTTTGAATGATAGTGGATCTGAGATTGGATTTTTTAATATCTCTATAGAATTAAAATTAATTAAAAATATTATTATTAAATATGTTATATTATTATCAAAAAAATTGTTTTTAAATGTTTATATTATTATTAAAAAAAATTGTTTTTATATTTTGTTTTATTTTTAATTTATGTTTTTAAAATTAAATAAAAAATAATAAAAGAGATCTTCACTGTCTATCTCAAAGATGGACGATAGAGATGGAGATCCATCATTTTTTTTTAATTATGATTTTTAATATTCTTTTTCTTAAAGGCAATGGAGGGCAAAATCCTCTTTTTACCCACTTTATTAGCTTTTCCGTTAAAAAATCTAACAGAAGGGGGTGTTTGAATATTATTTTCATTTCAGAGGAGAGACTAGTCAATTTCAGGAAACTCTGTTCTCACTTTAATAATATAGTAAAGGTTAGGGGGGAAAACAATCTTTTCCTGTGCTAAATATCCAAGATTGCTAAATGTAATCTCAAACTGAGTATATGAATGTCATATATAGAAGAATTCGGTTTGAAACGTGTAATCTAAAGAGTCCGTAGAAAGCAAGTAAAACTGGGTACTTTATTTGTGGTTAATCTACAACTGCGGTTAGAGGTGTCCACGGTTTCGGTTCAACCGTCGATTTCATCCGCGGTTTAACTGAAACAGTACGGACCAAACCGTGACCAAAACCAATGGTTAGAAAACCGATTTGGAACCAGTTTCCCATGGTTCGGTTATGGTTTGGAGTACAAAAAAACGGCTTAAAACCGACAGTTAAATCGTCGGTTTTATTAATAAAATATATATATCTGGATGAATCAGAAGCTGCCACATGGCAGACAATTTGAAAAATCAATAAATAAATCGCCAAATGCTAGCTTTGTTTTCCCCCTTAATTTTTCCTAATTGCAAAGTTGCCCCCCACCCACCGATCCCACCCACCCATACACTCTCTCTCTCTCTCTCTCTCTCTCTCTCTCACACACACACAACTACTCTCAATCTCAAATTCTCAATTCTCTCTACATACTACAATTTTCTCTAATTCCTATTTCACATATAAATTAATAAATATTTATTTTTTCTATTTTTTTACTATCATTTATTTTTTCAATCATCAAATTTATTTACAATATTCACTGTTACAAAATTGTTAAAAGAAATCGGTGCTTTACATTGGTTTTTAGGTAACCGATTAAAAAAAAAAAAAAAAAAACTTTTTGAAATCGGTTCATAAAAAATTGATGTCTTAAATATTGCGGTTTGAAAAGACAACGGTTTTTTGGGCAAACTGATATTAAAAAAAAAAAAAACATTTAGACATCGGTTTTTATAGAACTGATATCTTAAATATTGTGATTTGAAAAGACAACGGTTTTTGTGAAAACCGATATTAAAAAAAAAATGTTTAGACATCGGTTTTTATATGAACTGATGTCTTAAATATTGTGATTTGAAAAGACAACGGATTTTAGGCAAACAGATAAGGATTTAATTTACAATAGAATATCGGTTTTTGGGCAAACCGATATTGGATAAGTAAAATTTTAAATTTAATAAATCTACTTTTAAATCAATTATTTTTTTTTAAAAAATTTATTTATTTTTGCACCCTCTTGTTTCATACTAAGAGGCACGTTAATAATTCAATTACCCATATAAATTAGGAATCCAAGTCTTACATTTGTTCATTAAATTGCAAGATGCATGTAGTGAAATATCTCTCCTGTAGTGAGAGTTGTATTCAAAAATCATGCTTATTATAATTGATGTTACTAGTCTCCTATAGAGTATAGACCTAACTCAACTATATATATTTTAAAAAATATAATTTTATTAAAAGTTCCAATAAATATTTTTTAATATATGTCTATCGTAAAAATTATAATTTTGATTAGTTGAATAAATTTAAATTTATCTAAGGTTTTT
Source organism: Acer negundo (assembly GCA_035582765.1). Classification (NCBI taxonomy): domain Eukaryota; kingdom Viridiplantae; phylum Streptophyta; class Magnoliopsida; order Sapindales; family Sapindaceae; genus Acer; species Acer negundo. The sequence goes on along the minus strand of CM069238.1, from coordinate 12,189,770 downwards.
TTTTTTTTTTTTTTTTTTCCTAACAAATCATATAAGTTATATATAAATATTGTGCAATTGTTAACGAATCAACTTTTGTAGTCAAGTGGTAAATGTTTACAACTTTTGACTTAAGGTTTCAAATTCATTTCCTTATAATGACAAATCAGAAGTGAGACGGGTCGGCGGCGGTGGTGGCCTAGCTCGACGGGCGGTGCTGCCGACGGTGGCCAGGCAGCACTGTGGATTAATTTTTGTAATACAGTAGTTATACGTCATCGATTTTATATATAACCAATGTGTTTTTAAAATCATTTACATCGGTTAGAAACCGATGTTGTTTCATATAATTTTTCTACATCACTCAAATAGACATCGGTTATAAAATTTTAAAAAACTGATGTCTTCCATGTAAAATAACCGATTTCTTTTGCGTTTTTTGTAGTAGTGATTTATTTGTTCTATTTTTTACTATCATAAATTTTTTTTCACCACTATTATTTCAATAATATATTTTTTTTCAATCATCTTTTTTTATTTTTTTTTATTTTTTTATTTTTTATTTTTTTAAGTGTTACCAGCTTACCACTATTATTCCAACAATATATATATATATATATATATATAAATATATATATTTTACCTTGTTACCACTATTATTCCAACAATATTTTCTTTACATATATCTATATTTTTATTATTATTAATTTTTCAATGGCAAGTGGGGGAGATAGTTCAAGAAATTTGGACAAAGGAAAGGGTCCAATGCAAAACTTGTTGGAACACGTTGGTGATGATGTCACTTATGACGACCGAGCTTACCACGAGTTCCTTCAAGCTCGATTTGGATCTGATTCCCTTTCTAGTTCTAATCCCCCTTTAATAATTTCCGAGTTCGACGGACTCGACTCCAATCCCAATACCCCCAATACTAATGAAAATCTATTTGACCCCCCACCCTCTTTAGATGAATTTTTTTAAGGGTGAAGGTGAAGAAGAAAAACTGATGAAGTCCGAACTCTTCAAAGTGCATATGAAGAGAACTATATTAGATGATGGATTTATCAAAATCCAGTGCAATTACTGCCCCAAATCAAGACTACCAAATCCTTCGGATATGGCACGTACTGGACCCATATCAAAAAAAGTCACCCATCCAAATACGCAAAGGCTAGTAAACAAGCCCAAATCTTCATGTACGGAATCCCTTCTAATCAATTATTTCATTATATATTTGAAAAAAAATATATAGAGAAGAATTAGCATTAATGGTTGTAGTTGAATACTTACCTTTTGGTTTTGGTAAGAAAGTAGGTTTTGTTAATTATTGTCAAAATGTATTAAATCCTGCAATGCAACGTGTTCCTAGATCCATTCTCACACGTATAATAAATACCATTTACAAAAAAAAAAAAATTTGAAAACATTTTTTTATCAATTTCAAGGTCACATTTCCATATGTGCCGACATATGGAGCGACAATTTTGGTAGTCATTCATTTATGGGTGTCACATGTCATTATATGGACAATGACTGGGATATGCAAAAAATAATTCTTGCATTTCGTGTTTTCGGTGACTCACATTTAGCTCAAAATATTTTTCAACTCCTTAAAATAATTTTTCAAGAGTATTATAACCAAAATAAAATTTTTACTATTGGTTTTGATAATGCTGCAAGTAATGCTGCATCTATTCCTATCTTACAAGATTTGTCCAATCCCTATTTTGGGGGTAAATTATTTCATCAAAGATGAGCATGCTATGTATTAAATTTGTGTGTTCAAGCAGGATTAAGAATTTTTTCTGCTTATATTAGACCAATTAGAGATATTATTAACTATATCTGGAGGCATAACAAAACCCAGAAACAATAGTTAAAATATTGCTTTCAAAAATAATATGCGTCCCATTAACTTTTCTCGAGATATTACCACTTGTCGAAATTCTACTTATAAGTTGCTTAGTTAAAGTGTTGAATATAAGGAATTGTTAGTTTCTTTTATTACTTATAACGTTCCTTCAATTTCTATTCAATTGAACCATTGGGATGCATATATAAAAATACTTGAATTGTTACGTGTTTTTAATGATATTACCAATGTTTTATCTGGTGTTTACTATCCCACTACTAATTTATTTCTTATTCAAAGTGTTAATATTGCTAGTGCATTTAGTGACTGTGAATTAGATGTTCAATTAAGTGAGTGTGTTGCAGCCATGAAAACAAAATGTTTACAGTATTATGGGAAGATTCCAAATATTTACTTGCTTGCATCGTGTTTTCATCCACCCTTTAAATTAGAATGTTTGTAGGATTATTTAACTCATTATTACCAAAGTTTAGGATTAGAAGTTGATGTTCTTAGTTACTGTAATTTCGTTAAGACTTTGCTTTATAAATTATATGATGAATATCTTAGAATGTATGGTTTATCTTTGAACATGCTGGTTTCACAAACCCAAACAACATCTGGTGGTACTGCTACTTTCTCAAAATTTAAATTAAAAGGTTTAGGGGATCGATTGTTTTCCTAAAGCGCCAAAACATTACGAACATCTTCTTCATCCTCATCTGACTATGAGTTTGACCGATATTTAGAAGCCACTTATGAATTTTTGAAAGATAAATTTAGCATCAGGTTTGGTGGAAGGGTCATGAACAGGATTATCTAATTTTGGCTATTATTGTCAAACAAATTCTTAGAACGCCGGTTTCTACCATTGCCGTGGAACAAGAATTTAATGCAGATGGAAATATTTTGGAACCAAGACGGTCAGTTATGTGTCCACAATCACTTGAAATGCAGGCGTATGTTGATGATTGGACAAAGGTAAAATACAAACAACAAGAACTCTAGCCGGAGATAGTGAATAACTTCTTCAAAGATGACCAAACTACATGAACGAAAGGCAGCGAATAGATTTCGTTCCAACTTCCAACCTCCAACACCGAGCATCTAATTAAAGGTAAAAAAACTATGTGGCATTTGATTCCTTTATATTGGTGGAGGATACATATGCAACTTAATTGTGGTAAAAATTAAGTGCAAGACCGGTTTTTTTTTTTTATTTTTTATTTTTTATTTTTTATTTTTTATTTTATTTTTTAAATTTTAACATTGTTACATTGTATATTTGAATTCAAGGCCAATTTCTAATTTTTTTTTTAAATTTATGTGCAATTGTAAAGTTGTATTTATTAATAAATGTTAATTTCTTTTCTTTTAAATGTTGTTAAATACTTTAATGGAAATGTTTTTAATTACTTTTTTATTTTAAACTTTGTTCAATTGTAATTATTATTAGGCAAAAATTTATATTTATTTTTCCCAAAACCGAAACTGAAACCGAAACCAAAATTACCCTAAATCGAAACTATAACCATAACAGCCTAACCAATGGTTACAAACTGTGCACCAACTGGATTTTGGGTTACGGTTTCAGTTTTGGTGGCCGCGGAACCGGAACCGAAACCGAACCATAATCGTGGCCACCTCTAGCTACGGTCCATTCCGTAATGTACGGTGGTCTTATTTTAGAGTACTCATATGGTGATATGAGAATGGATAGATATTATATGATGTGATCATATAGGAATGGGCCACGATATATATGAATCTATCACCAAGATCCGTTTCATGAAGAGATTCATATATATCGACAAATGATGGCTGTATATGGGTGATCTAAATCATGACTGTCTTACTGACTCCTTCAAGTTAAATCGTGTTTCTTGACATACCATGGGTAAGATCGGAGTAGCATTCCCGATCAATAACTTCGTATCTTTGAATCACGGTTAGGCTTGTGGCTAGGAAGGTATGCACACAATAGACGAATCCACTCCTTCTTGCGAGAAGTAGATGAGTAGTTCCCTTTAGGGTTGATTTGAGACTTGAATGATTAAGAGCGCTCTCCTTCTTCCGTAAAGGAAGGAAGAATATAACTGTTCATTAGATAATCAATGGTATATAAAGGAGAATATATAATTAGAGAGGTATAACGGACTTTATGACCTAACTCTAATTATGAACTACTTATGGAGGATCATACCATATGTAATAGTTTTATCGATGAACACTAACATTTTGGTTTGTGTAAAACATCTACAGTTACGAGAATACAACCTCGAGTTTTTAGTGGAGTAACTCCAAGGTTAATAATCATGAACTATTAATTAAAGAGTTTAATTATTTATTTGTAAGTATTATTGGAGCTTAAAACTGTGGGTCCATTAAGTCCTTTTACTAGCCCTTACGGTTTTTGGTAATAAGGGTCACAGTTAATTAGTTGGATAGTCCAAATTAATTATGTTATGAAAGTGATATGAATTAATTAAGGAAACTAATTAAATAATATGATTATTTGATTAATATAATAATAATTGAATTATATTAATAATTGAGAATTATTAATTAATTATTTTTTAATAGGAGGTTACAGGTTCGAACCATGATTAAAACAAAAGGATTAAAAATAATAAATATTACTTTAAATCCTAGAGGTCAAAGGTTCAAGTTCTAGTGGTGACCAAATTAAAAAGGATTTATAATCCTATTTTGACTTGGTCAACTAAACCCTAGGATCCTGGTATATAAGATATACTTATCAGGAAACGAAACACAACCTAAACCTAATACATAACAAAGGGTGCGGCAAAGGCAAGGAAGAAAAGAAAAAAAAGTTTTTGTTTCCTCTTGCAGGTGGCTGGCCGAATCCAAGGAAGAGGGCAAAGTGTTGTCTTCCCAATTTTCTATATACCTCCGTCTAGTCTTGACTATATTCATGACGTGCTCACACTCAAGTTATCAGATCACGGGTCATAGCTCGGAAGACTTGGTGGTAACGAATAGTGAAACAAATAATGCACGGTGTGTTCAAATATTAATCTAGAGGGGGGTGAATAGATTTTAACCAATTATTACCCAATTTTCGTTATTAATCAATATTCCAAAAATGCCCATATCTAGTCAATAACATATCAAGTGTAATATGTGCTGAATTATAAATGACACTTGATTTTTACATGGAAACCCTCACTGGAAAAACCATAAGCTGGTAAGTGCGCCACACTCGAACCTCGAATCCACTAATTGTAATAGCGTATACAACCTAATCCAAGTTTGAAGGCCTAATCCCGACCAATATCCCGCTACCACTACCCGTAGGCCTTTAAAAGTGGACCTAGTCCTACTTGCTTGGGTGACCACCTAATCCCGGTCAATCTCACAAGACTTACTTCTCAATGAAGAGATAAAACATCCTATGTGAATATGTGATAATATTCAATGAACAAACAAGGATAAGGAACCTTAAATGCTTATCTAGAATGATAATATAACAATTAATTCATTCCCAGATATCAAGAGCTAAATGACATGTTATAAAGATTAGCTAAACATAGATTAGACAATCCTATGAAGCTATCAAAATACAACACTCAATCAATACACCATAATCAATCTCTATTTTGTATCTAGAATATATTATAAGAGCATACAAATGATAAAAGAGATGACTTGTTAAGAAAGACACTAATTATGTAAGATAATAGTGAAAACTTTACCAAGCAAGTTGTGATGTTGTAAACCATGCATGGATGCATCCTATATGGTCATAGATGATGCAATATGAAGTTTGATGCAAAAAGGATTTGCTTTGAGTGATTAAAGGTGAGTTCTTGTTGATTTTGTTTCTTGAAATGTGTTATAAGAGAAAAATATGCTTTTGGAACTCTTAAGGACGACCTAAAATGAAAGTGGGATATTTATAGGCTCCCGATAAAACTGCAACGTTTTGGTTTTTCACGCAAGGTGGATTGCCGCGGTTGGCAACTGCCGCGGCACTTCAACCGCAGCACGACAGAAAAATCACTGTCGCTGGGGTGACTCGGTTGGTCAACCGCAGCACAGAGAAGAGATCTTTATCGCCAACATGCTGGGGTTATCCAACCGCGACAGAGAAGGTCAATGCCTTCTCATGCAGCTTCTCACACATAGATCATGCAATAGGTGCAAATGAATGAGTGAAGTGAATGCATCCTGATGCCTAACATGTTATGGCATTTAACTAGCAAGATGCAAAAAATTAAACATGCAAGAAGAGAGATTAATGAACATTAATGCACATAATATAAACATGCACAACATATAAGAAAAGACTTATGCATGGGTTGTGGGTGTGTGCAACTGTCTCTTTAAAGCAAGTAAGCACTTAGAAATTTACCTTTGAAGTGCTTGAACTCTTGAGGTCTTGAAAGAGACTTTGAGCTTGAATCTTAATCACCTAAACTACCCTTACATTTAAACCCCAACATGTGGTTTGTCCACGAAATAAGCCAATCAAAATATGGGAATCCTTTACAAATAGAAAACAAATGAATGAGAAAGCTTGAAAGGTATTAATCAAATTCCTCCTCATATTTATGTATACTAGAAAGGTCCAAGATAATTTTAAATCCTATCTTTTTTCCGTTGCGTGACTTACAATTGGTATTAGAGCCAATTTCTTTTTTATATACATGAATATGTTAAGATATTTTTCTATTTGTTTTCGATATGTATGATATGTGTAGACACGATCTAGGGTTGTAAGATGTTTATATATATATTTTTATAAACATGGTTGATCGTTAATTATATGGTATAATGAGTTTAGGTTTATATTTTTTTTCTATTAATTTTCAGTTGTAAATTTTCTTTTGTAAATCATTTTTTGTTATATGTTATTGATATATTGTAATAAGAAGACGATTCGAGAAGATGAAGAAGTCGGGCGTGTGTTGGACACATAAACGACAGTTGTGCACGCAGCAGCCACAAGCGTTTCACACAAGCGGCTGTATATGTGTGCGCTTTGTGCATTCGGTAACAGCTGCACATGCTTCGCGCAAGCAACGATTGTTGTGAGAGCTTGGCGCAAAGCACGGCTGCTGTGCGTGTTATGTGCAAATGATGGCTGCCGAGTGCGTTGTGTGCGAATGATGGCTGCCGAGTGCGTTGTGTGCGAATGATGGCTACCGCGTGTCCTCTGCGCTCGACAAGCACAAAGGTTGCGTGTTCACATGTGCGTAAGGGTTGTTTTTGGATACCTTGGGCCTCCGATAAGTGTTAGGGTAACACTTGAGCTTTAGGGTTCGATCCATGAGATGGATCACTTAATACAAATCAAGTTGGACTCGGTTGAAAGCCCAATAGATGCAAAAGATGGACTTGAAGGTTTTTGGATTACAAGAAGACCAAGGAATGCCTTGGATTATTTTTATAATTAGATTTTTTTTTATTTTTTTTATTTTTTTTATTTTGAAAGTTAGATAACTCATCGTACTTGGTCAACTCATGTATACTTTATTTATGAGATGATTAAAATATTGTCATGCATATAAATGCCATATAGATTAGAAGTGCCTACACTTGCATTATAATATATCATACATGAATAATATCCTAATTATTTATGTTTTTATTTTGTTTTATATAATATGATTAAAATAGAATATTCACATAATTTGCTATTAAGAATGAGATTAGTTTTTAGAAGTAAAAACTTGGTAATTCTCATTAATTACTAATCTTTTTATTAAAGAGTTTAATTAAGTTAGATTAGTAAAGTCCAACTCATTATTAAGATTAATTTGATTAAGGCCTTAATAATAATTGGACCAAATAATATGGTTTTAGTTTTAATAGTTAAAACTTGGTAATTTTCATATTTAATTCTAGTCTATTTAAAATTGTTTACATTGATTAGAATTTGAATAATAAATTAGTTTTTTATAGTTAAAAATCCGTTTTATTATTTAATGTTAATATGATAAGATTTTAGTAACATAACCTAAAAAACTAGATTCTTCCTAGCCGTTTAATCTACGTTTATTTAGGTGCATTAGAAAACCCTAACCGTAAATAGTGAATGGGAGAGGGATATGTAACATTATATCCCACAGTCTTCATTATTAGTTCAACACTGTGAGATTCAAGTGGGGCCTAGAGACTGCTTTGTTTTCGTCCTCCCTAAGGAAGGTCTCCTTAAGAGTTAATACCAAGGTTAACTTCTTAACAGATAGGATTTTTGAATGTATTTTGGGATTGACTAACTCTAAGGCAGCGACTCTCAAGTTAAGTTCATGAGAACTGAAATGATGGGTTACACTCACAAGGATTTAAATTAAATGGTTAATTAGAATCCTGACTAAAATAAATAATGGTTAAATAATATAAGAATAAAAAGTTATTTTGGTGTATCATTTAATTGAGAATGTCTTGATCCAACATACAAGTACTTGACCGACCCTAAGGCGGCACTTGCTTGTGGTATGTTGGATTGCCATGGTATAGTAACACTTTTAAAGATTCTTTTCTTGTTCATTAAACATGTTCATGCAACATGTTTAATTATATGCCAAATATTTTACATGTGATTTAAATGTATGAATGAATGAATTTTTTATTTATGTTTATTTCAGCAATATCTTCTGCTTTACTTCAAATTCTTGCGAATGAGAAAATTAACTAGGGAAAACTTTACAAAATGGAAAGCAACATTAATGCAATCCTAGTCACCAAAGACCTAAAATTTGTGCTTACGGAGGAATGTCCTCCACAACCTCCAGCTAACGCAGCACGAACTGTTCGTGAGGCCCACGAAAAATAGATTTCAACTAATGAAAAAGCCCATATTTATTTATTAACTAACATGACCGATGTGCTTGTTTCGAAGCATGAAACAATGACTACCGCATATGAGATGATGGAGTCATTCCAGGCCATGTTTAGGCAACCTTCTGAGCAAAAGCGACACGAAGCTGTTCGTTCCGCAATGATTGCTCGCATGAAGGAGGGAGCATCAGTTCGGGAACATGTTCTGGGCCTGATGTCCTATTTCAATTCAGCTAAAGTCAATGGTGGGGCCATATATGAGCCTAGCCAAGTAGGCATCCTACTAACAACTCTTCCGAAAAGCTTTAATCAGCTAAAAACATGTTGAAGTTTAGTTTGACTCAGTTGCTTAATGAGCTCAGAACTTTTGAGTCCATGTCAAAGGACAACAAAGGTAAGACCAGTGAGGTAAATATTTCTGAACCATCTTCTTCTGGATTTAAGAAAAGGAAGAGGTATGTTGGCAAGGCAAAGGCTAAGCCTAATAAGAAACAAGTTCAAAATCAGAAGAAGAGCACCACAACCAACAAAGCAAAAGGAAAGTGTTTCCATTGCGACAAGGTGTGCCATTGGAAAAGGAACTACCCGTAGTACCTCGATGAGCTCTCTAATAAGAAGAAGTGAAAGGTAAATCAGACTTACTTGTCATTGAATCCTGTTTAGTGGAAGATGATACTTCACATTGGATCTTATATTTAGGGCCACTAATCATGTTTGTTCTTCTTTAATTCTTGGATGAAGCTAGAGAATGGGGCTTTCTCAATGCATGTTGGATCAGGGGATGTCGTTTTAGCTTATACAATAGGAGCAGTTAGACTAGCTTTTAATAATTGTTTTCTTTTATTGGACAATGTTTATTACATTCATGGGTTTACCATAAATTTGATTTCGGTATCCAAGTTATTAAAACGATTGTATTCAGTTTCTTTTAGTAATAAATTAGTTATTATTTCTAGAAATGGATTGAATATTTGTTCTGGTTTAATTGAAAACAATTAGTATGTTTTAAGACTATTAATTCATACATCACTGCTCAACACTTAATTGTTTAAAGTTGAAAAACCTAAAACTAAACGACAAAAGATTTCTCCACACAATGAAACATATCTGTGGCATCCGAGGCTTGGCCACATCAACCTTGACAAGATAGAAAGACTAGTAAAAGGCGGATCTTTAAGTTAGTTAGAGATAGGCACTTTACCTGTCGGTGAGTCTTAAAAAGTTTAACATTAATTTATAATTAAATATATAATTAATAAATAAATTAAATATGTTATCAATACCGATGACATTTTAAAGATGAATTCAAATCATCTGTCAAAAAATGATGTCCAAATTTATGTCTAACCAACCAAATTGTGTCATGCATATGTGAGCCATGACCCATGACCCAAAAAACTGTGTCCGATTTGTATCTAACCAACCAAATTGGGTCATGTGTATGTGAGCCATGTGTTCACATACACATGGCCCAATTTGGTTGGTTATACACAAATTGGGACACCATTTTTTGACAAATGTTTTCTTGGTTTATTATTTTTGGAATGTATATTGATATAGTTGTTATAATTAAATATAAAAGTAAATTACAAATTAAAAAAAAAAAATAATAAAGTCAGATATTTATATAAAATATATACATATAAAAAAAAAATGATGTAGATGAACAGTGTAACACCACTGTTCTACCACGCCAAAAACTTTTAAAACTTTTATGGGATATTTCCATTTTCCGCCTTGACGTTTGCTCTATTGTTAATACGAGGATAGAGTTTGGCCATATTAACCGTTTTTCCCCCTGAAATGGAAAGAATGTATAATATACCCCTTCTATCACATTTTTCATCCCGTTAATGTATTTTATGCCCCTTTAACCGTTAAATGAGATGAAGGGTGGAGATCTCTTTTTTTATATTTAAATTTAATAATAATAATAATAATAATATATTTATTTCAATATATATTATATTATTTATTTTATTTTAAAAATATAAATTAAATTATTATCTATTTAAAAAAATAGAAATTGTTGTTATTCTTTATTTTAATATCTCTTTTTATTTTTATTTAATTTTAAAAATAGAAATTATTATTATCTATTTAAAAAAAAGGTTATCTAATAAGTTAATAATTATTTGAACATAAAACCCAAAAAAATAAAATTATTAAATAATTTAATAAAATAAACACAACATAAACTCCACCACCATTATCATCCATTTCTAAAACAAAAAAAAATTCAGAATTCAGATCATCATCAACATTATCATCATCCAGAACAAAAAAATAAAATTATTAAAAAGTCATAACATAAACACCACCACCATTATCATTGATTCATCATCGTCATCATCATCACCAAACTCTAAACCGATAACCCATATCAGTTTAAAAAAAAAAAAAAAAATCCTTATCATCACAAAAACCAAACCCAGATGACCAGAACCCAGATCATCATCAAAACCAAACCCCCATCATCATCAACACCAAACTCAAAACCCAAAACACCAAACCACACCATCGGCACCACTCAAAACACAAACCAGAACACGATGGACCCAAATCAATCGGAAGCCGTGATCTATCTCTCTTGCGACGAAGATCGGAAGCCACCACCAAGCTGATCGATGAGTTTGAGCACGACGATCCCTCTCTCTCTCTCTCACTAGATTGCGACGACCAATCATTATTTTTTACCACAATGACCGGAAGCTCTCTCTCTCTCTCTCTCTCTCTCTCTCTCTCTCTTCGTTCTCGTTCTAGTTCTCGATCTCTTTCTCATCAGCACCGATTGTGGTTCGATTGGGTTTGGGTTTGGGTTTGGGTTTGACCGTGAGTGTTTTGTTTGGTTTGGGGGTGGCGGTTGATGTTGTGTTTGTTGGTGGCTAGGGTTTGATTTATGGTGGTTGATGGTGTGCTTGTGCTGGTATGGTAAAGATGAAAGATAAAGAGATGAATTTAGGTTGAAGAGATTTGGGAAAAAAGAATTTCTCTCTGTTGAATTTTTATCGAAGATGAATGGAGTGTTTGATCTTGATTGATGATGTGTGGTAATAAATATATATATAATATATTGAATAAAGATTTTATTATTATTATTTTTAAATATAAAAAAAAAAAGATGGATTTCCACCTTCTATCTTAGAGATGGACGGTGGAGATCCATTTTTTAATTGTTTTTTATTTTAATTGTAAATTGATTTTCAAATGGTCAATGACGTTAATGCCCTTCCCATTTAACGGTCAACGGTCAAAATGGATGGAAAATATAACATAAGGGGCATTTTCAACGTTTCTTTGATTTTAGGGGGGGAAAAACGGCTAATACGGTCGAACACTGTCTTTGTCTTAACAATAGGGGGGGAAAAACGGCTAATACGGCCGAACACTGTCTTTGTCTTAACAATAGGGGGGGGGGGGTGTGAAATGGAAATATCCCAACTTTTATTGAGACTTGAAATTTAATACTCCAATTACAAAAACTTATAAAAGTAGCGTTGGTGCTCAAACACAAAAAATGGAGGCATATGCAATAAAGAACCAAATGTCTAGTCCCAATAAAAAAAATTAAGGTTAGTGATTTCTAGAGCCACTGATTTGGTGAGGCTGTCCTTAAATGATCATTAATTTTTTTAAATGACTCAAATTAACCATTTCATAGAAAGAATGTATCAATTGTTACCACTTTACCCCTTAATTATTTGAAGTCTGTTTGCTTTCGTCATAAACTGTTAGAATAGATGTCAAAACAGTAAAACAAGAATGGGCAATAATCTTCTTAGAGAAAATTCCAAATGTTTCCAGCCCTAATTTTCCCAATTCAAGCCTCTCACATAGCCTCTCTCTGTCGCCTTTCTCTTTCTCTTCAAACAATCAAATCGTGTATAAAACATACATTAAACCACAAAGGGCATAAAATTTTACTCATAAAATTCCGTACGGGTGTCATGTCACAGATAACGGCAGTTTTCTTTTAGATTTTGACATAATGGCTGCCAATAAACAATGTTTTGTTGAAATAGTGATTTTGGAACAAATTAAATATTGAATGGCCATTTTGAGACTCTACCTACCAATTAATGGTGTATAGAGCTATTTTCTCAAAAATTTAATTTGAATCATTGCACTGTTCATCCATACCTAATATTTTATTATTATTTCTTTTTCTTTAAATGTTACATCAATGAATTTAACCCTCCAAATCTCTAATAATTAGAAGGGTTCTCGTGTCTAGTAAATCAAGTTGTAAACAATAGAGATATCACAGGCTTTAAGTGCAGCAGAACAGGTCCGTAACTATTGACCATAACTGTCCCTTATGCAAGTCTAAGAGAGAGTCCAAGTTACATACTCTTTGGGGGTGTCGCTTATTAAAGCTTGATTGACTGTTATGGCCTGGTATTAAGGTAAACTGTGTTAGAGGTGAGTCCATTTTCTTTGAATTTATTCTTGATTGTTTCTACTATCTTAATTCTGAGAAAATGGGGCTGCTATGTGTGGTATTCTGGAGAATTTGGTTTCTTAGGAATGCTAGAGTTCATTGTTCCCGTGTGGGTGGAGATTTGGATAATCTTGAGTGGGTTATCCAATATCTAAGATTTGGATATCTATGTTGCTTCTCTTGTGTTTCCCTCTGCTGCTGGGCAGAATTCTGTGCTTGGTAAAATTTGGAAGGCCCCAAGACAGGACTTGTACAAGGTTAATTGTGATGCAACTATTGATATGGCTGGTTGCTTGGTGGGTTGTGGTGCTGTGATTCGTAACCCGGAGGGCCTGGTTATGGCTGCAAGCTCCTAAAAAATGGCAGCCACTTTCCCTCCTCATATTGCTGAAACAACTGCTATTCTTTGTGGCATTCAACTTGCTATTGACTTAGGCTTGAATCCGATAACGGTCGAATCAGATGCGGCAATAGTGGTGGATTGGATTAATGGCAATTCTGATATGCTCTCAAAGGTTGGGACTATCATTTCTGACGTTAAAAATCTGTTACATCAGATTCAGTGTGTTGCAGTGAGCTTCGTCCCTAGATTGGCGAACAAGGTGGTTCACTGCTTAGCAAAGTTTGCCCTCTCTTCTGATGGGGATACATTTTGGTTGGAGGAAGAGCCTCCCTGTGTTAGTGTTCTACTTCTGGCTGAAGCCAGAGTGTGTTTGTAATGTTGTTTGTTTGGTCCTGTTACACTTCAAAAATAAAATAAATAAATAATTATCATAACCGTACTTATAATAATATATATACTAAAAATTATACAGTTAAAAAATCCATTAAATCAAATAACTTAATAATTATATATTTAAATAATATTAAATTTCTATATAATTTGTATAAATATTTATTAAATGAATATTTATTGAAGTTGATCTTTGCATCAAATCGATATAACAGACTAGAATAGAAAGCGTGTAAAATACATTAGAATGTTAAAAATAATAATAATAATAATAAATAAATAATTAATATAAACAAATCCTCAACAGATACTATTTAACACAAATCGATGTAAATTTTGGCTTTGTTCAATAGAGACGCTAGACCTAGTTTCCCAAACCTCTAATGCTAACTCCAATGTACAACGTCAAATTTTATATAGATCGGAGAATATTCTTACACTAAAAAAAATTTCACTCCAATATTTCACATCAAATCTTATACTAAAAATACATCTTTAAAGAATATTATTTCAGTATTTATTATAAAAATTTAACATTAATTAATAAGTTAATAAAATAAATTTTATATATATTTAAAATTTTCAATAAAGTCTTTTCAACGGTATATATTTTTAAAAATATATATTATTTTAATTAAATATAAAATAATTAGATCAGAAATTAAAAAAAAAAATTAAGTATTTAATTTGCTTGATTTGACAATTAAAAATTAAACAAATTTAACATTCCATAAATAGCATTTAACATATATAACTATAAAAGAATTAAATTAGAATTTTTTTATAAAAAAAAATCAAAGGTTCAATTTGATTGAATTGATAATTAAAAATTTAAAATTTTTTTTTTTAATTTAACGCTCCTTAAACAGTATTTACCGCATCAATAAATATTGACATGAAATTGTTCACAAAACCAATTTTTTTTAGATAGAACATGCATCAAAATATCAAAATAGAGCAACGGTAGAGTTGCTCTATGTACACCAAAAATGACGCCCTTTGGCATACGAGTTCAATAAACAGCATCACACTAATATCAATATGATACTGTTCATCAAACATCAAATGTTTTTATTTTTTATTTTTATTTTTTAATAGTCAAATCAATCAAATTAAACATTTAATTTTTTAAAATTTCTAATTTAACCCTTTTATATTTAATTTAAATAATATATATTTTTTTAAAAAAATACAGTTAAAAAATCTCATTAAACTCTTTAAAATACATAAATATATATTTATTTATTTTATTTACTTATTGATTATTATTAAACTTTTATACTAAATATTGAAAAAATATTTTTTCTTAAATACTCTTTATATAAAATTTGATATGAAAATAAATTTAGCATAATAATATTCCCGATTGGTGTAAAGTTGGTGTTTTGCAATAGGGAGCCGATATTGACATCCATATGAGAGCTTCTTTTGGCAATTCAATATTTTCTTTTTACATTTATTTTCTAAAAACACTCAATTCTCAAAATTTAAATTTTAAAATATTTTAAAGACATTTTATTTTGTTACAAGATTATCCTTTTTATCTTTTTTGAATTAAATTATTAAAAAAAAAATATTTCTCCTAAATCATTAGATTAATTATTACATATTAAATACTCTCTCTTAAATTTTTAATTACCATATTAAAAATTTTCTCCTCCAATAAATATCAATTTTCTATCTATATTAATTCTCAAGCAAAACTAACAGTTAAGAAAGAAAGAAATAAAGAAATAAAGAAAAAAAAAAAAAAAAAAAACCCTTATTGATAAGCTTGATTTTTAGGAACCATATGTATGTATATATTAAAAAATAAATAAATAAATAAATAAACTCAAAAAACAAGTACCTTGTTTTTTTTAAATTGAAATATGAAAATGTTTTTTGTTACTATTGTAGTCTTGTAGGTACGTGATTGTCAAGAGAACTTTAATTCTTTCATTAGTCTTTGAAATTCTGAGTTTAATTGAATTAGTTGAAACAATTCAAGTTTTCATATATATATTTTTTTTTTGAAAATTGACTTTTTAATATATATATATATATTACTGTTAGTAAAAAACTAAAATATTCATAAGTTTTTTTTTTCTTTAACTATTAATCAAGATTGATTGAGAAAATATGAAAATATGATTTTTTTTTTTTCTTTATTTGAAAAATGGAGAGAGATTAATTAAGAGAGAGTGTTTAATATGGTAATAACAGATTTATGAGAGAGAGTTTAATATGTAATATTTAATCTAATTGATTTAGGAGAGAATTTTTTTTTTAATAATTTAATTAGTTTAGAATGTCTTTAAATTTTTTTTTTTGGTTTTTATAATTTTAATTTAGGTTAAAATTGTCATTAATGAAAAAAAAATTAAATTGGAGTGTGAATAGATAATTTGTGGATTGTAAAGAGAAGCTCTCCACCCATATTTTAATAAAAAATTTAATTACAAAAATATCCTAATAGGAATTTACCAATAAGGACAAATTAGTTTAATTAAAAATAAATAAAATACTATTTACACCCATTAATTATACCCATATCTTCAACTATATCACTTTATTTAAAATAAAATTTAAAAAAAAAAAACAAAAAACAAAACAAAATGAAACATAAAAATTTGGGAACTAGTTTTTCATATTAAAAATAAAATAAACCCTCTTCACAGGAAAAGGTTTATGTTTGCAAAATGAAAATTTGATGTGAAAAGATTTGTGCATTTAGCTAAAGTATCAAACTTTAAACAAGTAAAGATCTAAGGGCGTGGGTTTGGGGATTAGTGGTGTGTAATTTGCTTTTTTTAGGATTAAAGCTCGAAAAAAGAAATAGTCAATAATAAAAAAAATGAAAAAAAACAAAGGCGAAAACCACGTTAAGTGAAATTAAACATTGGTTATGCTAATAGTTTGAATATTCTTAATAATTTTTTTTGAATATTTTCTATTTTTATTTATTAATGACTCCCCGTTCACATTTCTTCAAAATAGCTTCAAACATCAATAGTAACTGATCCAACCGATGGTTTTCCAGCAAGTCGGATAGCATGCAATTTCAAACTACATCTTAATGATACGTGTGCAACTGTGTATAAGGAACCCATGCTAGGCTAAGTACTCCCAAGATGTGCATGTGGTAGCTAAAGTGTGGACTTGAGAAGTATTTAAGTATCGAACTCAATAAAAATTCACTTCCTCATCGTCAATTCTCACCTAATGATCATTAAATCTGAACAAAAGCTTGCTAACTTATGAGGGTTTTTAGTCTGGAGAACTTAAAAATTTATCATTTGTAAAATTAGGTGTATTAATAACTTATGAGAGTTTATAAATAAATTGTATTAAAAAAACATTCATTTAAATAATGGTACTATTGACATTAAGATGGGTGTTTCTACTATTGACATTAAGATGGGTGTTTCTAGTAATGTTTTAATTTTAAATTTTAGGCATGTGTGTACTTATAAAAACGGTTGTGCTTATTATTTTTATAACTGTCAATATTCTTACCTTTTGCAATATTGGTGTTGGCCTACAGGCAACTCCAATGTTATACACCAAACTATACTCCGATTTACAATTGAATAGAAATCTTATAGGAATATGCTTATACAAAATATTTTTTTAATCCTATATTCAATACTGAAACAAATTAACGGTGTGTATCTAATATTAATCTAGATTTTGGGGGGGGGGGGGGGGGGGGGGGGGGTGAATAGATTTTAATAATACAATATAACAAGTGTAATATGTGCGGAATTTAAATAACACTTGATATTTACGTGGAAACCCTCAACTGAGAAAAACCACGGGCTGGTTAGTGCGCCACACTTAAACCTTGAATCCACTAGTTGTGATAATGTTTACAACCTAATCCTGGTATGTAACCATCTACCACTACCTGCAGGCCTGTAAAAGTGGATCCAGTCCAATTGCTCAATCCTCACAATCACTACTTGTAATGATATTCACATCCTAGGTTGACCTCAACCATGCTCGGACCGTAACCCACCACTACTACCTGTAGACCTGTAATAGCAATCCTAGATCAAGACTTAATTCTCCGAAAAGATCATACACCCTAAGTGAATATGCAAAGATATCCAAATATGCAAATAGAGCTAGGGTAGGCTATATGCTTATCCAGGATGATAATATGGCAATTTACACAATCCTAGATATCAAAAGCTAAATGACATGCCATAAAGCTTAGCTATGTAGAGGATAACCAATCATAGATACAATACCTATCAAAAACAATCTCAAGCATTTCAATAAGATTAATTAGCTAGATGTATATATCAATCATGAAATCCTAGCTATCAAAAAATAATCTCAATCATGCAATGAAATTAATTAGCTAGATGATAAATAAACAATAAAACCTAGATATCACAAATAACCAAACAATCAACACATAATCTCATTCTTGTAAGTGGAAATTAATCTAAAAGCATACAAGTAATAAATGAGATAAATTGATAAGTAAAAACACTAATTATGTAAGATAATAGTGTTCAACATACCATACCATGTGTGTTGAAGAAGACCCATGCATTAGCATATGCTAGATGATCCTAAATGATGCTTAGATGATGATTTATGCATATGGAAATGGGTTTGGATGATCAAAGATGAGTTCTTGGGTAAATTTCTCTCTTTGAAAATCCTTTCAATCAAAAATATGGGTTTTTGAGTCATTGGGATGACCTAAGGTCAAATAGGCATATATATATTATGTTCAATTAAAGCTATGTTGTTTTGGAAATTTTTCAAAAGTTTTCCCGTAGACCGTTCTACGTAAGGCGGTTGTAAGATAGGTGTATGGCGGATTGAAAAATTAATCAGGTGCCCGCTGTACGTAGAGCAAGTGAACAACGGTTTGACCGCGACAGTGCATCAGCTTCAACTTCAAACGCCTCAAAACATGACCAAACGACATCGAAACCTTTCGTATGATATATCGTTGGAAAGGTGTGGAAGTCTAATTTCTACTCTAATTTATGGAATGACATTTTGATTTCCGTAGAAAATGTTATGGTCAATTGGGTGACCAAAGGTCAGAAACAGACAACAACATAGTTACCCTGTTTTAGTGGTCACTTTGGAGATTTCAAAACCAATCCAAACGGTCATGAAATATTACGAATAATATACCGTTGGAAAGGTATCAGTGTCTAGTTTGTCTAGAACTTTACAAAACTCAATTTAAATCATTTAAACATGCATGAAGAGACTTCATGGCTTTACATCCTAATGCCTAAACATGTTATGACATTTTAATAAACTAGATGCAATCAATTAAAGCATACAAGAAGAGATGTTCAAGAACATACATGCACTCATATAAAACACACAGCATACAAGAATAAGATATATGCATGAGTTTTGTGTGTGTGCAACTAGATCTGTTCAACGCAAGAAAGCACTAGAATATACCTTTGGTGCCTTCTCTTGAGGTCTTGAGCCGACCTTGGTTGTGCAAAACATCAACCATCAAATACATAAGCTACCCTTACATCAAGCCTCAACAATATGTGATCTGTCTATGAAATAAACCAATCAATAAATGGGAATCCTTACAAATACTAAATTTTATATCAAATACATCTTAAAAAAATATTCTTTCAATAAATATTTAAATTATTATAAAAATTTAACATCATTTAGTATGTAATTAATAAGTAAATTAAATTAGTATATCAATAGTAGAGTCATTTTAAAGATTTGAACAAGGTTTTTCTAACGGTATTTTGTTTTTTAAAATACATATCGTTAGAATTGAGTATAAAAGGAAATTAAAGATTTGGAAAAAACTAAAATAATGATCCGACAATTAAACAATTTTTAAAAAAGAAAAATTAATGCAGTGAACTTGACACTCGGTCATTGTTAATGAAATTAAGGCTTTAATATCATATTCTGGCCTTTGTAAGTGTCTGGCCTCCTCCAAAAAGAGGAACCCCTTGGCACATAAACCAGCATCGATTGCCTTTTCCTCGTGCAGGAGCGTTTCTGACTGGATGCCGGCTCTTCTTTGTTTTCCACGATTGTGTGATCTTTTTCCTACTATGGTGGGCCGGAATAAAAAGCGGTTGTTCAATGAAATTACGTAAATTGAGGAATAAAAAGCAGTTGTTCAATAAAAAGTGTTTTTTTTTTTTAATGAAATTAAGGACAAGGTGTGGAAAAAGGTAAGGAGTTGGAATGGAAATTTCTTTTCTTTTGGAGGTAAAGAGGTGTTAATCAAGGCCATGGCACAAGCAGTCCCTACGTACACGATGAGTTTATTCCAGATTCCAAAAGGTTTGTGCAATGAGTTAGCTTATATGATCTCTAAGTTTTGGTGGGGTGTCGAGAGGGGGGAAGAGAAAAATAAGTTGTGTGAAATGGGAGATATGTGCCTCCCTAAGAGTCAAGGCGGTTTGGGTTTTATAGATCTCTCAGCTTTTAATCAGTCTTTACTTGCAAAGCAAGCATGGCGGGTGTTGCAAGAACCAAAGTCCCTAACTGTTCAGGTGTTAAAAGAAAAATATTTTAAAATTTGTGATTTCCTTTCATGTACAGTCAAAGATGGTTGCTCCCATATCTGGCGCAGCTTAGTCTGGGGTCGTTCCTTACTCACGAAGGGGCTTAGATTGGCAGTAGGAGACGGGAAAACGATAAGGACTTTCAATGATCCTTGGATTCCCTGTCCGTCTTCCTTTAAACCAATTTCGCCTGCCCCTGCTACTAATTTTCTTGTGGCGTGCTTAATTGATAGTGTTCGCAAGAAATGAGATTGGGATAAACTGGACAGAGCCATGCTGCCTATCGACAAAGAGAACACCTTATAGAGCCTAAATCTGCCTCTTAAGATCCAGATTTTCATTTGGAGATGTTGTCGGAATGCTTTGCCTTCGCTGGAGAACCTCTGGAAGAGGAAGACTGTTGCTTTCCCTTCCTGCAATTCTTGTGCCTCTCATACAGAGTCTGTTAACCATGCTCTTTTCGGCTGCAAAAGGGTTAAAAAGGCATGGAGTTATTCTCGGTATGATTGCCTCATTGCTACTAGATGCTGCCTCCTTGTCTTGGATACTTTTGTTTCCCTCCTATCAATTGTTAAGAAGGATTGTATGATCTTCTGGGCTATATGGGAAAACAGAAATTCCTTTTTCAACAACGGTATGTTCAAATGCCCAGAACTAGTGGTGTCGGGTGCCCTTGCTTTTTTGCTGAATTCTAGGGGTCGAGAACAGCTATCCCCTCTCGGATCCTTCCTCCTCCCTCTTGGAGCAATTCTGATTGGATTGCCCCTCCTCTAGGCTCTCTTAAGCTCAATACGGCTGTAGCTTTTCGTAAAAATGCAAATTCTATTAGCATATGTGTTGTTATCCGTGATGATAAGAGTCAAGTCTTAGTTGCTCGTGCTTTCAAGTTTAGAGGTAGTTTTAGTGCAGTTGTTGCTGGTTGTTTGGCAGTGCGTGAAGGTCTTTCTCTAGCCAATTTCGACAGCATCTAAATTGACTCTATTGAATCTGCCTCTCCTTGGTTAGACTCCATTCTCATTGATCCTACTCCCTTTTACGGTGACTCAAAACTCATAGTTAATGATATCAATCTTCTAATGTTAGTTGCTGGTTGTTGTAAATGTCATGCAATTTCCAAGACTGTAAATTCCCTGGCTTATAAACTGGCACTATCTGCCTTCTGCTCTGTTAAGGAGTTTTTTTGGTTGAATCCCAGCCCTATTATTCTGTTGTGTCTGTAATCGTTTATTCTATTATAAAAATAAAAATAAAAATAAAAATAAAAGTGTAATGTTTTTCCTTTTATATCAAAAAAAGACAAAAAAATATAATTTTTTTTTCTTAAAAGTATATTTGAAGTTCGAAGGCATGCTATTCCAAACACCAAACTTTGATATAAGGGTCTGTCCTGCAGACTGTTTTCAGCATGTTTTCGTTTTGTTTTCTAAAAATGATTTTGAATTCGCGTTTGGTAACCGTTTTTCATTTTATTTTCAAAATACAAAAATAAAATGAAAAACAAAATCAATGTTAAAAGTGGAAAATTTGAAAAAAAAAAAAAAAAAGTTGTTTTTCTTGAATTTGTTTTTGCTTTTTATATTGTATTTTTAACTCATTTTTTTCACACTTTTTTTTTCTTTTTGTTCATCACTCACAGAGTCATAGATGTGTTCTTCAGTTCTTATCTTTTTTATCTCTTTTTCTCTCCTCCTCCTTCTCTTCTTCTTCTTCTTCTTATTTTTCTTCTTTTTCTCCATGAGCTGACGCTGGAGGAGGATCTCACCTCTTCCGGCTTTGTAGTCGTTGATATGCTCCTCTAAGAGCTGATCGACGGCTCCTATTTGATCGGCTTCTTCTTCAAATCTTCTTCGGATCTGATTCTCTTCATCTTTTTCTTCAGATCAACTTCTCTTTTTCGTCTTCAGATCAGGATTCTCATCTTCTTCTTCAGATCAGCTTCTCTTATTCGTCTTCAGATCGGCTTCTTTTTCATCTCTTCTTCTCTCCTCCTCATTTTCTTCTTTTTCTTTTTATTTTTCTTCTTTTTCTCCATGAGTCGACGCAGGAGGAGGATCTCACCTCCTCCGGCTTTGTAGCCGCTGATATGCTCCTCTAAGAGCTGATCAACGGCTCCTATTTGATCAGCTTCTTCTTCAAATCTTTTTCAGATCGGATTCTCTTCTTCTTTTTCTTCAAATCAGATTCTCTTTTTCGTCTTCAGATTGGGGTTCTCTTCTTCTTCTTCAGATCAGTTTCTCTTCTTCGTCTTCTTCTCTTTCGTCTCTTCTTCTATTTGATCGGCTTCTTCTTCAAATCTTCTTCGGATCTGATTCTCTTCATCTTTTTCTTCAGATTGACTTCTCTTTTTCGTCTTCAGATCGGGATTCTCATCTTCTTCTTCAGATTAGCTTCTATTATTCGTCTTCATATCGGCTTCTTTTTTGTCTCTTCTTCTCTCATCCTCCTTTTCTTTTTTTTTCTTCTTATTTTTCTTCTTTTTCTCCATGAGTCGACGCCGGAGGAGGATCTCACCTTCTCCGGCTTTGTAGTTGCTGATATGCTCCTCTAAGAGCTGATCGACGACTCTTATTTGATCGGCTTCTTCTTCAAATCTTCTTTAGATCGGATTCTCTTCTTCGTCTTCAGATCGGGATTCTCTTTTTCTTCTTCAGATCAACTTCTCTTTTTCATCTTTAGATCGGCTTCTTTTTCGTCTCTTCTTCTCTCCTCATCCTCCTCCTCTTCTTTTTCTTCTTCTTCTTCTTCTTTTTCTCCATGAGCCGACGCCGGAGGAGGATCTCACCTCCTTTGGCTTTGTAGCCGCTGATATGCTCATTCAAGAGTTGATCAACGGCTTATATTTGATCAGCTTCTTCAAATCTTCTTCAGATCGGATTCTCTTCTTCGTCTTCAGATCGACTTCTCTTCTTCTCTTCACTTGAAAACTTTTTATTGGTGCTTCTCAAGTTTTCTTATTGAACGTCTGGGTGTTGATGGATTCAAGATTGTTGCTGCTTTAGTGTGAACAATGGGTTGTTGGGTGGGTGGTTTGTTTAGCCATGGTATAACGAGAAAATCATCAGCTAAGATCGACTAAAGAAGAAAAATAAATTAACCATGATAAAAAAGAAATGAACTCTATAAATTTCTTTCAACACCATATAGTCATCGATCTTTACTGTTATTTTAATTTGATCGGTTGATTATAAGATCTGTGATCTCTTTTTTATTAAGTTTATAAATTACAATAGAAATATTAGATGAGCCCATCATTCAACCAAATTATTCAATAATTTTAGGTTACAATATAAAAAAAAAATACAAATTTAATATTATATATATATTTGTTAATATATTTCAATTAGCCTACCAGACGCGTTTTTTACATTTTAAATTTTAGAATACAGCTTTTAGTAAATATTACAAGACACGTTTTTAAATTTTAAAACCAAAAACAAAAATATTATTTTTATTCTCATTTTTCTTTTTAAAAAACAGCCGAAAACGTGCTTACAAAGAGGCCCTCATAACATTTTTCAAAAAAATTATGAAATTTTGTGTTGGTGAATAGTTTAGAACCTAGTTCACTATACTAAACATGTATATTTTTTAATTGTTAAATTATTGTTCTTAATTTTTTTCAAATTTCTAATTTTAACTTTTCTATACTTGATTCAAAATAATATGCAATTAAAAAAAAATTCGTTCAAAGTAATATTCATATTCATAATTAATTTCCTCAATGATTATATATTAAAATATTATTAAATTTCAATTTAAATACTTACTCAAAAATATTCTTTAATAAGGTTTAATACAGAGATTTTAAATAATTAATACAACGATTTAACAATAAAACAATTAAAAAATAATAACACAAGATATCCCATCTAATGTATATCCAATATTATTTAATACCTCACGTACCATAAATATATCCAATATTATTTGACACCTTACATACCATAGTGAGATGAAAACAATAAAATTTCAGATGAAATATATAACATTACAGTTAAAAACAAACATTTTGGTACAGTAATCAGTTAAACATAAAACATAAAACAATAAACGTAACATTTCTTGTAAAATGTTGTATTTTAAGTTTGGGCTGGGAATAGAGTGTTGGTTATCCACTATTCCCAACGATAAACAACTTCAAATACATCATTTTCCAGGAAAATTTTGGTTAGAAGTAGTTTGAAGTTTGGCGTTGTCTATTCTGGAGTATGCCTTAGGTCACACATGAGTATTAGAGAACTATAACAACCAAATTAAATTTATAACACATTTAATCAGATTGTCCTGGCAGTTAAAACAAAATATATTAATGAACAATAAATTGAATTGAATGATCAGGCTGCTGTCTAGATTCTTTAATTAGCGTACTCCACTACTAATCAAATAACAAAGCTTGAATCTTCACTAAAGCTTTCAAATCTTTAACTACTGTTGAGACGCATTGTTGAAATACTTTTGATATTTATGTATATAAATAGCAGTAGATCGATTTGAGGCTTTGAATCTTCAATGAGTGAAAACTTGTGTAGAGTCATCGCAATATCAACCAAGTCTCATCTAATTTCTTCACTGCAAAACAAAATTACGGTGGTTTCCAAACACAAACAGCACAGCCAGGGGGATTTGAGAGAAGTAAATAATAGCTACAAAAAAAAAAAAGCATCATCAATGAAACATAAAAACTGTTAGTTCAAGCTTACAGTTAACAAGATCAATAATAAATCGAATTAACATAGCAAATAAGGTGTGAGAAATGTAGAGCTCCCTTCAATCCAAACAAGGATCAAACAATTAGGGTAATGAAGCTCCAGAGATATGCAAGCCACAAGCCTATCATAGTTTTTATGTTATGTGGTAGGGCTGTGGGATCCATAGCTCAGCAGCTCTATCAACCCTGTAAGAACCTCTATTGGACTTCAAGGAGCTCAACTCTACTCATATCATATCTTTTACACGTAACCACCAACTATCAAACGAAACCCTAGAACCAACCAGCAAACCCACCAATACCCTAGAATCATCTCTCTCTCTCTCTCTCTCTCTCTCTAAGCCTGTTTAAAATTAAACACTAGGACAAAAATAGTATATACATCGAAAATGAACCATAACACGTTTAATATCTCAGTAACCCAAAAAACAAGGCAAGGCAAGGCAAGGCAGAGAAATAAAAGCTCAAGATCTTGAATCAACTGAAGAATCTCAACAGATCCGCACAAGCCAAAACATGCATAACTGTAAACAAGACAAGACTCTTGAACACCCAATTCAACTATTAAGAACCTACTTTGGAAAACTACTCAAGAAATCAACTAACAATTCCAGAAAAAGATTTTAAAAAAAAAAAACCCTAAAAGCGGTATGAAACTCAAACCCTAAAGAAAACATTAAACAGCCACATAATTATTACCCCGAACGAGTCAGAAAGTGGTTTGCTTTGTTGATGAAGTTGATAGGAACGATTTATATATAGGGAAGATAAACAAATTAATGGTGGTGGGTCGGCACACAGAGAGAGAGAGAGAGAGAGAGAGTGATGTTTGAATTGGCTCCAGCATCACGAAAAGTCTTTGGG
The DNA here is from genome assembly GCA_035582765.1 of Acer negundo. Taxonomy (NCBI): domain Eukaryota; kingdom Viridiplantae; phylum Streptophyta; class Magnoliopsida; order Sapindales; family Sapindaceae; genus Acer; species Acer negundo. The sequence continues at coordinate 12,163,868 of CM069238.1, read as the reverse complement.
AACCGGCTCTGTAGATTCCCTCTAACTTTTATTCGGTTAATCACATATTCACATGCAAAGTATACAGTTGTAACTTTGTAATTATATCAGTTTATGGAGTGATATCGATGCATTTTATCGTGTTTTTCATTTTCACTTCACTTAATAGGCTGTTCTCTAATCTCTCTTCTGCACAAAATAATAATTAAAAACTCTGTCCACCATTATAGAATGTGAAAAGCATCTTTCCCAAAACTTCAACCTTTATGTATCACATCGTTGGATCCTTATTTTATCTTAATCGATGGTTTTTTTAATTTTATTTTGATAGAAAAAATTAAAATAAAATATAAATAATTAAAACAATTGATTTGTTATAATAATCGTATAGTAATAAATTATAAAGATAAAGACAATTAAATTGACGAGATGATTCTAACTCAGATCCAGGATTTAATCGAGTAATTTGAATTATGCGTGATATCCGGTCCATGAGAAGTCTCTATGATTTTATTTTATTATTATTACAATCAAATTATCACAATTTTGTGGAAAAAAAAATTAATAAATAAGAAGAAAAACTAGAATATGGATAATCAATTCTCTCGACTGTAAATAAATTTAATTGCGTATGAATATGGTGATGGGTAAATATGATGATGGGTCAGTGAATCTGAGGCTTTGCAGTAAAAGTGAAGTTTTAATAGTTTGGTCTATGTTCTTCGCACGTATAATACGAGGTTGTGGATTCAAGTCTCGTTCTTTCCAAATTTCAAATTGTAAGATTTTTTTTTAAAAAAAATCATATTAACATTTATATAAAAATTAACATGTGTAAAAAATTAATAATAACAAGATTTCAATATTTTACAAATATATAAAGACAGTTTTCTCTCAATTTATATGAGTAATTATCTAAAATACTTATGTATTATTTTATCTTGATATGTCCCGAAATCTATTGTAATAGTTACACCGTGTAATACTTCAAAAAAAAAAAAAAAAATTGATATGCCACATATCAAAATTAAATTGACACATATTAATATTCAAAAGTCTGAAACAAAAAATAAAAAAATAAAAAATTCATATTATATAAATTTAAATTTATGATTTTTTTTAACATTTAAACTTATGATTTAAATTCATAATTTTAAATAGCAAACATAAATGATTTTTTTTTAAATAACTCACAAATAAATTTTGAATTAAATAGCTCGATTTAAGAAATAATAATAATAGTATCAAAATCGGGTTAAGAATTTACTAGAACTTAGACAAAATAAATCACTTATAATATGATTTGAAAAGCTAATCCCTATCCGAAAGAGTTATCTCCTAGTACTCGACTCCAACCTCATAACAAGTAGGCAGTAGCGACGAAGTAGCAGAGCATAACTTTTTATTGATTACTTTTTAAAAAATATGTATTATGCAATTCAGAAAATTAATCCAAATAATATGAGAAATGAAGCGTCATTACAACATAAATTTGATAATAGGGTAAAATGATAGGGCAAAACAGATCAATTTATATGCAGTGATTTGGTTTTTGGTAGGTGTAGGCATAAAAACCGAAACCGAATTGAAAAAGGGTGTTTGATTCAGTTCATAGCTTCAATTTGGTTCAAATCGATTTGAAATTTGAAAATCGAATTAAATTCGATTCGATTTCAATTTTGAATATATAAAACCGAACCGAACCGAACCGAATAAATCGAATTGTCTTAATGAATTATTCTTTAAAGTTCAATTTTATTATGAACTGCTTATCGATGATGCTTTATTTTGGACTATATTATTTACTACATTTTTAAACTTCTATTTTATAGAAGTTATGAAGTTTATATTTTTATTGAGTATGTAGACCGCATATGATTAAAATTTTAGATTTGGATTAAAAATTGGGTTGTATTTTATTTAAAATATTTTTTAGAGTAGCGATAATGATAAAATTTTTAAAAATCATTAATTTGTAATAAACTGCACTTAATGCTAAAAATACTATTTTTTTAATTATACTTATTGTATTTTTGTAAGTACACACCTGACATCACCTATGACTATCATTATGTTATTTAATCAACTTAATTATTATTTCAAAAAAAACTGTTACCTTTAATTCTCTTACTATTCTTTATCTTCCCTACCTTTTTTTTTCTCTTCTTGTTTTTTTTTTTTAAAAATAAAAAAATCAAACTCTATTTTTCGTTAAAAATCCATTTAAAATTTTTTATTTTATTTTATTTTATTGGAGAACTGCTTCTGTTTAAGAGAGTTGTAGGATGCAAAATTTGTGTCATATCCCAATTGATGTGGAAGTAGATATATGTTAAATGATATTTCAAAAAAAAAAAAAATGATAGGTGTTCATGAAATTTAAGAACATATAATCTTTTTTTTTTTTTAACAAGAATGAACATATAATATTGATAAAAAAAAAAAAAAAGGAGTATAAACTCTAAAGTACGTTTGAAAGAAATAAAAAAAATATATAGATAATATAGTTAATTTAAAAGTCTGTTTATATACATAATAATTTTGTTATTCTAATAAAAAATAATTTAAAACTTTACTTTTTTACATTCAAATTTGTCTCAAGATGTTAATTTATTTTCCATACTTAGCAATCAATTTGTATTTCTTTAAAAGAGATTGAAAATATATTTAAAAGAAAATCTATGTTTTATGAAAGTGGAAAGAGTTTTAATGATATATGTTAATAATATCAAACTATTAGTAAGAAAAAAAATACAAAAGATAAAAATAAGAAACTATTTAATAATTATTGGTGGGTGTACTAATAAACAATCAGTCATCTTAGTAATTTTACTCGAGGGTATTGTTGGATTTTTAAAACAGTAATACTACACATCTCACCTAAAATCCCACATTTTTCATCCCACTACATGTGGCATGTGAGGTGTCAAATGATAAGTGAATACATGGAATATGTGAGATAAATCATCAGTATTCACTCACAATTTGACACCTCACATTATGTAGTGGAATGAAAAAGGTGGGGTTTTAGGTGGAATGTTTAGCATTATTGTTTTTAAAAACATATTAATTTTGGGTGTACATATGGTTTTTAAGGGGTACAAATATCGTCACTTCATTTTTTACGTATTATATTTTTTTAAAAAAGTTTAAACCTAAATGCCAAAAAGTAACTTAAAGGTTTAAAAAAAAAAAAAAAAAAAAAACCTTCAAAACCCAATAGGTCCAAAACTGAATTAAATCGAATTAAACCAAACCGTATTCGGTTCAATTCGGTTTTCAAATTAAAAACGGTTTAAACAGAATCACATTTATAAAACACCGAATATATATTTGTTTATTTTAACAAAAACTAAACCAAACTGATCCATACCCACCTTTAGTTTTTGGACCTAAATAATTAATTTATTCGTTGTTAGTTAGTTTTTTGTTTGTGTAAAATTCAAAAGCCCGTTATTTTAAATAAATAAATAAAGTGTAATGCTAGACATCACAGTTATTATCGCAAATGTATCCACTTATTAACTGACATATCAACTACCACATGTATTGTAATCGAAAAATTCGGATAACAGCTGTAACGTCTGGCATTATTTATAAATAAATAAATAAATAAATCAAAAATCAAAAGCGTTGTCAATAGTTTTCACGAAAAGATACAAGAGGCGAGAAATTCAAATTAGTGAGATAATAAGACACAAATGATGGGCTTTGTATAGCGTACACGTGTCGGTTACCACTGGAAAGTCTGAGATGAATTGAGTGGTAGTTGTTGAAGAAAGATTTTTCGATTAGACAAAAGGGACGTCGATGTGACAACACCCATCAGACTAGCTGGTCCCATTTCACCCCTGGCGTACGTTATCAGTCGCTCACTTCCCTCTTCTGAGACCATTGCTATCGTACGCCAACTGCGCGTTTCCCGCTCTTCGGTTTAGATATCATACATCCATCGTAGGTTTGTATGGTTTCTTGAACTACGAAAAGCTTCAATTTTTTGTGGGACCCTGTTATTGGAGGACTGAGATTGACGTGGAAGGTTAACTCGTGGTTGGTATGTTTTAACTAAAGTGAAACGGAAGTAGAGAAACTAACCCTTCCAAATCTAGAGATAGATCTCGTGTCGTACGGATCTGTTAGCTTTTCCAGCCTGGCGCTTCATTGGTTTACCACTTTACCTTTTTAATTATCTTTACATTTGCCATGTGTTATATTTTGAATGCGACAAATACTATTATATTCTCAGTTGTCCAGGACACGTGGACGGTGAAGATAAATAAGTAGAAATGGGTTGGCCGCACTCTCAGATGGGTAAAATTTGGTAAATCCAGCAAATATATTCTCCCATCTAATCCCACATGTTTATGAGATGGTCTGTGTTGGTTTTTACGATAATCAAACCAAATCATTATTTAATTGGATTAGCTTTTTTACAAACCAAACTGATAATAATGTAAAATCAACCGAGTCAAACCAAACCAAACCAAATTAGTTCAGTTTGGTTTGACGGTTTATAGAAAATTATTATAATAATACTTTATTTAACTTAAATATGAAACAATAATCGTTAAAAAAAAAAATCAAGTAATTGTTACCATTATTTGCTACATAAACAAAATAAAAACAATTACTATAATTTCATTAGCAGAGTTTGGTAGAACTGAATCATACAATTATGTAATATGATTTTGTATGAAACATTAAGAAATATAAATACTAAGGGCGCGTCCTATAACGATTTTGAAAGCAGTTTTTGTTTTTGTTTTTTGAAAATAAAAATGAAAAAGAAAAAGTTTCGAAATTCAAAAACGCGTCAAGTAAAATATCTTGAAAACTGTATTCCGAATATGAAAACGTAAAAAACGCGTCTGATAGGTTATCCAAAATATTTCAAACATTGTAATTTTCCTAATATTTTTTCTATTGTAATTTTTTAATTTGAGTAAAATGTGGGTCAATAATTCATCTAAATCAACTATGCCACCCAAAAAATTCTCCAGATTAACCTCTATCTACATCTATTTAAAAATTTTACAAATCAATTACCAACCACCTTAATTCCATCAATTTTCGTCAAATTCATATAATTACTTCTTATACCTGATTAAACCCCAAATAAACAATCAAATGCCCAGTTTTTTTATGTTTGTTGCTGCTCTGTTTCGTTGTAAAAAGAGGGTCTAAATCACCCATTTATATTTGTTGCTCTATTTCTTATATCTAAATCAGTTTTCATTGTAAACAACCATCTTAATGGCCAGTAACTATAATTGATCATCACTTTTTGAAGTAAAAAATAAAATTAAATAAAAAAACATAAATTACATGTTGTGCCCAGCTTTTTTTTTAATAATATTTTTTATAAATCTTTGAAAACAAAAGTAATAAAGCAGTCGGCGGTGGCTCCATGGTCGAAGGGGGTGGGATCCTCCTCCGGTGACGTCGATCTGGCCAGATCGGCGTCACCGGAGAAGGATCCTGTTATAAATACAGTAGAATATATAAACGGTATAAACTCGAAAAAATTTAGATTTATCAAAACACACTCAATTTCAGATTTTCAATAACAACAATGTATAAGTATCAAATAGAGATAAGAGAAAATGTACTTGGTCGAAGCACGTTAACTAACGCTTTCTGTAAAGGAAATTCTCCCCCTCTGCACAGTATAAATTCTAGTGATTCCCTTCCAAAATACGACGACCATTAGGCGTTTCTTCTATTGCAGGAAGATTGACCCTCGAACCACTTTGTTTACTTTTTCAATTGATTGAGATATCGAAGAAAAGTTTTGAGAGAATTTAGAATTTTGGTTTTACAGAGAAAGAAAGAAAATTACGTTCTGATGTTTTCAAAAAACATTTGTCTTTTTCTGACAAACATATTTCCTTTTTATAGAGAAATAGTAAATAGTTGTATCTCTTCAGGACTACTTTTAAACAAAACAAAAATACTGAAGAGTTGAATCTCTTCAAAATAATCAGTTATAAAATTTGAAATAATTAATAAATTAATTAAATATAAATATAAGTAAACTTTTTATTAAACAAAAAATGAATATTTATAACAATCCCCCACTTTAATAAAAAAGGTTACAAGTGATCGAAATCTAAAATATATATATATATATATATCAAATCAATCTTATACTATGTTTTCAGTAATAAGTGTCTTGCGAACTTGAACCTTTACCTAGAGAATTTAAGCTTTGCATACACAGGTTCGAAGTGAACTAGGTCTTGAACCTGAACCCTTAATTTGTACACATTAATTAAATCAACGCATTGTACGAGCTACTACAAATAAGTTCTAAATGGGTTTGCGTTTCCGGCCATGCGCAGTATCCTGTTTTCACGAGTACTCTGGAAATTAAGCCCTTATCCCATAGGTAGCGGCCCCACTACCATACTCGCATAAGTGAATTCTCTAATGGTATACTGTAGGGAATACCCCAACACGTAGTCCTTGAATTCATTTAGAGAATATAACTCTTCCTAATACAAACAGTCCATAAACGCAACACCATATAGAGGAATTTAATGTAATCGAAATTAGTGCTCATGTAAGTTACTCAATCGGCTCGTTTCCACATTGAACCTACTTTTTAGGATCTCCAATTAGATAGGTTGGGTAGCCACTGATGATAACTAGTTTTTAATGGGTTTCAATCCCATCCCCCTCGATGTTTCTTCAATTTATTTTCTAGCTAGCCCTTTAGTAAAAGTATCAACAAGGTTTTTTTGCTGATCTCACAAAATCTAGTGATGTCACTCCATGAGTAATTAAATGTCTAATGGAATTATGTCTTAGATGAATATGTCATCTCTTTCCATTATACATAGCACTCTTAACCAATGCAATGGTAGACTGGTTGTCACAGTGCATAGATACAGGTGGAATAGGCTTTTCGCCTAACGGTATATCTGCTAATAGATTTCTTATCCACTCTGCTTCAGCTCCAGCTAAGTCTAGAGCAATTAAGTCCGCTTCCATAGTGGATCGAGATAATAAAATCTGTTTCGCAGACTTCCATGATATTGTTGCACCTCCTAAAAGAAAGACATAAGCATTTGTGGCATTTGTCTCATCAGACTTGGATATCCATTTTGCATCATTGAAACCCTCTAATACAGCTGGATAATTATTATAATGAAGCCCTAAGTTCATAGTACCTCTCAAGTACCTGAGAACTCTTTCTAATGCATTCCAATGATGTGCATCTGGGCAACTAGTAAACCTGCTCAATTTAGTCATGGCATATGCAATATCAAGCCTGGAGCAATTTGCCAAATACATTAGACTTCCTATAATTTGTGAGTATTTCAATTGAGAGACAACCTCTCCATTATTTTTCACCAATCTGACACCACTGACAAAAGGAGTATGTACAGGTTTACTATAGAATTTCTCAAATTTCTTCAGTATTTTCTTAACATAATGAGACTGAGAAAGAGAATAACCATTTAGAGTCTTTTCTAGTTTCAGACCCAAAACAACACTAGCTCTACCAAGATTAGTCATTTTAAAATGACTAGATAAAAAAGTTTTAGTATTTAAAATGACATCTAAACAATTGCTAAACAATAAAATATCATCTACATAAAGACAAAGAATAATATTATTACAATCCTTCACTTTACTATAAACACATTTATTAGAATCGTTAATGGTAAAACCATCAGAAAGCAAAACATTATCAAACTATTCATGCCATTGTTTTGGAGCTTGTTTAAGTCCATATAAAGATTTAACCAATTTACAGACCTTATGTTCTTGATTAGGAATCACAATTCCCTTTGGTTGATCCATGTAAATCTCCTCCTTAAGATTACCATTTAAAAAGGCAGTCTTGACATCCATTTGATGGATCTCAAGATTATGGATAGCAGCAATTGCTATAAGCACATGGATAGTTGCAATTCTAGTGACAGGGGAATAAGTATCAAAGAAGTCAATCCTCTCTCGTTGTTTATACCCCTTAGCTACCAATCGAGCTTTAAATTTTTCAATAGAACCATTTGGTCTAAGTTTCTTCTTGAAAATCCATTTACATCCTATAGTTTTAATACCAGGAGGTAAACCAGTCAACACCCAAGTGTTGTTGGATGTAATGGATTCCATCTCACTGTTGATGGCCTTCTCCCAAAAAGAAGCATCAACAGAGGTCATTATATCTTGAAAAGTTAATGGATCTTCTTCAACCAAATAAATAAGAAAATCATCACCAAAGTTCTTCTTAACTCTAGTTCTTGTGCTTTTCCTAGGTTCCATCAATTCTACAGTCATTGGCATAGTATTGCTTGAAGAAGAAGCTTCAGTAGGATCACTTAAAGATCCATTTGGTTGATTAATGAATGGAAATACATCTTCAAAGAAAGTCGCATCCCCAGACTCCATAATGGTGTTCTCTACAATATCACTTACTCGAGACTTCACAACTAGGAATCTATAAGCTGCACTATTATATGCATAACCAAGAAAAACACAATCAACAGATTGGGGTCCTAATTTCCACTTTTTGTTCAATGGTACACCTACCACAGCTAAGCAGCCCCATACTTTGAAATGTTTGAGGCTCGACTTCCTACCTTTCCAAAGCTCATATGGAGTATTGCCACTTTCTTTAAATAAAATTCGATTAAGAATGTGACATGTTGATAACAGTGCCTCCCCCCACAAGTTATAAGGTACTCTTGAACTGCACAACATGGAATTTACCATGTCCTTAAATGTCCTATTTTTCCTTTCTGCGACCCCATTTGACTGAGGAGAGAAAGGTGCAGTAACTTCATGAATTACCATGTTGTTCACAAAATTGAGACATATTTGTAGCGGTAAATTCACCCTCATGGTCTGATCTAAGAATTTTAATTCTTTTTTCTTGTTGATTTTCAACCTCAGCCTTGTAGGCAGTGAACCTATCAAAAGTTTCATCCTTGGTTTTTACTAGATACACATAACAATATTTTGAGAAGTCTTCAATAAATGATATAAAATATCTCTTACCTCCTCGTGTAAGTACACCATTAAATTCACACAAGTCATTATGAATTAATTCTAATAAAATAGAATCACGTTCAACTGAATGGAAAGGTTTCCTAGGTTGTTTAGAACTTACACAAATTCGACATTTAGAATTAACATTTATATTAGAAGAAGGTATAAAATCAACATTCATCATACGTTTTATTGTACCAACATTCACATGTCCTAGTCTAGCATGCCAAATATTAGAAGATTCAACATTTAAAGCAACAACAGAATTAACATCTTTAAAAGATAATAAATCATTCAATACAAATAATTTAAATAAGCCATCGCAAGTGTATCCTAATCCAACAAAAGAACCAAATTTAGATATTACAACTTTATTATATTCCAATTCAATTTTATATCGGTCTTGGACAAGACGGTATCCACTAATTAAATTCTTCCTGAACTTTGGTACATGTAGCACGCCATGTAAAGAGAGGACCTTGCCCAAAGTCAATCTCAAGTCCACTCGTCTTTGCCCACACACTTGTGCAACAGAAGCATCTCATTTAGTTACTCTGCCATCAGATTCCTGATAAGACACAAATGCAGAGCGATTAGCACAAACATGCACATTAGCACCAGAGTCTATCCACTACTCATCTGATTGATAGACCATATTCACTTCACGAAAGTAAGATACATACCCTCTTCCTGAAGCAGTGGAATCTCCACCTATCGTCATATTGACTTGTCCCTCAAATGATTTTCCCTTTTTTCCCTTTCTTTGGAAGCACTTTCTTGCATAATATCCATTTTTATGGCACACATAGCATTCAACTTTGCTCTTATCTTTCTTAATTTTTTGGTTAGGTCCAAGGTTGTTTTATTTTTTCTGAAAATTTTTCTTCTTGAACTTTGGCTTTTGTCCCACCACAACATTAGCCTTAGCCTGAAAATCAGAGGATGGTGGTTTTAAAATAACGTCTCTCTCTCACAGGCTTTTTCTTCTATTTGAAGTGAGACAAAAAGGTCATCAAGGGAAATTGTTTCTCTCTTGTGTTTAAAGTAAATGCCAAAATTTTCTAGGAATTAGGAAGTTTTTCAATAATTGTAGCTACAACAAATTTCTCATGTATAGGAATACCAGCTTGATTAAGTTCAAGGACTAAGTGTTGAACTTCATGGGTTTGGTCAATAATAGATTTTCCCTCAATCATTTTAAAATCCAAGTACTTACCCATATGGTATTTCTCAAATCCAGCATCTTCTGTGATGTACTTCTTTTCTAAAGCATACCACAAGTCATGAGCAGAAGGAGTTTGATAATAGATATCAAATAAATTATCCTCCAATCGACTACATATTTTGCCATGGCGTAGATAGTCTTACTCCTTTTGTACTTTAAGAGCATGAGTGCGACCATGTTCCTTTTTAGAATCAGGAATAGAGGTAGCATCAATAACAGAAAATAACCCCAATGTAGTTAACCAAAATTTCATACGCGCTTGCCACCGTTTGAAGTTTTGGCCACTAAACCTTTCAGGGGCACAATTATTATTGGATTCTACACTTTTCATATTCAAATCCATTGTACTGTAACAAATAAACAATTTAAACAAAAGATTACACCAAGCAGATTTAACACTCAGCACATGCAATAATATTTTAGAACAAACTTGCAGAAACATTTTATATTAGAAGTGTTACAGTATCTTCAAGAAACAATAATTACAAAAATTCAAAGGCTCTTATATTTTATATTTATAATACTATCATAGTTTAAAAAAAAGCTAACTATGAAATTTTTTTTTAAAAAAAAAAACTAAACCAGTATTAACACTTTCACATATAGTTTTGTAAAATTAAAAAAAAATATCAATTCTGACTGAATTTGATAAATCCGTTTATAAAAAAAATATTAACGGAATTTCATTTACGATTGTTATAAATACAGTAGAATATATAAACGGTATAAACTCGAAAAAATTCAGATTTATCAAAATACACTCAATTTCAGATTTTCAATAACAACAATGTATAAATATCAAATAGAGATAAGAGAAAATGTACTTGGTCGAAGTACATTAAATAACGCTTTCCGTAAAGGAAATTCACCCCCTCTGCACAATATTAATTCTAGCGATTCCCTTCCAAGATACGACGACCACTATGCGTTTCTTCTATCGTAGGAAGATTGGCCCTCAAACCACTTTGTTCACTCTTTCAATTGATTGAGATATTGAAGAGAAGTTTTGAGAGAATTGAGAATTTTGGTTTTACAGAGAAAGAAAGAAAATAACGTTCTGATGTTTCTAAAAAAACAATTGTCTTTTTCTAACAAACAGATTTCCTTTTTATAGAGAAATAGTGAAAAGTTGTATCTATTCAGGACTACTTTTAAACAAAAGAAAAACATTGAAGAGTTGCATCTCTTCAAAATAATCAGTTATAAAATTTGAAATAATTAATAAATTAATTAAATATAAATATAAGTAAACTTTTTATTAAACAATAAATGAATATTTATAACAAATCCCACCCCCTCCGGCCATGGAGGAGCAGATTGGCTCCTCCAAATTTGCTTCCATGGGGAATAGGAAGAAGAAGAAGAAGAAGAAGAGAAGAGAAAAGAAGAAGATGCAGACTTGGAGTCGACGAGCGAATAATGAATGAAGAAAAAGATGAAGACTTGTCTTTGATCAGCAAAGAGGAGAGAAAAAAGTGAGAACAAAGTTAAAAAATGTGACTTTTTTTATTTAGAGTGAAAAACAAAACGAAAAACAAAATGAAAAACATCAAAAAGTTGTTTGGAAATTTTTGACTTTTAACACTGATGTTGTTTTTGTTTTTGTTTTGAAAATAAAATGAAAAACAAAATGGAAAACGGTAATGAACGCGTATTCCAAATCATTTTCGAAAAATGAAAATGAAAATGGGTTTAAAAAACGATACAGGATAGGGCCTAATACCTTGAAAAATAAGTATTAATGAATAGTTACTTACCTTAAGGTTGCATTTGGTACGCGGGACAGGATTGAACTATTTTTAAAAGGTTGGATTGGATTTGATTTGATTAATTATAGTGTTTCCAATGTTTGGTACAACATGAGATTGGACTAAAAATAGTATTATGATGTCTTTTGTTTGTAATGGGATTGGAGAAAAATAATGTAATAATAAATCGTAAAAAAAAAAAATTGTTTAAAAAATTAAACGAAATTGATGAATAATTGGATCTTTCCCTTATCTCTCATTTCTCTGGATTCTACTCCATCTCTTTTTCTTCTTTTCCCTCTTACAATGTTTTTTCTTGTTTTTTTTTTTTTAATTGATCTCATCTCACTGCCGAGTTCCTTCTCCTTCTCCTTCTCTTCCCCCTTCTTAGAGGTGGCCATGGTTACGATTCAGTTTCGGTTCCGTGGCCACCAAAACTGAAACCGAAACCGAAACCAAAACCGAAACCGTAATCATAATCGAAAAATCAGTTTGGTACACGGTTTATAACCACTGGTTTTATGGTTTCGGTTTCGGTTACTGTTACGGTTAAGAAACCACTGGTTTTGGTCATGGTTTCAGTTTGGTTTTAGTTTCGGGCTGTTTTTCAATTATTATTTTTTAAATGTGCCACATGGCAGCTTCTTATTCGTCTAATTTATTTTTTAATAAAACATGCGGTTTAACCGCGTGTCGGTTTTAGGTGGTTTTTTGGTGGCCCGAAACGTAACCGTAGGAAACCAGTTCCCAACTGGTTTTAATCCCAGTTTCGGTTAGACCGTGGACAAAACCGACGGTTTAACCAAAACTGTGGCCACCTCTACCCCTTCTTCTTCTTCTTCCTCTTCTTCCCATCTCTCATAATGGGGTAGTGGCGATTGTGATGAATGAGTTTCTTTTTGGTTTTAGGTTGGGGGTGGTCATCGGCGATGAGGGCGCTGATCTTCTCCGGTGAGATGAGATCAACTGATGAGGGTGGTTGGGTGCTTCCGATTCTTGGGGATGTTGATTGGATTTAAGTGTTGAATTTTTTTATTTTTTTTTTGGATTTACTTTTAATTTGATTTTGCTAAAAATAAATAAATAAATAAATTTGGTGGTTACTTTGATTTTGGTTTTAGTTTGACTTTTTTTTTTTTTTTTTTTCAATTACTTAGAATTAGTGTTGAATGGGGTTACATGTGGGGAGTTGGGTGGATTCGGATTCGGATTCGGATTCGTTTTTTTTTTTCTTCTAGTGGGGTGTTAGTTTCTGGGTTTGTATTTCTTGTTGTTGTTGGTGGTGGTCTATGGGAGCTTTGGTGTGGGAGTTGGGTGATGATCGGTGTGGTGGTCGTGGTGGTGTTGGTGGTGGTCTCAGTTCATCTGAAATTGTTTTTGTTTTTGATTTTTTTTTTTTTAATTGATTGAAGAAGAAGAACAGTCAAGAGGGGATAAAATAATCCCATTGATTTGGAGCCCCTTCTGATGGGATAAAATTAACTATGGATTAAAAATAGTCCTGGTTGCTAGATCTCACCAAATATGGGATTGGACTAAAAATAGTCAAATCCTAGTCCTATCATGACCAACAAACACACCTTAAAAGATTAATTTAGTGTCCCATGTAGTAGCTTTGAGAAAAAATAACGGGTTAAAACTAGGAAAGCAGCTTTTGTTGAAAATATCTATTAATTGGGGACTAAGTATTTTTTTTTTTTTTTGAAATAAATATAATTTCTAAATACAATATAAAATTAGGTTAAATTTAGTTTTTATTATTTTATTTTTATTCAAATGAATTTTTAATATTTTATTTGATAAATTAATTAATTATATATATATATATATCAAATATATAATTACAATGGTTTGAGTTGGATTATGCAGTTTGATAAAAACCAACCCACAAACCAATCGATTTGCTCATATACAACCCAATCGGTTTATTATTTAACAAAACCAAACCATCCAACTTAAATTGGTTTGGTTGGACAGATTGATCGGTTTGAGATGTAAGCCAGTTTCAAACGTGTTGGCTACAGTACATGTTTGTATGTCTTAATTGAATTCTTGGAATAAGAGGTGTCGACGTCAACTTTGAGAGGATATTGTTCAGAAGGAGAAAGAAATTGTTAAGGCTGTTGGAGTTTTTGCCCTAAAGCTTGTAATATATAAATGATGATAAATTATAAATAAAAGATAAGGAAATGAATAGATATATAAAAGAATTACAAAATCCAGTTCTAAATCTTAATAAATTATGCATATCAAAATATGATAACTATTTGTATCTAGAGAAATAATAATATAACCAATAAAATATTTTGTAGTTGGACAAACCGAGGGGTATTTTTAATTGACAATTAGAGACAACAATGAGGAAATATTATGAAATGGATAATCATGTATATTTAACCAATTAATGTGCATTAAAATTAAGATTTGGCATGTATATTCGTCTAGTTAAATAGCTAGTGTTCATTATGAATAAACATGCTATAAGTTCTACATATTTGCATTAGATTATGTTTCGCTAACTGAAATCTTCTGAACTTAAATCGATAATTTGAGTTACTATTTTGTTTTAAAGGTGAAAATCACCATTTATTAGTCCATTAAATATTACGATATATTTTTTTAAAGGTTATTACGATACAATGATGTTAAATATTTTTTACATAATTGTTCACATTTGCAAAAGGAAATGTCATTCTGAAAACCTAAGGATATATATATATATATATATATATATATATATTATGGATTTGATCTCTTAGTCCACAGAGACAATATCACAACTCATATGTAAAATAAGCTTCAAGAAAGCTTCAAATATCTGAAACAAATCCAAGTACAACAATATCATATTCAATCTTTTAATTTACACTTCAAATTTTTGTAACAAAAACATATACAGTTTTGGACCACTGATACAACATTTGAAAGTAAAAAAACACAAACTATGTACAAGGAATTACTAACGACAACAAATAGGTTCAGCGACCAAACATGATCACCATCTTCAACGAGATTACAAAGTAGACATCTAACAACACAGAACCACAATAAATTCAATCATTTACAAGACAAGCATAAACGCTGGTTCTAGTTTCCATTTGGCAGAACATCTGAAATTTGAAAATTAAGAAATTGACTAAAAAGCTTGTGGGAGATGATGTGATTTGAAATAACTAGTGCACATAACATGTCTAATCAGAAGGGTAGATATGACTAAAAAAATCTCAATTTCTCAATACAAAACATCCAAGATGTAATCACAAAAGTTTAAGAACATCACATTCATCTACAAATTTGTATGTAAAAAAAAAAAAAAAAAAAAAAAAAAACTTACAAATTTGCAACCAATCAATTGAATTTTCAAGAGCAACTTCCAGCCATTCACAATCAAATATCTAAGATGACTAACAAAAAATAAAGCAATAGATGAATCATATTTCGATTAGCGAGGGCAACCAATGAAAGATTTTGATTATACCATCCAATTAGAACAAGTATTAAATCCAAAAACAGAATTGTATTGTACTAATAATTATGATACTAGACAATGAAGAAAACAGCCATCCATCGTGAAAATAAACAAAAGTTGATCAACATACCTAATAAAAATATAAAAATTGAAAATAAATAAGGATAGGTTTTTAGCCAAAAAAAATCTTGTTTGGAATCTCTAACGACCTAATATTCAAAACACACACATCTAACAAAATAAATAAATAAATAAATAAATAAAATTATAACAACAAAAACCCTAACTGAATAACAAAAAAAATACCTTACCAATTTTGGAATCTCTAAAGCTCTGAACCAAATCCTTCTTTTGGTCAATCTCTCTTGGACTGCACACAGCTTTTCCTTAACTAGAATTCAACCTAGAAGTCATCCACTGAGAGTAGGGAGTTCTTTCTTAGCACCTCTCACATCTTCACTTTTCCCTTTAAGCTCTTCTGAAGCTCACACCAAGAAATTGAAAATCTGAGTCAATGTGAGAGTTGGAGAGGATATGTTGAAAAAGAGTGTAGATAGAGAATGAGAAAGGGAGAAAGTTTTGAATTGAAAAAGAAATTGATATAACAGGTTCTTGAAAAGGTACAATTTACTTCGGTTGTTATTTTCAAAAAAGTGGTGTTCGTATGATACAAACCACTTTTACATTCGTACTATAGCATGACCCATTTTAACATAGTTTTTGTTTAGGGAATTTTTAGTTAGCCCAACACGTTAGCAAAGGCAAAATCTAATGAACCACATCATCAACCAATGAGCACGAGACATGTGGGGTAACCCTAGATCGAAACGGTGTGAGTTGCTAAACCTGCTTGCTTATCCTAATGCATCTCGCCAGAATAATCCCACTTGGCGGATAGGATAGGCTCACCACACAAACGGAGTTTGGACACACCATATCTTCTACGAATTGTTATCCTGTCTAGAGCATCTAAGGACCAGCCTTAAATAAAGAAGGTCAATCGTCTTTATGAAAAGCGAATCAACATAGGAGGGAACGACAATCTGGACACTCAACCTCCATAAGGAAAAAACTTTATACACCAAGCAAAAGAATCATTAAGATACGATCCTCCAGAGATCTCACAAAGACCAAAACTCTTACTTGCACAACATGAATTAGGGCAACACCCAAGTTTCAGTACAAATATAAGTGTTGAGTATAGAAGAAATCAAAAAGTAATGCGCCATTAGAGAGACGGCTTAAAACTTGTACTTGTAATCATATTTTATATAGTGGAATTTCTCTTTTACTATCTTTACGACGACTGTGGTTTTTTCCCCTGCCTTAGGGTTTTTCACGTACAAAATCTCAGTGTCTTTATTATTTTCATTTCATTTCAGTTCATATTATATTGTGCTCATAGGGTGAATAGGCACTCGAGTCTTAAATCATTGCTGACTTAAACATCGATTTGCCTACAGAATCTCGTTGACTGCTAGTTTGTTCACGAACTAGATTTCACCGACAACAGTTGGCGCTAGAAGAAAGGGAGAGTGTTTGAACAATAACTTTGAGGAAACCTTATCAACCAAACAGCAGGAATTAAGAAATAAGTCAGAATGAAGACAATAACCATTAGCCATGAGCTAATGATGGCTCGGGAGGCAGTAATTCACTATCTACCACCAATAGGTCAAGAGCCACCTTTACCACCACTAGAGTAAGGAAACCCCACTGTGATGTTGTCATATCGACAGCTTCAAGCCACTCTAGCCCAAGTATTTGGTGTGGAGGTATGAGAATATTTTGTTAGGATTTAGATTTGTATTGGCTTAATCCTATTACAAAACTCTCTTTATTTGTAATGGTTAGTTGTTTAGGTGGTTCTTGGTGAAGATGAGCTTCAAATGAGGAAAGCAACTTCTCATAAAAATATCGTCTTCAAGAGGAAAATCACTTTCTTAGATATTAAGGTATCAAGATACTTCTTCCTCTTGCAAGGTTTAAGCGCGCACATACACAATTCATACATGTGTGTCCCTGCATCGTTGAGCAACCCGTACACACATACATTGCAATCATATATGTCCTTACATAGTAGTTCTTATTTGGTAATAACACACTCACACACATGATTTAGTATGCTTATACATTGATCTCATATTGTCATACATTGTAGAATTGCATGTTCTAAGACTATGTCTAGGAAATTACATACTTGTGTGATCTTGTGTTTATTTGTTTAGGTTTTGATATTTTTGAACTGGAATATGATCTTATATGATTCCTTGTTGAGTAGTGGTCATTTTGGTTACTCACTCATTTGATTTCGAGTTCAAACGAGGAAATTACGTCTCTTTACGTTCTTGTACAATGCATTGTCTTTATCATCGTGTATCGAGTCGATTTCATATCCAATTGTTAAAGTTTTGTAGTCGTCCTCGTGTGTCATTGAGTTATGGTTCGTAATCCAAAGATAAATTCAAATTTCAAGTTCGAAGGTCGAAGAACGGTCAAAGAACGCGCTATGTGCGTAATAGGGAACGAAGGAGAGGAGAAGTGGCAAAAAGCCACCACTCTTCCTTCCCGTGGAGGTGCGTGGCCACCACGGGAAGAAGGCCTTCTTCATGTGGTGGCCACGCGCCTCCACGGGGATCAAGGGTGGTGTGGCCAAATGTCCACTTTGCCCCTCTTCCTTCTTCAAATGTTTTCTCTCCCTATATAATTCAAAATCCCGTATACAACTCAACACAATTTTTGGTATTTTGTTTTGATCATATCTCTCTCAAATCAACTCCAAATTGAGTGATTCAAAAACCAAAATACTAGGTCTTGAAGAGAGGAACCTGTTCCATACATTTTCAGAGTCAAAAAATGTCCATAGAAATCGGAGAAATCTGATCTCAGTTCGTGGTTCATCTTTTTGTATGGTAATCATCTTCTTTGCATTTTTCTCTTGATCAACTTGATTGTTCTTATTACTTGATTGATGAAAAATGCCTAGAATGTTTTTGATTCCTACTTTAGACTCGTTTGAATGATTTTCGAGTTATAACTTTTTGTGATTTTGATTGAACAATATTTGAAAGCTAAACTTGATTCACATAAAATTGATTCTAGAAATATTTTGTGATGAGCTTGATTGTTGATTTCTAGGTTTTAATTTCATGATCTAAGAACTAGGATTTGTGATTACAATATTGAATATTCTAATCTAGTTCTTATTGATTTACATGCTTTGATTTCTAGATAACTCTGTGATTGGGTGTTGAAAGCATAATCTAGTTATCTCTTTCATGTTCATAGTAGACCTGGTAAGGTTCCGGTTCCAACCGTCGAACCAGATCGAAACTAGAACCGAAAAAACCAAAATCGGAATCGGTTTTTTGGAATCGGTTTAAGAACCATAACTGGAACTGGGGGAGGCCGGTTCTGATTCTGGTTCCAATTTTTTTAGAACCGGGCGGTTCGAATCGGAATGGAACCCGCGGTTCCGGTTCGGTTCCAACCGCCCGGTTCTAGTTTTTTTTTTTTAAAATTTTTTTTACTTTACAAAATATTACATTTTATTTATAAAAAAATAAAATGTTAGAGTGGACATTGTAAAGTATTGAGCCATGGGCCCATAACCCTTGTCCAAGCAATTATGTGTTCCATTCCCTTCTCCTCCTTTTTATATAGGTTAAACATCTCATTCATTTCTCTATTTTTCCAATGTGGGATTTGAGATGAAGGATAAGAAGTCATATTATGCATTTTTAACAAATATTTCAATTATTTCTTTTTGTGTTAAATTCGAATTATACCACAATATAGAATATTGTAATAGTTCAAAAAAAAAGTTAATGATTCCAATAGATTATTAATACATGAAATTAGTTAATGATGTATCAAAAAAAAAAATCAGTTAATGACTTCTTACTCTTTATCCCACATCCCACATCCCACATTGGAAAAATAGAGAAGTGAATGAGATGTCTAACCTATAAAAAAAGGAGGAGAAGGGAATTGAAAACATAATTACTTGAACAAGGGTTATGGGTCATAGGTCATAGCTCAATACTCTATAATGTTTTTTCTAACATTTTATTTTTTTTTTATAAATAAAATGTAATATTTTGTAAAACAAAAAAAATTTGGCTCGGTTCAGAACCACCGGTTTGGTTGGAACGAGAACCGGAACGGGAACGGAACTGGAACGGAAACTGAAACTGGAATCGGAACCGGTCTAGACCGATTCCGGTTTCGGTTTCGGTTCCGGTTCCGATTCCCGTTCCCATTCCCATTCCACCCAAACCAGGAACCGGAACCGGAACCGGAACCGAAACCGGAACCTTGCCACCTCTAGTTCATAGAGTATGTGTGATCAACTTTCTCTATTTAAGTGTGTTTGCATCATTTGCATCACTTAGATCATGCCTTGTAATAGGTGTGAAGTCTCTTATTGTTGAGTGATTCTTCAACATTGAGCATTGGAAGTCTTGGCTTAGAGTGTGAGGCTCTTTGTAAGTCTAAGCACAAAGTCTTGTCTATGAGTGTGAGGCTCCGGTTAGATAAGCAAGGGAAGTCTTGGCTAAGAGATGTAAGACCTCTAAGTAAGTCTGAACGAAGTCTTAGTTAGGGCGTGAGGTCCGGTTAACCAGACAAGGAAGTCTTAGTTGTGAGCAAGGGGCTTGGATCAACTACGCAAGGAATTCTCCCTAGAGACTTGTGATAAGTCTAGCTTAGGGAGTGGCTTTCTAGAGGTAAGCAATTTGTCTCGGTTAAGAAGTTAGTGGCAAGGTATATCCACTTAGTTCTTGGATAGACTAGGAGTTGATAGCTTGATGAGTATATGATGTGTTGATTGCCTTGAGTGTGTATCTCTTTTTACATAGTGGATTTGCTTGCCGGTGGTTGTGGATTCAACCCATGGACGTTTCCTCTTAGGAGGTTTACCACGTAAAAACAATTGTGTCAAGTTTTGTTTTTATTTTTCATTATCTTCCATATTCTCATTAATTTTATCACTTGTGTTTTATATTTTAATTTGTGTTAACTAGCAATATTTTGTTAGACACATTAAGTGTGCATATCATTGTTCTGCATAAAAAGTATATTGCAAGAATTTGGACATATACCTATTCACCCCTTCTAGGTATATTATACACTATATTGCTTAAGGGAAATTTCATTTGATATCAGAGCAGGTGTCTAGATGTACTTAGATAGATCATTTCTTTGTAGTGTTTGTGATTTTATCTTTGATATAGTCTTGATTAAGGAAGTGTATTCCTATGTGGCTTCTTTTGTAGAACCGATTGACTTAGATGAGAAAAAGCTCAATGATCTTATTCTTGAAAATGAATGCTTGTCTAATGTCAGTAAGTCCCTCAATAAGAAGCTAGATAATCATGGTCTAGGCTCAAAATAATTCAATGAACTTAAAGACAAGATCCTATGTCTAGAAATGAACTGAAAAGATAGCAATAATAGACTTAACATCTTAAAGTTAGAAATTGAGCAAAGGGATAATTCTCTTGTTAGTGCTAGAAGGCTAGAAAACATGCTTAAAGCCAAACTTAGTGAGCACTTAAATTAAGAGAAAAAGTATGAACAATGGCTAATCACGTGAAGATGTTAGGAAAAGTGATGTCATCTTAGAGAAATATGCCATTAAAAATAGGATGCTTAGTGGTAAACTTGATAAGGCAAATGGGATAATTAACAAAGATGTCATCTAGTTCTAATAAGGTTGAAACCTTCATTAAAAGTGGTAAGCATCCATGTGAAAAAAGAGATTGGGGATATATCAATGAGAAAGAAACCCCTTCTACTAACAAATCTACTTTTGTCAAAGTAAGTGTTGAAACAAATGTAGGTACTCTCTTTCAAGGTAAAACAATGAAAGCTAACGGAGATGCCTCTACATCAGCAAGAAAGTTAAATGGAAGATCACAACAAGATCAATGTCAAGGAGCAATAACCTCAAATGCAAGAGGTGAAGCATCAAGGGTTTCACTTCAAAGAGGAAAAAATGTGAGAAGACCAAAGGCTTTGGAAGCAAATGCAAATGCTAAATTTATCAAATTTATTCCTATTTGTCATCATTGTAATATGATAGGACATATTCGACCTAGGTGCTTTGAATATATTCGTAAATGCGAACTTGATAATGTTTTTCATGATATGTCTTTAAATGGTCATAGGCAATCATCCATGTATAGACATAGTACTAGACCTAGGAAGACCTTGGAAAAGCATGTTGTGAAGAAACTTGATGATGACTTGCTTGCTAAATCTTGTGTTGTGCCTCACTCTACTATACATAAGAAAATTGATAATGCTTTATTTGATATATTAGAAAATGTGACCAATGAGGTCAAAGTGCATGTTGACAAGTCTAATATTGTGTCAAATCATGATAGTGGTAAGAGTGAGAGGCATATTGTGAAGAGTGTGTGGGTTAGAAAAGACACACATAAATGTCTAGTTACACAATATGCTTTAAGGGCCAACTCCTCCTACTCTTGGTACCTAGATAGCGGTTGCTCTAGGAACATGACCGGGAACAAAGAGTTCTTTAAGAATATTTTTAAAATGATGGAGGATGGGTCACTTTTGGTAATGGCACCAAAAAGCAAGTTCTAGGCAAGAGAACAATTTGTATTCTCGGATTGCCTAAACTTCGCAATACTTTGTATGTTGATGGGTTACAACCTAACTTAATAATCATCACTCACTTGTGTGAAATTTTTAAGGAAGTTAGGTTTAACAAAGATGTGTGCACAATAATTGATAAAAAGGGTAAGATTGTCCTAAGTGTCAAAAGGTTTATAAACAATTGCTATTGTCTTGAGATAGATTCTCTAACTTGCAACATGGCACATGAGTGCAATAAGCTTGACTTGTGGTATCAACGTTTGGGCTACATGAACTTTAAAGACTTAAAGAAGCTTGAAACATTAGACATTGTTAGAGGTCTTCCTAATCTTAGTAAAAAGCTAGATGTTGTTTGTGAACCTTGCCAATTAGGTAAACAAACCAAAAAGCATCACAAAAAGAATACTTACATAGCTACCAAGAGACCTTTAGAACTTGTGAACATGGACCTAATGGGGACAATTCAAATTGAGAGCATCAATGGAAAAAAAGTACATTTTTGTGTGCGTTAATAACTACTCTAGGTTTAATTGGGTTTATTTTCTTATAAACTAGACCGAGGCTTTTGATTACTTCAAAAAGTTCTGTAATCAAGTTCAAAATGAAAAAGGTTTTGATATTAAGAAAATATGTCGCATTAGGAGTGATCATAGGACAGAAATTTGAGAATGGCAAATTTAGTGAGTCTTGTGATGGTTTAGGGATTTCTCATAAGTTCTCCGCACCTAGAACTCCTCAACAAAATGGTGTTGTTGAGAGGAAAAACCGAGTCTTGAAAGAGATGGCTAGGGTCATGTTCAATAGCAAAGAAGTCCCTAGAAATATATGGGTCGAAGCGGTAAATACCGCTTGTTATGTGTTAAATAGAGTATTTAGGAGGCCCAGCACAAAACAAACGTCCTATGAGTTATGGAAAGGCAATAAGCCCAATGTAAGTTACTTCCACACTTTTGGGAGTAATTGTTACATTTTAAGTGATAGAGATCACTTAGGAAAGTTTGATGCTAAAAGTGATGTTGGTCTCTTTCTTGGGTATGCTATGGATAGTCGTGCGTTTAGAGTTTTTAACTTGACCACAAAGACTATTATGAAATCTATCAATGTGAAGATAAATGATCTTAGCATGCGTGATTTATGTGTAAATGATAGTGTCAATGAACCTAAAGAAAATCTTGTTAATGACACGAATGCACCTATTGATGAGGCTAATAGTGAATCTAGCAAAATAATGAAAATGATAGTGTTGATGAAGTAGGAAGTCAAGAGAATGAAAATGCTTTAAATAATAACCAACAAAATGACCAAGTTGCTAAACTTAGAAATTCTCACTATCACGAAGACATCATAGGTGACTTGAATGAAGAGGTTAAAACTATGAATCAACTAGCTAACCAAATTTCATTTGCTTGCTACACTTCTCAAATTGAACTAAAAAATATTAATAAAGTAATTGTTGATGAATATTGGGTTGGAGCTATGCAAGATGAACTTAACCAATTTGATAGGAATGAAGCGTGGTCTTTAGTACCTAGTCTTAAAAACATAAATGTTATTGGCACTAAGTGGGTGTTTAGGAATAAAACCGATAAAAGTGGCAAGATTGTTAGGAATAAAGCTAGGTTAGTGGTCAAGGTTACACTCAAGTTGAAGGTGTAGACTTTGATGAGACATTTGCACCAGTTGCACGTCTCGAGTCCATTAGACTTTTGTTGTCCATTGCTTGTGTCAAAAAAAGTTCAAATTATTTCAAATGGATGTCAAAAGTGCATTCCTCAATGGATACCTTCAAGAGGAAGTGTATGCTGAACAACCTAAGAGTTTTGTAAACCCACACTCTCCTAATCTTGTGCTTAAATTAAAAAAGACTCTCTATGGCCTTAAGTAAGCTCCAAGAGCCTGGTATGATAGGTTGACTCAATATCTTATTGACAACCAATATAGTAGAGTTAGCATTGATAGAACATTGTTTATCAAACATCATGATCATGATATTTTTGTTGCATAAATATATGTTGATGACATTGTTTTTGGGTCTACTAATAAAACCAAGGTTGATGAATTTGTTAGTGTAATGTCAAGTGAGTTTGAAATCAGTATGGTGGGTGAGTTAAATTACTTTCTAGGGATGCAAGTGAAGCAAACTAGCATGGGTATTATGTTGAGTCAATCTAAATATGCTAGAAACCTAGTTAAGAGGTTTGACCTAGAAAGTGGGAAACAATTTGAAACACCCATGAGTACTACTTTAAAACTTGAAAAAAGATGAAAAGGGGAAGAGTGTTGACCAAAGCCTTTATAGAAGCATGATAGGGAGTTTACTTTACCTAAAGGCAAGTAGACCTGAAATTTGTTTTAGTGTAGTCTTGTGTGCTAAATTCCAAGCCAACCCCAATTAATCTCACTTAAAAGCCGTCAAGAGGATCATTAAGTACGTCAAAGGAACTCATAGTCTTGGTGTATTTTATTCATTTGACACCAATGATATCCTAGTAGGCTATTGTGATGTCGATTGGGCGGGGAACGTAGATGACTATAAAAGCACATCCGACGGTTGCTTTTATATTGGGAATAACTTAGTTTCTAGGTCTAGTAAGAAGCAAAATTCTATTTATCTCTCTTCTTCCGAAGCAAAGTACATTGCGGCCGGAAGTGCATGCACACAATTACTTTGGATGAAACAAATCCTTAAGGATTATGAGATAGAACAAGGAAAAATGACACTTTATTGTGATAACTTAAGTGCCATTAACATCTCTGAGGATCCGGTTCAACACTCACGCACAAAACACATTGATATTAGGCATTATTTCATTAGAGATATAGTTGAACAATCTATTGTTACTCTAGAGCATATGCCTACTAAAAATCAACTTGCGAACTTGTTTACCAAGCCCTTGGACAAATAGAGATTTAAATCTCTTAAAATGTCCATTGGCATGATTTGTGTTAATTAGTGCTTTTGTGTGATTGTGAGCGGCTTGATGAGCAAAACTTTACTTGAATATTAAATTTCTTTGAGAGCTACTCACTTGAGAAGTAATAGTGTTAAACAAGTATCTTTTATTGTTTTTAGATCATGCACTTAAGCTTGAAAATCTTATTTTTGAAAAGTGCACTAATGCTTCTCTTATATGTTTTAGTTTTTAAGTATATGTGGTTGAAAGTATTTAGATTATGGATGCATCTAAAAGCCTATTGCTTAGTACATGATAGATAAGCTATGGTATGCATCAATTTTGCTTCGACACTACATAGAATTCAACGAGCACCCTCATGGAAAGAGCTATACACTTTAGTTGTGAAGCAGCCTAATGTAAGAAAGGGCTTCGCCATTGTGACGAGTGAAAGCCGTTATGAGGTGTATATGTTTTTGTTAGAAAAATAAAAAAAGTGTTGAAAAGAATCATTAAAAGAAAATCTTTGATTCTAAGCCTAAAAGAAATTTAAAAAATTAAAAAATTAAAAAATATATAAAATGCTTAATGGAGTATAGTTGAGAATTATGAAATGCTCAGATTGTCAAATAAAAATGAATAAACGAGCCACATGCACGCACACGCTCACATGTTGATATCTATTCTTTTAAAGCAAAAAACCTAGATGAATATCGGCTTGACCTAGATTGAAAATGCTTTAGTTGGATAGGTGTTAAAATAGTTTGCATGTTGATATTACAATTACCCCTTCTATATATACTTGAAAAGCATTCACACATACACATATTTTGCTTATGTGCTTGATTCATTAGCAATGTGAGAATATTTTTTAAAGATTAAAGAAAATCTATGATTTTCTCTTGGACTTTGAAAAATGATGAAATATTTTCTCTCTTATTGCTTGAATGTGTGATTTTCCCTTATGAACAAATCTACTTGGTGATCATATGTGGAGCTTATTTTATTCAATCTTGCTTTCTATACGATTTGTTTGCTTAATATCTCGTACTTTATCTCATGTGTCCTTTGTCTATTCCTTGATAAAAAGGGGGAGAAAATGTATACATCACCATGTATGATAATCATCATGTTTGATAATATAGGGGAGAAAAATGTATATATATCACCATGTGTGCAGAAATGTTCCTCCTTGTTCTTTATTGAGACTTTGTCTTAAGGGGAAGAATTCTTGTTTTAAGGGGGAGAAAAGAATTCTTTCTTGAATATGTTAAGGTCATCAGGGAGACTTAGATCTTAGGGAGACTTAAGGTGTAATTTAAAGTGAACATTCATTGTTTGAGATATAAGGCATTTGTGTTTGAGATAAGGGAAGTTATTGTTTTGTTTTTGGTAAAATATCTCATCATTCTTCTTTGGAAGAAGATCTCTTGTTTGGTTTGCTATTTTGTCTCATAGGTACCTTGATGATCAAAAAGGGATTCTTGAAGATTCATGAAGACTTGGAGACTTTTTAGTCTAGGGATCTCTTTGTAATGTGAGAATGGGAGTATGCAATCAACTAGAAGTTTATTGGAGTGTATATTGTATGGTGAGTATGAGGTTTTGCAAATGGAATAACCAAATGGGGAGATTGTTAGGATTTAGATTTGTATTGGCTTGATTCTATTGCAAAACTCTCTTTATTTGTAATGGTTAGTTGTTTAGGTAGTTTTTAGTGAAGAGGAGCTTCAAAGGAAGAAAGCAACTTCTCATGAAAATATCGTCTTCAAGAGGAAAAGCGCTTTCGTGAATACTAAGGTATTAAAATACTTCTTCCTCTTGCAAGGCGTAAGCGCGCACAAACACACACAATTAATATATGTGTGTCCCTGCATCATTGAGCAACCCGTACACACATACATTACAATCACATGTGTCCCTGCATAGTAGTGCTCATTTGCTAATAACACACTCACACACATGATTTAGTATGTTCATGCATTGATCTCATATTGTCTTACATTATAGAATTGCATGTTTTAAGACTATGTCTAAGAAATTGAATACTTGTGTGATCTTGTATTTATTTATTTATATTTTGTTGTCTTTGAATTGGAATATGATCTTATATGATTCTTTGTTGAGTACCGGTCGTTTCGGTTACTCACTCATTTGATTTCGAGTTCAAACGAAGAAGTTACGTCTCTTTACGTTCTTGTACAATGCATTGTCTTCGTCATCGTGTATCGAGTCAATTTCATATCCAATTGCCAACGTTTCATAGTCTTCCTCATGTGTCATTGAGTTATGGTTCGTAATCTGAAGACAAATTCAAATTCTGAGTTCGGAGGCTAAAGAACGGTCGAAGAACACGCAAGGTGCGTAATAGGTAGCGAATGAGAGGAGAAGTGGCAAAAGGCCACCACCCTTCCTTCCCATGGAGGAGCGTGGCCACCAAGGGAAGAAGGCCACGCACCTCCACGGGGATCAAGGGTGGTGTGGCCAAATGTCCACTTTGCTCATCTTCCTTCTTCAAATGTTTTCCTTCCCTATATAATTCAAAATCCCGTATACAACTCGACATAATTTTTGGTATTTTGTTTTGATCATATCTCTCTCAAATCAACTCCAAATTGAGTGATTCAAAAACCAAAATCCTTGGTCTTGAAGAGAGGAACAAGTCCCAAACATTTTAAGAGTCAAAACATGTCCACATAAATTGTAGCAATCTGATCTCAGTTCGTGGTTAATCTTTTTGTATGGTAATCATCTTCTTTGCATTTTTTCTTGATCAACTTGGTTGTTCTTATTACTTGATTGATGAAAAATTCTTAGAATGTTTTTGATTCCTACTTAGACTTGTTTGAATGATTTTCGAGTTATAGCTTTTTGTGATTTTGATTGAACAATATTTGAAAGCTAAACTTGATTCACATGAAATTGATTCTAGAAATATTTTGTGATGAGCTTGATTGTTGATTTCTAGGTTTTAATTTCATGATCTAAGAACTAGGATTTGTGATTGCAATATTGAATATTCTAATCTAGTTCTTATTGATTTACATACTTTGATTTCTAGATAACTTTGTGATTAAGTGTTGAAAGCATAATCTAGTTATCTCTTGTATGTTCATAGAGTTTGTGTGATCAATTTTCTCTATTTGATTGTGTTTGCATCATTTGTATCACTTAGATCATATGCCTTGTAATAAGTGTGAAGTCTCTTTTTGTTGAGTGATTCTTCAACATTGAGCATTAGAAGTCTTGACTTAGAGTGTGAGGCTCTTTGTAAGTCTGAGCACAAAGTCTTATCTAGGAGTGTAAGGCTTCGATTAGATAAGCAAGGGAAGTCTTGGCTAAGAGGTGTGAAGCCTCTAAGTAAGTTCGAGTAAAGTCTTGGTTAGGACTTAAGGTCCGGTTAACCAAGCAAGGAAGTCTTAGTTATGAGCAAGGGGCTCGGATCAATTAATCAAAGATTTCTCCCTAGAGACTTGTGATAAGTCTAGCTTAGGGAGTGGCTTTCTAAAGGCAAACAATTTGTCTCGGTTAGGAAGTTAGTGGCAAGGTATTTCCACTTAGTTCTTGGATAGATTAGGAGTTGATAGCTCGGGGAGTATATCATGTGTTGATTGCCTTGAGTGTGTATCTCTTTTTTACATAATGGATTTGCTTGCCGGTTGTTATAGATTCAACCCATGGATGTTTCCTCTTAGGAGGTTTACCATGTAAAAACAATTGTGTCAAGTTTTGTTTTTACTTTTCATTATCTTCCATATTCTCATTGATTGTATTCTTGTGTTTTATATTCTAATTTATGTTAACAAGCAATATTTTGTTAAACACATCAAGTGTGCATATCATTGTTCTGCATAAAAAGTATATTGGAAGAATTTGGACCTATACATATTCACCCCCTCTCTAGGTATATTATACACTATATTGCTTAAGGGAAATTTCATATTTCAAAAACAAATGGTAGGTTTGGACACAATTCCGACCTTGCGATGTATGGTGGATGAAGTGTATAAGGGAAGGCTTAGATCTGAAATTCATTAAAAGAAGCTTGATGCTTTGATAGAATAAGCAAAGGATAGAAAGGTTGAGCTGGAGTACCGCGATGCCTCAGCGGCGAGGAAGCAACGAAACAATGGAAATGCCAAGTTGGGAGAAGATGCGCGCACGGAGAAGCAAGCCATATCAACCCATTCACTCACTGGAAGCTCGGATTCTGCATTATACAAGGAGCCTGAACAGTACCATCCCCGTTTGCTATCAGTAAGCAATCAAAAGTGAGAGAAATGGAGGGCCCATTCCAAAAGGGTTAGCTTTTGGAAGACTCGAAGTCACCATAATAGGGTTAATGATGAAGACGCATTGGACAACGAGATACCCCACAGGAGAATGACTATTCACAGACATCTAGGGACCGATAAGGTGTTAGAGGGACCACACGATGTCATTGTGAAGGATATTGAGAAGCTCAAGTATGAAATGGCGTGGATGAAGGTGCAAGGTAGATGCGTACTTGCTAGAAGAACATGCAACAAATTCATATAAAGGATTGCTAACAAACATTTCCCCAAAAAATTCAGGCTACTAACAATAGTCGAATATCATGAGGACTGAGACCTAGTCGAGCATGTTGAGCATTTCGAAACCCTGATGGAGACTCAAGCTATAGTCATCGATCTATGGAGCATGGCCTTCTCGATAACCCCGGAAGATCTTGCATCTAGTAGGTAAAATATGTTTCCTACACGACCTTCAGCAGTTCAATGTTATGTTCATTTGGTGGTTTGCTGGACGCGTGCAATATAAGAAATCACTCATGCACTTATCTTCCCTTAAGCAGGAAAAATGAGAGACAATCAGTAATTACTTGAACCGTTTCATCAAAGAAGCAATGGAGGTGGAGGATTTCAACGATATAGAAGCGATAACATCTTTTGCCGATGGTCGACAGAGTGGGCGCTTTTCCTTTTACCTCTGAAAAACTCAGCCTGGAAATTATTCAAAATTGCTGTACACAGTTGCAGACTACTTGATTAGAAAAATATGATGGACTCGTTTGGGATAACTTTTACTTTTGGCTTTTGCCAGTAGAAGAAGAGAAGTGAAAGCATGAGTTTTTCCATTACTGTTTGGATAATGGATTTTAGAAGAGCTTTTTTTTTTTTTTCCAAAAGAGCTTTTCAGACAGTTTGGATGAAACATTTTAAATTGTCTCAGATTAAATATACCCATAATACCCTCATTAGAATATTGCTAAATTAAAAATTAAAAAAAAAAACTCAATAAATGATAACCTTATAAAACTAAAATGATAAATGTATTTTAAAAAATAAAAATAAAAATGATGAATATAATTAATAAAAAAAAAAATTGACAAGTCAACTAATAAAAACAACAAAACAAATGTTAAACCTAAATCTCTCTCTTTATCTTCGATTCTTCTCGAGGATGTGAGAAATTTTTTTTGCTAACCTAAATATTTGCTTTGCTTTACTAAGTGCTAATGGCGGCTATCAAACCATCGGAGCACAATCAGAAACCAACACCTACCCACCCACAGCAACCACATCAGATATTCAATTGAAGATTGAACAGGCTCTCAAGTTCCACTACTTCTTTCTTTTAATTTTCTTTCATTTTTTCCTCTTTAGATCTTTATCACTGTCTTTTTCATCATAATCAAATTCTCTAATTTTGACACATCTCTCTCTCAAATCTTAGTGAACCATCGCCAACGAATCCTCTCTCTACTTATTTACTTCATCAATTTCTTGTTTTATTATGTAGTTTTGTGAAATCTTCTTCCCGGGTGATTGATTTTTATGTTTGTTTTGAATTTTTGTAAAAAACTTCTGGTGGAAATGTATTAGAACATGGTCACAGAAAAGGTGAGAAAGAGGGGATACGAGTAGATTTTCTGTTTTGGTTTTGATGGATAGAAGGATAAAATTGGAAATAAAAAAAAATTCATTAAAGAAATTGACTGTAGCACGTTTTTGATGGAAGCTCTTCCTAAAGAAGCACCTCATGTGGTGCTTCCAATAGAAGAGCTTCTAAGCTCAAGAAGCCATTTTCATATTTCACCCAAACATCTCCAAAAGTGGAAAGCTATCCCAAACAATGTCGAAGTAGTTCAAGGAGGTCTTTTAGTGCACAAAGTTTGACCTTACAATAATGGTGATGTCTCCTCAAAAATAGAAGAAAAATCCAATGATAAGAAGAATTAAGACAAACAAAATGATAGCCGCCAAGGTGATAGAGGGAAAGTTGACAATAGCTACAGAAGGAAGTTCACTAACTACACTCCCCTTGTAAGAAAGTAGGAGGACATCTTATCTATGATGCAACAGAATGAATTGGTTCAATTCGTCTTCTGCATAAGAATGCTCAAAAGGATTCCACTATTTATTGTCACTTCCAAAAGGATCACGGTCACGCCATCTTAAAGTGCAATCAACTTAAAGATCACATTGAGACTCTGATCAAGGAAGGATACCTAAAGATGTATATACTAAAGCGAGATGATGCTAGACAAAGGGGATAGGCGTCAAGATAAGAGAGAGAAAAGGGACAGCCCTGATAGGCTTGACCAAAATGCAGAAGGTTCTCGGTGTAAACCCATCAACACAATTTATAGGGAACCTTCGACGGGGACAAGCAATAGGGGACGAAAAGCAGAGATCCGCAAGCTGATAGATGGGAAAATGAACCTTGATGTATACCTCATCCAAAAAGGTCCTAAGAAGCATCGTCAAGAAAGGGACCCGATCACTTTTTCAGTAGAGAAAGCATCGAGGTCGATGCAAGGCCAAACGATTCTCTGGTTGTGGAAGTACAGATAGGACATCGAGATGTTTGGAAGGTCATGATAGATAATGAGAGCTCGACCGACATCTTACATTTAACTGCCTACGAACAATTAGGATTGGAACGCCAAGATCTTGAGATATTCTATTCCCTGTTAAAAGGATTCAAGGGGACTAAAATTTGATCTGTATGAGTTGTGAATCTCCCTATCAAAATAGTTAGAGACTTGTATTATACTACTATCCTAGTTTAGTTCGTTGTAGTATACCTACAACACACTCTTAGGAAGACTTTCTCTCAACACAGTCCAAGCAATCTGTAAGATCTTAGATTTATGTTGGCTTGATTACATTGCAAAACACTCTTTATTTGTAATGGTTAGTTGCTTAGGTGATTCTTGGTGAAAAGAAGCTTCAAAGGAGAAAAGCAACTTCTCATGTAAATATCATCTTTAGGAGGAAAAACGCTTATATGTATGCTAAGGTATCAAGTTACTTCTTCCTCTTGCAAGGAGTAATCGCACAAACACACAATTCATTCATGTGTGTCCCTGCATCATTGTGCAAACATTTGGTATAACACATTCACACTCATTTAAGTATGCACATGCATTGGTCTCGAATTGACAAACATTGTAGATTTGCAGGTTTTATGACTATCGCTTAGATATGGCATACTTGTGTGACATTGTTTTTATTTATTTGTGTTTCTTATATTTTGGACTTGAACATGATCGTATTTGATTCCTTATTGAGTCCTGGTAATTTCGGTTACTCATTCATTAGGTTTCGAGTCCAAACGATGTAACTACGCTATTTTGCGTTTTCATTCATTGAGTTGTTTTTGTCGTCATTTTCCGAGATGAATTCTCAAGCTTTTTACAAAGGTTTGTAGTCGTTATTATGCATGAGGGAGTCACGGTTCATAATACAAAAACGGATTCGAATTCGATGTTTAGATGCCCGAATACCGTTGAAGAACGCCAGCGGCGCGCGAAAGGAGCAAGATTGGCTAAAGGCCAACCTTGGTGTGCCACACGGCCAGAGTGCCTATCTGCCCACGTGTGGCACATACACCCCACACGTGGAGGTGACGTGGCAATCTTCAATTGGGTGCTTCCTCCCTTCTCTCTCTCTCTTTTAAAAAGCATCCTCCTTCCCTCCAAATTAAAACTTGAAGAAAATTCGAAAAGAAAATTTCTACAGAATTCTTTATGATTTTAGGTTTCTTATTTTGATCATAACTCTCTTATACGAACTTGAAATCGAGTGATCCAAAAGCAAAAATTGTTGATCTTAAAGAGAGCTACAAACCCTAAGCATTTTAAAAAGTCATTTGAGTTCGTGATTTTTTGATGTGAGCTGATTTCAGTCCGTGACTCAACTTTTGTATGTGAAACTTCTTCTTCTCACTTTCTCTTTGATCATCTCTTTTAATCTTTCTAATTGATAGATGAAATGTGTTAAAAATGATGTTAGTTCATGCTCTAGGGTTGTTTGATCAATTGTTAATTGAGTTTTAGCTTTGTGATTTCTCTTGAACATATTTTAGCTAAACTTGATTGAACTTGAAATTGATTCTAGAAATGATATAATGTGTCTCATGATATTTTATAGATTTAATTTCATGATCTAAGAACAAGGATTTTTCATATGATATATTGAATATTCTAAGCTTGTTCTTATTGATTCGCATGTCTTGATTTCTAGATACATTTGTGATTGTTTGTTGAAAGCATATTCTAGATTATCATTGAACATGTTCATAAAGCTTGATTGATCATCTTGTTTTATTTGATTGTGCTTGTATCATTTGCATCACTTAGATCATTGCCTTGTGGAAATGTTGAAGTCTCTTTCAATGTGAGTGAAGCTTTGATTAGAGCAAGAAGACTTGACTAGGACATGTGGTCCAGATAGTCATGCAAAAGTCTTAGATAGGAGTGTGATACTATGGATGGTTGAGCTAGGGAAGCTTGACTAGGATCTTTGTGATATAGATAGCTAAGCAATGAAATCTTCCTAGAGACGTGAGCATCTTGGATAGGAAGTTGCTTTCTAGAGGTGTAGGATACACCTTGGATAGGGAGTAGGTTATGTGGTTCACTAGACCCAAGGGTAAACTAGGAGTTGATAGCTTAGGGTGGATATCATGTGTTGATAGCCTTGAGTGTGTAAGTTCCTTTCATATAGTGGATTGTTTTACCGGTGGTTGTGGTATAAAACCCGTGGACGTTTCCTCTTAGGAGGTTTTACCACGTAAAGACAAATGTGTCAAGTTTTGTTTTATGTTTCATTATCTTCCATATGTTGTATTGATTGTATCAATTGTATATTGATATTCCGCATCCGTTAACCATAACAATCCATTTGTTTAGACACATCAAGTGTGTATTTTATTCTTGATTCTGTAAAATTTGAATTTGGAAGAAATTAGGCCAATACCTATTCACCAACCCCCCCCCCCCCCCCTTTCCTCTAGGTATAATATACACTATATTGCTTAAGGGAATTTCACAATCATAGCAACATACTCTCTCAAGGTCAATTCTCAACTTAGTGTGTCGTAGGCGAGGTTAGTGGCGATCAAGAAGTGGCCAGAAGAACTAACTTCTGTGTTCAGAGATAATGAAGTTGGAGATCTATTTGAGAGTTGGACGAAATAGCCAATAAATGCGGGTCGAGTCAAGAAAGAACAAGAATCTACGAGAAGTAAAAAGAGGTCGCTGTGAACAACTTTACCACCTTTTTCCTCGTCCACTTTGATGATCGAGCTATCTGATACTTATCTTTTTCGTTTTGTTATTATAAGCAATCGAATAAAGCTTTTCAAAGATTAAACAACTCCAGTATCATGAAAAGATTAAAAGGGGTCTAAACCCCCTGCCGACTTGATTTGTGCAAAAGCATCTCCAAATTCGTCACTAGGTTAAAAAATGTGCAACACGCAGGATAACACACACAAGTAGCCTTAAACACTAGGACTTACCTAGAGATAAAGCGCTATTGACCTTGCTCAACCACCTCGCTTTGTTAAAGACTGGGTAGCACCTAGAATAACACGTGTGAGTAGTATTAAACACTGGAATTTATCCCGGGGTAAAGCGCTACCAACCTCGCTTGACCTACTCGTTGCGTTAAAGACTGAACACCACCTAGGATAACACACGCTGGTAGTGTTAAAGACTGCGACTTACCCCGGGATAAAGCATTACTGACCTCGCTCGACCATCTCGCTACGTTAAGAACTGGGGAGCACTTTAGACAACACGGGTGAGTAGCAAAAGAAAAAAAAAAACTAGCACTCACCCCGCAGTAAAACATTGCCGACCTTGTTCGATCATCTTATTGCCTTAAAAAGATAGGCAACACTCGGAGTAAAATTCTGTTCAGTCTCACTCGCAAAAAGAGACGAGACCTTGGCAAGTTCATCCCTGGGAGTTGGTCTAGTCAGTAGATAACTAGGCAACCTGAGCTTGGAGACCCTCGACCTTAGAATTCGGATATCCCCTCTCATCTCTGTCAAAAATAAGCTCCAACAAGGCCTATAAAAATACAAGCAATAAAGACCAGAACAAAAAGCTAACTCATCACCTAAAGAGAGAAAGGGAAAATCTCACTAATTTATCTTGAATACTTATCGGACATTATTTTTGTCTCAGTATCTTCATTGTCATTCAAATGATTGAAGCTTTCATCTTTCATCTATAAGTTCAAATCATCACTTTTAATTTATTTTATAATCATAAACAATAATGCACATGATTTTATTGTTGTTTACTAATGCTTCTTATGTTTACTTTTATTATTATTATTATTATTATTATTATTTTATGAATTGCATCAATCAAGAGGAGAAAAACATCAAAGAAGACTTAAAGCATTCCAACTAGGTTGGCAACCCAAAAGCCTCATATCCAACGCCAACAATCCCACAAGACGACAACTTTTATTAATAAATAACAAAATGCTTCATAAGTTTACTGTTTATTGTTAGGAAATTTATATATTTTGTTGATCTGTTATGTATCTGTGATTTTTTTTAACTCATCCACTTGTGAATTGTAAAAAAAATAAAAAATAAATAAAAAAATAAAAAAAGAAAAAGGTACCTGTGATTTTTTTTAAACTCCTATATCTAAGATTTTTTCGTTAAAAAAATGATGTACCTATAATTTTTTTTTACTAATGTATCTGTGATTTTTTTTTAAAAAAAAAACTTAGGTATCTATGATTTTATTTTTTTTTAAATAACTCATGTAACTGTGATTTTTTTAAACCCATTTACCCGTGCTTTTAGAAAAAATTAAAAAAAAAAAAAAAAAACTCATGTATTTATGATATTTTTGTTAAACTAAAGTAGTTGTGATTTTGCTTAAACTCTTGTATATGTGATTTTTCTTTTAATTTGTGCTCGTTGTTGATGCTCTTGATTATCTATAGATATTTAGTTTGTATATGTCCTTATTTGTAATTTATCATAACCAAAAGCTCTTTTGAAGATACACCGTTAAACCATCTACTAACTTAAAAACACTTTTTTAATTGAATACCAAACAAGATATAGCTTTGGTAACTCGAGAGTTGGCCTAGTCAGTAGATAACTAGGCAACCTAAGCTTGGAGACCCTCGACCTTAGAATTCAGATATTCCCTCTCATCTCTGTCAAAAATAAGCTTCAGCAGGGCCTATAAAAAATACAAGCAATAAAGATCAGAACAAAAAGCTAACTCATCACCTAAAGAGAGAAATGAGACTTAATAAAGAAAAAGAGTTGAAGTAAAGCTCAATCCTTTAAGAAGGATGGTTGAGCATCATCTTGCGGCTATAACTCGCATCTTCAAAAAGGGTGCTGCCATTGGATAGCATAGCTAGTAACTTGCCAGTAGAGGGAGGTCTTCATTTAGTCGAGCTGGCCCTCGTCGCCAAAATCGATGGTCCACCCCTAAATGTATGGGGCAGATCAATGTGGGAATTTTTGCCACCGGAAGCATTCAATGCATTTTTAAAGGTAGCATGTGAGGTTACTATATCAGAAGCAACTAGGCGACTAAGATAGATGACCTCATTTCTCACGAAGGCTTCGAGCCCAACATTTTTCTCCATTTCCTCCTTGGAGAACAAAGGCCTACTAAGGCGGTGAATTCGAAAGGTAGGCAAAGGTATCAAGCTTGTAGAAGATTTCCCTTCTGTCTTTTTCCCTTTCTTTGCCTTGTAATTGGCCAAGAAAATAGATACCAAGCCATCCACTTCCTCCTCCTCACCACATAGTGATGCGATGATAGAGGCAGCAAGACTCGGAGGGTCAGAAGTATCTAAGTTACCTCTACTTTCATTGTAACCAGCTTGCCAGGTACCCTGATGAATTTTTGGGTGGCTAAGCATCTAAGGAATTGCATCTCCTCTTCTTCTCCTTTCACTAGGAATTAACTGATTCCCTGGGTATGTTATCAGTTTTAGCAAGGCGAAATGATGAACCTTTACAAGCCCTAGAGGATTTCATGCTCCTATTCGAGGCAGTGCCAACCTCGGAGGGTACTTCAGAACTACAATAAGCTACCTTTTTCCTCTTCTCCTAATTTGTGTTATATAGGCGAGCTCACCACATATTTAGTCCTCGTTAATCACTAAAAAAAAAAAAAAAAAAAGAGGAAATACCAACTGAAATCATGAGAGAACTCATATCAAAGGCAATTTTTCTACAAAAACAGAAACAATCCCCCTCTCAATCAAAATGGACTCCAAAAAAAGAACCGAAGCACTCCTTTCACTCAATGGATGGGTAACCGTCCTAGCGACCCTCGTGATCTTATCTTTGTTCAAGTTATATGGATCTTTCTCCCACATGAAATGTTTCATGAATTGACGAGGTGTCACTCGTAGAAAGGTCATCGGCTACTTCTCTTTCCAAGTCGTCGGCAACGAAAAATGAGCTGTTCTTCTAAACTTTATTTGAAGTAGGAGACCCACATAAGAACCTCTTTTTATCTAGGTTAGCACTAACTTTGTTGTCGATGACTTTAAACTTTTCAGAATCGGCACCTTATGGTAGCAAATTGCTGGCCCCAATTGAGGTTGAAAAATAAAATACCCCATCTTTGAACCTTTGAGAACTAATATATGATTGATCTCGTGGAAGGATGGCATAGACCCTTTATTGGTTGCCCATATTGACCATAAACTCAACAGTTACCGATACCCATTTGGTGCTAACCATGCTGGAGAAATCTTAACATCACAGAGAAACCTTGCAATATACAGTTGGATTGGCGGAGTGACTCCTCAAGTAAAAATCGATCTATAGAAAGCCACTGTGCCTAGATGAGGGTTCCAAGCAACACGATCTTGCGGCTATAACCCGCATCTTCAAAAAGGGTGATGCCATTGGATTGCGTAGCTAGTAACTTGCCAGTAGAGGGAGGCCTCCATTCAGTCGAGCTGGCCTCCGTCGCCAAAATCGATGGTCGACCCCCAAATGTATGGGGCAGATCAATGTGGGAATTTTTGCCACCAGAAGCATTCAATGCGTTCTTAAAGGTAGCATGTGAGGTCACTATATCAGAAGCAACTAGGCAACTAAGACAGATGACCTCATTTCTCACGAAGGCTTCGAGCCCAACATCTTTATTCATTTCCTCCTTGGAGAACATAGGCCTATTAAGGTGGCGAATTCGAAAGGTAGGCAAAGGTATCAAGCTTGTGGGAGATTTTCCTTCTATCTTTTTCCCTTTCTTTGCCTTGTAATTGGCCAAGAAAATAGATACCAAGCCATCCACTTCCTCCTCCTCACCACAAAGTGATGCGATGATAGAGGCAGCAAGACTCGGAGGGTTAAAAGTATCTAAGTTACGTCTACCTTCATTGCAACCGGCTTGCCAGGTACCCTGGTGAATTTTTGGTGGCTAAACATCTGAGGAACTGCGTCTCCTCTTCTTCTCTTTTCACTAGGGATTAACTGATTCCCCAAGTACGTTATTAATTTTAGCAAGGCGAAATGATGAACCTTTACAAGCCCTAGAGGATTTCATGCTCCTCTTCGAGGCAGTGCTAACCTCGAAGGGTACTTCAGAACTACAATAAGCTACCTTTTTCCTCTTCTCCTAATTTGTGTTATATAAGCGAGCTCACCACATATTTAATCCTCGTCAATCACTAAAAATAAATAAATAAATAAGAAAGTCGGATGATTGAAAATAAGGGAATACCAATTGAAATCATGAGAGCACTCACATCGGAGGCAATTTTCTTCAAAAACAGACACAATCCCCCTCTCAATCAAGATGGACTCCAAAAAAAGAACCAAAGCACTCTTTTCACTCAATGGATGGGTGACCGTCCTAGCGACCCTCATGATCTTATCTTTGTTCAAGTTATATGGATCCTTCACCCATGTGAAATGTTTCATGAATTGATGAGGTATCACCCGTAGAAAGGTCATTAACTACTTCTCTTCCCAAGTCGTCGGCAACGAAAAAAGAGCTATTCTTCCAAACTTTATTTGAAGTAGGAGACCCACAAAAGAACCTCTTTTTATCTGGGTTAGCTCTAACTTTGATGTCGATGACTTTAAACTTTTCAGAATCAGCACCTTACGGTAACAAATTGCTAGCCTTGACTAAGGCTAAGAAATAAAATACCTCATCTTTGAATCTTTAAGAATGAATATATGTTTGATATCGCGGAAGGATTGCACAGACCCTTTATTGGTCGCCCATATTGACCATAAACTCAACAGTTATCGATACCCATTTGGTGCTAACCACGTTGGAGAAATCTTAATGTCACAGAGAAACCTGGCAATGTACGGCTGGATTGGCGGAGTGACTCCTCAAGTAAAAATCGATCTATAGAAAGCCATTGTGCCAACATAATCCAAAATCTCATAATATTTACTGTATTCATCTAGAGAAGCTGCATCCACCATATTGGTTTCATAGTCGAAAGCAAAAAGATCCATGAGAGAAAAACGCATTTGATTCTCTCTATGCTTGATGATGTCGGAATCTACAACTTTCCCTTAGTCCCCCAGTTTGGGTGTTTTCTTAGATCGAGTCATATTTTTTTTGGAAACATGAAGAAATAAGAAGAAGTGGAAAGGCAAGATTGTTACGTAAGAAGAAAATAAAATCGAGAACACAAAAGCTTGAAGAAATGGATGAAACAGAGGTGCAGGGGGTTCCCTAATTTATAACTTTTGAAAAAATGGTTGAAACGACATGACTTATAGTCGTTTTAGCCTTTTAGTTAGAAAGAAACACCCAAAAAATAATAAACCTATCAAATCATATTACTTGGTAACGTTTCAAGAACGGGTTAAACGAAGCGTCAAATAGTACGTCCTTTTGAATGTTTGAAAAAGTGCAACCGTTGAGGTTATTAAACAAACGGGCGGCTCATTAACATGGCATTGGATAAAGAACCTCTTCAAATCCACTTCAGCGAGATACCTACTCGCTTTAGAAACGATTTGCCAATAACCCACTTTGTGGAATTAATGGGTGTTGTTTGGGAATTTTTAGTCAATCTAACTCGTCAACATGGGAAAAATATAATGAACCATGTCATTAACCAATAAGCACAAGACACGTGGTGTAACCCTACATCAAAATAGTGCGAGTTGCTAAACCTACGTGCCTATCCTACGACATCTAGCTAAAACAATCCTACTTGGCGAACAGGATTAGCTTATCACACAAACAGATTTTGGATACACCATATCTTCTACGAATCGCTCAGCATTTAAGGACCAACCTCATATGAAGAAGGACAATTGTCATCATGAAGAGCGAATTAACATAAGAGGGAACGATCCCAAGAATCTAAGCCTTCGATCTCTATAAGGAAGGAACTTTCTACACCAAGCAAAAGAATCATTAGGATACGATCCAAGGATCTCACAAAGAGTTGATATATCCAAAACTTTTACTTG
Source organism: Acer negundo (assembly GCA_035582765.1). NCBI lineage: Eukaryota > Viridiplantae > Streptophyta > Magnoliopsida > Sapindales > Sapindaceae > Acer > Acer negundo. The sequence continues at coordinate 12,123,203 of CM069238.1, read as the reverse complement.
CACAACAACAACTAGGGCAACACCTGAGTTCCGGTATATATATATAAGTGTCGAGTAAATGAGAAATCAGAGAGAAATATGCCATTAAAGAGACATGTTAAAACATGTACTTGTAATCATATTTTACATAATGGAGTTTCTCTTTTCCTATCGCTACGACGACTATGGTTTTTTCTCATGCTTTAGGGTTTTCCACCTACAAAATCTCAGTGTCTTTATTGTTTTCATTTTAGTTCAGTTCATATTATATTGTGCTCGTAAGGCGAATAGGCAATCGAATCTTAAATCATTGTCGACTTAAGCATCGATTTGCCTACGTAATCTCATTGACTACTAATATGTCCACGAACCACATTTCACCATCAACAGTTTTGATATAGTTTTAACATTAAAAAAAAAAAAAAAGTCTTTTGGTCCATAGAAAAACTATACCAAACATACTCTTAATGTGATGGTCATTTACTTATTTTAATGTTAAAACGGTTTTTTATATGAAAATTTATATGGTGTGTAAATGTTAAAGCTCGATTCTACAATTAAATTTATAAGAAGTGGGCAATAACAACCTATAAAAAGAGGTAAGAAAACAAGGTGATCATAGAGCGACTAGGGTGATGCTAGTCAGAGACTCTCCAACGCTAAAGTCATATAGTGTAATGTGAGGAAGCAGAAAGTAAATAACTCGAACGAAAATAATAGTTCACGCCATTTTGCTTGAATGGAGGTTGTGTCGAGTGTGATATAGGAAGCCTTGACTGGCTGGTTGTTGCGTGCAATATGCTATGAATGCTAGATGAAATAAGAAAAGAAAGAAAGCCCTTGTGTGAGTGAATTCAATAATTGCCAATCCTTTTTACGAATGATGGGTCTCTTATTTATAAAAGAAAATATAGACTACTCATCGTGGCCTTTTCTCACGAGATATCTGATAATAGGGCGAGATTTCAAGGATCCTAGATATTCAAGTTTCGAATATCTTCATCTCATCGGTTGGTTCCTACGACTCAATGGTCGTTTGTTTTTTGCACTTAAAACTTAATGGGTCTGAATATAAATTATTACGTTGTTTTACTTGTTTTTTTAATTGGTTAATCAATTTAAAAATACAAAAAACACAACTTAAAATAAAAAGTAGGAAATCTTGACTTTTAGTTTAATTCCAAACTATTGAATTACATTTAATATATTTTCTTCCAAGATCTTACCGAAGATAATATATTTCCAATTTTATCATAATTTTATATTATACAAATTTATTTCTTTTAACCTATTACTTATGATAAACATATTAAAAAAAAAAAAAAAAAAAAACATTAATCACATTATCACTTTCAACACCATCGTTGAACCTTCAATTCCAATTTTTATTTTTTAAAATCAAAATGATTTCAAAATCATTATTTATCCTATTTGTTTTTTTTAAAAAAAAAATTATTTATCATATCTTAGTCATGAATAATATATTGTAATTATTACATAAAAATGGTTTAAGATTTGTTAAATTATTTTTAGGGATAATTACCTCAGTAGCCATCAATTTGATGACACGCTATCAAAATATTCACTGGATTGGGAATTAGTTTTAAAATGACCATTTTTGGCGAAAAGTGTGACACTAATTGTCATTCCATCCAATTCCATCAAATGAGTGACATTTTAGTAAATAATGGGATGACATTAATTTATTTTAGATGTTTTTTTTTTTAAATCAATTTTTCAATGAGTGGTATTTTGGTAAATAAGGGGATGACATTAATTTATTTTAGATGTTTTTTGGGAATCAATTTTTTCTATGGTTTTTTGAAACGAATAATTATATTTAGTGTGTGTAAAGACATATATATATATACAGTATTTCTATTATCAGTTCGAACTGACAAAAGTTATATCAGTTCCTTGCATGTGGGTCACTGGATTTAAATACTTTGACTGACAAATGTATACAGCCAAGTTAAAATATTTAAATCCAGTGACTCACATGCAATGAACTGATATAACTTTTGTCAATTCAAACTTATAATAGAATTTCTGTATATATATATATATATATATTTATACACACTAAATATAATTATTCGTTTCAAAATACAAAAGAAATGATTTAGATCAATATACGTGTCTTTTCTTTGTTTTTTATATTTTTTAGATTTTGTAGCCTTAATCTTCTCAAAAAAAAAAAATATATATATATATATATATAAATATATATATTTGAGATACACTATACATATATACACACATTAAATATAATTATTTGTTTCAAAAAACAAAAGAAAAAATTGATTTCCAAAAAACATCTAAAATAAATTAATGTCATCCCCTTATTTACCAAAATGTCACTCATTGGATTGAATTAGATGGAATTAGATGGAATAACCATTAGTGTCACATTTTTAACCAAAAATTGCCATTTTGAAACCAATTCCCAATCTAATGACCATTTTGATAGTGTGTCATCAAATTGATGGCCACCGAGGTAATTATCCTTTTTTTTTTTTTTTTATTTAGTTCTTTGTATCATATAAAATGAAAATACATAATAATTAATAATAATTAGAATATAAATGTCAAATTACTTGTTTTTAAACCATTTTATATTTTAAAAATAAGCAAATCGACATTCTATCAAGAGATGATAAAATTAAAAAATAAATATATCATTCGGATCCATGTTTTAGTCACTATTCAGTTTTTAGTAAAATTCAGGACTGTTCAGTCTTCAGACAAAAAAACAAACGACCCCTTAGTCTTGCTTTGACTGGGTCTCGTTCTTGTTCGTTACTTAAGCCAAAGATGCCATGCTAGGCTTTGATGGGCTGCTATAGCCAGTTAGACCTGGCAAGGTTCCGGTTCCGGTTCCAACCGTGGAACCGGACCGAAACCAGAACCGAAAAAATCGGGTAACCGGAACCGGAGGAGGCAGGTTCCTGTTCCAATTTTTTCGGAACCGGGAGGTTCGAACCAGGTTCGAACCGCCCGGTTCCAGTTTTTTTTTTTTTTTTTTAATTTTTTTTACTTTACAAAATATTACATTTTATTTATAAAAAAATAAAATGTTAGAGTGGACATTGTAAAGTATTGAGTCATGGCCCATAACCCTTGTCCAAACAATTATGTGTTCCATTCCCTTATCCCCATTTTTATATAGGTTAAACATCTCATTTACTTCTCTATTTTTCCAATGTGGGATGTGGGATGTGGGATGTGAGATGTGGGATGAAGGATAAGAAGTCATATTATGCATTTTTAACAAATATTTCAATTATTTCTTTTTGTGTTAGTTTCGAATTATACAACAATATGGAATATTGTAATAGTTCAAAAAAAAAGTTAATGATTCAAATAGGTTATTAATATATGAAATTAGTTAATAATGTATCAAAAAAAAAAAAATCAGTTAATGACTTCTTTTTATCCCACATCACACATTGGAAAAATAGAAAAGTGAATGAGATGTCTAACCTATAAAAAAAGGAGGAGAAGGGAATGGAAAATATAATTACTTGGACAAGGGTTATGGGTCATGGCTCAATACTCTACAATATTCTTTCTAACATTTTATTTTTTTATAAATAAAATTTTATATTTTGTAAAGAAAAAAAAAAATTTTTTTTTTTACCGGTTCAGAATCGCCGGTTCGGTCGGAATCGGAGCCGGAACCGACGGTTCTAAAACCGGAACCGAAACCGCCCTAGGCCGGTTCCGGTTCTGGTTCCGGTTCCACCCAAATTGGGAACCGAAACAGCCGGTTCAGAATCGAAACCGAACCGGAACCGAGCCACCTCTATAGCCAGTTGCACTAAGACATGATCATTATTTATTTATTTATTTATTTGGATAGAAATCAAATTGGGCTTTATTGGGCCCGATTAACCCACTGTTTTAAACGAAGAGCTGTATTTGGGCTGTAGGCAAAATTCTGACCACTACTGTCGACTTTTTTGATTTGTTTAATCATTACTATGTTTGGAGGCACATGCAAAACATACCTAAATACATATTTTATAATAATATGTTAAATAAATGAATAATGAATAATATTTTATTCTCAAATTCTGTCCCGGATGATATGACATATGAAGTGTTAACATCACATCAATCACTATATAATTTCATGATTTATAAAATACTGACACCTCACGTGCCACATCACTTGGAACAGAATTTGGAAAGAAAAAAAAAATTGAAACGTCTAGCTTTACTCTAAATAAATAAGTTTTAAATCAGTAACAAATTATGTATTTGGATATCACTGCTCAATATAAAACTTGTTTCAATTTATATTTAATCTTTTATATATAAAAATATATTGGCTTTTAATTAAATATACGTGAAAACTCGTTATAACTACAATAATAACTTAAATGACAAAAGCCACACCAAATAAATACAAACTCAAAAGACTCACAATTGCCCATATCTATTTCTTTTCTTAAAAATAAATTATCATTACTAAACTTTAATACACTTTTAAAATACTCACAACCTGTAATATTACGATGATTTGGGTTAGAAATATAAATGAAAAATTTATAACGCATCTTTATTTGTTATATGTAGAAATATAGTTGTACATTATATAATACAAACAAAATTGTAAAATCCAACGACTAAAAGCTTATGGTTGTGCAAAACCATAAACTTAAAAAAAATATGTTCATAAATTTTAATTTGGGTTTTAGATAAACACAATTACACAAACAACAAAATGTACAATTTAAAATCAACCATTTTCAACTTCTTTGTAGTTGGCTTGAAGCCTTTTTTCTAGCTAATGCTAGCCTTTTTGAATCACTTTCCTTCTGTTCTCTTTCCCTTTGTTGTTCTCTTAGTCTCTGAAAAATTCAAAAACATTAGTGTACGCATGGATGCATTTAAGAGACTCTTTTTAAGCTCATCAATTCAAACCCACCTAATATTTGGATTGCTTTTGTCATTTAGCTTCATTCAAGTTTCTCACCAAACAAACAAGAGAATGAAAGGCACTCTAATTTGGTGCTTTTATTGTACCTGTACACTTTGAGGAACATTTATATTACAGAAAAGCATCATGTACTATTCAAATAGACTTGAACCATCATGTGCTATTCAAATAGACTTGAACCAGCAAGGTTCCACGTTGAGTGAGACAAGCAAATGATAACATGGGAGAAGTAAAAGACATAACCATCCTTGATTATATCAGATTAAACAAAATGTTGTTCATTAACTGAGTTAAAATTCTTCGGACAAGGCAAAAACCATGTAAAATGACCTTTCACAAACTATCCAATGTCTTTTTTCAGTCACTAGATATGAATATGATTACATAGTATCATACTTTTTTGTCCTGCTAAAATCTGTAGCAAGATGTCAAAATTCAAATGACACCCTTTCTTCCCTCGTTCAGATGATCCAATATTGATGAAGTCATTAACACTTGATACATATAACCAAACCATCTTATATTTGAGATAGAATGTACCATTAAATTCTCTAGAAGAACAAGATATACAGGAAAACAGAGATTGACAATCAAAATGAAAACCAATGATATCCAAGGGGCATCAGATGGCAGAATGAGGAAAAATTTAGGAAGACCAATCAGTTAAACTTTGAAACAGTAGCTATCCATATAATTTTTTTAAATATGCTAATAGCTCAGCAATTTCAAGACATTTTATGTTTTCAATTTCATAAGTAGTCCAAATTAATTTGCAATTCATAGCCATGTTTTGTTCCTATCATCAGAATATCATCCATAGTATAACAATAGAAGAAAATATCTACAACAGAGATTGTAACACTGGAATTAAAAATACAAAGGCCACACCACAAAAGTACCACAGATACACAATAATAAGCTTTTGACAGAGGTAGTGATTAGTATATTTCAAGGAGAAAAGTAAAAATAAATTTCAAACACAAATCCAGCACATAAAGGATAAGTTGCTAAAGGTAGATACCTCGAGATCCAATGGTCAATGATGAGTTGTTGTTCCAAACTGGAACACCAAAGTTAGTATTCCAGAAGGGGGTACTGAAAGCACTTAATGGGCGGTGCTGCATCATCACCACACACTTATACAACACAAACAAAATCATCAACAAATTAAGTACTTAAAAAACGACTCCCCATCATTATATTTGAAACCAAACACAAATTTAATATGTATTCATCAGATTTCATTGCGAAACAAAAACAACCGAACCCAGTTCCACAAACAAAACCAATTGGAAGACCGAAAATTATTTGAGAAAGTGAACTATTTTTTAAATAACAGATATAAAAGAATATGAGGAAACCCACAATCGAAAACGTGACAATCATAAAGAACAATCCATGAGATTCGATTCAATCAAATCAATAGAGTTATAGATATTGAATCACTATGAGACACTCAAATAACGAAAGCTAACTATACAATCGAAAATTGGGTAAAAAAAAAAAATATCAAAACCTGCATCAAATAATCAGATTATAACAACAGAATGAATCAAGAACAGAAACATTAAAAATCAAAATCAAAATTAGTACCTTGTATGGATCCATAGCGAGAGATAGAGATTGAGAGGGATAAATTCTTGATGAAGTTCGAGATGCATCTCTTTATTCCAATGGAAAATTTGATTTCTTTTTGTAATTGCTGCAACCAAAAAACTGAATCAAAATAAATAAAGACAAAGTAAAAACTTAAACAATTAATGAAATTGAGCTTAAACACGGTTAAAATTTGTAACAACAAGAGTTCAAAGTAGAAAGGTTTTTGAAAGGAGCAAGAAGTGCGCATGATTCATTAAAAACAACAAAACCTAACTGATATGGGATTGAATCTCAGTTGAGAAATCTAGAAAATTAGAATAAAAATTACAGAAGAAAAAACATGAATTACCTGTAATGAGAGACCCTGAGCAAACGATCCTATTGTTTTGGTCTGGAAGTGGGAATGGCTCTGAATCCTCTGATATATCTCTGTTGATGTTTATCTTCTAATAGCCATCGTCATCTCTCCACCTCCACCGCTTGGACCATTCGTATTTTTTCTTTTCTTATATGTATCCACCGCTTAGACTGTTAAAGAAACTGATTTTTTTAAAAGGAATGAGAGAGATTGATAATAAATCAGATGGTAAATTACAAGTAGAGTTTCAAATGGTCCCTAACTATACATTGCGAAAGACTTTTCTACCCTTACTTATACTGTTTGTTACAAAACAAATTATGTCATTTCAGGATTCTCTAAGGTTAAAAATGTCATTTTACTGTGCTAATAATTGTAAGTAAAATAAAATAATGAAATACCATATATAACCTCTACAAAATAGATTTTATATAACTATCGATTATTGAAAGTAGGAAATCATGAAAAGACTAATGGTATATAATTCTTTTTACAATTAAAAAAAATAACAACAAAATAGGATGGTTAAAAACCAGGCTCAACCCACTCTTTTTATATAGAGCGTATAGATATGTCAAATTTTATATATGGTTAATTAAGTATTAGTCTTCCTATTATCAGTTCGTCCTGACAATAAATATATATCAGATGAAGAATGTGGACTACAAATTATGGAGAAGTTTTGACAAATACATACATTTTGAGTTAAAGTATGTAAATCTATTGATCTATATTGTTCGTCCTGATATATTTATCGTTAGTGCGAACTGATAATAGAAAATCTGAATTAAATTTTAATAAACATTGTGGATACATAACATTATATAACTAAAAATAAGGTAAAATCAACTTAGATAATTAATTAATTAATTAATTGAAATTTTAAAATATAAGTAGAAAAAGGAATATCAAGACATGTTAAACATTTTATAAATGTATTTTCTGTTTTTGAAAAAGAAAAATGAAAACGAGTTCGTCAACCGTAGTTTTTAAAAGAAAATTTGTTTTTCACTTTTAATGAACCAAAAATAGAAACATCATTTTGACAATTTCACTATTTTGTATCTTTATTTTTTATTTTTATCAATTGGGTAAGTGACATATGAAATTTATTAAATGAATATAGTCTATAGTCTATATAACAGATTTCAAAGTTAATATGGATATTTGAATCTTAACATATTGAATGAGTATAATGCATGTGAGCGATTAAAGAAAACTATTATACATTTAATATATTCATAAATTAATAAGTATTAATTTATCTATTAAATAATATCTCATTTAATTAATAAAAATATGGATTCAATGTTGGTTAAAATCTTCGGTTAATACTGTCACCATGCACCCAATGTATGGTGCATCTCACATCACAATCTTATAATATGATAAATTTTGATAATTTTTATCACATTACGAGATTATCGTGGGAAATGCACCATGCATCATGATACATACAAGTTTTTGTCCATACTAAAGGATGTCAACTTTCCTTGCTTGGACTCGTCCTATTAGTATTCTAATAGGGACGAACCGGCTTTTGAAAGGGAAATGTGACATGTCCTTCCGATCCAAAACAGGGGCAACCCCACAGAAATTCTCACCCCCGCCCTAAATCCATTTAATTATATATTTAAAATGAAATTTTATATTTATATGTTCAGATTTAGGATTTTCAATATGTTCATATTCTAGTTTGTTCGTTTCTTGTGTCTTTGAATTTGTGATTTTGTTAGGAATTTTTTAATTCGATGTTGTAATTGTATATATATATTTGGTTATTTAATCAGTATTACATATTGATTTATGATTTTTATACTACGATTTTTTTTTAATTATTTAAATAAGAAAATACATTATACAACGGTTCAACCCGTTACGAATTTATAAGCAATATAACTATTGCGCTAACATAAGAGGTAGTGTGAATTTTGTAACCTTTTCAAGATCAAATTGCACTAAACTCCCATGAGGTTTGACCTTTATACCCAGAAACAATTTTATCATTAATTGATACTCACCTCCTTGGTCATTAGTCAAACTTGATCAAATTTAACCGTTGACCAAGTTTGATTGTCAAAGCTAGAGGTATTTTTATTAGTTCAGCATTTTTTTTTTTTTAAAAAAAAAAACAAAATTGATTAAATAGCAAAATTAACAGTTTAAAATATGAAGATATATTTATTATAAAACAAAATTTACAAATAAAAAGGAAATTTGTTAATAAATAGATTGATGATCTCCACTGAGATCAAATTATTTAAAAAAATTTTAAAAATAAACGAACATGATGTCCAAAATATATATAATTTTTAAATGAACAACGATGGAGATCGCAGTCCACCATTCATCTTTACAAACTCATATCATTAATCTTACAAACCTAGTTCGATAATCTTCAAAAACTCATCTTCATCGATTCTCCACTCCAACACCCAACATACAATCATACATCATTAATCAAAACAATATATCAAATTCTAACATTAAAATAAATTTAAAAAAAAAAAAAAATGAGCTGGTTGGATCTAAGGAGATGGAATGTGGTTCACCATGGAGATGAATTGCTAGACCTAATGAGATAACTTGATCATTGAATTATAGGATCTAAATGTTTCTATTGCACTAACTTCCGATATTTGGAATGCATGTTCCAAACAGAACTATTTTTTGTCACAAAACACTATTTAGACTCTGATTGGAAGGTATAAAACAGATTGGTTTTCGTCCTATGGATTTTCAACATACCATAGAAAATATTTATCATGTCATTGTTTATGTTTTACAAACTTATGGAATAACTCAACACACCTTTTCTATCACATTAGATAATGCATCAACAAATACTAACTATATTGTCTTGTTTTTTAACAACAATATCATGCGAGATGAGGGTTATTTCTTCCACCAACGGTGTGCATGTCATATAATAAATTTAGTTGTAAAATTTGGTATGAAGGTAGTAGGCGATCGTATAGATCGCATCAGAGATGTCATTTCTTGGATCAACAGCTCTAATATAAGATTGCGAGATTTTGGCAAATATTGCCAAGCTAACTATCTACGATCTCGACGATTCTAAACAGATATGCCGGTAAGATGGAACTCTACTTACTTAATACTTCAAAATTGTATGGATTATACTATAACTATTTATGGTTTTAATAACATGAAAATGGTTGAAATTGACCGTCCACTACTGACCTCAGATGATTGGTATGTGGCAACGATTTTTGTTCAATTTTTGAAGGTTTTTTACGATTCCACTTTAACTCTTTCCATGATCTATTACCCCATATCTTAAGCAATCCATTAGATTGTGGAAAGGTCTGAAATGTTAAACATGTATATAGAAGATGATATCATAGGCACTGCAGTTGTTGCCATAGAAAACAAATTTAAAAAATACTGGTCTAAAAGTCCTTTCCTCTATGCCTTAGGTGTTATACTAGATCTTAGGGTTAAATTAGTTGGTTTAGAAACTTTTTTTAAGTATATTAGGTCTAAATTGGATTTAGATTTTTCTAAATAGTATACTCACCTGCGAACCAAGTTGTTCGAAGTTTTTAGTATTTGTGAGTGCTGGTTTGGCGGCGTTAACACCTAACCATCAGAAGAACGAAACACACTTCCGTTGAAGAGAAGTTGGAGCATTGTCAATGACCGAAAAAATACCGGCTCATCAAGTTCTTCCTTTTCATCCCAAGCTTCACGAGCTACTGTAACTGGAGGTGTCAAACTTAATATGTTCCTTGAAACTCAGTTCGATTCAGCCGGAAACACAGAGGAATTTGATCTACTGTTGTAGTGTAAGAACTATAACAACAAATATTCGATCCTATCACAACTAGCACGTGACGTACTCGTTATCCCAATGTCCAATGTTTCTTCAGAACATGCATTCAGCACGAGTGAATGTATAATTGAACTAAAAAGAACTTCTTTGTCTCCTAAGATGATTGAGGTATTAACATGCCTTCGGGATTGGGAGCATGCTCAAATCAGGATGCAACATCAAACAGAAGACTTCAAAATTTCACCAATTTATACGTTTATGAGGATTCCGGCAGTAACCAGGTCTAGAACCAGGATTAGGAGTGAAGACTGAAGACTGAAGACTGACGAGTGAAGAGTTATTGATTACACTTTTTTTTTTTTTAATTATACATGTACATTTACTTGACGGGTTCAAAAATTTTTTGTCACTATTTGGGTCGCTTTTTGTAAGACAGACACCATATTACTAATTTAAGTTTAAAAGACATCTATTTAGGTGACCAGACAAAAATACCTCCTTTTGTCGCTTTTTGTTTTTTTCAAACGTTGATAGAAAACCTTTGAGAGAGAAAATCCGATAGCGCAACAGTCCTAAAGTCGACCAAAATCTGACGACGAATTCATCGGCAATAGTGCTACAGTACTGAAGTCGAAGAGAACTCACTGGTGAACTCTAAAGACAGTGGTAAGTTTAGGACTGTTTGATGTTTGATGTTGGATGCCATTTTCACCATGTAGATTAGGTTTGATTTGATTTGTTCTTGATTATGTTTGTTTGATGAGGTTAGGTTAGGGTTTTAGTTTATGAAAAAAATTTGTTTTGAAGACGATGAAGATCTTGGTTTCCGAGCCTTTTTGAACTTTTTCCGAGCCTTTTATAACAATCCCCGAGCTTTTTAAAATGTTACCTAAGCCTTTTCAAGAAAAATTCATAGGTTAATCGGTTTAGATTCTTTGAGTCTTTTTACACTAAATCCAAGCATTTAAAACAGTTATTCGAGCTTTTTAATTTTGAATCTTCGAGACTTTTACATTGTTCAAGCCTTTTAATACAAAGTTCGAGTCTTTTAATACATATTTCGAGCTTTTTAAATAGTTATCCGAGCTTTTGAATAATTTATTTTGATTATTCGAGACTTTTAAAAATGTTCGAGCCTTTTAATACACAGTTCGAGCATTTTCATACACTACCCGAGCCTTTTAATGAAGTGTTCGAGCCTTTTCATACACTGTTCGAGCATTTTCATACATTACCCGAGCCTTTTAATGAAGTATTCGAGTCTTTTCATACACTGCCCGAGCCTTTTCATACACTACTCAAGCCTTTTTAATGAAGTGTTCGAGTCTTTTCATTTGTTCTCCGAGACTTTTTATTTCTTCTCCGAGCTCGAATGCGTCTACGTAGCGCTACAAAACTAACTATCCAATAAAGATGCATTGATAATATTATGAGATTCAACATCTGTTGGAGGTCTGTTATAGAGTAGAATGAAAGAATAAAATCTCAAAAAACTTCAAGTAAAAAAAAAATGTGTAAAGTAAGGGCAATTTTGACAGTTCACCATAATATGTGTCTTTTAAATTTAATTTATTAAAACAATGTCTTTGTCACCACATCAGTTCAAAAATGTGACATTTTCTACCAATTCCACTTTACTTGACTACTAGTAATTCGATTGCACTCTTTTTCCCTTACCAAATTTTTATCTTACTGAGTTTTTCTTGGTAAGGTTTTTAATAATGCAATCATGTAATACTGAATTCTACATAAGTAAATAAAATTCATTTCTTTACCTATATATTTTTTTATCCGACTTACACTTTCACACCTTTTATTAAATAAATAAATAATTCATCATTTCATATTTTCATATATTGTTTATTTTCTTCCATCTTATAAATGTATCTATTTTTTACATTTTATTTATTAGACTAAAATAATAAATTAGATAAACAAATTACAATTAAAAATACTTAAGTTAAATTGTTAAAATAATATTACAACAGATAAATTTAATACTTTAAAATATAAATCTTAAATAATAATAAATTTAAAAAAAAAAAAAAAAAAACTTAAAACTTTAAAAAATAATTTTTGAATTGGGGCTGACCTGTTAAGGCCGCCCGGGTCGGCACGTGGGACGTGCCATACCCCTATTTCCCTTAACGTGCCATGCCTGGCACGACACAACACCTTAACGTGCCAGCACGACACGACCCGTTTAGGTGGCTATGCCTTAAGGGGTCGTGCATTAGAAGGCATGCCAGCATGTTTTGACAACTTTATCCAAACATGGGATTGGACTATCCAGTCTCATGTTGCACCAAACACAGAAAACATTATAATTAATTCAGCCCAATCAAATGTTTTAAAAATAATCAAATCCTATCTCGCTCACCAAACGCAACATATTAATATTATTCATACCCGTGAATCGTGGGCGAATACCCTTGGAAATTCATATCTGCAGGTAGATTGTTCATCCCCAGTCCCAACTATTATTACATTGGGGTTTTCTTTTGATTGTCGAGAGTGTGTATTCAATTTAGATTTGGACAAATATGAGGAGTGAAAATGGTAGGAAATAATACTCCTTTTATATTGAATTTTGAGAGTACCACTAGTTTAATAAGTTAAGTTTAAATGACAAAAATAGATTAAAATACCCTAATTTCCTTTTTTTATTAAGTTTGTGCTATTTTTTATTTTTTCAAAAACCTCCATTGATGATAAAAGACTTCCAATGGAGGTTGAACAGATCTCCAATGGGGGTCTCGATGAAGAAGATGATCAAATTTAAAAATTTCATTAATGCTCAATAAGACTAAGAAATTGCAAATATACCTAATAAGTCTTGTAAACTACCAAATAAATTTCGAAAACTACTTATTAAGTTTCGAAAACAACAAAATAAGTTTTAAAAATTAAAAAATAAGTCTCGAAAATACAAAAATAAGTCTTGAAAACACAAAAATAAGTGACTAAACACAAAAAAAAAACATACGAGAGTTATTTTTGTGAGTGTGTTTAAGGGTATTTTTGTCAGATCTACATTTTAAATGCATTTAAAACTTAAGTTATTGATAGTCTTAAAACCTACTCTTTAAAGAGTGCTATTAAATTTTCGAACTCAATACGAGAATATCATTGCTACCTTATTTAGATTTATCATGTTCATGGTTTGTGAGACTCCAGCATTTACTAGGGGCATTAAGATTTATTCGTGTGACTGAGTCACTCCTCTCAGTGTCTCAACTTGTCATCTTTCCATCAGAGTAGATTTGACGTCGCTGGTGGTATGGTTGCTGAGAGGGTTGTCATGCATGTATTATTTCTCTTGGCGGGTTTACTCTAATCACTAAAGTCACGTTTGGTTAAATGGTTGAATGGTAATTGGAATATGAATGATAATGAAATGGAATGAAAATCTGATTTCTCTGTTTGGTTGGAACTTTAGAATTAGGATCTGAATCAGTATTATTTTATTTGGTTAACAACTGAATGGAATGGAATTAATTGTATTTTGACCAAAATACCCCTAATTATAAAGCATTTATAATAACATGATATATTATGGATAATAATAATAATAAAATATAAAAGTATATATAATATTATATATATTATTATAATATATAACAAATTATACATAGATAAATATATTATTATAATATATAACATATTATATATATAATTATAATATAAAACATGTTATATATATATTATAATAATATATAACATATTATATAAAAAATATATATATATTATAATAAGATAGTATATATTACATAATAATATATATAATATAAATATTATTATATATATATATATTAATATATGTTTATATATAATATAATATTTATAATATATATTATTTATTAGTAATAATAATATTATTATATATTATATAATACGAATATTATATATTATTATATATAATATATAATATATAATATATATTTTGGATAATAATAATAAAATATAAAAGTATATATAATATATTCACTTGCTACACGAATCGACCATCTCGTCCGTCATAGATCTCCTCCTACTAAGGAGTACATACAGTCTACGGCTCTTGACAACTGCTTGGTCCCAGCCACTTTGGCTGAGCAGTATGTTGATCTCGAAATCGGTCAATCTCTGCTTGATCATTGGATCAAAGAAGGTTATTCTCACCTTCATATCGGAGCTGTCAGAATCATCCTCACTCTATATGGCAGAAAAGGTTTACTTGTTACTGCTCGTGTTGTTCTCCTTAACACCATCTACAAGGAATATGAACATGCGGTCATTGGTACTTGTCTATCCACACTCCATACTGGTAGTATATCACTCACATAGCCTCAAAATACAACTTCAGATCTTGGGAGCACCTATGCTACCAAATTCTTATATGGCAACTATCCATCACCAGATCGCCTATCGGCTTCAAGATCATGCCCTTGATCTCCCCATTCCTGGCCATAATGCTGACACCATCTTCATCAAGGCTGAACATGAAGATGAAGTTCCCACCATAATCCAGATTCCAAAACAACTGCCCTAAGACAAACTTAAAGAAATCATGCCTCTCGAATGGATCACAAAATATGAGAAGGCTTTTCAGAACACAACTTTTGTTGTTGCTTCTGACACCAAATACATCAATGAAAATGATGGCTCCATTAAGACGGTTTATAAACCTCTTTCCAACATGGGTTTTCCTTCCAGCTCCAATCCTAGTGCTCCTTATGTGTTTTAGGCACTAATGATCCAACCAGTCACTATTGAAGATGACATCTCGATCCATAGCTTTGAAGCTAGTAGATCTCCGATCTACACTGACAAAATCAATGGTCATTTCATTTGGGACGACGATCCCAACATGTACGATGCTGACTGCACCTATTGTGACTGTTTACCAGATCTCACTCCATGTAAAACTGCGCATAAACAATACAAGCCAGATGATCCAGAAAGCCCATTGATAGGTTTAAAACCTATTAAAAAGAAAGCCCTTCCAATTTATGACAGAGCTTTACAAATCCTTCGATCAGAAAGTCTTTTGCCTTTACTTGCCAATGTTACTCCATCTTTGCCTCCACCTTACCCTGCTTTATGGCTTCTAACTATGACCAAGACTTCCCTCCTCTGGAACCCACTTTAAACCCTGAATGAAATCGATTTTCCAGACCTTATATTCAAACTTCTGAAGTCTTGCCTGAAGGTTCCCTCAAACAACCTACCCAAGCTGAACAAGTTCTTAATTGACAAACTCACAATACCAAAGTGCAAAATAGAGTCCTCAACTCTATTGATCAGAAGATCGACCGAGTCACACACCATGTCTCTCGATATGAGAATCAACTCCAAAGTCTCGATACAGTCTTCCGTGACATATTTTCTGATCTTCAAACCCGGATCGCCAAACTTGACACTGATCTTCACCGTTATATCAACCATGGATATTTCGGTCCAAAATTTGATAAAAAATAAAGAGAAATCAGATGTCTCAAAGATCAATTAGAACAAATGAACAGAGACCACTCATTCTCCACTACTTCCAAATTCGTGCCAAAACCATACTCTTCTTCTCAGTCTTTGTTTTTTTCCTACATCTCCTCCACATTCTCCTCCCTTTAGACCTCTGGACACTTCTTAGTATTTCAAATCCACTGGTGAATTATTTCGCAAGTATCCTCCGTTATTCTCTCCACTTCGGAAACTTACTTTCAAGCCCTCTTCTTCCCGACAGAGAAACAAACAGCCTGCTCCACCAATTGACCCAATACTGTATACTTCTCAGCATCCCCTCCAAATTTCCAACAGATCTCTTCCATCAGACGAATCAGATATTGACACCTCGTCAAACACCTCTTCCCAGTACTCCTCTTAGTACTTCTCTGACGTTGTTGCCACAACTACCTCACAGCATTATGATTCAGCTGAAGTTGCTGATCTCCTACAAGTTTTTATGGCTTCTCAAACAGATCCACAACCGTCCACCCAAACTTATGATTCCCCTAACGAATCCTCAGCTGAACCTCCGCCTATTATTGAAGAACCGCCAGAGCATCATGTCCCCTGACAGCTTCATGGATCTAGACCTATTAATGGTCCTTGGTTTGATCTTAGAGATTCAAACCCAGACTCATGGCATAAGAAGATCTTAGAAATTAGTGTCTGGCTTGACTTCCGAATGGCTAAATCTAAACACAATCAATAAGCAATCCTCAGAGAATTCGTTTCCACATTCACCGGTTCTATTTAAGATTGGTATCAAGCCCTTAGAGAATATCGACAATTACAAATTGTATGAGCAGCCTCAACCTTTATAGTTATGGGCATCATTTTCAGAGGATTTCTTGGAGATCCTGACCAATTCTATAAGCAAGCTAGGCAAGAGTTCTTCGAGATGCGTTGTTACTTACTCAGAAAGAAAGGCATCGATTTTTATTACAAACGCATGTTTAGTAAATATCATATCCTTGGAAGTATCAATGACCAGAGTCTCAAGAATGTTTATGCGAATTCTCTCCTTGCCGAGCTCTAGGATGAATTACACAGAAAGATAGATTCCTCTGGTAGACCATTCACTAACATCATACTAGGTGAAATCCATATGTTCACCCTAAGTGCTTTGGAAAAACTTTGTGCCACTCAAAAGGTTTTCTCCAAGATGCTCAAAGAAGGAAAACGGTACGAAGTCCAATGCAAACAACTCTCGTACCAGATCAAATGCAAGTCCTCAGAACAATGCATTTGCAAGACCCAGAAAGACAAACATTTTCGGTCTACCAAGCGAAAAGGCAAGAAGAAGCTCAAATTCTTCAAGAAAAATCTCAACATGCATGGAATAAGTCTTAGAAATGTTTTATCTACGGACAAAAGGAACATTATGCAAAAAAAATGTCCTAATAAAAAGCTTAAGTCTGCAAAGTTAATCCAACAGCTAGCAGATGATGTTCCATCTGACGCCGATATTGAATCTATCTTCTCCAAACAAGATCATGCTGATGACAATACATCCTTTGTGCTATAAGTTGCAGATTTCGTCTCCACCATTTCCGACCTAGAATATTCGAGTCTTTTTGAGACTGATTCTCTTCCAGTCTCTTACAAGGTAACCTCAGTCTTCCACCAAGCGACACACTTTGACGCACAACCAGGACCTCAAGTCCCAATCCAAATACTTCATGACAAATATGCCAATCCTGTTGATGCTATTGCCTACATTGACACTGGTTCCATCACACCATGATGAATCATAAGGTTCTTCCTCCTGATGCTTGGACGTTTTATGTCCGATATTTTAAGGCTGCTGATGGAAAGATATTCACGACTAATCTGATTATAAAAGCTACGATTGGTCTCAAGATATTCCCATCATATACCATTTGGACACGTGTCATTGGAACCCCACTTCCTGACAAAGATATCCTCATTGGTTGTGATGTTTATTGTCAATTCAAGTCTCTTCGGATCCTCCCCATTGGAATCAAATACAAAAGAACATTCAAAGCATTCTCTAGTATTCCAAAGATCTTTCCCTTATCTGACATCCAACCCTCTTTCCAGATAATCCAACATAAGATCTTACAATTCTATACTAACAGTCATGCTGATTTCCATCATCCAAATCCTTTATGGAAAAATCCAGATTTCTTTATTAAGCTTCCTTTTAAGCTCAATGAAGATATCAACCCGACAAAGGCCTCTTATTCTGGAATGTCTCATTCCGACCTTCATATGGCCAATGTTGAATGTGATGAACTACTCAAGCAAGGACTCATTGAACCTACCATTTCGACCTGGGCAAGTCAAGCTTTTTATGTTGACCAACGAGCTGAACAACTTCGGGGAAAAAAAAGATTAGTCATTGATTACAAACCCCTCAATCTCTTTCTTAGGGATGACAAATTTCCAATTCCCAAGACCAATACCTTGTTTACCCAACTCCCTGGTGCTACCGTCTTCTCTAAGTTTGATCTCAAAGGAGATTTCTGGGAAATTGGTATTCATCTAGATAATAGGTACAAAACCGCGTTTTGTCTTCCTAATGCCCAGTACCAATGGACAGTTTACTCTTTGGCCTCAAAACTGCCCCTTCATTATTCCAGAAGGCCATCACTAGGATCTTCCATCCTATTCTCCATTCTGTCCTGATTTACATCGATGATATCTTATTGTTATCCTCTGATGAAGATTCCCACAACCATCTCATTCATCAATTCTATGGTCTGATCAACCAATACGGTATCATGCTCTCTGACAAAAAGAGTTCAATAGGACAAACAGATATCGATTTCGTGGACATGCACATTTCAAATGGAAAATACCATCCAGGCCCTCATATAGCCAGCCAACTATTAGAATTCCCTGATTCCAATTTGACTACAAAGTAAGTTCAACAATTTCTTGGTATAGTCAACTTTATCAGAGATTTCCTACCACCGCTATATAGATTATATATAATAATAATATAATATATATTATATTATATATATTATATATTATATATTATATTAAACTGAATGGAGACGGTTCAAGGCTCTCTGCCACCTGCCATGGTATCAGAGCCTTTTACCTGGAGTCCATGTATAAGAGTTAGACTGTTTTGATTCAAATAGAGCTAATATTGAAGAAAGGAACTCTCAGCTTATGAATTCAAATATTTCTTCCACTTGTACTACTTTAGACCTTGTTAGACTCTCTTCTTATATCTCTCTCCCTTCCGCTGTTAGACATACTCAATCATCTAAAATACAGAACCTTGTCAAATACACCCATATTCCAGATTTTGCCCAAATTCATGAAACTTCCTTACCCCTGTTGAACCCTTAAACTATCTTTCAAGCTTAATGAAAATGTTAATCCTACAAAAGCATCCCACACACGCATGTCACCTTTAGATCTCAAATTGGTAAATGAAGAGTGCGATGAACTACTTATACAAGGATTGACTGAGCCCACGTCCTCACCTTGGGCGTGTCAAGCCTTTTATGTTGAAAAACGCTCAGAGCTTGTCAGATGAAAGAAAAGATTAGTCATTGACTATAAACCCCTCAACGACTTCCTCAGAGATGATAAGTTTCCAGTTCCTAGAACTAACACGCTGTTCTCACAGCTTTCTGGAGCCTCTATCTTTTCAAAGTTTGACCTCAAAGGAGCATTTTGGCAAATAGGAATTCATCCAAATGACAGATACAAAACTGCATTCTGTCTTCCCAATGCCAATATCAATGGACTGTTTTACTGTTCGGTTTAAAAACTGCCCCTTCATTGTTCCAAAAGGCGATCACCAGAATTTTTCACCCTCTCTTACATTCGGCCCTACTTTACATTGATGATATTTTATTATTCTCTCTTGATGAGGATTCTCACAACAAACTCCTCTATCAGTTCCATTAGTTGGTTGATCGATATGGTATCATGCTCTCGGACAGAAAAGCGTCATAGGACGCATAGACATATACTTTCTTGGAATGCATATTTCTAACGGTCAATACCGTTCTGGTCCTCACCTAGCATGCCAACTGTTAGATTTTCTTGATTCAAACTTAACTCCAAAACAAATTCAACAGTTCCTTGGTGTATTCAATTTTATCAAAGATTTTCTACCACAAGTGAATCACTATACATCAGTCCTTTCAGCTCTTTTGAAAAAGAATCTTCCTCCTTAGGGCACGTGTCACACAGATGTTGTGTCTAAGCTAAATGAGATTCCCAATCTCTTCCAGCCCTCACCATCCCATCCACTGGCCAGCTCATCCTCTAGACTGACGCTAGTGACACCTTTTGGGGGGCCATCCTGATTGAAGAAAGAGATGGACAAAAGAGATATTATGGTCTTGCAAGTGGTCAATTCAAAGATGCTCAGCAGCACTACCATACTATCTACAAAGAGATTCTTACAGTTAAATATGGGATTCAAAAGTTTGATTTCCATATTAGAACAAAGAACTTTATCGTTGAAATGGACAACTCATCATTCCTAAAAATTCTCTAGTTTCGCAACAAGATTCCTCTCAATCCTCAATTGCTGAGATTGAAAGATTGGTTTTCCAGATATGACTTTATTGTTAAGCACGTGAAAGACCAATATAATATAATTGCAGACATGCTCTCTAGACCACCACCAGTTCATATCATTACCTCATGCGGTCTCATACCACTCATCTTTATGGCCACCTCAGCATCCTTCTCCTCATCGTCATCACCAACTCTTCCTGAAAAGTCTTTCCCTCCAGAACTTATGGAAATGATTCCACCAGGCCAACAGCCTTCTCTTGCTCGTATTCAAGAATTTTCTCAGTCCCATTTACCAACCTATTTGGCTTAGATCCAAGTGCAAGATCTCAGATCCAAGTGCAAGATGTTCGTCATAGCTTTTCTTAATCCTTTCCTAATGCCACCCTGTTATTATTTCACACCTCATGTTCTATGGTTTCTCTGGTGTCTCTCTGTTCTTCACCATCATGCCATAGTTTTTCCTCTCCAAGCTATGTATGTCTAGCTCAATGATCCTTCCCAAGAAAATTCCTTTTTGTTAACCTACTGGAAGTCTGAACTCACCAAGCTTATGGGACAGTATAACTTATGGAAACTGGACTATGCATCTGCATCGTCAGTCTCTTGTATCTGGATTCTTCACAGGCCTTACTGGTTCAACCCTCATAAGAGACTTCTCTGGTCCCCAAACATCAGTTACGAATGGCATACTACTTATGACTACCCAAAGTCTTATCCAGAGAATCTCCTGATATCCTTACTCAATTTCTTTTACGATGTCAATGGTGTTCCTCTTCATGAACATTTCATCCTCCTAGAGATACCTAGAGACTCTTCATAAAGTTGGCACCCTTTTCAAGAATCCAACATAATCTGCTCACAAGACCCCATGGTACTTGACACCTGGCCCTAAACTATATGTAGAGCCTAGGACTTAAACGATAAAGATCATGCCTACTGCAACTTGAGTAGCCCGTGACCTTATCAGCATCCTGTGCACTTTATTTATTTACTTTAATAATTGTGTTATTATTGTGTTCTCGTGACATATCCACTTTTATTATTAGCTTTATGCTGTCGGCCACTTGTTAGGCCCATTTTTATCTTTGTAATAATGATCCTTATTTTGTCTGCCAGCTGTATGACATGTGTCTATTTCATTCTTTGGTTGTTTCTCCCCTCTCACTCTATATAAAGAGAGGCTCTCTCATTGTAAGAATCAATCGAACAATAATAAGAAAAATCTTATGTGTAAACAAACTCTCATGGCTTTCTAAACAATTCCTTCTTCTCTTTAATATTTCTATATGAGATAACAAACGGTCTGTAATAATCCAAATATGCTCTGTGCTTGCCTCTAGTTTAGGATCATGATTCTTTGGCTTAAGTTCTTTGTCTGTCTCAAGTCAGTTACACTGTGAGTATCCTGCTTAGGCTATGGGTTACCGCTTTCGAGAGAAAGCACTAAACTGAATGGAGACGGTTCAAGGCTCCCTACCACCCACCATGGTATCCGGACAGTAACAGGTAAACCTTTCCTACCATGTAAGGTAAGAATGATTCGGACAACACCAATGTGTAAGTGAGAGTATCCTTCTTTGATCTAGTGATCAATCAGTGGTTGACCTATTTCAAGGTCAACATACTGCTCAACAGCAATGGCTAGAACTAAGCAGTTGTCAAGAGCTGTTGACTAGATGTATTCTTTAATTGGAGGGGATCTGTGATGAACAAGGTGTTGAATTCTTGTAGCAAGAGATCTGATTCTTTTGAAGATAGTATAATCAACATGGGTAAGGAAGTTTCATGAATTTAGGCAGAATTTGGAATATGGGTGTATTCGACAAGGTTCTGTATTTTAGAGGATTGAGTATGTCTAATAGCGGAAGGAAGAGAGATAGAAGAAGAGAGTCTAACAAGGTCTAAAGTAGCAGAAATGGAAGAAATATTTGAATTTGCCATAAGCTGAGAGTTCATTCCTTCAATATTAGCTCTATTTGAATCAAAACAATATAACTCTTATACCTGGACTTTAGGTAAGAGGCTCTGATATCACATTCTTGGTGGTATCAATGACCAAAGGATAAACTGAGGAGGAATAGAGAATGAGTGATCTTTGTCCATTTGTTCCAGTTTTTCCTTAAGACGTCTGATTTCTCTTTCTTTCTTATCAAATTCTGGTCCGAAATATCCATGGTTAATGTACCGGTGAAGATCGGCGTCAAGCTTGGCTATCCTAGATTAGAGGTCAAAAAACATGTCTCTGAAGACCACATCGAGACTTTGGAGCTGATTCTTATGTCGGGAGACATGATGAGTGACCCGGTCAATCTTCTGATCAATAGAGCTGAGGACTCTATTTTGAATTTTGGCGTTGTGAGATTGCCATTTGAGAACTTGCTCAGCTTGGGTTGATTGTTTCAGAGAGCCATCAGGCAAGACTTCAGTGGTCTACACAAAGGGTCTGGAAAACCGGTTCATTTCAAGATTTGAAGTGGGTTCCAAAGGAGGGAAATCCTGGTCATAATTGGAAGCCATATAGCAAGGTATAGGTAAAGAAGGAACATGAGAGTTATTTTCCATAGGTAAGAGGCTTTTGGATCGTTTGATTTTTAAGGCTTTGTCATAGATTTGAAGTGGCTTATTTGTGATAGGTCGTAAACATATCCAAGGGCTGTTTGGGTCATCAGACTTGCGTGATTTGCGCAAGGGTTTGCAAGAGACAAGATATTTCCTTATACAGTCATGGCAGGTGCAATCAGCATCACACATGTTGGGATCAACACCCTAAATGAAATGACCATTGATCTTGTCAGTATAAATCGTAGATCCATTAGCTTCAAAGCTATGGATCGGGGTGTCATCTTCTGTGGTGACTGGACTAATCATGAGCGCTTGAAAGACTGGAGGAGCATTGGTGCGGAAGGAAGATCCAATGTCTGAGATAAACTCATAAACCGTCTTTATAGAGCCATCATCTTCCTTGATATAGTTTGTGTCAGAAGCAACAATGGGAGTAGTGTTCTGGAAAGCTTTTTCATAGTTGGTGATCCATTCAAGAGGCATGATCTCAGTGAGCTTGTCTCTAGGCAGTTGTTTGGGAATCTGGATAATGGTGGGAACCTTATCTTCCATTTCTGCCTTGATAAAAATTGTATCCCAAATGGGACCGGGGATAGGAAGATCAAGAGCATGATCTTGAAGCCGGTAGGCGATCTGATGTTGGAGAGTCGCCATGTATGAGTTTGGTAGCATGGGTGCTCTCAAGACTTGAAGCTGTATTTTCAGGCAATTATGGAGATTGGCATCTCGTAACGGGATGATGAAATTGAGGTAGTATATGAGGGATATACTACAAGCATGAAGAGTGGACAAACACGTACCAATAACTGTGTGCTCGTAATCTTTATAGATGGTATTGAGAAGAGCAACACGGGCAGTAACAGCTGTACCAATGTATTAAGAATGATTCGGACAGCACCAATGTGTAAGTGAGAGTATCCTACTTTGATCCAATGATTAATCAGTGGTTGACCTATTTCAAGGTCAACATACTGCTCACCAGTATTGGCTAGAACTAAGCAGTTGTCAAGGGCTGTTGACTGGATGTATTCTTTAATTGGAGGGGATCTGTGATGAACAAGGTGTTGAATTCTTATAGCAAGAGATCTGGTTCTTTTAAAGATAGTATAAGGGTTCAACATGGGTAAGGAAGTTTCATGAATTTGGGCAGAATTTGGAATATGGGTGTATTCGACAAGGTTCTGTATTTTAGAGGATTGAGTACCTCTAATAGTGGAAGGGAGAGAGATAGAAGAAAAGAGTCTAACAAGGTCTAAGGTAGCAAAAGTGAAAGAAATATTTGAATTTGCCATAAGTTGAGAGTTCCTTCCTTCAATATTAGCTCTATTTGAATCAAAATAGTCTAACTCTTATACCTGGACTCCAGGTAAGAGGCTTTGATACCATGGCGGGTGGTAGGGAGCCTTGAACCGTCTTCATTCAGTTTAGTGCTTTCTCTTTAAAGCGGTAACCCATAGCCTAAGTGGGATACTCATAGTGTAACTGACTTGAGACAGACAAGGACCTTAAGTCAAAGAATCAAAATTCTATTTCTGATGTGCAGGATCCTCAACTAGAGGTAATCACAGAGCATACTTGGATTATTACATACCGTTTGTTATTTCATAGAGAAATATTGAAGAGAATGATGAATTGTTTGGAAAGCCATGAGAGTTTGTTTACACACAAGATTTTTCTTATTATTGTTCGATTGATTCTTACAACGAGAGAGCCTTTCCTTATATAGAGGGAGAGGGGAGAAACAACCAGAGAATGAAATAGACACATGCCATACAGCTGGCAGATAGGATAAGGATCATTTTTACAAAGATAAAAGCAGGCCTAACAGGTGGCCGACAACATAAAGCTAATAATACAAGTGGAAATGTCACGAGAACACAGTATAAACACAATTATTAAAGTAGATGAGTAAAGTGCATATGATGCTGATAAGGACACAGGCTACCCAAGTTGCAGTTGGCATGATCCTTATCATCTGAGTCCCGGGCTCCACAGATAGTGCAGGGTTATGTGTCAAGTACCATGAGGTCTTGTGAGCAGATTAGGTCGAATTCTTGAAAAGGGTGCCAACTTCATAAAGAGTCTCTAGGTATCTCTAAGAGGATGAAATGTTCATGAGGAGGAACACCATTGACATCGTAAAGGAAATTGAGCAAGGATATCTGGAGATTCTTTGGATAATACTTTGGGTAGTCATAAGTAGTATGGTAGGGTTGACGAGGCTATGGCGGGTGCCTTGTGCTTGGATCTAAGCCAAATAGGTTAGTAGATGGGATTGAGCAAATTCTTGAATACGAGCAAAAGAAAGTTGTTGGGCTGGTGGAATCATTTTCATAAGTTCCGGTGGGAAAGACTTCTCAGGGAGAGTTGGTGATGATGATGATGAAGAGTTGGCCATGAAAATGAGTGGTATGGGACCGTAGGAGGTAATGAAATGAACTGGTGGTGGTCGAGAGAGCATGTCTACAATTATATTATGTTGGCCTTTCACGTGCTTAACAGTAAAGTTATATCTGGAAAACTAATCTTTCAATCTTAACAGTTAAGGATTGAGAGGAATCTTGTTGCGAAACTCGAGAATTTTTAGAAATGATGAGTTGTCAATTTCAATGATAAAGTTCTTTGTCCTGAGATGGAAATCAAACTTTTGAATTCCATATTTGATCGTAAGAATCTCTTTGTAGATAGTGTGGTAGTGCTGCTGGGCATCTTTGAATTGGCCACTTGTATGATCCCAGTATCTTTTTTGTCCATCTCTTTTTTCAATCAAGATGGCCTTCAAAAAGGTGTCATTAGCGTCAGTTTGGAGGATGAGCTGGCCAGTGGATGGGATGGTGAGGGCTAGAGGAGATTAGCAATCTCTTTTAGCTTTGACACAACATCTGTGTGATACGTGCCCCAAGAAGGAGGATTCCTTTTCAAAACGGCTGAAAGGATTGATGTATAACAATTCACTTGTGGTGGAAAATCTCTGATAAAATTGATTACACAAAAGAACTATTGAATTTGTTTTGGAGTCAAGTTTGAATCAAGAAAATCTAATAACTGATGTGCTAGGTGAGGATCAGGACAGTATTAACCTTTAGAAATATGCATTCCAAGAAAGTCTATGTCTGTGCGTCCTATGACGCTTTTCCTATCCGAGAGCATAATACCGTATCGATCAACCAACTCATGGAACTGATGAAGGAGTTTGTTGTGAGAATCTTCATCAGGAGAGAATAATAAAATATCATCAATATAGTGATGGCCTTTTGGAACAATGAAGGGGCGGTTTTTAAACCGAACGGTAAGACAATCCATTGCATTGGGAAGACAGAATGCGGTTTTATATCTATCATCTGGATGAATTCCTATTTGCCAAAATGCTCATTTGAGGTCAAACTTTGAAAAGATAGAGGCTATAGGAAGCTGTGAGAACAGCGTGTTAGTTCTAGGAACTGAAAACTTATCATCTCTGAGGAAACAGTTGAGGGGTTTATAGTTAATAACTAATCTTTTCTTTCCTCTAACAAGTTATGAGCGTTTTTCAACATAAAAGGCTTGACACGCCCAAGGTGAGGACGTGGGCTCAATTAATCCTTGTTGAAGTAGTTCATCGCACTCTTCATTTGCCAATTTGAGGTCTGAAGGTGACATGTCTGAGTAGGATGCTTTTGTAGGATTAACATCTTTATTAAGCTTGAAAGGTAGCTTAATAAAGAAGTCTAGGTTTTTCCATAAGGGCCTATGGTGGTGGAAATCTGCATGGCTATTGGCACATAACTGTAGTAGCCTTTGCTGAATTTGTTGGAACGAGGATTGCATCTTAGACAATGGGAAGATTTTGGGAATGCTAGAGAAGGTTTTAAAATTTCTTTTGTATCTGATCCCATTGGAAAGAATCCGGAGAAATTTACACAGGCAATAGACATCCCAACCGATTAGGATATCGTTACCGGTAAAGGAGTTCCAACGACGCGAGTCCAAATGGTGTATGATGGGAAAATCTTGAGAATCAGATTATATATATTTTTATATCGTTATATATATTATATAATATATATATTTATATATCATTTATATAATATATAATGATAATATACTATTTTTGGAAAAGAGGATGTCTTTGGAATGTAGTTTGTACATATGAGGGTTTTTATGGAATAAATTTTTAAGTTTGGAATGGAATGTGCATTCCATTGGTCTTTGGATGGAATGCTCATTCCACCAAAATAGTGGAATTACCATTCCAATGAGATGTCCATTCCATTGGATTTTAACCAATCAAACATATGAAATAAATTCCATTTTTACCCATTCCAGCCAACCAAACGCCACCTAAAGGATGATCTACTTCGATGGAATAGCTGTACAACGATTCTCAAAGATTAGACACATAAATTTGTGATATTAATTGCAAAAACTGCAAAGTTGTAACACAAATTTTGTGACTCACCTGTGAAATTGAATCCTATATTTTGAAATTTTGTGGGATTGCAAAATATGCATTGCTAGATTTGAAATAGATTGTACAAAAATATTTTTTAATCGGTAGAACTTTCTAATCCAATGCAAGCTTTTTGATCTCACAAAACCGGTTTTTGTTTTCTTAAAAAAACCCGGTCGGACCAGCCACCTAACTGACCCGAAACCTTGAAACCAGGTAAAACCCGGTTAAAACAGGTGGCACTTGGCAGCCTAACCCAACCCAACCCAACTCAAACGAAACAAAAGAATCGCAAACATAAAACGCGCAGTATTATTTTGTTGGCGGAGGAAGTAGCTTCCAGAACAAACGTTAACCTCACAACGTACGCCTCTTCTCTTCACTGAAGAAGGAGCACAAACCCTAGCTTCCGCACAGAATATCGCAGACTCATCACTATGGGTGTGTTTTAATGCTATTCTCTCTCTCTCTCTCTCTCTCTCTCTCTCTCTCTCTCTCTCTCTCTCTATGCGTTTCACTTTTCTGATTATTCTCTGTTGTTGCGTAGTCTGTTAAATTGTTGAATTGTGGTTTTCTTTTTGGAATTTTGCGTCGGATCTACCGGTTTCTAGTCGATTCGGTTTTGAATTTTTATGTTCTGATCTGATATCTGTTTTAGTGTTCGTATCCAATTTCAGTTAGTTTTAAGAAACTTTTTTAGTTGATTATCTTGAAATTTTAGTGCTATTTTTTTTGTTATTGGCTTATTGCCATGCTTATGTTATCTGTTTTTGTTAGCTTCTGAGAAAGTCAGGTAAGTATGATAATGAGCAGTCAATCTTTATGTATTTATTATCTTATGCTGTTTTTGGAGACGTTGGCGATGTATATTTTTGTTTGGGATTTGAATTCTTTGTTTGTTTGAGTGGGGTTTGGCTGAGCAGAATGATACTGATATGAAGTACATTTTAATAGTTGAATGGTGGCTTTTTTGTTTTGGGTGATTGATTTGTAATTAATTGGATGTCATTAATATTTGTTTAAACCGTGTTTTTTGCCTTTTCAACCTGTTATCATATGGAGTGTCATGCCGAAGACCTAAGACAGCGTGGAATATTAAGAATTGATGTAATTAACTTGTATGAACTTCTTTCTGTTTGAATTCGTAGATATTGAGGAGGATATTCGCTCGTTGCAGCTTGATTCAGCAGGTAGTATTAGTAGGATTCGCTATAGTATATTTCAAGTTAGGGTTGAGTTTTGTTTCCACTGTTTTCCTTTTTTACTTTTTGTTGAATACATGTATTGAATCTTAGCAGAGGAGAATAATGGGATGGTCAATCCAGAAGATGCCAAGCAGGAAGAAGTTGAGATGTTGGATAAGATGGCGGAAGGTTGGTAGGATCATTGGATCTTGTTTGAATATTTTTTTGTCAATATGTAAATGTCAAAAAAGTAAATAAACATGTTTGCATGCTTGACCGAGCGTCTAGCTTGTTAAGCCTATTTATTACCTAAATTTTACTTAAATTGCAATTATGACCATCATTGTGTATAAAATGAGATACTATAAATTCTTAAATAAGTCAGATATGGTTGGTATTTTGAAATGGCAAAGTTTTCAAACTAATTACTTGTTACTAACTGTACAATCGAAACATTTGTTGTTTTGTTGTAACATGATACAATTATTTTTTAGCATTTTTATAGCTTCTTTTTTTTTTCTCCATCTTTCACAATCTATCTTTTTACGTAAATAACTGACCAACTTCCCTTACAAACTAAGGACAAAGCTTAACAGCTTTCTTTAAGATGGAAATGATTTTATTCAACCTTTTGCATGTTGTCTATTTCTTGCGATTGAAAAATATATGGATACCATCTGTCATTTGAGTTTTTGTACTGTAAACATCTTCTCGAAAACTATTGGTGTTTCAGATCCAAAGGATGAGGTGCATACAGTCTCAGAGCCAGTTCATGCCGAGCCAAAAGGTTCTTTAGAATTTTGCTTTGATTGGTTTTTGTTTTATGATGTTCTGTTCTATTGCTCTTTGCTAGTTTATTACTTCTTAGACCAGTCTTTCTTCTTTTCATAATCATTCTTTCTTGATGATATCAGATTAAATCAGGAGATGAATTATATTTTATGATATCATCTCAGTTCTTGAAATTATTTGTTGAGTTTCTGGGCTTAAAGTTAATTTGTTGAAGGAATAATTGCTGGAGGATACACTGAATTTCTTAGTTGTGGAGAGTGGGTTGAAGGCTTATGAAATTATTGGGTCTGCCTTTAGACGAAAATCCAGTAGCATAGACCTTTTGGGATTGAATAATGGAGAAAGTGGAGGAAAGATTTGGAGGGCTAGAAAAGGGATTTTAACTTAAAAGGTGGAAGATGTGCTCTGATTTAATTATTTTGGCATGTATTTATTATCCCTTTCTATGTTGAGAAGCTTGTGATATATTTTTAATTGGAAGGACTTGAAGAAGAGAGAGATCATTTGGTGAAACTTCAGTTTTGTTTTAAGCACGAGTTAGGAATGCATAATCTAATAAATAATCTTTTAGCCTTTTTAGGCAAATGATTGGAAAATTCCTCTGGAGGACTATCTTTGCATTTTGCACTACATTCTTTGAAGTGTGTGTCCATTTGAATGATTGAAGTTCCAGCATAGTTGTTAGGGGCTCAGTTTTCATTCTTGGACTGTTGGACATATGGGATTTACCGTCATGCTCTTGTTTTCTGTGTATACAGGCTTGATGATCTGATAATGCCTCTATTGTTATATTTTAATTGATAGATAGAGGGTTCTTTACCTCTGTATGATTCGGTATGAACCCACATCAAAGATACGGAAGGCTGTTTCTATTGCTCCTTGAAAGAACAATGGAGATAACCTTCAAAAAGGTAGACCATATATTTTGCTTGTTTTCTCAAGTGGTATGTTAAGTGCAAGAATGGAGCTGAGAGCATAGCCTTCTAGATGAAAATACATCATAATCTCTTTTTGGAAGTCAATCTGAAATAGCTTATTCTGGATGTGTGTGCTCTTGCTCATTAAGGATCATTGTGTTGCTTTCGTTAAAGGGAAGAATGTTACTATTCGGTAGAACTGTTTCTTGAATTGCTTGGTTGGAAATGAATAGGAGGATGAACTTATTTGTTGGGAGGAATTAATGTTCGCATTGGATAAAGTTGAATCTCGAGTATCTTTGTGATCTGCCTCTTTTTTTTTCCTTTTTTTTCCTTTTTTTGAAGACGGGTGAACTCTATTTTTCATTGTCTTTAAATCTCTTAATTCCATTTATTTTAGAATTTCCTTATGTTTCTTACACCAAAAAAAATCATTCTCCCAGATTCATCGTTTTATGTGGTTTTGCAGCAAAAGAGAAGGAAGTATCTGCAGCAGAAAATCTTGAATCAGTGAAAAAGGCAGAAGAAAATGTGAAGCGGCACTTGAATGTGGTGTTTATTGGTCATGTCGGTAAGTTGATCTACTTCACGGTTTTATTTTGATAGGAAATATATTTAATGATTGATTATATGGTTTGTTTGATGTAGATTGTCCAATATGTCCTAGACACGGACAGTATGAATAAATTAGTTGTCAAATACTAATCTGTACATGATCTACTAATGATACAGCTCAATTTCATGACGTATCACATATGATTGGCCTTCATTCTATGTGTTTTGTACCTTCTAAATAAAATTAAGCATTCTTAGGTAACACGAATTTGAATGATGGATAATTGGGTTTCCATATTTCCATACTGATTTCAAATGTTTTAGGGGTCTAAAATTTTCTTAAGTGAACCTACTGCCTGGAATTTTTTATTTTAAGGAGAAATCTTGTGGAATTACTTTTATTGTATTTTTTAGTGAAGAAACTTGTCTTGTCAAAAATTGTACCAGATCTTATGAAATGTAAGTATGTAACATATCTTAGACTTCTTAGTGCAGATATTCAAAGATGGAAATTAATTGGAGCTGGTGTTTTGTCTCTGTCATCTTCTGTGCGATAATTGCTATTTGAACTCTGCTGAATCACTTTTAATTTTTTCAATTGGGTCTCTTTTCTTGTGTTATATTTTTTGGTTCTATGAAGGACTTTTGGAGACTGGAGAATGGATTGTTTGACATTGTTCTCACTTTTTTCATGTTAATTTCTAATGCTGTTCTTTACATTTGTCAATTTTCTAGTAGAATAACTTAGATGTGGTTAGTCCATCCCATAGATTGTTACACATGGATAATTAATTCTCAATCTTTGATCAATATATTTAACATGTCTTGTGTTTGGGTTGCAGATGCTGGTAAGTCTACAACAGGAGGCCAAATACTTTTCCTTAGTGGTCAGGTTGATGACCGTACAATCCAAAAATATGAGAAAGAAGCAAAGGACAAAAGTAGAGAAAGCTGGTGAGATTTCATTTTGGCTTTTTTCCCTGGAAGCAGACGAGATGAAAATTGAGTTTTGTTCTTATTATATTTTGTAACAATCACTATACTGTTTTCTGTCAATCCACATTGATTATATCATTCCTTGGATTAGCTTGGTTTTTATGCATGCATTCTGATTTACCGACAATGGCAGCTGAGTAGGTAGTCTGTTATATCATCATAATAGTTAAAAAGTTTGAATCTGTCCCATGTTATGTGAGGATAAGCAAGTAAATATTGTATGACAACATAGTTCAAGAATGGTAGGCATGATATTGGATATAATAGCCTGTGCAACAATTAGCTTCTGGCCCTGATAGTATTACTTGTGGATGACATGCAAGTGATAATGTGAACCAAACTACATGATGCTCTGAATCAAGAGACAATGATGTTTAGAATATGCTAAATGCGAACAACGAACTGGGGATTATATCTTATCTTATTCTATTGATGTAAACCAACGTGATCTAGATGTAAAGTGTAAACAACATAGGTGTTGTTTGATGATTTTTGATTTCCCAAATATTTTTCTTAGTATTTTCTATAGAGTAATGCTAAACATCCCAACTCTATATTCCAACTTGCATCCCAACCACTGATGTGTCAACACTTGCCACATCTCATGTGAATTAAATCGACACATCAAAGGTTGGGATTTGAGTTGGGATATCTAGCATTACTCTTTTCACTATCAATATCAAGCATACTAACCTTTTAAGGATACTAATTTTAATTGTCCTTTTTATTCTTCTGTTAAATGCGCTTCTACTTGCTCTTAAATCATAATTCTGCTTGTATGCCTGAATGATCTTGGAAATTATACATCTGCTTTGCAGATTTAGACTAAATTTTTTTCATTCTTTTCGATGAGGGTTCTTTCTGTTGCTATATGATTCTTTTCAGCTAACTTATTTTGTTGCTATATGGCGAAATATTTTGCGGTCAATCTTCTATTTTACAATATTTAATTTTCCCTCTTATTTCGTGCTCTTTTGGAATGTATTTTGTTAACCATTACCATTTATATGTGCTAGGTATATGGCATACATTATGGACACTAATGAAGAGGAGAGGGTCAAGGTACTCCTTATTATGATTATAAAGTTAGCCATTTTAAAGGCTATAATACTGTTATTATTTGGCATGAAAGTTCACATTTGCTTTTTTCTATTATTTGATTGGTACATATGCCTGCAAATATATTGAATTAATCAACTTAATAATTTAATCAAGTGTGTAATGTTGGCTGTAGGGTAAAACGGTGGAAGTTGGAAGAGCACACTTTGAAACCGAGACAACGAGATTTACTATTTTGGATGCACCGGTGAGGAACTCGTGTGTGGAATTGTTGTTTTTGTTTTATTTCATTGTTACTGGTATTTATCAGTAAGATGGGATCATTAAGGTCCCAACTTTATGATGTTGCAAGCTTCACGTATTTGAACTACTTATCAACACTTCTTGCCATTATCCTTCAAAAGTTTGAACACCCTTCCAAGCACGCCTTTAAGGTTCTATGAGTTTAATTTACTGAGTTTCACCTTTGGATCCACTGATCCAGTAGTATACAGGCAGGCATTACACTTGAATCATTATTTTTAGTAAATAGACAATTTTCTGGGATATTTTGTTCCCAAATTTGGCTGAGGAACTATTTTCCGAGTTGCTTTTATTAATGTTTCAGGGTCACAAGAGTTATGTACCAAATATGATCAGTGGAGCATCTCAAGCTGATATTGGTGTACTGGTAAGTTGGTTCTGTGATATTTTATTTATTTGCATTATTGTTTGTGAACCTGCACTTTGAATTAACAACTGAATTTTTTTTCTTTCTGGATCTTGGTCACACTTTAATTCAGGTGATATCTGCTCGAAAAGGGGAATTTGAAACTGGATATGAAAGAGGTGGGCAGACCCGTGAACATGTTCTGCTTGCAAAAACCTTGGGTGTGTCAAAGCTGCTCCTTGTTGTAAACAAAATGGATGATCCTACTGTGAACTGGTCAAAAGAAAGGTATTCACCTGGCTAAAAAGACTGAGGAGATATTTTTCTTTTTGTCTAGTTTGTTCTTCACCTTGCCCTTTTCCCAGGTATGATGAAATTGAATCAAAGATGATACCATTTCTGAAGGCTTCTGGCTACAACGTGAAGAAAGGTACTCTATCATTGGTTTCTTGAAAATTTTGTTAGAAATAATTTATTTATCGCTTTAGAATTTTACAAATGATTTTGTTTTTAATAGTTATTTTATAATAGAAATATATGGGAACAACTCTCTAAAATTTCAAATTGTTTAGTGATCGTCCTAGTTAGGATTTCTTGGGAATTTTGAGATTGTATGTTAGAATTTATGTTTGATTATCCATCTTCTATATGTTTTAGTGTCTCTGTGTCTACTGTATCTCTTAATGAGTATCCAGCCTTTGGAGAAAATATTTTATTGAGGTAAACTACCTTCTTTTTCTTTTGTGAATAAGAAAAAGAGATTGCCCTCGGGAATTTTTCAAAATTTATCAGTAAGTTTTTTCACCATATAAATGACTTGGTCAAGTTAAATTTTTTTATTAAAATAAATTTTATAGCCTTAATTGGGATATTAGATTGTAGTCTGTAGATAACGTGTTTTAGTTGGCTTACACTTAACTTCTGTGGTCCTAGGATCAAGCGTTAGATTCTTGTTTATTAAAAAACAGAAGGCAATGTTTGAGTATGGGATGGGTTCCTTTATTGCTTGGCCAAGAAAAAAAAGAGCAACATCATCTTGAGTCACCAGTAAAAAATGGGAAACATATGTAGTTAGTTTATTTGGAAGATACTATGTCAAGGACTGTCAATACTCAAATTTTTTCACATGTGAAGGTGTAAATAATTTTTTCAAATTTAGTCCAAGTTTTGGATGACAGATTCACAGCTGGGGTATTTTCCCAAGCGAGGAAAATACCATTCCAATTGTAATGTTCATATATTCTCTTGCTTTTTGCTGTAACTTTCTAAATTCTTAATAACTTGTTTACTCTTATTTTGTAGGTGAATCAATAATAATTTTTTATCCAGATTATCAGTATCTTAATTTCTAATTTTGCATTTTGGAACTCTATTATGTCAGTCAATTGATATTTGGTTGATCTCTCCTGGCATGTTCTTGTTTTCAACAACTTTGTAACATTATGTGGCTTGGTGAAAACTTTTAGCATTGGATGACTCACAAATTTGATAGCTATAAATTCAATCCAAACCTACCCTAGGTTGGAAAGAATAATTAAATTGGAATTGTTGGTTGCTTTGCATATGAGGTCATATACTTAGTTTTTCTTGTGTAATTTTGTAATCATTACCATGTTACTCTGAATTGTGTTGTACTGAGGAATCCCTGGTAAGAATTTAGCACGATTTTAGAACGGCAAAATCTTAGCAATTTGTTATATATATCAACATTTTATCTGTATTTTTTGGCTGTAATTATTCCTTCTTTAAACATGCAGATGTCCAGTTTCTGCCACTTTCTGGCTTGATGGGTACAAACATGCAAACAAGAGTGGACAAAAACACGTGTCCATGGTGGAATGGTCCCTGTCTTTTTGAAGCTCTTGATGCCATTGAAGTTCCTCTGCGAGATCCTAATGGTCCATTTAGGTATGCAACAATCTGTGATAATTATAAATTTTTCCTTCTCTCTTTTTCTTTTTTCAACTGGGTATTGATGTTGCTTAAGTTAGCAAAGGTTTCCTTGTGTATAAAACTTTTGATTTTCAGCATGTTTACCATAGCATTCTGCAGTGCAGAGAGAGCTAGCTTTTATCATCAATTTTAATATTTGATAATATTAATGAGTAACGTCATGTTCTTCTGAAATGATTTGTCTTTTCTTTCAACATTGGACAATATCTTCTGTTATACTGTTAATTCGGTGTTATATATTTAATTGTAGGATGCCTTTATTTGACAAATTCAAAGACATGGGAACTGTTGTTATGGGAAAGGTAGAATCTGGTAGTGTGCGTGAGGGTGATTCCTTGTTGGTCATGCCAAATAAGGTGCTTTCTTTGTACTGTATTCTTGTTTCGAAATGTTTTATTTATTTGCTTATTTTTATATCTACATTTGTTGATAGTGACTGAGAATCTGATCCATTAATCTGCAGGCTCATGTAAAAGTTATTGCTATATATTGTGATGAAGATAAGGTTAGTCGAGCTGGGCCTGGGGAAAATCTTAGGATTAGATTATCTGGGATTGAAGAAGAAGATATATTGGCGGGTTTTGTCTTGTCAAGTGTTGGTGAGTTTCTTGAATTTATATTATTCTGTTTGGTTCTGAGGAATAGCTAAAATGCTAAATGATTCACTTTTTTTCTTCTTCTTTTAACTGACAATTTAATAACTTTGTAAGGGCCATGGTTGTCGCTTACAGGTAGTCCCTTTCGATTAGACATTATTATCCTATTCCCTCATAACTAAAACAAAATGATGAATAAATGGATATATGGATGTTTCTTAAAGTTGCATTGATTTTAGTGGCATTTTAACACATTAAATACAATGCAAATAGAATTACCAAGCTTCAAAAGCCTGACTTATAATAAATTTTTGTTGCTTTGAGCAAAAATTCTGAAAGAAGGTTAATTATTGAGTGAGGTGCATTAGTCACTGGATGATTCTCGCTTGGTATGACGATTTTTGCATATACTTTTGATATTCATGGGTGAAAGTGTAAGAAAGTTAAGAAGCAGTCCATCTTTACTACCAAAAAGTCTACTGTGGATAATCTGAAAACCTATAGAATAAGTATAATTCTGTCTATATAGCATAACCTTTAAACAAAACTCGTCTCATAAATGAATTATCCCCAAAATTTATCAAACCATCTCTTCAACTCCAATTAAACGAAGGAAGTGTAGGGAAATATCTGGAAATTCCTTTCAGATGAAAGCCCAAAAGGATGCTAAATACGGAAGTTGATTTTAAAAGCAGTCTATATCTTCCTCAGGCTTTCCCTAAATTTATTTATTACTTCTCTTTTGCCAAATTACCTACTTCAAAGCTAGGATGGTGCATTTACACAGGATCCTAGCTCTGCATCATATAGCAGACAGTTGTTGTCAGACTTGTGCCAATCTTATTAGACCATCAATATTGTTCAGTGGAATCATTTTATGGTGGTAAACTAAATTATTTTTGTCTCTGATCTGATATTGTCACCCCAGTGAATTAGTGGGTGTACTTAAATGTTTATCCTTTCAACATAGTTTAATTCTTTTGGTTTTGAAGTTTACAATAGCTTTAATCGCTTTTGGTGTTTTGCATTTGTTTCTGTTATGCAGCACGACCAATAGTCGCAGTTACTGAATTTATTGCCCAGCTGCAGATCCTTGAGTTGCTAGACAATGTATGATTGTATGGATTAACTTTTATTTTTGTTTATTATTATTTTTTCTAGACCTTGGTGAATCACATGTGATATAACCTTTAAACATTGCTTTTGTTTTAGGCAATTTTCACGGCGGGCTATAAGGCTGTCTTGCACATTCACTCTGTTGTTGAGGAATGTGAGATTGTTGAGCTCCAACAGCAAATTGATCCTAGGACAAAGAAAACCATGAAAAAGAAAGTTCTCTTCGTGAAGAATGGTGCTGTTGTTTTATGTCGTGTTCAGGTTAAGCATTGCTCCTTGATCAATAAAACTTAAAAGAGTTCAGGTTTTGAAATGAAACTTGAGAAGTCTCTGGTATTTTCTTCTTTAACATCAAACTGATATGAGTGGAAAATTAAATCCCGCTTATCATTGTGAGTTTGCAACTTCAATGAACGGTGCAATCAATTGTTAAAGAAAAAAAAAGTGGCGATGGTTTCCTGTACATTTATGTGCAGAGGTTACGGATTGTAAATATCAGCTGCAGTGAGATTAGTACCTAAATAATTTCAAGGTGGATATCATATATTATTATTCTGATCCTCCTGAAATGTGCACCTTAGGTAAATAACTTGATATGCATTGAGAAATTCTCCGATTTTCCACAACTTGGAAGGTTCACTCTTCGTACTGAAGGTAATATATATTAACCTTATTTATCCAAGTCATTTATAATTTCTTTGTGAGCTGTGCAGTCACATGAGTTACTGTGTCTACAGGAAAAACTGTTGCTGTTGGAAAGGTGACCGGTCTTCCTTCATTAAGCGGTAGTGCTTAAAACAATTTTGGCATAAGAGGTGAGTGAGGATTATTGAAAAAATGTCAATTTTTATAGTTTCCTATAAAGCTTGTGACTTTTCTGTTACTCTAGTTATTGTGTTTCTGTTTTCATTCCTAGTTTTCACATATCAATTAATTTAAACTGACAGGTATGCTGAGTCAACATGAAAGCTTTTTTGAGTAGCTAAATTTAGTGGGAGCTGAAGGGTTTATAAATTGTGATAGTATCAGCAGCAGAAGCAACTTATCGAAGAAATGTGTTGATTCTGCTATTGTGTAAGGGAGGTTATCGGTCTGGTAGTTGTGTACTAAATGGCATTATTTTAGTGCATAATTGATATGGCTTTGTTGTTAGATGGGTGTAAATGAATGCATGCACTAGTTCACCCATTGTCATTTTTACAACTTCACATGTAGTTATAATTGATGGTCTTCAATCAGTTTTATTAAAGTTTGTTTAAATATTCCCTCAAAAAAAAAAAAAAAAGTTTGGTTAAATATTATGTTTTGTATTCATACCTTTTTATTTTTTTTGATTGCCTAAGATTGTTGATAATCTTTTTAAAAGCTTCGCTTTTGATTAGATTTGATTCTCATCAATAATATATTAAGATGTAATTCATCATGTTGATTGACTGAAATTATAATTTTAGAATATTATGTATATCCTGTATGTGTTGGTCACTTTGTCACTGATTTTTTTTTTTCCTTTTAGTATTATACATGTCTATGTATATTTTTTGTTTAATAGGTATGAAAATTTTAAATTTAAATGTAGACAAGTTGATATGTAAAATCACAAGTCATTAATAACAATATTTTGTAGTTGTACAGATTATCTATAAGCCTTTGCTTAATTAAAAATGTCATGGTGACATTGATAACAATGTTCTTTACAAGTTTTCCTGGCCAATGCAAAATTTTCAACTTGCTTTGGACTAAAACCCAATAATTGTTTGGGTTGTGTCAAAGCACGACCCACTTCATGTAGTGTGGCCTATCGGGCCACAACCCAGATGTGGCTCAAACAGGCAATACGTGATTGTGGATTGAATGGGCACCCACAAAAGTCCATTTACCGGTTTATGAATATGTTATGAATGTCACCCTTTTTGACCATATCCATAAGAAAGACAAAGGCACCCACCGTTTCTTTGGAGACACGGCTAAGGATAGCAGTAGAATCTGTTGGAGTACTTTTCTATTTGCGCTTTGCAGCTGCTATTCCAATTGTTCATAGAGATGTGAAGTCTATCGATATACTCTTAGATGATAATTTCACAACAAAAGTATTAGATTTTGTAGCCTCAAAGTTGGTTTCAATGGATAGAGATGTAAATTGGGTCGGGCTGATATAGATACAGTTTGACCCAGACGACTCCATACAAGTACGATTCGACAATTGTTGGGTTGTGCCAAAGCACGACCCACTTCATGTAGCGTGCTGAGCTGAGTTATGTGGCCATCGGACCGGCACAGCACACAAAAAGCACGATCCAAATGGGTACGACCTGAATGTGGCTTGAATGTCTCATACTCAATTTTTCAAATAAAATTTTTTAACAAATGTTTTTAATTTCTAGTATATATTTAATCCATTAATTTTCATGTGATTGAAATGTGAGAGATATTAAATATATAATCATGTATTATACGTTAATCTAATATATAAATATATATATTTTTGTCGTATTTATTTTTTTATTTATTTTTTGAAAAGGTTTTATTTTTTATTTTTTTTTATCATGTTTCTTTGTTACATATTTTAGTGTTAAAATATTATTTTCTTTAATTTTGTTTCAATATAATTATATTAATACTAGAATTAAATTAAATCACTTAAATAATTTTTTTATTTAAATTCTAACAAGAACCTTTTTTTCTGAAAATATTTGTGATGATTTAATTTAATGTCTAAAAGATAACTTTAATAAACAAGAAAATTTTAAAAACTTAAAATTTATAATTTAAATACAATCTCATATTTAAATTTAAAATTTTTCTTTTTTAAAAATAGAAAGAAATAAAAATTGAATACTAATATGACACAAACACAATATGTATTAAATCATATTGACACAAGTCGTATCGGACTATGTTCATAACTGTAGTGCCGTGCCATAGCCCGGCAGGACAGTATTTTGTGCTGTGCTTGATCCGGCCCATAGACCTCATGAGCCTTCCAAATGTGGGATGCGTCGGCATAGCACAGCCCATTGTACACTTGTGCTCTTGACCCGGTGTCTTAGAATTGAGAAGTTCTTGATGCACTCATACATTTTCCACCCAAATGTTGCCACATAAACGACTTTACTCACGTGGCAACATCTCCCGCTGCACCCAAGTTTTTATCCTTAGAATTTCGCTGTAATAATCAGCACCAGTGAATGTGAATGTAATCCACAAACAAAAAGTGAAAAATGCAGAAGACAAGAGTGCACCAGAAGGCAGAAGGTAGAAGGCAGAATCAAGAAACAATGGGCTTACAAGCAGCGGCAGCATCCACTCACATGTGTTCTTCAAACTGGGTAACTCTGAACTCACCTCAACTGTCCCTCAACCTCAGGACCACCAATATCACATGTCTTCCTTGTTTTAAGGCCACAGACAATCATCTCCTCAAATTTCTGAGTGTGAAAACCAGAGCTACACTCGATGAGAAAGACCAATTTGATGATGCTCCTACTCCACTTATTGTCCAAGAAGAAGAGCAGCCCAACATAGTAATAAAGCTTTCCTTTTTCTTTTTCCCATTTGGAATTTGTTCATGTTCTTTGTCATATTATACATTAATTTGTGCTTCAACTTCATATTAATAGGTTCTGTTGCAGAGAAAAAAAAATCAAGATTTGATATTAGATATTTCGTATATAATACTAAAATTCATTCATGTCTTTCGAATTTTAGGAATAGCTTTTTGAAAGAGGTTAATTAGTGCAATTTTAAGGGAGTTTTTTTTGGGGTGAATTGTGTTGTTGTTTTATGTGGTTTAGGAAGTTGAAGAGAGTGTGAAAGTGCTTAAAAGAGCTGCAAAAACAAGAAAGGTTGCAAAAGAGGAGATTTTGTCTGCTCTATCTGTTATTGAGAAGGCAAAAATTGACCCTTCTGGGTTTCTTGAGACACTTGGTGGATCAAAGTCCCCTGGTAGAACCTGGATGCTAATTTTCACGGCCGAGGTTGATATAATTGCATTCCTTTCTTTGATGTGTTTTTGTTTACATTAAAATGCTTATTATTGATTCTTTTGTCAAAGTTGTAGAAGCAATTGAAGGGTGGTAGGTACTTCCCTATTACAGCTGTTCAGAGGTTCGATGCTGCTGTAAGTATTTTCTAGTCCTTTGTTTTCATCGGTAGGTCCTAGCTAGTTCAACCGGTAATTGTGCAAGAGGTTTTGGGATTGAATGTTACTTGCAATAGGGTTAACGGGTGTTTGGTTTGCATTTATATCTTAAAATGAATAATTTGAGAAATTCCTTTGAAAAAGAAAAAAAGATTGGATCTCTAAAAACAACAACTGCAAACACTTTAGCTGAGTTAAACTGTTTTTATTTTTGTCACTTATCCAAGCAAAGGATTTGGAATGCCAAGGTGAAGTTAATTGATTTGAGTCTGTATTAAATTTGGAATGGTGGGTTTAATATAAAAGAACTAATACTTCTTCCATATCGGTTTCTCCAACCACTTTTTGAAACTTTAGTTTTTCTTTGATTCTTCATTGTATACCTCCTTAGAGCTAATAAGGTGTTAACTGTGATGACTTCGAGTGGAAATGGTTGTAGTTTGTAATTAAGAGCCAGTTTAACCATGTTTTTTAACAACAAAAGAGTGTCTGTTCTTTGCTTCTTCTTTTTTTTCAACTTTAGATACTAAGCAATCTTGCTTTCGGTCATCAGGGAAAGAGGATTGAGAACGGAGTATATCTTGGCCCAATAGGACGATTGACATTTGAGGGCAGATTCACTTGGAAGAAGAGAATACTAGCCTTCATTTTCGAACGTATCCGCATCAAAATTGGGTTTTTGAAAAGTATAGAGATAGGTCTTGGCCAAAAAGAAGACAGAGAGCCAAGTACCAAGGATCCTTTCTTCATTTGGTTTTATATTGATGAGGAAATAGCAGTTGCCAGAGGCCGAGGTGGGGGGACTGCATTTTGGTGCCAGTGTCACCGTGTCACTTCTCCTGATTCTCTTGAATAAACTGTTACATGTCACCCGGGTTTAATCACTTCACGTATGGTAAATATTCATTTATGTACATGTTTGTGGATAGGTGTGAGCATATAAAGTAAATTTAACAATTGAAACTACATTTTTATTATCTCAAACATTGTTCTATTTGTTTCAACAGTATGAAGATATGGATGATTTCATAATTTGAGACTAAACATGGATCTCCTTGAAGTGGGGCAGGTATTCTATATATATCACTAGTACACCCACTCACGTGGTATGTGCGTAGGTAGAATGTGATTAGATGAGCACACTAGCTATGCCATGTAACGTGTTTTGAGTGGGCGAGTTTTTCTACATAAGTGATATTGTACCTTGTATTTATTAGTGAAATTTCTTTCCTTGTCAATATTTATCTATCATGGTCATATTTCATCACTATGTGGGTCTATTTGTGAGTCATTTTGATTCTGAGATGTGGTTATTGCATTGACTGCTTGCAAGTATTATTTGTTCATAAGATTGAAAATCATCCAACGGTTGTTGAAATCGAGCATATTATTACCATTATTTGAAGTGCATTTGTAGGAATTTAGAATAGACAGATAGATAAATGACTCTGAAATGCCACCCCCCCTAAGCAAAACTAACCAGTACTGAAATGAATTCAGTGGTGGTTGGCTTTCAAGGAACGCATGTAGGTGAGACTAGCAGTGAAATAGTTGACAAGGTTTTCTCTTGGAGGAAGGCAGCTTTTGATGAGTGGGAGTTGTATGAATCTATGAGCCCATTGATGAAGCAAAGGGAAGTTGTCAGCATCAAGCAGCTTCATGTCTCCAACTTGTTCCATGACATTGAGCCAGTGAGGGATCCAACCCAATGCCA
Organism: Acer negundo; assembly: GCA_035582765.1. Classification (NCBI taxonomy): domain Eukaryota; kingdom Viridiplantae; phylum Streptophyta; class Magnoliopsida; order Sapindales; family Sapindaceae; genus Acer; species Acer negundo. Next base: position 12,079,870 of record CM069238.1, on the reverse strand, counting down.
AATCCAAAAAGCCTATCTCTTCTCCACCAAAGTACTTGTTCCCTTCAAGCTGCTTCTCAAGAAATGCAAATGATTCTGCTGCTGACTCTATTGCCTTTTCTTTCTCTTCTCCCTCTGCTTGGCAAGCACCCCATGCACCCATCACACACTGCTTTTAAACACAAGTTAGAAGCATGTTCCCAAAGATTCTACTACTTGTATTAGTATGTAGTAGAAGCGAAATCTGGTCGAATCGAATAGACTTGTATGGTAAAAATAGTTTAGAATGAAATTAGACTTGATTGGTAGCATAATCCTGTATGTGAAATAGTTTTGGAATAAAATAGAGGTTGCATATTGAGGGGTCACGGTCACAGTATTTGATAATAAAGCTTTATATGGATTTAAGGAGAATTATGATGCTCAACTAGCTATGACATCGAGTTAATCTCATCTTTGATTTATATAATTTTGTTCATGATATGAAATGCTATGATGGATATCAATCATTATGTCCGTAATGAGGTATATCTTTGTTAATCAATTAATAAAATTTGTTCGTACCTTTTCATCGGCAAATTTAGCCCAGAAGCGAGCGATGGCCTTCTGGTAAGGATCTTGAGGCAAGAGAGGGTTGTCTTTCCAGATCTCATCAATGTATTCAAGGATGAGGAGCGACTCACAGATGGATTTGTCGTGGTGGAGGAGCACAGGGACCTTCTTGTGGACAGGATTGGAGTTGACAAGGATAGGGCTCTTGTTTTTCAAATCTTCTTCGATGTATTCGTATTCAACTCCTTTTAGCTTCAGTGCCCATTCTACTCTTGTGCAGAAAAGACTCAGAGAAGCTCCAATCACCTTCACGTCGGCCATGCCTATTATATTCAAGCTTCAACAAAACACTACTTGAGACTTGAGAGGTTTTCAATGGTGCTAGATGCATAAATCTATCATCTAATATATACAAATTTTCTAATGAATATATTATATTTGTTGGACTTAGTATTAATAAATGGATTTCATTGTTTCGTAGGAAGCACGGATGTTTGACTTATATAAGAAAAAGGGTGAGAGACCAACATTGTCGAATACTATCACTCAATTGCCACCTCTTAATATGATTTGGTGGTAAAAACGTTCATCCAATTTGAAAATGTTCCAAGTTTGATTTGCTCTCTATGTATACGATGTATAAACAAAATAAAATTATTATATCTCAAATATTGTTGATCTCTTAGTCAAAATACAATTTAACAATTGAAACTAGATAAAAAATAAAAACTGATCTCTCAAAGCATTAAACTTTTGTTTTTAACGACATGCGAAATTTAATTGTTAATAACTATATTTTTTAGAAATCACTTGAATACCCTCGTATGAAAACCATCATTAAACTCTCTCTCTCTCATCATCACGATTTTTATCCCTACTCGATGGGTGAGTTTTGCAGTCAAGCTCTCTTCTGCCTTTGCGTTTCAAACTCGTTTATTAAAAGATTTTAAAATATATATAAAAATGAAAAATCTAAAGCCTAGTGGCAAGATTTCTTGCATTTCTTGTGCAAGTGGATTGAGTTTTATATCATCCAAATGAATTGGGTGAGATAGAACCCAATGAGCTTCTATGTTGATATAAGAATTAAATATATAAAAATATCAGATTCATTAATCTTTTGACGACTCTTCAGATTCATTAATCTTTTGACGACTCTTTATTATTTTTGATTGACTTGATCTTGTTAGGACTTTCAAAGTAATTTTTATTTTTCTTTAGATAAGCAACGTTATGAGATGAACTACAGAAGATTGAAAATCATCAGATCGTAATTGAAATATTGCCATTATTTGAAGTGCTTTTGTAGTCGAAAGCTGCCTACTCTTCCATGTTATAAGCAACTATGAAATATACATAACAAAGAAAGGTCACCAAATTAACCAGAATTCCAATGAATTTATTGGTGGTTGGGTTTAAATGAGCGCACGTAGGTGAGACTAGCAGTGAAATAGTTGACAAGGTTTTCTCTTGTAGGAAGGCATTCTTTGATGAGTGGGAGTTGGATGAATCTCTGAGCCCATTCATGAAGCAAAGGGAAGTTGTCAGCATCAACCAGATTCATGTCTCCAATTTCTTCCATGACATTGAGCCAGTGAGGGATCCAACCCAACGCCAAGTCCAAATAGCCTATCTCTTCTCCACCAAAATACTTTTTCCCTTCAATTTGCTTCTCAAGAAATGCAAATTATTCTGCTGCTGACTCTATTGCCTTTTCTTTTTCTTCTCCTTCTGCTTGGCAAGCAGCCCATGCACCCATCACACGCTGGTTTATACACAAGTCAATAGACAAATTAGAAGCATGTTCCTAAAGATTCTAATGGAGAGGATTGGGGATGGATACCTCATTATCCATCAACATTTAACTACTATTTTAGAACGAAATTAGATTTGTACCCAATAGAATTCAAATTATGAATTGGGATCATTCATATTAAAATTCTAACTACAAACTATCACTAATCACTTATGATCTTGATTTGGAATCAAATAGAGCTGCATTTTGAGCAGTCAAGGAAAATCATGATGCCCAACTAAACCATGGTTGAAATAAGTAGAAAACTTAATTAGAATTTCATGATACCTTTTCATCGACAAATTTAGCCCAGAAACGAGCGATGGCTTTCTGGTAAGGATGTTGAGGCAAGAGAGGGTTTTGGTTCCAGACTTCATCGATGTATTCAAGGATGAGGAGTGACTCAGAGATGGGGATGTCTCGATGGAGAAGCACAGGTACCTTCTTGTGTACAGGATTGGAATTGAGAAGAATAGGGCTCTCGTTTTTCAAATCTTCTTCAATGTATTCGTACTCAACTCCTTTCAACTTCAGAGCCCATTCTATTCTTATGCAGAAAAAACTCAGATAACTTCCAATCACCTTCACTTCGCCCATCACTATATATTCAAACCAGAGGTTTTCAATGCTGCTGCCTGCTTCATAATATATATATATATATATATATATATATATATATATATGTATATATATATGGGTGAAAATGGAAACTAGCAAAAAATTAAGGAGGTTTATTGTTTTTATCCGGAATTAATATTTTGATTGTTTTTGTCAAAAAATCCACTTTTCGGATAAAAATGCCCTTCCTTCAGAAATTTTGCCTAGTGTGTTTAATTCTTTTTTGCCTGATGCATTTAGCCCTTTTTGTTTGGTGTGTTTAGTTGTTTTTACCTGGTGTGTTTAATTCCTTTTTATCTAGTGTGTTTAGTCGTTTTTGTCTGGTGTATTTAATTACTTTTTGCCTGGTGTGTTTAGTTGTTTTTGCCTGGTGTGTTTAGTCCGTTTTGGCCTGGTGTGTTTAGTCGTTTTTGCCTGGTATGTTTAATTCCTTTTTGCATGGTGTGTTTAGTTGTTTTTGTTTGGTGTGTTTAGTCGTTTTGGCTTGGTGTGTTTAATCGAATAAAATCTGGAAAAAAAAAAAAATTCAAACATGATCTGAAATTTTCAACTTCAACATGAAAATCTGGAAAAAAAAAAACAACAACTCCCACCATTTATAAAAACAATCACCACACTTATAAATTTTGAAAAAAAATAAAAATGAAATATGGAAAAATGTCTTGTGTGTTTAATTCGTTTTGTCTGGTGCATTTAATTCTTTTTTACCTGGTGTGTTTAATTCGTTTTGTCCGAAAAAAAAAAACTTTTTTTTCTCTATATTTTTTCTTTTTCTTTTTCTTTTTCCCAGACCTCCATCTTCATCTTCTTCTTCCCGGATGTGATTAATTGTGTTTCTTGGTGTGTTTAATTTGGTCTTGCTCTGGTGTGTTTAATTGAGTTGATGTGGTGTGTTTAATTGATTTACAACTGGTGTGTTTATTGGTTTACACGCCGGTGTGTTTAATTGGGTTCCCTCAGTGTGTTTAATTGATTTGCCCTAATGTGTTTAATTGAGTTGCAACCGGTGTGTTTAATTAGTTTACTCACCGGTGTGTTTAATTGATTTACAACTGGTGTGTTTAATTGGTTTACACACCGGTGTGTTTAATTGAGTTCCTCAGTGTGTTTAATTAATTTACCCTAGTGTGTTTAATTAAGTTACCCTAGTGTGTTTAATTCAACCCAATTAAACACACAAGTAACACACAATTAAACACACCAGTCATAACCATTTAAACAGACCTGTAACACACAATTAAACACACTAGTCACAACCAATTAAACACATCAATAACACCCTTGTAAAATCTACAACTTGGCTGATGGACTCTTCAACTTCAACTTCAACACGAAAATTTGGATTAAAAAATCTGGAAAAAAATTTAAACAAAACAAAATCTGAAAATTTTGTAAATAAACAATACCCAAACTTAAGCACAACCACAACCACAACCACCCTTAAAATCAACAACTAACACTCAACCCCTAATTAAAAATTTAAAATCTGGAATTTTTTCCAAAAATTAAGAAAAAAAAACTGAAATTTTTTTAAGAAATCTGATTTTTTTTTTTTTTTAAACAAAACAAAATCAGAATTTTTTTTTAAACAAACAATACTCAAATCCAAACCTTTTAAAAATCTGGAAATTTTTCAAAAAAAAAAACTGATTTTTATAAAAAAAAAATATGGTAAAAATTTAAAATCTGGAATTTTTTAAAAAATCTAATTTATTTTTTTTTAAACAAAACAAAATCAGAATTTTTTTTTTTAAACAAACAATACTCAAATCCAAACCTTTTAAAAATCTGAAAATTTTTCAACAAAAAAAAAAAAAAAGCTGATTTCTTTTTTAAAAATCTGGGTTTGGGTCGCTCGATCTGGATTTGATCGAGATCAAATCGGAAAACCCATAGCACGAAAAAACCATCGGAAACCCATCGGAAATTTTCTTTGAAAAAAAACGAAATTTGAAAATTTTTGTTTAAATAAAATTCTGATTTTTTTTAAAAAACGTGGAGAGAGAAGAAGAAGAAGATGATGAAGGAGAGAAGAAGAACATGGAGGAGAGAGGAGAAGAAAGAAAGAAAGAAGAAGAAGAGTTCGTGAGAGAGAGAGAGAGGAGAGAGAGAGAAATAAAAAAAAGATTCTGTATAAATAATGAGAGAGACAAGGAGAGAGAAGAGATTTTGAAAAATAATGAGGGACATTTAAGTCTCTACAACGGATTATTTGACAAAAACAATCAATTTAATAATTCTGGCTGAAAACAATAAAGTCCCTTAATTTTTGGTTAAAAAGGGGATTTCCTCATATATATATATATATATATATATAAGAAATATGTCTTTTTGGTCAAAAATTAAGGGATGTATTGTTTTTGTCCAATATTATCATTTTTAATATTTTTATCATTAAATGAGCTGTGAGGACATAATTACCCTTTTTTTTTCTTATCTTTTCTCTCCTTTCTCTCACTCATTTCACGCCTACCTCTTCTCTCTCCTTTCTCTCTCCATTCACGCCTCCTCCTCCTCCTTCTTCTTCTTCCTCTTTCTCTCCTCCTCTCTCCTCCTCCTTCTTCTTCTTCTTCTTCTTCTTTTTCTTCTTCTTCTCTTTCTCTTTTTTTTTTTCCAGATTTTTAAAAATATTTCAGATTTTTATATATAAAAAAAAAAAAATCGGATAGGACGACTGACCGACCGACGATCGGATGTCCGATCTTCCCTCATTTTTCTCTTTCTCTCCTCCCTTCTCTTCTCTGTCTCTTTCACGTTTTTTCCAGATTTTTTTTTAAAAAATTTAGTTTTTTTTTAAAAAAAAAATTTGAAATCTTTTTCAGATTTTTAAGTTTGGGTTGTGGTTGTGGTTGATTTTAAGGATTTTTTTTTTTAAACAAAAATTTTTAGATTTGAAAATTTATCCAGATTTTGTTTTTTGTTGAAAAATTTTCAAATTTAAAAAGGTTTGGATTTGAATTGTGGTTGTGGTTAAAAAAAATTTAGATTTGTGGTTGTATTGTTGTGTTTAATTTTCAGAATTTTTTTTAATTTTTTTTTTTCAGATCTCGTTTTTTTTTTCTAGGTTGTGGTTGTTGTTGTCCTTAAGTTTGAGTGTTGTTTGTTTTAAAAAAATATCAAATTTTGTTTGGTTTAAATTTTTTTTCCAGATTTTGTTTGTTTAAAAAATTTTCAATGTTTGTGTTTTTTTTTTTTTCCAGATTTTCATTTGAAGTTATAAAAAATCCAGATTTTTTTAAAATTTCCAGATTTTTTTTTCCAGGTTGTGGTTGTGGTTGTTGTTTGTTTGTTTGTTTGTGTTTTTAAAATTTTCAGTGTTTATGTTTGAGTCTAGATTTTCCATATTTTATTATTATTTTTTTTTTTCCAGATTGATGTGTTTAATTGTGTTACTGGTGTGTTTAATTAGGTTGGAAAAATTAAACACACCAGGTGTAAATCAATTAAACATAAGTAGGGAAGGGTGACCCAATTAAACACACTATAAGACCAATTAAACACACAAGTTGTAATCAATTAAATACATCAGATGTCAATCAATTAAACGCACCAAAAAACACAATTAAACACATCTGAGACCGATTAAACACACTAGGTGTAAACCAATAAAATACTAAAACACACCAATTGTAATCAATTAAACACACATGACTAATTAAACACATCAGTTGTAATCAATTAAACACGCCGGTCCACGAATTAAACATACCAGACAAAACGAATTAAACACACTGGACCAAATGAATTAAACACACCAGGTGTTTAATGAGTTTTGCCTGGTGTGTTTAATTGGTGGCCTGGTGTGTTTAATTGATGGCCTAGTGTGTTTAATTGATGGTCTGGTGTGTTTAATCAATTAAACACATCAATACAACTCAATTAAACACACCAAGACAAAAACAATTAAACACACCATGACAAAACGAATTAAACACACCAGTCAAAACGAATTAAACACACTAGGCTAAATGAATTAAACACACCAGGTGTTAAATTCGTTTTGTCTGGTGTGTTTAATTCATTTTGCCCTGATGTGTTTAATTGTTTTTGTCTTAGTGTGTTTAATGAGTTTTGCTTGGTGTGTTTAATTGGTGGTCTAGTGTGTTTAATTGATGGTTTAGTGTGTTTAATTCGTTTTGTCTGGTGTGTTTAATTCGTTTTACCTTAGTGTGTTTAATTCATTTGGTCTGGTGTGTTTAATTTGTGGCCTAGTATGTTTAAACAAAATGAAATCTGAAAATTTTGTTTGAAAAAGATCTAATCTGAAAAAATTCTTAATTTTTTTTTCAACAAAACCCAACCGTAAACCCAACCCACACCATTCATAAAAACAACCACAACTCAAACTTAAATACAACCATAAATTTGAATAAATAAATAAATTAAGCACAACCACAACCACTACTCAAATTCAAATTCAAACCTTATTTAAATCTTGAAAATTTTCAACCAAAAAAAAAAAAAAAACTGAATTTAAAAAAAAAAATCTGGAAAAAAACGTGAGGAGAGAGAGAGAAGAAGGAGAGAAAGAGGACGAAGGAGGAGGCATGAGAAAAGGAGAGAGAGAAAGAGGAAAATAAAAAATTATAAAGAAGGGCAATCGTGTCCAAAAAGTAAAAATTTTAATAAAAAAGTACAAATGATAATCTTGGACAAAAATAGTAAAGCCACTAATTTTTTGGCTAAAAATAAAGTTCTCCCTATATATAAATATATACAATTTTTTTTTTTTTAATAAATTAAGCCAACCAAAATATTTGTCAGTACTCCCATTTTCTTAGTAGATTCCATTTGATCCGATCCGATTCATAGAGATGGGGTTTTACCCAGCCGGATTTTTTATTTTAAGACTTTTTTTAACTTATGATTGAGAGGCCCGAGTGGGCTGCCCTTTAGATAAATATAGGAAAATTTTCAAGTAAGTGTGTCCTGATATAACTCCATCAGTGCGTTGGATGTTGACCATTAGATTTACATGCTTTGACTCAAAGTGTATGCATTTGTCAAAATTTCTCCATAATCTATGACCCACATACAACGCATTGATAGAGTTATATCAGAACGCACTGAGGAGAAAAGAACTGTATATATATATATATTTTAACGGAAATTTTTCTATGAAGATTCTTTAATATAATTATATAAGGACATTGAATGTGAGTCACTCATTTTACATATTTTGACTTAGTATGTATGCACTTGTCAAATCACTTTTATAAATGAGTGGCTCACATTCAATATCACGATAAAGTTATATAAGGATACCCTGATAGGAACGGAACCGTGTTTTTTAATACTTATATATTTGTCAATCTTTTTTATTAAAAAATTATTGATAATTATCTTTAAAAATTTTGAAAAAGGTTTCAGATAATGTAACTTATTTTATTTACCTATTCTAATTTAAAATAAAAAGATAAAAATAAAAATTACAATCAATCAATTATATTTGACAAAAGTATATAACAAAATACAAATTAAATAAGGGTAAATACACCAACCTCCCCTAAAGTTTGACATAAATACAATTAGAGTGTAAATATGTATTAATTTACTCAAACCTCTCATGTTCTTAAAATTGAACTAATAAAAAAACCAAATTGCCCTTAGGTATTTAAATTTAAAATTGAAGATAACGTTTTTATAAAAAAAATTAAATTAAATTAATTGGAGAAAATCATTTCAATGGAATATAAATGGAAATTTTTTTTCTTAAAATTGTAAATTATCTTCATTCACTTTTCTTAAAGTAAATGAAAAATGTTTTAATTGTTTTTAATTTATCTTAATTCTTAAATAATTTTTTTTTGTTTGATGGTTTTAAAATATAAATAGTAAAAACAAATAGTATTTTATGAGTTATTAAATTATTTTCCTTTTTAATAATAACCTTTAAAAATAGTAAATAAATAAATAAATTTAAAAATGAAGATAATTTAAAATTTTAAAAATAGTTTTTTTTTTCCATTTTAAAATTATTTTTAATTTATATTACATTGAAAATATTATATTCAATTAATTTAATTTAATTATTTTTTAAATATTATCAGCATTTTTAAATTTTAATAACTAAAGGCAATTTTGTCTTTTTGTTGTTGTTCAATTTTAAGAGCAATGACGGTTTGAGTGGATAAATGCATACTTACTCTCTAGCTGTATTTATATCAAATTTCAGGAGGTCAATGTATTTATCCCGATTAAACATTACACTTGTTAAATATTTTTATTAATATGTAATTTTATACTTGTTTTTATAAATAATATTCCCCTGATTTTATTCCAATTATTTAATTAAACAATTTAGATTCTATTCATTTTGTTCAAATTATTATATTAAACAATTTAATCTAGTCATTAATAGTAAATTTTAATGTATAGAATCCTTTTAAAACATCCATTTACTAATATAATATATATATATATATATATATAATTATCTATATCTATATTAGTATTTTAACTATTTATTTTCATCAAAATTTAGTGAAATCTAAACTTCTTTTATTTTTTATTTTTTATTATTTTATTTTATTTTTTAAAGGAAGTTGTAAAATTGATCAATGAATTTAATAATTTTAGTGTGAGGGTCTGTGAGTCGTTAATTAAATATTAAAATATATTGAGTAAATGCATATCACCTCTTAGCAGAGATAGTTGTACATCTCTCTTCTATGGTGGTGGTCGTGGGTTTCGAGTCCAACCATACACATTTTACAAGTATGTGAGTTTACTCACCCCTGTAGGCTGGACCCGAATTTTGGATTTCCATGAAATGACTGTTTTGCCCTCTAATTTTATACCTACTTATTTCAGTTTTACCCATATATTATTTTGGTTTAAAAATACCCACGAAGTAATATAAATTTTTCTGAGTAAAAAAAAAAAATATATATATATATATAAATAATTAAAAATAAAAAAAAATAAAAAAAATAAAAAAAAATAAAAAAAATAAAAAATAATAAAAACTGGTTTTTTTCTCTCATTAACAATTTTTTTTTTCCAAGTTCTCATCAATTTTCTTTCATTCGTTCTCACTTTTTTTAATTCATAAATTTTATTATCTTCATATTTTTTTTACTCTTTCCCTTATTGTGATGTCTCCATTAACAACAATTTTTTTTTTTTTTCTTTTCCGTATATCATATTATATTGCAATTATTGCATTTTCGCATTGTTTAATTTTTTGTTGAAAATATCAGTGATGCTTCATTAGTACAAATTAAAATGCTTGTTGGATCAAGTCTACAACATTTGAGTGCTCAACCATCTCAGACCTTGTATACATCACCAAGAATCACAAGGTTGAGATGCATATTAACACCCAAAAAAATATATCATTTCATTTAATCTATTATTATTTTTTTTGTGGTAACATATGACATTCGAAACAGAGAGATCAAAAAGATAGAGAATCCAATTTATAGAACCACAACCAAACACCACCACAAACTACCCTCTAATTCCTCCAGCTACCTTTAGAGGCACCGCCACCTCTCGAGTACACCATATCCTCCTTCACGATGGTCACTGTAGCAGCCACCACCACCACCACTGCTTTCGTAACAATGACTTGACCAACCTTATCTTATCGGCAATTGATTATTTACTGAGCAGAAAACAATCAAATAATCTATATATTAAAACTTGCAGGATATCTTTCTGTTCACTTGAATTATAACACACTTATCCGCTATGTAAAACACATCTTATTGCCCCAAAATGTTAGGTTAGTAACTTCACTCTGACAAAACTGTGAGACTGCTTGAATTTAAAAGGATGCCCTTCATAAAAATTCACCATGAAATACTCTCCACACATCGCAATGTGAAATGGTCTAGTGGGATTGAAAGCACAGCTTAGAACGTTTCGAATGGCCATCAGATTTTCCCAGATTGGTACCGTCATCCCACCTGTCCATAATTAGAATCATAAAATACTGGGATACAAGTCATACCAGTACTGTTCCATTGATGACTGCATCTTCAAGTTTGAGAAGGATTATGACGATTGCTTTTTAAGCTTGAACCGATTGCAATAATCCTGATATAAAGAGGAACCTTTTAGAAATCTTGAATAATCCCGCTTCATTACATCGTAAGCTTTCAAGTCCGGAGGCATAATGCTCGTAGTAATAGCATCATCAAATTTCAAAGCAATAGGGCTAAGATCATCAAGGAGATCTAGTGCAACACTATCCATGGTATCTTTAGGACAAGGCTCATATTCAGGCACTTTGGAAATCAAATTTGCATATCTTACATCCTCACAAACATAGTTTGGCGCTGTCTTGTCCTTGGTGGAAGACTCCAGTGCACTTAAATGGTATGAAATGAAAGCTTTTGGTTTCTCAGAGTCGACCCAGAAGTTTTCTCTGTCATCAGCAAGGGAGACAGCATGATCATTGTGAAACTCAAAACCAGAATCCAACACAGCCATTTCACGGGCCACTTGCTTAACTTCATCACAACAAAGTCTGACTTCTGCCTCTGATGAGAATCTGTCTGCTTCTTCTTCTGAATTTGGACAACCATTACGGAATTCATGCAGTGTAATAAGAACAGGAAGAGGCATAACTGGACCCACAAGGGAATCACCATGCTGTACTTTCTGCGACCACTTATTGCTGCGCCTTGTAGACCTCCTTAAGTAAAAAGGTGGCAACTGGGGTAGGTCTGGAACTACTGAAAATTCCAAAGATACTTTCTTCTGATTTAATTGCACATCAAGAAATTCAGTGTAGCTGGAAAAGGCAAGTTGTAAAAGTTCCATAGGCAAACCTGCCCACATTCGCCTCAGTGCAATCTCATGAATGTTAGTTGGCAAGCCTATGTCATTAAAAACAAAAGAAATGGCAGGAGATGTTGTAAATCGACTGAACCCACATATCCTCAACTTTTCACATAAAATTTCATGGAAGTCTATACTAAAAGAATCTTTTTCCCGTGGATCACCGTAAGAATTTTTCATTTTGGAATCCAGGACTTTAGGGAGATCACCACTCAAATATCCATAAAGAGAGTCGAATTTGAAATACTTATATCTTTTGCGAAATTTGTAATCCTCATCTTCCATGAAGAGTATGTTATCTTCAACGTGCAACAATGAATCCCCATGGGCTAGTTCTAATTTGTTTACCAAATCCAATGAGGCATAGTATCTCTGTGCTTCAAGCTTCCCTGAAGACATTAGCCTGACCAGAGTAAACCCACCAAATTCATCAGATCCGTAGAAGAGTCTAGAAAGATCCTTGTTTAGTATGCCAAATCCCAAAACAATGTCTTTTTTCTGCTTCGAATCAATCCATGTAGGAAGTGCATCTTTGAAGAACTCTTTTCTTGTAAGACAACTTCCGCAGCAGCAACCACGACCAGACAACAATATATCTGAAGGAAGGTCCCATGCATAAAGAGTCTTGCAGATTTTTGCAACTTCCGAAGCAAAAGTCCCCCCACAACTTGGTAAAGAAGGCCCATAACAGAAAAGACTGAATTCACAATTGCATAAAGATCCCAATACAATGCCAAAACCAAATTCATCAGCCCACTCGTACATATTATCCCTTGAGTTTGCCCTTAATTCAGACAACCTAAACAAGTCAATATAGCTAGGTTTAAGAAGGCCATGAGCCCACTGCAACGCCGGTGTCAACGGCTTACGCACATCACAGAGAACCAACAAGCTATCAGAAGCTACAACAAAATTAAAACCATCAGAGCCAGCTTTACGAAACAAAAGGAACTGCTCCTTTTCAACCGGAGAATACAAATTCAGCATATCAATCTTGGCTAAAACAGTAATATTACAGTCACCGGACCTCAAATCAACCAAAAACACGGCATCTGATCGTGCTACAATCAAAATTCTAGGATGCCAACTAAAATCACATCCCAACCATTTACAAGTCCCTGAACTACGATAATAATCATCCCATGAAACTTTCAATCTCTTCCCTTTCAAGCACACATTTGATTTCTTAGTTTTCACACAAGAATCTAAATCAAACATAAACAAAGTACCACTTTGTAACAATACCACACTCTCCTCCACCAAATGCGGGCTCCAACAAGCACTCACAATAGAGCTACTCTTGAACAACTTAAAACCCAAATAACTTAAAGTGGGCTTTTCACCAACTTTATTAACTTTAACACTAAACCAATGAGCGGAGTACATAGTACAAGCCAACAAGTAACCAATAGTAACCAAAGAATTACCATTAACCCCTGAAATTTCCGCAACAGGATTGACCAAAATTTTGCATATCCGATGTTTTAACTGATTCTTGGCCATGAAAATTTCATCATTTTCATCGGTTAAAACAGTAAAACCTGAGTCTTTGAATGATAATAACAAAAACCCAAGTTGGTCATGGTTGTAACCAGCAGAGAAAAAGGCGATAACTTTGTTTGTATTTGGGCAATGAAGAAGTTGAAGACAATTGTAAGAGTCAACAATGGTGTCATTATGGTGTTGGGGTCCAAACTGGGAGGCAATGGAGGAGGAGGTGGAAAGAGGTAATGAGGAAGTGGAGAGGAAACTAGAGAGAGAGATTTGCGGAGGAGACTGAGCGGGACGAAAGAGAGAGGGGGAGGAGAAGAGAAGGGTTAGGGTTTGTGGCTTTGGGTTGAAACAAAGTGGACCAAGTATGGACCTCGTTGATGGGTCTGAGAGGAGAAGAGGTGGTGTAAAGACCTTCCCGACCGGAAACTGAGACTTCCATTCATCTGTAAATTCCATCCCTCAGGTCTTTAAAAAAAGCCTAGCCACGCCTACAACCTGCTGAACCATCAACATTGTCATTAAGGCAACTCGACATACTAATACACATACTTTTATCAAATCATAACATAAAGTTTGACAAGCAACGAATTAATAAAATCAATAATCAATATTATATACAGGAATTCGATAAAGCAAAACTTCATTGGTGCAATAGTGAACAAACAAACTTAATTTATAAGTGAATGACAACAATTGTTTATTGATGAATGGAAAAATAATTTGCTCCAAGTGTATGCAAGGGTAATGGGATATCAAATACAAATATAATAAAACGAAAGCAAATGGATGGAGAAATATCCAAACAAAAAATTTATTCAGGAGAAAAAAATAAAATCATGGATTCAATAACAAATATACCAATTCCTAGAACTTAAGACCCCGACGTAGCTAGACTTTCCCTCAAGTTCAATGACGAATGGAGACTCGTAACACAATCCGTGGTGATCATGTCATCAAAGCGAAGTTCCCAAGTCACCACCAATAATTTTGTTAAATCTAGGTTTGATCAATCAACTAGTTAAATGGAATTCCCTTTATTAGGTCCTATTATAAGTCTTCCAACGACCCAATCACAAAAGGAATTTTCAAAGAAACACAGATTTATAGGTTCAGGAGCTCAGTTGCATTAGCTTAATGGGGAAGGCATTGGACAGAGCCCAAATGCTCTTTGATTACCATATCTCTAAAATTTACAACCTGTATATGTATATATTTACATTCGAAGTCGTCAAATAATCAACAAATTGTTAATTCAAAGAACAATAGCTTTTCTTTGATTCTTTCCACAATCATGGAAAGAAAAAGTTGACACATTTAATTCTATTCAAATACATTAAACACAAAATACAAGTTTAAAACCAAACTCAATTCAGGAAAAGTATCGACAGCAAAGTTGACTGTGCATCGCCAGTAACATTTTAAAAAAATAATTTTCTGGTCTTAGTTGCTTACATAATAATATTTTCTCTGGCAGAGGAAAGATATGCCGATCCTTCTCTTTAGCATTCGCTCTTTCAGCTACGCATAAGGTGACGTGCTGCCGCTGTGTGCAGAGTGGTTGGGTTGTCTGCAACATTAAAATAAAAACAATAACTTTCTCTATTTTATTCATTAAGTTCTCTGATTTCCATTAGTTGGTCCAATCCAAGCAAAACAGAGGACAATGAATCTAAACATGTAACATAATTTTGGAACATGACATAAAGATATGATCTTTTATTACAAAACCCAATTGAAAAAACTTCTTGGCCTGTCACAAATCTTTAAACATTCTAGAATCCATAAAAGTTGACGATCAGTTACACAAATATGCTCTTCAATAACCAAAACAACACAAACAAAATCTGAGAAAGAATTCAAAATAGAAATTTGTTATAAAGCATATAACTTTCTTTCTTTACAGGAATTGAAACAAAAACAAAAACAATACCAGTTGTTGGTAATGGTCAAGTTGAATAGCAGGTAGCAGTAACTGGGCCTCTTTCCAGTTGAAAATAAACAAAGCAATTCCAGAACTAGGATTATATAAGGGCTCGGCCTACAAAGGAAAACGGCGCCGGTGTGAAGGTCTACTTCGGCTAAATCTACTGCGGCGGCGGCGGTGTCTTGCAGATTTGGTTCGACGAAGTTTTGCGAAGAGACACTTAAACCCTAGTTTTAACGGTTGTTTTTGGTTACGTTAAAAGGGTTAATATTAAAAGCTTGAACTAATGTCGAATGTATAGTTTATAAATATTTTTATTTTAAAAACTTCCTCCATAGATTAACACCGTTATTATTCCGTTAAATATTGACTATATTTGATCGTTAAAAGTCTAAAATATTTCTATTTAAGCTTTAATGGTATAAATCGACCTTTATACCCTCATTTTTTACTAAATAAATTAATAAAATAATATAAATAAGTTATTTTATGGACAATTTTATCTTTAAAAATAATAAAATTATAAATAAACCAAAAACATTTAAAATGAGTGTTTATTTGTAGCTTGGCTTAATCAATATAATGAAATTCTCTTTTTTTTTTTTTTTATTTCTTAAATTTTCTTCACTTTCTTTTTTCTGACATAAAACAGTGTACATTCAAATTTGCAGAAAAATAACTTAGAGATTGTATTGCATTTTGTATCATGCAAAGATAACCAAAAGAAAAAACTACACTGGGCAATGAAATTGTTGAAATAAAAACCAACATTAAACATTCAATTGTAGCTTCAAAAGTAGTGTGATGGATTTGTACCATGGCATAAACATTCAAGTCAATCTGGTATATTGCCAGCACACTAATTACAAGTCAATTGCAACGCAAGAAACTAACCTATCACATTTTATATTTCCTGAGTCCCATCCCGATAAAATGTAGTTATCAACTACATCTAGACAATAATACTACAGGCTAGCACTTACACTAAACCGACCAAGGGCCTATTTTGACAAAAAGAGAGAGAAAGCAGTTGTGAATCAATTCACAGGAGGTCATCCCAATTTAAATCCAGCCTACCATTGCCTGCAATCACACAATTAATTGCATCAACAACTACAAACCTCAATATCAATACATGTATAACCATGAAAAAGTCCAATGACAATTTACGCTTACTTGGATTATCTTCTGCATTTGCAATTGGCTAAGATGACATTTCTACCACAGTATTAGAGGAGTTGCCAACCTATGGTGACATATCAAATTAATATAATACAATTTATTACAAAAACATATTTAAATGAAAGATACAAACCTCATATGACATTGTTCTTGTTGGTGGCTGTGATGATTTTGAAACAACATTTATAGAATTTCCTTGCTACAAATTAAAATGACAGCATTAACATCATTAAAAAAAAAAAAAAGACAAATAAATATATAAATAGATAAACAATGTTAAAATCAACCTTAGCTCTGATCCTTGGATTTATTGCTTCAGGATTTTCTGTACATGTCCTTTTATTGTGCCCTAAAGCATGACATATTTTGCATCTCATACTAGTTACCCTTTTATGAGCTGCAGGCTCTTCTGGCTTTCTTCTCCTTGTAATTTTAGGCCCTATAGTAGTACCTTCAACTTCAGGCTATGAAACCTCAGCGGGAATAGGATGGATCATATGTGAGTATGTTCTTAAAAAAGCTTCCTTTTTCAAGCGGGGATCTATGAAATTCATGACATTCATTCCCCAAGTGTTGATGCAACACATAGCATGTTTACATGGAATGCCTGAAACTTGCCACTCCCCACAATCACAGTTCTGTTCATTCAATTTAACGCAAAAATTTCTTGACAATTCTTTCACCTCATACACTTCAGGCCCTGCCTTAATTGGAGAGATTTCCCTAGCCTTTTCTTGCAATGTCTCTATTTTCCTATGTATAACATGTGGTAATTCAGTCTTCCATGCATGAGCCTTTGTTCTTCTTTTTTCAAGCTTCTTCATCAACTTTCTCCTTATGCTTTCAAGCATGGTCAATGCCGGTTGCCTTCTAAACTTGTTGATAACCCCTTTCCAACACTTTCTAATGTTGTTTGTAACATGATCAGTGCAAATGTACAGATCAAATGCATGTCTAGACCAATGCTTAGGGTCGTATTCCATCATATAATTATATGCTTCATTATCTAGATTCCATATTTTTTGCATCGTGGCTTTAAGTTCGTGTACATCGCAAGTCTTCACAGAAGCATAAAACAATGTCTTGTATAGAGGTCCTTTCCATTCTGCCTTGAAATTGGCATACATATGCCTTGCACAATGCCTTATTCCAGCATCTGGCCAAAATAACTTCACAGCTTGGAGTACACCTTTCTGACGGTCACTCATGAAACATGGCATCCTTCTCCCCTCTACGTGAAGATGCCGATACAAGTGTTCAAGGAACCACCTCTAGCTCTCAGAAGTTTCTCCTTCACAAATACATACAACAATGGGAAAAATACCACAGTTAGTATCTATCCCCACGGCATACAATAACATCCCACCATATCTATTCTTTAGATGACATCCATTTATGCCGATGAATGGCTTACATCCAGACAAATATCCATATTTTTGCGCTTCAAAACTCAAGAAAAACCTTAAAAAGTGTTGCGGTCCACTAAGGAGTGGTTGGTGCAACTTCAACATTGTCACTGAACCTTGATTTTCAATCCTCACAATATTGCCATACTTCCAAAACTTATTGTATGATTCCTTATGGTTTTCATTTGAACCTTCAAGGGCTATTGTTCTCGCCCTATACAACTTCTGTTCAGAAACAGCAACCTTGTAGTCTTTTAACAATTCAGCAACCAATATACTTATTTTGATATCGGGATTTTCCATTATAAAAGTCTCATACTTTCTAGCTATCCATGTTGTTGTCACTTCCAATCTTTTTGTCTGTCTATTGCATATGTGAGTATTGTTGAAGGATTTAATTTGGTATGTGAAATGATTAATTACGGGAGATGCATGGATCCGCCAAGTGCAATTTCCATTAGCCCCTTTGCATTTTCCAGTCCACCGAGACTTCTCATTTTTCACTTTATCCAAGTCAAATCCCTCTTGTATTACATAGTCACTAATCACTCGCTGAAAGTGTTCTAGATCATTGAATAACATCCCAACCTCTAGTGTGATTCTACCACCTTGATTCTCCCTAAAAACCCTCCCTCTAATCTGGCCTGAAAGAGCACTCTTATCAGTATCACTGTCATCATCAGATGATCGTACAGGTGTTTGGGGCTCATCTTCTGATTCAATATCTGATATCTCATCTTTATCATCCTCTTCTGACCCACTACCACGCTCTTGCTCAACAAACACATCCACATCATCAGGTGACTATAGTATGGCAGCTGTAGGTGGATGTCCATTTAATGACAACGGTTCTATATCAAAAATGTATGATATAGGTATCATGTTGCCCAAATTGGTAGAAAACTTCCAACAGATTGCTATCTGACTCCACCAACCTCATTTCACTACTCCAAGGAAGATAAGCATGAGTTATGCATTTGTCATGTTGTTGATTAAAATCTTTACCAGCCTCTCCCGTTGTAGCCTCCCATAACATGTAAAGGCTGAAATAATCAAGATCAATGCTACCCAATTCAAGTTCTTGGTTATTTAAGTTGACGTACAGTGTATACATCTTCTACCTAAAAAAAAAAAAAAAAAACAATATATAACATATCCACCAAACAAAATGGTTACAAAGCAATAATTTACATTATTAAACGATCTCTAACAATTTATATTCAAAATCAAACAAACTCAATGATTAAAACACAACAAAACACCAAAAAAAAATCTGTTCACAACATGAACTCAAACCCAAACAAAATACATCATGTCTGTAACTATTAAACAAAAAACAATCAATGTATAATAAAACCCTAAAGTCTATAAAATATCTTTAATAAAGACAAAAAAAAAAAAAGTGTTATTTAAAAAACAAACTTTTAGTAAAAAAGAAGGTAAACATTTAAAACTAATTGTTCAAAAATTTTAGCAATGCAGACGTACAAAATAGCCAGAGAAAAAAAAAATTCTTCAATAATTCGTACTAAAACTTATATCACTTTTGTAAACAAAAATTACTTTACAGATTATGACAAACTCAAACAAACTTTTCTTATAAACCGAAGAAAAAACATCATAACTATAACATATCCACCAAACAAAATGCTAACAAAGCCATAATTTACATTATTAAGCGATCTCTAACGATTTATATTCAAAATCAAACAAACTCAAGAATTCCAAAAAAAATCTTTTCACGACATGAACCCATACCCAAACAAAATGACAACAAAAAAAGTCTAACCTTTCAAAGGGGAACACACTAGCGTTAGTGATAGAGAAAGATAAAAGCTTGGTGATTTTGAAAAATGGAAGCTTTTGGTGTTTGAACAAAGTGGAATCGATTTTTGATAGTGGTAGAGTTTTATTTACCAAAGAGTTTTTCTAAGAGTGGTGTCCAGTAGGTTGGCTGATGGAAGTGAAATGATGTTTTAGGCGGCTGTTCACATTTCCCAATTTTTTTTTTCCTAATATTGTAAAAGTCAATTTTGCACTTATTATCCAAACGGAATGCTAATGGTGTTAGTGCACATGGAAGATTTTTAAATTAAAAGCATTTGTAACTATACATCTAATAATAGTTCAAAGGTGAGGGGAGGTTTTTAATATTAAACCTATGTTAAATTGATGAGGATTGATTACGTAAAATGTCAGGAATACCCTTGAATAAACAAAACAAAAACAATTAATTGAAATTGAATAAATATTAAAAGAAAAAAAAATTTTAAATGAAAACAATGAAAACAATTACAGAAAAATTGTAAGGATCGGGAAATTTAGGGATAAATTAGGGATTTAATAATTTGGGGATTTCGTCAAATTAGGGATTGGGTGAATGCCCATAGTAAATAGCATGTGTCCAATGTAGGGAATCAATTCCTAAAAAGTCCTAATATTTGTAGAGTCCTTATTACACTAGACTATTTGAGTCTGTATTGCATTTTCCTTTAAATATAGTCTGTACCAACATTTGATTACATCATGAAATAGTACAATCATTTCTCAACTAATTTCTATTCTCTCTCTACAATAAATTCTTTATCGATCTTTCTAAAATTCTAATCTGTTTCTCTCTCATCTCAACCTTTCTTCAATCTGTTCTTCATTTTATTTTTCTAGCAACCAAAAATCCTGCAAAGTCAACCCAAAAATATATCAAATATCCAATTAAAATGCCTAGGGCATGACAAATGGTATCAGAATAACTTTCCTGCTAACCTACGGAATTAGATCTGATTATCTGAATCTCTTCTACTGTTCTTCAATTTTCCAGCTCCTACTTTTCTTCCATTTTTTCCAGTTTTCTCTTTGAAATAGCTTACACTCAAATCATCAACACTCATTCATTAGAAATTCAAAAAAGTATTTCGAGCTTGCAAATCAAGGCATTATAGTCATTGAGGAAGGATATGAATCATTTTTACTGGAGATTACCAAAGTAAACTCACAACCAGAAATGTATCTCATCATATTACTTATTGAAGCGGAAATGAAGGCTAGAAGGGATAAGGAGTTGTGTTATACCTGTGATGAAGTATATTCTTTTGACCAACAATGTGCTAAAATACAGCTTTACATGCTCAAAGATGAGGAAGAAGGTGTTGAAGGGGAAGTAGAAACTACAGAAATCGTGTTTGACAATGGAGAGCTTATTGAGGTTCTAGATCCAGAATACTCACCTATCAAGGTAGATTCTGGCTCAGATGTGGTGTCTCTTATGCTAAACCTTCCTGAGCTCGAAGGAGTCAAACTTGAAGCATCTACCACTCTTGATTCTACTACCAAAAAATCAGTTAGAGAAGTAACAGAGGAGACTCCACCATTTGAAGTTGTTCAAAAGTTGCTAGACGAAAATCTAGAAGTTGAAGCAGTTGGAGATCTACCAGAAGAGAAGCCATCAGAAGAAACAAATGTTGAAGGGATAGAGGAACCAACAATTGTTAAAATTAAAGATGTTAAAGATGAGGCACTAACACCAACAATTGAAATGGTTGAAAAACTACAAGAGGCATCAGTCAAGGTTTTAATTGATGCTAAAGGAAACACACAACCAATCTCGATCACCCCTCATAACCAGAACCTGTCAACTCTCAGCAATCCAAACCAAAATACCCCACCTATTCAGATTCAATTTTTCCACGCAATCAACCAGAACACAACAGCACACCTAGTTGCTAACAGACACAATTCATGGCTCAACAAACCATCTATAAACACTAACCCCAACCAACCCAACCCATGGCCAAATAAGCTACCTAAACTCACCTATTTCATCAAACCCAAGCCTTGGCCAGATGAACCTGCAATACATAAACACAATTTGAGAACAAGCTTAGAGGAGACCAGGAAACTTACTTACATACACGGTGAAGATGAAGAAGAAATAACAAAAGGTGGTATGATGTAACATGAGGTGGTATGATGTCTCCTTGCTCAATTCGTCAGCAGAAGAGATCAAATGACCGGTTTCACATCTTTCCGATGACCAACTATGCTCTGAAATTGGTTCATCATCGAAACCGGTCAACCCTCTCATGCGCCACCGTCGACCCCCACGAAGCCACAAACAGAGACGGTTTGAGGAAAACCGACGAAGATCCAGACATGAATATGGCTGATGTAGCTGCACTTATTGTTTCAATGCCCATTATGTGGAAAGAATGAAGATTGTGGGAGGAGATCGACTCCGATCAAGACCTAGAAGACTTCCCACGCCGTTCCTTGGCATAGATAGACTTTGACTAAGATCGGAGAGTCTGCCTCTGGTCTTCTCGGTGGATAATAGTGCTCGAGAGCTAGTCAAAAATCGAGTACTCACTGTTACACAGCTCCGTAACCGGGTGGTTGCAATCTTACGACGCCTTCTAGAATTCGATCCGGGAGATCAACGATCACTAGAAAAAGTTAAAGAAGGATTTGGGTGTTGTTTTAATGGTGGTGTGTAGAAAGAAGAAGAAGGATTGGTGTTTTGTTGAAGAAGCTAGGGATTTCGTGGGGTTTGTCGAAGAAGAAGATGTTCTTCAGAGCAGCTATGAAATGGTGTCATTTTGTATCTCTCTGTTGGGCATTCAAAACAGTGACATTTTGAAAGAGATCTCATTTGGGCTAATTAGGCTAGTTGGAGCATTGTGGCGAACCGAGTCAATCAGACTTGGGCCTCGTTTTGGGAGACCAAAACAAATGGTCAACAGGTGGTCAGTAGCTCTGTTGGGCCTGACCAAGTTGTGGGTCGTTTGGGCCAGTTATCAGATTATCCTATCTTTCAATTTTAATAGCTGTTAGTGTCCAATAAGCCTGCCTTGATAGCTCTTTAAGCTTACATCCTTGAGGACAAGGATGTTTTCAAAGGAAATGGAATATAAGGATCGAGAAATTTAGGGATAAAATTATGGATTTAATAATTTGAGGATTTCGTCAAATTAGGGATTAGGTGAATGTCCATAGTAAATAGCATATGTCCAACGTAGGGAATCAATTCCTAAAGAGTCCTAATATTTGTAGAGTCCTTATTACACTAGACTATTAGAGTCTGTATTTTATTTTCAATATAGTGTGTACCAACGTTTGATTACATCATGAAATAATACAATCCTTTCTCAACTAATTTTTATTCTCTACAACAAATTCTCTCTCTCAATCTCTCTAAAATTCTTAGGGCTGTCAAAACGGGTTAACGGGTCGACACGACCCGATTAATTAAACGGGTTGACATGTTTAGACTCAACCCGACACGACCCGATTAAGTAAACGGGTCAGACCCTTATAACACGACACGACTCGACTATTTAAACGGGTTATACATGTTGACCCACGACACGTTTAAAATTTAATTGGGTCGGGTTATACGGGTTGACTCGTGACCCGTGACCCGTTTGAAAACAAAGTTCAAATAATAAAAAATACTAACATGTCTTACAAGTTACAACTCCATAAATTATGGACCATAATCCATACAATGTTCAAATACATTAATCCATAAAGTGATTCAAATTTAAAGTTCAAATAAAGTCACAAATACACAAATAGTCAAATAGCAATTAATCGACATAATTTTCAAATACAGTAATCCATAAAGTGATTCAATTTTAAAGTTCAAATAAAGTCACAATTACACAAATAACACTCCAAACTCCAAATTGATGTCCAAATTGTTTATCCCTACGAGATGGATTGTTGAATTGAACCTTATTCTACTTTCGTTGGTTGATTACTAGCAGTTGTACCGTCGTTCTCTAATTCCCATATATCTTTAGTAATTTCTTCACATTTCAAAGTTGCACTCTCTACAATAATTGATATAAAATTAAATATAAATATCAATTATTAAAATAAAATCAACAATGCTATGAAATCAACATATTAAAATCATTACCTCCATTTCCAAATATCCAATCACGACTGCAAACTATGGCTTGCGCTACATTTGAACTAAGTGAACTCCGAAATTGATCAAGAACCCAACCACCAATGCTAAATGCAGATTCAGATGCTACTGTAGATATAGGAATGCTTAAAACATCACGAGCCATGGCAGCAAGTTCAGGATAACGAGGTTGATTGCCCTTCCAAAAGTCCAAAATGTTTAGATCCATCGATCTTTCAAGCCTTCGCTCTTCCAAATACAAATCCAATTGTGTCCTTTGAGTGAAAAACGTATCACTGTCAAGATTACTATCAAAGTCCTACATGTGTAATTAAAATATTAAAGCAGTAATTATATCACTATGAAAAAATAATGAACAAATGAACAAAACATATATTTAGTATATTTACCTTCAAAACAAAATCAAGATCATCTACTGGTTGCAGTTCGCTAGAAGTAGTAGAAAGAGATGCTGGAGATAATCTAACGGTAGATTGCCTAGTCAAGCTGGTCACATACTCATTAAAAAAAGCTGACAATTTCATCTTAACAACTTCAAATGACTCTGACTTAGCACCATACAATCTTTCATAAACAAACTGAACAAACTCCATTTTGTAACGAGGATCCAAGATAATACCTATTGCTAAAATCGTGAAAAAATCAACCCAATACTTTTGGAACTTGCTATACATCTGATTTGACATCGCTTTGAAAAATGGATCAGCACTTTCTAAGTTTTGCTTCAAAGTCAAATGAGCCATAAACACCTTAGGCATGTACAAATTTGAAGTGGGATATTTTGTCCCAGAAAAAAGACAAGTAGTGTCATAAAAATAACGCAAAAACTTGCAAAGCTTCTTAACACTTTCCCACTCACTTACAGAAGGGCAATGCTTGTAAAATGGGTCGGCCAACCCTAATGCAGTCCAATCAAGTTTATAATAAATAGCACTATCAAACATTAGTTAAGTGGAATTCCATCTAGTGGGAACATCTTGCCTTAACCCTCTTTTAGGTTCTAAACCAACTCGGTTGACACATAGCAAAAACTTCTGCTTCCTAGTTTGTGAGGCTCTAGCATATTTCACTCTTACGAACTTTATGGACAACATCCTCTACTTCCTTTAATCTGTCTTGAACAATCAAATTAATGATATGCGCACAAAAACAAATATGCAAACATTCTCCATCACATAAAAGTGCTTTGTTTATGTTCAAATGACCTTTCAAATTATGTACTAATGAATTACTAGATGAAGCATTGTCCAATGTAATCGAAAAAATTCTTTTATCAATTCCCCACTCACTCAACAATGACTTAATCTTATCCGCTAAAGAAACCCCATTATGTGGAGGTGGCATAAAGCAAAAATTCAACACTTTCTTTTAAAGAACCCAATTTTTATCAATAAAATGTGCCGTGACACACATGTAACCATCAGTGGCTAAAGAAGTCCATAAATCAGATGTTAGGCATATTCTACTAGGAGATTCTTCTAGCATTTTCTTAACTTTACATTTTTCGATACCATACAACTTTAACACATCCACTCTTGCGGTATTCTTAGAGACCAAGTGGAAGTCATCAGTGCAATATTTAATCATTATTCTAACTCTCAACCACTTAACAAAGTTAAAAGGCAAATCATGCAAAACAATAGTTTCCGCTACTATAGTTCTAAATTCTTCTTGACTCTTAGGATTGGAAACCGCCATTTGTAATGATTGACCTTTCTTAAGATACATTTATTTAGGGTCATGCATTTTTATCTTAGGACATTGTAAAGTGATGTGACGTTTCATGTTACCTGTACCATAAATGCCTTCACAAAAGTATTGTCTTCCACAATACTTGCACTTGCATTGTTGTTTCCCCTGTGGATTTCTTTCTATCATCACGAAAGAAGACCATACATTGGAAGTGCGACTTCTTTTTCGAGTAATTCCAGTCCCAGTCTTAGTTGAGGTATTTGATCTTCTATTGCTATTTGCCTCTAGTTGTTCCTCACCATCATAGTCTAGCTCTTCCTCTCCCAAACTTGGAATATTGTCGTCTATTTCATTGTTTGAATCAAAATCCATAGATTTGCTGCAAAACAATATATAAAATTATATATTAAATAATTTAATTAAAACAACAAATTTAAATATAAGTCATATAGTTCTTGATTGCAATTAACCCATTCTTTTACAAACCTATATCTATGAATCTACAAAATCCAACCATTTTGAATGTTGTGAAAGTCTATAATGAAACTTGTTTACATAAGAAAATAAATATATAAAACAATTAATCAATATCAAGCACAAGCTTCATTTCATTGTATACTGTAACACAAGATCATCATTTTCTTAACCAGAGAAATGTATGATATAATCCTCCAACCATCAGACCCATTTCCACTAATATCATGGTAGGATGCTTGACTAGGAGATTAAATATATAATTAAACAATATATAACTTAGATCAGATAATCTCATAATCATAAACACGTATACATAGAAGTACATAATAACAAGAGCAAATAGCACACAAACAAGGATCTAACCTCAAGAGAAACACACAACTCTGAAGCCAAAGTAAAAACTTAACTAAAAATATAAGACAACAATAAGACAAGCGAGCCCATCACTTGTTTATCGGTTATCACACTCTGATAAAAATATATCTTATATATATATATATATATGAATCAATAATTTCTTTCCAAAATATATAAATCAACAATGACTTGAGTACAAGACAACACGAAATCAAGAAGAAATCAAGAAATAAAGAAGAAATCAAGAAGAAATCACAAAATCAAGAAGAAATCACGAACCTGAGACTTGAGACGAGCGACGACTAGACGTTTGGACAGGTGGGGAAGATTGAAGAGAGATGTGCTGGTGACGAGAGATGTGCCAGCGAATTGGCAACCGATGGATACAAACTTTGGACTTTGAAGAGTTAGGGTTAAGGTACAGTACTTCAGTTGGAGTTTGTTTGTTGTTGCATTAGAGTCTCTAAGTGTTTGACAGAAAGTGAGAAAGAGATGAATATATACTACAACAAATGTCAGTAACAACCCCTATATAATATAAAATAACAAAATAACCTTATTTACTAAACGAGTTAAACAGGTCACCCGTGAACCCGTATAGCCAAACCCGACACGACCAGTATACGTATATGGGTTAAACGGGTTGACCCGTTTATGCCTGGAACCCGTTTTTGGCCAACCCGAACCCGATTATCAACCTCGGGTTCGTGTCAAGTTCGCGGGTCACGGGTCATTTTGATGGCCCTAAAAATTCTGATCTATTTCTCTCTCATCTCAACCTTTCTTCAATCTGTTCTTTATTCTATTTTTCCAGCAACCAAAAATCATGCAAAGTCAACCCAAAATATATTAAATATCCAATTAAAATGCCTAGGGCATGACAATAACTTACAAAAATT
The DNA here is from genome assembly GCA_035582765.1 of Acer negundo. Classification (NCBI taxonomy): domain Eukaryota; kingdom Viridiplantae; phylum Streptophyta; class Magnoliopsida; order Sapindales; family Sapindaceae; genus Acer; species Acer negundo. The sequence goes on along the minus strand of CM069238.1, from coordinate 12,052,776 downwards.
GAATCAATATAATCAATACAAAGAAGTTTAGTGTGTTTAATCAAAAAAAAAAAAATCTATAACGTGTTTAATCAAAAAAGTTTAGTAAGGAGTTTTACGAGTTCCAAAAAATAAGACCCTATCAGCATTCTTAATCCCAACAAAAAAAAACTATAGCGTGTTTAATAAAAAAAAAGTCTAGGGTGTTTAATCCAAAAAAAAAAAAACATATCGCCCAACCTGTGACAGTCAAGTTTGGGTTATGATTATATAACCTACAGGCGGATTTAGGTGTAAAATTTCATAACCAAGTATCACATCAGAGAACCCAAATCAGGAAAAAAAGTGAAAAAGTGGAAAATACCTGATCTAACTTGCACATCAACAATCAAGTATCTCTCATTGAAAGAAAAATCAGCAAAACCCACCAAGTGAAGTGTCAAAAGTGTGTTGCAAGGCACAAAACTGTGACTTCCCAGTACAAACAAATCTATGTCAGAATCTTAAAAAGGAATAAGATTATTATAAAAGAAGCACCCCCACAAAATCAAGCCTGGTTTTTGATAGCTAACTGTACCCACATATAGATAAATTAATCAAATTATATGAGATTAATCAAACATCAACACATATTTAATTAAAAGTAGTACCTTACAAATGGGGCAACTAACTTTGGCCTCAAATTGATGTGGATGTGATGGCGAGAAGCTTCGTCGGTAGCGACGGCAGCACGATGGTGGCACAATAGCGGTACGACGACAAGAGGGTTGAGACCACTGATGATGAGAGCTGAGAAGTTGTTTTCGTTTTTTTAAGTAGAGATGCAGATAGGCAGTTGTAAGAAGACGGAACTCAAGTTGTCGTTAAGCCTAACTGAGGTGGGTTTTTTACGGGCTTAAATTTAACCAGGTTAAAATTTGCAGACGACCCATATTTATGCAGGCTTAAAATAGAGGGTTTAAAGTAGGCTTTTTAAAAATGCGGTTAGAGTTTAAACTTGGACCACATCATGCGGGTAAGGGTCAAACCCTTTAGACCCGACCCATATTACCAACCCTATGGCCTGCTCATTAATTTTCCCCATTTTGTACTTTGATTTCTATATTAGATTCTACTCATATCTTTGCAACCTTCTTTGGGCTCCACATGTCACTCTCATCCCGTCAACGCTTCAAATATCGGTATCTTTTTCATTTTTAAACAATTTTTTTTTTTTTTTGGAGATTTTTGATTGATATTTGTTATTGGGTTCGATGAAAATGAGTCCTTTAAGGGTGCGTTTGGTACAACGACGGGGACCAAAGTGCTCCTACTGTCTTGTCTAATGATTGTTACCGTATAATAGGGACAAATAGAACAAAACAAATCTATATTTATTTGATTTTAATAAATAAATATATTTATATATCATATTTAACAAAAATAATAATATTGTGATTGAAAAAATATTCTTAATTCATAATTTTATAGGAATCATTTTGAAAATTTCCTCATTTTATTTTATTTTTGGTAAAAAAAAAATCCATATTACCAAAATTGGAAATTCAAAGTGATTGTTTATTTTTCTATCGATTGATAAAAAATATCCATATGTGACAAATGAGTTGTAATTAACACATCATTAATATTAGAGGTGTGCGTTTTCGGTTTGGTTTGGGCTGAAGCTCAATGTCAAACCAAACCAATATGGATCAATTTGGCTATATTTCAACTCAAACCAAACCAATGTGATTTTCAAAACGATCCAAACCAAACAAAAAAAAGGTCGGGTTGGTTTGGATAGGTTTATCGGTTTATATTTGAACTCAATTTTTTTTTTTTTTTTTTTTTGTATTATATTATAAAAAATATTTATATAAACAAAATCATAACATAAAATATTAATTATATATATACATGTGTATATACCATGATTAAATATATGTTTGACAACATCTATACTTTTGAAACCCTAATACACCAATCAATAAGAAGAATTGTATTAAAACAAATAAATAAACTATAAAAGCTTAAAGTAATCGGTTAAAGTTATAAAAGCTGGACTGAATAGAAAACTTAGGTGGATTTTATATTTTAGTTTTACTTTCTAAAATATGTGGTTTGGTTTGGGTTGGTGAATTATTTCACTCAACACAAATTCACCCAACCCAAACCGAACCATCTTTAATTGGTTTGTCGAAAAGACAACCCAAACCACCCATTTTTTATATTTATAATCGAACCAACCCAAACTTTATGTGTTAGGTTGGTCGGTTTGATATGGTTTGACGGTTTTTTGCACACCTCTAATTAATATAGTGGTTACAATTCTTTTAATACATCACTTAGACATGATTTTCACACCTGGCAAGCTTTTCATGCAAGAGGTAATTTTTATTTATTTATTTTTGTTGTATTATATGCTAAAGGTGGATGAGTTCAATTAAGGTTAATGGGTTTTTATTGTAATTTTTATTATTGTTTTAGCTTTTATGATATAGGGTGGTTGAAAAAATTCAGTTTTGATGATTTATATGTATTTTGTGTTGGGAAAAGCTCAACGTTGAAGCGCATGACTAATTTACACATCTAATAACATAGAAAAATAAGATGAAAAGAAGCATCCAATCACACAACATAAAATTTTTATGTGGAAACCCAAAATAGGAAAAAACCACGGCCGTTAGGATTATGAGAGAAAAATATTCACTATGTCGAAAATTGTTACAACTACACAATACACACTAAATATTCTCTCTCAAACCCCAAACCTCAATTACAATTAAGCCTTATTGAGCCCGAGTCTCAACCAAGCTCTCAACTCTCTCTAGGTCCCCCTTGAGTGTTTTTCGAACATTCCCTAGGTGTCCCCTGAATACCCCTAGGATCTTTTCCCAGATATCCTCTAGATCTCTCCCCGGATATCCCTAGATCTCTCCTTGAATATTCCCCAGATCTCTCATTAGGCCTCCCTCTGGATATCCCCTGGGTCTTCCGCCCTTAGACATCCCTTGGGTTTCCCTCCGGATCTCCCCGGGATCTCAATCCTCGGATTTACCCTCTCTCTGATTTTTCCAGGTGCTTATTGTTCCAGGGATAAGCTACCCCTATTTATAAATTGCAATTACTTGGAGCCAAAGCACACTTGGAGCCAAAGTAATTTCCAAGACTTTTCCAGCAAGAAAACCAATGTACAAATGCTCCCATGCGTCTTCCAGAAGCTTCACGCATCCCGAATGTGTCTTTCAGACCTTACCAAAACCAATACGATTTCGATTGACCACTTCTGCTAAGTTGAATTTCGTCTAGATTACATGGGAATACGAGCCAATTTCCAACATGTTGTTGGGTTCATTTTTGTTTGTGTTTTAAGGCAATTGGAGCCGAATACGGTGAAGGTTTTAAGACTTTTTTTTAGCTTAGATGGACCTTTAAAAGTTGATGTGGTTAGTGATTTTGATGACCATTGATATTCGAATTCGGTTTCTCTCGTTTGATCCAGAAAATGACCAAATGGTTTCTCGTAGCAGCAGATAAGTTATCAAAGGAGGTCTTTCAATTTCATTTTCTGTTTGTTTGCTGAGAAAATGGAGGAAAAGAAAGATTCAACATTTGTTTGTTTATTGTTATGCTTAAGAACAATCAATTTTATTTTTTAAAAAAGACAATTCCATCTAATTCCATCAAATTCCATACAAAACTATGTAAAAGTCCAATGGACTCCAACAAACTCTTTACAAAAATCCGAAGAAATCTATATGGAATCTATGGACTTGTGAATTCCACCAAAATCCATCACTTAAAACAAATCTATCAAACTCCAACAAATTCTAGTTTGAATACACCCCCTGAAGACCATCTTCAATACATATGTCAATACCAAATTTGGTATAAAAAAAAAAAAATGTAGTAAAATGCTACATTTGACACATCATTTTAACATTGTATTCTGATGCATAATTCTATTTTTATTTTTTATTATTTAAAATTATAAAAATTAACAAATACAATTAATTTATTCAATTTAAATAATATTTTTATTATTTAAAATTATAAAAGTCAACGATTAATGCATTCAATATAATTATAAAATTCGCATTTTGTAATTAAAAACCATCTTTTATTACTGTGTCAAATTTGGCATATGCTTTGCATAACAATTTGGCACAACATTTAGCACGACATTGAAGCATTTTTTTTTTCTTTCATCTTACCATGTGCTAAATTATATCATTGACACAATAAAATAACATTATATTAGAGATGCTCTAGACTCCGTTTGGAAAAGTTTCTTCAAGTAGACTTTCTACAAGTAAAGTTTTTAATGAGAAGTTGTTGGTCATTTGGTTGTCAATTAGAAAAAAAAGCTTTTTTAAATGGTAGAATTACCAAAATATTCAATAAATATTTTAAATGATAGGGTTATAGTAGAAATTTGAGTGTTATTAAAAAAGTTCAAAAAGATCTACTTGAAAAAACCTAAAATTTGAGTTTCTTCAAATAGAAAAAAGATTTTTTTTAATCATCCAAAAGCTCTATTAAGTGATAGCCTTTTTCATTAAAAAAAAAAATAAAAATAAAAAATAAAAATAAAAACCTCTTTTAGTTAGTAGAGAAGCTCTTCTAAACAAGTACTAACAATACTTATCTAGTCTGGTGTAGAGGTAGACCGCATACCTCTCCTTCCCAAAATTCCCATCGACAAATGTGGCGCTAGAACTCCTTCTTTGTCGATCATCGTCGTCCGTCAATCTTAGCCTTTTTTTGGTCTCCACTCTCCACTCTCCGATCTCCATTCTCTTCCGTTAGATTTTTTTTTTTATTTTAAATTTACAATATTTTGCAATGGATTTTGTTAATGTTTTTTGTTTTTTCTAATTTGTAATTCATTCATTTAAACAACGGTCTTTAATCACATTTTTCAATCTCACCTAACTAACACCATATCTCCATTTTTTTCAAATATCTTAATCTATTTTTTTCTTTAGATTATTTTGGAATGTCTTTGGGTTGATTAGTTTGACTGGATTCAGGATTTATTCCTTACAGGGTCAATCACATGTTTGCTGAAAAAATGAAAATTTAATTGCTTTGACCTCTCTAGAATTTGTTTACCAAAAAAAAATCTTGATCTAGGTAGCAGAACTTCACAGGTTCGTGGGTTAGGTATGGGTGAAGTCTAAACCCGTGGGTGGAACCAATATTAAAGTTAAAAGTAATAAAATAATTGTACATTTTAAAGTTAAAAAATTGTAACAAATTATAAACTTTAAACATAAGTTCTAATAAATAAAATTATCTAAAAATTTGATATATAAATATAACTATTTATCATAACAAAATACAATAGCAAATTTTATCTTATATATATATATATATATATATGAACATTAAGCAAATTTTGGGTGCTATGATGTTTATAAATATATAAGACAAAATAAATTGGCCCAATATAAATTATGCCTTATATTTTGGCGGATCCGGCAGATTTGATGGATTTGATAGATTTTCATATGGAAATCCAAAATCCGATCCATTCCAATAAATTTTAGAATTTAAAATATAATCCGGTCTAATCATGTCTTCAAATCCAATCTAATCCAATGGATTGGATTGGATCCAGCACACCTGACACCCCTAAAAATAGGGATTAAAGTTTCTAATATGACAAGGACGTTTAATAAGTTGACATTTCACCGGAAAGTATGGAGTCCTTTGAAATTTCTCCTTTCTAAGATGGTTAATATCATTTGGGTCCCTATCTTTTTCTGAAAGGTTAATTTTTTAAACGAGTTTGCTTTTTTTTATCAAAAGTTTGCTTGATAAAAATCAACTAATCAATTGTCATTGATCAACAAATCAACTCCAACCCACGATTATTCCTTATTCTACAACATTAATCCAGTACACACTCTGCAATCTCAAAACTAAAAGCTACAAATAAATAAATAATCTTTCTCCTCTTTCTCTCTCCCACAATCAACAACAATCGAAGAAAATCAAACACAGAAAATCAAACCTATTCCTCACCAAAATGCGGCAACGGCGTAATCAAACGGCGTATATCAATTTTGGGTTGTTGTGGTGGTGATGATGTCTGGGTCTGGTGAAGATGATGGCAATTTCGGTGGTGGCTTGATTTGCGTTGGTATTGATGCTGGATGATTGTGGTTTGGGGTCGATTTCAGTTAGGATTTTTGGGGTTTTTACTGAAATTTGTGGTTTGATTTTGGGGTTTTTGACTAATTTTCAATGGGTCGAATCCAGATGTATGTGTGTGTGAGAGAGAGAGATTGTGATTTGGTGAGAGAAATTTCTAGGTTCTTTTTTATTTTTTGAAAGTAGATTTTTGGGTTCTAGATCTAGTTTTAGGGTTTGGTGATTGGAGATGGATGGTGTTTTTAGGGTTTGATGATAGTGAAGATTTTATTAAAAATTTCAGATCTTGTTTTATTAAAAAAAAATTCCTCATAGATGAAGGTTTTTTTTTTTTTTTTTTTAAATTAATTTTTTTAATTAGGTGAAGATCCAAATTGGATCCCCACCGTCTATCTCATGAAATGGACGGTCCACTTAATCAATTTAATATATATTTTATATTTTTTAAAAATTTTTAAATTAGTTTTTTTTTTAATCAATTGAATGTAGTGTTTGGTACGTAGAATTTTTATTTTCATTTTTTTATATAATTATTTTTTTATTTTTAAATAAATAAATCTCCACCATCAATCTAAGATTTGAATGATGGAGATTTAAAACAATTTATTTTTGTATTATATAAATATTTTTAAAAATTGTATTTGTAATATCTTTAATTTAAAATTAAAGATAAATTGTTTAAATTTTAAATATTAGAAGATAAAACAATCTTTTTAGCTATTAATAATGCATACATGGGCAAAATAGACATTACCAATTCTGCGACGTTTGACTGTTAAAAAAAAAGTCAGAATGACCTATTTGATATACTTTTCAAAAGTCAGGGAAAGTTTTGCTAAAAAAGTAAGCTCGTTTAAAAAATTGATATTTCAGAAAAAGATAGGGACCCAAATGATATTCCCCCTTTCTAAAATAATATAAAATCTCCATGACAAAACTACCCTTAATGGAACATTATATTAACAGAATAACAGCTGTATACACACAGAGTTTTGGTTTTACTTACAAAAACCATCACCTACTAAACTTTCTTCAATTTGCTCCAGTCTCTTCACCTGAAGCCTCTTTTAACGGCTTGTTTTCCGTCCACGTTAAAGTCCCCGAGCCAAACTTTTTCTCGGGAAAATGATCCGCTGAGAAAATCCTTGAACCTGACATTGTATACACTTATTCGTATATAAATAACCTAATAATAACAAAAATTTAATTGCAGAAAATAAACGAATAATAGAATGACGGAAATCGATCTGCCGAAGAAAGTCGCCGATAGGTACCTGAAGCGCGAAGTGCTCGGAGAAGGTACCTACGGTGTCGTTTACAAGGCCATTGATACTAAGGTAAACCCTAGCTCTTCTCTTCCCATTTTATATCTTATTTATCCAATTTTGTTTTGATGTTATTATTTTTTAGTTCATACTGATTGAGCATTTGATTTCTAACAAATAATTTTCACCTTTTGTTTTGTTTTGTTTTTTGTTTTTTGCTTTTTTTGAATCTAGAAACACAGAATAGGAATTTTGTTTTTGTTAATTTTTGTTGCTTTATAAAGAAAAATAAGAAGAAAATCCCTACCAAGTTAAGTTAAACGGTGTAATGGAGCTTAGTTCATTGTAGTCTCTAAATCGAGCCTCGTAAAGGTTTAGTTTGTTGAAGGGAATGTTACTATCAGTGGAGCTGGAAGTAGAAATAAAGTAAAGGTTGTTGAGTCTTATGCTGTTTGTTGTTTTTGCTGGGAATGGGGGACACAGTAGAATTTGTCTATGTATCACAATTATTAATTTAGGTCATTTACTAGCCTATTTTTGAGTGAATTATTTGAATCATAAGATAACTGTGTTGAATATTTTGAAATGTTAAATGCATTTATATCTCAGTATTAGTAGACAGTGAAACTGGTTATTATATTTTTGTTGTTGAGTACTAAGATGCCATCTCAGGAGAGACTATAACGGAAACATGTTACAGACTTACAGTTCTGGGTTGACGTTTAATTGGCATTGTTGAATTGTACTGTTCTTTCATATATATATATATATTTTTTTTTTCTATGAATTCTAGCATATAAGATTTGGTGATGTTACTGATTTTTACTTTATGTAACTTAAGTGAACAATCTATGATTTTGATTTTACAATGTTACTGCTAATAGTTGAATTATTTAATTGATTGGTTTCTGAATTAGTCTCTGGTGTTTGCAGACTGGACAGACAGTTGCAATCAAGAAAATTCGCCTTGGAAAGCAAAAGGAAGGAGTGAATTTTACAGCGCTAAGAGAAATTAAGCTGCTTAAAGAACTTAAAGATCCAAATATAATTGAGTTGATTGATGCTTTCCCTCACAAAGGGAACTTGCATCTCGTGTTTGAGTTCATGGAGACCGACCTTGAAACGGTTATTCGCAATACCAACATATTTCTTTCACCAGCTGATATAAAATCTTATATGCAGATGACATTAAAAGGACTTGCCTTTTGCCACAAGAAATGGGTTTTGCATAGGTACTCTTTTCTTTTATGTGCCCAGTTGGTGATGTGATTTCATGCTAGAATTTGTCTCAAACGTGTCCTCTTTGTGCTTACAGGGATATGAAGCCAAATAACTTGTTGATAGGATCCAACGGACAGCTAAAACTTGCAGATTTTGGTTTAGCACGTATATTTGGGAGCCCAGATCGCAAGTTCACTCATCAGGTATGCTTCTTCTTCAATCACCTGCTAATTCTTTACTGAAGTGCCAGTATTCAAAGTTAAAAAGTTTTTAGGGGCTAAAATCATAGACATTGTCACTGGCAATTTTTCAGATCGGATGTGATTAATTATAATTAGCAATTTAGGTGTTTTCCTAGTCATTTTAACTTTAATGTCTTGATATTTTCGTTCAATAAGCAAAGTTGACAGTGGGTAATATGCATTATAAAGGCTGATCTTTATACTCCGTGCATTGTAACAAGTGCCTAAGACTTCCGCCCACTCCTTGTTATTTTCCTTATCAGTATATTATCAATACTTAACAAAACATTTTTATTGTATAGATGGCAGCTTCTATATAATAATTGATTAAGTCAGTAATTGTTTTTTCTTTTTTGATATTATTAGTTTAAAGTTCAGTGGATTGATTGATTTGGACAAGATATTATAAACCGAGTACATTCTTGTGGTGGGGTTTTGGTTAATTCTTTTTCCTGTTAAGTGTCACCAATTTACTTGGTGATTTAAGTTGTAACTATAAAAATTTAGTTCATCTTAGTTCAAAAAAATAAATAAATTTAGTTCATCTAAAAGTGTGGACACTTGTGCATAGGTCTTTGCTCGTTGGTATAGAGCACCTGAGCTGTTGTTTGGTGCCAAGCAGTACGGTGCTGGAGTGGATATTTGGGCTGCAGGCTGTATATTTGCTGAACTTCTCAACCGTCGACCATTTCTACAAGTAAGGGTGACATTAGATTGTTATGAATGTTGAATCTTTCGATTTATAAAAATATTTGCCGAACTTAAATATATGGTTTTGGTACTGAGAAAATTGCTTCTTGGTGATTTGAATCCTTCCAAGTTTACTGATTATGCTGTGTTTCTATTTCAGATGCATTTTTTGTGGCTTAATATAATTTATTTAATTGTGCTACAGCGATTGATTTCATTATCAACTTTCTGCTTTCATCCTGCTTTCATCCTGCTTTGTTCCCTCTTACCAGGCTGAGAATTAACTTCAGCATTTTAGCATTAACTGTAGCTTTCATAAAAAAATTTGTTTATGTTGCCACATGTAATTATGATTCTATTGCATTTTAATTGTAGCTGTAGACCACTTTATTCCTGTCTTTGTTTGCTTTTAATGTTTGGTTGTCAAACTAATACCGAATTCATTATCTGAAATGAACAATGAATGAATGAATTGAATTATAAAGTGTTAAATGATTTCAAATATCGTACTCATAAACTTGAATTAGAGTTAAACTCCATTGTTAATATGAGTATGACATCATCTTTGTGATTGATAGCAGTCTCTAGCACTCGTAGACCTACTTATATATAGACATGATTGTATCAGGTACCCTGTATTTTAGCTTAGTTTTCTGTTTTGAGTACAATTTATAAGTGTTGGTTCTTGGTTTGTTTATCTGATCATAAATTTGTATCTGATATTTAACAGGGTACAAGCGACATGGATCAATTAGGAAAGATCTTTGCTGCTCTTGGGACTGCAACACCTTCTCAGTGGCCTGATTTAGCTTACCTTCCTGATTATGTGGAATACCAATATGTTGCAGCACCCCCTTTCCGTTCATTGTTTCCAACTGCTAGTGACGATGCTCTAGATCTGTTATTGAAGATGTTAACCTATGACCCAAAAGCTAGAATTACAGCACAGCAGGCATTAGAGCACAGGTATCCAAAGTTGTTTGGTTGAATTTTACTGTTACTGTTAGTTCTCTGTTCTCATCTCTGTTAACCTATCTAGGTACTTTTCATCTGCACCGCTGCCTACAGTACCAGACAAGCTTCCTAGACCTGCTCCCAAGCGGGTATCTAAGGCATCCCCTCAAGAGGGTCCTACTGTGTTTTCACCTCCAAGAAAGTCTAGGAGAGTAATGCCAGAACGTGAGGGATTTGAAGGAAATGCTCACCGAGTTGATAAGACTGATGATCATGCTGGTGAAATGAAACAGACAGATGGTGAGCTTGCTGGCAAGAATGAACAAGTGCCAATGTCTGTAGATTTTTCAATCTTTGCAGCAAGACCACCAAGTAGACCTACAATTAACAGGTAAATCAATACCATTGTTCATTAAGTTCAAATGTTTACCCCAAAACTCCATGAAGTAGATAATTTGTGTGAGAAATAATTTGGTAATAAAAGATGGAGCTTTGAACTGCATTAATATACTTGTTTATTAAGTTAGGTTGTGTTAAAGCAGAATGCAACTGGACATGGTTTAGAAATCATTCATATATTTGAGCAAGATTTATACAAAATGGAAAAATTATGTGTCTACCTTTCTCTATTTGCATGCCTCAAAATTCTTGTACATTTTGAAAATTCATTTTAAATTCTCAAAGTTGCTCTCTTATTTCTCAAAGTTTCCTTTTGGAAACCAAAATACTTCTGATTTGATGTAAAATGTAATAACGATGTCTTGTTATAATATGCAATTCTAACATGAACAGAAGTTATAATATTGGGTTTCTAATAAAAAAATAAAAAAGGTACAAAAAATTCAGGACGGGTTAGAGTAACAATTTGTCTAAGGCTTTTTTTTTTTTCTTCTCTCTATTTAATTTTGGTAAAAGTTTCTTTTTTGATTTTTTTACCATATAGCTTATGTTGGAATGTTTGTTTTATACCTTAAAGATACAATCTTTTGGGTAAACTTAGTTTATGTCACTTGGATCACACCTCTTTTTATTATTATTCAAATGATAACAACTTTTATACATTTTTTTAGGCTTGGTAAAAATATTCACATCCCATAGAAAAATCTGTGACCAACTTGCATATTTATTTTTCTTTTTTGTTCTTCTGTGGTGTCAGTTTTACAGAACTTGTATTAGGACTAAATCAATCAGTTTGTTCAATAGAGTAGATTTAATAAAAAATCATTGGAATGTTAAGTGGGAAACCTTGTCATGACTCATGATAGATTAACCTTGTCTCATTCGTATGTATTTTGAACTAATCATGAGTTGAAATCAGAATGTCCTCATCCAAATTACTGAGTCTATCACTATATTGCAGGCCATCAATATTTAGGGTTGATTAATACGATATAAAATTTCTGCTCAATTTATGATTTTAAGGCAGAATAAAGCATCTCCTTTGATTGTGTACCTGCACTTAAAAGAATATGTACTTTAGCATCATCTTTTCCAATTTAGTCTAGTGTGTTATAGAATATTCCATGTTATGAGTCGCTTACTTTCTACATGAATGGTAGACATTGTTAGTTGATTCTTCTTTTTTTCAAATTTTATATGCAGTGCTGACAGATCTCATCTAAAAAGGAAACTAGATCTTGAATTCCAACACCCTGAATAAGCAGAATGCCATATAATTGTATTCATTCCCAGATTCAGCAATTTGATCACATTTAGGAGGTACGTGATGATTTTGAAGTTCGTTATATTTATTTGGTGATCTCCATCTTCATTACCCATATTTCTCTGGCTTGAGAAATTGTGGGTGATGTTGAAGATCATTCTTTTAAGGGATTGAAAAATAATTGTAAAGGAAAAGAGAAAAGAAAGAAAATGAGACTCCTTAACATTCAAAGTCTGAAGTTGTACACTAGGCACATAAGGCCAAATTTTTGAGATATTTTGTTATTATTTTGAATGAATTAGACTTGACACCTGAGGGTAGTTGAAGTTTGGTTAGTGGGTACTCGGGTTCCAATTTGAAGTGATTGATTCTATTCTACCTTGTCTTTGGCTAGGTCAAAAACACTAATTTGTAGACAGATTTATTATCTAAGTGCTTGTTAATGATTTTAATTGCTTATTAATACGATGATTTTGAAGAAAACAATTTGTATCCAGGCTATAGTGTGTTCCTTAATTGCATCACTGAATTGTCATTTTCTGATTTTTTTTTTTTTATAAATCAAAGACATTTATATTTTATTTAAATTTTTTGAATCATCTCAAGTCTCAACTATTAGTACTATAAAACTATAGATGCTGTGGTTGTACGTCTCACCCGAGTGACAAACTGACAATCTCAGATTCACTCTTCTCCTACCTTTGGGAAAGTAAATTGTCCATGAGAATTATAACAGATCTCAGATTTTTTTTAAGTTAATTTATGTTTTTCTTTTATTCAATTTTTTGGTTGTAATTAATTTAAATTTGTTGGGTTGACATTGAATAAAAAGATAATATTACTCATCTACCGTTTTTGATAACAACGGTCAACCTTTAGTCAATGGGGATATGTTCGTGTTAATATGATATATTTTTTTCTTCTGATTTTATTGCAATTATGCATATACTGAGGGTTGTTAGTGTAATTTACCCTTAATAAATTTCACATAATTTGTCACTTGATAGAATGATGGCTGAATATATATTTAAATCAACAATTGGAACTTGGAAGGAATAATGATTTTTTGTTTTTTCCTTCCTCTAGTTCTCTTATAAATTACGTGTAGGTTCATAATTTAGCACCACAAGCCGCAAATATTGGACCAATGATAATGAGTTATATGACTTTCACTACCACCTGGCCATTTGTCGATTTTTTTTTGTTTGTTTGTTTGTTTTTTTGTTTTTTTGTTTTTTTCAATTATTACAAATTTGAAAGTTAAGACTTTTTTTTTTTTGTTTTTTGTTTTTGTTTGTTTTTATTTTTTATTTTTTATTTATTTATTATAAATTTGAAAGTTAGAAGAAAATTTGAAAGTTAGAAGAAAATGAACGATGCTAATTTATAATATCATCATTGATGTGAATATTTAAGATTTTCTATTAAGTCATCTCAATTTTTATTAATCATTTGGAATGATTCATCTCTTAATTCTAAAATCATTAATTTTACTTTTAGTATGTTAAAATGCCAAAGTGTCAATTCAAAAATTAACCCAATTCACAAATTAACAAAAATAAATAAATAAATAAATAAATAAAATACCAATATAGTGGGGATTTGGGGTTTTGAGATCCAATTTGAATCCCTAAATAAACTTACCTAACTTTTGAGAGATTAACGGCACATTATAATATATATTTTTTTTTTTGGGTTATGACTTATGGTTAAGAGATATGTATTTTAAAAATATAAAAATCAATTTCTTATTTTAAAATAAAAATTAATAAAACAGAAAATATTATCCAATAGACCCTAAAATTTATCTTTTTTAATAATATAACTAATTGAAAAGATCGTTTTGGGAAAATTATTTGTTTAGCTTAGATCATGTGTTGATCTAGAACAGCATTAGACATAACATTACTAGGTAGCTTAGTTGGTAGAATCTTCTATTGGTATATGAAATGTATTAGATTTCAAATCTCACAAGTAAAGTAAAGATAGAAAAGTAATTTTGATTTATATCTGTTAAGCAGAGTAGTAGCGGGAAGAATTCAACTAAAAGCTTATTGTTTGAGATCATACATGTTCACAAGAACACTCCTTGGTTGCTGACTCGTTAGGACACTGTATGAACAGGGATTATAGAGTCATAAACAAGAAGAAGATATCAGATTATTAAAGTCTAAAGCTTAACGGAAACAATGACGAGCAAAGGGAGGAGCGTGTTACCTCTCGTTCCCAATGGAAAGAGATATAGCTTGAACAAAAAGGGCAAACACAATGGTCTCTTTTATTTCAACACCATAGCACCCAACAGGTTCATGCTTTAAATTAAAAATATTAAGAATTGGAAGATTGAAAAAACCTGAGAGAACAGTCTGGAATACATCTATGAAGTTAGATAAGGCAATAATTGGCATCAATATGGCTACATATTTGACCACTTGTATTTCATTGCTATAAGCATAACCCCAGACGTTGCGTATCAAAATCAAGACTGATCCTACCAAAAGGCCCTCAGTTATGGCCAACACAAACACCACACACACCGCCAACCGTGCAGCTTCTGGATGCCCTGCTCCTAACTCATTGGAGACTCTGGTGCTGTAATTTACAAACATCAAAGAAAAATTATTCATGTGTTCAACAAAAGCAATTGTTATCAAGTAATGCAACACATCCTGGATTCTTTCACGAAATTCTCATCTAAAATGATACAATAGTTGTATGTTGGATTAGGAAGAAGACCAGAGAGAAGTACCATCATCTCAAATGACCACGTTTCCAAGCTGTTGTTCATCAAATTCATAGCAAGTTGCATTAGAATCTTGCACAAAAGATAAATAATTATGGAGTGCAATTGTAGAAAAGCCCTTTCGCGTAAAAGTTTTCTATAGATTCTTTACAAACATTTTAAAAGTCCTGCATTGCCCTTTCACTTTTCTAAAGACAAAAGGGGCAAAATAGATAACAAAAAGAGCTTTTTACTATAAACATATAGAGAAATTTGTTAACTACCAGACCATAACAGTTGAAGGAATAGCAAGGCTAAGAAAATTGACAATATTATGAAAGGCCTCCATTGAAAATCCAGTCCAAGTTTTCTGACAAGAAGAAGAAAACTTGACATAAGCAGCCGACAGCAACACATTTATCCAGTAGGAGACTGAATTCGCCACTGCAGCTCCTCTGCTTCCAAGGCCAGACTTGAACACCAAAAACCAGCAAATAGGAAAGTGCAACAATAAGGTGATTCCAGAGCTGATCATCATTGGGAAAACAATGTTTTGGGTTTGTAGGAACCGGATGAGGCACTGAAGAAGACCGTACGCGAAAAGGCTGGGGATCATGAACTGTGCATATATGCCTGCCTCTTCAGCAATTTGAGGATCTTGGTGAGCTAAAATAAGAAGTGATTTTGTGTTTGCCCATATAAAAGCTAAAGGAATGCTGACTATTAGAAGAGCAAGCATGGCTCTTTGCATAAGTATTCCCATCTGACGGTACTGTTTTGCTCCATATGTTTTGCACTTGCCATTCCCATCTATTGAAAACAAAAAAATATGAGAAAATTTAACATTAATATAAGCACCGATACTTTTTTTAGAAAGCACTTCAGTTATATGTGGTCCAGGTTGTCTTCTTCTTGCTGGGGTCTATGGTAGAGAAATGGTGATGGTTTTATGATAATCCAATAATCTATTGTGTGTCATCAAATCACCACCAAACATGAATTGTTCAATTCTAGTTTGTTACTGCATCTTTACAGCAACTGGACCATAACCCCACCAAATTTCCAAACTACAAAGCCTAAAAGTGATATTAAAAAAAAAAAAACAAGATGATTATTAACAGTTAACCTAACCATTTTCATTCATCAGATATTCACATATATATATGGTTAAAATTTTCCAAATATACACACAAACATATAAAGAACAAGAAAAAAAAAAAAAAAAAAAGCATTAGCAAGGTGTAAAAATAATACTTACCAACAAGCTGAAACCAGTAATAGTAGCAAAAGAAGTGGCCATGGAAGCACCAGAGAGAGCCAACTCTCCAAGATGACCCACAAACATGACTGATATCATCTGCAAACAAAACTGCAGAAGACTTACAGATATCATTGGCCCTGCAAGCCATAGCTGTTTCTTCACTTCTTCAATAATCTTTTTCTTCCCATACCCATTTTCATTATCATCGCTTGTCTCTCTATTCACTCCATAAACGTTTTCTTCGGAGATTTGAATCAAAGGAGAATTCAAACACTTCTTTTCCTCTGCTCTCTCCATTCTCTTTTTTTCCACAGACAGACTGTGTCTCTGTGTGTGTGTGTGTGTGAGAGAGCGAGAGAGAGCGAGAGAGGAGTTTTGAGTTTTACAACTAATCGGGTTTTATATACGTGGAGGTGTAATTATTAATATTTATATATTTGCATTATCACAAAAATTGTATTTCAAAAGAAAAAAATAATAATAAAGGCGATTATCAATTTAGTACCTAGATTTTAGTGAAACATTAATATTTTAACTACCTTTTCATTTTAGTGTCTGTGGTCCCCATATTTTTATTAATACATCAATTTTGTTCCTCTAACCCAGATGTTTATCGGTCGAACCCCATAGAATAGGCCAAACAACACTTTCACCCTTGCCTTCCATTTACACTTGAAGTATTGATTTGCCCTTCAAATATTCTAACAATTACAATTGTATATAGGATTATTACAATGAAAATTTCATTAATAACAATTTAACCTGACTTGTAATCCAATCAAAATTTGAAACATGCCACCAAAATCTAAAATATGTTTTGCCTCTAAAATGTGTTTTTTTCAAGAACCAAAAAAATAATCTAATTTTCAATTACTGAAATATGATTTTTTTAAAAACAAAAATGACAAGAAAATATGTAAAAAAAAAATTAGATCTCCAATGTCCATTTCCAAGGTGGACGGTGAAAATCAAAACTTAAAAAATTAGAAAATTAATACAAGAAAATATAACAAAAAGAAAAAAAAAAATTTGATTCCATCCATAGGAGGTAGAGGGTTGAGGCTTGAGGTTTTTTTATTTAAAGTATTTATTAAAAACGTTAGTGATTTTTGTTTTTGTTTTTTTGTTTTTTTTTTTATTAAACACTAGTATGAACTTCTTTGATTGTTTAAAAAATAATAACAAAGCTCAGAACTTTTTTTTTTTTTTGAATTTCACAAACCTCCACGAAAGGAGGTCTATCTTCATTTTTTTCATCTAAAAACCATTTAAAAATATAAAAGTGAAACAACACAGAGGGTAATTTTTACTAGATAAAAAAAAAAAGTCGATAAAAACAATCAAAACAATAATTCTTTATAAAAAAAAATAAAGAAGACCCCATTTTAATAAAGGCTCAAGAGGGTGTTTCCTCTGCAAGTTAAGATGGTGATGGTTATTAAAGCTCGATAGTATTTTTGTTTAGCTAAAAGTAACAATTATAGTGACTATTTTTGAATTTCCCACTAATTTGAGGAGTATTTTAAACTTTTGCTCAAAATTAATTTAAGTGAAGACCGAAGACAAACACAACTTTTGGCTTGATTGATTTATAACTTGTATGCGACTGACCTAACATCTTCAGCCTCACATTCAATTGAAATCTTGATGTCTCGTCCATTAACAATATGTTATTTATAACTTATATATTCAAATAAAAATTTAATGTGCTTATCTACTCACAACATACATACTGCATTTTTATCCTTTGATTGCAATATTTTAAATTGAAGGAAAATTTTGTTCACCTAGTTAGTTTTCTTTTAAGCATATGCAAATTATTTTAAATGATTTTAAATATGTACATAATTATGCTTGGAAAAGTATTATAATTTTTTCAAAATTTTAATTTAATATAACATAATTTATCAAAAACCTTTAGGAATAGTTGTGGTATACTTTCCAAATTATATGATCTATTTGTAATTAGAATTAACTTGAAAGGTTGTGAATGAAAATTATATCTTTCTCTGTAGAGATTAGAAAACACATCTCTAAAGTCAGAACTCACAAGGATGATAGAAAAAGAATAATATCACTTTATACTATTGAATTCATGACAAAATAATAATAATAATAAAAAAATAAAAAAAACTATAATGGTATTATTAACTAAAATTGATACCTATTTATAACAATATAAATATGATTTCCTAAAGATATCATTTTCAACTTAAATGGTGTTACCAAACAAGGAAAAAATGGTAAGTAAAAAGAAGAAGTGTAAACATATTAAAGTATGGTTGGCAAGGTGATAGGATACAACACAATCTGAATTGACAAGATGAGGTTGGTCTCATGGTTTTCTCATCACATATATACCATAAGGTTATGAGTTCGAATCTGTCCCCTTCTTCAAATCCTGAATTATTGTAATATTGAAAAGAAAAAACACAATCTGAATTGATACCAATAAGAATTGGTACAACATGAGATTATCAAAAAGTTACGTTACACATCCCCAGGGGTGAAGCCAGAATTTTGGCTTTCGAGGGGTCAAGACTAAAACTAATATTGTAGGTCAGTAGGAATCTTGTACAAGAAAAAGTGCAGAATCTCACACCTGATACTTTTCAACAAAATGTGATACCGTTTGGTGTTAGAAGTGATGATACAAATAAATAAATAAATATAATAGACATTAACTAATTAAAATGTAACATGTCTATTTTATATCTAGAAAATTATTTATAACCAAATCAATCTAATTTTTTTCTTAATTTCCATTTCAATTACATAATCAAAGAGTGTATTAGAAAACATCTTTTATTTTGTTGTAAAATTTATGCATGTTCTTAACGGTATGCATAACTGAAAAAAATATTTTAATAGTTCCCAACTTATAAAATATAAATTTCAATAGCTTAATTAAAATATCATTGTACCGATATATTTAAATCACAATTATTTACTTACTTATAACTAAATTTTATAATATTCATGTCAAACCAAATTAACTTATAATAATTTTGAAGAGAATTTAAATAATAAACTAATAAAGTAAATTTATCGAAATCAGATTAATATTTAACCTAACAAAATAAATAATAAAGGTAGTCGCTATAAAAGTTCAATATTTACTTAGTTTGTCTAGTAAAATCTAATTTTTTTTTTATATATATAATGAGTAATGCTAGGCTTCTCAATTTTTTTTTATCCAAATTCTTTCCCAAATATTTGTAGAATATCAGGTGTCAGCATCTTATCATTCACCACATAATTTCATGATTTACAAAATGTTGACACCTCATGTGCTACTACATTTTGGAAATTTTTTTGGGAAGCCTAGCATTATTTATATATAATACATACTAGATTATGTTATCAGTAATGGTACACATCCCACCTAAAATATCACATTTTTCATCCCAACACATGTGACACTTGGAATGTCAAATGATGAGTAGATACATATGGTAGATGAGATAAATTTTCATTAATGTATATCTACTCACAATTTGACACCTCACATGCCACATGTGTTGGGATAAAAAATATGGGATTTTAGGTGAGATGTTTAACATTATTCTTAGGTAATAATGTATGAAATAATAGGAAATTAAAATATTAAAATTGATTGATTTTATCTCCTATTTTCATGGTCATTAGAACTATTGAAACAAAAATTATAAATCAATTTATATTATTAAAATAATAAAAGGACAAGAGAATATTATCACCTACTCTATACTCTCTATATATATATATATTTATATATACGATCCCGTTACTATCAGAACATCCTTATATAACTTTATCAGGATATTGAATGTGAGCCACTCATTTATAAAAGTGATTTGACAAGTGCATACATACCAAGTCAAAGTATGTAAAACGAGTGGCTCACATTCAATGTCCTTATATAATTCTATTAGAGCATCCTCATAGGAAAATTTCTGTATATATATATATATATATATCACATTTTATGTATAATAGAAAAAAAAAAAATGGACACGTCATTAAAAAAAATTGTGTTTTAGACAGAAGCATTGGAGACCAAATTTTGAGTTGATTATCTATCAAGTCTATTTGTATGCCACATAGGAAGTAAGTCTCTTGACATTGTTACCATGTCAATGATTATTGGTATGCAAACCACTTTTGCATTGGAGAAGCTCTTAGTTCCTTAAGTTTAGGAGAGAGTGAGCATTGATATATATATATATATATGGAAATTTTCCTATGAGGTTGATAGAATTATATAAAGACATTGAATATGAGCCACTCGTTTTACATACTTTGACTTGGTATGTATGCACTTGTCAAATCACTTTTATAAATGAGTGGCTCACATTCAATATCTTGATAAAGTTATATAAGGATACTCTAATAGGAACGAGACCGTATATATATATATATATATATATCATTAAATTCATGAGGAAATGGTGGAAAATATCACTTTTTCCAACTCACTTGGTGACAAAGTGACCGGTTTAATAATGTAAGTTTAAAAGGCACTAAAGTAAGTGATTTCCCAAAATGCCCTTATTTTACACATTCTCTTTCTTACTTTAAAATTTTCTGAGATTTTTTCTTTTATATTCCTCTGTAACAAACCTTCAATGGAGGATGGAGGTTGAATACCATAACATTATTAATTCATCTCCTTTGGATAATTAATTTTGTAGTGCTACGCAAATGCATTCGGGGGTCGAGCTTTTTTTTTCAATTCAAAACCCTAACTGGGTTCCTTTTCATTTGTTATCTGAGTCTTTTGTAAGTCTTTCTCTGGTTATATGAATTTTGAATCTAATTGAAAAGTCTCGGAGAAAAAATGAAAAGGCTCAGAGAAGTTGAAAAGTCTCGGAGAAGAAATGAAAAGGCTCGGAGAAGTAATGAAAAGGCTCGGACAGTTCATTAAAAGATTCAAAGAAGTAATGAAATTAACAAAAAAAAAAAATTGTTGAAAAGTCTCGGAAAAGAAATGAAAAGGCTCGGAGAAGAAATGAAAAGGCTCGGACAGTTGATTAAAAAGCTCGGAGAAGAAATAAAAAGGCTCGGATATTCAAAATTTTTTTTAAAAAAATGATTGGCTTAGAGAAGAAATGAAAAGTCTCGGAAAAGAAATGAAAAGGCTCGGAAAAGTCTCGGAGACTAATTGAAAAGTATCGGAGACTAAATGAAAAGGCTCGAGCCTTTTCATTACTTCTCCGAGCCTTTTCATTACTTCTCCGAGCCTTTTCATTTCTTCTCCGAGACTTTTCAATAATTTTTTTTTTTGTTAATTTCATTACTTCTCCGAGCCTTTTAATGAACTGTCCGAGCCTTTTCATTACTTCTTCGAGCCTTTTAATGAACTGTCCGAGCCTTTTCATTTCTTCTCCGAGACTTTTCAACAATTTTTTTTTTGTTAATTTCATTACTTCTCCGAGCCTTTTAATGAACTGTCCGAGCCTTTTCATTACTTCTCCGAGCCTTTTCATTTCTTCTCCGAGACTTTTCAACAATTTTTTTTTTGTTAATTTTGAATCTCCGAGCCTTTTCATTTCTTATCCGAGCCTTTTAATGAACTATCCAAGCCTTTTCATTACTTCTCCAAGCCTTTTCATTTCTTCTCCGAAACTTTTAATGAACTGTCCGAGCCTTTCTAAGCTTTTTCCGAGACTTTTTCGAGCCTTTTTAACAATATTTTTTTTTCTTAAGGTTTACAAAAGAGTGTTTTAAATTGAAAAAAAGAAAAAGAAAAAAGCAACTAACGAGATGGTTCGTATCTCAGATGTAACTAACAAAGGCTGGGACATAAAAAAAGTCACTATTGTGTTTGGTCGTGGTCCACCGTCATCCATTGATGGAGGATTTTGAAAGGAAAAAAAAAAAAAAACAAAAAAACAAAATGGTGAAGAAGGTTACTGTGAGGGGCATTTTTGTTCGTTCACCATAATAAGTGCCTTTTAAACTTAAGTTATTAAACTGGTGACTTTCTTACAAAGTCAGGTCCAAATAGTGACAAAAAAATTTTGAACCCTCATAAATTCATTAATGAAAGAAACTGGAGAATTATTATCTACAATATTTGTATTGTATTTAGGAGGTTGTTGGTTCCTTGAAATACCAATATTTGAGAGGTTTTAGGTTTCCTCGAATTAACCTATTCACTCTCTCAATTTGTCTTTCTATTTTTTATAATTTTCCATTACAAATATTTGAGTCTAACAATTTTCTATAACAATTTTCTATGATGTTACACATCCCTGTTAGTTCAAATGATGGGCAATATCCCTTTCTAAGTTATTGGCAGAGGGTTTGAATATAACTACAATTAAGCCGAACCTAAATTAAACCTTTTTTTTTTTTGTTTTTTTGTTATTTTTAATTGAATAGAACATATTCCATTTCTCCAGATTATGGCAAATCAAGAGACAAACATCGTAAAACACATTTTAAAACCTGGATTTTCCATTTCATATATACGAGGAGCGTGTAAAGTAGTATTAAAATAATCATAATAAAATTGACTAACCATTAAATTACAAATGTAATTAGATCACTTGCTTTGACTTTTCTAGTTTCCATGCAGAAAAAAACAATTGGATTGTGGAAATTAATAATTAATTGACATAAAACAATAATGAATGAAGAGTAAAGACTAGAGAAACACTAAAAGGAGTACATTTTTACTCAACCACATTTTTGTGGGTAAACATTACCTTCCTCCCTGGACACATGTCAAGTGATGGGGAGAGAGGTAATGCTTACCCACAAAAAGTGTGAGTGGGCAAATTCATTCTCCACTAAAAGGTTGAATGAAGTGTACAAGTTGGATATTGCTACGTAAACAGTGAGGATAAAATCTCGCGGACGGTCTCATCCAATCAAAATTTCTAATTTTATATGGAGTTTTTAGTAAAAATACCCAATTTTAGGGGTTTAATAGCAAATCTACCATAAAATCGAATTTAATTGTAAAACTAATGGCCTGTTTTCAGTCTGTTTTCAGTGTGTTTTCGTTTTTATTTTTCAAAAATGATTTTGAATTCACGTTTGGTAACCGTTTTTCATTTTATTTTCAAAATACAAAAATAAAATGAAAAACAAAACTAGTGTTAAAAGTCAAAAATTTGAAAAAAAAAAAAAAAAAAAACTTGTTTTTTTTATTTTTTATTTGTTTTTGTTTTTCAAAAAAATTAACAAAAAATTATTATTATTTTTTTCTTGAACCAGATCTTCATCTTCTTCATCTTCTTTCTCCTCCTCTGATCGCCGCCGTCTTCTTCTTCCTCCTCCATTCGCTGCCGCCGATCGCCTTCTTCTTCTTCTTCCTCTTCCTCTTTCTCCTCCTCCGCTCGCTGCCGCCGATCACCACCGTCTTCTTCTTCTTCCTCTTCCTCCTCCTCTGCTCGCCACCGATCTGGTTTTCTTCTTCTTCCTCCTCCTCTTCTTTTTCTTCTTCTTCCTCCTCCTCCACTCACCGCCGCTCGGCTCTGCGTTGCCTTTCACCGTCGATCGCCACTCGCCGCCGCCGATCTGCTCTGCTGAGTCGCCGATCTGGTCTTCTTCTTCTTCTTCTTCATCTTCCTTCTCCTCCGATCGCCGCCATCTTCTTCTTCCTTTTCTTCTTCTTCATCTTCCTCTTCCACTCACTACCGCTGATCTTCTTCTTCTTCTTCTTCTTCTTCTTCTTCTTCCTCTTCCTCCTCCTCCACTCGCTGCCGCCGATCACCGCCGTCTTCTTCTTTTTCTTTTTCTTCTTCTTCTTCTTCTTCTTCCTCTTCCTCCTCCACTCACCGCCGATCAGCTCTGCGTTACCTCTCACCATCGATCACCACTCGCCGCCGCCGATCTGCTCTACTGAGTAGTCGATCTGGTCTTCTTCTTCTTCTTCTTCTTCTTCTTCTTCAGTTGATAACTTTTGTTTAATTTAAAAATTACATTAATTTTTTTTAAAGTTAATTATTTAATCAATTTGTTTATAATTGTTATAATATTAAACAAAATGTAAAAATTGATATTTCAATTTTCGATAGTTTTCGGTTAGCTTACCAGACATGTTTTTTCCGTTTTTATTTTTAAAATACGGATTCCAGTATATGCTACCAGACGCGTTTTCGAATTTCGAAACTGAAACCAAAAACATTGTTTTCGTCTTCATTTTCATTTTCATTTTTCTTTTCGAAAAACAACAACTGAAAACAGTTTACAGGACGGCCCCTAACCTATTTTTACAAAATGTCCTCACTCATCTGTCAACTTATTTATTATCATTTTTATTACTTTTACCAACTAACTTATCAAACAAATAAACTGAACACCATCTAACAATTTTCCTACACTACAAAACACTTTGTTTCCCACTCATTTGTTTTTCAATTTGAAGTTTTAAAAACATGGGAGGATATTTATCCCTACGGGCAGTAGGGCCTAGGGACACAAGGCCTTCTCAAATTATCTGGGTAGCAACAAAGCTTAGGAGGAGTACACTGCCGCTTCCGTTATTTTTAAGTGCAACAATGTTTGATATTTACAGTTTTTTTTACATGAACAAACCATAAGAATAAAATTTACACTTTTTTTTCTTGAGTGTCAAATGAAGCAAAAAAAATAATAATTAAAAAACTTGTCAAATTCGGTATTTAAACAAAATAATTTATTTATTTATTTAATTTAGGTTTTAAAGATAGAGTGTAAATATATAGAAGGATAATTTTAAAACAAAATAGAACGCATCTAGGATTTTTTAAATTTTAACTTTTTATAATGAAGCGTATTTAAAAAAGAAGTGTGAATAGATAAAACTGGATTGCAAGAAGAAAATCTCGTAGAAACATTTATCCTACACCCGTTTTTAATGAAAGGCTTAAAATTATATATTTACACACTCCCAATTTGATTAGAATATGTTTACTTATTATTGCACCGCAAAAAGGAGCGTTTCATTTTGGATCGTAAATCTTGTATCCGTTGAGTTATTGGTGCATGAGAAGGTTATTATTTCTTCAATCTTTTGAAGCCAACATCCAAGATGCTGAAAACACTCTTGTAGCCATGAAAAGAAGCGGCTTCATCTGTGATCATGTGACAAAACTGATTCTATCCGTAGTTTTCTTAAGCAGGTAGAAGATACTTGTATTGGAACACCTCTTGTGAGCCAGGCTGCCGCATCCAAAAAACAATTAAATGGTAGCAAGTACTATTACCAAAATCTTCCACCTTTTTTTTTTGTTGATGATTTCTGCTCTACTGTTAGGCAGTTTCATGACACTATATCAACGGGGATTATTGAGTCATAGACTCTAACCGTAGCTTTCTTTGCCTAAACAAGAAAAAGAAAACAGTAGTTAGATACCACAAATAACCACTAAACTCAAAAGATAGACAATTATAAACTTCTTGATAAAACTGCTCTGTTGTCACATTACTGAAGTCTAAAGCTTATCGATAGTAAATTAGCTCAAACAATGATAGCATACAACATAATTAACGAGCAAATGAGTGTGTTACCTCTTGTTCCCAATTAGTGCGAACGGTAACAATGAAAAGAGATAAAACTTGCACAACAAGGGCACATATAAGACCCAGCCAAAGCCCCTACAAACAACATATATACATAAAGATTATTCATTTGCCGTTTAAGTAGATATGCAAAAAGCCATATCTGCAAGCCAGTAAATGGATAACATATGAGATCATTTGATTTTTACCTTGCCACCAATGTTTAAAACAAAAGCTAACAGAATGGCAGTTGGAATTCCCACCAAATAATATGATCCAAGATTGATAAATGCACCAATCTTTTGCCATCCACATCCTCTAGCATTGCCTGATAATCACAATAGGAGTTTCTTATTAGCTAATATCGATGCAAAAGAATATTCCTTCCTGGCTATGTTTTTATCGGTCATTATCATGTAAGTATTGTCTTGATGTGAAGTTTTTTTTAGTTTACATAGAATTCAATTCTCCATGCAAAGAATTCATTAAAATACAAGAAGTCTACATCAGGTCGATCCAGACTAGAAATTTTTTACTCGAAAGAGAATAATTTCATTGAAAAATGATTTGCATACAATCTCCCAAATAAAAAAAAAAAACAGTTAATAGATATACCCCAACTTAAAAATATGAATCCTTATTTGAGAGAACATATAACTTGGTATCTATATCAAGAATCAAACCTCCTTTATTTCAACACCATAAACCATCCCTAGCATACAATTGGGTCATGCTTTATTTTTCTCCAAATAATTAAGAACTTCAAATTAAATTAAAATTATTAAGAATTGGAAGATAGAAAACACCTGAGAGAACACACTGGAGTCCATCTAAGAAGTTGGATATGGCAAGAATTGGCATCATGGAGGCTACATATTTGACCACTTGTATTTCATTACTATAAGCATAACCCCAGACATTGCGTATCAAAATCAAGACTAATCCCACCACAAGGCCCACAGTTATGGCAATCACCAAAACCACACACACTGCCAATCGTGCAGCTTCTGGATGCCCTGCTCCTAACTCATTGGAGACTCTGGTGCTGTAATTTACAAACATCAACAAAAAATATTCATTTGTTGAAAAGAATTTAAAACAAATACAACAAAATCAATTGTTATCAAGTAATGCTACATATCCCGAATTTTCATGAAATTTTCATCTAAAATGATAAAGTAGTTGAATTGTAATTTGATGTGTGGATAATAGGATTGTGTGGTTAATAATATGACAGTTATAAAGAACCTTTCTTGATTTCTTTTAAGAAAAATCAGGTGCGATTAACTGATTATATGTACAAGAATAAGAAAACTTGCCATATCACCATATCAAGATTTAGTATAACTCACCTCACAGCACCACTAAGTCCAAAAGGAATCATCCAAACTGTTGAACCTGTGTTCAGGCTGGAAAAAAATTGAATTTAATTTAGGTAAGCAAAACATTGCAGCAGCATTATATTATCAAAAGTCAGAAATTACTAAATATTTAATGGCCAAACTTTTAAGTAACAAATATAATTAAAGTTGTTCGTCAAGTAACCTGATAGAAAGCACTGAAGTTTCTAACGTTGGATTAGGAAGAAGACCAGAGAGGAGTACCATCATCTCAAATGACCACCATTCTAGGCTGTTCATCAAAGTCAAAGAAACTGCATTAGAATCTTGCACTAAAGATATATAATTATGTAGTGCAATTGTAAAAAAAAGCGCTTTTGCATAAAAGTTTTCTATAGAAACATTTAAAAGTGCTTTATTTGTTCTAGAAAAAGCTTTTCGATAATTAATTTTCTATCAAGTGTTTCTTTATAAAAAATACTTCCAAGTATTTTTCTGTCCAACATTGCGTTTTCACTTATTTAAAGACACAAAGGACAAAATAGATTCAAAAAGAACTTTTGATTATAAAGTATAAATACATATCAAAAACACTGTTTGTAAAGAGACAGATGGAGCATATATAGAGTAATATGTTAACTACCAGACCATAACAGCTGAAGGAATAGCAAGGCTAAGAAAATTGACAATATTCTGAAAGGCCTCCATTGAAAATCCTGTCCAAGTTTTCTGACATGAAGGAGAAAACTTGACATAAGCCACCAACAGCAACACATTTATCCAGTAGGAGATCGAATTTGCCACTGCAGCTCCTCTGCTTCCAAGGCCAGACTTGAATACCAAAAACCAGCAAACAGGAAAGTGCAACAACACGGTGATTCCAGAGCTGAGCATCATTGGGAAAACAATGTTTTGCGTTTGTAGGAACAGGATGAGGCACTGAAGAAGACCGTAGGCAAAAATGCTGGGGATCATAAACTGTGCATATATGCCTGCCTCTTCTGCAATTTGAGGATCTTGGTGAGCTAAAATGAGAAGTGATTTTGTGTTTGCCCATATAAAAGCAAGAGGAATGCTGACTATTAGAAGAACAAGCATGGCTCGTTGCATATGTATTCCCATCAAACGGTACTGTTTTGCTCCATATGATTGCCCACATAGTGTGTCCAATGCACTTGCCATTCCCTTCTATTGAAAACAAAAATTAAGTGAAAATCTAACATTATCAGAACAGTGGGATTAAAAATAAAAATAAAAAAAAGGAATAAAAAAAAGGAAATATATGGATAGCTTAAGTAGCCATCCATACTCTACAAAAATGGTTGTAACACAGGTGTATAAACATCATCATCTTGGAATTTTATATTGAAAGTTTCACCAAAACTTTGTCTTACTTGATAAGAAATCAGAGCAATACTGAAAACGACAACAATGCAAGAACTATTTTATGTTGGTAAATAATTTTTATTATTGTTCTCTGTGCATAGAAATGATGCTTTGTGCGAAGAATCAATGCATATGAGATTCATTAAAAAAACAAAAGTCTATACAGATAACGACTAATTACACTATATGAGATTAAGGAATACAAAATCTAAACATCTATATGTGGTCTAATAGAAGCCACGTTTTGAAAATATATGATTTTGTCTTCTTCTTGCTGTTGTAAGTAAGGTGGAGAAATGGTCATGGTTTTATAATATCCAATAAACAGTTGTGTATCACCAATCACCACCAAACAGGAACTCTGTATAAATCCAAATGTTAAAAAAAATACAAATATGATATTTTCTATGAAACTTCACTTGTATTATTAGTTAACAAAACTTCACCCAAAGCATTAAAATTCACAACTTGATCATGACCCACCAAACTGCAATTGGTGTGGCTCCTATGTATTCTACCAAAAGCCTAAAAATGGGACAAAAAAACAAGATGGACTGGTCATTGACGATTCTAAGTTAAATCAAACTAAAAATCAACAAATATCTTAGCATAGCCTGGTGGTAGCTGGACCTCTCAACAAATGTCGAGATCCCAAGTTCAAATCCTAAACCCCAATTCAAAAAACTAAAAATCTGCTGAAAGACAAACCAAACGTTACAAATTAACAGTCCTATATAGAAGTGTGAAGTAGAAGAAAACTTACCAACAAGCTGAAACCAGTAACAGAAGCAAATGAAGTGGCCATGGAAGCACCAGAGAGAGCCAACTCTCCAAGATGACCCACAAACATGACTGATATTATCTGCAAACAAAACTGCAGAAGACTTACCGATATCATTGGCCCTGCAAGCCATAACTGTTTCTTCACTTCTTCAATAATCTTTTTCTTCCCATACCCATTTTCATTATCATCTCTTGTCTCTCTATTCACTCCATAAACGTTTTCTTCGGAGATTTGAATCAAAGGAGAATGCAAACACTTCTTTTCATCTGCTCTCTCCATTCTCTTTTTTCCGCAGAAAGACTCTGTGTGTGTGTGTGAGAGAGAGAGAGAGAGAGAGAGAGAGAGCACATTTGAGTTTTACAACTAATGGGGTTTTATATATGTGGAACGTAATTATTAGTATTTATTCGCATAATGACAAAAATTGTTGATTTTTAGTTTTATGGTTGATTTGTTTTTTTTTTTTTTTGTTTTTTTCCCTAAGATATCTATTAATTCGAACTAAGTATTTTTTTTTTATAAGATTCTAGCTACTGACATGTGAGTTATTTGCTCAAGCTTAAGATTTGATAGTGACCTTTATATTATTAATAATGCTAAACATCTCACATAAAATCCTACCTTTTTCCTTGTATCCACTCACCATTTGACATCTCATATGCCACATGTAATGAGATAAAAAATATGAAATTTTAGGTGAGATATATAACATTACTAATTATATTATATATATAAAGGATCACATACTCACCTCATTTTATCCTCGTATTATCCTGACCTAAATAAATGGTATTGATAAAGGTGGAGAGAGGATATCTTAAAGAAAAAAAAAAGAAAAAAAAAAAGAAGTAAGGGTGGAAATAAAATAATAATAATAATAATAATAATAATAATAATAATAATAATAATAATAAAATTAAAAAAGAAAAAAAAAATCAGTTTAGTCCTTAGATTTTAGTGAATTACCAATATTTTTAATTAGTTTTCATTTCCGTCTCTTCTTTTTTAATTTTTTAAAATTTGTTTTGTTTAAATTTTATTTTATTTTATTAAACTAATTTTATTTTTTATCATATAAATATTTTTTTTGTTGACATGTTGCATATTCATGTTTAAAGATAAAAATATATTTATAATCGTTAAATTTGACTAACGATTAACTAATAAATGGACCAAATTGATGTATTTATAAAAATTTATAGGCCATAGACACTAAAAAAAAAAAAAAGATAGTAAAAAAAAAATGATATTTCATTAAAACATGGGTATTAAATTAATAATAACCCCAAAAGTAAATTACTGTAATTGTCTATGTTAAATGATTTTTACAATAATTTGTTTATAAGACACATAGGAATCATAGATGTAAGGATTCCCATATTTTGAATGGCTTATTTCGTGGACAAACCACATATTGGGGTTTGAATGTAAGGGTAGTTTAGGTGATTGAGATTCAAGCTCTAAGTCCCTTTCAAGACCTCAAGAGATCAAGCACTTCAAAGGTAAATTTCTAAGTGCTTACTTGCTTTGAAGAGATAGTTGCACATACCCACAACCCATGCATAAATCTTATCCTTATATGTTGTGTGTGTTTATATTGTGTGCATTAATGTTCATTAATCTCTCTTCTTGCATGTTTAATTGTTTGCATCCTGCTAGTTAAATGCTATAACATGTTAGGCATTAGGATGCATTGACTTTACTCACACACTTGCACCCATTGCATGATCTTTGTGTGAGAAGCTGCATGAGAAGGCATTGACCTTCTCTGTCGCAGTTGGATAACCGCGGCATGCTAGCGACAGAGATGTCCCTTCTCTGCCGCATTTGGATCAACCGCGACACACTAGCGACAGAGATACATTCTCTGTGCCGCGGTTGACCCAACCGCGGTAGTCGACGACCGCGGCAATCCGCCTTATGTGAAAGTCCAAAACACTACAGTTTTGTTGGAAGCTATAAATATCCCACTTTCATTCTAGGTCGGTTCTAAGAGTTCTAAAAACATATTTTTCTCTTAGAACACATTTCAAGAGAAAAAATCATTAAGAACTCACCTTTAATCACTCAAAGCATTTCTTTTTTGCATCAAACTTCATATTGCATCATCTATGCTCACATAGAGTGCATCCATGCATAGGTTTGCATCATCACATCTTGCTTGGTAAGATTTTCACTAACTTCATCTAATTTTAGTGTCTTTCTTAACAAGTCATCTCTTTTATCATTTGTATGCTTTTAGAATATATTCTAGATACAAAATAGAGATTGATTGTGATGTATTGATTCAGTGTTGTATTTTGATAGCTTTATAGGATTGCCTAATCTATGTTTAGCTAAGCTTTATGACATGTCATTAAGCTCTTGATATCTAGGAATGAATTAATTATTATATTGTCATTCTAGATAAGCATCTAAGGTTCTCTAGCCTTGTTTGTTCCTTGAATATCATCATATATTCACATAGGATGCTTTATCTCTTCATTGAGAAGTAAGTCTTGTGAGATTGACCGGGATTAGGTCTCTACACTAGGATTAGGTGGTCTCTCAAGCAAATTAGACTTGATCCGCTTTTAAAGGCCTGCAGGTAGTGGTAGCGGGATATTGGCCGAGATTAGGCCGTCAAACCAGGATTATGTTGTATACACTATCGCAATTAGTGGATTCGAGGTTCGAGTGTGGCGAACTTACCAGCCTGTGGTTTTTTCCCTATTGAGGGTTTCCACATAAATATCAAGTGTCATTTATAATTCCGCACATATTACACTTGATATATAAATTGACTAGTTAGGGGTATTTTCGTATATTTGACTAATAACGAAAATTGGGTAAAAAGTGATAAAATCTATTCACCCCCCTCTAGATTAACATTATACACACCGTGCATTATTTGTTTCAATAGATTTTTTTCGTTGAGATAGAGGAACAATTTAATTAATGAAAAAGATAGATAATGACAAATAATTAGGAAATTGTCTGCTTTGACCTTTAATTTAGTAGTAAATTTAAAATTAGCAAACTTGATTTTTTTTTCTTTTATTGTCATTATTTATTACTGAGTTGACGATGATATATGTATTGACTAGGTTACTCATCTTATAAATTTTAACCAGTTTCCATCGAAATTTTTTCTCTCTCCCTCCATTAGGTTCTCTCTTGTCTCTCTCATGCGTTCATGTTTCTCTCTCTTTCAAACTTTCTTCACCTCCTCCACTAGGTTAATTTGTCTCTCTTCTCCATTTTATACATGTAACTTTGTTCTCATCATGCAAATGATTCCAACAACATATTATGGGTACAAATATGCTCTCTATCTCCCCTCTCGTGGTTTCGTGAAACCTCTATTATCTATGTAACTTTTTTCTCATCATCCAAATGATTCCAACAACATATTATGGGCGTAAAATTGCTTTCCATCTCCCCTCGCGTGGTTTCATGAAACCGCCGTTGATAGTTGTAAACAGTGGTTGCACATCTCCATCGATCAATCAGTTTCACGTCATTTCATATCTCCATTGATCGATCGATCGATCGATTTCATCGACGACGAAGGGAGGCTTGAGTGTCCCCTGCCTAGAGAGCGATGGATCTCCACCCATTTTTTAATTTGTTAATAAATATCTACTGTTCATATCAAAGATGACAAGTGGATATCCAATTTTGTTTTAAAAAAATTATTATTACTTTTTAATTGTTTCTGTTTTTTTATTTATATATATATTTTTAAATTACTTTAGTTTTATTTTTTTATTTTATGGGTTCACGTGTCACGTGTGTATATTTATTGAGTACAAAGGCATAAATACCCCTATTTCCATTAATTTAGAGTAACCATTAACCGATTGAGGGACTATTTTGATGTATTTTTAAAAAGTTGATGAGCAAAGAGTCTAATATACACGTTGAGTAAAAAATGATGTTTTCCCCAAATATGGTGACTAAAATGTAATTTCCCAATTACAAATGTATTGAGATCACTTTCTTTGACTTTTCTTAATTCCATAAAGGAAAAAAAAATTGGATGGTGGAAATGAATCAATAATTGACGACTAGAGAAACGCTAAAAGGTTGACTGAAGTGTACAAGTTGGATACGAATTCACGGGCGGATCGATATGAGACCGGGTGGGGCGGTGTCTTACCTCAATTTTTTTTTAAATTTTTTATTCTGTGTATATTATATGTATATATATATACATATTTATTAAGAATTGTTAACAAGAAGTTGTTGTTAGTATGGTGGGTAATGGATCTTAGTTTTAGACTTAAGGCGTTTGGTTTGAATCCCTGTATACTTTTATTTACTTCTTTAATTCAATTTAATTTTTATATTCTAATTATTTTATGTGCCTTTTTAAATTCAATTTTATCTTCTAATTTTTTATGTCTTATTTAATTTAACATCTTTTCCGATTCATTTTCTTTATTTCGTCGTTGTCAATTTCTTAACTACCATTACTTTGTGTTTACTTAATTCAATTTTATTTTATATTAAATTATATATTATTATTTTCGATTTTTATTATTTCCAATGGTTTTAATTTGACTTAACTAACAAGTTTAATCAATAAACTCTAAAATATCATATTTTACTTTATTGGATTAAAATAGCCAATCTATTATATACTATTATTCATTTTATTTTATCCTTAGTATTTTTTTTTTTTATAGTTTTAATTTATTTAAAATCAATAAATCAATAATTTATCAATAATTTAAATAATAAAAAATTTAAAAAATGTCTAGTAATAGTTATTAATAAATAATTTTTGTATAAATTTAAATTGAATTCATTGTAAATGCAAAAATAAATTTCTTATTATAAATTTAGATTGTAATTTATTCTTTTAATTTTTTTCATTATTTATGTTGGTTTTTTTTTTTGTTATTATTTATTTTTTAATATTTTTCTTGTTTTTATTTTCTTTTGAATATAAGATTATTTAATTCATCTGAATAAATGTTCTATTTATTTTGTTTTATCTATAAAAAAAAAAAACTATTTTAGTATGATCTTAATTTTTCAGTAGTTTTTCATATAATTACGATTTTAATTTATTCAAGTGTCCTACCTGATTAAAATTCCTGAGTCTGCCACCGGATACGATTATGCAACTAGCAAACAATGTGACTACTGACTTGCTCTCCAAACCATGGAGCATGCTTGAAAGCTGGAATGTTTCATAATCTTTTGCTAACATTTCCTTATATAATATATTGAAAAGAAAGTGGTTTGTCCTTTCTCTTTGTCATTTTGAGATACCAACCGGCAATTAGGTTGAGTGAATCGAACTTGGAACATTGTCATATTGAATGAACATCCTTTACCAACCGAAAGCCACATTAAGCGATGGTTCTCAGTATCATTTTAGGTTTTTTATTGCATATTCTTTACATTCTACACAACCACATGAAGATTAATTAAAACCTAAAGCCTCCTAAAATTATTTAAAAAAACATTGACGATCGAACTTTGTTATAGGTTAACACTTAACAAAGTAAGGACATGATTCACATGAAATATATGGAAAACATATTTTAATGAAAAGCCTTTTTTATTTTGGCTAATAAACTCAATAGTATGATACATGAAATAAAATGTTGGTTTGCTTTGCTTCGAGTAGCAGTGGCGGACCCTGAAATTTTAACCAGATAGGGCACTCGAATAAAATAACAATTATATAAAAAATATTGAAAATTTAAGATCCAAATAAAATGAGGTTTTTTTTTTATTAAACAAAATTGAGTTTTTTTATATAAAGAAAAATTGATGGTATAGTAAAATTTAGGGTATAAAATAAAACAAAAGAACACTTAATTAAGAAGAACTAAATAATCTTATATTTAAAAAAGAAATAAAAACAAGAAACAAAATATTAATAAATAAATAATAACAACAAAAACAACAAAAATTACAATCTAATTTTATAATAAGAAATTTTGTTTTGTATTTATTATGAATTCACTTTAAATTTATACAAAATAATTGATTAATAAATATTACTAGACATGTTTTTGAATTTATAATTTTTTTAATTATTAGTAAATTATTGATTTATTGATAGTAAATAAATTAAGACTCTAAAATAAAGAGAAATACTAAAGATAAAAAAAAAATGATTCATAATAATAGATGGACTATATAAATACAATAAATTAAAATTTGAGATTTTAGGGTTTATTGATTGGATGTATTAAACATGTCAAACTAAAACTATTATAAATAATAAAATTTCAAAATAATAATAGATAATTTAATATAACATAAAATTAAATTAAGTAACATAAAATTATCTATTATAACATAATAGATAATTTAAAATTAAATTAATAGAGAAAGTGAATTATTTTATTTTAGAAAAAGATAAATTTGAGAAATAAATTGAAAAAGATTGTAAAATAAAAAATATATAAAAAATTGTTAATATTAAGCTAAATGGTAATGGCGAGACTTGAACCCCAATCATCATTCTTGTTAGGAGTAATCCAACCAACTGTGCTAATAGGTTATATAGTGTAATGTGTGTGTATTATTAATACATATATATATATATATATATATATAAACAAATTCAACTTTTTAAAAAATTTGAGGTGGGGGCACAGGCCCCACCTGATCTGTACATGGGTCCGCCCCTGCTTCGAGGAAAACCAAAACCTCCCAAAATGTTAGAAATATATGAAATACATGATAGCAAGTCCTATTTATAGGACAAATACATGAATTCAAATAATAATAGTAGAGATTAAATAGGATAAGAATCCTATCGGCTAACAACTTATTCAAATTTAAACTAAAAACAAACTATTTTTATTTTCTTAAAAATGTGATCGTAACATTATTATTCCTTGAAAAAAAAAATTTAACAAAAGAATTTATTAAGAATTTGTCGAAAATTAAATATTTTGAAAAGGATTTTCTATTTTTAAAATGTTTTTAACTATTTTAAGATAAATAGAATTTAGAAATCTTTTCTCAAAAGTTATTTCGAGATTCTATAGGATACATGGCACAATTGGTCTTTTTGAGTAAACTTTTATCAGTTGCATAGTGTTTCATGATCAAATGCATAATAGTAACAAACCGATAATGCAACGCAAACAAAAAACAAAAAGTCTTTCCTCTTTTTTTCTCTGAAAAAGTAAGTGAAAGTAAGTGAAAGTTAGTGAGTCAGTCTCTAGTTATTCCTTCACTTTTGTTGGTGTTCTTAGTCCTAATGCAGTACTACTCTGTTTTCGTTTGCTTCGTTGGCTTTTTTCCCTCAGTTTAGCCTATTGGTATCTTCGGGTGCCTTAGTCATTTTCTGTAATCCCTTATTGTGGTTCTGGTGGTTAGGTTATTGTCTCTTGTCTTTTAGAGGTGAGGTGTCATCTTGTAAGGGATTGAGTGGCTCCATGGATTCCGAGGATATTGCTAGTTTGTGTGCTTCCTTGTCTCTGATTGAGAGGGAAGGTCCTATGCGAAAATTAATTGATAACCTAAAGAAAGCAGCCGTGCTAAGGTTATCGTTAAGCTTAGTTGGGAAAATACTTACTAAGAGAATGGTGAATATAAAGGCTTTTATGAGAGTTATTAGTAAGATTTGGCAAGTGAGACAATGGGTGGAGATAGAGTCAATGACAAGTAATATATTCTCCTTCCACTTCATTGATATAGAAGATCGACGTAAAGTGCTAGCAGGAGCCCCATGGACATTTGATAACACCTTCCTGGTGCTTGAAGAACCTAAAGTGTCTAGGAAGATTGAGGGCCTGGCTTTTAATCACTCTGATTTTTGGGTGCAAATACACTAAATACCTCTCATTTGTGCGACCAAAGATATAGGTTGGTTCTTAAGGGAGTTGGTTGGAGAGGTGATTGTTGTGGATGGAGGGTTAACAGGTGACTACATTGGGAAGTTTATGAGGGTTAGAGTCGTATCGACATCGATAAACCTCTTAAACGGTGCCTACGAGTGGACATTATGGGCGATGATGTGGAAAAAGCTATGTTACTAAGGTATGAGAGACTCCTTAACATTTGTTTTAAATGTGGTAGGATTGGTCACACAACTTCTAAGTGTCTTCTAGAGAATGGTTTTCCAATGGTGAATGGAGTAGAAAAATCTCTTTTTGGATCTTAGATAAAGGCATCGGGAAGTCTCCGAAAAACTTATTTTCATGAATAAAGAGGAAGATCCTCCAATCCAGAATTTCCTAAGATTAGTATCAATGGTTCAGGGATCAAGAAGGAAGTGGTAATGTCTAAAACAACATTGGTTGAAACACTAGAATTCGGACAACCTGTAGCAGAGACAACGGTGACAATAGACACCCTTATAACTGATGGGGTAAGGCAGGAGGCGTTCTGGGATTCTAAGAAATCGGCTAGCATTAATGCATTAAATGCAGAAGCCATTAATGACATTAATGTCATTAAAGATACCAACTCTCTAAAAATAGGTATTGTGACGACTTTTAATGAGCACCGCCAAGAGGCTTGCCTTTGAAGTCTGTGTTTGTAGGAAGACAAGTAAGTGGGCCTAGCCCATCAGTAGTGGTTATTGAAAGTCCAAAAGTAAAGGCAAGAGAAGAGACCCAAACAAGTTTACCTCTTGATCGTGTGTTGGATAAGAGCCTTATGGGCCTACTGGGTCAAAGATTATTAAGGAACTCCCATCTCAACTTGGACCTTTTAAGAACATAAAACTGGCTCAAGTTGAGTCGAGTTCGAGCAGAAAAGAAGGAGCTAACTCTGGTAAGAAATTGTGGGTTCGTAAAATTAGGGCAGTTGATTTAAGGGCTCTGAAAATCAATTTGGAGCAGGTGAAGGGGAAACGAAGAGGAGAACCTATAGAAGATAGGGAAGGATCTATTAAAAAGAAGGGCAAAGTGATAGTGGAAGGTGAGGACAGTGCAGTTGTGAATAAATGTTCTAGCAGAGAGGAAGGTTTGATTCTTGCAATAGAGTCAACTGATGATCAGAATGCGAATTCAAGAGCTGCTGGCTTGCTTACCCAGCTTAGGTTTCAACCACAGTGGAGGAAGAAAACCTATTAGCTGGTCGATCTTAATCGACTCACTGGGCCCAATGAATCTTTTCGTTTGAAACGCCTGAGGAGTGAGAAACTGTCGGACGTTTGACATTCTACGGTTATACATGCAGGAGTTTAAACCGGATTTGTTTTTTTTTTTTTTTAATGGAAACTAGAAGTAATCACATGTTATTAGAAAATTGGAGGGTGAGTTGGGTTTTGAAAGAAAACTAGTGATTGATAGTGTTGGAAAGTTTGGAGGCTTATGCCTATATTGGTCAAAGAATATCGTTGTGGACCTTATGACTTATTCTAAGGCTCACATCGATGTCAAAATCTGGCAGTGTGGTGGACCAATTTGGTGTTTTACTGAATTTTATGGGCACCCGAAAAAATCACAACGATTGCATTCTTGGACCCTTCTCCGTCGACTGGCTGGTATGTCGAATCTCCATTGGGTTTGTATAGGAGATTTTAACGAAATCCAATTCGACTCCGAGAAAGAAGAAGGTGTGAGGAAAAACTGGAAGTTGATGACGGATTTTTGAGAAGCAATGGAGGACAACGGTCTGGAAGATATGGGTTTTCGTGGTCCTACTTTCACCTGGAGTAATAAGCAAGAAGGAGATTCGATGATTTTAGAACGGCTAGATAAAGGTATGTGTAACCATGATTGGAAAAGTCTGTTTCCTAACTCAACAATTCACCACCTTTAATTTTGGGGGTCGGATCATTAACCTCTGCTTCTCGAGTCCAGCAGAAATGTGATACAAGAGGTGAGTAATAGTCATACTAAGAAGAAAAGATTTTATTTCAAGGAGTGCTAGGCAGATGAAAAGAGTGCAAAAATATTATTTTGTCAGTTTGGAAGCCTGATCATAGCAATGACGAAATTCCGACAGTTTTGGGTTACATTAGGTCTTGTGGGCAATTGTTAGAGTCTTGGAATGATAAAAAACGGAAGGAACTGAGAAGGGATTTTTTGGTGAAAAAAGAAGCTCTCAAGGAGGCGTGTGAGGTGGCCAAGCCTGCTTCTTGGGAGATTATAAGCAACCTGGAAAATCAACTGGACAGTGTTTTGAGCATGCAGGAAGGGTATTGGAGGCAACAAGCGAGGATAGAATGGTTGAGAAACGGAGATAGGAATACTAGGTTTTTTCACCTAAAAGCGTCTGCGAGGAGAACTTGGAACAGAATTGAGAGTCTTCAAATGAGGGGGATGATTGGGTTAGTTCGAAAGAGGGTATGGAAGCTGTGATTTCAAGAATATCTTCACTAGTAGTGAGCCGTCGTAGGAAGAGATCAGTGTGATAATTGATGGGGTTCATGCTATACTTGAAAGTCATCAGGTTAGTTTTCTGGATTCAGCGTTTGTTGAGAACGAGATTAGAAGAGCTATTTTTGATATGAGCCCTATGAAAGCGTCCGGAGAAGATGGTCTTCCAGCTTTGTTCTACCAGAAATTTTGGAGCAAGATTGGGCCATCTATTATTTCAGTGGCTTAAGCATTCTAAATGACGGAGACTCAGTGGAGAGCATAAACGGTACCATCATCTCTCTTATTCCAAAATGCAAGTCTCCTAAGTCCATTATAGAGTTCAGACCCATAAGTCTTTGCAATGTAATTTACAAAATAATTGCAAAGGTGGTTACTAATAGGCAGAGACAAGTGATCGGCAGTGTGATTGATGAGTCCCAGTGTGCTTTTATTCCGGGTAGGCAGATTTTGGATAATACGATAGTAGGCTTCGAATGTCTTTACAGATTAAAGCGTAGAAAAAGGAAAGCTAAGTCGATGGCTGTGAAGTTAGATATGTCCATAGCATATGATAGGTTTGAATGGAGATATATTGGGGAGTATAATGTTTAGGATAGGTTTTTCCGATAAATGGGTTCAACTAGTTTTAAGATGTATTTCATCTGTTTCTTACTTCTTTTTATTGAATGGAGATGTCTGTGGCAATTTCAAGCCAACAAGAGGACTCAGGCAAAGAGATCCTCTGTCTTCCTTTCTCTTTTTGATTTGTGCTGAGGGCTTTTCTAGCTTGATAGAAAATGCTCAGATGCATGGTGATATGGAAGGCCTAAAGTGCAACAAAGGAGGTCAGATCATCTCACATTTATTTTTCGCTGACGACAGCCTTCTTTTTGCAAAAGTGAATGACTCCAACTGCACTGCTCTAAAAAGGATTTTAGACATTTATGCCAGAGCCTCTGGGCAGGTGGTTAATTTTTAACAAATCCGTGTTGTGTGTGAGTCCGTCTTTGCCGGCTGCAGAAGGTAATAGGTTGGCTAGGTTGATTGGCGTGAGTTTGGTTGGGTGCTATGAAAAATATTTGGGTTTGCATTGCTTTACTGGTAGGAGCAAAAAAAGACTGCTTTCAGATATAGCGGACAAGGTCTGGAGTAAAATCAGAGGATGGGGAGAAAGATTTTTATCAATTTGTGGGAAGGAAATTTTGATAAAGGCTGTCTTACAGTCTATTCCCACATATGCCATGAGTCTATTTCGTCTTCTGAAGGGGTTAATCAATGAATTACATCGGCTTTGTGCCCGTTTTTGGTGGGGCAACGAAGGGGCAACAGTGGGGACTTGGGGAGGACAGAAAAATACATTGGTGTACCTGGTTACATCTTTGCAAGTTGAAAAGGGATGATGGTTTAGGCTTTCACGATTTGGAAACGTTCAATAGATCTTTATTAGCGAAACAGTGTTAGAGAATCATGGAAAACCAAGAGTCCTTAGTTGCTAGAGTGTTAAAAAGCTGTTATTTTCCTAATGGTAACTTCTTGGAAGCCCCTCGAAAAAGCTCTACGTTTTCACGTCCTTCGTCTTTTGCTGTTATGTCTCCCCCGGCAATAGTGAACCAGCTTATGTCTCCTTTGGGTGATTAGAATGTTCCTCTTATTAAAGAGGCTTTCATTGGTGAGGATGCTAGGTCCATCCTTCAAATTTCGTTGGGTATAAATAGCGATGTGGACAAGGTTTTTTGGCACTATGATGATAGTGGTGTGTTCTCTGTGAAGAGTGGTTATATGTTTGGGAGAGCATTAGAGAATCAACCTAGCTCCTATCATATTGTTAGGCTGGATGGATGGTGGAGAGTTTTGTGGAAGCTTGTTGTCCCTTTGAATATTAAAATTTTTATCTGGAAAGCGTGTTTTGACTAGATTCCATCTTTGGCCAACCTTGCGCATCGTGGTATGCAGGTGATTGATAGGTGTCCGCTGTGTAATGCTCTGAGAGAAACAACCTTACATGCCCTTTGGGGATGTCGGAAATTCAGAGGTGCCCGACAGGAATGGCTTCCTAGCAATATCTAGGTTAGTTATAGCATTTTCAGCTTTTTTGATTTTATTTTGGAATGCCATGCTCTTCTGAATAAGGATGATTTGGCCTTGGTGTGTACTGTGATGTGGAGAATTTGGTACCTGAGGAATTAGGTGGTTCACGGGTCATCAAAGCAGGACTATCTTGAAGTGGTTCATTGGAGTAAGAATTTCCTCTCTAAGTTCCTTTTCAGTGAGAAGAGGTTGGTTACAGCAGTCGGTGTCTTAGTTCGAAACTCTTGGAGACCACTGGATCCGGATTGTTACAAAATTAATTGTGATGCAGCTGTGGGTGATGTGGGAGGTAAGAGTGGGTTCAGTATCGTTATTAGAGACCATTCAGGGTTTGTTGTCGCTTGTTGTTCTCTTAGTTTGGCTGTGTGCCTTGATGTAAGTATAGCTGAGACTTTAGCTATATTCGAAGCCTTGGTCTTCAGCAAGGATTGCGGTCTCTCCCCGTGTGTGCTTGAGTCGGATGCAGCTATGGCGGTTAATAAAGTCAACAAGGGTAGCCATTTAAACTCGGCTTGTGGTAATGTATTATCTGAGATTGCTTTAGTCATTTCTACCCTGCCTGTTTTTTCTATCAGTCATGTTCCTAGAGTGGCCAACTGTGTCGCTCATGGTTTGGCTAAGTTTGCCTTGACGAAAGATGATGACCGTTTCTGGATAGAGGAATCACCTTCCTGTGTTAGGAATGCTGTCTGGTTGGACTTGCTTGTATAAGCTCCAACTGCTATGTTCATCTTTCTGTTTCTGTTTGTATGTTCCTTCAAAAAAAAAATTAATAAATAATAGTAACAGCTCTGTTGATATTATCTCTTCTTAAATTATATAATAATTAACCCTTTTTAATATACAATTGGCATCATAAGAAAAAAAAAATTGTAATAGGCATATAAATTACTATTGAGAATTATTTATTTATTTGAATTATTTATCTATTGCATCAGGTCTATCAAAACTTAATTACAAAAATTAAACACAATATTAAATAAGTTTGAATGTCTATTGATGTTTAGTCCTATAACATTCGGGAGAAATCTACCCATACGGTAAATACATATGTATGATGAGACTTGAACTCTCATCACTAACGTATATTGAGGGAGATTTATAAATCATCACATCACCACTCAATGAAAATCAAATATATTACTGAGAGCGCTCTTTCAACTAAGCTACTGCAAATGGTATATCAAATGATGGATCTTTATTCAATGGAGGTGGAGATCCAATCTCTATAATTTTTTTTTCTAAGTTGATTTGCACTTTCCATCTTTGAGATGAAGAGTGGAGATCCATCCATCAATTTTTTTATTTTTATTTTCTCAAATTTGGTTTAATTTTCTTTTCTTTTCAGTTATTTTATTTTTAAAAAATATTTTGTTTCAATTATGTTTTATCTCCACCGTCCATCTTTGAGATGGACGAATGGTGTAGATCCATCCATTAATTTTTTATTTTATTTTTTTAGTTTTAATTTTTTTTAGTAAATTAAAATCGAAAGGTAAAGTAGACTTAGATAAATCTGTGGCCACTGACTGTCAAAAATTTGGTCAAATGACCTAAATGAGCTATTTTTATAATTATAAGGATTGATTTGGTGAAAAATGCAAAGAGAAAAAAAAAAGGATGTTTCCAATTACCTAGGGACTAAACTGTAAATATCCAAAACAATGTCAAATTCCAAATTGAAATGAAAAGACATTTGTACCCTTCTAAAGCCGATCGCCTTCCATTCTCTTTCACATCGCACTTCTGTGGCATTCCTATACCACACTCTACCTCGTAGGCTAATATGGACGATGGTTGCAGTTGCAGAAGCCCGGTGGAATGTTATGTGACTAATTGATCTCACATTGGTTAAATATGGGAATAGTCGGTCGGAGATATATAACTCATTGGACACCCTTTCTTGGTTTTTAAGGATGAGTTATTTGAATGAAACTCATGTTAGAGTGAGTGTTTTGAGTAGTAATATGATATTTGAGTGTTTTTAATTGATTTTGATTTTATATGGGTAAAATTTCTTCCAATATGAGTGTGTGGATAGTTTTAAGGTTTCTGACTTTTGGTGGTCAAATTTCTTTAGCTCTTCGTACAAAGTGGTCTTTACAGTGAGTTTTTTTTTTTTTTTTTTTTTTTTTTTTTTTGAAGAAATACATAAACATTAGCAACACAGAGGAAACATAAAATTAGGGTTGGAACTCAGCCAATAATTCTCCTTAACAGAGAAGAAGGCTAAAGAGGCTAGGTTGTGTGCCAAACTATTGCCACTTATGGGAATAGCCTGGCATTTAACCACACCCACCTTTTTAAATAAGGCAAGAATATCTTTGATAACAAAACACGCATCACTAAATATAGGATTCGTCAAATTCATAGCAGATGCTACTTCTAAGGCATCAACTTCGACAATATGGATTTGAAGATTGTGGGATTTTGCCATTAACAGGCCTTCTCTAAGAGCAAGGAACTCACCTATTTCAGCTGAGAAGTTGCCC
The DNA here is from genome assembly GCA_035582765.1 of Acer negundo. NCBI lineage: Eukaryota > Viridiplantae > Streptophyta > Magnoliopsida > Sapindales > Sapindaceae > Acer > Acer negundo. The sequence continues at coordinate 12,008,806 of CM069238.1, read as the reverse complement.
GGGAAAGGTTTCGAAACAGCCATCACAATCTTGCCATTGCTATCTCAAATAACAGCACCCATACCATAACAGATTTGCTAGCACGCATAGAGGCATCAGAATTAAGCTTTAAGAAGCCTAGGGGAGGAGGCGACCAGTTTAGATTTTTGGCTGTCACAGCACCCTTGTTTCGAGAACTCAAAGCACTGCATGTATTCTGGAATTCAGAGAAGACATTTTCTGCCCCAAGAACCAAATCATATGGATTTTTAGCCTTCCTTCCATTCATCACAACATTCCTGTTTTCCCAAATATTCCACAAAATAACACAGATTAAGGCTAGCTCTTCTTTGTTAATACTAACCTGGAGACCAAAGCAAACATCCATGATTGGAAGGTCTCTAAAACTTTGCAATAACTTAACAAACCTAGTGAGTCCCCACACATTTCTTGAAAATTTACGCCACAATAAGGCATGAGAAACAGTTTCCACACCCACACCACAAAACCTGCAAAAAGCATTAGAAACCACCTTTCTTTTCCATAAGTTAAGCAAAGAAGGCAAAGCATTTCTGTAAGCTCTCCAAACAAACACCTTGATTTTAGGTGGAATGTGAAGGTTCCACAGTGCATTCCACCATTTGTGGGCACTCTAAAGAAAATTATACTTTTGAGTTTCTATATATTGGTTACTGGCTTACTGCCAAGTGCCAATTGGGTCAACGACCATGTAACCAATACACTGTGTATGTACGGTAAATGGATGTGTCCGTGTTTTTACGCTCTCTTTAATTGATCAGAAAATGTAGGACAAATGTTTTGGTTCTCAGATTTTCTAATAATCCCTCGACTATTCTAAGGGGACCTAGTTGGCTTGATTTTGGAATTTTAGGCCAATCTCTCTCCCACTCTCTTTCTCTCTCCAATTATGATAATTTTTATCACAACACACTATTAATAGGATAACTAATAAGGGCTTTCCTTCCAAATTGGGTTCACTATATCAATCACCAACTTCTTTCTATATAGCAGATTTTTTTTTTCTTAATTATTAAACTAATGTTAGACATTCCAAAAATTTAACCAAAATTTCAACCTAAATGATGTGGTAAGTGTTTTTTTTTTCATAAACTACATCATTCCATGTTGAGTGTGGTGATGATAACTTACTTACCACATCATTTGGGTTATATAGAATTACTCTAATTATTTTTGTTGTGTATATATATTTTTGGACTTAACAACCAAACTTTTTCGTTATGTAGCTTTACAAAATAGAAAAGATGCCCGTGGTTGTTATTTTCTTATCTAACACAGGCCCAAGATGCCCGTGGTAGATGTCCCATAGTAAAAAGTTTATTTTCTTGTAGTGATGATCGCCACCCTCCTATTTATTGACAATCTACTAAATATTTTTGGGATAATTACTTCGGTGACCATTAAATTGATGACACACTATCAAAATGGCTAATGGATTGGAAAATTGTTTCAAAATAACCATTTTTGGTGAACTTTATGACACTAATGGTCATTCCATCCAATTCCATCCAACGAGTGGCATTTTGGTAAATAAAGGGAGATATTAATTTATTTTAGATTTTTTTTGGAAATCAATTTTTTATTTTATTTTTTAAAACAAATAATTATATTTAGTGTGTATATATATATAGCATATCTCATATATATATATATATATATATTATAGTTCTCTTACATTCAACCACAACTATATGTTTTAATAAGTTCAAATGTTATATATATATATATATATCTTAAAAACACACACACACATATACATATATATATATATATATATATATAACATTTGAACTTATTAAAACATATAGTTGTGGTTGAATGTAAGAGAACTATAATATATATATATATATATGAGATATGCTATACATATATACACACTAAATATAATTATTTGTTTTAAAAAATAAAATAAAGAATTCTTAAAAACACACACACACATATACGTGTGTATATATATATATATATATATTTCTTTTTAAAGAATATTAAAGCTACAAAATCTAAAAAGTAAAGAAGAAATATACGTATTGATCTATACCATTTTTTTTTGTTTTTTTAAGAAAAATAATTATATTTAGTGTGTGTAATATACTAAATATAATTATTTATTTTTTTTAAAAAAGAAAAAATTGATTTCCAAAAAACATCTAAAATAAATTAATTTCGTTCACTTATTTACCAAAATGTCACTCATTGAAAAAATTGATTTCCAAAAAAGCATTTAAAATAAATTAATGTCATCTCCTTATTTACCAAAAGACCACTCATTGGATGGAATTAGATGAAATGGTTATCAGTGTCACAAAGTTAGTGGTGGCCACGGTTCGGTTTCGGTTCCGTGGCCACACAAAACCAAACCGTAACCGGAAAACCGGTTTGGTACACGGTTTCTAACCGACGGTTTTACGGTTTCGGTTTCGGCTTCGGTTTAAAAACCGACGGTTTTGGGTTGGGTTCGGTTTCAGTTCGGTTTCGGTTTTTCAAAAAAAACAAAAAATTTAAATGCCACGTGTCAGCTTCTAATTAGTCGATTTTTTTAAAAAAATTTTTTAAAAAAAAAAAACCGGCGGTTTTAAACCGCCGGTTTTTGGCAGTTTTTGGAAGGTCCCAAACAGAAACCGTAACCGGTTCAACCGGTTTCCGACCGGTTTTGAAACCGCCGGTTCCTGTTTCGATTTCGGGACGGTTTTTGAAAGTATGGTTTCGATTAAACCGCGGGCAAAACCGCCGGTTTAACCGAAACCATGGCCACCTCTACACAAAGTTCATCAAAAATAGCCATTTTGAAACAACTTTCCAATCCAGTGGTCATTTTGATAGTGTGTCATTAATTCGATAGCCACCGAGGTAATCATCCCAATATTTTTCTACACTCCATTTTTTGTTTTTTATTATATGACAATTTTATCCTAATTAAAATTACTAAAAAAAAAAAAAAACAAACAAAGTAATTTTAAATAAACTACAAAACAATTTTGACTCCAACATTACTTTTTTAAAAAAAATCTTTTTGTGTTTTACAAACCTTACACTTTTTTCAACATCATTAAAGTTTTAGATTACAAAGTGATGACAATAATTTACAATAAAAATAAACATTTTTTTTTTAAATATTGATTTTTTTTTGTTTTTTTTGTTGCTCTTTTTGTTTTTGTTTTTGTTTTTTTGTTTTTTTGTTTTGGGTATGTATGGCAATGTTTTCAAGGAATTGCCAAAACTTTTGAGTGAAGATTTTCCACAGCCAATCTATTTGGTCAATTTATGGGTGGGCATAGTTTCCGGACAATATATCTGAAGAACCTAGGTAAGTATAAATTAGTATCTAAAATTTGCACCGATTGCCATGTTGGATATGACTCAAATTTTCAATGGTTACCAAACGAGATTCAACCAATGCGAAGACTTCTTGGAGATGCAGGATATGTTTGGAAGTATGAGATCATGTTTGAGGAAGGCTCAAAAACCTAAAGAACTAGAGAAACGAAGAATAGTGAAAATAGATGTGCCTTGCACTGTGGTCCAATTCCAGTGGAAACCGTTGTGCTTTGCGCTGTGCAACATACAGCGGTACAGACAGCGATTCTGTTCCAAGAAGGAAATGTTGTGCCTTGCGTTGTGCATCACACATCGGTGTGGACAGCGGTCTTAGGTGATGCAACAAGTGGATCACGGTTTTTCTGAGCGGTTAATTCCGACGACGTTAATAGGGTTTAGGAAGCAGGTGGCCAACCGCAATTCGAATCGTAGTCAATCACAAGCATGCGTTGAATGAGGAAATATTAGTGGAAAAGGAAACATGTTGTTTCTAGAAGTTTTTATGATTATAGGAAAATGATTTTTCTTTACAAGAAGACTTGTTATAAAAAAAGAAATAGTATTTATATGGAACAAGTAAATCTTGTACGTATAGGAGATAGATTTCCTTGTAGGTTTAAACTTCTTGTAATTCATATAAATTGACCATAATAGCTAGGTTATTATATGTAGAGTAAAATAACAAATACTAGAAAGATCTCAAAGAGTGGGCATTGGGTGTAATCAGGTTTAGGGTATTTTAGTGAGAGAATCTTGAGTGTGTGATTGTAATAATTTATCACATAGCGGAACTTTCTTTTGTTGTCCTAACAGCCGTGGTTTTTACCCTGATTAGGGTTTCCACGTAAAATTGTTGTATTGAGTGTGATTGGATTTGATTATCTCTTCCTTCTTATTTTTCTTTTGTTATTGTTTGTTTGTGTTCTATTCAGTAACGCTTCCGCGTAGTGATTTGTTCTCTAACATGCCAATCCTGTTAACCGTCCCTAGGGACACAAAGCCTTCTCAAATTATCTAGGTAGCAACAAAGCTTAGGAGGAGTACACTGCCAAATGCGCATAACAGGAGATAACAACTCTCATGACCCCAGAAGAAAACTCCACACACATGCTTGTAAAATACACATGCTTGTAAAATACACAAGTTTATGGTAGGATTTAAACCCCTCACCATTAATGTAGAAGGGAAGTACACAACCAGCTCTGCTAAGAGGTAATGTTCATATGTTTACTTATTTTTGCACCGCAAAAAGGTGCGTTTCAATTTGGATTCCCTTCATGGCTTCTTGCCAACATTAGATTAAAGTTACTTCGGAAATCTTGTATCCGTTGAGTTATTGGTTATTATTTCTTCGATCAGCATTATCATTACATAATTGCTATTCAAAGAAAAAGCTGCAGATCATTTCCCTTTGCGAATACATTCTTTTATCGGTTCTAAATGGCTCAATGGTCTAACCGGTTTTTGAATGAAAACGAGAATTTTCAAGCATTGAATTGGCGGTAATTCAGTTTAACATTTATATTAAAAACAAACCATGTTAGCTATTGCATTTTCAGTTAAATATCCATCTGTTATTGGGACTATATTCATGACAGTTCAATCTTTTCAAGTGGCAAAACTTGCTCTACAACAAGAATCTTTTGAAGCCAACATCCAAGATGCTGAAAACACTCTCGTAGCCATGAAAAAGAAGAGGCTTCATCTGTGATCATATAACAACACTGACTCTATCCGTAGCTTTTTTAAGCAGGTAGAAGATCTTGTATTAGAACACCTCTTGTGAGCCAGGCCGCATCCAAAAAAACAAGTATGGTAACAAGTACTATTACCAAAATCTTCCACTTTTTTATTTTTTAGTTATTTGATGATTTCTGCTCTACTGTTAGGCAGTTTCACGACACTATATCAACAGGGATTATTGAGTCATAGACTCTATCCTTAGCTTTCTTTGCCTAAACAAGAAAGAGAAAACGGTAGTTAGATACCACAAATAACCACTAAACTCAAAAGATGGACAAATATAAACTTCTTGATAAAACTGCTCTGTTGTCACCTTACTAAAGTCTAAAGCTTATCAATAGTATCTTAGCTCAAACAATGATAGCATACAACATAATTAACGAGCAAATGAGTGTGTTACCTCTTGTTCCCAATTAGTGCGAACGGTAACAATGAAAAGAGATAAAACTTGCACAACAAGAGCACATATAATACCCAGCCAAAGCCCCTACAAACAACATATATACATAAAGATTATTCATTTGCCATTTAAGTAGATATATATATGCAAAAAGGAATATCTGCAAGCCAGTAAAAGGATAACATATGAGATCATTTGATTTTTACCTTGCCACCAATGTGTAAAACAAAAGCTAACACAATGGCAGCTGGAATTCCCACCAAATAATATGATCCAAGATTGATAAATGCACCAATCTTTTGCCATCCACATCCTCTAGCAGTGCCTGATCGTCACAATAGGAGCTTCTTATTAGCTAATATCGGTGCAAAAGAATATTCCTTTCTGGCTATGTTTTTATCGGTAAATTATTATGTAAGTAATGTCCTGATCTGAAGTTTTTTCCATTTAGTGAGGTTTCTGTATAAAGAATTAACTAGTTTTACATAGAATTCAATTCTTCGTGTAAGGAATTCACTAAAATACAAAAGTCTGTATCTGGTCAATCCTAACTAGATAATTTTTACTCTAAAGAGAATAAGTTCATTGAAAAATGATTTGCATACAATCTCCCGAAAAACAAGACAGTTATTAGATATACTCCAACTTAAAAATGTGAATCCTTATTTAAGAGAACATATAACTTAGTATCTATATCAAGAATCAAACCTCCTTTATTTCAACACCATAAATCAACCCTAGCAACCAATAGGGTCATGCTTTGTTTCTCTCCAAATAATTAAGAACTTCAAAGTAAATTAAAAATATTAAGAATTGGAAGATAGAAAACACCTGAGAGAACACACTGGAGTCCATCTAAGAAGTTGGATAAGGCAAGAATTGGCATCATGGAGGCTATATATTTGACCACTTGTATTTCATTGCTATAAGCATAACCCCAGACGTTGCGTATCAAAATTAAGACTGATCCCACCACAAGGCCCACAGTTATGGCCACCACCAAAACCACACACACTGCCAATCGTGCAGCTTCTGGATGCCCTGCTCCTAACTCATTGGAGACTCTGGTGCTGTAATTTACAAACATCAACAAAAAATATTCATTTGTTGAAAAGAATTTAAAACAAATACAACAAAATCAATTGTTATCAAGTAATGCTACATATCCCGAATTTTCATGAAATTTTCATCTAAAATGATAAAGTAGTTGAATTGTAATTTGATGTGTGGATAATAGGATTGTGTGGTTAATAATATGACCGTTATAAAGAACCTTTCTTGATTTCTTTGAAACAAAATCAGGTGTGATTAACTAATTATACGTACAAGAATAAGGAAATTTGCCATATCACCATATCAAGATTTAGTATAACTCACCTCACAGCACCACTAAGTCCAAAAGGAATCATCCAAACTGTTCCAGCTGTGTTCAGGCTAGAAAAATTTAATTTAAATTAGGTAAGAAAAACATTGCAGCAGCATTATATTATCAAAATTCAGAAATTACTAAATATTTGATGGCCAATCTTGTAAGTAACCTGATAGAAAGCACTGAGGTTTCTAACGTTGGATTAGGAAGTAGACCAGAGAGGAGTACCATCATCTCAAATGACCACATTTCTAAGCTGTTCATCAAAGTCATAGAAACTGCATTAGAATCTTGCACTAAAGATATATAATTATGGAGTGCAATTGTAGAAAAGCACTTAAAAGTTTTCTATAGAAACATTTAAAAGTGCTTTATTTGATCTAGAAAAAGCTTTTAAATAAAAAAAAAATTACTATCAAGTGTTTCGTTATAAAATACTTCCAAGTATTTTTCAATCCTACATTGCGTTTTCACTTATTTAAAGACAGAGGGGACAAAATAGATTCAAAAGAAACAGATGGAGCATATATAGAGAAATATGTTAACTACCAGACCATAACAGCTGAAGGAATAGCAAGTCTAAGAAAATTGACAATATTATGAAAGGCCTCCATTGAAAATCCTGTCCAAGTTTTCTGACATGAAGAAGAAAACTTGACATAAGCCACCAACAGCAACACATTTATCCAGTAAGAGATCGAATTTGCCACTGCAGCTCCTCTGCTTCCAAGGCCAGACTCGAATACCAAAAACCAGCAAACAGGAAAGTGCAACAACACGGTGATTCCAGAGCTGAACATCATTGGGAAAACAATGTTTTGCGTTTGTAGGAACCGGATGAGGCACTGAAGAAGACCATACGCGAAAAGGCTGGGGATCATGAACTGTGCATATATGCCTGCCTCTTCTGCAATTTGAGGATCTTGGTGAGCCAAAATGAGAAGTGATTTTGTGTTTGCCCATATAAAAGCAAGAGGAATGCTGACTATTAGAAGAACAAGCATGGCTCTTTGCATTTGTATTCCCATCAAACGGTACTGTTTTGCTCCATATGATTGCCCACATAGTGTGTCCAATGCACTTGCCATTCCCATCTATTAAAAGCAAAAATTAAGTGAAAATCAGCACCGATACACTTGAGAGTGAACGTTATCAATAAAAGCATATTGGCTAAAAACAGAATATTATATATCCGATTTTGAACATTTGATTAACTATTCTCCAAAGGGTTACGTTAACATGTGTCTTAAATTAAGAGGATATATAATATTACGTATCGGCGAAAAACAGAATTTGTATTTGTTCAAGATTTAGGAGCTTATACAATTTTATTTTATTTGCATCGGAGATGCTATAATACAATTGTCTCTGAAAGGACAAATCAACAAATATTTGGTGTTCGCATAGCCCGGTGGTAACTAGACCTCTCAACAAATGTCAAGGTCAACCCGATTCAAAAAACTAAAAATCTGCTGAAAGACTAATCAGACGTTACAAATTTACAGTCCCATATATAGATAACAGCAAATGAAAATTTTCAAATATATATAGACACAAGCATACCATGTAGAAGTGTGAAGTAAAAGAAAACATACCAACAAGCTGAAACCAGTAACAGAAGCAAAAGAGGTGGCCATGGAAGCACCAGAGAGAGCCAACTCTCCAAGATGACCCACAAACATGACTGATATTATCTGCAAACAAAACTGCAGAAGACTTACAGATATCATTGGCCATGCTAGCCATAGCTGTTTCTTCACTTCTTCACTAATCTTTTTCCTCCCAAACCCATTTTCATTATCGTCTCTTGTCTCTCTATTAACTCCATAAACGTTTTCTTCGGAGATTTGAATCAAAGGAGAATTCAAACACTTCTTTTCATCTGCTCTCTCCATTCTCTTTTTTCCGCTGAAAGACTGTGTGTGTGTGTGAGAGAGAGAGAGAGGGACGGGGGGTGGGGGTGGGGGCCGGGGCCGAGAATATTTGAGTTTTACAACCAATGGGGTTAATATATGTGGAAAGAAATTATTAGTATTTATATGCATAATGACAAAAATTGTTTATATTATATTTTAAAAAGGCAGATTTCACATAAGTCCTATCATTTTAGTGATTTATCACTTTTATAAATGTCTTTCTAAATTCATCACTTTAGTCCTTTCTTTTTCCAAAACTCATCACTTTAGTCCTTTTGACTAAATATGTGAAAATCAACTATTTTAAAACCTATGAAAGTACACTTTTACCCTTATTACTATTTAATTTAGCTAAAATGATTATCTTAGCTTTAAATTAAAATGAAAAATAATAAAATTCTCAATAATAAAATCTTAAATAAATATATTTAAAAAAGTTTAAATAAATAATTAAAAATCCATTAATTTTTTCTTGTTTTATATTTTTTTTCATAATGGATTTTTATTTAGCTAAAATGATTATCTTAGCTTTAAATTAAAATGAAAAATAATAAATTCTCAATGATAAAATCTTAAATAAATATTTTACAAAAACAATTATGAAAAAAAAAAAAAAAACCATTTGAAGCTAAGATAATTATTTTAACTAAATAAATATCCATTATGATAAAAATACAAAATAAATAAATAAATAAATAATGGATTTTATTATTATTATTTATTTAAGATTTTTTTTAATATATTTATTTAAGATTTTATTATTGAGAATTTTCTTAATTTTAATTTTAATTTAAAGCTAATATAATCATTTAAGCTAAATTAAATAGTAATAAGGGCAAAAATGTACTTTCACAAGTTTTAAAATGGTTGACTTTCACATATTTGGTCAAATGGACTAAAATGATGAGTTTTGGAAAAAGAAATGACTAAAGTGATGAATTTTGAAAGACATTTATATAGGTGACAAATCACCAAATAGATAAGACTTATGAGAAATTCTACCTTTAAAAAAAAAAAAAAAAAAAAAAAATTTGGATCACCTAGTCATCTCACTTTATCTCCATGTTATCCTTACCTAAATCAATGGTATTGATTAATTCTATCTTTTGGTAGAGTAAATACACAAAAATCAATATAAATAGTCCAGACTATTGATTTGTTATATTATACACGTGGTCAGGGGCGAAGCCAGGACTTATTGTCTGGGTGGGCTAAATTAAGTATAATTTTTTTTTTTTTTTGTATACCACAAACGTTGCGATGACTCAAACTTGGGATAGTGTCATGCTGAATATATATATATATATATATATATATATATATGAATGTAGTTTCCTACCTAAGTCATACCGGGTGATAGTATAAAGTTTTTTTAAACAAAACTTATAATACAAATTTACCAATTTAAAGTATATAACTAGATAAGAAAGATAAAATAATATTGGCCCTAAAAACATTTAAAATGATTCACTACGAAACAAAGAAAAACAAATAGTTAGTCAAATAAACTAAATGCGTACTTGTTTAGATTTTAACAAAGGAAGAAAAATTCAAAATTTGTTTCTTTTATTTATGGAATAAATGGAGAATGGAGAGAAAATAAAAACTTTAATGTGCTTGAGTGTCAATAAACATATTGAATATAATACCCTAATAAATCTATTGAGATTATCTTAATTAAATTAAGTTATAAACTAGACTACTTTTATGACTTATCAACTATTAAGAAATGTTAATTTTTGTTATTGTCTTGCATTTATAATTTTACTTTTTTAAAAATAAATTAAACTTATTAATTTAAAAAAAAATATATTTATAGAAAAAGCTAGCTTGGGCTGAAGCCCAGGCCAACTTCTTAATACCTTCGGCCCTGCACGTGGTAATAAATTATAGAGGTGAGGACAATTAAGGTGAAGAGAGGAGATTTTTTTTTTTTTTTTAAAATTAATAAATAAGGGTGAACATTCAAAAGGAAAGAAAAAAAAAAAAAGAGTAAGGTTGATAATCAATTTAGTCCTTATATTTTAGTGGCATATCAATATTTTAAACTATTTTTATTTATAAGTTTTTTTAATTTTATATAATTTTATTAAAATAATTTTATTTTATATTATATAAATATTTTTTGTGTTGACACGTGATATGTTCATGTTTAAAGACAAAAATATAGTTATGGGCCGTTTGATATGGGGTAGTCAAAATAATGTGATTTCTGATAATATTATGTTGAATTCCTAAGAATGTTAGATAATTGTGTTTAGTTGCATATGGAAATCTTTTTGTCTTTAGACATAAAAACATGCCAAAAATAGTTTTAAAAAAAAAAAATCATATAAAAATACATAGCAAGAAACAAAAGATGCCCACCAATTCTTCTTCTTTCTTTCCTTGCTAGTTGGTTGAACCATTTCTTCATCTCTCACCTGCACCGATGTTACAATATTGGTGGGCATCATCGAAGCTCCTCGAAGTTTCTTCATCTCCTTGAAGCACCTGCACCTACACCAATGTCTTCATCACCGGTGAGAGGGAGAGTACAAAATCGAAGCTCCTCTCGACGTCGTCGGCATCGTCATCGAAGCTCGTCGTCGAGCAAACCCAGGTTGATTGGGTTGGGTTTGGGTTTGGGTTTTTGAAAAATTGATCGATTGTCAAGATTGGGATTTAGGGATGAATTGAAGAAGTGAAGATTTGATCTAGGGTTTGTGTGATTGAAAATTGAAGAAGAAGAGGTTAAGGATTAGGGATTTCATTAAAAAGAAATTAGGGATTTTTAGTGTTATCAGAAGTTGCGTGAAGAAGGAAGAAGAAGAAAATAAAATAAAAATAATTTTTTTTTAATGAGGTGGGTCCTACGGTGGGAATCAGATGGAGGGGTATCTTAAACCCACCTATTGTGGTGGGAATCACATTACCCTCTATGGGAATCACATTACCCTCCAACCTCCATGGGAATCATGGAGGGTAATGTGATCCCCATGGAGGTTGGAGGGTAATGTGATTCGAGGGTAATGTGATTCCCATGAGATTCACTTTCCTGAGAATCTAAAAATGCAAAACTAGTAACAAACATGGGAATGACAACAGATTCCCATTCCCATACAAAGATCGCCCCATACTAAACGGCCCCTTAGAATCGTTAAATTTGACTAACTATTAACTAATAAATGAACCAAATTTATGTATTTACAAAAACTTATGGACCATGGGCTCTAAAAAAAATGAAAGATAGTTAAAAAAAATGATATTTCATTAAAACATGGGTACTAAATTAATAATAACCCAACAAGTAAATTACTATATTTATCCATGTTAAATGATTCTTACAATAATTTTTATATAAGAAACAGAGGAACCATAATTTTTTTTTCGTTGAGACAGAGGAGCGGTTTAATTAATGAAAAAGATAGATAATGGCAAGTAATTAGGAAATTGTCTGTGCTAGTAAAAGTGTAGATCAATTGGTAGATAGACGAGTTTGGGTTTGGGTAAAATGACTCTCAGGTCAGCGACTTGAATCCTACCAATGGCAAAAACTTAAAAAAAAAAAAATACCTGATCCCGAATTAATAAATATTGTAAAAAAAAAAAATAAATTAGGAAATTGTCGGCTTTGACCGTTAACTTAGTAGTAAACTTAAAATTAGCAAACTTGAATTTTTTTCTTTTATTGTCATTATTTATCACTGAGTTCACAATGATATACATGTTGACTGAGTTACTCATCTTATAAATTGAAACCATTTTCCCTCGTGAAACTTTTTCTCTCTCCCTCCATTAGGCCTCTCTCTCTCAAACTTTCTTCACTTCCTCCACTGGATTTGTCTCTCTTCTCCATTTTCTCTTTGCAATTTTGCATCTCTCTAATATATGTAACTGTATTCTCACCATCCAAATGATTTCAATGACATATTATGGGCGCAAATTTGCTCTCCATATCCCCCCTCACGGTTTCATGAAACCTTTCTTATATATATAACTTTGCTCTCATCGTCAAAATGATTTCAACGACATATAATGGACGCAAATCTAATCTCCATCTCCCCTCTCATTGTTTCACTAAATCGTGATAGTTGTAAACGGTGGTTGCGCATCTCTATCGATCAATCAGTTTCAAATCATTTCGCATCTCTATTGATCGATTGATCAATTTCATCGACGACGAGAGGAGGCTCGCCTCTTAGTGGCCAATGGGGGAGGCTTGAGTGTTCCCTGCCTAGAGATCGATGGATCTCCACCCATTTTTTCTTTTTCCATTTTTTAATTTGTTAATAAATATCTACTGTTCATATCAAAGATGAACGGTGGAGATCCAATTTTGTTTATAAAAAAATTAAATTTATTAAACAATTAATTTTTTTCTTCCATTTTGTATTTATATTTTTTTTTTCCATTTTTATTTTAGTTTGTTTTTATTTTTTATTTTATGGGTTCACGTGTCACGTGTGTATATTTATTGAGTATAAAGACTTAAATACTCCTATTTCAGTTAATTTTGACTAACCATTGACTGATTAATAGAATTTTTTAATGTATTTTTTAAAAGTTGATAACCAAAGAATCTAGGGTTAAAATGTTTTTAGTCCCCCTAGTTTGCCCTATTGTACGTTTTTGTCCCCCTAGTTTCAAGATTGGCCCATTTGGTCCCCATAGTTTAGGTTTATGTTTGGTTAGGTCCATATTATCCAATTCCATTAGGGTTTTTAAAAATTCTATCTACGGTCGGAGGGTAAAATGGTAAAGATGCCTTCTGTGTTTCTAGAAGGTTTTTGACTAAAGGGCAAATTAGTAACTTAGGTAATTAATGTTATATTAATAATTGAAAAATTAAAAAACAATTAATAATAATTTATTTAATAATAAATTAATATTAATAAATAATATTAAATTAAATAATAAATATTTTTTTAAAGAATTAAACTATAAATAAATATTATAAAAATAAATAATAATAATAATTAAAATTGATTTACTAAAAAATCTAATATTAATAAAAAAACCAGATTTAAAAATTTAAAAATCTCCCACTCACTCTCTCAACAGATCTGAGATCATTTGAGATCTGACATCACAACCCCCACCGTCATCGGATGAAAACCATATCTGGAAAATTCCTCTCCTTATTAGAGGAATTCCAATCTTGAAAAATAAAAAACAAACAAGGTTCTAATTTGATTAAAAATGCCTTCATTAGCGGAGGAGCTGTTTCCGTCAACGCCAGGTACGTTCTAGAGCTTCGTCGATTCCAGTAGCCGATCTTCTCGGCGTCGTGGGTTGGAATCCAGTGGGAGAAGCAGGTGTGGAACTCGGCCCAGATCCACCGCTCTGGCGGCATGTCGGTGCTCGTGACTGACCTGCTGGTTTCGTCGGGACGCACGTGTTGCTTACTTTGAAAAAACGAGGGGATGGCGTGGTGGGGATCGACAACTTCAAAAAAATAGGGAATTTTTTTTTGAATGTTTGAAACAACTCTCGGTTTTTTTTTTTTTTTTTTTTTTTGGGTGGCGGCGAGGTTGAGGCTGTTGTTGGGCTCCAATTTGTTAGGCCAAAGTACATGGCCAGATTTATATTCCAGAGATTAACTGGACAATGCTACTATGCACAGCGAAGGTTTGTTTACAATCTCGAATTTGTGTTGATGTGGACGGATTTTGTTTTGACGATTATTGTTTTGGTGATGGTGATGATTCAAGGTCTGGATCTGGGTTTTTAAGGTTTTATTATGTGTTGATTTTGTTTTTGAAAGTGGTTTTGTATTGATGAATGATGAATGATGAATGATGTTCAAAGTTTTTTTTTTTTTTTTTGTTAATTGGATCCGGATCTCCCCCGTTCATCTAATGAGATGGACGGTGTAGATCCAACTGGATCTTCAACAAATCCAAATTTTAAATTTAATTTTTTGTTATTTTTAATAATTTAAATATTTATAAGAAGAGTAAAATAGTATTTTTATCAAAAGTCAACTTTAAAGGGTATAAAGGTCATTTGTCCTCTGATAATGTCAGAATGTCTATTTTTAATGGAAACCGTAACGGAAGGATAAAATGGGCCAAATATTAAAACTAGGGGGACCAGAACGTATAATAGGATAAACTAGAGGGATTAAAAACATTTTTACCCAAGAATCTAATATACATGTTGAATAAAAAAATGATGTTTCCACAAAATATAGTGACTAAAATGTAATTCCCCAATTACAAATGTATTCAGATCACTTTCTTTGACTTGTCTTCATTTCATAAAGAGAAAGAAAATTTTGGATGGTGGAAATGAATAAGTAAATCAATAATTGACGTTAAAACAAATTTAATGAAGACTAGAGAAACACTAAAAGGTTGACTGAAGTGTACAAGTTGGATACGATTATGCAAATGGCAAACAATGTGACTTGCTCTCCAAACCATGGGGCATGCTTGAAAGCTGTCATGTTTCATAATCTTTTACTAACATTTTCATATATTGAAAAGAAAGTGATTTTTCCTTTTTCTTTGTCATTTTGAGATACCAACCCGGCAACCGGGTTGAGTAAATCGAACTTGGAATTATATCATATTGAATAAACATCCTCTACCAACTGAAAACTACATTAAACGATGGTTTTTCAATGTCATTTTAGGTTTTTTTTTTTATTTATTATTTCTTGCATATTCTTTACATTCTACACAACCGCATGAAGATTAAAACCTAAAGCCTTTTACAATTGTTTAAAAAAATATTGATGATCGAACTTTGTTATAGGTTAACACTTAACAAAGTAAGGACATGATTCACACGAAATATATGGAAAACATATTTTAATGAAAAGCCTTTTTTTTTTTTTGCTAATAAACTCAACAGTATTATTCCTTGAAGAAAAAAAAAAAAAATCTTTTAACAAAATAATTTATTAAGAGTTTTTTGAAAATTAAATATTTTGATAAGGATTTTTCTATCTTAAAAATGTTTTAAACTATTTTTCAGATAAATAGAATTTAGAAATCTTTTCTCACACATGGGACAATCGGTCTTTTTGAGTAAACTTTTATCAATTGCATAGTGTTTCAAATACATAATCGTAACAACTCTGTTAATATTATCTCTTCTTAAATTATATAATAAATAACCTTTTTTAATATACAATTGGCATCATATATATTAAAAAAAAAATTGTAATAAGCATGTAAATTAATATTGAGGATTATTTATTTATTTGATTTAACATCTAATGCATCAAGTCTTTGGGAACGTAACAAAATTAACACAATGTTAACGACATATACATGATGAGATTTGAACTCTCACCACTCACATATATTGAGGAAGATTTATACACCACGTCACCACTCAATGAAAATCAAATATATTATTAAGAGTACTCTTTCCACTAAGCTACTGTACATAGTAGATCTAAGGAACTTAAAATCGATGAATATATCAAAATATCCATTGATATATCCGTATTTTGGAGGAATCGATATCGAAACAGGCAAATATCAAATATTCTATAGAATATTCGGCCGATTTCGAAATATTTATAAAAATCTCCCGATATTTCTGAAATTTCATCTCGAAAGTCCGTGGATATTTTACATATCAATAAAATAATTTTTTAATCCTAAAAAATTAAATTATTGTTAACATAATTTAAATTAAAAATTATTTTAGAAGAAACATTAACAAATTTATAAAAATTTTCAACATAATAGTCAATAGTAAAATTATTGAGCACTTGAAGTAAAATTGGATCAAGAACCAAAGAGTGGACATGTAAAATATGTAAAATTTTGTGAAAGCAATTTGAAAAAAAAAAAAAAATTGTTTGTGACTCAAATGTGTAAAACTAATTCCAAATAATATTAAATATTTACCAATCAATTTATAAATATGTAGAATTGATTTTTTTTGTAACTTTATGCCGAAATTCCAAATAAAAGAATATCAAAATTATTTGTGCAAAACGTGTAAAAACCCACAATTGTTTCTTTTGAGTAGAGAATCTAAAGAAACTCAATTATTTTTATCAAAAAATAAAATAAATAATAAATAAGAACATAATTATTTGGTATGACCCGTATGGTAGAGAATCATAATGATGGAATTTTGAAAAATAGTATGGTAGAGAATAATAATGAATGCCTATGCCAAATAGAAACAAAATGAATGCATATGTATAATGTATTATTTATTCATTGTAGCGAATATAAATGAATGCAATAACGAAAATCGTCTTCAATCATTCATCTATTAGTTCAGTACTTCATCTATAAAATAATCTTCACTCTTCTCTTTCAAGTTTTCATCATACACGATTACACTTTACATAGCAAATTTTGCATTACAAGTTTATCTCAAATTCTCAATATCTCCATCAAATAATCAAGTACGTAAATGTTTGCTTTGATAATTTTTTTATTTATAAAAAATAATGATATTATAATTGTATGCAAATTTTAGATGTTATGTGGTATTATTTCTAAAACTCATTAGAATTTTCATATTTATAAATTGATTGGTACAAAATTTAATTTTGTTTTGATAGGGAATTATAATGCATAAAATGTCTAGTACTAAAAGTGATCTAGCATGAGAGTACTGCAGAACAATACCAAATAATAAAAATGGTACTATATGCACATTTTGCGGTCACAAAATGCAAAGTGGAGGAATTATCCGATGTAAATTTCATTTAACCGGTAATGAGTTATATAAAAATGTAAAAATATGTTCAAATGTGCCACCGGAAGTTAAATTTCAAATATCTCAATTGCAAGAAAATAAAAATAAAGAAACAACCAAAAAAAAAGCTACAAGGGAGATTGAACAAATTCAACAAGAATTGAGGGGAAATTTCCTTGATACAAAAGAGGAAGAAGATATCTATCATTATCCTAAATGTGCTTCCTGATTAACGAGATGATTATCGTTTGGCAATAGATGCATCAAAAGCATTTGAATGGCAAAGAGAACAAGAAGCAATAATCTTTGGAGGGGGGTCAAAGAGAGGAGAGGGTCCAGGAGTCGGTGGTAGTAGCCAACCACCACAACAAGTACGTCGCACTCAAAGTGGACGAGAGCCGCGTTATAAACTTCTAGTTGCATCTTCAATGTACAAATCATCAGGTGCAAAGCAAAATAATATTAAAGATATGTTCAAGGGGGTAGCATTAGAGAAAAAATGGGGAGGCTAGTATCAAAGTTTTATATTTATGATAATGTTCCCCCACATAAAGTCAACTTTCATCATTTTAAGAACATGATTATTGGTGCTCAAGAACCAGATATTGTTTTTTCTTAAATAATAATGTTTTTGAAATTTTGATTTGTTTTTATTTTTTATTTCACAATTAAATTTAACATGCATGTGAATATAGGTGTCGGAGTTCAACCACCATCAGCATATGAAAATAGGAATAAGTACTTAGACATAAAGTACAAGGAAACGATAGAGTATGTTGATAACTTCAAAATTAAATGGGAGAAATATGGCTGCACCATAATGTGTGATGGGTGGACGGGACCGACAAGATTGTCGATAATTAATTTTATGGTGTATTGTATGTGTCACACAATTTTCCTAAAATCTGTTGATGCATCCAACTAAATTAAAGATCACCAGTATATTTATAGATTGCTCAAAGAAGTGATGAAAGAGGTTGGTGAAAAGAACATTGTGCAAATTGTCACAGACAATGGCTCTGCATTTGTGAAAGCAGGGAAAAAATTAATGAAAAAATATTCCTTATTTTGGACTCCTTATGCAGCACATTGTATATATTTGATTTTTGAGAATATTGGGAAGAAGAACATTAACAGCCAGTGTCATTCATGATGCTAGGGTTGTGACAAACTTTATATATAATCATGGATGGTTACTGTTGCAAATGAGGGAGGTTTGTAAAGGGGAGATAGTGTGGCTTAGTGCAACTCGATTTGCGACCAATCATATTGCCTTTGATAGTCTTTTGAAAAAAAAAAGACAAAATTGAAACAATTATTTACCAGTGATGCATGAGCTGCAAATCGATTGAGTCGAATAGTAAATGGAAAAAGAATAGAATGGCGTATTTTAGATTCAGAGTTTTGGGATAATGTGGTTTCTGTAGTTAAAATATATTAGTCATTGTACTAAGTTCTGAGTTAATGCGTGTGATGAAAGATGCAGTAAAATAACAAAGAGGGAGTAAATGGATTCTAAACATTATACAAGACCGGTGGGATAAAACGCTTAATCATCCACTACATGCTGCAGGTAAATTTTATTTTAGATTGTTTGTCATTCATAATTAAAATTTAGTATAGTATTTATACTAAAATTATTATTTTTTTCTTCTAATTTACTATTTGAACCCAAAGTATCAATATAGAGACCATATTAGTGATAATTCAAATCTTCTAAAAGCTGTACAAATATTAGTGATAATTCAAATCTTCTAAAAGCCGTACATAATATCTATGTGCAATTAGACACTGAAGCTACAGAAATTGCTAATTTTGGAAGTGAGGTAAAAAGTTATAATTTACAACCAATTTTATAATTTCAATATTATAAATTCTTTGCATGTGAGTATTGTGTCATATTAATATATATTATATACATATTGATCTCATGAATGTAGCTTGTATACTTTAAGGATGGAAGGAAAATTTTTGGTGAATGAGCAACCATTGCAGCTAGAAGCCAAATGCAACCAGGTATATAACTTTTATTACAAAATTTTACATATTAATAATAAATAATAATATTATTGAAATAATATTCATACTTATAATACATAATAATTTTTGCTATAACTGATTGGTGGGTAGTGTATGGAAACTATGCTCCATCATTGAGTGCAATAGCAGTTTGCATATTGTCACAAACATCATCATTTTCTGCATGTGAAAGAAATCGGTCCACATTTGCTTTAATCTACACAAAACAAAGGAAACTTCTTGCCTATTTTAAGCTTGAACAACTTGTTTATTGTTATTATAATATGAAGTTGAAACTTAGGGATATGACAGTTGAAAAAAATAAAGTAAATGAAACTGATTTTATGGATCTACTTCAAGTAGCTGCTGGAGCAGGAGATGATAATGATAATCTTATTTTTGATTGGGTTAGACCTGCCTCCTTGGATGATGACGAGGGAAATCTTGATTCACATATTGCTTCTTATGATCGAGACATGAGAATAAATGTTGAACAAGTGATTAGAGAAGAAGTTGGTGTATATCGTGGAGTTATTGTTACTAGCTCTTCCGTTGACCAACATACCTCTGATGGAAATAGTGGAGGAAAATATGATGGGGATGGTGGGGATGGTGGGGATGAGGCAAGAGGTTGGGATTCTGGTACAGGAGGTTGGGATGCTCATGTAAGGTTGGGATGCTCATGTAGGTAATTTTGATCAAAATCGTGGTAGACAACATGGAGGAACAAGTTAAATTGATAAAGATTCTTTAAATATGACTCTCTTCTCAATGAGTATAGACACAGAAAATAGTTCTTTAGGTGATTTGCAGACAATGTCAGGTTCTCATGTACCATAATATGGTGATTATGGTAGTTATAATATATTTGATTATCCTTCTCCACAAATGTCATATGCAATACCTATGCATGCAGATCAACAATATTCACCTAGTTGGGTAAATCCAAACTACCCAATTCATGAATCAGTTGGAAGAGATCAAGCAACATACGTGTTGCATATTAATAACTACATTGAAAACTATGCAATCACGTTTTCTTGGGAAAATTATTTGTTGAATCAAGATAGAAATGTATTTTATGTATTTGAACCAACTGGGAATTCATTTTGGTTTTAAATTTCAGACACACAATGTATTATTATATATGAATTATGATTTATGATAGAATCTTGGAAGTGTAGAACTATATATATATATATATTTTAATAATAATTTTATTTATTAAATATTTAATTTCTTTATATTGTATATAATATTGTAAAAGTGAAGTAAAATATTATTCTATTAAATACTCAATTTTAAATATACAGACTCTATTTATGTTATAATTTATAATAAACTCATAACTATGCTAATTTAGCGTTGAAATATAATTCATATGATGTATAATTATTTGTTTAAGTTTGTTCAAAAATTTCACAAAAAAAATCTAACTTTAGATGTAAATATCTATCATTTTTTTAATTTTTGACAGAATATCCACCGATATCAATAATATCCCTGAAATATCCATAAATTTAGAAACTCGATATTTATACCAATACCGATATTTTATTCTTTGGATATATCTAATGATGGATCTTTATTCAATGGAGGTGGACATCCAATCTCCATAATTTTTTTTTTCTAAGTTGATCTCCACCTTCCATCTTTGAGACGAAGGGTGGAGATTGATCCATCAATTTTTTTATTTTTATTTTCTCAATTTTTGTTTGTTTTAATTATGTTAAAATTTTTTTTTCTTTTTGGTTATTTTATTTTTTAAAAACATTTTGTTTCAATTATGTTTTATCTCCACCATCCATCTTTGAGAGGGACGAACGATGTAGATCCATCCATTAATTTTTATTTTACTTTTTTAGTTTTCAATTTTCAAATTTTTTTAGTCAATTAAAATCAAAAGGAAAAATAGACTTAGATAAATTTGTGACTATTAACTGTCAAAAATTTGACCAAATAACCTAAATGCTAAATGAGCTATTTTTATAATTATAAACCGATTCGATGAAAAATAAAAAATGCAAAGATTAAAAAAAAAAAACCGACGTTTCCAATTTCCAAGGGCTAAATTGTAAATAGCCAAAACAATGTCAAATGCCAAATTGAAATGAAAAGACATTTGTGCCCCTCTAAAGCCGGTCGCCTTCCATTCTCTTCCATTCTCTTTCACGGCGCACTTCGTGGCATTCCCACACCACACTCTACCTCGTTGGCAAGTACTATCAATTTTCTGTTCTCTCTCAAAACCCTCGTCGTTGCATCAACACCCACTTTGACGAGGTAAGCATAAATACAATATAAGCTTGAAGTTTTCAAGAGTTTCTCTGGATTTCGTTTAAAATCATTTTTGGGTTGTATTTGTTCAATGCGGGTTTCCAAGATCATACATTTTAATATATATTGCTTGATTGTTTGAACTTGTATTATTAGTTTAACATTGTGGTGCATGCTAAGTGTTCGATTAAATGCCTAATAGAAGAGTTGAGTTTATTTTTAATGATTTTGCTACTTTTTTTTTAATTTTAATTTTTTAATTTTTTAAATGATGTATTCTAAGACCTGAGTTCAAAATGTGGTGTGAGAATTTGTTATGATCTCATTAGTAATGCAATACAGCTCTAGTTTTTGTTAGTTTTATAAAAAATAAATCTTATATATATATATTTGTTTCGATAAGGGATTCTTCCCCTCTTGTAAGGAGAGGATGCCCAATGAGATATATACCACTACTGATCACATACTTAGCTAAGGAGTCACCCAGTTGGGAATAATGGGTTGCTGTGGATGATGGTTGCAGTTGCGGAAGCCTGGTGAATGTTATGTGACTAATTGATCCCACATTGGTAAGTATGGGAATAGTCGGTCGGGGATATATAACTCATTGGACACCCTCTCTTTACGGTTGTTAAGGATGAGTTCTTCAAATGAAACTCTTGTCAGAGTGAGTGTTTTGGATGGTAATATGATATTTGAGTGTTTTTAATTGATTTTAATTTTATATGGGTAAAATTTCTGCCAATAAGAGTGTGCTGATAGTTTTGAGGTTTCTGATTTTTGTTGGTCAAATTTCTTTAGCTCTTCGTACAAAGTGGTCATTACAGTGAGTTACTCTAAAGAAAATTATACTTTTTAGTTTCTGTACATGGGTTACTGGCTTATTGCCAAATGGGTCAATGGCCATGTAACCAATACACTGTGTATGTGCGGTAAATGGATGTGTCCGTGTTTGTACGCTCTCTTTAGCTGATCAGAAAATGTAGGACAAATGTTTTGGTTCTCAGATTTCCTAATAATCCTTCGACTATTCCAGGTAGACCTAGTTGGCATGATTTTGGAATTTTTGGCCTATCTCTCTCCCACTCTCTTTCTCTCTCCAAATATGATAAATATTAGCACAACACACTATTATAAGGATAACTGATAAGGCCTTTCCTTCCCAATTTGGTTCACTATATCAATCACCAACTTCTTTCTATATAGCAGATTTTTTTTTCTTAATTATTATTGTTATGTATATATATTTTTGGACTTCACAGCCAAACTTTTTTGTAATTTGATGTGGAATTAGTATTTTTTTAATGGGATTCTATTATCTCTGAGCTGATTGACTTGTTAATGATTCAACTCTTTTTGTCCTTTCAAAATGATCAAGTTCTTGTTCTATCTTTAATCTTAGACTGGATTGTAGTGTGACTTTTATGATATTGAACACAAGGCATGAAACCTAACACAGAAGAACTTTGAGATGTGATAATATAATATATAGTTTGTATTTACATTTTCTTTATTTATATGGGAGGACAGGTTGGATAGTTGTAGAGCAACCTGCCCTTGTTTTTTTTTTTTAATGTGAATATTTTCTTTTCACTTACCTAGTTCAGAAACACACTTTGGAATTGCATGTGCTTGTGTGTTCTCCTGTGTGATATTCACAAGCATTCTTTTTTTTTTTTAAAGTTTAAAGCTTAGATAAAATAAACAAGCATTCTTTTTTAGTTTGGCAGTTTGTGAGGCCTTTGGTCTGATATACAACAATTGTGAAGAATTGTTAATTTGAAAGTCTCTTCAAACTTCTCTAAATGTTCTATCTTTAATCAGGTAGTGACAAAGGTTTTATAGTATTTTGAAGTCAAAGTGATCATCTTACTTAAAAAAAAAACAGTGGAGAGATGAGTGGCAGTAGCCTGAAGAATGTATTGACCACAGCAGTCATGACAGGGGTGAGCGAGGCTAGGGCAAGGATTTTCGGACACATACTTAACCCAACAGGGCAAAGATCTCCCCACAAGATTTTACGCAAGAAGCTTATTGGTGATAAAGTTTCAGAATGGTATCCACATGATATAAAAAATGATGACCCCCTTTTTATGGCCCGACAAGAACAAGAGCGTTTATCCAAGCTTGAAATGTTGAAGCGGCGTGGCAAGGGACCACCTAAGAAGGGCCAAGGGAAGCGAGCTGCAAAACGTAGCAAGTAGAGTTAATACACCAGGTGCTTTTCAACTTTCGCCGCCGTGATGTTTAAGGAAATTATTCAAAGGTTGATGTTTTTTTCTCTCACATTTTGCTTCTTGATTCACATAGCTAGTTCCTTCTCTGATCTTGGAACAGTTTTGCCAGCACTTTAAAGTCTCGATAGAACTTCCTCCTAGATACACTTTTGTAACCCATCTCGTACTCTTTGTTCAATTTGTATCTCAGGATATTACTTGAGAGTTGCAAGCTGCATTTCTTTAGAGACTTTAGGTCTCTGCTGAACATGATGGATCCAGCACATTTTGTGTGTTTGCAGTGGAAATTGCGTATTATTTGGAGATTGTTTTCAAGTTTTCATATGGTGCTTGAGAGTGCAATTCTTATTTCTTAGACTGCTGATTATTCACTTGAAGATGTCAATTCAGCCAACTATGAATGGGTATTGGTCTAGCTTTAGAACCCGATGGATTGAAACCTCTACTGAATGAGAAAAACTTGTATGAGATGGTCTCATTGCCACATGGTGAGGCCATCCAATAAAAGTGCACCATTTACATTGGTAACATAAAAAATACTTTCAAAGTTCAACATGGCACACTTTTATTTGACGGTCTCTTTGCCATCTCAATGAGACCACCCCATGCAAGTTTTTCTCCTAGTGAATTTAGGTCTTGAGTAGATGAATGAGATTGTTATTCTTTCTAATGTTACTGTTTCATGAATGAAGTTGAGTTTATAGGTAACAGGCTTGTGTGAGGAGTCAAGCATCCTTTTATATGAGTGCATTGGTGGAGAAAATTTTAGGTGGGATGGTCTCACCATCAGACTTTCACTAAAAAAATAACATACGCCGTTGTTTTCTGATTGAGGACCAGAAGGGTTTATCTAAGCTTTTGAGGATCCTCAATATGTTGGGACAGTCTCACCATGAGACTTTCACTAGAAAAACAACACGGCAGTTTGTTGAGACTTTTTTCAAATGAAAAATTAATTAAATGAATCTTGACCCTTCATTCTTTCAATTACCGCATGTGATAGGATCCTCAAATGCATAGGTAGAGCATTGAATGGTTGCAATAAGAGTGCCATTTCCCCCCTTAGTTTTTGTTTGTGAATTGTCTTACTAAACTTGTAGGGTACTGCGACCCCAAAAACAATTAAACATCTTGTGGTAAAACTCATGTTATTTATCATCTGAAATACATTGACGATATAGAAATAGAATTATTTAAGAGTAATGAAAAAAAGGTGCGATTAATTTCTGTTTTGTTAGATTGAACTATTGAATTTATTAATACAGTCCGAGCAATTGTTTTTGAAAATGACCCCTGCAGTATACCAAACCACTTTATCACAAAGTTATCGACCAAAATGTAAGCATCAATATTTTTTTTAGAATTTTTTTAATTTGATAGGATAAAAGATTTGTCAGGCATCGATATATCTAATCCACAAAACTTGAAAGAAAACTCCGTGGACATATTTATAAAAATCATTATGAGATTTAAACTCCAGACTATAGGAGTTTAGATGCACACCACTTGAACTAAAAAAAAAAAAAAAAGGGTGCATTTTAAACGTATTCTATATATATTTATTGGTTACTTGACATGATTTTAGAGGCCATTTAATCAAATATGAATGAATTCTTACATGGATCTTCTTTATTTTGATTCACGTGGTAAATGTGGTAAATCTGTTAATTAAGCCGATACTAATTACCTAATACTTAAAAAAAAAAAAAAAAAAAAACATTCTTTATTTTGATTCACGTGATAAATCTATTAATTAAATTCGTACTAATTAACTAATGCTTAAAAAAAAAGAAAAAGAGAAGAGAAGCACAAGCAACAACCCCATTAGTGAAATGAATCATAGTTATAGTTAACAACTTTAGTTGGGCTGTTTCTATCAAGGTTGAACCGCATGGCCGGCGGTTGAATGTCATGATTATCAACACCAAATGATGCTTTTGTATACTCACACTTTTGCGTAAGTCACAATCTCAAGTACTACATTTAGAAGATCTAGGTGATTCTAATAACCGATTAATTTCATGTAAAATGCTACAAAATGCTTTTTGAATGTGATGACGTGATATGTTTGTCTTACTAAATTTTGATTCGATTAGTGTAAAGATGACAACATATCTCACTAATGGAACTAGATTTTTCCAACTTATTATAAGTAGAGGAGTTGTGAAAGGAGAGATTAAATTAAAGAAAATGTACGAGTACAAGACAATATTTGGCAGAAGCTTCAGTAAAAATGAGAGGAAGAGGTTGGGATATGGAGCCTTTGGGTGCTTGATTATGGCAATATCCATTTCGATTGTGTTCAGGCATTATTTATGCCAACTTTCACTTTGTAAGTTTCTAATTATAAACCCTACATTGCTCTTTATTTTTATTTTAAACACAAGTCTTGAAATTTGGTTTAATTATATCTGAACAGGATTTTGAAATCTGTACGAATTTTCTTTGATACATTTCTTTTGCAGTGCATTTACTGAAGTCCATGGATGCTGGTCTTGAAAAGATGATGATCAAGAATACAAGCAATTCACAACATCTAGGTATGATTGGACATCAAAAAAAGAAATACTTGAATATGAATTTGTGTACGTCCTTTCAACAAAGTACTGTTATTAGAACATGAATACTATTTTCGAAAAAACTTTTAGGTCAATTGTTTACTTAATTGTCATATTTCTTCATGCGTGATAGGCGTAACAAGCCCTCTAATCAAATCCGGCATCCAGCATGAGGGTACGTGTTAAAACATTAATATTGTTGTTGAGCCCTTACCTGTTTATAACTTCAACTTTTAGATTCATTTATAATTTTGCAGAGAGTGAGCCAAAGGAGCTGAAGCCAATATGCATTGTAATGGAACCAAGAACAGATTTCTGTGAGATCACCGGGGACATTAGGCTTCATGGAAATTCTTCCACTGTGAACATAGCTTCACTTCAAAACGGCTTTCTGGTGGAGAACAATTCATGGAATATAAGGCCTTACTCAAGAAAAGAAAATGCAGCAGCAATGAGCTCAGTTAAGAATTGGTCAATTAATCTGGTGACAAACCATAAAGAAATTCCTCATTGTAATATAAATCACAGTGTTCCAGCTATTCTTTTCTCTCTTGGAGGATTTTCAGGAAACCATTTTCATGATTTCAGTGACTTGGTGATTCCATTGTATTTAACTTCAAGAGAATTTGATGGGGAAGTTCAATTTCTTGTGACAGATTATAGACCATGGTGGATCTCCAAGTTCAGAAAAATACTTGAAAAACTATCCAAGTATGAGATTATCGACATCGATAAACAGGAAAGTGTTCATTGCTATTCAAGCATCATTGTTGGCCTAAAATGTCATGACAAAGAGCTGAGAATTGACCCTTCAAAGTCTCCAACTGGGTTGTCCATGAAAGATTTCAGGGATTTCTTAAGAAGTACATACTCTTTGAAGAGAACCGGAGCAATCAAATCGAGAGACGTTGAAGACAGAACTATAAGGCCTAGATTGTTGATCATATCCAGGAGAAATTCAAGGTCATTTGTCAATGTTGGTAGAATCAGTAAAACAGCTCAAACTTTGGGGTATAAAGTGGTGGTAGCAGAGGCCAATCTCTCTACAGACTTAGCAGGATTTGCGAAAATAGTGAATTCCTGTGACGTGTTAATGGGAGTCCATGGAGCTGGATTGACTAACATGATTTTCCTTCCCGATAATGCAATTCTGATTCAGATAATTCCTTTAGGACGAATCAAAATGCTGGCTAGAATTGATTTCGGAGAGCCTTCAAGGGACATGAACTTAAGTTACTTGGAGTACAAGATATCGAAAAAAGAGAGCACTCTGGCAAATCAATACCCAGTTGATCATGTAATTTTCAGGAATCCAATGTCAGTTCATGAACAGGGATGGGATGCAGTTAGGTCCATCTACTTGGAAAAACAGAATGTGAAGCTTAATCTGAACAGGTTTAGACCCACTTTGTCTAAAGCTCTTGAGCTGCTTCTTCACTATCATTAGAAATTGTATTGAAATAAATTTATTTATTTATTAGTTTAATGGTGTTCTAACAAGGTTTTCGAAAAATGTTTGCTTCATTGTGAATTGTATGATCAAATGTTTCTATTAACATATCTTCTCTGCTCAAAGAAGCTTCATATATGTGTAATAATTTGCTAAAAATCCTTTTATTTTCATAAAAGAAAAAAAAAAAAAGAAAGATAAATAGCAAGCATCAATCATACATTAAATATTAAAATATGCAGATGATATGTTAACATATATAAAAATGTACAAGCTCTACTGATAGTGAAGCAGCTCCATAGCTCTAGAGAGAGTGGATCTGAACCTCTGCACATCCAATTTCACATTCTGTTTATTCAAGTAGATTGAACTAACCAAATTCCATCCATGTTTACCAACTGACAAAGGGTTCCAGATAATGTCATGATCAATTGGGTACTGACTTAGCAGAGTGCTTTCTTTTATAGAT
Organism: Acer negundo; assembly: GCA_035582765.1. Taxonomy (NCBI): domain Eukaryota; kingdom Viridiplantae; phylum Streptophyta; class Magnoliopsida; order Sapindales; family Sapindaceae; genus Acer; species Acer negundo. Next base: position 11,980,377 of record CM069238.1, on the reverse strand, counting down.
ATCTTGTACTCCAAGTAACTCAAGTTCATATCCATTGTAGGTTCTTCGAAATCTATTCGAGCCAACTTATCGATCTGTCCTAAGGGAATTATCTGAATCAGAATGGCATTATCAGGAAGGAATACCATGTTGGTCAGTCCAGCTCCATGGACTCCCATCAACACATCACATGAGTTCACAATTTGTGCAAGTTTTGATAAGTCTGTTGAGTGATTGGCCTCTGCTATCACCACTTCATACCCCAAAGTTTTGGCTGCTTTGGTGATTATGCCGAGATTCATAAATGACCTTGTTTTTCTCCTGGATATGATCATCAACCTAGGCCTTGTAGTTCTGTCTTCACTGTCTCTCAATTTGATCGCTTCGGTTCTCTTCAAAGAGTAAGTACTTCTTAGGAACTCCTTGAAATCTTTCATGGACAACCCAGTTGGAGACTTTGAAGGGTCAATCCTCAGCTCCTTGTCATGACATTTTAGGCCAACAATGATGCTTGAATAGCAATGAACACTTTCTTGTTTATCGATGTCGATAATCTCATACTTGGACAGTTTCTCAAGTACTTTTCTGAACTTCGAGATCCACCAAGGTTTATAATCTGTCACAAGAAATTGAACTTCTCCGTTAAAGTGATTGGAAGTTATAAAGAGTGGAATCAATAAGTCACTGAAGGCGTGAAAATGGTTCCCGGAAAATCCTCCAATAGAGAAAAGAATGGCTGGAACATCGTGATGTAGATCACAATGAGGAATTTTGTTATGGTTTGCATTCACCAAACTAAGTGACCAATTCTTGACCGAGTTCATTGCTGATGGAGCTGCTCTTCTGGTGTAAGGCCTTATATTCCATGAATCTTTTTCTACAAGATAACCACTTTGCAATGAAGCAATGTGAACAAATGAAGAATTCCCATGAACCCTTATGTCCCCTGTGATCTCACAAAAATCTGATCTTGGTTCCTTAAAATTGCATATTGGCTTTAGCTCTTTTGTCTCCCTCTCTGCAAATTACAAAATGTGAAGTAGTGCATTCAAAAGTATAAATGAAGACATGTCCATAATAGTTTACTATGAGTTTTCTATTTTTCAAAATGAAAAACAATGAAAAATGTGTTTTTCATTTTTGATAAGTTGCATGTGAGACATGTTATTTTGTTAATGAATATATTCAATTTATTAAAAAAAAAAAGTATTGAAACTTCTAGTGATTAAAAGTATATTATAGATATATGGATTAGATTATTCTTTTTTATTAATAATAAATATAATTTCTTAAAATCAATCAATTATATATATATATATATCAATTTTAAATTAGCCTAAATTGATCTTGTTAATTAATAAAAAAATATTTTTAATTAATACAAATCAATTTAAATTAATTCAATTGCTGTTGCTTTTACTCTTACAATAAGGTTAAAATATGTTCTCAAAGCAATTGCACCCCATGCATATTATAAGAGTATTACTTAATATATATATTTCAAAATATTTTTTTCAACTATTATTACCAACTGCATTTTCAAATCCTAAAAATATGAAAATCAATTTACTGTTTTCAAATGAAAGTTGATAATACAGAAAATATTACAGAACAAATCTCTCCACACATAACTCCTTTGATCAAACTGATTTCAATGAAGGAATATTAGATTCATTACAAGAAAAATGACCTATTTGGATGAAAATCTATTGGGACGTTTTTTTTTCGTCACAATAGGAGGTCTAGTGGGACAAATTTATTTCATCCCAATAGGTTTTCTTTCTGTTTAAAATTATAATAATTAATTAATTTTATTGACCTTTAGGGACGAATTGTTTTCGTCCCAATAGAAGGACCTTTGGGGACGAATTGTTTTCGTCCCAATATACCTTCTATTGGGACGAAATACAAAATGTCTATTGGGACGAAATACAAAATTCGTCCCAATAGACATCCTATCAGGACAAATTTATTTCGTCTCAATAGGTTTTTTTTTTTTTTTTTTTTTTTTTTTTTTTAATTTAAAATTATAATAATTAATTAATTTTATTGACCTTTAGGGACGAATTGTTTTCATCCCAATAGACCTGCTATTGGGACGAAATACAAAATTCGTCCCAATAGACATCCTATTGGGACAAATTTATTTCGTCTCAATAGGTTTTCTTTTTATTTAAAATTATAATAATTAATTAATTTTATTGACCTTTAGGGATGAATTGTTTTGGCCCCAATAGACCTCCTATTGGGACGAAATACAAAATTCGCCCCAATAGACTGCCTATTGGGACGAATTTATTTCGTCCGAATAGGTTTTCTATTTATTTAAAATAATAATAATTAATTAATTTTGTTGAAAATTCTTGATTTTTTTTTTTAAAAGTTTTTTCTTTAAAGATAGATTCATAATTAAATTACCATATAAATTAGAAAATGATGCAATATGGATCATTTTGTTCATCCAAAGTGGTTCTCTATCGAGATGAATTTTGTTTTTTTTTTTTCCAATAAGTTCTTCATAAGGATCAATAAATATTAGTCTTGAGAGGTTTTCTATTATTATTATTTTTTAAAAAGAACCGAACCGTCGGAACTGGAATCGAAACCCTGGTTCCGAATCAAAAACTGAAACTGTTGGTTCCAAATCGAAAACCGAAACCGCTGGGTTCAAATCGAAAATCGAAAATCGAAACCACTTGTTTCGAATTGAGAACCGGAACCGGAGTCATATCTAATTCCGAGTATGACTAACGATTGACTCTTTGATCTGACCAATATATTATTTTAACAAAATAGTTTAATTAAATGTTTTAATAATTTTTTTTAATATCAATTTTTTTATCGTATAAAAATAAAATTTAAATCAGTGGAATCGATCTACAAATAAAATTTTGATTGAAAAATAATCAATAAAAATTTAATAACAAGTAGATGTTATATATAAAAAGTATGCTTTTATTTTCACAATCAAAGTGTAGAAAGTTGGTTGGGTGTGTTTGGGAAGGGGTTCGATCCACTATGACGACGCCAATTAATCTGATTTGTGTGGTGGGTGTGGGGTGTGCGCGGGATGGTGGGTGGCCTGGCCATTTGAAGAATGTTTTTTTAATTTTAATTTTTTTTTTTTAAAATTTTTGTCCCTATAAAGTATTTAGAGGGATGAAAAACTATTTAAAGGGACGAAATATTTCGTCCCTATAGGTTGACAAAGGGGACGAAAATACATTCGTCCCTACAAGTTGTCTATAGGGACGAATTTTCGTCCTTATACATTATCAATTGGGACGAAAATTGAAATTCGTCCCTATAGGTAGTTTTAAGGGACGAATTTCAATTTTCGTCCTAAAGAAGCTATTGCAATCCACTTGAGGCGACGGATTTTGGGACGAATTTTATTCGTCCCAATAGACCTCTTGGGATGATTTTTGGCCTATAGGGACAAAAAAAAATCGTCCCAATAGCCAATATTTTTTTGTAGTGATTGTCCAAAAGATTTCCGAGAGTTCATATCCAAATGATGAGACATGTGTGTTGTAACAATCATATAAACATGAGTTAATGTGATAAATTATATATTAGTTACAACTGACATGCCACACCACATTATTTCGGTATATAAATGTTGTGCGAAAAATTGGTCACTCACATTTCGATATCATGTTAAATAACTATTAGATCTAAAACTTTAATGTAATAAAGTAAAGTTCATACTAGTGTTTTTATTTTATTTTAAATATTACATAAACTTGGGATTTTTTGGGGAGGAGGATGACTCGAACCTGTGACATTATGGTATAGGTGTGAGGGGTTTACCACCAAACCAATCTCACCAACCTCATCTTGTCAATTCAGATCGATGTTTAAACAACAATAATAGAGGCTTGGATGAATAACATGTAATTCAATATTGTTAAACATCACACCTTTTATATTCCACTTGGAACCCAACTAATAAGACAATGGATAAATGAATATATTGTATATTATTAATGATTTATCTCACTTAAACATGTATTCATTTGCTAGGTCAATTTCTAGCCTTTAGATTTAAATCAAATGTTGTATATAAATTAAAGATTTAAAAATTAAAAAAATTAAAACAAAAAGAATCCATCTCTCTCACACATAACTACCAATTAATAATATAGTTCCTATATTATAGCTAAACTCTAGAAATCAAATGAATACAACTATACAATGGTTGGGGGGGGGGGGGGGGGTGAGATTTCAATGAAATAGTTTGTCTTGCGGAGAAATCAGGTGGAAGTGGGCGACAGGAGGGTCTAATGGATAATTTTAGGATGATCTAATGGATAATTTTAGGATGACTTTAGAAGAGTTTGAGCTTAAAGATTTGGAATTCTCGGGTTCGAAATTTACTTGTACCAATAAGCGTGGAGTTCTAAATTTAATTCAGGAACAGTTGGATAGGTGTGTGTGCAATGCGGTTTTGAAGGATTTATTTCCAAATTCCACTGTCTCTCATTTGGATTTTTGGAAATCCGATCATCGGCCTATTGTTCTTGAAGTTGTTGACAATTGTCCAGTTTCTTTTGGAGGGTGCAGATTCCATTATGAGAGTGCATGGGCTGACATGGAAGATTTTCAAGGCCTTGTGAATAATTTTTAGGAGTCGGATGAGGGTGGGGATTCCATGCAGAAGTTGAAGAATAGGCTGTTGGTTTGTGCTTGGGATTTTCAGAGATGGAATAGATCAAACAAGAGAGATTCAAAGGAGTTGATTGTGGCCAAGAAACGTGAGCTTGTTGAGGCTAATAAAGTGGTGGGCAGTGTTTCTATTAATTGGAAAAATATTCAGAAGTTAGAAGGGGAGTTGGATGTGCTTTTGAAGGAAGAGGAAGCTTTTTGGCGTCAACATTCTAGGGTCTTCTAGATGCAAGGGGGAGATCGCAATACAAAGTTTTTCCATGCCAAAGCTTCGTCGAGAAGGAGAAGGAACTGTCTTCAGGGTCTATTTGATGATGATGTTATTTGGAGGGACATTGAAGATGATATGGAGGGTATTGTGGGCAAATATTTCTCCTTCTTATTTGACAGTTCTCAGCCTGACAGTGGTAGCCTGGATTCGGTGTACAGCTTTGTCCAAGTGAAGTTGCCACCTAATCTTAGAGAGTTTCTTGATATGGCCTTTACAGAGAATGAAGAGAGAGATGTTTTCTTTAAAATGAATCGGTTGAAAGCTCTGGGGGAGGATGGTTTCCCTGCTGAATTTTTCCAAAAAAATTGGAGTATTGTGGGAAATGAGGTTACGAAGCTTTGCTTAGAATACCTCAATAAGGGGCGTTTAGTTGGTAAGATTAATCGTTCAATTTTGTTCTTGATCCCGAAAGTAAAAAAGGTAGAAAGGATGACAGATTTGCACCTTATTAGTTTATATAATGTGATTTATAAGGGCATCTCGAAAGCTCTTACAAATCGTCTCCGTAAGGTTTTGGATTTTGTAATTGCTGAGACACAGAGTACGTTCATCCCGAGAAGGCTTATTACGGATAACGATATGGTTGGGTTCGAATGCATGCATGCATTGCGACATAAGGTGAATGGGAAAAAAAAAGGGTTTTATGTCCCTTAAGTTGGATATGTCCAAAGCATATGATAGGGTGAAATAGGGGTTTATAGAGGAAATGATGAGACGTTTGGGTTTTTCAGAGTCCTAGATTTCAAAAATCATGGATTGTGTCTCTGTCACTTACTCTTTTATTCTTAATGGTAAGGTTAGGGGAAATATTATTCCTTCAAGGGGCTTGAGGTAGGGCGATCCCCTTTCCCCTTACCCATTCTTAATTTGTGCGGAGGGATTGTTGAGCCCGATTGAGCTCTCTCAGAGACGTGGGGATTACTTGGGGTTTCGCTGTAGCAGGGGGGACCCAAAAATTACACACCTTTTTTTCATGGACGACAATCTCCTTTTTACCAAAGCCACTTTGGAGGAATGTGGTAATATTAGACGAATTTTGGAGTGTTATGCTAAGGCTTCAGGACAATGTATCAACTTCCAAAAGTCGGCCGTTTATTTTAGTAAGCAAATTTCCTCTTAGAATAGAAGGTTTTTGGTTAAGTCTTTGGGCATGACAGTTTTGGATTATCATAAGAAATACCTTGGTCTTCCTTGTGTTACTAGCATAAATAAGCGTGTCCTTTTTGATAATATTAAAGAAAGAGTTTGGAATAAGTTACAATGTTGGAGTTATTGGTTTTTTTTTGGAGGGGGTAGAGAAGTCCTTATTAAGGCCGTTGTTCAATCCATTCCAGTCTATACGATGAATTTGTTCAGGCTCCCGGTTTCTCTGATATCGGATTTAAACAGGATGTGTGCTAGGTTTTTGTGGGTTGGTAATGGTGATATTCGAAAAATGTATTGGTGCACTTGGGATTTTTTGTGTAAGTCTCGTGCTGAAGGCAGTATGGGTTTCCGAGATTTTGGGCTTTTTAATAAGGCTCTACTCGTAAAGCAGTGGTGGCGGATTCTTCAGAAGCCGAATTCCCTCATTGTTAGGATTTTTAAAGATTGCTATTCCCTGGACTTTTCTTTCAATGACGCTTCGACTGCACATTCTAGTTCCTTTCTTTGGAAAAACTTAGTGTGGGGTAGGGAAGTGATTGAAAAGGGTTCAAGGTGGAGGGTAGGAAATGGTAGATCGATTCGTATTTATCGTGACCGGTGGATACCACGAGTGTCTACTTTTAAAATTTTATCTCTCCCGGTGTTGGGCGTTAATGCGACTGTGGACATACTTAAGGTGCATAATGGGGTGTGGAATGAGCCCCTGTGAAAAATTAGTTCTCGGATGAGAAGGCAAAGCTGATTCATAGCACTCATTTGAGTAGTTTTGATCTGGAGGATTGTTTGTGTTGGCATTTTGACAAATATGGCCACTATTCGGTTAAGAGTGGGTACTGGTTAGCAAACTCTCACAGCTCTAATCCTAGTTGTTTCGGTCCGAATTCCTCCGTATCGTGGTGGAAATTTTTCTAGAACCTGGATCTTCCTCCTAAAATAAAAGTATTTATGTGGAAAGCGTGTAAATGTTGGATTTCTACAAAGGTTAGTTTGATTGCTAGGGGTATGGTGATGGACTCGCGATGCCTTGTTTATGGTAGGAAAGATGAGTCGGTTTTGCATGCTCTTTGGCAATGCACAACTCTCAAATGTGTGCGGGAGTCTTCTTGCTTGTCAAGCTTGGGCAGTGCTGCCATTTCAGGTTCTTTTTTGATTTTGTGTTGCTTTGCCATAGTCGGTTGAGTAAGGTGTAGCTAGAATTAATTTGTGTGGTCTGGTGGAAAATTTAGGATAGGATGAATTAGGTGGTTCATAATTCCCCTGTCTTTCCTGCCATGGATATTATTAAGTGGGCTACCTGTTTTTTGGATGGTTTTCGTAAGGCTAATACAGCTGGTCCTACCTTACATTCTTCTTCGACGATCTCGTGTTGGAAGGCCCCGACTACTAACTCTTTCAAGATCAATACAGATGTAGCTTTGGACTGTGGTAATAATAACTCTGCGGTTGGAGTGGTGATTAGGGATTGTTCTGGTAATGTTATGGCTTCTTTGTGTCAAAACCTGGGGACTTGTTTCTCCCTGGCTGAGGTTGAAGTGTTGGCGATCCATACGGGGGTTGCGTTTGGCAGCGAAAATAGGTTTGGTCTCTGTTTCTTTGGAGTTGGATGAGCTTTCGGTGGTGAATTTAATTGCTGCTAATTCTATCCCTTCTTCTGAGATTGGTGTGATCATTTTTGACATTTTGGTCTTGTTGGGGAGGCCTTTTTTCTGCTCTATTAATTTTGTTACTAGGTTGTCTAATAAGGTTGCTCATTGTTTAGTTAAGTTAGTTTTGGGTTTTGTGGGTGAATTTGTTTGGTTGGAACATTGTCCATTACCTGTGGAGAGTATGGTGTTAGGCGATTGCCTAACTCGGTTGTAATCCTTTTTGTTCATTTTAATGAACTCCATTTTCATAAAATAATAATAATAAAAAATAAAAAATAAATAAAAAATAAAAAATAAAAAAAATAAAAAATAAAAACTATACAAATTTGGAATGTCTATCTTCTAGTATTAATGTATGCAATTAGGGGGACTAGAATGAATTTGTAACACCCGGTTCATAATTCATCATACACCCGATAAACCCAATAGAAATAAAAATAACACCCAAATATTAGTCCATTTTGAGCCCATTTATTCCATCCCAATCAGCCCATTACCCACCTTAGCTAGCCCATAAAATTGGAGAGAGAAAAGTAGAGGGAACAAGTGATAGACTGATAGTCATCAGACTCATCACTCATCAGTAGATGGCGTTTATTATTTTGGATTTTTAAAACTATAATATATAATAATAATAGGTAAATCTTAAGTTTCATTTCATGTGATTTTAGGACATGATACAAGATTAATGGAGGAACTTAGTAATTGTAAAGACTAAGCACATTATAGGATTGTCAGTCGATAAAATTTTTCTTCATTACAATTAATTATTTATATATATAATTATATATAGTATTATTACTTGAGTAATATAGAGCTGTCATGCTAGAAGTGTCTCAAAATTGCTTGGCCGGTCCTATCAAAATTGTTGTTTAACTAAGCTCGCATGGAGTTAGCAGAGATCGATTATGACGATGTAATATTTACTATTTTTTCAAGCTCTTGTAAATTAATTCATACCTAAATGTTGTGTGATGCTTGCATCCTTGATCATCAACTTTTCAAAACCAGCATCGACGACGGACATCTGTAAATTTGCTGCACAACAAAAAAATATTTAAAAGAAAATTCACATGGTTGAATCATTAATAACTTGTACTCTCAAGAGACATGTTAAGTGTAATATAGTTGAATAAAGTTAATAAGAATCAATCAATCCAATTAGCAAAGAGATCGAGAACTTACAAATTGGAAGAGGAGCCAAATCACGAGGCTTGAAAACAGTGCAGAAGATGAATGCAATGAGCAGGAAACCAATCAAAACTCCATATCTCAACTTCTTTTGCTCTTGCTTGCTAAAGCTTCTTGCAAATATAGAATCGTACAACATTTTCTTCTTCTTCTTCCCAGTTCAACTTATAATCACAATCTCATGCAAAACACTGATATCACTCTTCTCAAAACTAGCTACTTCTAAAAGGGTATATATGCTAATTAATTATAATATTGCATGCAATACTAACTCTTATTTGTTCAAGAAAACATATATATGAATATTAATATTTGAAGTAGGTCAGTAGGTGATTATATATATATAATATACTAATTAAGGGAGTGAGAGATGGAGAGAAACACATCTATGTGTACATCAATTATATATATTGGTGGGGTTGCATAATCTTGAGAATGAATTGCTGCCTTTGGATTTCACCTTTGAAAGCTATGAGCCAACTAAAAGTTGATAAAATATAAATTTCCAGGAAAACATCATATAGATAATTAAACAAGCATGTACATGTTGATATTCTTTTTCATATAAGCTGGACATAATTAAACTGTTTATAAGCCGAATTGATATTGGGTTGGATCTCTTCTTAATTAAATCGACTACTTGTAAAAAATATTATTGTAAGTAGTCGTTTACCACACATACTATATAATACTGTTTCCTTTAATTTTCACATGATTTTAATGTTGAATTCTTACTTTAAAATATTACACTAACACAGTCGTTGGCCAGTAGTTGACTTGGTTGTATATCTTCTCTTCGCAAGGGTTTAATTCTCGCATTGCTCATAAACAAATGTATGAGAACTTCTTTTGTTGTGAAAGTAGTTATCCTTGTATTTGTACTTTGTAGTGCTTAATCGATCTACACATGACCTCTAACCTGTTGTGAGAATAACTATCAAAGTCACGTTAGCAGTGTTTGATCTATACAAGTCCTCTATGTTCCCTATTATGAGCAGTGGTGGAGTTAGAAAATTCATTCAATGGGGGCTTGGTTCAAAAATACTAAAATTTACCACCGTCCAATGTAACTTAGTGGTAAGAGTGTTCATTCAGTTTGACAATATCTCAGATTCGAGTCATTGCGTACATATAAAAAAAAAATACTAAATTTTAAAAATATAAATAATAATAATAATAATAATAACAAATATAATAATAATAATAAAGTAACAATAAAACAATTGAATTTGGAGTATCACATGACTACTTATCACAACCTTTAATTTTTTTTTTTTTTTTTTGATATAATAGAAACACCGAAAACAATACAAAAAAGAACATGATTATAAGGAACTAAAATCCAGCCATAGCCACACCCTAAAAGAAGAAAAAATAGTAAATGCAAGTTTAAGAGCTAAGGAATTTCTAGATTTGGAAACAGGTAAACACTTAATAATGCCAACATCAGCAAACAACACTTTAATGTCATTCACAATGAATTTGGATTCCTTTACTAGAGGGACGGAATCGTTTAAGATGGAAACCACTAAGGGAGAAATCACCTCAGCCAAATCAACTTTCAGATTATAAAATTGTGCAAGTAGAAGGCCTTTCATGAGAGCAATCAATTCCCCATTTTCTGGACTAAAGTTTCCTGGCAACTGGTTTGAATGAGCAACAACTACCAAACCCTTATCATCTCTGATTGCAACTCCAATACCTACTGGCAAACCATTCTTGCGAAGTGCAGTAGCCGAATTGAGCTTTAGGCGAACAGGAGGAGGGGCTAACCATACAGGATCACACCTGGTCTGGGCAGAGGAGAACTGAGAAGAGAGAGCCCTCTTAGAATTTAGAAATTCTGACAAGAGAGCCAAAGCACCTGATATCACCAGAACCGAAGGTTTACTCTTCCCATCATTGTTATATTTGTTTCTGTTATCCCTTATAGCCCAAGCTAACATACAAAATTTGCCTAAATCTTCAACATATAGAAGAGAAGAGACATATATAAACATTTCAATAGATGGGAGTTGTTTCTTACCTTTAAACTCAAAAGGTAAATTTTGCCCACAAACGTCAACAAGACCATAAAAACAATTGATATAAACGGATGAAACATAATTAAAGTATTGGCATACCTTATACCAGTCTATTTATGCTCAACATTTTCAATTATGTATTACTCTTTTTTTTTTTTTTTTTCCTTTATCAAAATTACTTAAAGAGACATATAATTTAAGGAAAAAAAATCATCTATAAAGTAAATCTATTAGAACCCTACATTACTTTTCCAAAAAAAAAAAAATCCACGTTCTTGTAATTTGTTTCTAAAAAAAAAAAAAAATCAACTTTTAAACCCTAAAATTTGTTTCTTACATACATATAAAATATTATGGAAGAGTCCAGGAAAGATATTAAGCCTATGGAAGAATTGTCTGAGTATGATATCGAACATCTAGAAGAATTGTCTAAGAACGATATCAAACATTTGGAAGAATTGTATGATAATAATATCAAGCATCTGCAAGAATTATTTAAGAATGATATCAAGCATCTAGAAATAATTTATTCTCTAGAAATAAGTTTGAAGTTTACTTTTTTTTTAGAATGATATCAAATTATCGTTGTGTTGAAGCAACTATATATATATATATATATATTTTTTTTTCCACCATGAAATAAGAAGAAGAAGAAAAAAACTCCAAATCAAAATATTATAAATTAATTTGATCATAGAATTGCTTTATTCACCTTCTGCCTTAATGTGACAGATATCGCTAGCTTTCTTAATTAGAAGCGTCACTAAAAAAAAAAAAAAAAAAAAAAAAAAAAAAAAAAGGCCTATCAGTGATGAACGATTTCCGACGGTGCTAATTGCATTTGGAAATGGCCTTAGACCGTCGGAAATAGTCAAAAAGCCATCAATTTTGTTACCTTTTCCGACGGCCTCAAGACTGTCGGAAATAGTCTTGTTTTATTTCAAAAGAAAAAATGAATACAAAATTTCTGACGGCATAAATGCCGTCGGAAATAGTTCTGTTCCATTTGAAAAGAAAAAAAAAAGGAATACACTATTTCCGACGGCCTAAATGCCATCAGAAATAGTTTTGTTTCAATTGAAAAGGAAAAAAAAAGGAAATACACTATTTCTGATGGTCTCAAAGCCGTTGAAAATAGTCTTGTTCCATTAGAATAGAAAAGAAAAAAAGGAATACACTATTTCCGACGGCCCAACGACCCGACGGCCTCAATGTCGTCGGAAATAGTCTTGTTCCATTTGAAAAGAAAAAAAGGAATAAATAAATAAATAATTATTATTATAATATTAATTATAAATTATAATGGAATGTATGTAATTTATAACACTACACAAAAAATGTGACTTGTAGTTCAATATTTTAAATGTAGGTCAATATGTGTTAAATGTATCCAAAATTCACCGTCAATAAAAACTCTAATAATTTGAATAAAATATTATTTTTAAAAACAATATCTCAATAGTTATATTTAATTTGTATAAAAAAAAGAAATATTTAATTACATAGTATACAAATATATCAATACCTTATATATAAATAATATGCAAAACATATCATACATAACATTATAGCAAAATGGTAAGGGAAACCCTTACTGTCATCCAGGTCCAGGGATCGAGCCACATGAATTTCATGGATTTAGAGCTAGGAAGCATGGATACTCCATTTGGTGGAGGTAACTCGTATCCGGTTCAGATGGTCCACGGATACTTCAAGATACGTGGATATAGACCAAATGACGTATTCGTTGACTTTTTCATAAGTTTGACCAGCAGATACTTAAGGGATACATTAATGATACTTTTGGGGCAATGCTATAATTAATTTAATATAAAACGTGGTCAAATTATAATTTCAAAAATTTAGTTGTCAAAATGAAACTGTAAAGAAATTTTGGTTTTGATTCCATTAGCATGGAGAATAACTGGATGCATGATATTGAAAACCTTTCTCTTGATAAACAAGAGTTAGAGGCCGAATTATCTAGATCTTTTAATCATGTGAATGATGATAGTTTAGTTATATAGAAATTTAGAATATGTTTTATGAGTTTTATTTATTTATTTATTATTTAGATTTTATAATGTGTTATGACTTATGTGACATATGTTTTATTTGGATTTTGTAATATGTTACAATTTATGTGACATGTTTTATTTAGATCCTGTAATATGTTACATTGTTATGACTTATATAGATATTGTTTTATTTGGATTATGAATATGTTTTGATTTTGAATGAATTATCAAATATGTTTTCATATATTATTATTTTTAAGAAAATATAAATATATATTATTTTAATCGATGTATCCTACCGTATCCTAATTTTTGAAGATTTACCGTATCCCCGTATCATACCATATCTGTATCCGTATTCGTGCTACCTAGATTTAGCGTGCCACATGGCGGCGGCTGGGTGATGTGGTGGTGAGCTGGCACATGTGGCGGTGATGTGGTGATGACCGGGTGATGTGGCGATGACCGGGTGATGTGGCGGTGTAGCGGCGCCTGCCAAGTCGTGTTGTGCCTTTTTTTTAATTTGACTATTTCCGACGGCAATACATTGTCGGAAATAGCGGTAAAGCCGTCGAAAATACAAGTAATTTTGACCATCTTAAATCACTATTTCCGACGACACTTTTATCTTTTCCGAAGGTCATGGCCTTCGGAAATGGTAGTATTTGTGACGGTTCGTCACTAAAAAGTTATTTCTGACAAGCGTATTTTTGACGGCTTTCGATAGCTTTTTTCCGTCGAAAAAACGCATTTCTGACGGGAAATGATCTTTTCCGATGACATTTAACTGTCAGAAAAGACTATTTTTTTTTTGTAGTGTGTTCTTATAACAGTTAATGAAATTACAGCGACAAGTGGACGAAGATGGTTTTGCAATGATTTAAACAACTGCCGCTTGGATCTTTTCTATTTTCTACTAGCCGCCATTGCCATTGCGAACATGTTCACAGTATTCTTATAAGAATGTTGAGAACATCGATGAGGAGGAAAAGGTGGGATATGTACGTATACCTGTTCTACAGGAGTTTAGTATGTTTTTAGTACTTGTAATTACTATAATTTATTTGAAAATAATGATTGATTATTAAAAAGGAAAAAAAAAAAAAATAAATAAGAAGAAAAAAATCGTTCAATGAAGGAGAGAGAAAGATGTATAGAGAGATCAGAGATGGGGTACATTCAGTTTAAAAAATAAGTAAAAAGGGTAGTTTTGGAAATAAATTTTAAAAATTTAATAAAAACATTTAATTTTATTTAATTAAATCAAAATTTTAAAAAGTTGGACATAAATAGACCCATAAGGGGTGTGTCAATAGCAACACTCTTAAAGTGATAGTCTTAAAACACCGCTAGCTATTAATTACGATTTACCACCTTAGATAATTAATTATCACAACTCACTAATTACTTAGTATATTGTAATTCAAAAGAAATTCAAGAAAATATTTTTTCTATATTTAAAGTTGTTAATTTGAACTAAATAAAATAAAATTACCTTAACAAAATGAGAATTCTATATTGTGAAATCAAAGGCAAGACTACAAAATTAAAATATCACAAAATGAAATATGCAAGTAGATAAATTTAATTCACAAATTTTGTAAGTATAAAAAATCCAATTCACAAAATCAGTTTTCAGTTATTTATTTATTTATTTTTGACAAGGATGCTCAACATAGCTTGGGTGCGGGGCTACCCATTTCTAATATAGAAAAGAAAAAAAAAATGATAAGGATGGTGAACTTAGTTGATAATCTTGTTATTAAAATATTATAGGTTTTGTGCTTAATTGTTTTGTTTTGTTTTGTTTTTTTTTTTTTTTTTGTTTTTTTTGTTTTTTTTTCCTTTTTAAAGATAAATTTAGCCCCAATTAGTTATTTTGGAGTCGTTTGTTTTTTTATCTGAAGACTAAACAGTCATGAATTTTTCTAAGGACTAAATAGGGACTGAAGTCTGAATTTGAATGACATTTTTTTTTTCCTCACATCTGAATGTATTGTCAATTCTTTTTTTTTTTTTTTTTAAAGTAAAATTATCTGAAAATAAATAATTTTATATTTATACTCAAGTTAAACAATTATACATATAATATGGAATAAAAACAAACGAAAAAAAATAATTATATATAAACACATATGATGATGATCCTTCTTCTACGATTACAAACAAACTTCATTTTTACTAAAAAAAGAAAAAAGAAAATGTTTTTTTTTTTTTTCAAAAAAATAAAAAGGACAGCATGAAAACTTACACAAAACACTCTATATATATATATATATATATAAATACATCACCCTAATATCATAATAAAATTTTGATATTAAACATCGATATGAGAAGTGATTAGGGTTCTTTTTTATTTTTAAAGCTATTTAAAATAAGTATTATACTAAAATTAAGATTTCTATACCATATATAATTATAATGAAATTGGAAATATGTTATAAATGAGGGATAGTATCAGAAGAAAAGATTTTGGATTGCATTTAATGAAATTCGGTAATTTGCAATTAAGTGAAAAGTCACAATTTTTTACTTTTTATTTTAAGTTTTTTTTTTGGTAATTTTAAGTTGTTTGACCGCTTAAAAAAATAAATAAAACAACTTAATAATTAAGATTCAGACTCATTAAGTTTTAAGTGGAACAAATAAATGACCCTCTAATCTATTAAAAGATCAAGTTCAGTTATAAATCAATTAAAAAAATTAAATTTTTTTTTTAAAGTCGACACCACTGTGCACACACTAGCTCCACCCTTGGATACGAGAATGGCTATGTTTGATTTTTTTTTTTTTCACTTAATACTTAATGACAATTAATGTGCTCCATTAAGTTATTTTGTTTGATTTTTTAAGTGATTAAATCACTTAAAGAACCTCTAAAATCACTTGTTTATAAAAGTGAAAAATTTTCACTTTTCACTTAACAAAAAACAATTTTTTATATCCAAAACTATCCTCACTAATCTAGTTTACATTCAATTTTGTCTTCTTTATGAACCCTTACCATATTAATACTTTTTTTTTTTCTTATCACCGTAAAAAAAAACTTTAGCATCACAAAACATAGTTACGTCAAAACTCAAACAACTCTATTGGAATATTGTTTTTGATTTCCAAGCATATTCTAGTAAGGACTCTTTCTTTCTTTCTTTTTTTCACAATTTGTTAATTAGTTTTATTAATTTTATTTTAGAGTTTAAGTACATCTCTTTTACTTGTTCTAAAAATTACATTACGAGGATAATCACCAAATGGGAAGTCCCCTCAGAAATTTTACAACGAATTTTTCTCCATTACCTCTGCCCCTGATTCTTCTCTGTATTTATAGTCTGTATTTGTGTTATGTTTCTATAAGAAACACGCATGCCGTATTAGAACACTCATACAACATATTGCCATCGGCTTTCAAAAGCAAATGGCAGTTATAATAATTGCAAAATATAACAATTGCCTCCTTCTAAGCTTTTGATTTAAAGAACTACAAGGATCGTACTTGAATAAACCGGTCTCTAAATTTCACTATTTATGATAATTTAGAGTATTGAAAAATATCATGTATAATTGAAAAAAAAAAAAGTTAAAAACGAAACCAACTCATGACTTGGAGAATCCGACACCTAAAAATATTTTGCTTAATTTTAGAAACTGCATTCCATCGTAAATTTAACTCAAAACTAAATAAAATTTTAATATTATCAACTCAAGATACTAGAATCTTAAAATAATATTCTATCTAATATTTACACATCTGCTTCGATACAAAATTTTACCTTTTATCAAATTGTTCTTGTATCATTTTGTCATAGTTTTTGATGGTTGAATTCTTTCATAAGCAATGAAAAAAAAAAAAAACTTTTGTATGGGCGCGTGGGGATAATCTTTTGTACACGCTTGGTGTGTTCTTGTGTTTCCTTTTCTCCACCGCCGCTTCTTGCTTTCTTCTTCTTCTAGACTTCTTGCTTTATTCTTCTTCTGGTTATGGATAATATGTTGAAGACCTTCGTTTTTTCTGCTCAACAACCTCCCGCCTGAATTTTGATTTGAGTAAGAATTTAGGGATGAATGGTTCGGCTAAATGGGCTAGGGTAGAATTTGATAATTTTGGGCGTAATGATGTTGCTGTTGAATCCTCGGGCAAAGAAGCCTTAGGAAGTTTCAAATCAAAGCTTCTGAACATGACGAACCCTAGTTCTTGGTCGGGACTTGGTACAGGCAAAGAGAAATTGACTATTGAACAAGAAGATATTCTGGTATTTGACGGCCTTAATGGTCCAAATGAAACACTTTCCCAGATTTGAAAGAACAATTACACAAACCTTGAGCAAATGCCCTGATTCTGAAAAACATGGGACTTGCCCATACCTTGAACATCATGATCATGAAATTATCATAAAAATGGTCTCTTATTGGACAATGGCAGCTAACGGATCTTGGGGAGGGATATTTTGTGGCTCGTTTCCAAATGAAGGATGACCTTAATTATGTTCTCACAAATGGTCCCTTGGTTATCACAAACCAATACCTGGCAGTGCAGATGTGGAAACCGAATTTTGTTCCAAATGAAGATCTAATTCAGAGTATGCCTATCTGGGTATGATTATCCAAACTCTCTATGGAATGGTTGGACTTTGATTTGCTTTGGAAAATTGGAGGAAAGAAGGATGTGTAAAGTGGACCCAATCAATATGAATTAAGAAAGAGGTAGGTTTGCTAGAATTTGCATGGAAATTGACATATCCAAGCCTCTCCTAGGTTCCCTTGTCATCGAGGATAGAACTATTAAAGTGGAATACGAAAGTTTGAGGCTTATATGTTTTAAATGTGGTAGATATGGAAATAGTAAAGAAAACTGCAGAGAAGGGATGGTTGAGCCAACTCATGTTGATATGGCTGTCGTGGGCAATAATGAGATCTGTATTGACAAAGAAACTTCCCCTGATAGACTGTGGTTGCTGGTGACTTATGGTAAACATGGTAGTAAGAATCTCAAAGGTAGGAATGGTAGAATTGGGACTGGTAATTCCAGTTCAAATGAGAATATAGGAGGTGTTGGGAAATTTGGTGGCAGTAGTAGTGGAAAGTAACCTACCAGTGGTTCTGTTGAGGTTAATCTGGATAAGACAGCTCAGTTGAAGAATCGTATCAAGAGTATTCCTGCTAATATTTGCAGCTCTTCTAAAGTGAATAGAGGCAGTGGTTCCAGGTTTGATATTTTAAGTGAGGATGCTGATACATTACCAATGACGCTGGCTATACAGGTGACAAAAGCCTACAAGATCTTTCTCAGGGCATTAAGAAGAATCGTAAGGAAGGAGAGATGTTGGTTGCTAACAGGAGCGCTGCGTCAAAACTGGATGGTTACAGTTGGGTTAATGCTATCGATAGGAATAAAGGTCAGTCAACTCCAATTGATACCGCAGTTATAAAGATGAGAATGTTGATGGTGCAAATGTTTTTAGACATCTGCATAAGAAAGTCATGAATTTTGTAGCCTAGCCTGTTACCTATATGGAAACCGTTGAAGGGTTGAACCAGGAGGATGTAAACACGGTTGCTCCTCGTTTGGATAGAAATTTTGATATGGTGGCCTCTGAGTTAGAAGGGGGTCTGGCTGTGATCACCTAATAGAGTGTCTCTTTTTTATCATCTCCCCCATGGTTTGTGTTTGGAATGTAAGAGGTGCAGGTAAGAAGGTTTTCTCGAGGTACATTAAAGATTTACGTATGGGTCATCATTTTGAGATTTTGGCTATTCTTGAACCTCGGATAAGTGGTTCTAAAGCTAGACATGATGTTAATAAACTAGGATTTTCTAGTCGTTTTATAGTTGATACTGAGGGCTTTTCAGGTGGCATCTGACTTCTTTGAAATGAGGAAAAAATTAGGCTCCATGTGGTTGCTAGCATTAGACGTTGTGTTACCACGCTGGTTGAGGAGAATAACACTTTATGGGTTCTTACGGTTGTGTAAGCTAACCTTTGTGCTACAATTAGAAGGCTCTTTTGGGATTATCTTGACTCTATTAGAAATTGCTTAGTTTACCTTGGCTCATTACAGGCGACTTTAATGAAATTACCAACAGTTCAGAGAAGAGAGGAGGTAGATTCAAGCATTCTAATAATGGTTTTTCTGATTGGATTGACTGAAACCAGTTAGTTGATATCGGATTCGTTGGTCCAAAATTCAACTGGATGACGAAAAGGGGAATTGGTGAGGGAATTTGGGAAAGACTAAATAGAGCCTTTTGCTCGATGGATTGGCAAATTCATTTTGAGGAGGGTTTTGGGAAGCATCTTCCTAGAGTCATGTCTGATCATTGTCATATCCCCATTCAATTACACAGCAACCACACTCCTAGTAAAAGAAGCAATGCTTTCAGATTTGAAGCTATGTGACTGAAACATAAGGAGTTTGAAGAGTTGATTCATAATAATTCGCACGCTCATGGTATTTCAGTTACTGAGAAAGTCCTTAACCTCACTAGTATTCTAAATAGCTGGAATAAGAATACTTTTGGCAACATATTTCATAACAAGAGAATAATCCTTGCAAGAATTCATGGAATTCAAAAGCCTCTCAGTAAGAGACCCTTCTAGTACATAACTAGGCTTGAGAAGATGCTTACTAAAGAATATCAGGGTATTCATGAACAAGAAGAAATATTTTGGCAACAAAAGTTAAGAAATTGTTGGCTCAAAGAAGGGGATAGAAATACAAATTTTTTTCACCTTTCTATTATCATTAGAAGAAGAAGAAACAAGATTGAGGGCTTCAATAAGGATGATAGAAGTTGGATGGATGATATTGGGGAGATAATGGCAGAAGCTGTTAGTATTTCCACAATCTCTTTTAGGCAATGTAGTGTAATGACAAATATTCTTAGTTGTTGTTGTCTTTTTCTTGTTTGACTAGATGGGACATCTCTCATTTGTCTTCCACTGTTTATGAAAATGAAATCAAAGCGAGCTTGTTTAACATTGGTAGGATCAAAGCTCCTAATCCTGACGACTTTCTGGCTATTTTTTTCAAAAATTCTAGAATTCTTGTAAAGCTGACTTGATTCAGATGGTTTCTGACTATTTCGTCTAGGGTAGTGTTCCTAATGATATTAATCAAACAATCATTTCCCTCATTCCTAAAGTTCATAATCCTACCAGTATGATGCAGTTCAGACCCATTAGTTTATGTAACACTACTTACAAGATTGTGAGTAAAATTCTTGTACAAAGATTTCATGTTTTGTTACATGAGATTGTCGGTTCTGATCAGGTAGCCTTTGTACCTGGTAGGCAAATACAAGACAATATTGTTATTGCCCATGAAGTTCTCCATAAGTTTAAGAATGTTAAAGGCAAATCGGGGTACATCGCATGGAAAATTGAACGAGCAAAGGCTTATGATAAGCTACAATGAGGTTTTATCCTAGAGGAAGTTAGCATTGTTGGGAGAATGATTAACCTTATTATGAGTTGTATCACTACTGTTCGCTACAAAGTGGTTGTGAATGGTGGGCTGACTGAAAGCTTCAATACTAAATGCGGTATTAGACAGGGAGATCCCTTATCTCCTTATATTTTTGTTATATGTATGGAGAAGCTCTCATATATTATTGAACAAAAACTCCTTAATAAATCTTGGAAACCGGTGAAGGTCTCTAGAGAAGGACCTGGAATTTCTCATCTTTTTTTTGCTAATAACCTTATCCTTTTTGGTCAAGCCTATCCTCAACAAGCTCTATTCATGAGAAATTGTCTTGATATTTTTTGTGATCTCTCGGGACAAGAAGTTAGCTTCCCTAAATCTAGAGTATACTGCTCTAGTAACATCAGTGATCACAACGCTTATGAGCTAGCAAAGATATGTGGGTCTCCTATTACGAAGAATCTTGGCTCTTATATCAGTGTTCCTCTCATTCACTGCCATATCAAGAAAGACAACTATAGAGAAATTCTTAAGAAGACTCAAAAGAGAATGACTATCTGGAAGAGTGCTTCTCTATCGTTTACTGGTAGATGCACTCTTATTAAATCTGTTACCTCTGCCATCCCTGTTTAGGTCATGCAATCTATAAAGCTGGCTTCAGAAATTTCCACAAGTCTTGATAAAATCAAAAGAGATTTTCTGTTGGGTAGTTCTGTTGATAGGAAGAAAGTGCATCTTGTGAATTGGGACACTGTGTGTTTGCCAAAAAATTTGAGGGGTTTAGGTATCAAAAAAAAAAAAAAATGAGAGTGATGAATCAAATGTTACTTGCCAAAGTTGGATTGCGTCTGATGCAGAATAATACGAGCTTATGAGGCAGACTACTCAAGGACAAATACCTTAAGGGTGGTAATTTATTTGACTATGGGAACATGACAAGTAATAATTGCTCTAGTACGTGGAAAGAGATTCTATTTGGGGCGAAGCTCTTACTGGATGGTATGAAATGGAAGGTTGGAGATGGCAATAGAATCAATCTCTGGGTTAATGATTGGGCTCCTACCGTCGGCAAGCTTTATAGCCATGCCTCTTGCCATATCTCTGATGATCGAATGAAATTATTTTATTGATAATGATTGGGATGTGCAAAAACTATCTTCTGTCCTCCTTTGGCATATCATGTTCAGAATTATTAGTATACATTTTGATAGTAGTAATGATGATGTGGACACTGCTATATGGGGGTTGTCTAATGCTGGTGTTTTTATTGTTAAGAGTGTATATGAAAGTCATTTCAGGTATAAGGAATCAAAGCCTTGGAGGTGGGATTTTATATGGAAACTTAAGCTTCCACCTAAAGTAGCTTATTTCCTTTGGACTTTGCTTCATGGGAAACTCTTGACCAATTGCAATAGAGTGGCCAAGGGTATCTCCTTTGATGTCACTTGTATGAGGTGTATGGTGGGTTGTGAAGATATTGAGCATGTCTTTAGAGTGTGCTCTGTTTCCCTTGTCATTTGGGATAATATCAGCAAAGGTGTGACGAGAAATGAAGAGTTAATTGCTGGTTTGCATGATTGGTTGTGCGTTAATCTCAAATGCTCTAGTTTGATCATGGGAAAAATTCAAACTATCTTTTGTTTGCTGTGTCTCTTTGGTTTATCTAGAAGTGGAGATGTAATACGGTGTTCAACCCCTCTGTCAAGCTTCCTTTTTGCCCTGGTAAATTCATTTGGAAGTTTGTGGTGGATTGGGTGGAGGCTAATGCTGAGTTAGACAAAGATATTGTTATAAAGAACTGCCTTGTTTCTTGGAGTCCCCCCTCAGGTATTGATTAGGTTAAGCTTAATGTTGATAGTAGTATGATCCCCAATCCATGTACCATTGCTGCTGCAGGTGTTTTTAGGGACCATAGGAAAATTTGGATGATTGGGTTTGCTCTGAATAAGGGGACGGGGAAGTGTCGTGTCCTAGAAGTCGAACTTTAGAGGATCTTGGAGGGGTTAAAACTTGTGTGGAAAAATGGGTTTACAAAGGTGATTGTTGAATCTGATTCCCAATCTGTTGTGACTCTCCTTAACAATTATACTCCTCGTTGCCACCCTCTTTTTTAGTATCATTGAAGCCTGCAAGGTTCTGTTGAATAAAGACTGGAGCAGCAATGTCTAGCACGTTTATAGGGAAAGTAACAGATTGGCAGATAGTCTTGCAAATCTTGGCCACTCTCTTGACTTGGGGATCACTATTTTTGAAGACCTGGGGATCAATATTTACATAAATTTCAAATATTATTAATAACTAAATAATTTTGTTTTAGAATTATTAAATTACTTTTTATAGTTGCTCTTAATATATTAAAATGTAAATGTATAACAAATAATAGTTAAAAGGACATAGATATAAGAGTATTTATTTTCATATATTTTTAACTTAAAAAAACAAACAACATATTATTTATATTTAATTTTCAGTGAAAAAAAAAAAAAAAAACCAAACATGTTTTTAAGTTTTAAATTTTCAGTCACTATTCAATCTTCAATAAGAATAAGCATTTCCCCCATAGAGCCCCACCCCCATTTGGAGTCAAATTTTGCCCCTAAATCCTAAATGGGGGTGGGGGGAGGTCCCCTACCCTCATTTCCCCATTCCACCATTTCCTGGGGTGGGGCTCCATTTTCCCCAAATATATTTTAAACATACATATATAAATATATAATCTTTCTATTTTTAGTTCGAACTGATATAAAATATATCAGTTCCTTGCATGTGAGCTATTGAATTTAAAAGATGCTTTGACAAGTGAATGCAGCCAAATCAAAAGCATTTAAATCCAATGGCCCATATGCAAGGAACTGATATATCTTATATCAGTTCGAACTTCCAATTGACAATAGAAAAACTATATAAATATACAATCTTTCTATTTTTAGTTCGAACTGATATAAAATATATCAGTTCCTTGCATGTGAGCTATTGAATTTAAAAGATGCTTTGACAAGTGCATGCAGCTAAATCAAAAGCATTTAAATCCAATGGCCCATATGCAAGGAACTGATATATCTTATATCAGTTCGAACTTCCAATTGACAATAGAAAAACTATATAAATATATATATATATATATACACAATCCCGATCTGGTCAGTGCATCCATATATAATTTTATCATGATACTGAATGTGAGCCACTACTTTTAACAAATGCATACACACTTGAGTCAAAGTATGTAAAATTAGTGGCTACTGACTTGAAAATTTCTGTATATATATATATATATATTTCTATTGTCAGTTCGTCCTGATATAAAATATATCAAGACGAAGAATGTTGACTATTAGATTTACATACTTTGACTCAAAGTATATGCACTTGTCAAAACTTCTCCATAATCTATGGTCCACATTCTTCGTCCTGATATATTTTATATCAGGACGAACTGACAGTAGAAAGATTGTATGTATATATATATAATTTTTTTTTTCTTTAAAAAAAAATTAACTTTAAGGACGGTGTATTCAATTAAGATTTCAAAAGACTTTTAATGACTTTTTTAAGTGGAAGACTTTTGCAGATTTCATGGACTTTTATTGATTTTACAGAATTATGAAAAACTTTCATAGACTTTCTTTTTAAAAGACTTTCATAGACTTTCATAGACTTTCATTTCAAACGAATTTCAGAGACTTTTATTTTAAAAGACTTTCATAGAAATTTATAAACTTTCATTGATTTTAAAATATGATATATACTTTGTTTTAGCAAAATTATATAGATTCCTCATATCAATAAAAATACTTTTTTAAAAATAATTTTAAAAAAATCATTGTTAATTAAACTTGACAAAAGCATTATTGCCTATATATATGTGATTTAAAAAAATTTAGTTGTAATTTTATTATATTTGCACCATATAGACATTATGCACTTAATTTTTTTAATAATTAGTCAAAATTTTATTTGTTTTTTATAACTAGTCAAAATACTATAAATTTTCTTTTAGAATAAATGTAGGAAATCGATAATAATATTAACGTTTACATATCTTTACGAAAGTTTGATAATAGGTATAAAAAATCTACCAAAAATTAATTCAAGTTACTAAAAATAAAATATAAAAATCGTACATAGTTGTTAAACAAGATTCATGCCTAAAAGTGGTTAGTTTTATATTGATCATAATTACATGGAGCCACACTCATACACAACTTTGATTATGGCATATTGTCATGATTGAGTAGCGGTTTTGTCTTTTATTATTTTTAATTAACATATTATTTTGAAGAGTTGTTTTATATTATTTTTTTGTTAATTTTTTTTTTGTTATAGATCGTTAATGTCTGTATTTTTTTTTTTATAATGTTTATTCATTTTAAAAGTTATTTATTTTATTTTATTTGTAATATTTGTTAAGAATTTATGTGCTTTTACTTGAAAATATAACATATGTTTGATGGTTGATGTTTTTCAAAGAGTTTTATGTTTTTTTTTTTTTTCTAAAGTGAAATTATTTCTATTTTAAAAAAAATATATTCAAAGTTTTTGGTAGAAATGAAAGACAAATTGCGAGGTCTGTTATAAATAAAAATCATTAAAAATTATTGATATTTAAAAGTCATTAAAAGTCATTGAAATTTTGAATACCTCTTAACTTTCATAGACTGTTAAAAAGTCATGATTAAACATCACATGACTTTTTAAGATTTTTTTTTAAAATCTATAAAAGTCGGTATCGAATATCTCATGACTTTTATAGTGTCTTTAAAAGTCTACATTAAATACACCCAAACTTTTTAATTTCATAAAAGTCATTAAAAGTCTTTTGAAATCCTAATTGAATACACCCCCTAACTCTAGGAATCTAACCACACAATCACCCACTCACCCACCTACCACCACTAATTCATTAGTCACTAACCCACTAGCCCATCTTTATTTTTCATTTTTCTTTTCTTCACCTATAACCCTCGTTCTCCGACTTCTTAGTCCTTTTTGTTCACCTCTCCAAAACCCTAACTGCCCAAGTCTCTTATTAATCTTCTCCACATTTGGCCTATTGCTACCACGGTACAGACAAGCACATAGTGAGCCCTTTCTAATGTTTTCCATCTTTTTTCTTCTTCATCTTCATCGTTTACACATTATATATTTTAGATTTGATATTCTGACTATTTATTTTTTTGAATATCGAAACATGGTGAATCGAAAGATTGAGATGACTGAATTCTGATGTCTAAATTCTAAATTTTGGATTTCGAATTGAAAAATATTGGGGTTCGAAATGGGGGAAATGGGGGATAAGGGTGGGGGAGAGGGAACCTCCCCCAAACACCCCCATCCTTAGTTACTCTAAGCCAGGGTTTAGGGCGCGGGGTTGTGAGATGTTTTAGGAATGTGGTTGGGGGTGGAGGGACCCTCCCTCACCTCAATGGGCCCCACACCCATCCCTAGTCTTCAGTAACATTCATCAATGTTCAATCTTTATACATAAAATCAAATGGGGCCTAACTATGCAAACTGCATGTGTAATGCTTACGTAATGCAAGTTCTCTTGTCAGTTTTGGAAGTAACCATCCAAGTCACACTTTTAAAAGGGTGTATTCAATCTAGATTTGGTTGAAATTTAAAATTTTTTAAAAGTATAAGTGTAATCAATTCAGATTTATAAACAATCCATAAAAATCTCGGGTATTCAATCCAGAATTTGAAAGATTCAAATAAAATCTAGGTATATTCAATTCATATTTAAAAAAAAATCCAAAAAAATCTGAATGTATTCAAAAAATCATTGACTTTGCTTATTTTGTTTAAGTAATGGATTTTTATGGATTTTAAAATGAGATTTATAAATATAAAGGCCCATAACAAAGTTGGATCTGACTGAATATGACTAAGCCATTGAAAAGTGTTGGATCTTGTGGGATAATAGCAAGATGTGATCTTAGATCATGAAGGCCAATAGAGGTGATGTTAATGTCATCAATGATAATTTCTCCCTCTGTAGGCTTTACTAGACGAAACAAAACACTGATAAGAGTTGTCTTTTCACTACTGGTTCGACCAACGATCCCAACTTTATACCCTCTTTCAATTACGCAGCTTATTCCCCGAAGTACAAGTGGAGAATTAGGCTGATATTTAACCTGTTTGATAGATGTTACTTGGTTTAATATCAAACATTTTAAGTTGTAAATAAATAAAGGTCTCGTCTCCATGTTTACCTTCAAATTGTAAATCTGTACTTTACCAATAGCTGGCCAATCCTATGCTGGTCGCTTGCCTTATTGATGGTGTTCCACCAAAGTTGGGATCATATCCACCAAATTTGTAAAGTTGTGGAGAATAAATGATGATGTTCATCATTTTGATGATCCAAGTCTTCAAATTCTCCTCAAAATATATATTTTCCAAACTAAAAAACTACCTACGAATTAATAAAAAATCAACAATCTGATTTCAAACTTCAAACTCATAAATACATACATTTCTAATCATTATTAAAAATAAAAATTAAAAAAAAAATTAAAAAACAAAGAGGGTTCAATGATTTACATAATAAGTTAATAACTAATTGATTAAGTAATACATATATATATATATATATATGAGATATATGAACTTTATTATCTATACTTTACCTAGCTCTTGTCACCACTCACCTGGAGAAAGTATTAGAAAATGCTTGTAAAATAGACATGAGAAAATTCAAAAATGTGATATAAAACTTCAAACCCATAAACATATACATTCTTAATCATTAATAAAACAAAAGTGAAAAGAAACAGAGAGAGTTTGATGTATATGTAGAATATAGAGACCTTTTATTTTACTTCTATTATTTAGGTAGATCATTAATATTATCATATAATTAAATAAGTTGGTCATTAATTAGAAGGAGTTCAATGGATAAATAAGATAGTCTTTCATTTAACTTCGATTAAATATATATTAATACTATTAAAAAATATAAACTGTTAAATACATGAATGAAGATATAGAGTTGCAACACTTGATATTATCTAATTAATATTTATTAAATTGTTTAATTTGATTAATCAATAAATATGAAAATAGAAATAAAAAATTAATAATATTTAAAAGTAGAAAAAAAAAAAAACTCTATTATTATGTAGTATTTAAATTCAAAGCTCTTTTACGTTGATATGTGGCGCTTTGAAACTCTATTATTATTATATATATATATGTGATTAGTGGAAATTGTACTAGATCATGATTGTTTAGATATTAAAAGCCCTTCAGTTAATATGCAAAGACTAGGAAATTTTCAGCCAGAAAAATTTTCTCGTAAGCTCGGAAATTATCTCGTAAGCCGAAGAATATGTATTTTACAACTGGGAATATCTCTTCGAGCCAGGGAAACTTAGTCTCAGGAATGATGCATTTGTCTCACAAACACACTTTATATCGCGTAAGACGAACCTGATGATTGGCCACTGCCTTGCTCGTGGAAAACAACATTTTGTTGGAATCTCAGGAACGATGCATTTGTCTCACAAACACACTTTATATCGCGTAAGACGAACCTGATGATTGGCCACTGCCTTGCTCGTGGAAAACAACATTTTGTTGGAAAAATAATAAAAAATGTCTTAAAAATTAAATTTAATTAAAAACACAACCTTTGTGCCACATGTTGTCACATGATGGGGATGAAGTGGTTCAAAGGCGGAAAAAATTTGAAAAGTTTTATATTTGAGAATATCTCTTCAAGCCTAGGAAACTGAACTAAAAATGTGTGAAAATTTGAATTTAATCGTAAAGATTGAAAATTCAAAGTCAAACAACACTTTTTTCCCTCAACCAATAATATCTCAGCACTTGTCTTGGAAGCCAAAATTACCATTTGGCTCCATGTTCCAGGCTTAAAAAAGTAAGATCTCAGGTTTAATGGTTGTATCTTGGGTTTAACAGTGGACCAATCGTGCATCCGATCGTGTGGATCCCATATCATTTTCATCGATTGGCACCGGTGAATAGGGATAGGGCTTGGATAGGCAACTTCATGTTGTTTTTTGATAGCATCGAACAGCCGGATACATCTCCCCCTACCAACTCCATTGGAAATGGTCCTTGGACACTATCTTTGTATCAGTAAAGTGCTTAGGGCTTTTGGGACTTAGTCTCAGAAACGATGTATTTGTCTCACGGACACACTTTATATCGCGTAAGACGAACCTGATGATTGGCCACCGCTCGTGGAAAACAACCTTTTCTGTCGGAAAAATATTTTAAAATGTCAAAATTAAAATTTAATAAAAAAAATACAGTCATCGTGGCCTGGGATGTTAAACTCGGGCTTTCAAATATATTCCGGGCTTCATCACTTTATCCTGGGCATTTGAACCTTTGTGCCATGTGTTGTCACATGATAGGGATGTAGTGGTTCAAAGGTGAAAATGCTTTAAAAAGTTTTACGTCTGGGAATATCTCTTCGAGCCTAGGAAACTGAACTAAAAATGTGGGAAAATTTGAATTTAATTGTAAAGATTGAAAATTCAAAGTCAAACAACACTTTTTTCCCTCAACCAATAATATCTCAGCACTTGTCTTAGAAGCCAAAATTACAATTTGGCTCCATGTTCCGGGCTTAAAAAAGCAAGATCACGGGCTTAATGGTTGTATCCTAGGCATAACAATGGACCAACCGTGCATCCGATCGTGTAGGTCTCATATCGTTTTCACCGATCGGTACCGGTGAGTAGGGATGGTGCTTGGTCAGACAACTTCACATTGTTTTTCGAGAGCATCGAACGGTCGGATACATCTCTCCCTACCAATTCCACTGGAAATGGTCTGTGGACACTGTCTTTTTATCAGTAAAGTGCTTAGGGGTTTTTGGACTTAGTCTCAGGAACGATGCATTTGTCTCACGGACACAGTTTATATCACGTAAGACGAACCCGATGATTGGCCACCGCTCGTTGAAAACAACCTTTTCGGTCAAAAAAATATTTAAAAATGCCAAAAATTTAAAATTTAACACAACTATCATGGCCCGGGATTTTAATCCCGGGCTTTCAAATATATTCCGGGCCTCATCACTTTATTCTGGGCATTTGAACCTTTGTGCCACGTGTTGTCACATGATAGGGATGTAGTGGTCCAAAGGAGAAAAAACTTTGAAAAGTTTTGCGCCTGGGAATATCTCTTCACACTTGGGAATATCTCTTCGGGCCTAGGAAACTTAACTAAAAATGTGGAAAATTTTGAATTTAATCGTAAAGATTGAAAATTCAAAGTCAAACAACATTTTTTTCCCTCAACCAATAGTATCTCAGCACTTGTCTTGGAAGCCAAAATTACCATTTGGCTCCATGTTCCGGGCTTAAAAAGGCAAGTTCCCGGGCTTAATGGTTATATCCATGGCCTAACAGTTGACCAACCGTGCATCCGATCGTGTGGGTCCCATATTGTTTTCGTCGATCGGCACCAGTGAATGGGGATAGGGCTTGGATGAGCAACTTCACGTTTTTTTTTTTAGAGCATCGAATGGTTGGATACATCTCCCCCTACTAACTCCATTGGAAATGGTCTGTGGACACTGTCTTTATATCAGTAAAGTGCTTAGGGGTTTTTGAACTTAGTCTCAAGAACAATGCATTTGTCTCACGAATACACTTTATATCGCGTAAGACCAACCCAATGATTGACAACCACTCGTGGAAAACAACATTTTCTGTCGGAAAAATAATTAAAAATGTCATACAAATAAAATTTAATAAAAAAACACAGACATCGTGACCCGGGATGTCAATCTTGGGCTTTCAAATATATTCCAAGCCTTATAACTTTATCCCGTGCATTTGAACCATCAAGTCACGTGTTGTCTCATGATATAGCTATAATGGATTACAATTGGATCCCACTAAATCTTCTTATTCTTAATTAATTGTTGGATCCCACTAAAAGAATCTTCTTCTTCCTGAGTCAAACCAACATTGAAACCTAAAACTTCTTCTTCTTCACGTGTTCTGAAACCACTAAATCTTCTTCTTCTTTCTTTGATTTGTATACCAGTTCAAAACAAACTTATTTGCTTCTCATTTTTGGCTTCTCCCATAAACTCTTCCTCACGTCCACATCTGCATGTAAAAAATCTTCATCATTTATACATCTCCTTCCTTCACGCATCCATTCTTTATTCTCTGGTCCAAACCCGATGGTTGCTTTGTATACAAGTTCTCAAATCTAAAATATTTAGCCTATATTAATCATGTTTTTCTCTTCCCCATTTTTTTTTTTAAATCACTTTGAAGGTTTTGTGGTGTTGTTTGTGAAATATGTCCCTGGTATACTACAAATTCATTGTTAAATTTTTTTTTTTTTGGTTTAAATGTTTTGAGAGAGTTTTGTGTTGTTGGCAATATAAGCCCTGTGTACTAAAACATTCATTGTTAAATTATAATTTTTTTCAATGTACAGATATAAAGTGTGTTGTTTGCAATGAGGAAGAATTTTGTTTATGTTGTTTTCAAAGGAAGGAAAACCGGTATGTTTAATTCTTGGCCTAAATGTCATGAACAAGTGGATGGTTTTCTAGGAGCTTCTTACCGGAATTTTAACTCAACTGATGAAGCATATAAAACAATAAGTAGTCATTCTGTACACTCAAGTCATTATTGGTCTGAATGTTGAAAATAAGGTATTTAAGAAGAGTCAAAACACTAAAGTCATGTTGTTTTTATAATTATATTTGTTTTTATTTTGAAAGATGTTTTGTTTATGTTTAAGTTATGGTGTTGTTTAAGAAGAGTTAAAGCATTAGAGTCATGTATTTTGTTAATCTTTACATATTCCGGGCCTCGTCTTTTTTGGTCTTTTGGTATAGTTGTTTCATAACATAAGCCCGACAATACATATGTTAAGCCTGGGGAATTATATCGTAATGCCCAGGAATTACTCTTTGTGTTTTATTGTAAAATAGTTGTTTCATATCGAAAGCCTGGAAATACATATGTTGAGCTTGGAATATTGTATCGTAATGTTCAAGAATTACCATTTGCCCCTACTAAAGTCAAATCTAAAATCGCACATGGATGGGGCTAGTGGGAATTACCCTTTGTTGTGGTAGTTTTGTGTGATAGTTGTTTCATGTAATAAGCCCGGGAATGCTCTCATTGAGCCTAGAAAATTAATATATAAAGCCCGTGAGATTAAAAAGCGGACACAATAAAAACGGAGAAGAATGCAACTTTAGAAGCGACTTTACCAAAGTCACATCTGAAATCGCATATGGATCAGGTGGGAATTACCCTTTATATTAGTCATGTGTGATAGTTATTTCATGTAATACGCCCGGGAATACATATGTAGAGCCTTAGAATACTCTCATTGAGCCTATGAAATTAATATCTGAAGCCCGTGAGATTTAAAAACGGACAAAATAAAAACCGAGAAAAATGCGACTTTAGAAGCGACTTTACCAAAGTCACATCTGAAGTCACATATGGATCAGTTGAGAATTACCCTTTTGTGTTAGTCTTGTGTGATAGGCTGATAGTTGTTTCATATAATAAGCCCAGGAATACATATGCAGGGCTTGAGAATAGTTTCGTTGAGCTTTGGTGGGAATTACCCTTTGTGTTAGTCTTGTGTTATAGTTGTTTCAAACATTATCCTCGTGCCTCAAACTAAGGAAACCATATTATTATGATAACTGAAATCACATCTACACCCACACTTCACTATACCAAAATCTGATCCCGTGCTTCAAAACATTATCCCTATGCCTCAAACTAAGGATTCCCATGCCTCAAAAATTCAAAGTTGCCATTTTTGGTGGCAGAATAATAAATAAAAATCTTCAAAAAAATGTAATTAAATGGGGTTCCTTGAAGCCCGGTATTTTACGATTCCTGTGCTTCAAAAACAAATTCCCGTGCTTTAAAGTAGGGAATCCCAGGCTTCAAAATTAAATCTCAGGCTTACAATTGAAGAATTACATTTTAAAATTATTTTTCTTTTAAAATAAAATAAAATAAGACAATTGGGGCCCTACACCAAATAAATTTCCCTTCATTTTATTTTTTTTACTATGATATTCTAACAAAAAATAAAAACACAAGTACATTTACACTTCACCTGAAAGTCATGTTAAACCTAAGAATTCATGTGATTTTTATAAGAAATATTTTAAATTATTCTTATTTTAAAAAATAAATAAATAAACAGCGGGGAACTGCACCGAGTCAATTTCCCTTCTTTTTTTGCCTTAGTTATTCAAAAAAAAAAAAAAAAAAAGTTATATAATTTCAATTTCATTGAAGCCTGGGAATTACTAAGTTAAGATTGGGAATTAATATGTTGGGCTTGAGAATTTATCTCATAAGCCAAGAAAAAATATGTTGGGCCTGAGAATTCATCTAATACCAGGCTTCAAAACTAATGTCTGGGCTTCAAAATTAGAACATAACCTATTTAAAAAGTTTGGGGAGCACCTATTTGCAAATATATACTAGAACAGAAATATCAATCAGCTATAAACTCTACTTAACCGTATAAGACATACACAACAACACCATCACCTCTAACAACTACCAAATAATCTCTACAAGAGAACTCCTGGAAGTTTGGAACTGCCACCACAACATTGAGAGAACTCCTGGAAGTCTCGAACTGTCAAATAGCAGAACTCACATTAAACATTGTGACAAAATGTATGATAAATCCCAACAAAATAACACAAATTATTAGTATACGAATCAAGCCAATGGAAGCTTATAAAAAAACGAATCTTCATTTAAACTTGATGCAAAAGACAGATATATTAATTGATTTGATGTAAATCTTTGTAAACTATTAGTCCACTAACTGTAATCATCCCTGTTAATAAGATTTCCTTTGCTTTTTATCAAAAAATTATCATGAACTAAAACTTCAGAACAACCACAGTCCGGTTTCAGTTCAATTTTTCACCAAACCATATATGAGGAAATTAACATTCCTGGTCCATAAACTTTGATAAAAGGAGAAATACTAAAAACATACCATGCATTAAAGTAAGAGCCATGCATATATAAGTACCAATCACACATTAATCAAATAGATTTTTAGATGAACACCAAGGGAATATATATTCACATGAATAATGAGAAACAGTTGATCTCCATTACATAAACATCTAAATCACACATGTAAAAAAAAAATTCAACACTGACCAACTTTATCAGACGTGCACCAGGCATTGTCATCTGCAAAAGTGAAAGGTTATTGAACTGTATGTAAGCACTTCACTAAGCATACCACATTTTGAAAACATAAATCCCTGCTACTTGATGTAACAAATAAAATTAAAGAAAAATAAAGCATTCATAACAATGACAACACCATGTAAGAAAGTAAACAAATGTTTAGTATTTTGTCCCTTCTATAGGTTATGTGAATCATACTTGAGAAAAAAAAAAAAGGGGGAAAAATTCTTTTTAATATAGTGACAGCATTATTAGCTCTTCTCCTGCACTTTACCTGAGCATGCCCGTCTCATGTTTGTTCTCTAACTCTTTAATTTTGAAGTAAATATTAAATAAAATCTAACATGGTTAAAATGAATATATCTAAATAGAGTACATAAAATAAAATAGCTAGAAAAAAAGAGTAAATTCATATACAAAGTTCTCAGATTTGCCATGTGTCTAAGATTTTTCACAGTTTTGGAGTTCTACCAACTACAAATACAACTTTCAGTGAAAAATTAAAGAGGATGGAATCTCTCAAAATAAAAAATGATTAGCACTTGCAATAAGCTGTCTCCCTCCTCTGTCTTGTGATTTATCATGAAAACCTAGTCAAAGACTCAAAGTTCTCAAAAACATATATACTATATATCATAAACTAAAAAAACCCTTTCTCAAAAGCTCTATTGTTCTTCCCTCTCCATAGGCACCACAAGCGCCATACTCCATGTTAGGGTATTGATACTCGATCCTTGATTACAGGCTAACTATATACAATCACCAAACCCTTGATTTTATAACATGTTCCTTAATTAAGAGCATGCAATAATACTCTTAAATCTTAATGCACATCTGATCAAGTTATAGTTTCTCTTTTTAACATATAATCCATACGTAGCACCCTATTTTTCCCCCATATTGCCAAATTCAGGTCCTTCTTTCTCCTATGCCAAGTCAAAAGGTGGCATTGACATACTCATTCCTAAGTAAAAGTTCCAAGCCTAAATTTCACACTTTTATCAACTAAATACTAGACGAATCTTGTGCCAGAATAAAAAAAAAGGGACTAATATGAACCCAACATATTTCAAGTCTTGCTTACTATCACATGCTTCTCCCTGTGCCATGGAATAGTGGAATGTTGAAAAACATAAGTTTGCTACAAAATAACATCCATAAAATCTTCCATAAAAACCATTTAGATCAATTACATAAAAAACATAGTTTGATAAACATAGTTGATAAACATTTATAGAAACATTACATAAAAACATAAATAGAGAGTGACATGATCATAAACATCAAAGAGGGAAGAAGAAACCTAAGTGACAATATTATGAAGCATAAAAGCAACATTTTTATAGAACATAAAAAGACATCCCATGCCATCTTTTATGTGTGATGGCTTTTCTATCCTTCTTACAAATGCCCCAAATAGGCTATATAAAGAGTCATAAAGACAACATGAAAGCATGTACACCCATTCTTTGGCCGTACTTCCCCATACTTTACCCATACTTGCCATATTTGGCCATACTTCATGACATCATTTTTTTTTACATCATTTCTTTACATCAATATTACATCATTAATATTACATCACAATATTACAAAATGGGCCATATGCAAAACATTGGGTCATCCATTAATAAGTCCATGAGCCATCAATATGATCCAACTAGATCCATAACCATTGTCTTTTAAAGAACAAATTTCATATTTCCAACATGGAATACTCCATTTAAAATTCTAAATCCTTGTTAATCCAAATAACTGGGCTAATCATTAAGCCAGCTTACTCTTTTTACAAAAAATAATAAATAAATAAATAAATAATAAAATAAAATAAAAAAATCATTAAGCTTACTTAATTAAATGTACGTTTTTGGCTGTCTCGGGACACAATATGAAAACCTAGGCTTCCATTCCACTTCACAATAGATTTTTCCAGCAAATAAAAAGAACAATCATATAAAACCTAATCTTTTAAAACAATAAAATACAAAATTGAAATTGAAAGAAAAAAAAAAAAAAACATTGATAATGGACATTAATATCATGGAATCATCTTATGGAGACAATTTGGCAGCTCAAAGTTATTGTGACAGTGTCTAACTTGAGCTATGTTCTCTTATCAATTATGCATCTAAAGGGCATTTTGTGTGCATTTTAAGATTCACCTTCTTGAGCTTTTCTGTTTATCTTACATTTGGGTAGTGCTGGTAAATTGTTTGAGAGGCATTCCTATTCTTAAGGTGTATAGGTAGACAAAATTTATCTCTTTTGGGATGCTAAAATCATTTACAAAGGATCATAGTAAAGCATCATCTTTTTACAAGTGTTATTGACTTCAATTTTGAGAGTTGTTGCTACATTACATTGCAGGCACATTACATTCCAGATATGGGCTCGATTGGCCGTACATCTTCATCTCTTTTAAGAGCAAAATATGAAGGCTCTCTGTTGAATTCATCTGCACATGTTCATATAAACAAATGAGCAAAAAAGCTTATATATTTTACAATAGAATTGAAAAAATTTTCAGTTGTATATTACCAAACATTGTATTTAAAGAAGTAGAGGAAGGTGCGGACATGAAATTGTATTTATCTTCTTATTTCAATTCTAGCGAAAACCTATTAAATTGGCATACTTGGTAGAACTCATACTATAAAGTTTCACATTTGGATGTATAAACATAGTACTATATTTTTCTTTATTTTTCTCTGATGGTTATGGTAGGTTAGTGATTTGTTTGTGACTCAGTTTGTCAGGTCAAACAACATTGACATATAACTTAAGAATACACTGGCATGTAACTTAAGAATTAACTAGTATATAACTTAAAAATACATTGACATGTAACTTAAGAATCAACTAGAATGTAACATTACTGGAATTTGTCCTTAAAAATACATTCATTCAATACTATTACATATGTCTTCAAACCTTATTTATGAAATGTTTACATTGCAAATAATAAATTAAAAGCAAACAAAGCTAAATCCAATACTTCTTCAATGAACAAACACCAGACTTGAAGCTTGCTTTCTTCTTTGAATCTTTCTTCTTTGATTGCCCGAATAAAATCCTTATCTCACTGGATCTTTGTGCTTTATTGTCTATGCATAATAGTTCAAGCTTGATTTAATTTGGAAATCTTCTTTCACTGTAACTATAAAAAACTTTACAAGCACGCAATTAGAAATCTTCTCTCTCATGAATGCCCCTCTTTTACTTATGATCTTAATGCATGAAGTTACATGCTAGTTAATAATGAAGTTACATACCAGTTCATTTAATTACCATCTTTAGAAGACTAATTTCAAAACAAAATTCTAGTAGTTTTACAGGCTATAAGTTACATGCCAATTAATAATAAAGTTACATGCCAGTTAATAATGAAATTATATGCCAGTTCATTTAATTACCATATTTGGAAAACTGATTTCAAAACAAAATTCCAGTAGTTTTACATGCCAGTTGATAATGAAGTTACATACCAGTTAATAATGAAGTTACATACCAGTTCATTTAATTACCATATTTGGAAGACTGATTTCAAAACAAAATTCCAGTAGTTTTACATGCCAGAAGTTACATGCCAGTGTCATTCAAAAGTTACATGCCAGTGAATAGTGAAGTTACATGTCAGTTCATTTAATTACTATATTTGGAAGAATGATTTCAAAGCAAAATATCACTTGTGAACAAAATATCACAGTAGCTGAGTTTCACTCTAAATCAAAATCGATCTCTTATTCTTCATATCAAACATAACGATCCTTATAAAAAAAAATAAAAATAAAAATAAAACAAGTGGGTAAGGGATACATGCCGTTGAAGAACGTCGTTTGGCTCTGGATCTATTTCACAAGAGAGAGATTTAATTCATGAGAGAGAGAGAGATACACACACACACAAAGAATGAACGAGATCTGTTGAACGAGCATAAATTTACACTGGTAAGAAGAAATTTAGATGAGCAGAAATGTTGAAATGTTGATGAGCAGAAATGTATTCTTCACAACAGAAATTTTCAGATGGTGGTTATTTTCTTCACGGTGGTTTTCTTCGTCTTTAGAGCAGAAAATTTCAACAGAAATTTCTTGCCCAGAAATTTCGTCCCACTTCATCTTATCGCCGTCGTTGCCACTTCGTCTTGCCCTGAAACTAACAGAAATGAAGCTGCTCTGCTCTTGCCCAGTTCGTATGATTTCAACAGAGAGAGAGAGAGAGAGAGAGAGAGAGAGAGAGAGAGAGAGAATATCTGAAATGAAAAACAAAATGGAGGGTTTTAGAAATAAGAAAGGGAAATTTTAGGAGGAAATTTTAGGTGAAGTAAAGACAAAATGAAGGGTATACTTGTCAATTCAAGCCTAAAAGTGACAAATATAATCAAAAATAAAATTGAGGCTAAAAACAATAAGTTCATAAATTTTTTTTATCATTTCTTGCAATTTCCTCATATATATATAGTCTTTTATCAGGATGAAGAATATGGACCACAGATTTTAGAGAAATTTTGACAAGTGCATACACTTTGAGTCAAAGTATGTAAATTTATTGGTCTACATTTTTCGTCCTGATATATTTATTGTTAGGACGAACTGATAATAGAAAATCTGTGTGTATATATATATATATATATATATCATAAAAACTCTTTCCGTTTTAATAAATCCTAGATTCTATTTTAAATATTTTCAATTTCTTTTAAGGAAATACAAATTAATTGCTAAGTATGAAAAAATGAATCAAAATTATGAGACATAAACAGACTTTTAAATTAGAGAGAAAACCAAAATTAGCCATCCAAAATATTGGAATTTTGTTTCTAACCACATATGAAATTTAATTGTTAATAACCACACTTTTGAGAAATTACTTGAATGTCATCATATAAAAACACACTTTCTCTCTTTCTCTCTCTATCTCTCCCTCTCTCTCTCTTCTCCTTTCTATCCCGTTAAAATCTTCCCCTGGTTCATGATCGAATTCCGATCATCATTCCTACAAATCGAACACCAATGATTGAATTCCGATGGTTCTTCTTGCTTCTCTATTCGTTCTTCATGATCGAATTCTGATCGTTGTTCCGACTTGCTCTAAATCGGTTTGAGTTGTATAAATATCATTCATTTGTTGATTAACTGAGTTACAAATAGTTACTTTAACGTGGTTTTAGTGTTTTTGGATCACTTTTGTATGTTTTTGTGAATAATCGATTTCAAAAAGGTTTTCAGATTTTTCCAGAAGATTTCAAGTTTCATGGGTTCGAAAACTTGAAATCTTCTGTTAACATTTCAAGTTTTTATAGAAGATTTCAAGTTTTGTCAATATTTCGAGTTTTAATAGAAGATTTCAAGTTTTCGAACCCGTGAAACTTGAAATCTTCAGGAAAAATCTGCATACTTTTTTGAAAACGATTCTTCACATAAACACACTTAATTGATGCATTAAAGCTAAAATCATATTAAAATAACTGTTTGTAACTCAATTAATGAACAAATGAATGATATTTATCGATTTAGGGCAAATCGGAAAAGTTTTTCTCATTCACTTCGTGAAATCTACAACAAAATTATGAAGAACAGAGAAGAACGAAATCTTCAACAATGGTTCGGCCATTGGTGTTCAATTTGCAGGAAGTTGATGAAGAACAAATGCAGTGATGAAGAACAGAAAAGCAAGAAGAAAACAATGAGAAAAATAAACAAAAGAAAATAGAAATATCAATTTGGGGTATCTTTGTAATTTATGGATATACACTGAATTTATTTTTAAAATGTGGTTACTAACAATTAAAATTTCCTATGTAGTTAAAACCGAATTTTCCATGTTTGATGTGGTCATTTTTAGCAATTTCCACTTTAAATTATATACATTATATATATTTTTTATTTAACACATTTTATACATTTTTATTTATTTATCAATATTAGATGTCCTTTCTTGTAATATATATATATATATTAGATGTTCTTCAATTTCATGAAGGCCTATCTTTTTTTTTTTTTTTGAAATATCATTTAACACTTATCTACTTTCACATCAATTGGAACATGACACAAATCTTATATCCTTGCAACTCTCTCAAAAAGTGGTTCTTCAATAAAAAAAAAAATTAACGAAAAATAAATAATGAAAAATTGAGTTTGATTTTGAAAAAACCGAGAAAAGAAGTAGGGAAGAGAAATAATGATAATATAACAACAACATTTGAAATAACAATAAAGTTGATTAAATAGCATAATAATAGTTATAGGTGGTGTGTACGTACAAAAATACAATACATTATAATTAAATAAATAGTACTTTTGGTATTAAGTGGGGTTTATTTACAAATTAAAGATTTTTTTAAAAAATTGATGGGTGTAATTATAAAAGGGGAGTAGATACGGTTTTTGAAGGAGGCCGTTATCACCACTCTATCAATTATCAATATTACTTATTAGTCCAAATGTCATGGAGTCTATTTTCCTATTTTTTTTTTCTTACATTTTCACCACGAGCCCCAAAAACGTCAAGGCCAGCCCTGACCAGGAAGATTTTGTTAACATTGCAGGGACCTGAATGGTTGCTATAAGAGTTTGCCATTTTTCCCCTTATTTTTTGTTTGTGAATTTGTCCTACTAAACTTTGTAGGGTACTGCGACCCCGGTAATATATCAAACCCCCCAAAACAATTAAACATCTTGTGGTATAACCCCTAAATTTTGATTCGATAAGTGTATAGATGACAACATATCTCACTAATGGAACTAGATTTTTCCAACTTATTATATAAGTAGAGGAGTTGTGAAAGGAGAAATTAAATTAAAGAAAATGTGCAAGTACAAGAGAATATTTGGCAGAAGCTTTAGTAAAAATGAGAGGAAGAGGTTGGGATATGGAGCCTTTGGGAGCTTGATTATGGCAATATCCATTTCGATTGTGTTCAGGCATTATTTATGCCAACTTTCACTTTGTAAGTTTCTAATTATAAACCCTACATTTTTTTTTTTTTTTTAACACAATGTCTTGAAATTTGGTTTAATTATATCTGAACAGGATTTTGAAATCTGTACGAATTTTCTTTGATACATTTCTTTTGCAGTGCACTTACAGAAGTCCAAGGATGCTTCTCTTGAAAAAATGATGATCAAGAATACAATCAGTTCACAACATCATCTAGGTATGATTGAACTTCAAAAAAGAAATACTTGAATATGAATTTGTGTCATTTCAACAAAGTACTATTATTAGAAAGTGATTACTATTCTCGAACAAACTTTTAGGTCTATTGTTTACTTAATTGTCATATATTCATGTGTGATAGGCGTAACAAGCCCTCTAATCAAATCCGGCATAGTGCTCAAGGGTACGTGTTAAAATTTTAATATCGTTGTCGAGCCCTTACCTGTTTATAAAAAACTTTTAGATTTAGACCCTTGAAATTCATTTATAATTTGCAGAGAGTGAGCCAAAGGAGCTGAAGCCAATATGCATTGTAATGGAACCAAGAACAGATTTCTGTGAGATCACTGGGGACATTAGAGATCATGGAAATTCTTCCACTGTGAACATAGCTTCACTTCAAAACGGCATTCTGGTGGAGAACAATTCATGGAATATAAGGCCTTACTCAAGAAAAGAAAATGCAGCAGTAATGAGCTCAGTTAAGAATTGATCAATTAATCTGGTGACAAACCATAAAGAAATTCCTCATTGTAATATAAATCACAGTGTTCCAGCTATTCTTTTCTCTCTTGGAGGATTTTCAGGAAACCATTTTCATGATTTCAGTGACTTGGTGATTCCATTGTATTTAACTTCAAGAGAATTTGATGGGGAAGTTCAATTTCTTGTGACAGATTATAGACCATGGTGGATCTCCAAGTTCAGAAAAATACTTGAAAAACTATCCAAGTATGAGATTATCGACATCGATAAACAGAAAAGTGTTCATTGCTTTTCAAGCATCATTGTTGGCCTAAAATGTCATGACAAAGAGCTGAGAATTGACCCTTCAAAGTCTCCAACTGGGTTGTCCATGAAAGATTTCAGGGATTTCTTAAGAAGTACTTACTCTTTGAAGAGAACCGAAGCAATCAAATCGAGAGACGTTGAAGACAGAACTATAAGGCCTAGATTGTTGATCATATCCAGGAGAAATTCAAGGTCATTTGTCAATGTTGGTAGAATCAGTAAAACAGCTCAAACTTTGGAGGTATAAAGTGGTGGTAGCAGAGGCCAATCTCTCTACAGACTTAGCAGGATTTGCGAAAATAGTGAATTCCTGTGACGTGTTAATGGGAGTCCATGGAGCTGGATTGATTAACATGGTTTTCCTTCCCGATAATGCCATTCTGATTCAGATAATTCCTTTAGGACGAATCGAAATGCTGGCTAGAATTGATTTCGGAGAGCCTTCAAGGGACAAGAAATTAAGTTACTTGGAGTATGATCAAATGTTTCTATTAACATAGCTTCTCTTCTCAAAGAAGCTTCATATATGTATAATAATTTGCTAAAAATCCTTTTATTTTTATTATAAAAAAAAAAAAAAAGAAGAGGAAAGATAAATAGCAAGCATCAATCGCACATTAAATATTAAAATATGCAGATGATATGTTAACACATATAAAAATGTACAAGCTCTACTGATAGTGAAGCAGCTCCATAGCTTTAGAGAGAGTGGATCTGAACCTCTGCACATCCAATTTCACATTCTGTTTGTTCAAGTAGATTGAACTAACCAAATTCCATCCATGTTTACCAACTGACAAAGGGTTCCTGATAATGTCATGATCAACTGGGTACTGACTTACCAGAGTGCTTTCTTTTATAGATATCTTGTACTCCAAGTAACTCAAGTTCATGTCCATTGTAGGTTCTTCGAAATCGATTCGAGCCAACTTATCGATCTGTCCTAAGGGAATTATCTGAATCAGAATGGCATTATCAGGAAGGAATACCATGTTTGTCAGTCCAGCTCCATGGACTCCCATCAACACATCACATGAGTTCACAATTTGTGCAAATTTTGATAAGTCTGTTGAGAGATTGGCCTCTGCTACCACCACTTCATACCCCAAAGTTTTGGCTGCATTGGTGATTATGCCGAGATTCATAAATGACCTTGTTTTTCTCCTGGATATGATCATCAATCTAGGCCTTGTAGTTCTGTCTTCACTGCCTCTCAATTTGATCGCTTCGGTTCTCTTCAAAGAGTAAGTACTTCTTAGGAATTCCTTGAAATCTTTCATGGACAACCCAGTTGGAGACTTTGAAGGGTTAATCCTCAGCTCCTTGTCATGACATTTTAGGCCAACAATGATGCTTGAATAGCAATGAACACTTTCCTGTTTATCGATGTCGATAATCTCATACTTGGACAGTTTCTCAAGTACTTTTCTGAACTTGGAGATCCACCAAGGTCTATAATCTGTCACAAGAAATTGAACTTCTCCATTGAAATGATTGGAAGTAATAAAGAGTGGAATCAATAAGTCACTGAAGTCGTGAAAATGGTTCCCGGAAAATCCTCCAATAGAGAAAAGAATGGCTGGAACACTGTGATGTAGATCACAATGAGGAATTTTGTTATGGTTTGCATTCACCAAACTAAGTGACCAATTCTTGACCGAGTTCATTGCTGATAGAGCTGCTCTTCTGGTGTAAGGCCTTATATTCCATGAATCTTTTTCTACAAGATAACCACTTTGCAATGAAGCAATGTGAACAAATGAAGAATTCCCATGAACCCTTATGTCCCCTGTGATCTCACAAAAATCTGATCTTGGTTCCTTAAAATTGCATATTGGCTTTAGCTCTTTTGTCTCCCTCTCTGCAAATTACAAAATGGATTCCAAGTCATACATAAATGTAGGCTTTTTTTTAATTTGTTATTTGTTAAGTAACACTAAATCTAAAAGTTTTAAGTTATATAGATAGGTAAGGGCTTAACACATGCTCTCAATTCTAATTGTAATTCCGGATTTTGTTGAAGTTCTTGTCATGTGGACCGAAAACATAAATGTTACAATTGCTTTTACTGTTAATACAAATCAATTTAAATTAATTCTATTACAGTTGCTTTTACTGTTACAATACGGTTAAAATATATTCTCAATTCTCAAAGCAATTGCACCCTATGCATATTATAATAGTATTACTTAATATATATATATATATATATCAAAATATTTTTTTCAACTATTATTACCAAATGTGTTTTTAGATCCTAAAAATATGAAAACAATTTATTGTTTTCAAATGAAAATTGATAATACAGAAAACATTACAGAACAAATCTGGCCACACATAACTACTTTGATCAAACCAATTTCAATGGAGTAATATTAGATTGTTCAAAAAAAATTCGAGAGTTCATATTCAAATGATGAGACATGTGAGTTGTAACTATCATATAAATTTGAGTTAATGTGTGAATTATATATTAGTTACAATTGACATGCCACACCACATTATTTAGGCATATAAATGTACTGCGAAAAATTGGTCACTCTAACATTTCGATATCATGTTAAATAACCATTAGATCCAAAACTTTAATGTAATAAAGTAAAATTCATACTAGTTTTCTTTTCTTTTTCATTTTTTCTTTTTATTTATTTTTTAAATATTACATAAATTTGAGGTTT
This sequence comes from Acer negundo, assembly GCA_035582765.1. Taxonomy (NCBI): domain Eukaryota; kingdom Viridiplantae; phylum Streptophyta; class Magnoliopsida; order Sapindales; family Sapindaceae; genus Acer; species Acer negundo. Next base: position 11,936,171 of record CM069238.1, on the reverse strand, counting down.
TTTTTGGAAAGGGAGTGACTCGAACTTAGAACCTCATGGCCTAGGTGTGAGGGGTTTACTACTAGACCAATCCTCCCTCTTCAATACAGACTAGTGTTTAAACAACAATAATAGAGGCTTGGATAAATAACACGTCATTCAATATCATTAGTGTTAGTCAACCCAGAAATTTAGTCCAAAAATCAACCAAAATAATATGGCAAGTGATTTGTCATTGCTATATCATTCACTACATCAATTCATGATGTGTGGTGATGACAACTTATTTGCCACATTATTTAGGTTGAATTTTGGGTTTATTTTTTGGGGTTGTATAATATTTACTCATTCAATATTGTTAAACATCTCATCTTTTTTATTCCATTTGGAACCCAACCAATAATGTGGCAATGGATAAATGAATATACTACACATTAATAATGATTTATCCCACTTTAAAAATGTATTCATTTACCAATTGAGGTTAGAAATCAGGGTTCCACTACTACACGAGATTGTATGGTTGCTAGGTCAATTTCTAGTCCAAGTGGTGTATATAGATTAATGATTTAAAAATAAAAATAAAAAGAAACCAACTCTCCCTTATATAACTGCCTATTAACAATAGTTCATGTATTGTAGCTAAACTCTGAGAACCAAATAAATACAATTATACAGAGGTGGAATGTCTATTGTCTGGTATTAATGTATGCAATTAGGCGGAACCCAGTCCATAATTCATCATACATCCAATGAACCCAATAGAGAGAAGAAAAAAACACCTACATATTAGTCCATTTTGAGCCCATTTATTCCATCCCAATCAGCTCATTACGCACCTTAGCTAGCCCACAAAATTAGAGAGAGAAGAAAATAGAGGGAACAAGTGATAGACTGATAGTCATGAGTAAATGGTGTTTATTATTTTGGACATTAAAAACTATATATTATAGATAAATCTTAATTTTCATTTGTGATTTAAGGACAGGATACAAGATTAATGGAGGAATTTAGTAATTGTAAAGACTAAGCACATTATAGGATTGTCAGTCGATAAAATTTTTCTTCCTTACAATTAAATTATATATATATATATATATATATAGTATTATTACTCGAGAAATATAGAGCTGTCATGCTAGAAGTAGAGTCTCAAAATTGTTTGGCAGGTCATATCAAAATTGTTGTTAAACTAAGCTCACATGGAGTTAGCAGAGGTCGATTATGACAATGTAATATTTACTATTTTTTCATGCTCTTGTAAATTAATTCATACCTAAATGTTGTGAGATGCTTGCATCCTTGATCATCAACTTTTCAAAACCAGCAACGACGGACATCTGTAAATTTGCTGCACAACAAGAAAAAAAAAAAACAAAAAACAAAAAATAAATAAAAGTAAAACTGAAAAGAAAATTCACATGGTTGAATCATCAAGCTAGAGAGACATGTTAAGTGTAATATAGTTGAATTCGGTTAATTAGAATCAATCAATCCAATTAGCAAAGAGAGAACTTACAAATTGGAAGAGGAGCCAAATCATGAGGCTTGAAAATAGTGCAGAAGATGAATGCAATGAGCAGGAAACCAATCAAAACTCCATTTCTCAACTTCTTTTGCTCTTGCTTGCTAAAGCTTCTTGCAAGTATAGAATCGTACAACATTTTCTTCTTCTTCTTCCCAGTTCAACTTATAATCACAATCTCATGCAAAACATATCACTCTTCTCAAAACTAGCTACTTCTAAAAGGGCATATATGCTAATTAATTATAATATTGCATGCAATACTAACTCTTATTTGATAGAGAAAACATATATATGAATATTAATATATGAAGTAGGTCAGTAGGTGATTATATATATAATATACTAATTAAGGGAGTGAGAGATGGAGGGAAACACATCTATGTGTACATCAATGATATATATTGGTGGGGTTGCATATTCTTGAGAATGAATTGCTGCCTTGGATTTCACCTTTGAAAGCTATGAGCCAACTAAAGTTGATAAAATATAAATTTCCATGAAAACATCACATATATATATATATATATATATATATATATAACTAAAGTTGATAAAATATAAATTTCCATATATATATAATTAAACAAGCATGTACATGTTGATATTCTTTTGCATATAAGCTGGACAAAACTAAACTGTTTAAAAGCCCAACCGATAATGGGTTGGATCTCTTATTCTCTTCTTAATTAATGATTAATTCGATGACTTGTAAAAAATATTATTGTATGTAGTCGTTTACGACACATACTATATAATACTGTTTCCTTTAATTTTCACATGATTTTAATGTTGAATTCTTACTTTAAAATATTACACTAACGCAGTCGTTGACCAGTAGTTGACTTGGTTGTTTATCTTCTCTTCACAAGGGTTTAATTCTCGCATTGCTCATAAAAAATAAAAAATAAATAAAAATGTATGAGAACTTTGTTTTGTTGTGAAAATAGTTATCCTTCTTGTGTTTATACTTTGTAGGGCTTAATTGATCTACATAGGACCTCTAACATGTTGTGAGAATAACTATCAAAGCCACGTTAGTAGTGTTTGATCTATACAAGTCCTCTATCTCCCATGATAAAATCACTTATTTATAAATGTGAAAACTTTTCACTTTTCACTTAACAAGAAACTTTTGGATTTAAAACAATTTTTTTTTTATTTCCAAAACAATCCTCACTGATCTAATTTATTTTCAATTTTATCTTCTGTCTAAACTGTAATCGTATTAATACATTTTTTTCTTATCATGCTAAAAAACTTTTGCATCACAAAACCTAATTGCTTCAAAACTCAAACAACTACATTGGAATATAGTTTTTGATTTCCTAGCATATTTCAGTAAGGACTCTTTCTTTCTTTCTTTTTTTTCACAATTTGATAATTAATTTTATTTTAGGGGCCGTTTGGTATAAGATAATCAAAATAATGTGATTCCTGAGAAAGAAACACAGTAATGTGATTTTTGAGAAACTTGTATACATGTGATTGGTTTTGTATGGAAATATTATGTCAGAATTCTGGGAATATCAAGTAACAGTGTTTGGTTGTACATGAAAATTTTTTTATTTATTTTTATTTTTATTTTTTTGTCTTTTGAATCAATTTTGAATTGCCTCATTTTTTTCCATAATTACTTAAAGGGTACGAATATTGACACCCATAAAACTTATTAGTACACCTATTTTTATAAGTACACCCATGTCTAAAATTTAAAAAATAAATACTACTACAAGCACAAGCACTCATCCTAATGCAAATAGTACCCTCATTGAAATAAATATATTCATCTTAATGCATATTATTTATAAACACTCTTAAATTATTATCACACCCAATTTATAAAAAAAAAATCATATTATTTTTAGAATCAATTCTATTTTAATGATGGTCCAATTTACTTTTGGAAATATCTCAAATGTAGGAGCCTTATAAAAGAGAATATGTGGAATCGTATATGGGGTCAAGAAATTTTCAATCTGGAATTATCTTATTTATACAACTATCTTAAAAAAATTAATAATAAAATAAAATAAAATAAAATAAACCTTGTTGATATCTATAGCTATCGTTAAAAAATTTGTTTATTAATAAAGTTCATAATTATACATAAAAGAAAGAAAAAAATAATAATATGATAATCATGTGATAATGAGAAAGTTTGAAACTTGAAATAAAATTAGAGTTTAATTAGAGTTTATCATAATTTTTTTTTTTTTGAAAGGTAGGTTTTTTTTTAAGAAAGAAATATAGCTAAAGATAAAAGTGTAATTAATGAGTGTATATGATATTTGATTTATTTTTAATTAAAGTAATTTGTCATTATTGGTAAATTTCTTTTGTGATATTTTTGTAATTAATTTTTTTTAATAAAATATAGGTGTACTAATAAGTTTTATAGATGTCAATATCATCACCCTTACATAAAACTAATAATATTTATATTTTAGTTTGAATTCTAGAATTCTGGAAATGATGATGATCAGAAAATCTTACTAGGTTTGTAAAACAAACAAACAAACAAACACAGCCGACACCATCAATCTTCACCCAGGTTTGTAAATAAATAAATAAATAATAAAACTAAAAATCAATCCTAGAAACATAACCACTGAAGAGCCCGAAAATCTCCAGTTGAATTTTTGTAATTCAGTGGGCACTGACAATGATAGAGCGAAAATTGGTAGGTTGTGCGCTACGAGATCCTATAAAAAATAAGAAGGTAGAACGAGCGTACGGGAAGGGTAGAAGGGGGGGGGGGGGGGGGGGATCGTCCTATTAGGGACTATCTGATACTCGAGTTAGACAATTTAATCAATAAATAAAATAATTTCAAATCAACAATTAAACTAAATAAAATCTGAATTGAATAAAATATAAATCAAACTGTAAATAAAGCTAGTCGAGTCCTGGGTGGTATTGTTCGGAGAGCCTTATGTTCATTTGGGATGAACGTTTAGCAAATTAAATTGCTGGAAGGAGACGAGACAAGGCCGTCGTTGAATGAAATTAATATGGTGAATATTGATATATGTTAGGCTGGAGGCGTAATGTTGAAGAAGATCTAGTCGAACGAATCCGAGTCTAGTGAGATGATGATGATATGGAGATTGTTGAGTATCAAGTGAATGTTAAGTGGACTAATACCGGTTGAGTCGACTAATATTAGTATGGAGGTGAAAAAGCAAAGTGGCGTCAAATCTCATGCATGTTAAAAGAGAGAATTGTAGCAATTAATGCGATTTTAGGAGTTGATGAAAGGAGCTGCAAAGAGTAATAATTAATTGAATTGAGATGAAACAGGTCGAATGGACTTGTTGAATGTGTATTAGCTGAGTGGCCTTGTAGAATGTGATATAATTAAATTACATTGAATTGAGATGACCTTATTATGCCTTTTGTTTTCTCACATGGGAGTTGGAATATATTCCCCTTTTATGAAATGGTGAGGGCTTTTTATAGGTGTTGGGAGGTGGAGGCATAAAGCAACTGAAGCATGATCCCCTTGATCTCGGCATGATATTGTAAACTGAATATCTTTGAATTTGCTGACAGTTGAGCAACATCATAGACTTAGTCTACACACAAACTTGGTCTTTGTAAACTTAGTCAAGGTTTGCACTTGCTCCTGGACCTACAATTGGGCATGATTCATATAAAGTATTTGGGCTTGTTAACAGTTCATATCAATAAAAGCCTAGTTACTATTTAGGCTGTGCTATTTTTGGCTACCACAGCCACCATCATCAACAACATAAAATACCAGTCACCAACACCAAACCACCATCATTAAATACCAAAACACCTCATTCAAACACTCAATCCAAACGCCCAAACGATCATCAAATTTTAGTCACCATCACCCAATCCAGTCACCAACACCAAACCATTACCATCATCATCAGACATCCAATCGAAAACCCTAAATCGAAATCAACCACAGCCACCACCCCCAATCAAAGATCCTAGTCTAAACTCATCACAAAACGTTGAAACCAAAACCCCATACCTAGAAACCAACACTCAAACTTATAAAGTAAAGCTACAATCTCTTCTACCAACACTCAAACCTATAAAGTAAAGCTACAATCTCTTCTTAGAAGATGAGATCGGCGGTCGAATCCTTGTCATGATCACCAGATCAACTCGAATCAGAAGACATCAAACAAAGAAAGAGAAAGAAGAGAGAGAAGTGTGAAAGATTAAGAGGGATATCACCGTCTCTCGCCAGTGGCCAAGCAACTGTTGAAAGGGAGAGAGACTAAGTTTGGTGTTGCTGAGAAGAACTCCAATAGAGGTTACAAACCAGAAAAAAAAATAGAAAGAGAAGAAGAAGAAGAAAATAGAAGAAGAGGAGAAAATAGAAGGAAAAAAAATGACAAAGCAAAAAAAAAATAAAATTAGAAAGAGAAGAAGAAAATAGAAGAGGGGGAAAACATAGAAGAAAAAAAAATGTAGAAGAACGAAGAAGAAGAAAAGAATTGAAGAAAAAATAATAATAAATAAATAAAAATTAATGAGGGTGGTTCCCACAGTTGGAATCAGATGGAAGGTAATGTGATTTCCATGCCTATGGGATTCATTTTCCCAGGTTTAAAAAAACTCAAACCTGCTACCAAATATAGCAATGCTATCAAATTCCCACTCTCAAGCAAAAATTACCCCATATCAAACGGCCCCTTAGAGTTTGAGTACATCTCTTTTACTTGTTCTGAACATTACATTCCGAGGATAATCACCAAACGGAAAGTCCCCTAAAAAATTTAAGTCGATTTTTTCTCCATTCCCTATGCCCCTATTTCTTCTCCATATTTTCTAGTATGTATTTGTGTCATGTTTTCTATATGAAAATCGGATGTCGTATTATAAACACTCATACAGTATGAATTTGGATCCTCTGCTGAGCTGATTTTTGTCATGTCCTATATAGATCTGTTGACATGTGTAATCAATGACTGTCATTTATTTCTTTTATTTATTTCATTTTCATTATTTTTAAATACAAAATCCTATTCTCAAGTGTTTTAAATCAGAAGAAAAAATAAGCATAGCAGAGGATTCTGATCCCATACAGCATACTGTCATTGGCTTTCAAAAGCAAATGGCAGTTATATTAATTGCAAAAGATACAATAGCCTTCTTCTGAGCTTCTGATTTAAAGAACTACAAGTATTATATTTGAATAAGCCGATCTTTAAATTTCACTCTTTATGATAATTTAGAGTATCGTACAATTTCATGTATAATTGAAAAAAAAAATTACAAAGGAAACTAATTCATGACTTGGAGAATCCAACATCTAAAAATATTTTGCTTAATTTTAGAAACTGCATTCCATCGTAAATTTAATTCAAAACTAAATAAATTTTGAGCAAATTGCACTAAACTTTTCTGAGGTTTGCCCTCTTACACCTAGAAACAACTTTATTAAAAATTTACACTCACACCGGCCTTCTCTCGTTAGTCAAACTTGGTCAAACTTAACTATTGACTAAGTTTGATTGTCAATAATAAGGGTATATTTGACCTTTCAAACATTTAAAAAATATTAAAAATTAAACAAAAACGTAAAAAAATGCAAATTAATTGGAAAAATATATAAAATAATTTGTAAAAAAAAAATGGATCTCCCCATCCATCTCGAATGGTAGAGATTAAAATAGATTTTTTTTTTATTTTTAAAAAGGCAAAAATAAATAAATAAATAAATAAAAATAAAAAAATAAAAATAAAAGTGGTGGAGATCCATGGAAAAATCACTAACAGTGAATTAATGTATAGACCTGTTAGTAACAGCTATTGCATACACACCAAGGGAGCAAGCTTTGGAGAAAAAGCCATTAAAAGTTGAGGATTGCAAGACAAACCCTTGTCACATAAAGGTTGATTCAGAAGACCCAAGCGAGGATTTGATGGAAGAAGCCATTGAAGACCATGAAGAATCAAAAGAAGAAGAACATTGCTCTGCGTGAAATTGTGAATCGCGAATTCAACATGGGAGGTTTTTTTTAAAAAAAGATATATATATATATATATATATATATATTCAGTTTTTAAATTTTTTTTTTTTTTTTTAATTTGCTTTGTTTTTAATTTTCTATTTTTTTTATTTTAGATTTTTTAAATTCAATTCTTAAAATTGTATTTGATCTCCACCATCCAAGTTTAAGATGGATGGTGGGGATCCATTTTTTTTTTAAAGTGTTTTTTTTTTTATTTTATATATATATATACGGTCCCGTTCTATCAGGGCATCATTATATAACTTTATCAGGATATTGAATGTGAATCACTCATTTAAAAAGTGATTTGACAAAGTGCATACATATCAAATCAAAGTATGTAAAACGAGTGGCTCACATTCAATATCTTTATATAATTTTATCAGGGCATCCTCATAGGAAATTTCCGTATATATATATATATATATATATATAACTTAGGAATTAAGGATAGTTTAGTCTTTTTGACGGTCAAAATTAGTCAACAGTTAAGTTTGACCAATTTTAACTAACATGAGAGGGTGTGAGTGTCAATTTTTGATAAAATTGTTTTTAGATGTAAGAGAGCAAACCTCAGGGTGGTTTAGTGCTGTTTACTCTAAAATTTTAATATTTCAACTCAAGAACCTCAAAATAATAATTCATTTCCACATTTGCATCAATACAAAATTTTACCTTTTTATCGAATTGTTCATATGTATCATTTTGTCATAGTTTTTAATGGTTGAATTCTTTCATTTGTAACGAAAAAAATATATATATACATATATATATATATATTTGATTTTTTTCAATTATTTATGTAAATTTAAGATAATATTCATAAGTTTTGGAATTATTAAATTACTTGTTATAATTGTCCTTAATATATTAAAATGTAAATGTATAACAAATAATAGTTAGAAAGTATAAACGTAAAAATATTAATTTTCAGATATTTGTAACATAAAAAAACAAACAACTTATTACTTATTACTTATATTCAGTTTTAAGTGAAAAAGAAAAAAAAAAATACATATTTTTCGGTTTTCAATTTTCAGTCACTTTTTAATCTTTAATAGGAATAAGCATTTCTCCAATGGGACCCCACCCCCATTTGGAGTCAAATTTTACCCCCAAATGGGGTTTGGGGGTTGGGGTGTGGGCAAATTTTGCCACCAAATCCTGAATGGGGTGGGAGTGGGGAAACCTACACCCATCCCCATTTCCTAAATGGGGTGGGCCCCATTTCCCCCCCATATAATTTAATATGCATATACATATATATATATATATATATATATATTAATTTTATTTTCATTAAAAATAAATTTAACTCTAACACAAGGTCTCTAACCACACGGTCACCCACTAACCCACCTTTATTTTTCATTTTTCTTTTCTTCACCTGTAACCCTAGTTCTCTAGCTTCTCAGTCTTTCTTCTTCACCTCTCAAAAACCCAAGTCTCTTCTCCACCTTTGGCCGACTGCTACCATGATACGGACACGTACACGACGAGTCCCTTCTCCTATTCTCCATTTTCATCGTTTACACATTATATATTTTAGATTGTATATTTTGATTATTTATTGTATTGGATATTGAAACAAGGTGAATCAAAAGATTGAGATAACCGAATTCTGATGTCCAAATTCTAAATTCCGGATTTTAGATTGAAAAATAATAGGATTTGAAATGAGGGATGGAGGTGGGGATGGGGGAACCTCCTCTCAAACACCACCATCCCCAGTTCCTCCAAATGGGGTTTGGAGGTGGGATGGAGGACCCTCCCTCGCTCCAATAAGCCCCCACGCCCATCCCTAGTCTTCAGTAACATTTAGCATTGTTTCAGTTTTTAGATATAAAATCAAACGGGGTCTAACTATGCAGACTGCATGTGTAGTGCTTATTTTATGCAAGTTCTCTTGTCAGTTTTGGAAGTAACTATCCAAGTCACATTTTTAAGAGGGTGTATTCAATATAGATTTGGTTGGAATTTCAAAGATTTTTAAAGTCTGAGTGTAATCAATTCAAATTTGTAATCAATTCGGTTTGGTGATTGAAATTAGCAATATTTTTTATCCAACAGTTCACATTAAGGAATGTAATTGAAAAGATATTTGGTATATTTAAATCAAGATTAACAATTTTCAAGTCCACACCTTCAAGGCTTCATTCCCATATAGGATACAAACAGAATTAGCGTTAGTTTGTACAAGGCTACACAATTTTCTTCACAAGGAATGTTGGTTTGATTTATTTTCTATTGAACCGGATAACGAATCTTCATCATCTTCAGCACCACCGGTTAATGAAGAGGAATTTGAACCAATTTTTTAAACACTAGAGCAACAACGAGAGAGTGCTAGCTACCCAATAGAGAGCTAATATAGTTACAAATGAGTGGGAGAAACCAGGTAGAATGACAACAATGACAAGGAAGGAAAATAAGTACTAACATGTGAAATAATTTATTTCCAACTTTTATAGTGAACATCATTTCAAAGTTGTTATATTTTTTAGTTTGAGATTGAATTGTTAAAATGTGGACATTTTATCTTTCGGTATGAATGATTGAAATGTATTGAAATTAATATTGTTTTTATCCAACAATTGACCTTGATAATTAGAATTTAAAAAGCTAATTATTTTTTATAATATCAAAATTTCATTAATCACATTATAATGAACAATCAAATATTCTTTTTTCAAGACAAATCATTAAAAACACATTCAATTCTATATAATTCTATAAAATTCTAACAAATTGCATACAGAAATCTGACAAAATCTATATAGAATATGTGGAATTTGTGGACTCCACCAAGATCCATTATTTAAAACAAATACATCAAACTCCAACGAACTTTAAATTGAATACACCCCCTTAGCTCTATGAGAATAATTATGTAGACCGCAAAGAAATGTTTAATTTATACATATCCAGGCAGAACCACTCTAATTTACCTTAAACCCATAATCATTGGGTTTCAAAATGTCAAAAAGTTTTATCAACTCCAACCTAATTTATCTGGCAGTCGGTAGAAGGTTAAATATTATTTTTAAAATCCAATTAATCTTATTTAATTGTCTAATATTTCTTAATTTTTCCAATCCCATTTCGATATATATATATATATATATAAATGTTCAATGCGTTCTGATATAACTTCATTCGTGTGTTGGATATGGACCATTAAATTTACATGTTTTGACTCAATGTGTATGCACTTATCAAAGCTTTTTTATAATCAATGGTCCACATGCATTGGTACTGATGTAGTTACATTAGTACGTATTGACCAGAACGAGACCGTATATATATATAACATTTCCTATCAGTATCTTTTATTTTAATACAATAAGCACCTTTAATAAAATTACATGCAATTAAATGTTTTTCAATGAGATTTTTGTATGCATCCTAAAAAAAATTAAAATACACATTTGATTAAAATTTTGGAAATTTTTTGGATTTGAGAAATATATTTTCTTATATTTCCCTATTTTAAAATGTTTCATCTTTTAAAAAGTCGAAAAAAATTAGTTCTTGTATTCGAAAATTTTTCAATTTTTGTCCATAAATGTTTTTCATCGTTTTTATCATCCATACAAAAAATCACATTAAAATTCAATATATTTCATTAAATTTTATCAGAGGTACTTAAAGTATCCATTGTAAAAAGTTCTCATTGGAAAATTTATATATATATATATATATATATATAGTGGTTCTCTCATAAGGAAACCTTTATTTTAATTGCAGTAAGGACTTTGATGAAATCACATCCATTTCTATGAATTTTGATCTGAATTTTTTTTGTAGATGATATGTTCAATGAAATTTATCTATTAATAAATTTTGAGAATTTTTCAAACACTACAATTATTTTTCTTGAATTTTCTTATATTTCGTCCATTTTCCGATGCCTTCATATTTAAAAAAATAGAGATAAATAGTTGTAAAACTTGAAAAATTCTTAAATTTTATTGAGAGGTGGATTTCATTAAACTTATCATCCACACAAAAAAACTCAGATCAAAATTCATAGAAATCAACTTGATTTCATTAAGATCCTTATCGAAATTAAAATAAAGGATCTCTTATGAGAGAAATACTCATATATATATATATATATATATACACACACGCATGCATATCTTTATTTATTTATTTTGTTATTATTTGCTTTATTGGATTGTTACATAACACAACCTCCACCGACATGTCTCTAACTCTCTAAGTTAGAATAAAAAATTCAGTGTTGGACGTTTGTCTACAAGTTTAAATTTTCATATTTAATACTAATATAATAATATACCCTCGATTAATTCTATTAATTAAATTCAATACTGCAGTGAGGGACTAATCAAAGATTATTGGTGTATCAAAGGATGATTAGAAGTTCGAACTGCCTTGCATCAACTGATTGTACAATATTCTAAGTCTATTCCAATAGAAAATAAAGTGTAAATGTACTAGATTTGTGCGTTTGATGCACCAGACTATAAGGAATCGAGATTATTTCGATTTCAATCCCTTATTTGTGACCTAACATAATTGGATTCTCCTTCAATCCTGTTGGGCATGCCACAATCTTACCTAGACGGGATTGTAGCAAACCCGCCTGCAACTGGAAGGTGGGTTTGTAAAATATAATAATCTCATTTAAGCGACAGAAATAATATATTCCGTTTTCAAAACACGACAACACGTCACGTTAACTCATCGTGGTATAACCCATAAGTCATGGCCTTTCTCCAAAACGTTCTGTTCAACACGGGATGCAATCATTTTCAGAATGTTATGTCCTTTTTTCAAATGGATGCAACCATTTCCAGAAGTCGTGTCTTTACGATCATTACTAGGTGCCAAAAGATACATATGAAACCTATAAATTCGAATTGAATTCATTCTAAATAAAATATTTTTTAGAGATTATATATATATATATATTAGAGATAATGTTTTGCGTTTACATTTACACAATCGAACGGGAAAATTTATTTACTATACAAGTTTCTAATCTCTAGTACTAGAATTCAGAATAAAGATAGTTGTATGTTGGACACCGTCACCTACGATTGTTGAAGTAGCACCAAGAAGAGGTGAATATTGAATCAATTAATTAAAATTACTGACCGACAATAAAAGTCTTCGGCAATTACTGTTCACCTTAAGATATACCAAGAAGAAAACTCTCTTCCCCCACATCAATTCTAACTAATACATTTATTTTTCAAAAAGAAATATTGAATCAATTAATTAAAAAACTTATTTCATAACTTTGATCATTTGACTATGATTATTATTATTGTTTTTAAATGACAAAAATAGTTTCAATTGCAACCCCCACATAAATTCTAACTAATACATTTCTTTTTCATAAATAAAAAATTGGCAACAAATGTGAAATTCATTTGATTTTATCAATGATGTGATGGGCAAGCATTAGAGTTAGGGGTCCTATTACTCCTATCTATATACCAACTGCAAATGGACTTGGCTGCATGTGGAACTTTAGGATGCATTGGAGTCAATACGTCAATTTTGGAAAATTATTCAGATACAACTTATTAAAATTTTAATTAATGTTTAAGATTGCTTCAAACAATGAATTTTTTTTTTTTTTTAATTACTTCTACCAACCGTAAAAAACAAAAAGAAATTTTTTCAAAAGCTCATCCAAATTGTTGACACGTAGATCATGTGATAATGTGACGAATAATATAACAATTATATATTACATGTTACGTCATTTGAGATGAGTTTTTATAAAACATTTAGTGGTAGTTTGTTTTTTTATCCGACTATTGAACAATATTAAGTTTTATGAAGTTTAAATAGAGATTGAAATCTGAAACTTGAAAGACATGTTTTTTTTTTAATAATTGTTATTACTAATTTTTTTAATTTGTTATTGTTAGTTTAAAAACTTATTATTAAAATTAGTAGATTTATATTAATTATTAATTAAAGATAAGGGCAGTTATATCATTTCACCCTTAAACATTTGTCAAACCATTAATTTTGACAAAATTAACTAACGGCATGGTATTTATGTTTAACTATAGGAAAATTGGCCAGTCAGGGACTTGAATTCTGTCAATGGTAAAAAACTTTAAAAAAAAAAATACTTGGTCTATATAGGTGGATAGATAGATAGATTTTGTCTAAAAAAAAAAAAAAACTACAAGAAAATTGACAGTCTTCATTTCTTTTTGCCAAATGTCAGGGTGTCTTATTGCAATTTGTCCATAAAACAAAATTGGTGTTGGATTTTGGGCTTGTGATTCAGCTCAATATAGTCTGATAAAGCAGAATAAAATCTTATCAAGATGTAAAAAGTCTTTTCTCTGAATTTTTTTGGAAGTAGAGTAAAAGGAGTGTGGTAGTTATCTAGCTTTTTTCTTCCTGACCGTGATTAGGAAGTCTATTTGGTGATCTTTGGCTTATTTTGGATCCAGCAGAAATCGCAAGGCTTTGCGCAACTCTGTCTCTTTCAGATAGGGATGGACTAGTACGGAAATTGGAGGAGAATCTAAAAACGGAGGCAGTTGAAAGAATGGCTTTATGTTTGGTGGGAAAATTACTGTCTAAGAAATTGGTTAATAGGGAAGCTTTTATGAGAGTCATTGGTAGAATTTGGAAAGTAAAAGATGGTGTGGAAATTGAATCAATTTCAGGTAATGTTTTTAAGTTTCATTTCAAGACTAAGGAAGACCAACACAGAGTCATCTCTGGTAGTCCATGGAGCTTTGATGATGCCCTTATAGCTCTCGAGAAACCAATCGGCACTGATGGTGGACATTCAGGGGAAGCAAAGGGAAAGTTCATATGTGTCAGGGTTAAGGTTAAGATTAATATACCACTTAAGCGATGTTTGAGAGTCGAAATTATGGGAGATGGGTTGAAATCCATTATACTCCTGATGTATGAGAGGCTCTCAAATCACTGTTTCAAGTGTGGAATGGTGGATCATACGACCAAGGAATGTCTTAAAGAAGAGCCAATTCCGATCGTTAATGGTGTGGAAAGCCCATTTTATAGGAGTTGGATGAGGGCATCCCCTTAAATCAAATATTATAGGAACCGTGGGAATACAGGAATAGATGTTGGAATGGGAATTTCGAGCAGTAGTGGTCATAAAGGAAGATGGAAACCTTTGATACCTCTCCAAGTTCCAGTTGCTAGAACTGAATCCGATTTGCCATTCAATTCTACGAATGGCTAGTTTAAGTGCATGGGGATGGGAGCTTCCGACGCTCTGTTAATGTCCCTTTATCTTCGCAACAATCGTCTCTTTCAGACATCGAGAAAGGGCATATGGTGGCTGATATGATGAAGGCAATTAATGCAATGAAGTGTCCTGATATCGATGGTCAAAGCGGTGGGATGCTTAAGAAGTTCAACTTGGGGCAAGTGGGAAGTAGTGGAACGGTAGATGTGGATCAAATGTGGAGTAGTGGACTAGGTTAATTGGATCATATGGCACCAAGCCCAGCTTCTACCGATACAAGGAAGGGCCCGTTTAGGCCTTTTGCTGAAAATATGGGTAATTCTATTGGGCCTGGCCTTAGAAAGAAGGTGGACTATAATTCTAAAAATGTTGGTGAGGGTCAAGGATCGGGACCAGGTATTTTTGACCCAGTTTGGTCGGGGCAAGCTATCAAAAACCAAAAGAAATGGATTAGGAAAATTAGGTTACAAAAAATTGGGGGAACTGGTGGAGATTCAAAATTAGAATTAAGGAAGAAGAGTTTGTCGAAAATAGATTTAGGGGAGAAGAGAAGGATATAAGCGGTTGGAGAAGATGATGCCGATCAGAGAGCTGACAAGATCGGAAGGTGGTTGGCAGTGAAGAAGAATGGGCAGCCCCATCGCACAGCAGACTTCAGTTGGTAAGAATAACATCAAGGAATGCTTGGAATTATCGCGGTGAACAAGTGATGCAGACTTTACCAAAGTTGGAGGTGGTATGTAATTCAAACCTTGAGAGTCTTGCCTAGTCCGCCGGACACAATGATAATATTCGCATGGAATGCCTAAGGTCTGAATAGTCATCGGGCGTTCAACATCCTGCAAAATCATAAGCGGGAAATTAATCCAGGTATTATATTCTTGATAGAGACTAGATGTAAGCATTCGAAGTTAGAGTCTTGGCGATCTAAGCTCGGGTTCGAAGGAAAGATTTTTATGGATAGTGCAAGAAATTCTGGTGGCCTATGTTTATTTTGGACTAAAGATGTTAAGGTGGTCTTGTTGAGCTACACTATTGGCCACATTGATGTGGAAATTCGGCAAAGTAGAAGACCAAGTTGGAGATTTACAGGTTTATATGGAAACCCGATTCAAAATCAAAGAATTCACTCATGGACTCTTCTTTGCGATTGGTGGCCTTACATAACCTCCCCTAACTTTGCATGGGGGTTTTCAAGGAAATCCTCTATGACACAGAAAAAATGGGTGGAAACAAGAAAAGTTGGCAGCAGATCTCTGAGTTTCGGGAAGCATTGGAGGATTGCAGGCTGGAGGACTTGGGTTATGTTGGTCCTAGTTATACATGGTGTAACAAAAGAGAAGGGAGTGATATGATATTAGAACGGCTTGATCATGGGGTGTGCTCTTATGAATGGAATCTTATCTACCTTAATGTTGGGATCAAGCACTTGGAGTTTTGGGGGTCCGATCATTGGCCTTTAGTTCTTGATGTCGTAGATGGTTTGAATGTTAAGAAGTATCAGATGAAGAACAGGGCCAAGCGGTTCTATTTTGAGGAATGCTGGGCTAGGGACAGTGAATGCCAAAACATTGTCTCTACACATTGGCAAACCAATACTGATAGAAACAATACTGAGGTAATTTTGAGAAATATTGATTCCTGTGGACAGAGACTAACGGTGTGGAACACTGTGAAGAGAAGAGGTTTGAGGCATGATATTCACAAATACCAGGCTGCTCTCAAAGAGGCCTGGTGTAAGGAGTGACCTGATTCTTGGAAAACTATAAATGGTCTGGAAGCTAATTTGGATGAAGCCTTTCAGTTGAAGAGAGGTACTGGTGTTAGAGGGCTAGAGTAGACTGGCTTAAATCCGGTGATCGCAATACCCGATTTTTCCATTCCAAAGCTTTTGCCAGGAGGTCACGTAATAGAATTAAGGGTCTTTTTGATGATAGGGGCGTTTGAAGGTAGTGAGCAAGAAATGGAAACTATTATTGGTGGCTATTTTTACAAGCTCTTCAGTTCTAGCAAACCTTCTCCTCAAGCCCTGGAGTCGGTTTTGGAGTCAGTCCAGTCGAAACTTCCATTGTCTATATCACAGTTTCTGGATTCAAAGTTCACGAAGGATGATGTCCGTAAAGCAGTGTTCGATATAAGCCCTATGAAAGCACCTGGTAAGGACGGCTTACCTGCTCTTTTCTACCAACAGTTTTGGAACACTATTGGTCCTAGTATGGTGGCGGCATGTTTAGAAATGCAAAATGATGGAGCACCAATTGGGGATATTAACAATACAATCATCACCTAGATTCCAAAAGTCCAAAATTCGGTTAATATGTCAGAATTTTGACCTATTAGCCTTTGTACTGTTCTGTACAAGATTGTGGCTAAAGCAATCACCAACCGATTCAGAAGTGTACTTGATGTTGTGATATCCGAAAATCAAAGTGCGTTTATTCCTGGTAGAAGGATCTCTGATAATACGGTTGTGGGTTTCGAGTGTCTACATAGGCTGAAACGTCGGAAGAGGAAATTTGGTTCGATGGCCATAAAATTGGACATGTCCAAGGCCTATGATAGGGTAAAATGGATTTTCCTGGAAAAAATTATGCTTCGGCTTGGGTTCTCTGATAAATGGGTTAGCATGTTAATGAGGTGTGTATCTTCAGTTTCCTACTCTTTCAACCTCAATGAGAGGTCTGCGGTGATTTTAAACCTTCAAGAGGTCTTCGTTAGGGGGATCCCATTTCACCGTACCTTTTTATAATTTTTGCGGAGAGGCTCTCAAGCCTGATTAACTTGGCAAAGTTGAATGGTTTTAAGTGTAGCAGAGGTGGGCCTACCATATCCCATCTTCTGTTCGTCGATGATAGCTTAATTTTCGCTAAAGCGAATGATGCTAATTGTGTAGAAGTTAGAATGGTTTTGAATGATTATGCAGCTGCTTTTGGATAGCTTGTAAATTTTGAAAAGTCCGCTATATGTGTCGATCCGTCCATGTCTACAGAGGAGGGGATTAGACTCACAGCCATTATGGGAATGAAGCTAGTTGAATGCCACGAAAAGTATCATGGGCTCCCTTGTTTCTCTGGTAGAAGTAAAAAGAAAATTTTCTCCCTCATTATTGATCGAGTTTGGCATAGAATCAAAGGGAGGGAAGAGAAGCTTTTGTTTGTAGGGCATGGTGCAATCTATACCAACCTATGCAATGAGCCTCTTCCGCCTCCTGAAGAGTTTAATTCTTGAAATTCATAGGCTTTGCAATAGGTTTTGGTGGGGAAGCAAAATTAATGAGTGGAAAATTCACTGGGGATCCTGGTATTGCCTTTGCAAGTACAAAAGTGAGGATGGTTTAGGGTTTAGAGAGTAAGAGGCTTTTAACAGGGCTTTGTTGGCCAACCAAGGGTGGAGAATCCTTCAAAATCCTAATTCCTTAGCTTCAAGAGTGCTTAAGGACTGTTATTTCTGAGATTGCGATTTTATGGAGGCTTCTAAGGGTTCCTCCCCTTCCTTTATTTGGAATAGTCTTATTTGGGGTAGAGAAATCCTTGACAAAGGTATGAGATGAAGAGTAGGCGATGGATTCTCTATCTGAGTTTTCAAGGACAAATGGATTCCCAATCCTTCTACTTTTAAAGTGATTTCTCCACAGAAGTTGGACGATAATTTGACTGTTAATCAGCTTATGGCTCATTCTGGTGGGTGGGACAGTAATGTTATAAACCAAAATTTTTGTAAAACTGACAGGACAACGATTCTCAGTATTCCTTTAAGTTCTAATTTGCGTAGTGATTGTCTAATATGGCATTATGATGATAGTGGTGTGTTTAATGTCAAAAGAGGATACCGTTTGGCTTGTAAGTCGATTCAACAGCCATGTGCTTCCAACAGTGCCTCAAGCCCTTGCTCCTCTTGGTGGAAAACTCTCTGGGGGTTAAGATTGCCGCTGAAAATTAAAACATTCATGTGGAAAGCCTGCCTTAACTGGATTCCTACCATGTCCAATATGTTTCTCCATAAAATTTCTGTTGAGGATAGGTGCCCGTCGTGTCAGGTACGGGGTAAGTCGACATTTCATGCGTTATGGGAGTGCAAGAAGCTAAGATATGTTCGAGATGGCTGGCTACCGAACAGAGTTGATGCTAAATGTGTGTTTTTCAGTTTTGTTGATTTCATTCTTCATCTGCTTCCTAGTCTGAATGTCGAGGAATGGTGTTTGTTTTGTACTATTTTGTGGAGGGTTTGGTTTATTCGTAATGTTGGTTTGCATGGTGCGCTAAGGTTGGAAATTTCGGATGTCAAGGAGTGGGTTCAGAGTTTCCTCGCTGAGTTCTATCTTAGCAATGTGGGAGTGGCCAGGGAGGTCTTTCCTCTTCGTAATTGCAATATTAAGTGGTGCCCCCCGTGTCCTAGTGTTTACAAAATCAACTACGATGCTGCTATTGACGCCAAATCGGATCGTGTTGGTGTAGGCATTGGTATCAAGGGTTCTAATGGCTTCGTCATGGCATCCAGTTCTTAAGTGATTGTAGCGGCTTTTAGTACTCAGGTGGCAGAAGCTTTGGCAATCCTTAAAGCCATTCGTTTCTCAATTGATTGTGGCATGTTTCCCCGTGTGCTCTCATCTGATGCGGAAGTGGTGGTTAATTGGATTAAGAAGGGTAGCCATCGTGGCTCTGCTGACGGAGTGATTCTTTCTGATATCTCTAGTATTATTGTTGAGAGAACTGATTTGGATATTAGCTTTGAGCCTCGTCAGACCAATATGGTTGCCCATTCTATTGCTAGGAATGCTCTAAGAAGCTTTATTGATCTTTTCTGGATGGAGGAGGTTCATTTGTTTGTTGCTAGTTTGGTGATGGCTGATATGCCTTTTCCTTTGGTTATTGCCTGTGTAATCTGTTGCTTCCTTAAAAAAAAAATTATAAAAAAAAAAAAAAAAAAGTCTTATCATGATATATCATCAAATAAGAGTTCAAATTCAAATTAAACATACATTTATCATTTAATTGATTTTGTGATATTATCACATTGGATACATATTGTTTTTTCACATATATAAATACAGAGAAAAACAGAGTGTATCTGCTCCTACTATCTTCTCTCTTATAAAAAAAATAGACCTATGTTTTCTGCTTGATTGTTTGAGACGAGGAATCTTTGTGGTTGTTCGAGCAACACCCACATACCATTGTCGAGTTGGAGATCTATCTGTGACTGAAGTATCGTGAGACCATCATAATTTTAAGTTTTCGGCTAAGCTCTTAATTTCCTTTATTAGTAGCAGACCCTTCAGAGCCTTTTTTGGCGGCTTCCATACTTTCGGTTGTATATTGAAAAATGTACATACAGTATATTCATCTATGAAACAACATCATAGTGAATCACGTTTGCTTCATCTTTGTAATGCCAACCGTGTGTAATATTTCAAAAAATAATAATAATAATAAGTAATGCCAAACCTGTGAAATATATATGTTGTTATTCATCAATGGAACATCACATGACCATATATTTTGAGATGCTTCTAGATAATTAAATATGCATGTAACTTGTTTTTCAGGGGCGGCTCAACGGATTTTAATGCCAACGGAGAAAAAAAATAGGCCCCAATAATATATATATATATATGTTGACTTCGATTTTTGGATAGTCAACAATGACATGTAGGCATGTTCATGCTTGGATCGACTAAGAAGCTTGTGACCAAAGTACCTTTCGTTGTGTAAATGTAATAACACCAGATTCAGAGCCAGCTCAATAATATTAGAGGCTCTAGGCGAAAACTTCGAATGAGACCTTATTTTATAGTTTCCATGAAAAAATTACTTAAAATTGATTTTTCTTGCTTTTTGTGATGCAAAAATATTAATTAATATTTTATATTCTAGTTTTTCTACCATATCTTTTTCCATCGATAATAAAGGTGATCCATTTAATCTTTCTTGAGACATTGTTGATCTTAAGTACGATTTTATTAGTTTTAATTTTGAAAAACTTCTTTCAGCTGAAGCAACTGTTACAGGTATTGTCAATAACATTCGATAAGCAATATATGCGTTTAAAAAATAATCTACCTTTTTTATTCTTCTTTTTTCTTAAGTTTTTCATAACCAGACTCAAAGTTTCTACCTGACATATTCTGATAGTCATATAATCCTACAATGAAATCAATAGCATGCAATCAAATAACTGTAATAATGAATAGAAAGAGTAACAATATCAAAATAAAAATAGAACAACAATTAACAAAATTAGAAAATTAGAAATTTATATAACAATAGAATCTGGAAGGTTAGAAATCATCAAAGTGTAAAGTTCTTCTAAGAAAATTTCCTTCAAAGAACTCAAAATATCAAGATTCAATTTTGAAGAAAGTGATTGAAACAACTTGGAATTAAGTCAGGGAGAAAAATAAATAAATAAGATAGATCATAGATGTTTGACAAAATATTATCCTAACGTTCATAAGCGTGTTTTTCAAAAAAGAACGTTTAGAAGTGTGTGTTTTGAGTTTTTTGGGAACCAGAATATAATTATTAGTCTAAATAAGTTATAATTTGTTAAGAGAAAAAAAATTTACGTGTAAAGAAGTTTTTTTTTTTTTTTTTTTTTTTTTTTTTTTTTTTGTGAATTTAAATGACAATAAAACAAAAAACCATTACACAGGAAGGTCAACCAAGACGGACCTCTCCACATACGGAATGAACGTCTCCCACCAAACTCGAATACTTTGACTTGAAATAGCCAATTTAGCAAGATTAAGAGCGACAACATTCGACTTCCTTGAAACAAAAGAAACAGAACCAGAGCCAACATGCCTAAAATGATCTCTAATATCACTAATTATCAAACCAATTTCTGAGGGCACATCAATACCAGAATTAATCAAATTAACCACATATTGGGTATCCAACTCAATAACAAGAAGAACCAGACCAGCCTCTTCAGCAAGCGTAATTCCGCCCAAAATCCCAAGAGCCTCAGCAATATCAGGAGAGTAGTTTACCTGAAGACCTTGAGCACTAGCAACCATAACATCACCCTCATGGTTTCAAATAACCAAACTCAAACCCAGACTCGCTGAAGGAGAGGAAGAATCAAGGGCAGCATCAGAATTAAATTTGAAAGAATTCAAATCTAGAGGAGACCAAACTGTCGGGTGTTGTCTACCTGAAGTACTCGCCTTAGAACCCTGCAAAGCATTGACAGCAAGGAATTCCTTTAAAAAATTCTCATACCAAGGAAGGATTTCCTCCACCAGCCAAGGTCGACCACCATGAACCAACTAATTACCTAGAGATCAGACGCGCCAAAAAAACACACACATTAAAGATAAATTCCCCTTCTTTAACCTCATCACACAATCCCCAAAGAAATCAAAGAAATTGCCCTTCTCTTTCTGAATCCTCCCAAACGTGACACTAAACAAGTGGCGGACAACCTTTAGTTTTGAACAGCTCCACAACACATGGAAAGTTGTCTCATATCCAAAAGAACAAATAGGACACACACCACTAACCGAGACTTTACGCTGAACAAGATTGACATGCGCTGGTATCCAATCGCAATAGGCTCCCTATATAAAAACTTTAATTTTAGGAGGCAAATCCAAATCACAAACTTTATTCTAAAAAAAACCAACTCCCTGGTCATTAGAGGTAGACTCTTCAATATCAAGATTTATACACACCTTATACCCCGAGCTCACTGAGTACTCACCATATTTAGTAAAATGCCAACATTAGGAATCATCTCTAATGGAGATACTGGAAGAAATTGAGAAAATAGCTCTAGTATCCTCCTCAATGAAAATCTCATTAATAAGCGGACCATTCCAAGAACGACACTGTCATTAAATGATAGAAAAGACTGATCTCCTCACGAATTGGTGGACTAAGAACCTTGAATGACACTGGACGCGGAAACCATCTATCCTTGTAAATAGAAACCGAAGCACCGCTCTCCACACGCCATCTAGTCCCAGCTTCCAACAAACCTCGCCCCTAAACCAGACTCTTCCATAAATGTGAACCCTTGTCTGAAATCTCAGCAAGCAGAAAGGAACTGGAGGGAAAATAGCAACCCTGAAGCACCCTTGTGGCCAGTGATCCTGGAAATCTTTCCAATCTCCAACCCTGTTTGGCTAGAAGCGCACAATTGAAGTGACTTAAATTCCTAAAACCTAAACCACCAACCTTCTTACACTTGCACAGTTTCAACCAATTTGCCCAATGCATCTTTCGATTTCCTTCCATACTACCCCACCAAAACCGATTGAACATTTTATGGATATCTAAAATGAAACCTTAAGGAAGACGGAAAAGGGACATCGTATAAGCCGGGATTGATTAAAGAACAGCCTTCACCAAGACCTCCTTACCTCCAACCGATAACAATTTCCCACACCAACCTCTAATTTTCTTCCAAATTCTATCCTTAATACCCTTAAATAGGTCCCGTTTACCCCTACCCGAGAAACCTAGCAACCCTAAATAATTGTTAAATAAAAGATGTTAATATACATTAAAAAAGAATTTATATCCTTATCTTTAGGAGATAATATATGTTCATGGCTAGATATTATGAGGCCTTTTAATTTAAGATTATCTATAAGGAAAAAATAAATTGAGGCCTTAAATTTTGGAGGCCCTAGGCAACCGCATAACTCGCCTAATGCTTGAGCCGACTCTGACCAGATTTTAAATGGAAAACCCTAAGTCAAGGAAAAATCACAGTCGATGTAGCGACATGAAAAAAAGGTGCTCACTATGCTTAGAAAAGGATTACAAGTTATAGAAAGTACCTCTCTAATGCTATCTTGCCTTACTACCCCTTTGGCCTTTGCTGATTACATGTATTTATATGGGAATTAAAGTGTTGCCCTAATCCCTACTATGTAAGCAAAGACTTTGAGAAAAATGGTATTTTGGTGATCCGACGTATATTGGGGAATCTCTTTTCCTCGTATGGATTATTTTCTAGATCTTCAATTTTATTATCTGATTCGTCAATTGTTTGATTAGTGGTGATTGTCTTTTTTGTTATAGGCCCAGATTTTGTGGGAGATGTGAAGAATCCTGGATTTATGGTGATGTCAAGGATAATTTCATGTTCACAACGTAATTGGTGAGTTGGTATCAATTCACCGCCTAGGATTACTTTGGCGATTTGGTTCTAAGTGGGCGACTTGCCTTTTGTCTTCGAACTCGTTACTGCTTCGTTTACCTAGTCAATTTGGCATGGTTTGATGATGTGGAGACCTAGTTCCTTGAATTTTGTTTTTTATACTGACGTGTCAAGCTGACTCAGATTTCCCCAAACAATACCCCTTAAATTCGTGAGGTGGGTTATTGGCAAATTGCTTTACTATCGAGTAGGTAATTCTCCAAAGTAGATTTGCAAAGATCTTTCATTTAATGTTGCATTAATGAATCGCTTGTCACTTTATTTGTCTCAATTATAACGCTTTATTGTTGGCCTTTCAACATTTGAATGACATATCAATGATCTAGCTGAGTACATGTGATTTGACGCTTCGTTTGAATAATTTTAGTAACACTTGCTACGTGATGGGACTCTTCGAGTTGCCTCATAAGTTCTCGTTTTTTGAGACGCTTCTACTAACCAAAAGTCTTTTCATGTTTTCCTTGAAACGACGCCATATTTCACCGTTTCCATTTTTCTTTAAAGCATAGGAGTCAATGAAACTTTAACTTAATTTTTTTTTTTTCGAGTCTGTTCCTATTCTTGCTCTTTTCCTTCACTGAAACTTCTATCTTCTCTTCCAATTTCATGTATTTGCTTTCATAATGTCTATGTCCAAGAAACCATCTAAGTTGGGAGATTAAAGGGAAGTCGCAGATTTTGATGTCATTGAGCATAGCGCGAATCAAATGTGATTCTCCTTGCATAATTAATTGTGAGACAAACGTAGTTGATATGGTCACCTTAGACGAATATCGGAAGCACTATGAAATCCCAGATTCCATCGAGCTTATCTTGCTGAATGGTCAAGCATTTTAGAATCTGCCTCTAAGTGTGGTGGCTATTTACAGGTCAATGCTTGCTTGAGGCGTAACTCTGCCCATTCAATCGTATATTGTTAGATTTTTATACGACTTCAAAATTTCTCCAGCCCAGTTGGCTCATAATAGGTACCAGTAGCTATTGAGTTTGTGGTCATTATGGACCGTGAACAGAGAATCTATGCCGACCTCTCACGAGATTAGGCACATTTTTGTCCTCAAATCTTCTGATAAGGGGACATACTTCCTGACTTATGTTGGGGCCAGTAATCTGATGTCGTAGGGCGTGTACCCCAATAAATGTGAGGTGAGTAACATTGAGATGGGTACCACCCCCAACAACCCCCCCCCCCCCCCTCCCCAAGAATGGGATTACTTTGGCGATTTGGTTCTAAGTGGGCGACTTGCCTTCTATCTTCGAACTCGCCGCTGCTTCGTGTACCTAGGCAATTTGGCATGGTTTGATGATGTGGAGACCTAGTTCCGTGAATTCTGTTTTTTATACTGACGTGTCAAGCTGACTTAGATTTCCCCAAACAGTACCCCTTAAATTCGTGAGGAGGGTTATCGGCAAATTGCTTTACTATCGAGTAGGTAATTCTCCAAAGTAGATTTGCAAAGATCTTTCATTTAATGTTGCATTAATGAGTCGCCTAGCACTTTATTTGTCTCAATTATAACGTTTTATTGTTGGCCTTTCAAACATTTAAATGACATATTGACGGTCTGGCAGAGTACAGGTGATTTGACGCTTCGTTTGAATAATTCTAGTAACACTTGCTACGTGAAGGGACTCGTCGAGTTGCCTCATAAGTTCTCGTTTTTCGAGACGCTTCTACTGACCAAAAGCCTTTTCATGTTTTCCTTGAAACGACACCATATCTCACCGTTTCCATTTTTCTTTAAAGCATAGGAGTCAATGAAACTTTAACTTAATTTATTTCTTTTTCGAGTCTGTTCCCATTCTTGCTCTTTTCCTTCACTGAAACTTCTATCTTCTGTTCCAATTTCCTATATTTGCTTTCATAATGTCTATGTCCAAGAAACCATCTAAGTTGGGAGATTAAGGGGAAGTCACAGATTCTGATGTCGCTAAGCATAGCACAAATCAAATGTGATTCTCCTTGTGCATTTAATTGTGAGACAAACGTAGTCAATATGGTCACCTTAGACGAATATCGCAAGCACTATGAAATCCCAGATTCCATCGAGCTTATGTTGTCGGATGGTCAAGCAATTTGGAATCTTCCTCCAGGTACGATAGCTATTTACAAGGTCGATGCTTTCTTGTGGCGTAACTCTGCCCATTCAATTGTATATTGTTAGATTTTTATGTGACTTCAAAATTTCTCCAGCGCAATTGGCTCATAATAGGTACCAGCAGCTATTGAGTTTGTGGTCGTTATGGACCGTGAACGGAGAATCTATACCGATCTCTCATGAGATTAGGCACATTTTTGTCCTCAAATCTTATGATAAGGGGACTTACTGACTTATGTTGGGGCAAGTAATCTGATGTCGTAAGGCGTGTACCAATAAATGTAAGGTGAGATACGCCCGCCGTCTTGTCGCCGTTGTTATCGTTAGCAAAGCCAAGTCTCAATTTCAAAAGGTGAGTTGTGCAGAAAAAGTCAACAGTTGCTTTTGAGCTCTAGTTCTTTTTGAGCTTTTGAAGTGCCTTTACTAAAATCATGTTCCGCATAACACCAAAAGTTAATTCCGTCCCTCTTCGGCCCCCACCCCCCCCCCCCCCCCTCCAATTTGTTTGTGGGGATTCCCAACTTCGAACGAATTCTAGAAGAATATCAAGTTCTTCGTAAAGAGTGTCTAGGGGAGAGATGTCGTGGAGGATTCATCAACTTTACACCCTAGCAGGGTGATCAGTGTTGGTCCTGACTATTTCGAGGCCCTTGAGCCAAATCTAAAAAATGGGTCTCATACCAACAAAATCATCTCCACTTCATTCCAAAATTAAAATTAAAATTAAAAAAAAAATCCATGATTTTTATGTCTTCGGTTTTTTTTTTTTTTTGGCCTTTAGTGGATGGAGAAGAAATGAAGAATATATATGTAATATGTTAAAGTATGAAGCGTGACAATATTTGCATCCCTCTAAAACCGCATGTACACCTCAAAATTTATATATTTTCAAAATTACAGTATTACCCTTAAAATAAATTATTAATATTTTAATTCAAAAACATAATAATAATAATAAATTACCATAAATATTTTTAAAAAATCAAACTATTTTACTTTTTCCAATTTTTAACTAAAAAAATAAAATTAAATACAAAAACTCAAAATATAAATACCAGTAATTTTCTAAAAAAAATGAAAGAGGCATTGGGAAGTGTGCAACTCTTCCCATATTCAAAATGTGCCATTGTTTAAAATTTCTAGATTTTCTTTTAGCATAGAAACAGTGCTAAAAAACCGGACACCATTTTTTCTCTTCCTAGCTCATCGAGAGTTCATCTTGAAATTACTGGAATAAAACGTGTTTGGTAACCGGTGTATAATAAAAACACTATTAATGACCATAAATCTTAAATAAATAAAAAAATAAAAAAACTAAAACAACAACAACATAAAAAAGATGATGATGAACCAGATGGAAAGAGAAAGAGGACATGAAACCTTGATCCAACGAGGGTTTGAAATTGATCCACATAAAGGATCTAGGAAATATCAATATATATATATATATATATATTAATTATTTATTATATAATCGTTTTATTTATAATACTTTTTAAAAATTTAAAGAAAAGGTATATTCGGTAATACGAAGGGTGTGCTTACAGAATTTCATCTTTTAAAATTTTATAATGGAGTGTACGTACAAAAGAGGTGCAAATACAGTTTTTTAGGGGTATAAATATTGCCACTTAAGTGGTATAAATATCGCCACTTAAGAATGAAACTTTAAAAAATTGGGTTTTGTACTAGAATAAAACAAATTGAACTAGGTTCTAATTTTGTTTTCTGTTTTTTTTTGTTTTTTTTATTGTTCGAGCTTTTTTGGATTTTTTTTTTTAACAACTTAACCCATAACAAAAACTCACGTCATATATTTAGGGTCCCTAGGCATGACAGGCTCAGGGCGAGCGCCCCGCTCCCCCTTGGCCCACCCCAGTGCAGCCCCTGGGGGGGGATATCTCGCAACTTCATGAAGCATCATACTTGGATGAAGAATTCGTAGGATTTGAATGGCGAAGAGATTGCAACGATTGCCAGGATGGTTACATGTCCTTTAAGCAATAGGGGACTTCTACTTTATTCGTTGAGTCCTTCCTTCTCGAGCTGTGCTTCCAAACGATCAACTTTGGTGTGAGTATTTTATATGATTTGGCCTATTATTCTTTTTGCTTCCTTCATCCAACTATTTTGTTTTATTTTTAGTATTGGGGAACTCACCCGTGTTACAAAGAACCAGGAAGACAGGAAAAAGATAGACCTAGGTGGTTCCATCGTGGCTGGCACTCTCTCACAGAAAAGTAAGAAACCTTTTAGATCAACTAGAGGATTGTCATCTTGCCCTACTAAGACTGGTCATGTACCATTAGGATTAGTTGCTTCCCGACAAAGGGAGAAAAAGGAAAATAAGAGGAAACATAGCTCGTCCAACCGTCCACCTTGCGAGTAGGCCGTCAAGCTTCATGGGATAACTATACGAGAGGTTTCCTATGGTCTGGGGACCACCGTTGTTATGTAGCTTCATGACGAGGAGGGGGTGAAATAGAGGGTGATTTGGTGTCCGTTGCATTAGTCGAGCATCGCACCAAGAAAGGGAAAAAAAGAAAGGGGCTCATCCGTAAGCTTGGTTCCTTTATCGAGCCTTCGAATTAATCATTCTGCTAGGCCCCTCCCATCTGGAGATGAAGCCGAGAAAGGGGTGGCAACTAGCAAAGCTGATGTCTCTACTAGAGGTACTGTTTCGTTAGACCCTTCAATAGGTTCGGCCACAGTGGTTTCTATAGGTCTCTCAAAGACTGTACCGAGTACGGCTCTTCCTCTTAATGACCAGAGAGTTGCTGCAGTACGTTGCATTGAACCGTACCGCGATTTTAGCCTGCCAGCTCAGCATTTCTATGGGATATGTGCCCCAATACACCTATAAATATCTCATCTCCTCTCGTGCTCACCACCTCTCCACGACTCTTAAACTCCAAAAACTTTCAAAAATTCACCTTTAAAAACTTTCCTTTCCAAATAATCAAAATCCTTCCATCAAACCTTCACCATACCACCAAATCCATCCTAAATCCTCAACCATCCACCTAGATCCATCATCAAACAACCATCTTGGAGTAAAGGAATTATAGGAGAGAAGCAAGAGAAAAAGATTGCAAGCTAGAGGAAGAGAAAGCACTCTAAAATAGATTACTTCATATCTCTTTCTCTCTTTTTATTGTATTAGCCATGTTCGTTTCATATTTTATCTCTTGGATGTCTTTTGTTTGTATTATGAACTAATCATCTTGAGCTAAGGCCAAGATGAAACCTATTTCATAACTATTAAATAAAGATTTCATATTATGTGATTGTGCTTATGTCTATTGTATGAGAATTTTGTATGCTTAATGTTTTTGAGTGATTGTCCATTACTTGAATGAAATTTGGTTGTTGTGTTATGGACCAAGAGGTGACCCACATAACGTGCTCGACAAAATGCTCAATGCATGTCTAGTAAAATAGAAATACACGAAGCTAGCTTGCATAACCTATTTATGTGTGCCATATGTCATGGACCGTAAAATCCAAAACCCAAAATCTAGCCAAAGAGCCCAACAAGACTACAAACCAGGCCAAACTGCTGGAACATTCTAGAGATCTCCAGTAAAATCTAGCCCTAATCAGCTTCTAGAAATCTCTAGCCAAAGAAAGACTCTAGAACACTTTAGAGCACCCTTGTACATATCTAGATACATGTAGGAATGATCGAGATAGACATAAATACTTGTATAGAGAATTCTAGGTGTTGTAGACACTTGTAGAGAATTCTAAAATCTTGCACATAGTTTTGGATTATTCTAGAGACTTAATCTCCACCATTGGATCAAAATGATCCTAGCCATTCATTGAGGATGTGGCACTCTATAAATAGTCAACCCCTCTCATTTGTAAGGCATCCAAGCCTTCAAGCATTCTAGCATTATAAACCTTTCTCTATAGCAATACAACTTGCCTTTATATCTCACAAGCTTTTCTAAGTCCCTTTTCTCTAGTCTCTCTTGTGTTTGTGAGAATGACAAGCAAGGCTTACTTAGCAACATTGCCCTTGCCCTAAAGTTGTCTAAGTGTCGCACGAGATCCGCTGCAAAATCTAAGCCCGTGACAGTTGGTATTAGAGCCTTGTCAAGCAGCCACAACTAGTTCGCGAAGCAATGGCCTCCGATAGCGAAGTTGCTACTAGAGTGGAAGAGCAAACACGTGGTTGTGGCGAGCAACGCACAAGCTCTTTTAAGTCCCTTTTCTATATTCTCCCTTGTGTTTGTGGGAGTGACAAGTAAGGCTTACTTAACAACATTGCCCTAAAGTTGTCTAAGTGCCACACGGGATCCGCTGCGAAATCTAAGCCTGTGACACATAGCTCTTAATGAATTCATGTGCATTTCTTGTGGGCATTGAGAGATAGGTTATAAGTGTATGTGAAAGTGGTCTTTGGTACTTGAGAGAGAATAGAGACTATTGGTGGGTTAACACCGGTATACAATATTCGCTTGCATGGTCTAATTTATAGGATAGTCTAAACTACAAATATGATTGGATAGGTGGAGTCAAAGCCTTAGCTATCCCATTTATAATACTACAATCATATTCTCTTGTATGACTCACTTTAGATAAATTGCTTAGTAATTTGTTTAGTTTAATTTTGATTTTATTAGTTATAGTAATTTCATCATCATATTTCGTTGTCCAAATAGTATTTGATTTAATCAATTTCAGTACTCATCACTCAATCCTCATGGGAATGAATCTTAATTGCATTATGCTACATAGATTGGCCTCATACGATTGCGAGTTGCTATTTTCATGTGGCCAATCCCAGTCTGTGAGTGAGGGATTGACGCTTCCTTGCCAATTGTTGTTGATTGATACCCTCATCACAACTCATCTCGGCTAGTCTTCCTCACGAATCCTCCGAAGTTTAGTGTTTACAAGACTACCCCCTTCTTCTAACGCCAATTGTTGACGTTAATTTTTGGATTGTTTAGTCAACGACACATAGTGAAGTTGATGCTTGGATCGACTAAGAAGCTTATGATCAAAGTACCTTCTCGCTACGTGAATGCAATATGTAGAGAAAAGCATTTTGTTAGGTTAGCTTGTTTTATTAGAATTGATTTAGGATTAGTTTGATTTAGATAATTTTGTTAATGATTTGTTTATTACTAGATTAAAAAAGGTATTCACTTATTGAGTATTCAAAATTCAAATTATGACTATTATTTAGTTTAATCCCGTCTTATATAAATCAATGACAGCACATGACTGGTGCAACGAGAGGTCACTGACTAGTCGTGCGTAGATCGTCTGTGTCGGACGTGGGGTGGTGCTCGGACTGCAAATGGAAGAGATCGGTGTGCTACAGTATGCTTTAAAAAAAAATCTAATTCGAATGGCATGTTTTGTAAGTTCAAGAAACATGTTATTTGTTGTTTTTTGTGCTAATATTATTTTACTATTTTGAGTAAAATGATAAGATTTATTTTTCCAGTATCTAAGCATGATATTTGTATTTTCTTAATTCAATTTTAATTCTGCAAATTAGAATATTTGTGATTTATTTTGATATTTTATGTGTTAGAAGAGGTAACATGTTTTAGAAAGGTATGATAACATGCTAAAAATTATTTATATGCTTGAATTCTTCGAAACATAATAGGATTCTTTGATTAAGTGGAAATATAGTTGAGTTTTTTTATAAAAAAAAAAACTCTTACACAATTTTGCATAAAAATAATAAAAACCTAAGTTAAGATTAATAACTGGCATTTGAATAAGAGATTATTCTGAGCATATTGATTTTTCGTTTTTATATCTCATGTGAATTATTAAAATTGATTTAAAGGTCTTTTTTTTTTTTTTTCTTATGTCAAAATGTTAATAATATTTGTGTACCAACACCTATAGTAGATGATTTGAACAAAGGATAACGGTGCACAACATCGGCTCAATCCAAAGGTTTATTCTCAATTGCAGTGGTACCTCTGCTACGAGATTGCACTCTTATAAGACGCATTCAAACACACTCCTATTATTGTTTGTTTTTTTAATCTTCATGGTTAGCTTAAAAAAAGCATTATTAGATTTAAGGGTAAAAAGACATAACTAACCTTATCTTAATCCCAAAAAAAAAAAAAAGGCATTATTAAATAATTAAAAATAAAATCATGCTGTTAGCTAACTCTGTCAAAATTAACGGTTTGACTGATGTTTAAGGATGAAAAGACATAATTAACCTTATCTTTAATAATTAATATAAATCTAATGATTTTTAATAATGCTTTTTTTTTTCGATTAAGATAAGGTTAGTTATGTCTTTTCACCCTTAAACATCAATCAAACCATTAATTTTGACAGAGTCAACTAACGGCGTGATTTTATTTTTAATTATAGAAAAATTGTCAGAGTGTATTCTTGCAATTTGCTTAAAATATATATATATATAGATGTTGGATTTTGGCTTGTGGAGTTGTGGGTTAGCCCGATCAAATTGATTTGAATTTGTCGTCTTTATCAGAATATATCATATAATATAACAGTTACAAAATCAAATTAAATATAAATTTATCCCTTTAATTTATTTCGTGATATTTTCACATTTTTTTTTCATGGATATAAATACAGAGAAAAATAGAGTTCTATGTACCTGCTCCTACTCTCTTCTCTCTCATAAAAACATAGAAGGAGATTTTCTGTTTGGGTATTTGAGACATAGAATCTTTGTAGTTGCTCGAGTAACATCTATATGTGCCACATACCATCACCGTAACCGGATTATCGTGAGACCATCACAATTTTAAGTCTTCCGTTAAGGTGCGCTACTCTAATTTCATTCTATAACACTGTTTGGCATGTAAGATTGGTTTGGGATAGGAGGGATAGGACAATTTTAGTCCTTATCATGCGTTTGGTGATGCTTTAAAACATGAGATTAGTAATCCCAAAAGTAAATTAATCTCATCATGGGACAAAATAAACCCACCTACCCTCTTGTCCTTAGTTATCCCAATACTATTTTTACACATGAACTCCACTTATTTAATTCATCTCTCTTTTATATCACCAATCCTACCTGGGCCCCATTTATATGTAATTCAATTTATATATAATAAATTTTAATTTATAAATTTTATTATCATACAAATTATATCATTAAAAAGGTTTAGATCTTTAAAATGAGACTAATATTGAATAATTATTAATAATATTTTTATTTAATAATTTTTCATAAATCAAAATTTACTTTTTTTTTTTTAAGTATTATATAAATTCAGAGTTTTACAAAATGCACCAGTTTCATACATATGAAACTAGTATTGTTTTACAAATGCACTAGTTTCATATAAATAATTAAATTTACTTATTCTTACCATACTTTATATTACTAGCATATTAATAATTATAAGTTAGTAATAAAATAAAGATGAAACATAGTCATATTAAAACTTCCAAATGAAAAATACAATAACATAGACATATTAAAATAATTTTAGCAAAAAGAAAAAAAAATAACAAAAAACTTAAATAATAGCAACATAACATATTAATATTTTAGAACCTAATACTGTATTACAAATGTACTAGTTTCATATACATGAACTTTACAAATGCATTTCATACATGTGAAATTAATATTGTTTTACAAATGCATTAATTTACACGTGAAACTAGTATGGTTTTATAAATGCATTAGTTTCATATACGTGAAACTAGTATGGTTTTACCAATACACTAGTTTCATACATTTGAAACTAGTATAAACAAGTTTATATTTTGGTTTCCCTAAAAGAAAATTGACTCATATATCATTGTTGTCTGAGTTAAATATATATATATATACATATAGTATGGTGAATATAATTGTAATTCATTTTCTTCATAATATAATATTTTTCACATAGTTGAAAATTGTTATACCGTGAAAAGTAGATTGAAAATTAAAAATGTTATTAAAATAATATTTGTTAAAATTTAGTTGAAGAATAAAATTATATCAAAATAATTTATTGAAGAAAGTAAAAATTAATAATGAAAATATAAGTTATTCATCTTATTATTTTTAATTCAATCTCAAATCGTTCCAAACATAAGATTGTATTATTTTAATCAAATCTCATATTATATTAAACAATAAACAGTGTTATATTTAATCTAATATTATTAAATATAATTTAAAAATAGCACATTTACTCGGTAAATTATGTAAATATAGCTTAATTAGTATCCTAAGACTTTCATTTGCCACCTAACGTTGACTTGTAGGACAATCCTTAGCAATTTTGTCAAAAGATTTTGGTTGGATGCTTGAACATTTTGTGTGTATTTATATAATATAGTGTAGTGACATAATCAATATAATATAAAAATAATATCTCAACCAGGGAAGGTAGAGATCCCAAAAAACTGATTGCACAATTTGTGTGACAACAATCTATTAACAATAACATCTCTAACAAAAATTGATTAATTAATAAAAAAAAAAGAATGTATTATTTTATGGCGCACACGTATCTAAATTCTATTGAAAAGACACAAGACTAGAAGAGTGATATTAAAATACAAAGCTCTCCTATTGCATCATGCATCCCACCCAACAGTATTAATGCAGACAAGGATTGTTCAAATGTCTCATTCTAACAATTAACAAACCATTTCTTTTTAATTTTCACTCGTCTAATTCTAATTCAACACCTGTCGACAGTTTATCCCAGCTTTGATACATTCATTCTTCACTAATTACAGTATAATCAGCTGACATATATGTAATTAATTTCAATATTATTTCTCGGGTGAATTACCCTTTAGTTCCTATATATGTTTTACCAAAATGTCACTTATTTACTCGACTCGACATATGGGTATTAGATTTTCTTATCCTCAACTTTTTTTTAAATATATTAAAATGGTCCATCGTTGGTCCAAATTAATGGAAAAAGGAGTATTTAAGACTTTATATACAATAACTATACACATGTGACGCGTGTACAAATAAAAAAAAAAATCTACTTTCATATTTAAAAATTTTAAAAATAAAATAAATCTAAATTTAAAAATTTTTAAAAAAATTGAATCTCCACGATCTATCTCAAAATGGATGGTGAAGATTTATTAATATATTTAAAAAACGGAAATAGAAAAATGAAAAAATTGGTGGAGATCCATCAATCTCCACCAAGGAGAGGCTCCAGTCTCCCCTGCCTCCCTTGAGTCCCTCGCCACCAACAAATCAACACAAAACCAATCGATAGAGTTACGATTTCGTGTCATTTCATTGGCGGTGAGGAGAGGCTCGAGCCTCCCCTAGTGGAGATCGATGGATCTCAACCCATTCTTTTTTCTTTTTCCTTTTTAAAAAAATATATATATGTTAATAAATCTTCACAGTCCATCTTTGAGATGGACGGTGGTGATCCAATTTTTAAAAATATATAAAAATTTATTAAAAAAAAATTGATTACCATCCATCTCTTTTTTTTTATGTTTTTTTTTTTTTTAATAAATCTCCATCATCAATCAAAATGGATGGACCGTGAAGATCCAATTTTCTTTTTCATATTTTAAGGTTTTTGTTTTAGAAAAATTTAAGGGTTAAAAATAAAATTTAAATAAAATTAAAAAAAAATAAAATAAAAATAAAATAAAATAAACCTAAATATTGTCTAATTTATTTTTGGGGTTTTTTTATTATAAGAGTAAATTTGTAATAGCAAAGAGTTTTTTTTTTTTAATTTAATTATATTAAACTGAGGGTAAACTAGTATTTTGATGGCATCCTTTATGTTTGACTATTACTTTTATTTATTTTTTTTTTTTTTCAAATGGACCATTTTGATATATTTTCAAAAAATTGAGGATATAGCCTTCTGTCATATAAAAAAAGTGACGTTTCTTCAAAATATAGGGACTAAAGTGTACTTCCCCTTCTTTTTATTATATATGCTATTATACATTTGGATGTCTTAATGTCAACACCATTTTAAGAATCATTTATTCTTCTTTTTTTTTTTCTTTTTTTCTTTTTTTTACAAGGAAGAATCATTTATTCTAAATGCACAAATCTTATTCGGTTAACATGTCAACTTATAATTCTCGAAATTTTAATTTCTCATTTGAAAATTAATAATAATAATAATAATAATAATAATAAATACTTACCAATAAACCTTGTCTCCCTTTCTTTAACCCATTTCAAAGTACGAATTAGTTCAATTGATAATTTTTTTTTTTTTAATATACTCCGTTAAAAGATCTCAAGTTTAAAATCCGCTCAGACTAGTAATTTAATATATATAGTTTTATAGTCATCAAAATTTATAAATCAACATGCATGCTAGTATTCATTATTCATTTTATTTAATAGAAATCTCCAATTTTATCATCGACTTGAGTTGATTAATTCATATATAATTTTCAAAGGTGGCAAATTCATTTCATTCTCTCATGAATATATATATATATTGCAAGAAATTTAAAATCAATCATTGAAGAAGAAGATACATGTTTCTGTATCTCACAACAGTCCACTACAAGGTCTCTTTCATTCGTATCACCAAAATCCTCTCAGAAATAACAAAATATCATACGTACGTGGGGAGCACAACAATAAATAGTTTGTCAATGAAAATGCACTCCATTTGTCATACAAAATAGTTTCCAATTTTTGCTTATTATAATAAGCTAGCCGTCCAATTCTAAAACTTCAAAGAGAGAGTGTTAGGCTGTTAGCTACTTCATATATGTCAAAGCAGGGTTGTTGTTTAAAAGCATGCATGTGCATTCGTGTTTTTTGATCAAACAAATTAAAAGTGTTTTTTTGTTATGGCATTTTAATTAGAAGAAGCACTTATTTGCATGAGAAAATGATGTACGATTCAATACTTGCTAGAAGTTTTAGTACGCATGAACAAAAGAAGTTGAGATATGGAGCTTTACTTTCTTCCTTGCTTATTGCATTCAGCTTCTGCTTTGTTTTCAAGCCTTTTTTGGCTGATCTTCCTGCTTGTAAGTCCACCTTTTTCATTCTTACTACTTTTTTGTTTTATTCATCTTATTATAAAGTAACTTTTTCGGTATTCAAATCGTTTTCGCTTCCTCGTCAACTGACTTGTTTGTTCCTCATTGAAAACAATATTTCTTAAA
The DNA here is from genome assembly GCA_035582765.1 of Acer negundo. NCBI lineage: Eukaryota > Viridiplantae > Streptophyta > Magnoliopsida > Sapindales > Sapindaceae > Acer > Acer negundo. The sequence continues at coordinate 11,899,061 of CM069238.1, read as the reverse complement.
TTTTGTTGCAGTGAAATTGAGGTTATCAATGGGTGTTGGTCTGAGGATGCTGATGAATGAGAAAAGCAGTTCCCAGAAAATATACAAGGAAGCTACCATTAATAGCAAGTCTCATCATGATCATGATCATACAAGTCTTAAGAATACAAGCAACACTTTACAAGTGGTTGATGATATCAACATCTCTCACAAAATTGTTGACAACTCGAGCACCTTCCACCAACTAATAGTCAAAAATACCACCAACTCTCACCGGCTAGTAATTAAGGGTAAGTTTTGATGATCATTGTACTTAATAGAGATTGATTTTTAGATAATTACAACTAGGTTTTAGTCACTTCATTAACGAGTTCTTGGCGGTTCGAATAAAATCGTGACACGTACAAGGTGCAATATGATAATTTGGATAAAATTAATTTTATACATTTGATCTTTAAGGGTGTTTTTGTGTCTCAGTTGTAAGAGCGTTCATTCAGCCTGATAATATTTAAAGTTCGAATAGTTTTTAGATCTACTTTCTCGTGTTTAAATTAAGATAAACAATATATTTTTTAGGATGAAAAGAAGTATCTTTAGTGTTTTTTAAAAGCATTTAATTTATATATATATATATATATATTTATATATATTTATATTTTGAAGTATAAGCATTTAATATCTTTTAAAACTGCTTTTAGTAGTAAAATTTACAAGTTTTTTTTTTTGATATTACAATAAGTTGGGGTTTTTAGGCGAGGGAGAGAGACTTGAACCCACAACCTCGTGGTCAAGTATAAGGAACATACCACCAGACCAGCCTCATCTCGGCTAAACCACCTTTAATGTATCATTATATTGACCTGAGTTATCATATTATATATCATGCTAATGTTGGTGTTCATGAATCCAGAATTTGTAGCCAAGAAAGTGAAACAAATCTGCAACATAATGAAAAGAACAGACTTTTGTGAAATCGACAATGAAGATATAAGAATCGATGGAAGTTCAGCTACTGTGTTTATTGCTTCTTCATCTCCACAAGACATCTCTGCAGAAAATCAGTCATGGACTATAAGACCTTACGCTCGAAAAGGGGATCAAGCAGCCATGAATCGAGTTAGAGAGTGGTCTGTAAAATCTGTAAATGATCCCAAAAAGCTCCCACAATGCACTCAAAATCACAGCATTCCAGTCGTTCTTTTCTCCAATGGAGGATATGCTGGAAACCATTTTCACGACTTCACAGACATCGTTATTCCCCTTTTTTTAACCTCCAGACAATTTAATGGTGAAGTACAGTTTCTCATCACCAACAAGCAGTCTTGGTGGATTAACAAGTTTCAAAAAATAGTGAAAAACTTGTCAAAATATGATCCTATCGATATCGATAAAGAAAAGGGTGTCCATTGCTTCACCAGCGGGATCATAGGCCTTAAACGACATGACAAAGAGCTGAACATCGATCCTTCATTGTCTTCTTATTCTATGAAGGATTTCAGGCAGTTCTTGAGAAGCTCATACTCATTAAAGAAAGACACTGCAATCAAGATCAGAGACGGCGAAAAGAAAAGGCATCCTCGACTCCTGATAATAACACGAAAGAGATCAAGAACATTCACAAACACAGCCAAGATAGTCCAAATGGCTAGAAAGATGGGGTTCAAAGTAGTGGTGGCAGAGGCAGACATGAATGTGTCAAAATTTGCAGAAATTGTGAATTCTTGTGATGTTTTGATGGGAGTTCATGGAGCTGGGCTGACAAACATAGTATTCATGCCTGAAAATGCAGTTTTCATCCAAGTAGTGCCTTTTGGAGGAGTGGATTGGTTGGCAAAAACAGACTTTGAAGAGCCTTCAAAGGACATGAACTTGAGATACTTGGAATATAAGATTAAAATGGACGAAAGCAGTCTGATTCAACAATACCCACTTGATCATCAAGTTTTAAGAGATCCTACTTCAATTGGAAAACAGGGTTGGTATGCATTTAGGTCTGTGTACATGGACAAACAAAATGTAGAGCTCCATTTGAATACCTTTAGACCTACTTTTTTAAAAGCCCTTGAGCTTTTGCATCAGTAAATGTATATAATTTTATAAACAAAAATTTCTCCAGGAAACCCAAATCTTCACAAATCTGTACTACAATGTGATGGAGAAATTAGAAAAGGAGACATCAAACAAATTGTCCACGGATGCAAGAACATAAGAATATACATAGAATTAAATTGGTAACGAAACCAGTATCTCACGATAAACCATTCAAAAACAATTGTTGTCCAAAGTAAGGATATGTGTGAACCTAGTATGTATTGTACATAAACTAAATAGACGAGCTTAGAGTGTATGATATTTCACTACACGGGGTACAAAATTTTCTAGCTATCTTTTGCTATTTCTTTCCTATTGCAAGAATAAAATTTTAATGGTGCCTACCCTACTGATTTCAATAAAATACAAATGTCAAGAGTGGCTACCTTATACAGCCATGAGTGCCTGCAAGTCAATAAAGAATTCTGTGACCAGACAGGCAGCGCCTTCGTGTTGAACCCAAAGACTCCTAATTTTACACCTCTTTCCTAAAACAGGATTCAGAAAGTCCAGCAACTGGTCATTGATTCTTTAAACTGCACTTCTGGTTCCGGCTGTAATTCTGAAGCCAGAAGAACATGAAGCCCACAAATAAATATGGACTTGAGACTTCAACAGGGACTTTATTCTTCCTTGGTGCAGGAAGGATATAGAGATTATTGTCATGGGTCTTTTATGTCAGCTTAACTCCAGTTAGCAACGGAAATTCAACTTCTGTTTTTCTTTTTGCTCTTCTTTAAAAGTGTTGACACATGGTCAAGATGTCTGGCAGATGAATTGCTCTCACCCTTCAACCACAGCAGAGCTTCGGCAGCTGCATCCTTTTCGGCAAGTTTTTTGTTGCTGCAAGGATTCCCCACAAAGTCCAATCCATTAAATATCACAGTGGAACGAAACTGGTTATTTCTGAGTGGCTTTGTCTTATACTCCGGATTTCCATGCCCTGCTCTGGCAAGCAATGTTTGCAGCTCAGTCTTGGCATTATCAGCACCACCACCACCACCTCTTGGAAGCATTTCTTTTTTTGCTGCCTTCTTTGAGGGTGCAGGCAACTGACGACCAAAGACAAATCTACCCTCACATCGGTCCTCTGACACCAGTAATCTGACAGCTGATAGTAGTTCATTATGGACTTGTATATCCAACTTGGGATTCAGAAGCTGCCACAAACATATAGCATCAAGAAAGTAAAAAATCAACATTACTCACTGATTTATAAATGATTTGAATGAGAATTTTTTTGGATAAAGATATTTAACAACATGAAATAAAACTATCGAAATACAAAGCCTGAAATTCAGTCATTACTACCTTTTTCTGTATAAGTTCATCCATCTCTTGCTTTAAGCTCAGATAAGCGTTGGCCACTGCAGGTTTCATGAAAAATTCCAAGTACCCTCCCAACATTTTTAGGTGTCCATCCTATAAAAAAAAAACCAGTAATAGTTTCAGCACAAGTCATGTTTACGATTAGACTAAATTATAACAAAAAATCTGTCTCCAGTTGAGAACATACAGTCCCATGCAAAAGAACCATAAGAGAAATATGGAACTTACTAGTCCACCTCTGGAAATGTTCCCTCCAAACAAGAGAAGCACGGAATCAGATACAGCAGTTGAATCCCGAAGGAACACTGAATTCACTTTAACCTTTTCATTGAAAACTAACCATGGGTATGGAATTTTGGGTACTCCACCATTCACAGAACTCTGTTTAATGCAGGACATAATAAGAAAAGGAGAGTAGTGGAAAATCAAAATTTAGAAAAAGAGAGAAAAAAAAGGTGAGACAAACCAATTCCTATATGAAACAACAGAAAAGCTGAAAACTAATATACTTACTGAGTTTAGGAGCACCTGACCATCCTCCATTGTTTTCAATGTTATGGACTTTTCTTTGTTCTGCAAATTACAATTGTATCAATGCATAATATCTATGGTGTCCAGAGAAAAAGACAAGTCATCTGCAACCCTATCAGACAAATAAACTTTAAGGAAGACATTGGCCAACCAATCAATTCCTTCAACTATAAAATGCATATCATTCAGTTCAATTTCATAATTTTCATTCAATCACTCTTTTGGATTGAAATTCTAGTTAACTGACGAATAAAATTGCACAAACACTATAAAAAAAATTATACAAGTAGAGGCAGCAAAAAAGAATTAAAACAAATGCAGCATGACTCACCACAATAGAGCATATTCCAGGGAACAAGCCCGCACAGATGACTGCTCGGACAAGATGCTCATCACGGCTCCATTTGTTACAGTTTTCTGCACTGCTGTCAACTAGACCAGTATCCTTGAGCAAAAAAAAGAACTGCCTCCGTAGAGAATCAATAGCTTTCAGAGTTTGTGCAGAAAGAAAATTTTTCCAACAGTACTCATAACCGGCCTGGTGTCTTTCAGCATCTTTCCAACCATCATAAGCTCGTACAAGTGCAAGATGGTCACTGTAACTACGTGCTGAGAATTGAGCTTTTGCTGACTCAGCAAGCTGCAAAACGTGAACATGATGTAGTTCTCACACCTTTGTATACAAGAGTCTCCACCAACCAGCATACATACACACAAAAACATAAAGAAAGAAAGAAAGATGCACAAGCTGGAAGTTTGAGAATAACAAAAAAAAATCATTCTTATTGGCATGTGCATCAAAGGAAAATGACGACCTTTGCATTATCTATATTACCTCACTTAACCCTAATTTTCAAAGAAGCACATTCTGCATCTCATGCCTGCTTATGCAAAAATCTCTAGATTCTATATAAGCCCTTCATGGTTTTCTTTTTTTCTTTGATATGAGACAAGAATGAATTTATTAAGAATCACAAGAGAAGATACTTTTAACCCTCAAAGATACTTCTATTCTTTCCAACAATAATGCCTAAATATTAGTCATATATAATAACTTTCAAGTTTTCATGGTAGAACCTTGAATACAAACCCAATCTAGCTTCCTCAACAAAATATGCATCATTATCATACAACATACAAAAAGATATGTATAACACTTACAAATGCTAACAAATATTGCAAGAAAAATTATCAAAGCAATTCATATGTTATATACCAATAAAGGTGTTAAATAGTATCAATTTAAAGGTGTTAAAGAGGGTTAGCACTAAAAAAGAGTTGCAAGAGGTTCCAATCTCCAATTAAAAAGTTTTTACAAATACTTATTTGCAAGGCCCACATTCCGTTTTCCACGAAACTCAGGATTAAAGTGATAGTCATGGGTATTTATCTGATTCTAACTTGTTGACACATTCTGATGACATGCAAGCAATTAAAGGTGATGAAAAAAATAATAAGACATTGAAAAATTAGTAGCTGCTACAAACATGTTTGCAAACTTACATCCTTCTTGTCAAATGGCATCATGAATGGATCTCTGGCACTGAGACCAGCAACAACAGTCATTACCGGATCTAGACAGTTGAAAATAGACCCTAATATGAGCATTTTTCCAAGTTTAGGCTCGACTGGAAGCATTGACAAATTGCGTCCTGCAAAGCCACCAGCCAAAAGTTAAGTTTTCTTCTTTGTAAAACAAACCAATATCGCTACCTAAAGACAGCCTTAAAACATATAAACAATTCTGTACCTAGCACTGTCAGATTTTCATTCTCATCTAAAGCCCCAATGATCTGTAAATATTCAACAGCATTTTTAACCTGCAAAACAAACACGGGTCAAGCAACTGATATTAAGAATTGCAAACAGATAATACTATTGATGGAAGTATATAAATGCCTGAGAAGAAAAGTATATTGAAAGTACCGATAACGGTTCAGGTGGCTGCAAGGCACTAGAGAGGAACTCAGATATACTTCCAAGTTGTAAACTTTTGATTTGCAAACATAAAGACTGCAATGGAGTCCTTAAAAGTTCTGGCAACTGATAATCAGAAAAAGCATCATATACACATCTGGGATAGAGATGATAACATTCCCCAGGCTGAACACGACCAGCTCTTCCTCTTCTCTAAAGGGGAAAAAAAAAAAACAGTACATTATGAATCCAGTCTCAAAACAAAAGAAAAAAATAATGATATGCAAATTATAGAGCCTTGCATTATGAATATGGGTGCTTTAAGGCCAAGTGATACAGGAACCAAATAATTTGCTACCCATTTTAAATTAGTCACAAGGTGGGAATAATTCAGTCTCATGATGCAATGAGCTTGGATGTTCAATATGCATGAGATAAATAAAAAATGTACAGGCCACAAGCCACCCACTTTAAATATAGCCAAACAAGCCCTCCACTCAATTAACTTAGGAGTTGGGATCCACTATAAGAGGTAAAATTTTCAAATCATCATCAGAATAGTCTTACTTGTCTTGCAGAAGCCTTTGAGATCCATGATGGGAGCAAACAAGGAGTGTTATTTAGTGCATCATAAGATGTCTCTTTTGCCTTTCCACAATCAACCACAAAAACTGCATCATTGATGGTGATACTAGTCTCAGCCATGTTGGTAGCTAGAACTATTTTCCTCACTCCGCATTCAGGTCTATCAAAGATTAGCCTCTGCATACAAAACAAATGAAAAAAAAAAAAAAAAAAAAGCAATTGAGAAGATATTGGGAAGATATCACACATTGAATTAACAGCATTATTATTGTTATTATTATTACCGTTATTATTTGATAAGAAATCAACAGCAATATTTTCAATCCACTCAAGAGTAAGATTTGTAAGTAAATTGTAAAACATGGCATAATACTAATACAAAGATACTCAATAAAAAAAACTTTTCAAGCCAAATTAGCTGGTTCCATGCAAAAATATGAAAATAAAAATCATAAAAAACTTAAGCAGTGCTAATGCTTTGTTGGCATAAATCATAATGCTTAGTTTGGAACAAAGAATACAAAGAGAACAAGTTTTTTTGTTCTTCCTCAGAGACCAAATGCACTGTTCACTGCAAAGAAATACTACTAAATTATTGTAGGTTCCTAACAATTGGCAGACACCTCTTTCAAAACAGGGAAAAATTAATCATCATAAATCAGGCAAAGAGAGAGAGAGAGAGAGAGAGAGAGAGAGAGAGAGAGGTACATTTCCCAAAATTATAATGAGTAACAATGTTTTGAGTTTCTCCAGTATGCCAGGAAAATGAGCAGCATCAAACTTAAAATAAATCTAAAACTAATTTTGTCAAGTCAGATAGTTAAGTGTGAAGCATGCATAGAGTCAGGTTTAAAATGTCTTTAAAGTGACATGGAAAATTAATGCGAATTGAATCTGATTATCTGAAAAAAAAAAAAAACAAAAAAACAAAAAAACAAAAAAAAAAACTGAAATAATTTCAAAATGACATGTAAAAACTTTGTTTTCTTTGTATGCCTAAATCCCCTGATACCAATACACCATTACAGGAAAATCTGATATAATGTTAAACGAGAGAATTCCAAAACCAGAATATTAAATAATCATATTAAATAGACTAACAAGAAAAGGAAACGTTTTAAGTCCCATTACTGTAAAAGTACTCTGCAAACAGATTTACAATTATCCATACAGTTAAGACACATTATATGCACATAGGACCTTCAAGCATCAGCTATATATAACTTAAGCCTCAAGGTTTAAACCTAAGGTCTTTCGCTAGAGCCTTGCCTCATAAACCTCAAAAACCTTCCAAAACCATGAAAATAGTGAATCAACTTGCATGAAAATAATTTATATTTTAATAAAGGAAACAGAAATTTTATTGCTAGAAACCTACAGCAGAAACAAAAATACAATATATTAAAATGTCTTGACTTTTTCCTGGATTTTTAATAAGATAGCCCATGGTTATAACTATAGCCAACAAAGTAAATAGCAATGGCACCTGTTCAGAGCTGGCCATAGAACCATGGCATGCAAGCAACAATACTTTGCTAGGATCACCCAACAGAGGATGAGCCTGTAGCTGATCCTTCAAAGAGTTAATGTCATCCCAACCAGTCATAAAAACCAAAACAGCACCAGATCTCTCTTTATTTACAATGTGGCAAAGCACATGCTCAATGAGGTTAAATCCAATTGCGTCAGGATTCCAACAGGATAAAGACTCTTGAGTCCGGAAACTATACTCCCTAAAGTCCGCAGCTTCAAGTGCATCCTGTTCACAAGTTTTTAGGTGAATGATTTATTAAGTAAAAATAAAAGGTATGAATGAAGAACTCGACTGACTCCATAGTTGCTCCATGGCTAACCTCACGATTTTCATACCTCAACAGCAGAAGCAATCTGGCTCTTCCTCTTTCTCAGAGTTTGAGCTTGTTTTTGCATTTTCCACTTTTGTTCTTGACCATAATCATCAATTTGATTATATGAGTTCAACCGATATCCAGTCATTTCCAGAATATGCTCCAGAAAATGTGCTCGAACTGGGTATGTGAATCCCTGAAATTAGAATAAACAGCAACCCGGATGCCATCCCCAATCGCCAAGTCAAAAGGATAAAGGATAAAAAATAATAAAAAGGTTAGTTCAATGTACTATACAATCAATCAAGCCCTTTTTTAATAAGTAATTCCCAAAAGGAGACAAAATCAAAATAAACTTAAGTCTTAAGGTACACAAAAAGAAAGGCTGAGGAGGGATTTCAACATGTTCATCTTATGCAACCAGACCTCTAACCCATGAAACTTACAAGTATACTCTAAATCAATTACTTGCACACCCTAACAAAACCCACCATAACAACACTTCAACATGAACCATTGACCAAGGCATAACCCATCCCAAAGGACGAAACCAAACAGAACCAAAAACAAAAACAAACAAAAAAAAAAAAAAACAGCTGTAAAGGCTCCTTTAAGTGCAATAAAGATCATCCATCATCTTATTTCATTACAAAGCTTTGAAACATTCAAATCATGTTACCTGCGAAAGTTTCCATTGAAGGAATACAATGAAAAATACAAACAGGTATAAGAAGTTACAATTTCAACTCGTCAAACAGGGAAAATGAAAAGATTACAACATGATGAAAAATCCAACAGTTTCATTGACAAAGGAGAACTGCCGAGCAGCCCAACTGGACAGGTATCTGATTTCTTTCTTGCAAAATTCATTATCATGCCCTTTTATAATAAATCTTAGTTCCATTTTTTAAGATTGTAACTAAGAGAGATTTTTGAGCCAAGTAAAATTGTGAATTCTATTGCAAACTGTAGAAATCATCATAGACTACTTAAAACTTATGTAATCCAGAAATTAAAAAATAATAGAAAGAAAACTTGAACAGGGATAAAAATTATAATATATTATAACTACTAATATCACCTTCCAATCTAATGCAACAGTAATATCACAAATACACCCAAAAGTAGATAAAACAATAGAAATCCATTACTCAATTACAGTTAGAAATATTGGTTCGAATTACCGGAATATGGAGCATTGGAGCACCACCAAAGTAGGAAGAAAAAAGTTCTGCATTTAGGGTTGCACTCATCAGAATCAACCTCAAGTCCGGACGACGAGGAAGGAGATCTTTGAGGACAATAAGAAGAAAATCTGAAATATATGCACACTGTGATAAGCATCACATCTGGAACACCGAACACCAATATAGAATTTAATGAACTTCACATTTACCTTCATTCATTCCACGTTCATGAATCTCATCGACAATAACATGAGTTACACCTTTCAAATTTCTATCAACAAGTAGTCTCCTCAATAATATGCCAGTGGTGCAAAAAAGCAGACGTGTGTCCCTCCCTCTCATTCCCTCTAGCCGTACTTTATAACCAACCTTTCAAGAGGGAGAAATAATATTAAGAAAAGAGGATTTAATTTAATGTGCCACACCACATTCCACATTAATCTAAATGGTAAAAGAGCTTAATTTTTTAAAGCAAATATGATAACATGAGCAGCAAGAACATACAGATTCTCCCAGTTGCTCCCCTCGTTCAGCAGCAACTCTTTCAGAAACGGACATAGCAGATATTCTTCTAGGCTGCGTACATATGACACTGCAAGCTGCTCCACGAACAGCTTCAATTTCAGATTCTAATATGTATTGAGGAAGCTGTGTAGTTTTACCACAACCAGTTTCACCAGAGACAACAACAACCTGCAATAAGTATGGCGAATCATGTTATTATAGCCACTTGAGCCATCACAAACAAATAAAAATCATATATGCAAGTTGAATTTGCAATCATTTGTTTGTTCTATGCCTCTATTATACATCCATCTAGAGAACATGCAACTTAGTCTAGTACAAAACAGTACTGACAGAACTAGTTAATGCAGGCTGCCAGATAGACATGGACACTGCCATTCTCAGTGTCTTGCTCTCCTAACAAACTAAAAACTTTAATTAAAGGAGTATATAAGGGAAAATTATCAGTGGCAATGCTAAAACCCTCAGGCTATCAACTGTAAGTGTACAATTTAGAATTTGTGCAAAATAACTTAAGGTTCAAACAGTAAACAGATTGAAGATGAAGACCCTACTACATCAAAACCAACACTGGACATTGGCCCCTTTTACAGGAAGGAATAAATAAATACCCCCATGGATGTGCAACATACATTGACACCAAATCCTTAAATTGAGATAGAGTTGCAGGGACATCTTTAAGATGTAAAACCATAAATAAAAAGAAAGAAGCAAAGGAAGCACTAAGCAGAGACCAAAAATAAACTATAACAACCAATTCACAATAATTCACCTGATTTTGTGAAATGGTTTTTAGTAGTGCATCTCTCTCTTTATACGAAGGAAGACTTCTTCGCAATTCAAGCATCTTTTGGCCTTCAGGAGATTCCTACAGAATAATGGATGCTATTCAAAAATATGTTTTCAGAAATTAATAATATGAAGAAGGAGAACAGACAGTCATCATAGTCATGAAACAAAAGTGGGATAACCTAAGAAAATAATAATAATTATGTGGTATACCATAGAGATGAGCCACTCATTATTAGTGGTTCGACTAACGGACAAACTGTAAAAGAATATAAGCACACACCAATGTAGACTTTTATTCGACACTTACTAGAGATACATTCATAGAAACTTGGCACTTGATGTCAAATCTTTTTGTAGGGTATTGGAGTAGAGAGATATATTTTCTTCAGCAGAGTGTATTGTGACAAGATGATCCTACAAAGATATCTTTCTATACTTGGGACATGATGATAAAACAAATTCTTACAGAAGAATTAAAAAATAAAATTAAAAAAGAAGAAAAATCGTCATTCATTGGGGCTTCATTCACAATGGGTATGGGGATTCTGTGGATCATTTGTTATTGCAATGTTCAGTTTCTCACAATATTGATTTTCTTTTTTACCATTCTTTACATCTGTTTTGTGGGATAAACTGATTCATGTCTTGCTCAATTGTCGAATTGTGAAAGGAAGGGGAGATAGAATGTGAGACAAATATCACGTTAAAATCTAGGATCCTCGCACCTGAAAATGACTCTATATATACACAAAAATTCTCAGATGCAAGCATCTTGATTTAACAAGAATCTAGACTTAATCATGATGGTCACGATCAATAATGTGAAGGTCTTAATAGAAGCTTTCATGGTCTTGAAGGGTTGTGATGTGCATATGTCGTACATATGTATGCATGTAGCCTGGTTTCTTAAATTCTGACTTTATCCCTTTTTTAGCTGGAAGATTTATTCCATTCATCAAAATAATAAAATCACCAAAAATCAGCTGATTAGGGATAAACTAAACATTTTTTTTGAGTGAACTGTCAGCTACAATAATTATAACTAAAAGAAGTTAGTGTATATAATTTATGTCAGGGAGAATTAAACCTGCCAATCTTGCTGCTTTTCTCGCAGCTGCAAACTTCTCCGCTGGAGAATCCTCTGCATTGCGATACTCTGCACCTGTGGCTCCTGCTGCTCATAAAGTCCTTCATCAGTAGCAATACTTCCACTGCCGCTTGATCTTGAGTTTTCTGACAAACATCTCCCATTGATAGACTTTTGTGAAAGATAAGCTCTAAAATGAGCATCCACTTCTCCTAGCAGTCCAAATGGTAAGATCACCTATAGGTGCTCAAGCTCATTAGCAAATTATGTTGGATGCACCAAGTAACATAAAAGTTTTGTACCCTCAAGATGCACAATTTTTCATCAGCGTCACCAAAAAAAAAAAAAGAACAACAGCAAACCTTGTACAAATTAACTATTAAATATTTTTTAGGTTGTGATTGTAGAAAATGTTTAATGATCAAGTAACTCCTCTGTTCATGCATAAATTAAATTACATTTCACAAGGGGGAATACAGATTGAGGAATTCATCAGAAAAAAAAAAAAAAAAAAAAACCTCTCTTTGCGGACGCTTATCATCCAGATCAGGTCTGTAATTCGGCAGAGGGACTTTACTAAAGACTACTACTTTTGCGTATTGATGACTGCCAACAAATATTTCAAGGTTAAGATACATATACACCAATATAACAAATAACAGTAAAAATCATCAAATACGCTTAATATACCTATTTAAACCCATTCTGGTTGCTAATGCTGAAAGTTGCTCGAAATCCCGTCTGTCCTTTTTCTCCCTTGACACCAACTCTTGCTCATTTCTGCTGCGAAGAAGCATGGTTAACTTCCATCTCCACTCATCAATGTTATCAAGGGTTGAACCACTCTGTATTAAACAACATAACAAGTCTTATATAATGATGCAGCAACAAATTAACAATGCTCAAAGCGGTAACTAAAATCCACCGAGAGAGGTCAGACTGACGATGACTAACTGAAAATTAAAGCAGCACTGCAGGTGTTTATAATTCTAACAAAATGAAAATCCATGCGGATTGGAGTGCTAACAGATATGTCCCTAATTAGCATTTCTACAGTTCATTTTTCAATAACATAAGTAGAATGCAATATAATTCACATTCTTGAAAGCAAAAAAAAAACCCTTCCAATTCAACAAAAAGGGCATACAGAAAACCAACCATTTGCTCCTGCCTCGAGTCCAATTCGTGATCAGAATCATCACTGGACTCATCCTGGTAGGCGAACCGCCCATAATTAGAGTTCTGCTGCCGCTGCTGCTGCAAATAGGGGACGGAGACGGTCCTCAAATCCAAGCCAAGCGTCTTGGCGGCAGCCCTGGAGCACGTGACCACCGCATGCCTCCTCAAACGAGAAGGCAAGTGCGGGTAATGACAATGGTGGAGAAACCTGAACGCAAGGGTTTTGTTCTTGAACGCTAAAAAGGACAAGAGGGTGGGTTTAAAGAGGGTTTTGGGGGAGACGTAGGAGTGAAGAGAAGTGGGTCTGAGAGACATGGTCATGGCTGTGGTTCTGATGAAAATGGACGAGCAGGGCATTATTTTTTGGTGGGTTTTTTTTGTATTACATTAGATGATGATGATGATGATGTAATGATGATGATAAAATTAGGGTTTGTGGTGGGTGATTATGTTTTCTGGGTGTGGGTATGGTAGTGGTGAAAATGTGGTAAGAGGGGTTTTGGGGGGTTTTGCGGCTCTGCTTTTGCCAACACCAGAAAGATACGCAACTTCACTCAGAAACTACCGGGACTGACAGTTGACGATTGATTTTCATAAAAAAATTAAAATAAAAAAAATGACCCAAGTAAAAAGGTTTTTTCAATTTTTTTTCATGTGGAGCAGGACTATCAGCTCCCTATTTTTTCTACAAAATTATTTATTTATATATATATATGGATAAATTACATACAGTTCCCATTACATTAGACTTAATTTCATGTGCATGCAGATTTTTTATATAATTACACAAACATTCCCTGCTATCAATGGTGCACCTTGCACCTTTAGATTTAATGGATGAGGGACAAAAACATCATTTTGCCCATTAATATGATGAAATAATTATTAATTATTTATATAATACTTAATTATTTATTTATTTAAAATAAGTGGATGGAGGACTCCACCATACATCTACAAATCGTAAAAAATTCCACTAGTTCCTCACTCCCCCCACTAGAGGTGGCCGCGGTTCGGTTTCGGTTCGGTTTCGGTTTGAAACCGGCGGTTTCGGTTTGGAGATCCACTAAAACCGAAACCGAAACCGTGGCTCACGGTTTGGAGGCGGTTTGGAACCGTCGGTTTTTCGGTTTCGGTTTCGGTTTCGGTTTTGGATGGTTTCGGTTTCGGTTTTGGACGGTTTCGGTTTCGGTTCGTTTTTATTTTTATTTTTTATTTTTTTTATTTTTCAACTTTTTTTCCAAGTGAGATAAATCATAAAAATTGGTTGTAAATATAAAATCTTACCAAAAAATAATTACAATTGAACAAAGTTTAAAATTAAAAAAAAAATAATTACAAACATTTTCATTGAAGTACTTAAGTATTTAACAATGTTTAAAAGAAAAGAAATTCACTTTTATTAATAAATACAACTTTACAATTTCACAAAAAAAAATAAAAAATAAATAAGAGATTGGCCTTGAAGGCTCAATTCAAAGAAACAATATTACAAAGTAACAAAGTTAAAATTTAAAAAAACAAAAAACAAAAAAAAAAAAAAAAACCGGCCTTGCACTTAATTTTTACCACAATTAAGTTGCCTACGTATCCTCCACCAATGTAGAGGAATCAAAGGCCACGTAGTTCTTTTACCTTTAATAAGTTGCTCAGTGTTGGAGTTTGGAAGTTTGAACGGAATCTAGTCGCTTCCTTCCGTACCGGTGGTTTGGTCATCTTCAAAGAAGTCGTTCACTATCTCCGGCTGAAGTTCTTGTTGTCTGTATTTTGCCTTTGTCCAATCATCAACACACGCCTGCATTTCAAGTGATTGTGGAGACATAACCGACCGTCTTGGTTCCAAAATATTTCCACCTGCACTAAATTCTTGTTCCACAGCAACGGTAGAAACCGGTGTTCCAAGAATTTGTTTGGCAATAATAGCCAAAATTGGATAATCTTGTTGATGAGTCTTCCACCAAACCTGGAGACTAAATTTTTCTTCTAAAAATTCATGAGTGTCTTCTAAATACCGGTCAAGCTCAGAGACAGATGAGGATGAAGATGTTCTTAATTTTTTGGCTCTTTGGGAAAACAGTCGATCCCCTAAACCCTTTAATTGGAATTTTACGGAAGTACTAGTACCACCAGATGTGGGTGGGGGTTGTGAAACCGGCAAGTTCAAAGACGGACCATACATTGTAAGATATTCATCGTATAATTCATAAAGCAAAGTCTTAACGGAATCACAATAATGAAGAACATCAATTTCTAATCCTAAACATTTGTAATAATGAGTCAAATAATCCTGTAAACTTTCTAATTTAAAACGTGGATCAAAACACGGTGCAAGCAAATAAATATTTGGAATCTCCCCATAATAATTTAGCCATTTTGTTTTCATAGCTGCAACACATGGACTCAATTGAATATCGAATTCACAGTCACTAAATGCACCAGCAATATTAACACTTTGAATAAGAAATAAATGAGTAGTGGGATAGTAAACACCAGATAAAGCATTGGTAGCATCATTAAAAACACGTAGCAATTCAAGAATTTTTATACATGCATTCCAATGGTTCAATTGAAGAGAAATTGAAGGAACGTTATAAGTAATAAAAGAAACTAATAATTCCTTATATTCAACACTTTCATTAAGCAGCTTATAAGTAGAATTCCAACGAGTGGTAATATCTCTAGAAAATTTTTTGGGACGCATATTATTCTGAGAGCAATATTTTAACCATTGTTTCTGGATTTTGTTATGCCTCCAAATATAATTAATACTATCTCTAATTGGTCTAATAAAAGCAGAAAGCTCTGTTAATCCAGCTTGAACACACAAATTTAAAACATGACATGCACATCTTTGATGAAATAATTTACCCCCAAAATAGGGATTGCACAAATCTTGTAACATAGGAATAGATGCGGTATTACTTGCAGCATTATCAAAGCCAATAGCAAAAATTTTGTTTAGGATATTATACTCTTGAAAAATGATTTTAAGGAGTTGAAAAATATTTTGAGCTGAATGTGAGTCATCGAAAACACGAAATGCAAGAATTCTTTTTTGCATGTCCCAGTCATTGTCCATATAATGACATGTGACACCCAAATATGAATGACTACCATAATTGTCGCTCCATATGTCGGCACATATGGAAACGCGACCTTGAAATTGATAAAAAAAAGATTTCAATATGTTTTTTTCTTTTTTGAAAATGGCATTTAGTGTACGTGTGAGAGTGGATCTAGGAACACGTTGCATTGCAGGATTTAATGCATTTTGACAATAATTAACAAAACCTACTTTCTCACCAAAACCAAAAGGTAAGTGTTCTACTGCAACCATTAATGCTAATTCTTCCCTATTTTTTTCAGACGTATAATGAAATAATTGATTACCAGAGGTTGCGTACCTGGCAATTTGGGCTTGGTTATTGGATTTCTCAAATTCGGACGGGTGACTTCTTTTGATATGAGCCCAGTACGTGCCATATCCAAAGGATTTGGCAGTCTTGTATGATTTGGAGCAGTAATTGCACTGTATATGGAAAAATCCACCATCTAACTCCGTTTTCTTCATATGCACCCTGAAGAGGATGGACTTCATCTGCTTTTCTTCACCTTCACCTGCAAAAAAATAATTTGAAGGGGGTGGGGGGTTAGATAGATTTTCATTAGTATTTGTGGTATTGGGATCGTGGTTGAGTCCGTCGAATTCGGGAATTATTAGAGGAGGATTAGGACTAGAAGGGTGATCGGATCCAAATTGGTCTTGAAGGAACTCGTGGTATGATCGGTCGTAATTAACATCACCGCCAACGTGTTCCAACAAGTTGTGCATTGGACCCTTTTCTTTGTTCAAATTTCTTGAACTATTTCCCCCACTAGCCATTGAAAAATTAATAATACAAAAAATATTGATATATGTAAAGAAAATATTGTTGAAATAATAGTGGTAAACAAGTAAAAAAAAAATAGAAGATTGTAAAAAAAATATATTGTTGGAATAATAGTGGTAACAATGTAACACTTTCAAAAAAAAAATAGATGTTTGAAATAAAATATTGTTGAAATAATAGTGGTAAACAAGTAAAAAAAAATAGAAGATTGTAAAAAAAAAATATTGTTGGAATAATAGTGGTAACAATGTAAAACTTTCAAAAAAAAATAGATGTTTGAAAAAAAATATTGTTGAAATAATAGTGATGAAAACAAATATTTTAATAGTAAAAAATAAAAGAAATAAATATTGTTAATCAATTTGATGATTGAAAAAATAGATAATAGTAAAAACTAAAAAATACAAGAAAGAATTTATATGTGAAATGAAAATTAAATAAAATTGTAGATTGTAAAGAGAATTGAGAATTTGAGATTGAGAGAGATTGAGAGAGATTGAGAGAAGTTGAGAGATTGAGAGTGGTGTGAAGAATAATGAAGTGTGGGGGGTATTTATAGGATTATAGAGAGGGGTATGTTTGCAATTAGGAAAAGTTTAGGGGTTTAAAAATTGAAAAAACAGTGGCCGTTGGCCAACGGTCACCAAGCTGCAGGTGCCGTTGGCCAACGGCACCTTATATTTTTTTCAAAATTTCTGCCACGTGTCACACGGTCATTGGGCGAAATTTTTTTTTTTTTTTAAACCGCCGGTTTAACCGTTTCGGTTTGGTTCAACGGTAATTTTTTCAAACCGTATGCCACGTGTCATCTTCTGATTCGTCCATAATTAATTTTTTTTTTTTAAACCGGCGGTTTAACCATGGTTAAAACCGCCGGTTTGAACCGGTTTTTTACCGCCTCAAACCGAAACCGCAACCGGTTCGACCGGTTTCCGACCGGTTTTGGAACCGCCGGTTCCGGTTCCGGTTTTGTTGCGGTTTTTGGCTATCCGGTTTCGGTTAAACCGCGGACAAAACCGTCGGTTTAACCGAACCGCGGCCACCTCTACCCCCCACTACATGAAAGGGCCTATTTGGGATGGCTTTTAGGAGACTTAAAAGGGCTTTTGGAGCTCATAAATGGCTTATGAAGCTGTTTGGATAAAGGTGTGTTTGGTATAGCTTTTAAAGTAGAGTTTCTAGAATATATATTTTACAAATATAACTTTTATTGAATAGAGCTTTTAATAGAATGAGCTTTTGATTGTATAAATTACAAAAAATATATAGACAGTGTATTTTTAAAAATAGCTTTTGGTTGTTTAAATTACAAAAAATGTATTGACAATGTATTTATAATGAAAGAGTTGTATGATGGAATATCTAAAATTATAACAGGTAGTTGAGAAAATTCATATATTTTTTAGAAACTCAAAAAAAAGTTTTTTTAGAAAAACCTAAATTTTTGGCTTCTTCTAATAAGCATAAAATAGCTTTTATGATGGGCATATAAGACAATTCATATATTTAAAAAACTGTTTTGAGTTTTGCCAAACAACCCAAAAAAGACTTCAAAACATCTTCTGAGAAAATAAAAAAATAAAAAATAAAAAAACACTTTTGGCATTTACAAAAGCCATACCAAAAAAAAAAAGCTTTTAGAATATAGAAGCTCTTTTAGAAGAAGTATCTCCCACCCAGATTTTGTTAAAAGAGCTTATCAAAAAACACAGAAGCCAAAAATGAGTTTAATGAATTTTATTTATTGTCAATTTTACCCTTCCTTTAAATAACAAAATGAGATTGGCAATTGTATCCTGCACCATTTTATCAGACCGTTCTCCCCCCAATTCTAAGATGAACCCTAATCTCAAATAACAATTGTTTCTTCAAATCCACCCTTTAAACCGATAATCTACACACATAAAAATTCCATATTTTCAATGGCTTTAACAACCCAATACTGATAACTGAAAATGTGTCTAAATCAACATAAAGGGAGGGTGAATGGGTTGTGTACCAATTAATCGATTATGTTACCAACCTTTTTGATTAGTCAATTTAATGGCAAACAACACTATAATAAAATCAATTATCAAAAGTACTGAAATTAAAGAATACTTGATTTTTACGTAGAAACCTTCCAACTGGGAAAAACCACAGGACTAGCTTCACTAGCCACTTAAGCCACAGAAATCCATTGTATGAAAAGGAAATTACACCCTCAAGTAATACACGGGCTCTCACTCTCGATAACATCGGGCTATGGTCACTTCTCACTCACCACTTATGGTTCAATCTTAGTGATATGTCTTGATCCACTAATCTTGACGTGAGCACCTCCTAATCTACTTGCATACATTTTACAGTGGCACTAGGCAATGCTTGTGCAACCAAACACTTTGGCCACAAGACTTTCAAATGCTTGTCAACCACCACTTATGGCTACAGGACTTGAACTCGATGAAGAAAGTTGTAGCCTAAGCATGAACATGTAATGAATACTCAATCCATAGAATGCAAGATAAAACAATCTAAGCTTTCTAGATGTAGATATAAAATACCAAACAATCCTAGTTATTAAAAATGCCTAGTTGATCATAATACATAAATGTACAATGCAAAATATGCTAGACAACACAAAAGCTTAACTAGATGTTGATATAAATACCCAACAACCTAGTTATCAACTAACCCTTAAACAATCTCCACAACTTCAAAGACATGCAATTAATGAAGTTAAACAAGCAAAGAACAATTAATTATGAAATGGGTTTTTATTCTTAACAAACAATGGAGATGTTTAATGAAAACCCATGAATGATTAATGACATAAATGTATATGGAAGAGGATTGGAGAGTCAATCAATGGAGCTTGAAGAGTTTCTCTCTTAGAGTACGTTTGGGGGAGCTTTTCTAGTAAATCTTTTCACAGTAGATCTTTTAGAGATAGAGCTTTTAAATAAAAGCCGTTGGTCGTTTGGTTGTCAATTAAAATATAGCTTTTTTAATGATTGAATGACCAAAATACTCTAATAAATATTAAATTATAGGGTTATATTGGAGATTTTAGTTTTATTAAAAAAAAACTCTAAAAGATCTACTTGGAAAAACTTTTAATTTGAGCTTCTCCAAGTAGACGTAAAACAGCTTTTTTAATCATCTAAAAGATCTACTGAGTGACAACCAAATGATACAAAAAAAAAAAAAATTGAAAAGAGCTTTTTTAGTTAAAAAAGCTCTATTAGCCAGTAGACAAACTCTCTCAAACAGACACTTAACTAGGATTGGAGAGTCAATCAATTAAGCTTGAAAAGCCAAAAGTAAAATTTATCCCAAACGAGCTCAAAGAAAGTCAAAATCATCACATCCGTTGATCACCAAAGTCAAATCACAATCCAAATCTTTGGATTTGGAATGTTGAAGCGTGTTATTTTTTTTGTTGGAATTTCATTGAAGAAGATAGAATTTTTTTTTTTTCTAAATTGAAGGAAAAAAAAAAAACTTATATTTATGAAGAATTTATTTCTAGAATAAAAAAAATTTTGGATTTTTTTTATAAAAAAAAAATGAGAAATAACGTAATTCCAAAAGATTGGATTGTTTTTCTTAATTAATTTTTTATTGAATGGATAGAATATTGAAAATAAACAAATAAATAATAAAATAATCGGATATAATGGTTGTTTGCACTAAAGAAATATGATATATAAGTTATTATTATAATGTATTGTTTGTTTGTTTTTTCCACTTATCACTTAACAGGTCTTAATTTGATTCATTAAAGGGTCGTTTATTTTTTTTACTTAAAACTTAATGGGTATAAATCATAATTATTAAGTTGTTTTATTTATTTTTTTAAGTGGTCAAACAACTTAAAAATACTAGAAAACAACTTAAAATAAAAAGTAAAAAATCCTGACTTTTTACTTGATTGCAAATCATTGAAGTGCATTAAATACAATCCAAAATATTTTCTTCCGATACTATCCTCTATATAGAATACATTTCCAATTTCATCATAATTATATATTGTATAGAAATCTTTATTTTAATAAATTGTTTATTTTAAATAGCTTTAAAAAAAATAAAAATAAAAAAATAAAAATAAAAAACCTAATCACTTCTCATATTGGTATTTAATATCAATACTTTATTATGATATTAGGGTGATGTATTTATATATATATATATATATATATTAGAGTGTTTTGTGTTAGTTTTCCTGCTACCCATTTTCATTTTATTTTTATTTTTATTTTAAGAAAAAAAAACATTTTCTTTTCTTAGTAAAAATGAAGTTTGTTTGTAATCGAAGAAAAAGATCATGATCATATGTGTTCATATATAATTATTATTTTTTGATTTTTTTTATTCTATATTATATTTATAATTGTTTGACATGGGTATAAATGTAAAATTACTTATTTTCAGACAATTTTACTTTTAAAAAACTAACGTGTTGACAATACATTCAGATGTGAGGAAAAAAAAAAAAAAACAAACATATCATTCAAGCTCAGATTTCAGTCCCTATTCAGTTTTTAGAAAAATTAAAGATTGTTCAGTCTTCAAACAAAAAAAACAAACGACCCTTATTTTGTTTATTTTTGTTTATTTTTTTAAGTGATTAACAATTGAAAATTTCTCAAACTTAAAAATTAAAATCCTGACTTACCAATTACATTTAAATGGTTGTATTTAATCTAGACTTTCAAAAACTTAATAAAAAAAATATTAATGATAATAAATAAGACTTTTATAGAGTTCATGGATTTCTATTGACTTTTAGAAACTTTATGGAATCATGAAAGATTTTTATAAATATTGATAGACTTTTATTGACTTCTAAATAAAATATACATTTTTTTATAACAAAATTATATGTCTTAAATCAATACAAATATTTTCTTAGAAGAATAAAATAAAATAAAAAATAAAAACATCGTTAGGGGCCGTCATATAAGCATTTTTTAGTTATTGTTTTTCGGAAAGAAAAATGAAAAAGAAAATGAAAATGAAAATGAAAATAGTGTTTTTGGTTTCAATTTCGAAATCCGAAAATATTTTTGGTAGCAAATACTAAAAGCTGTATTTTGAAAATAAAAACAGAAAAAAACGCGTCTAATAGGCTAAATGAAAACTATTGAAAATTGAAATATCAATTTTTACATTTTGTTTTATATTATTATTCAACCTCTCCTGGGCTTGGTTTGCTCTAGTTGGTTTTTGCTTTATTTTGATCTGTTTCTGTTTTCCCTTATTGTAAGTTGAGTTCCCAGTTTAATCAAAAAAATAAAAATAAAATTCATGATATCCTATGAAATTAAGAAAGGAAACAACATCAAATTTATAATTCAATCTAATTGATGTTGTTTAATTCATGACTATCAGCTTTTTTGCTAGAGTAACAAAACCATCCTAAAATCTGAAATCAAAATCCATAACACCAAAAAACCTGTAAGGATTCCCATTTATTGATTGGCTTTATTTCGTGGACAAACCACATATTAGGGCTTGATGTGAGGGTAGCTTAGGTATTTGATGGTTGGTATTTTACACAACCAAAACCCGCTCAAGACCTCAAGAGAAGAAGCACCAAAGGTATATTCTAATGCTTTCTTGCTTTGAAGAGATCTAGTTGCACACACATACAACTCATGCATATATCTTATTCTTGTATGTTGTGTGTTTTATTTGAGTGTATGCATGTTCTTGAATATCTCTTCTTGCATGTTTTAATTGATTGTATCTAATTTATTAAAATGACATAACATGTTTAGACATAAAGATGCAAAGCCATGAATTTTATTCATGCATGTTGAATTGATTTCATCTTGTATATGATAATGCCATGACATGATAGGCATTAAGATGCATTCAATTCCCACATTTGCACTTCATGTTTGTTAGCTTTAAGTGTGGTGTAATTCGTTTCCGTTTGTGTGATCGGAAACGTCCGTGCTTGCACGATGGTATGCATGTCATAACGCGATGGTTGACCATTTGAGAAGATCTCATTCTTCTCTTGGATTAGTGTTATTTATGGTGCAGTTGATTGGAGTAAGGTGTCTAGTTTCAAAAGATTGGATTTCAATGTTTCAAGTATTTTCAAAACTGACCTTTGCATAGTCTTGTGACCATAATTTTTTATACAAAGCTTTAAAATTAGTTTTAAAAATTTCTGTACAAACTAGACACCCATACCTTTCCAACGGTATATTATTCATAATATTTCAAGACCGTTTTGATTTGTTTTGAAATCTCCAAAATGACCACCAAAACAGGGTAACTCTGTTGTTGTCCGTTTCTGACCTTTGGTCACTCAATTGACCATAACTTTTTCTACAGATATAAAAATGTCATTCTGTAAAAACGAATAGAAACTAAACATCCATACCTTTCCAAATATATATCATACGAAAGGTTTCGATGTCATTTGGTCATGTTTCAGAGCGCTCGAATCTTGAGCTTTTGCACTGTTGTGTGTACCATGGAAATGCCCATAATTTTTCTATTTCTTCCAAAATGACATAGTTTCACTTGGGCACTATAAATACATATATTTCTCATCATTTTGAGGGCAGAGCCACAAAATCAAACCCTAGAGAGAGAGGCTCCATATTCTTGAGAGAGAAAGCACCAAGCTTGCTTCTTTAACTCTCCAAAACCAAAACCCATCTCCATCTGGCATCCTTTAACATCATTTGAGCATGGGTCTTCATTGTTTCATGACTAGGTAAGTTAGAACTTCATTGAATATCATTTAATGTTCTTCTTACTCTAGATTAGGTATTTATTACTTGATTAAATACATAGACTCTATTTATTGCATATATTTATGAGTCTTGATAATATGATTGGGTTTGTATTTTGATAGCTTAATTGATTAGGTCATTTTTGCCTAAAAGCTAAGTCATAAACATTCTAGTGTGATTTATTTATAACTAGGTTGATAGATTGTCTTTTAATCAACTAGTTAAGCTTTTGAATGTTTATGTGGTGTTTTGTTGACAATTAGGTTGTTAGAAATCTCTACATCTAATTGAGACCTATATATATTGTGATTTCTTTAGGTCGTTTCCAATGCCTCAAAAAACCCATATTTTTGATTAAGAGGATTTTCAAAGAGAGAAATTCATTCAAGAACTTATCTTTGATCATCCAAACCTTTTCCATATGCATAAATCATAATCTAAGCATCATCTACGATCATCTAGTATGTGCTAATGCATGAGTCTTCTTCAACACATATGGTATAGTATATTGGACACTATTATCTTATATAATTAGTGTTTTTACTTATCAATTTTATCTCATTTATTATTTGTATGTTCTTAGAGTAATTTCTACATACAAGATTGAGATTATGTGTTGACTGGGTTATTTTGTGATAGTTAGGTTTTATTATTTATATGTCATCTAGCTAATTAATCTCATTGCATGATTGAGATTGTTTTTTGATATCTAGGATTTCATGATTGATATATAAATCTAGCTAATTAATCTCATTGAAATGTTTGAGATTGTTTTTAATAGTTATTGTATCTAGGATTGGTTATCTTCTACATAGCTAAGCTTTTTGACATGTCATTTAGCTTTTAATATCTAGGATTGTGTTAATTGCCATATTATCATCCTAGATAAGCATATAGTATACCCTAGCTCTATTTGCATATTTAGATATCTTTGCATATTCACTTAGGATGTATGATCTCTTTGGAGAATTAAGTCTTGATCTAGGATTACTATTACTGGCCTGCGGGTAGTAGTGGTGGGTTACATTCCGAGCATGGTTAGGGTTAACCTAGGATGTGAACATCATTACAAGTAGTGATTGCGAGGACTGAGCAATTGGACTAGGTCCACTTTTACAGGCCTGTGGGTAGTGGTAGCGGGTTACATACCGGGATTAGGCTGTAAACGTTATCACAATTAGTGGATTTGAGGTTCGAGTGTGGCGCACTTACTAGCCCCGTGGTTTTTCCCTATTAAGGATTTCCACGTAAATATCAAGTGTTATTTAAATTCCGCACATATTACACTTGTTGTATTATATTGAGTAGTTGGGGTATTTTCGTAAATTGACTAAACTCAAAAATTTGGTAATAAGGGTTAAAATCTATTCACCTACCCCTCCCCCCGGCAGATTAATATTAGAACATACCGCACCTTAATTTGTTCCAAAACCCATTCAAATCATACCATTCTGAAAATCTGAAATCAAAATCCATAACACTAAAAAAAAGCCATCCAAATCAAACTCCCCAACATCTAAACTCAATTAAACCTTCAACAGTAAACTCGAAAATTCAAGAACTTAGGGATGAGATATTGAGAAGAAAGAGTAGATTAGTTGGAGAAGAAGAAGAAAAACAAGAAGAGGACTAGTAGAAGAAGAAGAAGAAGAGGACTAGCTGAAGAAAAACAGATCGACGGCGAGTGGGAGAAGAAGAAGACCACATTGGCGGCGGCGATGCAAAGCTGGTTGGTGGCAATCGGCGAAGGAAGAAAGAAGATCAAGACGAGGAAGAAAGAAGTGATGAAGAACTCACGGTTGAAGAGAAAAACAAAAAAGAAAATATTTTATTGTTAATTTATAAAAAAAAAAAAAAAACAAAAAACCAAAAACAAAAACAAAGAAAACATCATTTTTTTTTTCAAAATTTCCACTTTTAACACTGGTTTTTTTTTTTGTATTTTGAAAATAAAATGAAAAACGGTTAACAAACGCGAATTTAAAATCACTTTTGGAAAACAAAAACGAAAACGAACTGAAAAACGCATGCAGGACAAGCCCTTAATTTCTATGAAACAGAACAAAAACATTCATGCTTTTACATTTTATACTGTGGTAAACTTTTCCACTAGGCATGATTCATTCTGAAAGTGAAACATATCTTTTTGGGAGTTGAAGAGATGAGGTAGAGAGAAACCAACAAAATTGGTGACAGCCATATAAACAATAGGTTTCAATATATATATATATATATATATAAAAATTTAATTATATTATATTATATATTAATTAATAGAAAATCATTTTTTACAAAACCATTAATGAAAAAATTCATTTAAAATACATGAAAATTATAAATTTCATAGCGTGTTTACTAATCAAGAGTTCTATTTGGAAAAAGGAAATTAAGTTCCTGATTTTTAAATTCATGTGTTTACTAAATTTATAGAGAATTAAGTTCCATAGATCTCACACACATATCAGGAATTAAGTTCCTGAATGAAAGAGAACTTGATTCCCCCCACTCACCATAGAAATCAAGTTTCTTTTCTTGATTGAAAAGGGAATTCATACATTTTTACAAAAATATCTCCATTTAAAATAAATAAAACAGACAAACTATACATATAAAACTAAAAATGAATCACGAACTATATAAAGGGAATTCATACATTTTTACAAAAATATCTCCATTTAAAATAAATAAAACAAACAAACTATACATATAAAACTAAAAATGAATCACGAACTATATAAAAATAAAAAATAAAAATGAACAGAATATTAATTAAAAAAAATAAAAATGAACAGAATATTAATTAAAAAAAAAAAAAGTGAACAGCTGCCTTGATTATATGGGTGTGTGTGAATCATCAATTATAAAAAAAGTTTGATAAAAAAAAAAAAAACAATATGCTGCATGAAAACAAAAAATTTGTGAACCGTCAAAAAAAATCAATTGCTTTTGCTTAGAATTTCTTTTTTTCTTAAAAAAAAAATAAAATAAAATAAAATAAAAAAATAAAAAAACTATTTTATTTATTTATTAACTACACTCATAGCATCTCCAATGCAAGAGTGGCTTATGAAACAGAGAGATGATACGTAAGATTAATAGACATTCTGTTAATAAATCTTTCTCCAATGCAGTCTTACATATTCAACCTCAAGCTGAAGTGATAAAAAAATGTGGTATACATTGTCAACATGACTGCCTACTTTCATACGGTCTGTGGCACAACTATTTTTTCAAAAGACTCATCAAATATTTAAAACTAACATTAATTTTCCATAAATTTTTGGTCAGGAAATAAAATAAAAAATAAAACAGAAAAAAAAATGGACATGTCATTAAAAAATTTGTGTTTTAGACAGAAATATTGGAGACTAAATTTTGAGTTGATTATTTATCAAGTCTATTTTTATACCACATAGGAAGCAAGTCTCTTGATATTGTTGTCATTTAACGATTATTGGTATACACATCTCTCATATGTATAAATACTGATATTTTTTGTAAATAAGAATATTTTAGTAATCAACTTTGTATAAATTTGATTCCATTTCTAATTCTTAAAAGTTTGAAAACACAGTAATGGAATTGAGCAACTTAATTATAATTCCTTTCCATTCCCCTTTTCAATGGAACTTGATTCCGATTCCTTTCATTCCCCGATTAGTAGACGCGCACTTATTATATTTAATAAATAAAATAAAATAAAAATTTTAAAATTTTTGAATTTCAATAACAAGTTCAAGGTAGGTTAAACAAGTTTAATGTTTAGAAGAACGTTAAACATGTTCAGAAAACAAGTCAACGTATAACTTTATGAACAAGTTCAATTTAGGTTGAATGAGTTTAATATTAAACTTGTTCAATGAACAAGTCAGCACATACCCTTATGAACAAGTTCAACGTAAGTTGAACGAGTTTAACGTTCATCTAAATGTTAAACTCGTTTAATGAACAAGTCAACGAAATCTCTATGAACAAGTTCAATATAGGTTGAACGAGTTTAACATTCATCTTAACATTACTTGTTCAGTGAGCAAGTCAATGTAAATCTTCATGAACAAGTTCAACATAGATTGAACGAGTTTAACAGTCTTTTTAATGTCAAACTTGTTTGGTGAACACATCAACGTAAACCTTCATAAACGAGTTTAACATTCATATCAATGTTGAACTTGTTCGATGAACAAGTTAACGTAAACCTTCATGAACAAGTTCAACTTAAATTGAACAAGTTTAACGTAGGTTGAACAAGTTTAACATTGAGGTGGAACGAGTTTAATGTTTATGTCAACGTTAAACTTGTTCGGTGAACAAATTAACGTAAACCTTCATGAACAAGTTCAACGTAGGTTGAACAATTTTAACGTTCATGTCAACGTTAAATTTGTTCGGTGAACAAGTTAACGTAAACCGTTATGAACAAGTTCAACGTATGTTGAACGAGTTTAACGTTCATATCAACGTAAAACTTGTTCGGCTCGTTCGGTGAACAAGTCAACGTAAATCTTCATGAACAAGTTCAACGTAGGTTGAACGAGTTTAACATTCATCTGAACATTAAACTCGTTCAAGTGAACAAGTTTAACATTTATCTGAACATTAAACTCGTTCAAGTGAACAAATCAACGTAAATTTTCATGAATAAGTTCAACATAAGTTGAACAAGTTTACCGTTTATATGAACGTTAAACTCGTTCGTTGAACAAGTCAACGTAAATCATTATAAACAAATGAAATTACCTTAACCACTTATAGTGTAAAATATATCTAGGGGGATAGGTGTATGCCCAGATTCTCGCACTTATTTTTCACACAATCAATTTATGCACACTTAGAGAATTTAGCAAGTTAATATGAATTCAATTAAGCAAGTGTTAAAACAATGCAAGATAAAGTAAGTGAAAAAACTAAAATGCGAAAATCAGCATAGGAGATTTTTACATGGTAAACTTCCGAAGAGAAAACATCTACGGGTTGATACCATAACCACCGTAGAACAATTCAATATGACAAATAGGAGATACACACTTATAAAACAATCAACACATGAAACACTCCCCAAGCTATCAACTCATATTCTACCCTCGGGCCTAGTGAACCACTTTGCCTAATTCCTATCCAAGATGTGACTATCACAACTCTAAGAAACAACTTCCTATCCAAGACTCTCACGTTTCTAGGAAGATTCCTTAGTTGTCTATCCAGATCTTCCCAATCCTAGACAAAGCTTCTTGCTTAGTTATCCGGATCACCTCGATCCTAATTAAGACTCCTTGCTTGGCTATCCAGAACACTTTCCTAGCCAAGTCTTCTTGCTTAAGTCAAAGTTTCACTCACTTCAACAAGAGACTTCCACCTTATGCAAGGCAATGATTTAAGTGAAGTGCAAACAAGTAATATGATGCAGTAACAATCAAATAGAGCAAGTAGATCAAACAAACTCTATGAACATACAATTAGAGAACTAGATTAGGCTTTCAAAAATCAATCACAGAGATATCTAGAAACATAAGCATGTGAATCAAAAAAGAGCTAGATTAGAATAATAGAAATCACAATCAAAATATCCTAGTTCTTAAAACATATGATTGAACCTAGAAATCAATAATCAAGCTTAAGAACACAAAGTATTTCTAGAATCAAGTTCATGTTTATCAAGTTTTAACTAAAAGATGTTCAAACAAAATCACAATAGCTAAACTCGAAATTCAATCAAACAAGTCTAAAATTTGAATCAAAATCATTATAAACATTTTTCCTTAATCAAATAAGAAGATCCATCAAGTTGATCATAAAAGAAAAATGAAAAAAAGATGATTCACTTACAAATGATGAACACACGAATGGAGATCAGATCACTGTGAAAAATCTAGACATCATTTGACTCTGAAAAGGCTTGAGACTTGTTCCTCGCTTCAAGACCAATAATTTTGGCTTTTGAAACACTTAAATCGGAGTTGAATTGAGAGAGATATCACAAAAAACAAAATTGGACAACTTTCTAAAAAATGTGCAGGTCAAAAAGAATATATGAAAAATATAAGGGACCTGCCCGTGATAAGCCTCACGCCGACATCATCTGTCACGCGTGTTTTTTTAAAATTTCATAGCAAATTATCACATGTGGTGAGCTCACACGAGTGACATTTAACAACCCAATAAAAGACCATGCGTTGCGGCAAAGAAGTCACAACACTAAGGGCATCTCCAACCCTGCTGCTTCCCCTGCGCCTTTTCAATTTCCAGTAAAAATCGCCACCAACCAGGGGCAAATCATGCTCAATTTTTGCTCCAATGAATAGTGTCACACGACACTGTTCACTTAGCGTAACTTTTGTGTAAATTTTCCTTTTTAAAATTTTTTTTTATTGTAAATTGGGTTTTGATTGGTTGGAGAGGAGGATTTGTTGACAAATAATAATAAAAAAAGTAATTGTGTAAGATTTGGTGCAATGGGTTGGAGATGGAACAGTGAAATAATATGAAAATTGCATTATTTTAATGTAAAATTTGCACTAAAAACATTATTTGGATTGGAAATGGTCTAAAGGCTTCACATGCATGTAACACACCCAATAAAAATCTTATCGATTAAGAAACTATTCCACGCAATGAGCTCACGTTAGAATCATTCAAATGGTCCAATAATGGACCACAACAGGTTCACACGTGTAGCAAAAGAAGCACAACAAACAAGGTTTCACGTGTAATAAAAGCATTCAATAAAAACCCATATAAATTCAAAATTTTCAATTTTTTAGCGTGGGTCTTCCCGTGGACAGAGAGGAGGTTTTGGCGAGTTGGCCACACGCCTCCACGCCATCCTCTCTCTTTGGTGTGGCTTTCATGCCATGCCAAGCCATCTTCCGTCTCGTGTGATCTTTGGTACGGATTTGGTCTTGGAAATCGGAATTCAATTCCGTCTTCAGAATACGAACTTGGACTCAATTACCAGCACAGAAAATTATATAACTTTCCATTTGGAATTCGATTCCAGTTTACGACAAAAATACGAAATATCCTAAATGTCGTGGAAGTCATACGAAACACATCTGAATTTCCCAAAATACCCTCGAATTTCACAAGTGAACCCAGAATTCCGTCTTCAGAATACGAACTTGGACTCAATTACTAGCACGGAAAATTATATAACTTTCCACTTGGAATTCGATTCCAGTTTACGACAAAAATACGAAATGTCCTAAATGTCTTGGAAGTCATCTGAAACACATCCGAATTTCCCAAAAT
This sequence comes from Acer negundo, assembly GCA_035582765.1. NCBI lineage: Eukaryota > Viridiplantae > Streptophyta > Magnoliopsida > Sapindales > Sapindaceae > Acer > Acer negundo. The sequence continues at coordinate 11,868,140 of CM069238.1, read as the reverse complement.
ACCCCCGAATTTCACAAGTGAACCCCGGAAAGCTTTGGAAACATTTGAAAACACTTAGACAAGCCTCCGAATTGCTCGGAACTCATCTAGGGACAAATCCACATATGATTGGACTCGTAAAAAATGAGAAATCTCAAAAATTTAATTCTTTAAAATACAAACCATACCCAAACAAACATAAGAACACAAAAGTATGTCACTTTCTAGAGATAGTCCTAGAATATACATTTTTACAAAATTTGTCAATTTAAATCTAATGCATGTGCATACTACAATATTTGTGTGTATGTGGTATACCAATTGAGTGCAACAATACAGAGACACAAATTTATGCAATGTATGTGTGTACGTCTATGCCTTACAAAAGAAAAAAGAATCATGATACCTTAGCATCCACATAAGCATCTTTCCTCTTAAAGACGAACTTTGCTTGTGAAGTTGCTTTTCTTCTTTGAAGCTTGATCTAATCATGAATCACCTAAGCAACTAAGTAATAAACAAAGAGCGTTTTGTTATGGAATCAAGCCAACATAAATCTAAAACCTAACAACAAGTTCAACATAAGTTGAACAAGTTTAACGTTCATCTCAACGTTAAACTTGTTCGGTGAACTAGTTAATATAAACCTTCATGAATAAGTTTCAACGTAGGTTGAACGAGTTTAACGGTCCTCTCAACGTTAAACTTGTTCGGTGAACAAGTCAACGTAAACCTTCATGAACGAATTTAATGTTCATCTCAACGTTAAACTTGTTCGATGAATAAGTTAGGAGTGTGCGGCTGATCGAATCAATGGATTTGCCATTATCCAATATCCGATCTGATTCGATCCAATTACAAATAGATGTGATCCAATCTGATTGTAAAATACTTAAATCCGATCCGATGTGATATGATGGATCGAGTTAATATAAAGTCGTTCTTATTCTTAATATATAAAAGTTATAATCTGAAATAAATAAAATCAAATAATTTATTCAAACATTACTAATTAATTCAAATAAAATTAACATTAAAAAAATACATAACATAACTTTATATAGTTCAAAAAAAACCATCCAAATGTTCAACATTAAATAAAATCTTCCAAATGTTCAACATCAACATTAGAATTTAAAAGTTGCTGAATTTTCTTCTAAAGAAATGTGTGAAACATGACAACACCCAGACTTTGCTCAACATTAGAATTTGTTGTAAAAAAAAAAAGGTATGAAATAGCACTAGAATTTTTGCAAAAGAATAAAATAAAAAAAATTAATAAGCGAAGTCATTTAAAAAAGAACATAACCAAATTTAAGTTGAGTTAGATTTGTATTACCAGTTTTCAAGTATTCCTACATGTTATCACCCTTTAACATCTTACTCAATTTTCTTCGAATGAAAGGTCTTTAACAGCACCTAAAATTTCTACAAAAACAATAAAATAAAATAAAAAGTCAATAAGTGAAATCATTTAATTTAATAAAGAACAATAATCAAACTGAAGTTAGATTTACATTACCTGTTTCAAGTTCTTTAATGTTATTCACCATCTCACCAAGACTAATTTGTGAAGAAGAATCCAACCAATTTTGTGTGCATATAAGTGCTTCTACGGTCCTTGGAGACAATGAACTTCGAACTGAATCAAGAATGCGTCCACCATACTAAATGTTGATTCAGAAGCTACAATTGAGACATGTATTGCCAAAATATCTCGTGCAACATAAAATAAAATCTTGAATTCGGGAGACTTGATCTTCCACCAACATAAGATATCAAAGTTATCATCATTTGGATTTTCACAAGATTCAATCAAATATTGATCTACCTCTGTCTTGTTATCCACACTATCAAATTCTTTAACAAGTTTCATATAACCAGAATTGAACAAAGAATTAGCATCAATCTCACCACTATCAACCGGCATATCATTTACAATAGAGATACTATCATCGGCTTCCATATTTGCAAAGTAAATTACTTTATATTGATAATACAATTCATTCAAAGTACTTATTACTATACTTGTCACTTCATTTGCTCTATCTTTACCCCACAACAAAGCAAAGCAATATCTCAAAAGTCGTTGTTTGTGGCGAGGATCAAGAAGTACAACTATAAATAAAAAAGGATTAATCACATGATAACTTTCCCAATATTTATTATACTTCTTCCTCATATGCTTCAAAAAAAATATCTTTATTATCTCACCAATTCTTCAATTGTGAATGAACCATACACAATTGACACAAAAATCTACTGGAAGTCATAAATAAAGATCCTGAGAATTTCAAAGTAACATCAAAAAACACCTTTAAAAACTTAATAAAACAACGAGCATATTCCCAATCTAAGGAAGTTGGAGCCCATTTATCCTTACCCAAATAAAACTCACGAAAATATTGAGTATCATAATCTTCCAACATTTCAAATGCTTTTTGAAACTTTCCAGCACTCTTTAACATCAAGTAAGTTGAATTCCATCTAGTTAGGATATATAAGCATAGAAGTTTGTTTGAAGAAATTTTCACTTTTTCCGCATAACTCTTAAGCTTTTGTAGCATAGCCGAAGAACTTCTAACATATCTCAACACATTACAAATTTTACTAATTGATTCATGATAATCTTTTAAACCTTCCATAACGATGAGATTTAAAATATTTGTAGAACATCTTAAATGCATGTGGTCACCATTCATAATTGCCCCATTCTAACTATTCACAATCTCAGACAAGTATAAAATAACATCATTGTTAGAGCTTGCATTATCAACAGTTACAGTAAAAACCCTCACTATGCCCCATGATTTTAAACATGTCTCTAATGCCTTGCAAATGGTATCCCCTTCATGGTTTGCAATTGAACAAAACTTTAAGATTTTCTTTTGCAATTTCCAATTGCTATCAACAAAATGTGCAGTGAGACACATATAATTAATATTCTGAATTGATGTCCATGTGTCTATTGTGAGACAAACTCTTTGCTGGTTCCTAACAAAAAAATCCTTCAACTTTTGTTTTTCATCCACATAAACTTGCAAAACATCACGCGCAATAGTAGTTCTACATGGAACATGAAATCTAGGTTCAAAACCATCAAGCATGTACTTAAATCCCTTCCCTTCAACAGTTTTAAAAGGAACCTCATCAAGCAAAACAAACCTAGTAAGTGCTTCCCTACATTTCTCTTCATTATAACTAGTAGAAATGAGTTTGCCATCATCTTCATTTGTTTTTGGTTGCATAACTAATTGTTTTTGCTTTGAGTCCCATTTATAAACAAATTTTAAGCACCTATACCTTAAATGATTCAGCATATTAGAGGTTCCATTTTTTTTCTTACCACATGCACATATTTTACCACAATGCGGACATTTTGATTTGAGCTTTTTAGGGTCACTACTCAATTTTATAAAATGATCCCAAGCCATGAAGTATTCTTCTCCCAATATCTAAGTCTTCAAATTCATCATCAAGCATATCAACATCATGGGGAATTGAATCATGAGAAACAATACCTTCGATAGTTGATAGTTCGCTTGTATTTGATGGAGTGAAACTTTTTTGATGATAAAATGGAGTCGTCATCTCTATAAACAAATAAATAAAGTACATTAGTTACTAGTTAGTGATGCTTGATAGACCAACCAGTAAAGCATTTTCACTAAAATTCACATTAAGTGAAAAATTTGCTGCAATTGATCAGACTTCAAAGACTCATAAAACTAAAGTAATATTGCTAATATAAAACTAACTAACATAAAAATTTATAACTCAAAGTCTCAGATAAATAGTTTTTAAGAATTTCAAAACTTCAAATGAACCCACAAACAATTTTTTTATTTTAAAACTACTAACAATTATTGTTAGTTAAATTAATTAATTTTTCAAATGAATGAGTACTGTTATATTCAGTCAGAAGTTTCATTTATAAATCATTAAATTGAATCAAAATCGTCTATTGTTTCTCTTTTGAATTGGATAACTAATATACGAAAAAAATCGAAACCAAGCACATACAAAATAAATTATTAATACATATTATCAATAAAAATAATACATAGTTAATTAAAAAATATACAAACAAAGTAACAAAGATAGAAATAATATAAACAAGTAGAATAACTCAAACATAGAAATAATTGAGATTAATCAAAAATAGAATACATACCAAGTAAGATGTAGATGAAGAGGAATATAAGATGGTTGGCGGCTCACTGGTCGTATTGGGATGCCCAATATTGACAAGATGGCTAGTCGGTGGCTAGTTGGCTGTTAGTAAAATAGAAAACCTAAAATAGTAACATTAGAAGACCATATTGGATTAGGTCTTATTTTATTTGGGTTGGGCCTTTACATTAGAAAGTAGTGGATAAAATAAATTGTCCAATATAAAAACAAGGCCTAATATTTTAGGTGAATTGGCTGATTCGGCGGATTTCAAAACGAAAATCCAAGATCCGATTTGATCCGATCTGATTCGATCTGATCTGATCCAATGGATTTTAAAATTTAGGATCCAATCCAATGGATTAGATTGAATCCAATGGATCGTAATGGATTGGATTGTATCCTGCACACCCTTAGAACAAGTTAAGGTAAACCCTCATGAACAAGTTTCCCTTAACGAGTTTAACGTTCCTCTCAACGTTAAACTTGTTCGATGAATAAGTCAACGTAAACTTTTATGAACAAGTTCAATGTAGGTTGAATGAGTTTAACGTTTCTAAACTTTAAACTTGTTCGGTGAACAAGTCAACATAAACTTTCATGAACAAGTTTAACGTAGGTTGAACGAGTTTAACGTTTCTCTCACATAAAATTTGTTCAGTGCACAAATCAATTTATACATGAATGAACAAGTTCAATGTGGTTGAACAAGTTTAACATTCTTCTTACCGTTGAGTGAACAAGTCAATGTATACTTTCATGAACAAATTTAACGCATGTTAAACTTGTTTAGTGAACTAGTCAACGTATACCATCATGAACAACTTTGGCGTTCTTCTAACAACATATTCCTCATGTCTATAATTGTTGGTATAAATTATTAAATCAAAATATCATTATTCATTCATTTTGATCTAAACTAATATTTTTAATAATATTATTTCAAGCATGATTTATTTTATATTATTTTTTTTTTGAACTATTAAAATATTTTTGGACTATGAAACAAGAACATGATTTGATGATATAAGTTTAACGTTTCTCTCATTGTTAAACTTGTTCAGTGTAACATAAATATTTATGAACTAGTTCTTATTGTAGAACACTTTACTAGAGAAGATCTTGGGTGCATCCCCCCGGTGTGATCATTGTATAATTATATTATAATTTAAATTTTATATTTTTAAGTAATGAAATTATTATCATTCAACAAAACATTTCAATCAAAATCAAAATTATTTATATACATTTATAATTAGAATTCATATTATCTACTAAATTATTTATAGAATTCACTAAATTTTTTGCCACTTATACAAGTGTTAGCTTTAATTAATTTTATATATATATAAAAAATAAAAATAAAAAATAAAAAAAGCTGACACCATTATGGGTCACACCAAGCACAACCTGGAATGTAACTAATCTCTGACTCTAGAGAAGGTATCTCCCTACAAATTTAATGAATTAAATTTGTAAAGTTCATTTTGAATCTTCAACCACTAAGGTAAGACAATGGACCATTGGTAACATAAATCAGTTTTAGAATATCATTATTCATTTATTTCGATTTAAAATAAATTTACTAATGTCTAATAATAATATTACAATGAAAATATTATGTGAAACACAAGGCTTATGTTGTATATTAAATTCAACTCTCTTGGTAGAAACTATAATAGAAACAAAATGTGACCTAAAACTAGTTTTTATTCTTTTAATTTTTGATACGATTCATCTATTTTTTTTTAATGCTTCATAATAAAATAATAATAATAATAACCAGTTCTAGTATATTAAATTTTTTTTTATATGTTTCACCTTTTTCTTTAATGCTTGATAATAAATTAATTAGAAAGAAATTATGTGTTGTAGTATTTTATATATATATATATATAGAGAGAGAGAGAGAGAGAGGATATTAATTCTTAGAGTAATGCTACACACCCCAGCCACAATCCCACATTTTCAATCTCAACTCATGTTGTAGTTGATGTGTCACTGGATGAGTATATACATATTAATAATGATAGTAAGTATCTCATAGAAATCTTTTATTTTAACATAAAGTAATGACCATTTTGAAATCTATCAATTTTAATGAATTTTGATTTAAATTTTTTTGTGTGGACGATAGGTTCAATAAAATTTACTTTTAAACAAAATTTGAAAATTTTTCAAGAACTAAAACTATTTTTTGAAATCATGTGTATTTACTCACTAAATGATACTATAGCTGCTACATGGGTTGGAATTGTGGGTGAAATGTCTAACATTACACTAATTATTACTATAAAATAATTTACTGACATGATTAAAATAATTTTTTATACGTGAGTCATAGTATAAATATATAGTGCAATCTAATACACTACAACAAATTTCACCTTCCATAGCTTTGTTTAATAGCATTTTTTCAAAAAGCTATGAAAACTTCATATATAATAGCTTTTTCTTATAAAATGCTATGATAGATTTTTTGACAAGTAATATTTTATTTGTTTTTATTTTTTAATAACAATAATATAGCATTTAAAAAATGCTACACAATAACCAATACCTTTTTCAAGTTTTACCTAGATTTATAGAATTTCAAATATGGTATAATTAACTAAAAAACAATTTTAGTGGATAAATAGTTGAGTGGGAATAAAATGAAAGTCCCACCTAAAATATCCACACAACTCAAAAAGTCCGTTTAAAATGAAAGCCTCTCTTAGCTAATATAATCATTATTATTTTTAATTATTTCTTTTGCAAAAGTAAAAGTTAAATTTGTCAAAGAACAGAAGTAGAAATTGCAAAGCAGCGACATTGAGAGAGAAAATGGCTCAGAACACTTCTAAGTAGCAAATGGGCCTTTTTGTTTGTGCTTCTCTTTGTTCATTTAGCTACTAAAATCGTTACAGAAGACGGTTGTTCTTACCGTACTTTCTTTAGTTTCTCTGGTTCAGTTTACTTCAATATATCTTTGATTTTATTTATCCAAAAAATAGAAAAAATAAAGTCATTTCTTTTTCGAGTTGTTTTAAATGGTTGTGAATATCTTTGTTATAATGTTCATATTTTGTGGGTCTTCATGATTTCTGAGATCTGATATATGCTTTGTGGGTTTTTATGATTTCTGAGATCTTATTTGTTTTCACGGTTTGTTTATTATTTTCACTTTTCTTAGAATTTATATGTATTTGTGTAGATCTCTCAATCCTAAATCTTCACTATGTGAATCCAATTACTCAAATACAAACCAAATATCCTTGGTATGTTAACAACAATTATTTTAATTTTTTGGTCTATTATCTATTTGTTTTACCTCAATATTTCTATATTATTGACAGTGAATCAATTTTAATTTATTAATACTGTTTTTTTTTTTTTCTTTTGAAATCATTAATTCAAGTTTTGAATATAAAAACACAATTTTTTGTCAACAACACTGGAAGTATATTGAAGATTAAAGATGATTGAATCTCTGTCGGCCATTTTTTTTTTTTTTTGGGGTAGATTTTGGGATTCTCTCTTTTCTTGGAAGTATGTTGAAGATGAAGGATGGTTGAATCTCTATTAGCCATTTTTGTGTGTGTAGATTTTGGAATTGTATATTTTCTTTAGACATACTTTTGTATATGAGGAACTATGTAAATATTTTGGTATATCAATGAAATGAATTGAATATTTTTATGCGCTTATTGTTTTTCATGTAAATTTTATATAATTTCAATGTTCATAATTAACATAATTTAATTTGAATTTTCTTTCATATAACAAAATAATTACGTAATTAACTATATTATTCATCAATATCTTATAGCATTTTACTATTGCAATGGAAAGCTAATTATAGCACTTGCAAAAAGCTATTGAACATTTTGGGATAGCTTTTTAGAATGTCATTCATTAGCATTCATAAATTGCAATAACTAATAAGAGATATTTAATAGCTTTGGCTATGATAGCATCATGTTAAATGCTATCTATTACCTATTATAGCATTCATTTCATGCTATGTTAAGTCAATTTTATTGTATGGAATATCCATGTGTATCTACCGATTCTGATTTAATAGAGTTATATATAGTGTAATCTAATGTCCATGTGTTTCTACCGATTTTGATTTAATAGAGTTATATGTAGTATAATCTAATGTCCCGGTGCATCGCTTATTGTCTTAAAGAGTTTCGATTTTTCCCCAGTTTTTCAACTAAATATTTAGTTCAATAATTTCCAATTTTAATTATAATTTTATATTTTACAATAATAAGTGAATGAATAAAATTCAAAAAGTTATTAATAAACGTAAAGAAATTTGAAAAAAAAAATAAAAAACTGCATGAAACATCTAGAATCTATGACATATCTAGAAGAGTTTAAAATTATAAAATAAAATTGGCAAAACTTCTAACTAAAAAAACTCTTAATTTTTCGTCTCATGTAAATAAATGCATATTTCTCACACAATAATATGCAAAATATCTTTCACCCCTACTGCTACTAAGTACTAACAAAAACAAATTTGCTACTTTATAATACAACCAGTTGAATTTGCAAAAAAATTGCATTTGCATTGTATATTTCTTTTAAGGAACTACATCTTTTAGCTATCAAGCATCCATAACCATGGGACTAATAAAATTTTCTTCTAGGTCCGGAACTTTCTTATATGGAACATAATGACTATTAAACAAGGCAGCATAAATATTTCCTCATTGTCAATCTTTGTTGTGAACTAGTAACATGCTTAGTCTTCATCTTCAACTTCAACATAACCTGCACACAAATAAGGTTCAATAATGACTATGGTGTAATGCCATAAGAAGATAAAAAGTAGAAACACATCAGCAAGAAGTTTTTAGAATTTTTTATTTTATTTTATATTTTATTTTATTTATTTTATTTTTTTAAGGAAAATTAAATTCATTAACCAACAAGGGTAGAAAAAAGGACTACATCAGACTCAACCAGCTGAATTAACCAGCAAAGAAAATTGTTCAACCAAGCTGATGAACAAGAAAGACTCAAAGGTTTTGTAGCTAAACCATGAGCTATCCTATTATAATCTCTGGGAACAAAATCAAGAGACTTAACACCACCTTTACTATCAACAAATTTAACATCATAAACACTATTATCTATAACGTTACAAGAGAAAGTATTACCATAACACAAATTAACAACATAGAGGGCATTTGAGTCAACCAATAAGGTGAGAAACCATTGTCAAGCTGTTAGCAACCTTCAAAATACCTTCTAAGATAGCCCTTGCTTTGGCGATATCCACATAACTTACAAAAAATTACTTCAATAGAGGTATAAAATGAATGTAAAAGACATATGATTACAAAAAAGTTAACTAAGAAAAAACCATCACAAATTAATACACACCTTCAGTTTATAAAATGTTGTATGGATTTTACCAACTCACCTTTCCATCATATGTGTATCTTACAAATTAGGTAATCTTTGAAATGTATTAACTACTATCAGGATATTACCCATGCATGTTTAGGAAAGAAACATGATATTGTGAGCAATTGAGCATAATAACAATATATGAAACCTCTTACATATCAATAGCAAATGTTTAAAAAAATCCAAAAGCATCATTCTTACAAAAATGGCTCAACTTATACCAACATTACAAAATTCTTAAAAATCACAAAGAAGCTACATGAATATCATTGTCTCCAAAAAAAACAAACATAAACATAACTTAAGAACAAAACATAACAGAAACTATTAGATATTTTTTCAAGAGAGGCTGCATGCTCTTTCGATATCTTACCATTTTAAGTTTAATTTGCTAAAAAAAAACAGAGAACACAATATTACAAAAAGCAAGCTTAGACAATTCAAAAATCACTTTTACGTTTAAAATTTACTATAGAAATTACAAACAAAACATCACCTAAATTTTTTCAAAAGTCAAGCCAAATTTAATTACCGATTCAATCTAAAGAAATCACAACATATTATAGATTTAAAAGGAAACTACCTAGAAATCGTCTCTTTGTTCTTCTTTTATCCGCCCGTATAATAGTTCTCTTTGATCCGTGACAAAAATGACTTTATACTTTCGAAATCGCTGCAGTTTCATCAACAAACTATACATAAGAACCTTCAACAGCAAAACAAAGAATTCTAATACTGTTTTAGTGAGGAACTTGAAGAGATCAACATCAAAATCGTCCATGACTCGTTTACTCAAGTCAAATTTGTTAAATAAGGACTCGAAGCCTTGTTTTCTGAAAATCATTAGGCTGTGAGATTTTTTTTTCTTGATTTTTAGGAATTCAAAGCGAGAGAAAGAGACAAAACTATTTTTGTTTCAGATTTGAAAACATAAAGTAAAAGAAAAAAATTATACAAAACACTAATCTTCAAACTGAACAACAATAAATTACCTTCTAGTTTTGGAATTCGATGATTAAGATGCACCCTTGTAAGCCTTAGAGTCGCACAACGGAAGAAAATTTTAATGATTTGAAAATCGTATGAATCATATTCATATAAAACGGTCTTTTAAGGGGGTTGTCTTGGTGGTCCAAGGCTTTGGATGAAAATCCCAAGTCATTGGTTCTACTCTTAGCAATTACATTATGTCAAGCCATCAAGGGCACTAGCTCAGCTGCTGGAAGGATGGGCTTAGGGTTTGGGTAACTCTCAGGTCAACGGTTCAAATCCCACCCAAGCGAAGGCGAGTTCTGATTTACCCGCTTATATATTTGTGTGGTCGGAGGTGTAGGGTAGGGGTTTCCTATCTATCCTACTCCATAACAACCAACAAATAGACTGTCAGAACCAACAATTTGGCTATGAGTGTGTCACATAGTTGGGGAGGATAGGGGAATGGGTGCCTGGACGAAGTTTGGTATCCTTGATACCAAAAAAAATAAAAACATTTTAAGCGACTTTATGAACTTATACAATATATAAGAATAAACAAAGTAAGATTCAAATCATACCTCAAGGCTAACTTCTTCGTTCTTTCTCTTGTTGATTTTGCTTTCCGATTTTTACCACCGGATCTTCCTTGCTATCGCTCGTGTTTAGCAACTGCATGTGGGCACGTCACGGCCTTCAAGAGGTTGAATGGAGGTAGAAGAAACACACGAAAACAACTTTTGCCTTGTGTAGGTGAAGTTCGGCCACCCAAAAAAATAATAAGCAAAATTTTTTTTTTTCTTTTTCTTTTCTTGTGTGCCATACTCACTCACTGTTTCTTTCTTCTTTTTTTACGTGTGTCACTCAATTACCTTAATTGAGTTTTTATTTTAAAGTTTTAGGTTAACTTGATATGATAGGATAGTTTTTTTTTTTTGTTTTTTTTTTTTTGTTTTGTTCTTTTTTTTAAATATCAAATATTCAAAAAAACAAATATCATTTATATTGTTAATTGAAACTCAACTATTAAAACAAATATCCTGATATCTTATATCATGATAGGGTTTCAAGTAACCTTGATTAAATAGGATTCTAAATCCCATTTAATTAAATGTTGTCACTGTAAATTGAACCTATGACCTGCTAAAGATTAAATAATCAGTATTATTTTATATTTTTTCTTTGGTCTTAGCTCGAACCCTTGACCTCCATAAAATAATTAATTCAATTAATTATTCATAATTATTAATATAATTAAATAATCATATTATATAATATAATTAATTATTAATCCATTAATTAAATAATCACATCATTTAATTAATGACCTAAATAAAATCTTTGTTACTTTCGTAATATTATTAATTGGACCATCCAATTAATTAACCATGACGTTTGATACCATCAACATTCCGGGCTAGCAAGGGGACCAAATAGACCTACAGTCTTGAGCTTTAATAATCCTTAGAAAAAAATTAATTAAACTCTTTAATTAATATTTCATGATTATTAACTTCGGAGTTACTCCACTAAAAACACGTGGCTGCACTTTCGTAACTGTAGATATTTTTACACAAACCTAAATTTAGTGTCCATCGATATAACTATTACATATGGTATGATCCTCCACAAGTAGTTCATAATTAGAGTTAGGTCATAAAGTCTGCTATACCCCTCTAATTATATCTTTTTCATTAAGTATCATTGATTCTCTATTAAACAATTATATCCCTTATTCCTTTACGGAAGAAGGAGAGAGCTCTTAATTGTTCAAGCCCCGAATCAACACTTTTGGAAACTATTTCTCTACTTCTCACAAGAAAGAGTAGATTCCAATAATGTGTACAAATCTTTCTAGCCACAAGCCAAACTGCGATTCCAAGGTATAGAGATATTGATCGAGAATGCTATTCCGATCTCACCTATAGTAAATCAAAAACCACGATCTAACCTAAACGAGTCAGTAAAACACCCAGGATTAAAATCACTTTATACAGCCATCATTTGTCGATATATATGAATCTCCCCATGTAACAGATATTGGAGAGAGATTCATATAGATTGTGGCCAAGTTTTATATGATCACATCATTTAAGGTGCTTTCATTCTCATATCACCATATGAGTAGTCTATGATAAGACCACCGTATATTATGAAATGGACCGCAACTGTAGATTAACTACAAATAAAGTACACAACTTCATTTGCTCTCTACAGACTCTTTGGATTGCACGTCTTAAACTGAATTCCTCTATATATGACACTTATATACTTAGTTCGATATTATATCTAGCAATCTTGGATGTTTAGCACATATGATATAAAAGTATGAGTTATATAAATAGAATGAAAAAGACTACTTCTTTTATTTATTATCAATCAACATTTACATATTACAAGCCTTAGGAAAAAAAAACCCCTACAATCTCCCACTTGAACTAAAGCAGGTGAGACATATCTCATAATCCTAAACCCTCTAGGTGACCTTCAAACACTTTAGCCGTTAAGGTGTTCGTAAATGGATCATCATGATTATCCTACGATGCTATCTTAGTCACAGTGACATCTCCTCTATGCACTATTTCCCTGATGAGATGATACTTCCTCTCTATATGCTTCCCTTTTTTATGTCTTCTTGGTTCTTTGGAATTAGCCATAAGACCACTATTATCACAATAAAGTGTGATTGGCTTATTCGGGTCTGGAACAACTTCCAGGTCATTCAAGAACTTACGGAGCCATACAACATCCTTAGCTACTTCACAAACAGCTACATATTCGGCTTCCATGGTGGAATCAACAATACATGATTGCTTGACACTCCTCAACACTATGGCTCCATCACCAAAGGTGAATACTGACCTAGACGTAGATTTCCTAAAATCCCTGTCTGATTGAAAATCGGAATATGTATATCCTAATGGGATCATATCCTGTCTTGAATATACTAAGCATGTAATTTCTCATTCTCCGAAGATATTTGAGAATAGTCTTTACTGCAACCCATTGATCTAATCCTGGGTTAGACTGAAACGTGCTGGCTACTCCCACTGCGAAGCAGATGTCCGGTCGTGCATAACATAGTATACATGAGACTACCTACTACTGATGCATAGAGAATTTGTCTCATATCCTCAACCTCTTGAGGAGTCTTAGGACAATGTTACTTAGACAAGTGAATTCCATACCTGGAAGGTAAATTACCTTTCTTGGAGTTTTGCATCGAAAATCGCACAAGAATTTTATCGATGTACAAGAATCTTGTCGATGTACGATGCTTGAGATAATGCCAAGAGTTTGTTTTAACGACCCCTTATAATTGGATCCCTAAAACATAACTCACCTCTCTCAAACCTTTCATTTTGAATTGGCTTGCCAGCCAGCCCTTTACTTCCGATAATACCCCTACATCATTCTCAATGAGTAGAATATCATCTACGTATATGACTAAGAAAACTATCTTCTTGTCAATAATCCGCTTGTAAACACAAGGGGCATCGACATTTTGTTCAAAGCCATAGATTTTGATAGCATTATCAAACCTAATGTTCCAAGATCTAGATGCTTACTTCATTCCATAAATGGACCTTTACAGCTTGCAAACTTTTTACTCTTGATCTTGGGACACGAATCCCTCTGGTTGCATCATATAGATGCTTTCATCAAGATTGCGGTTCAAGAATGCAATCTTGACATCCATTTGCCAAATTTCATAATCGAAATAGGAAACAATGGATAAGAGAATCCGAATAGACTTAAACATAACTATTAGCGAGAAGGTCTCTTCATAATTGACCCCTTCCTTTTAGGTAAATCCATTTGCCAATAGTCTTGCCTTGAAGGTCTCTATCTTCCCGTCTACTCCTTTCCTTCTCTTGTAGATCCATTTACATCCAATGGGTTTTTTTCCCATTTGGTAAGTCTACAAGTTCCCATACTGGGTTATAGTACATGGCTTTAAGTCATTGCTCTTTGTTAGAATCTTCAATTGCATGTTTAAATGACAACAAATAATCCACACTATCATCAGAGACAACACTCTGTGCTTCCCCAATACCTAAATAGCGATCAGGTTGTCGTACAACCCTCTCACTACGCTTAGGTGGTAGTGTGGTCTAACTAGGAACCGTCTGAATCTCAGACGTAGGTGGAACAACAACTCTTGTTGATTGAGCACTGTTCGTACCAAGCTCTAACTCATTTAACACAACCTTACTCTGAGGTTTATGATCACTCATCTAGTTTTCCTTAAGAAACGTTGCATTTGTCGATACAAAGACTTTGTTCTCTTTAGGACTATAGAAGTATCCATCTCAAGTCTCTTTGGAATAACCTACAAATATACACACCATAGATTTAGGGTCTAGCTTTCCAGTTATGTTCATCGATAGATGTACTGGACACCCTCATATGAGGAAATGTCGCAAACTAGCTTTATGACCATTCCACAACTCTAGGGGAGTCTTAGTAATAGATTTGGATAGGACTACATTCAAAATGTAAGTCGATGTTTGTAGTGCATATCCCCAAAAGGAGTTTGGTAATGATGAGAAACTAATCATAGATCTCACAATTTCCATTAGGGTTCTATTTCTTCTCTCCGTAACACCATTTTCCTGTGGTGTTCCAGGAGCTATAAATTGGGACACAATCCAATGCTCAACCAAGTAGTCTTCAAACTCTTGTCCAAGATACTCACCTCTACGATCTGATCGTAGAGTCTTGATAGTCTTACCCAATTGATTCTCAACCTCAGCTCGGAATTCTTTAAACTTTTCAAAAGTTTTCGACTTCTGTTGCATTAGGTAGACATATCCGCATCTTGAGTAATCATCTATAAAGGTGGCATAATACTCATAACCACCCCATGCTTTAACATTCATTGGTCCACAGACGTCTGAATGTATAAGCTCTAGTGGTTCTATAGATCTAAGCCCTTTTCTAGTAAAAGGTCTCTTGGTCATTTTACCTTCTAAACAAGATTCGCAGACATGTAATGTGTCGACCTTTAACTAATTTAAGAGTCTATTTTTTACCAGTCTGTCTATCATGTCAAGGTTGATATGGCTAAGTCTCAGATGCCATATATACATTTCATTATCTAGAAAAACTTTTTGTCGTTTTGTTTAGGTTTTTCAACTTTAAACATTTCAGCATTGAGCAGTGTTGTATGTATTAACGGTCTTAATACCTACAATTTGTTTTCAACTAAATATGAACATATATTTAATCCATTTCTGGAAACAACAACTGACTTATCATTAAAATAAATTGAATAAAAATTTTCCAACAAATTGTATACCGAAATTAAATTTTCGGTAAATCCAAAAATAAAATAAACATTGTTCAAAACAATAAAACAACTTTTAAAATGGAGTTTAACTACTCTTCTTACTCTTGCCGACATGACATCCTCCAAACCAACGCGCATCAAGAAGGCTCCCTTATCTAGCTTCGTTCAAGAATCAGTCCACTGCAAAGAAGAACAAACATGGTTAGTGTCCCCTGAATCTATTATTCAAGGTGAAGAATCATCTTCCACTAAACACAATTCAATGATAAGTAAATCATATTTACCTTTCGCCTTTTTCTTTTTAGCAAGCTCCTCAAGGTACTGAGTATAGTTCCTCTTCTAGTAATTGACCTTATCACAATGGAAACATTTTCCTTTTACTTTTTCAGTCGAGGTGCTCTTTTTCTTTGGGCTGGTTTCTTCTTTAGCTTTGCTTTAGCCATGCCAACATACATTTTCCTTTTCTTGAACCCAGAAAAAGATGGTTCGGCAACATTTGCCTCACAGGCTTTACCTTTGTGGTCCTTAGTCATTGACTCAAATGTAGTGAGCTCATTTAGCAACTGTGTCAGGCTGAACTTCAATTTGTTCATCTCATAGTTGTTCTTAAACTGATCGAAACTCTTTTAGAAGAGTCGTCAGTATGATGCTCACCTGGCTTGCCTCATCAATGGCCCCGTTATTGACCTCAGCTGAGTTGAAGTGGGACATCATGCTCAGGACGTGTTCCTGGACCGATAAACCCTCTTTCATCCGAGCAAGCATTGCGGAACAGACAGTTTCGTGCTTCTTTGCTCTGATGGTTGCCCAAACATAGCCTGCAATGACTCCATGATTTTGAATGTTGTAGTCATTGCCTCGTGCTTGGTGACAAGCACATCTGTCATGCTGGCTAACAAATATATTTGGGCATTCTTATCAGCTAAGACCATTTCTGGTGTGCCTCACGATCAATTCGTGTGGCATTGGCAACAAGCTCTGGAGGACATTCCTTCGTAAGCAAGAATTTTAGGTCTTTTGTTACCAAGATTGCGTTGATGTTATTTTTCCATTTAGTATAGTTTTCACCAGTTAATTTGTCATTTGCGGGGATTTGTAAAAGTGCAGACGACATTGCTGAAAACATAAATAAAAGATTTCATTCATCTTATACATTCATCACATGTAAATGTTTAGCATAAAATTAAACATGATGCATGAACATATGTAATGAACAAGAAATAAACCCTAAAATTATTACTATGCCACAACTATCCAACATACCACAAGCAAGTGCCGCCTTAAGGTCGATCAAGTACTTGTATGTTGGATCGAGACATTCTCAATTAAATGATATATCAGAATAACTCTTATTCTTATATTGTTCAACCATCATATGTTTCAGTCAAGGATCTTAGTAAACCAATTTTATTAAATCCTTTATGAATGTGACCCATCATTTCAGATCTCATGAACTCAACTTGAGAATTGTTGCCTTAGGGTTAGTCAATCCCAAAATACATTCAGAAATCCTATTCGTTAGGAAGTCAACATTGATATTGACTCTCATGCTTCCTTAAGGAGGACGAAAACAAAGTCATCTCGGGACCCCACTTGAATCTCATAGTGTTGAACTTATAATGGAGACTACGGGATATATTGTAATATATCCCTCTCCCATTCATTATTATCCGGTTAGGGTTTTCAATTATTAATGCACCTAGATTATACTAGGATTAAATGCTAATTCAAATCTAAGTGTCTAGGGCATTTTTAGTATGTTTGTAGAATCTCATTCTATTAACAAATTATTAAACTATCCAATTTTTTAACAATTAAAAAAAAACTAGTTTAATAATCTAATTCCAATCTATGTAAACTAATTTACTAAGACTATAATTAATAATGTGGTTTACCAAGTTTTAACTATTAAAACTAAAACACGTTATTCAGTCCAATAATTATTAATGGCCTTAATCAAATTAATCCTAATAACTATAAGAGGACCTAACTAATCTAACTAATTAAACAATTTAATTAATAGACTAGTTATTAATGAGAATTACCGAGTTTTTTATACCTAAAAAACTAATCTCATTAATAATAGCCAATTATGTGATTTGCTAATTTAAAAAATAAAATTAAACACATAATATGATGGGCTATTGTGCATATATTACATTTAATAAAATGTATGTGTAGGCACTACTAATCTAAATGGCATGTGTATGCATGACAATGCTTTAGTTATCATATAATAAAAACATACATAAATTAACTAAGAACAATAAATTTATCTAACTTAATTTTTTTTTTCTAATTACAAAAAATTAACCCAAGGCATTCATTGGTCTTCTTGTAATCCATCTTTTCTTAAAGTCCATATTGTAATACATTTTTGGCTTTTAATCAAGTCCAACTTGATGGATCCTTTAAAAAAAAAAAAAAAAAAAAAAAAAAAAAACTAATCCATCTCATGAATCAAAACCCAACGCCCAAATGTTACCCTAACACTTATCAGAGGCTCAAGGTGTAAAATATATATATATATATATTTATATATATTTCGGTCCATGCGTGCTTCCGAATATGGAACCCTAGCGTCACGAACAAGCAGCTCTTGCACTTTTCACGTGTAACCACCGTTCACACGCCAAGGGCTGTCCACATCAACTTGCATGAAACGTGCACACTGCTGCAAGCCTTTTGCTCAAAAACAGCACAGCTGGTTGTGCCAAACCTGTACGACAACTGCTGCACATGTGCAAGAAACGCACATGCTGCGCGCTGCAGTCTTGCGCGAAGGCGTGCATGGCTGCTGCACATGTGCACAACAATTGTGTACGGCTGCAGCGTGTTGTGCATCTCTTATGTATTGGCTTCTACATCTTTTGGATCGTCGTTCTTGTCGATTTACATCAATAAAAAAATTTAGAGCAAAATAACAACAATAAAAATATTTACAACCTGGAATAAATATTATAGCAGAAAAAATAATTTTCCAAACCCTACAACTTATCATACCATACAATTAACGATCAATCATGCTTTAAATTTTTTTTAAAAACATCATACATTTAATAGATTGTGCCTACACATTTAAACATGCAATTAAACAAGAAGAAAGAATGATTTATTCAAATATATCGTACTACGGCTCTTGTACCAATTGTAAGCCCTAGAGTCGCATGGCGAAAGAAAATTTTAATGATTTGAAAATCATATGAATCATATTCATATAAAACGGTCTTTTAAAAATTGTTTAAGCGACTTTATGAACCTGTACGATATATAAAAATGAACAAAGTAAGATTTGCAATCATACCTCAAGACTAACTCATTCGTTCTTTCTCTTGTTGATTCCGATTTGTACCACCGGATCTTCCTCGCTATCTCTCGTATTCCGACAACTGCATATGGGCACGTCACGACCTTCAAGAGGTTGAATGGAGATAGAAGAAACACACGAAAACAACTCTTGCCTTGTGAAGGTGAAGCTTGGCCACCCTAAAAAATAATAAGCAAAAAAACTTTTATTTTTCTTTTTCTCTTCTTGTGTGCTGCACCCTCTCACTGTTTCTTTCTTCTTCTTTTACGTGTGTCACTCGATTACCTTAATTGAGTTTTTGTTTTTAAGTTTTAGGTTAACTTGATATGATAGGATAATTTGTTTTAAATATCAAATATTCAAAAATACAAATATCATTTATCTTATTAATTAAAACTCAAATATTAAAACAAATATCATGATAGGGTTTCAAGTGACTTAGATTAAATAGGATTCTAAATCTCATTTAATTTAATGTTGTCACTATGATTTGAACCCATGACCTGCTAAAGATTAAATAATCAATATTATTTTATATCTTTGCTTTGGTCTTGGTTCGAACCCTTGACCTCCATAAAATAATTAATTCAATTAATTATTCATAATTATTAATAAAATTAAATAATCACATTATTTAATATAATTAATTATTAATCCATTAATTAAATAATCACATAATTTAATTAATGGTCTAAATAAAATCCTTGTTACTTTCATAACATTATTAATTGGACCGTCCAATTAATTAACCATTACTTTTGTTACCATCAATGTTCCAAGCTTACAAGGGGACCTAATGGACCCACAGTCTTGAGCTTTAATAATCCTTAGAAAAAATTAATTAAACTCTTTAATTAATATTTTATGATTATTAACCTCGGAGTTACTCTACTAAAAACCCGAGGCTGGACTCTTGTAACTGTAGATGTTTTTACACAAACCTAAATTCTGTGTCCATCGATACAACTATTACATATGGCATGATCCTCCACAAGTAGTTTATAATTAGAGTTAGGTCATAAATTCCATTATACCCCTCTAATTATATCTTTTCCATCAAGTATCATTGATTATCTATTAAACAATTATATCCATAATTCCTTTACAGAAGGAGGAGAGTGCTCTTAATTGTTCAAGTCCCAAATCAACCTTTAAGGGAACTACTTCTCATAAGAAGGAGTAAATTCCAATATTGTGTACAGACCTTCCTAACCACAAGCCAAACTGTGATTCCAAGATACAGAGATATTGATAGAGAATATTATTTCGATCTTACCCATGGTAAATCAAAAGCCACGATCTAACCTGAAAGAGTCAGTAAAGCACTTAGGATTAAGATCACCCATATACAACCATCATTTATCTATATATATATACAACCATCATTTGGAAAGAGATTCATATAGATCGTGGCCAAGTCTTATATGATCACATCATATAAGGTGCATCTATTCTCATATCACCATATGAGTAGTCTAGGATAACATCACGGTATATTTTGGAATGGACCGCAATTGTAGATTAACCACAAATAAAATACTCAACTTCATTTGCTCTCTACGGATTCTTTGGATTGCACGTTCTCAAACTGAATTCCTCTGTATATAACATTCATATACTCAGTTTGAGATTACATCCGGCAATCTTAGATGTTTAGCACATATGATATAAAAGTATGAGACATATAAATATAATGAAAAAGATTACTTCTTTTATTTATTATCAATCAACATTTACATATTACAAGTATTATGGCAAAAAACCCCAACAACTCCATGTCTAGGCACCAAGATACAATGTTTAGACCCAGAAATTGACTGCCAGAAACCAAAGCGAGACTGAGAGACGATCTACAAAGGGAGAGAGAGAGCGCCGTGAGAGAATCATATATGGAGAATGAGAGGAGAGAGACAAAGTTTTTTTTTTTTTTTTTGAGTAAGAAACTAGTGTAACCGGTTGCCGGTGACCTAGTATTTTTTGATTTTTTTCTTTCAACCAATTGAATTTTTTTTAAAAGTGGTGTTCCTAAGATACAAACCACTTTCTTATTTGTACCGTAGTGTGACCCGATGAGGGATTGTGTTCAAGTAGAGATCAAAAATATATTTAATATATCAACACATCTGAATTTATATATATCAATAAGCATTATGAAGTATGACACGTAGACAAATAAATTACTAGTCACCTCAATTAAATAAATTCATAACCAAAATACCAAGTTTTTTAAAACATTTCATTACTCATTATCCTTAATGTCTTCTAGAGTTGGCAAAATAGTTTCGCAGGTTGGGTTGGACTCTATCTGATAGATCAAGAACATATTTATCCTCAACACAATATGACCCGTTTAATTAAGCTGGCAAATCCCTAAAAACCCGATACGACACGGTTAGTTAAACATGTTGTGCGGATGGACCCACGACACATTTAATAAATGGGTTAGGTTTTGACCTATTTGATATATTTAATACATTAAACATAAAATTAATTTAAAATTTTCACTATCTATCTAAATTGAAGATAATAAACAAAATAAATAGTCCAACTAAAAGACTATTTAAATTCACAAGGGTCCATCATAAAAACATTCACCATAAAAAACAAACAAAAAAACAAAAAAAAAAAAACAAAAAAAAAAAACCTTCACAGACCAATATATACAAATAAAGTATACCATCAAAATTTCTTTTAACCAAGCTTTACATACTAGAAACATCACAAAAAGTTTAAATTCTTAAATCTCGTTTAAGCTTCAATCTCAAAGTAGTTAATCCTAAATCTTATAACTTTTTAGCCCTCTACAAGATACATCACAAATATTTAGAGTATATCATAAATTTCACTACATATCATATGTTCCAAATAGGTTGCATGGAGGATAATGCATGGACACGCAAAGGACACGGCATGACAGTTTTTCAATTGTTTTTTTAAAAAACGGGGTCAAAATATGAATTAAAAAAATTTATACAATATGGATTTTGTGATATGTGTTTATTGATAATATGTTTTGAATGGATTATTAGATTATGTTTTCATATATTATTATTATTTTCTTAAAATATAAATATATATTATTTTAATTGACGTATCTCTGCCGTATCCATATCCTAATTTTTAGAGAATTTCGTATCTCCGTATCGTACCGTGTCGTATCCGTGCTTCCTTAGTTCCAATTAAGCAACCAAGAAAATAATGAAAAGGTATTTACCATTAAAAACTAACTTGTTGAATTGAACTTTCCACTAGTGTTGATTGAGTAGCAGTATCAACATTAACATTCTTCATTTCCCACATGTCCTTAGTAATTTATTCACATTTTAAAGTTGCACTTGCTACAATAATCTCGAGTGCAAACTACAGCTTCTACTACATTCAGATTAAGTGAACTCTGGAATTGACTAAGAATCCAATCACTCATGCTAAATGTTGATCTAGATAACATCGTAGATATTGGTTGAGTTCTTTTGGGTGTAATAGGGTTTTGAGTTTTGTGAGTAATTCCTAGACACCTTTTGTAATCTCCATTGATCATAGTGAATTTCTTTTCATCTCCACCCGTGGACGTATGCTTTACGATGAACCACGTAAATTTCTCTTATTCTACTTTGCTTTTATTTTGCCTATTTATTTTGTTCCTTGACGATTTTCACAACATACCCTTACTTCTATTAACTTTGACTAATAGATGAACGGACCATTTTGATGTATTTCTGAAAAGATGAGGACCGAAGACTATAATACATATAAATCGAGTAAAAAAGTGATGTTTCATTAAAATATAGGGACTAAGTTGTAATTCCCCCTTGATATTATAAAGGTCTGAATCTCTGAATAGACCCAATATTTAGAGGCCCAAAATCAAACCAGGCTTTTATAATTGTTTTACAGACTTAGGTGGCATTTGTTTTTTGGTCTGAGGACTTAAAGTCCTGAATTGGGTCTAAAATCTGAATTGAGTCTGAAATATGAAGTCTGAGCAATATGTTTGTTTTTTGTTTTCTGATGTCTAAATTAAGTGTTAAGTTGTTTGTTTTTTTTAAATCAAAACATCTGAAAACCTGTAATATGACATTTATACCCTTATTTGTTAGTTATGGGTAAAATCCACCCACTAATTTCAATGGAATTAAAAACATTATTTAATAAAAAAATATTTTAAAAAAAAAACTTAAACAAAAAATCTCAATATCTTCTCTCTTTCTTTGGATTCCTCAATCACACTCTACCAAAATCTTATCTTCACTAATTGTTTTTTGACTATCACATTCTCTCTCTTCTTTATGCATATCTCTTTATTTCTTCTCCCCACTAATTCATCTCTCTCTGTCTCTTTCTTTACTTTCTTCTGTCTTTGGAACTCAATCTCTCTCTCTCTCTGTCTCTTTCTTTGGTTTCTTGTTTCTTTGGAAATCAAACTCTCTTTGTTTCTCGATCTCTCTCATCTTCTCTCTTTCTGGGTTTGATTTGTGTTTTTGATTTTTTTAATTTGTATTTTCGATTTTTTTTTTTTGGGTTTCATCACATCTTACCCAGAAGCCCAAAAGCTTCTCGATGACAAGCTTCTCTGCCCTTGAACCTACTCCAATTCAACACCTTGCTTGTGAATTTATGGTCAAAGAAAAGGCGTAGAAAGGCAAGAGTTCCAATCTCTTATAAGGATACATCGGGAATTATGATATTTTGAAGAGGGTAGTTTGGGCAAAAAAAGTAACGTGAATTGAAGTCCAAATAGACTTAAGATAAAAGTTGAAATTTTGAACTTTTTTGTCTTAGATGCTTTTAATCGTTTTCCAGACATTTGATCACTTAAAAAACAAACAAAAATGTCTTAGTAAGACATTCCAGCCACTTTAAGTGTTCAGAGCCAAAAAACAAATAGGCCCTTAGCCTGATCTGAATTTGAAAAATCTAGTATACATAATGAAAAATATTTTTTTAGAAAAATAAAAATTACAAAAAGAGGTTTTTTGTATGAGTGCAGATATTGTCACTCATAAAACTAATTAGTACACCCATGTCTAAAATTTAAAAAATAAATATTAATGTAAGTACCAATCTTAATACCGATAGTACCCTTATTGAGATGAATATATTCATTTTAATACATTTTATTTATAAACCCGCTTAAATTATTAACACACACAATTTATATATATATATATATATATATATATAAATCATATTATTTTTGGAATCAAATCCTCTTGTAGTGATGATCCAATTTACTTTTTAAAATGTTTTGAATGTATGAGCTATATGAAAGGGAAAATAGACAACTAGATTGTATATGGGGTCAAGAGATTTTCAATATGAAATTCTCTTATATATACAACTATCTAAAATATATATATATATATATATATATATGTATTATTGATATCTACGACTATCTTTTAAAAAAAATTATATTTTGTTTATTGATAGAGCTAATTACTAGACATAAAAGAAAGAAAGAAAGAAAGAAAAAAAAAAAGTAAAATAATACTTATCTCTGTTTGATTAGAGTTCTCTGAAAATTCTTTTTCCATTACTTTATTATATGATAATCATTTGAAGATGAAAAAGTTCGATACTTGAAATAAAATTAGTGTTTCATTGGGGTATATTATAAAAATTATGGTTTATTATAAGTTAAGGTTTATCATAAGTTTTTTTTTTTTTTTTTAATAAAAATATATAGTTGAAGATATGTGTGTAATTAATGAGTGCACATAGTATTTGATTCATTTTAATTAAAGTCATTTGCCATATTGATAAATTTCTATTGGCCAATAGGGTTGTAGCTTAGCTAGTAGATGGACGAGCATAGGACTCGGGCAAATGACTTACAAGTTAGTAGCTCGAATTCTACCAATGATAAAAGTTTAAAAAAAAAATACCCGGCCTGCACACATGTAGATATTGTGAAAAAAAATAAAAATTCTATTGAAATATTTTTTTAATTAATTTTTTTTAATAAAATATAAGTATAATAATTAGTTTTATGGGTAACAATATTTTATATAACTAGCCCAAATTAATTTGGGGTAACATTTTGATTTTTGAGCAATGTATTTATTAAAAAAAATGATCATAACTGTACGAGTATGTTTGGATGTGTCAGCAATTCATGAATAGCTTATCCTAAATAAAGAAGACAGTTATTCGTCTAACCAAACACACCTCATTAAACCCCAAAAGTACATTTCTCGACTTCTCGCAACTTCACTCTCACTCTGTTGCAGAAGTAGAAACCTCTCAGTTTCTAGGGTTTACGTACTATCATTTTTCCCCCTTCTCTCTCTCTCTCTCTTGACGATCTCTTCTACTTCTCTCGCTTTCAATCCACTTCAAAGATTCGAAATTTAGGTTTAGGGTTAGGGTTTCCACTCAAACAATGGCGGCGCCGGCAGTCTCTCAGGCTCGCTCCACCACGTCCAAGACTGAGTCATACATCGACAACAAGCGCAAGGAGGACATCCGCCAGGCCAACATCGTGGCGGCGCGGGCGGTGGCAGACGCCGTCAGGACCAGTCTCGGCCCGAAAGGAATGGACAAGATGATCTCCTCCTCCAGCGGCGAGGTCATCATCACCAACGACGGCGCCACCATCCTCAACAAGATGGAGGTCCTCCAGCCGGCTGCCAAGATGCTCGTCGAGCTCTCCAAGTCTCAGGACACCACCGCGGGTGATGGCACCACCACCGTCGTTGTGATTGCCGGTGCGCTGCTGAAGCAGTGCCTCACACTCCTGTCCAATGGAATCCACCCGACTGTCATTTCTGATTCGCTCCACAAGGCATCGACCAAGGCCGTTGACGTCCTGACGGCAATGGCAGTCCCCGTTGAATTGTCGGACCGTGAAAGCTTGGTCAAATCCGCCAGTACTTCTCTGAACAGCAAGGTCGTCAGTCAATACTCAACGTTGCTGGCACCTTTGGCAGTCGATGGCGTTTTGTCGGTGGTGGACCCCGCGAAACCTGAAGTGGTTGATTTGAGAGATATCAAGATAGTGAAGAAGCTGGGAGGCACCGTTGACGACACTGAGATGGTGAAGGGTTTGGTTTTCGATAAAAAAGTGAGTCACGTTGCTGGAGGACCCACCCGGATCGAGAACGCTAAAATTGCAGTCATCCAGTTTCAGATTTCGCCTCCAAAGACCGACATTGAGCAGAGCATCGTGGTTTCGGACTATACACAGATGGATAGGATCCTGAAGGAAGAAAGGAATTATATATTGGGGATGATTAAAAAGATTAAAGCCACTGGGTGTAACGTGTTGTTGATTCAAAAGAGTATATTGAGAGACGCTGTGACAGATTTGTCATTGCATTATTTGGCGAAATCAAAGATTTTGGTGGTTAAGGATGTGGAGAGGGACGATATTGAGTTTATTACCAAGACTTTGAATTGCTTGCCCATTGCCAATATTGACCATTTCCGTGCTGAGAAATTGGGGTATGCTGATTTGGTGGAGGAGGTTTCACTTGGAGATGGAAAGATTGTGAAGATTACAGGTATTAAGGACATGGGTAGGACTACGACTGTGCTTGTTCGTGGGTCGAACCAGCTGGTGCTTGATGAGGCAGAAAGGAGCTTGCATGATGCTTTGTGCGTGGTTAGGTGTTTGGTGAGCAAGCGGTTTTTGATTGCAGGTGGTGGTGCACCGGAGATTGAGCTGTCAAGGCAGCTGGGTGCATGGGCAAAGGTATTGCACGGGATGGAAGGTTATTGTGTGAAGTCGTTCGCAGAGGCATTGGAGGTTATTCCCTATACTTTGGCTGAGAATGCAGGGTTGAATCCGATTGCTATTGTGACTGAGCTGAGGAACAGGCACGCTCAAGGGGAGATTAATGCCGGCATCAATGTAAGGAAGGGGCAAATTACAAATATTTTGGAGGAGAATGTGGTGCAGCCCCTGCTTGTGAGCACAAGTGCAATCACACTGGCAACAGAGTGCGTCCGGATGATTTTGAAGATTGATGATATTGTTACTGTGAGGTAGTTTTAAATCCGAGGATTAACTGATGTTTCCTAGTTATGTTTTTTGTTTGTGTACTATTTGAATTAGTACATTGTTTGTTTTAGGATTTATTGTGGTTAAGAATTTTGATATCGTTGCTTGTTTTTCACCAAATCATTGGTTTGATTTTGGATATGTTATGGTGTTCTTTTCAGAGTGTTATTTTTTGTTAGTTCTTATGCAACAACATTGATTCAATGATGTCTTATGAGTATCTTTAACTTTTATATATGATATCATATTAAGTATATGCTGGTTGATTGATTAGAGAAGCTTCTGAAAAGAAATGAATGATTTAACTTATCATGCTTGTATGTTATGTCTGATATAACAAATTGTCTTAACATATTTGGTTACTTTGTGCTGTGGAAATATGTACGAAGCCTAACTATGGCTTATTCACAGGCAATTGATGAAGTCCTAGAAAAGCATCTCATGCTTGATAATAATTGTGTAGGATCACTAAATTGAGTTGCTCATGTGTTATTATTAATCTTTGAAAAATAAAAAAACTTTCATATTAGGTTATGGTTTTTCCTTGATTAAAAGTCAATCTCAGTGCATCATGGACATTTTATTCTAGCTTTAGTATTGAAATTGTCTTGAAGTGTAGTAGCATCTTAAGTGCATACTGCTGGCAGTAATCGTCATCTAGCTAATTTGTTAGGTAACGAAAAATTGTTAGGTTTCACAATCCCTATAAAATTTATGACAATTTAAAGCTTTTAAGTGTCTCAAATGGTCAATGAAACGTTATGGTCAAATTGCTTACAATCATTAAGCTTTTAGAATTACCAATTTATGCTACATTGCTTCCAATTTATGCTGCAATAACCTTACATATTTTAAATACATAGGGATGGAGGTCTATTGCTGCAGTGTGAAAATGCAGTTGTTATGATGTTATATCTGATTTGCTTAGACTGCCCTTGTGTGAGAATTATTTGCATGGAGCCTCTGTTGAATTTTTCTTGGTATAATCACATTTCCAAAAGATTTTCTTTTTTCCATTAATGGAGGCGAATCTAGGGTGTTTTTCTTATTCTCTACTAGGTTATGGATTCATTACTAAATGGGACCAGGCTATGTAGAGGGGTATAGGTGCCCCATTCTATGATTTTTGCTGTGGGAATTCAAAAATCATATTTTCATTTGACAAATAATGCGACATCATACTCGTAATTTGTACATTGTTTACCATATAATCTTGTGATAATCCATATGGTGGTTGTACAATGTTACATAATTTAAGGAGGTTTGAAATGTTTGCTTTAGGATGTTTACAGCTATTGAAGTGAATGAGATGAGAACTACACTTGTACAGTGTCAATTAGTACCCAATTTTTTTTCATTAATCTGAGCCTAGTTGACTCTTGTTTTTGCATTTGTAAATAAATCAATCTTCATAGATTCTATGTAGTTTTAAAACACTCGATTAGTAGCGTTGTACAATTTATTTTCCAATGGCTTCTTCTTCTGAGTTGGAAGTTTGTGGAATCTGGATATGTGTCATGGTATGTCTCTGGATTCATCATCATCATCATTAAGAAGGTGTTTTGTTAATGAGTTTTCCTTCTCCTTCTCTTGGTTTTCCACCTTTTTCTCTTCACTTTTGCCCCATAGAACTAAGTAAAGCCCCAACACAATGCAAATTGCACCAAGAATCCTACAGAGAAATAGAGAGAGAGGTCAATAATGTACAAGAAAAGGAAGAGTGTAGATTTTTGGTTGAATTTAATCTTTACCCTCCAGAATATAACTGATCACCAAGAATTAGAGATGCCATTAAAGCAACTAAAAGAGTCTGCATAGGCTGGAAGACGGCAACAAACACAGGGCCACCCTTTTGAATACACCATGTTTGTAAAGAAAACACTATCGCAGAAGCCACAATTCCCTGAACAACAAACAGAGCAATTGGTTACCATTTATTATCAAGATTAATCAAAACACTAACAAATTAGTTGAAGTCGTTACAGCATATAGGATTGTGAAAAGCTCTTCTCCTGATTCGATTTTCCATCTATTGATATCCGGATCCACAAATGCTGCAATGACTATGAATTGAATCAATCCAAAAAAGCATGTAAATGAAGTGAGTGTGAGCTTTGCTGGGTACTTCTTCAACACAGGAGCCTGAAGGACCATCCAAGCAGCCCATGAAACGCAGTGTCCGAGCAAGAAGATGCAACCCCAAGTCCAGTTCTGTATTTTCTTGGAGTCTTGCAGCAGAGGAGGTCCTTTGTAAAGAGTGATGATAGTGGCACCACCAACACTAGCAACTGTTCCAACAACTTTTGCCAACCCATCTCTTCTTCTAAAATTAACTTGCTCCAGTCTGAGACACAAACGAATAAGAGTTCCATTCTTTTTTAGTCCTATAAAGAAAAAAAGAGGCTCAATTACTTACCTTAGAGCAGAAGCCATTATAAAAGTGATTGCAGGAACTGAGTTTTGCATAGCAGAAGCAAAGGTTGGAGATGCATAGTACAACCCCAAAAGATAAAAACCTTGGTTTGCTGTAATTCTGACAACCCAATTAATAGCTGATTAGTGAAAACATAGCTCACATCAATTAATTAATTAATTAATTAATTACTAAAACACTGATTCTGATCTGTCCATACCCCAATAATGCAAGAAGAAAGAACTGAACCAGTAAAGAAAAGGTCAGAGGTGGTCTTTCTTTCCTGAAATTATAACACACAAGAGAAATTAAGCAATTAAGCAAATAATAATAATAATAATAATAAAAAATACAAAGTCACTCACTTCTCTAAGAAATAAGCAAAAGGAGCCAATAAAAGGAGGGCAATGATGTTTCTATAAACTGGGTAAACCACTTTACTGACACCAATGTTAAGTGCAACTCTGCTGACAATGTGAAATCCTGCAAAGCAGAATTGCAGGGCAAGCAATGCTAGTACAAGTTTCTTTTTTTCAGAAACAACAATTTCTCTTGCCATACTTTTTATGTCTAATTGTGTTCCCCTTTTTGCCTAGATTGATTCAAAACTACAATCACATAGGAACTGGGAAGGATGGTACTTGCATTTGGTGTGTATATATATATATATATATATATATTGGTTGAAGCATTTGGTGTCCAGAAAGCACATGCAAATGATAATTGATAATACAAATATGATAATTATAAATATTAGCATGCAATCCCTTATCCCCCTTGTGTGATTAACAAAAATCTTATTATTTGAAGTTCCTTTTTGGTGGGGAGACAGCGTTGAGGTATAGCATGTTGGCCAACTTGACTTGTTAATCTTTCAAATATTAATACATAATTTTCACTTGTTAACATGTTTGGTAGGATCATTGTCTCTTTGCCAATAAATTTATTTGTTTCCAAAAAGGAAGCTTTGTCTTTTGAAGTTAATTTAATGCCAAATGTTGATTATTAATAATAATGATTATATTTTCCCAAACACCCATTAATGGTTTGTTCGGGGTGTGCGGCTTCAAGTATACCTTTATATTGGGTTTATTTTATTTTATCTGCAATTATCTCTTTTTTAATTGATTTAAAAATTTAAAGGAAGTTGACTTCAATGATTGAACAGTACTAATATGATTCAGTATAAAGTTTTGTCTCTTGATAAGTTGAAACTGTATCATCACTTTATCTTGAAAGATTCAAGGGACTCAAGAGAATGATTGTTTTAGCTTTGCCAAAATTTGTAAAGAGATGTTATCATCTAAGTTACTAATTACAATTAATTTAATCATAGATTGGCATGTGAGTAGGATAAATTCATGAAAATTTACTTCCTCACCTGTCACCTCATTCATTCATGAACTTTAAATGAGCATCAATTATAATGATTTTTTAAGAAAGTTTTAAATTTAGAATTAGTGAGAATATTCTCTCTTAATTCTATTCTAATGCTAATGCTAATGCTAATGATGAAAATACAATCATTTAAGAAACATGGGGGTTGTCTTTCACAGAATGTGTTACTCAATTCATGAATATTTATATGAATTAAAAATCAATTTTATTATAATTACATAAATGTTCTTAAATCTTGCAAATATTATGTGTACAACCAATAATTCTTCAACAACAAAGTCTTAGCAACTGATAACATCAATACATGTTTCACCAATTCTAAACATTCTCGGCCTAACTCGTCAAACACACTAGCATGCAATTTATAACAGACTAAAGCAACAACAAGCATGCTCGCAACTGGTGATCATTTGGCGGGAGAAAATTGGTTTCAGAATCACTTGTGCTTAAAAACAATGACAATCGCGGTGCAGTTATCTTTGCAGCGCCGCTCAAGAACTGCTTCCTTTACGAGACGGCGGCTCACAGCTGTTACAGATAAACCCTCCTGCAAATATATATATATATATATATATATGTAAGCCTCTTTAAGCAAATCATTGAACACGAGAGAATTATAAATGGGCAATAACATATGGAGATAGATCAGAATGCTTTCAACTTGATGATTTAAGTACAAATTTTGTCGTGTGTTTATGAAATTATGAGAGAGCTGGTAGGGCCACATTGACCTTTAAGTTAAACAGTTACGGGGCCTTTTATCTGTCATCTGACCATTATGACATAATTGATAACATCACAAAAGAACAAAGCTGAATAATCCCCAATTAGGTCACAGGTTCAGAGGGTAAAAATAATTCAACCCGAAGAAAAAACCAATAATCTAGAAAACAATAAGTTCCAAAAAGTCGAAATGTTTTTCCATTCTAACAAAAGAAAGTGAAAGTGTATTCTTACCTGCAATAATTTCTGAACAAAATCGACAGCATCACTTGGTCCAAACACCTAAAGCCAAATACAGAATATTATTGTACAATAATAGAACTTAAGACAGAAGACCAAATGAATATCTGACTTCTTATTACATGCATGGATATGTCAAAATTATTAACGGTAGACATACTCCCCATAGTCCATCACAACCAAGAATGATGAACTGCTCTCTGTCCGTAAGCTCAAAGGAATGAATGTCAGGAGTTGCAACAACACCAAACTGCAATTCACAAACTAATTTCAGATTTCAACGCATCATGCATAATTTATTACATAATGTAGCAAAAACAAAAGAATATCATGAAAGTTTATTTCATAGCTAAATAGCTAATGTACTTGGAAAAGAAATAATTAAAAAATTAACACCACAGAAAAATTCTTTTAGGCTTAATAAAAAAAGGAAACATGATACTACAATGTCATTTAAGCAGAGACGAGGACAAGAAACCTTTTTGAATTGGCTATCTCCAAAGGCCCTAGAAACTTCAAGTCGTCCCTGTAATCGTCCATTTGAACTCACAGTACCACCAGCCTGGATATAGTAGTTAGTAGATAATAAGGTTTCAGTTAAAACTACAGACAATTATATGACCAAATCAGTAATAATGCAACAGATTGAGAGGTTATGGTCTAAACGACCACTCCTTTACCTATTCACTTATTTTATAGGTTATCTTTAACATGCTTTTTTCTGATTTTTTTCAAACAAGGGGAGGAAATGAACAAACATATTATCCTGATTTGGCAGATATAAAGCAAAAATTCTGCAAGAAAACCTTTATCTTTTCTTCATAATTAATCTCTGTAAAGTTCAGAACAAAGACAAACATCAACTTCATAGTTCAAGACTTCAAGCGATAGAAACAGAGGATGCCAAACAGCTTGACATGACAAAGGAAATGCGAATATAGAATATAGAGCAGGACTGGAATTTTTGTCAGGCGAACACCCTTCAAAATTTAAATCTTAGAATCCTCAAACAAGAGAAGAACACTATCAGCCTTAATAACAATATTAAATACGAAGTTAACAAAATGAAGGTATAGTTTTCTGGAAGAAAAATCAATAAGCAAAATATATAGAAACTACTATGGGATAACAGTAAAAGTTATAATTCAACACAAACTGAGATCTCAGTGAAGATTACGATATACAACAATAATGAAGACATGGGGGAAGGATTCAATTCATTGTGAAATCATCATACCTAAAAAGAAGGAAACAAAAGAAAAAGAAAAGGAAAAAGACAACAAACAACCCATGTCAACTAAGTATTGCACCACATAGATTTGGCTAGGTAAAACTCGGATCTACTTGAGCACACCCTCAACTTCCTTTCACAACCAAACTCCTCTTCAGAGTTTGAACTACAACTCCAGCAGACAAGTTCGCAATTGGCAAGCTTGCTGTTTACAGTGGCATGGACCTTTAAGTAACCAATTCCACTATAATAGATATACACAAATTGGTTTAGTGCATTATTTCAAATTAAATTTTCACAAAAACAATGCTTAAGAAAGAAGCAAAGTATATTATCATTTGCAAGATGCTTCGTGTGTATGTATCCTCACCTTCTGAATGCGAGAACGTTCCTGTGGGTAGATGGCTTTGTGTTCCCTCGTCACCACAATAGCCTTCAATGAACTTAATCCTTCCAGATTATTCTGGGATCCATCAGCAACAGATGATCTTGCTACCACTGCTTTCGCATCACCAATGTTAGCAACAAAAACCTAGAAACAAGGAGCAGCAGATCAAATAAACGTTCAGGTTAGATATAAAAGAAAAAAAAATGATCAAAAGGATAACACAAAAGTAAATTAGCACGAGTTACAACAGCTTGAACATATATTAAGCACACAATTTGATTAATATTGATCCTAAGATATAAATATCGAAACTCAGTAAATGAACCTCAACAACCCAAACCACCAACCACAAACTTCATTCCAGAAAAACCTAGAGAAAGGGAGATTCCTTCTACATGTTTCATTCACTGTAAAGAAAGTTGATGGAACATGCTCCTTGCAGTTGATAAGCATGATATGCAACAAAAAGAACAATTTGGTCTGTGCACTTTAACTGAATTTTCAAGTTCAGATATTTGAAATATTCATTTGAAAAAAGACTTTTAGTAGTAGCAAACTTACAGTTCGTCCAAGTACCCAAACACATACAGCTGTTGCACCATCCTGCCACCCCCCTAGGAAGAGCATATAAATTAACATATAAAAGTGAAACCTTGTTTTCTAGTATTTGAAAAATCAGAATAAACAGAAAGAAGATGTAAAGAGTTGAAGATTCAACAGTCGAATTTACCTGAAGCACTTTCATGAAGAAGAGATTCATCTGTTTTCCGAAAACCTACATTACATAAATAAAAAGATCAAATATAAAAAACTTGACACTATTGACATTGCAATAATTAAGGAAACAAGGACAAGAAAATTGAATGATTACCATCAAGTATGGACTTTTTGGCAGCTTTAACATCCAACTGCAACATCACATAGCAATAATTAGACATAAACCAAGAACAACACCATGCAGAAGACTGATTCTAATCGAAGTCAGACACTATAGGTGTTTGATGAAGAAAGCAGCATTACACAAGAGTATAAATCAGACGAAAACAGAGTTAATAACATAATTGAGAACTGTAAAAACACAGAATAGTTAAAGAACAATCCGCCACCAACACGATTGAAGCAAACTTAAGCTGTCCTGTCTCTCCACAAATTAAACATGTTTTCTTCAAAAGCCACTATTTGGTATAACATAACTCCATGATAGTAAAATTAAGGTTTTTTAGCGAACCGAAAACTCAAAAAATTGAAGGCGAAAAGCTGAGGTATAACGAAGGTGAACATAAAGCTAGACTAAAAGCAAACACACCAACTCACGTGGTAAGCCAGCAGAGACAACATTGGCGTGCAACTTCTTCTGAGCATACTCTGCTGCCAAACGACCTCCGTGTCCATCATATATCGCAAAATGCGCACATCTATTTACAAAAACAAAAACACATGAAATTCCACACAAATCGAATGTTATTGAATAATTTGAAAAGGAAAAAAGAAAACCTCAAATTCTGAGGAGAATCGGCGCGACCATCGAGCATGACGACCCAAGCGTCCTCCATGGAGTGTCTGGAGCCCTTGTCTTCGGCGGCATCAGCGTCGATTTCGAAGACGTCAATTTTCTTTGTGTTCAAGAAGACCTCGGTTTTTTCGTCGTTTTCGACTCTTGATTTCTTGGTCGCTGAATTGGTTGCGTTAGAGTCATCGAAATCGATTTCGCGCTTGTGCTGATTCTGGTTCTCGCTCATTCTTTTTTTTTCTTTTTTTTCTTTTGCCAACAGATGGGAGTTACGGACAACCTGAGCTTGGAGTTACAGTGGTTGGAACAGGGGGAAATGTAAATCCTGACTAGGTTTAACCATGTTTTCAAAGAAAACCATATTCAATCAAAAATTCGAAAATATATTCTAAACTAACCTTGAAGTGACTAAAATGCCCTTATGATTTTTATTTCTTCTCTCTAATTGTTCACTTTCTCTCTCTTAAGTGTCTCTCCCACCGATCTTTGTAAATCCCCTCTCTCTCTCCAACATCTCTTGTCTTCAATCTTGGAAAACAATGTAAATGTCACCACAAAACTTGATATATATGTAGCACGGATACGGATACGGATATGGATACGGGATACGGGATACGGGATACGGATACAGATACGGATATAGCACGATACATGGATACGGTAAATCTTCAAAAACTAGGATACGAATGCGGTTGGATACATCGATTAAAATAATACATATTTATATTTTAAAAAATAATAATAATATATGAAAACCATATAATGGTCAATTAAAAAAAAATACATGTTACATACCACTATATTAGTGGTATTAGTGGTATGTAACATGTATTTTTCTAATTGACCATTATATGTCATTTTTAAACATATTTGATAATTCATTCAAAATCAAAACATATTCAGAATCCAAATAAAACATGTCACATATCTACATAAGTCATAACATTATAACATATTACAGGATCCAAATAAAACATGTCATATAAGTTATAACATATTACAAAATCCAAATAAAGAATAAGTCACATAAGTCATAACACATTATAAACTCTAAATAATACATTAAAAAAAAAAAAAAAAACTAATAAAACATATTCTAAATTTCTAATTAACTCCACTATCATCATTCACATTGTTAAATGATCTAGATGATTCGGTTTCTAACTCTGGTTCATCAAGAGAAAGATTTTCAATATCATGTATCTCGTTATTCTCCATATCAATGAAATCAAAACCAAAATTTCTTTACAATTTCATTTTGACACCTAAATTTTTTAAATTATAATTTGACCACGCTTTATGCTAAAATAATTATAATATTGCCCAAAAGTATCCTTAATGTATCCCCAAGTATCCTTCAAGTATCCATCAAGTATCCTCCAAGTATCCTCTAGTCAAACTTATGAAAAAGTCAATGGATACGCCATTTGGCGTATTGGATACGTATCCTGAAGTATCCATCTGAACCGGATATGAGTTAACTCCACCAAATTCCGTGCTTCCTAGCTTGATATCATTACCCTTGATTAGCCCACAAACTCGAGTAGGAGTTGCATAAAGTCAAATTTGAAGTTTATAAGGTGGAGATTATCATTATTTGAAGCTTAAATCTTCTTGAGCTCACTCATTAAACCATACGATGAGTTTTAAATGCTTTGATCAGCTTACAGTTGTTTGTAATAGTGTCTATGCGAGTCACCTTCTTCTAGGCTCCACTAGATGACACGACATTCTCGTTCAAATATAGGCCGGCCGTACTTGTAATGGTTCCCAAGGATCCAATATGACCACTTAGGTCTACGTTGCCGCGATATTGCTCTATAGAAGCGGGTGGGCTGTTAGAAGTTCGGCCCGATTTTTTTTGTCTCGTAGGGGACAGTAGTACCATCGTTTATTTCGGCCTTACTAATGACTAAATTTGCTTCGTTCAAACTCATATTGTGACTAGCATTTGCTGCTGCAGAATAAACCAATTTAAAAATGGGATAACACGCTCGATAAGGCATCAGTTCTTGTATCATAAGGCTTTCTTCTTAAGAACGCCTATGAATCTAATCGATTCCCCTTCGAGCTTTGTGAGCAGACATACATATATGTTGACCTAAAGCGTATACTTCTATAGATAGGTTCTTTTTTCTCTTCTTTCTCTTCTTTATCATAAGGTTCACCTCTTACCAATGAATCTATATTCACTTTATTAACGACAGGATCTATTATCATTTTTTGCATGTCCACAGAAATTTATAGTCGGCGCAAACTCCCCCAATTTATGCCCTACCATACGATCTATTATATAAATAGGCAAATGTTCCTTTCCATTATGTATAGCGATAGTATGGCCAACCATTGTGGGTATAATGGTAAATGCCTGGGACCAAGTTATTATTATTTATTTTTCAGCCTTTGTATTAAGTTTATCGATTTTTCTTAATAAATGATTCGCTACAAAAGGTTTTTTTTTTTTTTTTTTAGTGAACTTGTCACAGTTAATTAACTCCTATTTTTTTCTTTTATAAATTGTA
This sequence comes from Acer negundo, assembly GCA_035582765.1. Taxonomy (NCBI): domain Eukaryota; kingdom Viridiplantae; phylum Streptophyta; class Magnoliopsida; order Sapindales; family Sapindaceae; genus Acer; species Acer negundo. Next base: position 11,830,580 of record CM069238.1, on the reverse strand, counting down.
AAAATAATTTGGACTTTCTCTCCTATTTACTACGGCGACGAAGAATCAAATTATCACTATATTTATTCATTTTTCTACTTCTTCTTCCAAGTGCAGGATAACCCCAAGGGGTTACGGGTCTTTTTCTACCAATTGGAGCCCTTCCTTCACCACCCCTATTTCACATAAATTTCAGCAGGCAGGAAAGGCGCGGAAGCTACCGTTTCTAGAATGCAAGCAAGGTAGCTTGCTTACTCTCCTAGTAGCGTACGTTGGCGGTAAGGTTGTTTACTCGCTTACTCGGGTGTTTACTTGCTTATTTATTATATAAGGAAGTTTACTTGCTTACTTGTTAAGGAAAAGGTTATTGCACAATTCTAGCTCAGGAAAGAGCACGTAACTAAACAACTCTCCTTATCCAGAAAGCGTAAGGGCTTTCACTTATTTAAGTCCATACTAAGTGTGGAAGGTGAGTGTCAAGTTGGCCGAATCTGTAAGATGTCATCCCGGAGAGGTGCAATGAGGGTTATTTTGAGGAGGAGAGGGAAGTGAGGATATAGATGAAAGAAAGAGGAGCAGCCCCCATGTCTTTCGGAGAGATAGATAGGGAAGGTAGTACCGCCAAAGGAAAGGAGATGTCCCTGTGATGTAGAGGGTGTACTGGCTTGGGGTATATATTTCATGGGTTTTGATACTTTTTTTTTTTTTTTGAGTATGTTGTAGTTTTAGAAATCAATTTGAAGTTTTCGAATATTTTAGGTTTTTGTAAAAAGTTACATGATAATCAGCCATGTGATATGATTTTAGTTCGTCATGTAACAATGTAACATATATGGCATGTAATATATTTTTAGTTCATCATGTAACATGTATGACATCTAATATAAATTTATGTCATGCAATAGTGTTATTTGCATCATGTCATATGAGTCAATTTATCATGTCATGTCATATTTAACTCATTAGGTTGCAACTTTTTTAATCTATTTGTACCACTACATGTACAATTATGGATATTTGTAGAGTCATAATAGGATTTAATGGATATTGAGAGGATGACAAGTATGGATCCATGTGCATGATTCTCCAACTTTGGATGATGGAGATAATAACACTAGTGATGGGGTGGATCCAATGGATCATGTAGAAACTGGTGTTTGATTCTAACAAAGGAGGGTCAAATAATTATAAGGCTGAACAACCAATTATTGCAACTCCATCACGGTAGGAACTACCAAGGGCTGGTTTGTACTCATTTGATAATGTCACCATAATAGTTTCATCAACTTTGAGCAAGCCAATATTAAAGGGACAAATGTTTCAGACAAAGGAAGGCCTTAAGAGAGAGTTAGCTCTACATGCGTTGAAGGAGAGATATGAATACATGATAACGCAATCCACAAATACACGGTTTGAGGCCACTTATAAAGAACCTGTTTGTGATTGGGTTATTAAGGCCACTATGCATAAAAAGGGTACTTATTAGATTGTTAAAAAGTATGCAGTAATGCTACATATCCCACTTAAAATCCCACCATTTTCATTCCATTGCATGTGGCATGTGTGGTGTCAAATGGTGAGTGGATATATAGGGTATGTGAGATAAATAATCATTAATGTATATTCACTCATAATTTGACACCTCACATGCCATATGTAGTGGGATGAAAAATGTGAGATTTTAGGTGAGATGTTTAGCATTATTGAAAAGTATGTTGGGTCACACAATTACATTGTTGACAGGTTTTGGATGCATTTTCAGAAAACAAGTTCCGCTATAATTGTAGAGTTGATGGCACCCAAGGTAAATTGGAATGGTCGAATCATTCGTCCTTTAGACATAATTGAAGATAAGAGGTGGGGGGTGGACATGGCATACAAGTTCTATACACTAAAGCTTGGAGAGCAACTCAAAATGCTAAACATCATGTATTTGGAAAAGCTTCAGAGTCGTTTCAGTTTATGCCATCGTATTTGTACATGCTTGAACAAGCCAACCCCCATTTTATAATAAAGGTCGAAACAAACTCTGAAAACAAATTCATGTATTGCTTTATGTGTCTTGGCGCTTGTATTGAGAGTTTTCGCAAGGTTATTAGGTCGGTCATCGCTATCGATGGTACACATTTGAAGGGTTCCTATGAGGGTGTAATGTTCGTTGCCGCTTGTAAAGATGAAAATAACAAAATCTTACCTCTGGCCTTTGGTATTGGCGATAAAGAAAATAATGAATCTTGGACGTGGTTCCTCACTGAACTACATATGGCAATCGATCATCTTGACAACTTGATGTTTATTTCCGATCGAAATCCAAGCATACCCAAATCTCTTTCAAAAGCATTCCCTAATGCACCTCATGACTTGTGTTTTTTCCATATCACTCAAAATTTGAAGAGCAATTATAAGAAGACATTTACAAAAGATATATGTGATATAGTCACAGCTGCAACCTACATGTACCCCTAATTGGACTATGATATATAGGTGAATAAGCTCCTTATTATGCATCCAAAAGTACATCAATATGTACTAGAAATGGATCCTGAAAATGGGCGCATGTTCACAGCCTGGAAAAACGGTTCAATATGATGACTACCAACATTGCGGAGAATCTAAACAATTGCATGAAATTTGCTTGGTGGTTGCCTGTAATAGTGGTACTTGAATTTCTTCGTGATATGATGTAAAAGTGTTTCATGAGCACTGTTCAAAAGCTAAAGATTGGACGACACATTTGTCAGAAATCGAGAAAGTCACAAAGAGAAGTGATAATTCATTATCATATAATGTCCAACCAATTGATTTTACTACATACCATGTTAAGGATGGAGGGGAAAATGTTGTGGTTGACATACAAAATAAGACTTGTTTTTGTCGTGTGTGGGATTTACAAATGGTACCGTGATTGAAATGACATAATGATACTGATGACCTGTTTTACATTCATAATGAAATAATTGTCCGCAAACATTTAAAATGACATAATTGTTACGTTTTACATCTATTTATGTTTGAAAAAAAAGTAGATCTCGAATCACACTAATTACCTTAAGTGACCCGCTCTGATACCAATTGAAATACCTACAAGATTATACTTAACAACCTAGAGAAGGCGGGGAATATGTTGACAATTTTTTTTTAAAACTCTTTCGATACTTTTGTCAAACACTTGGTGAGCATACAAATTAACCTTTAATATGATTGTTATGAGAAAACAATTAACACATGTAAGCTTAATTTACCACTCTTAGTCTACAAAACATATAACAAGAGACAATGTATCTTATATACAAATATGTTTAATGCAAAGCAAATTTCACAAGTTATACTATGAATATTACAATATAAATTCATTAAGTAGAACTTTACAACTTGATATAGAATATCACAAGATATAATGTTCAAACACTACAAAAAATACAAGAGACAAATATGAATTCAACAAAGAATGTAACAAAGAATGTGTGCATCTCTTTCTCTACAAGAATCTTGTTTACAAGGATGTGAAGAAATGAAGATCTTAAACAAGATATAATAGATCACATAAACAAATATAAAGAGATAGAGATAGAAACATTTGACATATTATTTTTTACATGATAAAACCTCTAAAGAATAAACATCCATAGGTTGAATCCACAACTACTGGCCAACTATCGGCCAACTATCTTTCATTAGATGATATAGAGAAATTCCTCAAAAGTGACCAACACATGATGCACTCCCTATTGGACTCTACTTCAACCTAACCCTTTACATGATAGAGAAAAATTCCTCAAAAATGATCAAACATGATACACTCCCTATCGGACTTTACTTCTACCCAACACTCGGGCTTTCCAATGAAAGAGATATAGCCAACTTTCTATCCAAGACAACAGGTCTCTAGAAAGTTTCCCTTGCTTGACTATCCGGAACACATCTAAGCCAAGACTTCTTGCTTAACTATCTGGAATACATCCTAGTTAAGACTTCCTTACTTGACTATTAAGAACACATCCTAGCCAAGACTTCATACTTAACTATCTATAACACATCCAAGTTAAGACTTCCTTGCTTGATTATTTGGAACACATCCAAGCCAAGACTTTCCTTGCTTGACTATTTGGAATACATCCAAGCCAAGACTTATGCCTTTTGTAAGGACTTCCTAAGTGTGATCAATGAATGCAAAATGCAAACAAGCACTTAATATAGAATATGATATCAATACATCCTATGAAAACTAGAAATAAACAAAGAGTACATAATATATGATTTTTTAGTTTATAATCTAAATATAAATGTCATCATACAAATGATGCATGTACATATGAAATGTATGGATTAAGTACACTTCATGAAGAACTAAAAATAGGCATCAAAATATACAAATCAATGTAGCCTAGTTCTTTAAACATGAATAAAAACCTAAAGCATGTAAAATGCCAAAAACATGCCAAATCCTAGATTTGATTCATGTTACTAAAGTTTGAAAACATAGCATATTCATAAAGCACATATTCAAGACTTAAGAACTAAAAACACATGTAAGGCTATTAATCATAAAATTACATTCAATTAAAGCATAAATAGCCCTAGATTAAAAGCTAGCACAATGCAACTCACAATCATGTGAAAACATAGGTTTTAAGAAAAACCTAACTCACATTCAAGTTTCTAATTAAGCACAACTAGCTTATAATTGAAGCTCTATCTTATAACAACATTTGTTCAAGTCACATACACTAAAATAATAAGAAGACCCAAGGTAATTGAAGACTTTAAAGATCAATTCACAAAGAATAGATCAATATCTTGTAAAAACGTGCAGCAATAAAATATGGTGTAGAACCACCACAAAACTTAAACAAAAGACTTCAAACTTGCTTGGAGAAAATAGATAACTCCAATATAAAGATCTTCCAACTTGAATCACTCAAATCGGATGAAAAATGAGGAAGTTATGGTGTTTGGAAGTTGAGAGAATCTATAGGAAAATTCTGCACATTTTCTTCTTTTCTTCTTTAATGGAAATGAGAGGGAAAAAGACATTTAAAAGAGGGAAACAAGAGCAATTAAAATGCACCAATGGAGGGCTGCAACCTCAGCTTCCCGTGGAGGCAACGTGCCTCCACGGGGAAAGGGTGCAAGTGGCAATTTGCCACTTCCTCTTCCCCCGCACACCTTTCACATTCTTCGACCATAATTCGGCCTCCGAACTCCGATTTCAAATAAATTTTCAAATTACAAACCGGGACTCCCTCACACAAATGAAAGTGAACAAAAAATTTATGAAAAATATGGAATTCGAATCGATACACAAGGATGAAAACTAAGTACGATAAATGTACAGAAAGATTCGTAACTTCCAACTCGAATCTCGAAAAGTAATGAATGAGTAACCAAAATGACCAGAACTCAATAAGAAATGATATGAGAACATATTCAAGACCGATATCACAAAAACAAAAAATAAATAAATAAATAAACACATGAACACACAAGTATGTCATTTCCTAGATATAGTCCTAGAACATGCAATTTACATAATTTGTCAATTTAAATCTAGTGCATGTGCATACAATGATATGTGTGTGTATGTGTTATAACAATTGTGCAAAACAAAGCAGGGACACATATGGACGCAATGTGTGTATGTGTGTGCCTAAACGCATTGCAAGAGGAATGATGTCTAAATATCCTTTTGATATGCAACGATGCTTACTCCTCATAAAGGTTTTAGAGTTACCCAACTTCCTTAAAGCTTAATAAACCATGAATCCTAGACAACTAATCAATATAAAGGAAATGTTGTTTTGATATACAACAATGCCAACATGACTCAAAATCCTAACAATATGTATACATAGGTGGCTCAGAATTGGCTTCTTTCACAGAAAGTAATTTTCTCAAATGCTCTTTCATCTCCTCCCTTAACTTCAATTGTTTTTCGGTTACAAAACTAACTTTCTTATTTACATTCCGTACCTCTTTCCTAATCATGTTAAAGTTCTGCATCGTCCTCGATTCTAAAACTTAGATTTCTTTTGATAAAATGGTTGTAATCTTATCATCTTCAACGGCATCAACCTATAGACAAATTTATGTAAAAGGTGATATAACTGTGATTTTATAGAAAATAAAAAAAAAATGTTAAATATCAAAGCCATAATTCTATACCTGCACTTTTTTATTTTTCCCTTTCACCTCTATCACATACTTTTTCTTTTTCTTTTTAATTTTTGTACCCTTCACCTCTATCACTGACTTTTTCTTTTTTTGGCCTTCATTAACATGTTTCGATTTAGACACTTCTTTCGTCATTTCCTTCTCACTTTCATCAAGGAGACCTTCTTTAAGATGCATATCTGGACCTATGTTCAGGTTGTTATCAAAACCAATCATGTAGGGTTGTTACCTCTCGGCATATGTGGGCTCCAAAGTCTCAACCAAATCCATCAACAAATCATTGCATAACAAAATTTTAAAAATTAATACAAAAATATATAAAACAGGACAAATATCAACACATATTACATTACTTCATCTTTGAATTCATCATCCAAATCGTTTGGTTTCAACTGGAAAAGCCAATTCCTAAAACAAGGGATGTTGTGAGCCTTTCATATTGCAAGAAGATTAGTAAAACAAGGAATTGACTCCATGACCCAAATCTAAACAATGTTAAAACGTGAAGGATTAATAAATTAAAATAACAAAAATGTATTACATTAAAAGCTTTAAATAATGAAATGTGCCTGAATTGCTTAGGAAAATCCATATAGGTTGTAACCCCAATCTCCTCGATGCTTAAATACCCTTTGATAGAAATACAAAGTCATACTATAAATGTATGACCCCTAAAGAAAGGTATTGAACCTAGGTAAATCCTCCGTATACCACCACAACTAGAAAGGGATACTCTGTTGGGAGTCTTGCCCAATCAAAAACAAAGAAGCAAACAAGACAAGTGCCAACCTAATTGGGTCTCCAGGCCGTTTAAAATTACGTTGCTGAAATCATGCCTCTAACCTATCAACATGAGTGGAACGACCTTGGAAATATCTCTCATGTATGTCATTCTTAATGTGGTGGTATTTGTTGATCACATCAACAGGAATCTCACAAAATGCAAGGCCCGTTACTAGACAAAACTCTTGTTTACCAAACCTAACGTGGTGATTACTTAACCCAAACGAAATCTCATCAGGGTAAGCATTTTTTACTTTAATTTCCCTTTTTAGTAAACTATGACAAGCTTTTGCACTAAAATACATAGGACGCCCAAAATCAAAAAACTGACAAAAACAATTATTTTGAAACTGAGTGAGATCGTGAAACTCAGTAAGTATATCTCTAATTGAGTCCAATACACTTAATCGATACATACAGTTGATCCTCACTCTACTCCACATATGTTTTGGGTATTTGAACAACCTCTCCACTGAATTTGACACCATTTACGAAACAATATCAAATAAATCAATGTATATAGTAGCAATCTTATTTTTCTTTAAAAAAAATGCAATAGTAATTTTCTTTTCTTTCAAAGAAAAAATTACACTACCAATTACCTTATATCCAAACACAATACAAATTAAATTCAATGATGTATTTTACAAATTATTCATATTCAATTAGTAGATAGCAACGACCCACCATATCGTCTTGTCTCCTCTGTTTTAATGCACCTCCATATTCTCTTCATCTCAATCATTTTCATTCACAATTTTAATTTTTTTTAAACAATTGAATTTTATTAAAAGTCTAAAAAGGTCAACCAAAAACCAAGAAACATACAACAAGAGCAAGCAACATGGACAACACAAAGACCATAAACCCAAAGCCTACTGAAACAACAATAGCCAAGCAAAAAGCAAACACAAAAATCCAACCATAAACAGATGAAACAACCTAAAGAAACAGAAGGAAACATAAAGCTAGAAAACTGGAGGCTATAACAAAGAAACAATTTCTAATGGCAAACGACCCATTTTTGTTTTCACATCATATAAACCCTAGGAAAAATAAATTGAAAAATCCAGTACCAATTTTCTTCTCATTTACAAAATGCATTACAAATGTAACAAACGAAAAAAAAAAAGTGAGATGAAAGGAAACCTATAACGACCAAATTCTCTACGATGGTGGATGGAAAATGGAAAACCCTCCCGTGCAACAGTCGCTTCTTCTTCTCGTCATCGCTAAGGGAATTGCACTAGATGATTGTTTTTTGGCCTACGGGTTCTCTCGCGTAGCTTTTCTAATGATGACGGGATCTATCACAACACCTCATTCTCTCATAATGAATGGCGTAGAAATCGCTTGTCTCTTATTGTCACTCTCTCTTTCAGACAAATTGAAATGTGAAATCTAATGAAACAAAAGTTAGTTTAACAATTCATTCATGGTAGTATAGTTTTTTTACAAACAATGTTGGTTAAAAATAAAATTTTACCACAACTTAGTTAGAATTGAATTTCACGAATTTCATTTGGTTAAAAAAAATTTCTCTTATGAAAATATCCATGTTGACAGATATATATATCGGTGCTCTTAAATTATGGAAATATCGATAGATATATCGTGAAAACTATGTGTTACAATCTCAAATGTGATCATGAAATGTTGTCTGTGCAAATGGCTTGGTGTGGGTGTCATCAAGCTCAACCAAGACACCTAAGCCTCATGTTAGGTGGGCATGATCTTGGGGTAGCATGTATGATGTGTGTTAGCTTGGGTGGGCTAATAATGTGTAACAACAAAGAGCGGTGTTGATTGTGTGGCCTGTACTTCTATGGGTCGGCTTCTGGCTTGTCAATGTGTAGTAAAACAAGCAAGGCAGTGTGCTGTGTGCTGTGTGCTTATGCGTTGCGTGTTGGGCGCCAAGTGTTGCACAATGAGGCTATTTGTAGGCAGTGTGTATAGCAAACTGTGTTATAAGTTGTGGGCTATTATGCATAGGAGTGGGGCATTCAATTATGCACACATGTAGGGCAAACATGTGTGGTGTGCATGTGCAAAACAACTATTGGCTGACATGTGGAAAACTTTGATTCGAATATAGGTGATAGTTACCTTCAAAAAGCTATTGTTGTTGTGTACATTATATATATTGAATGTTATGTATTTCTGTAGAGTTATCAGATGTGTGATAATCTTGCAAGCATTGTAAAGTGTTTCTGATTATTGTTAATAAATGATTGGGTTTAGATTGGTTCTCGTAAAGCATTGTGTTCTTACTTTCACCTTTCTATGCTTATATGTGTTATGAGAATAGGTTTGATATGTGCTTGTTGTGTGCATGTTGTGTGCTTAATCTGTGAAGTGTTTGTGTGTTTAAACTCGGGCTAGTTATTGAGTGTTGCAAGAATTGGGAAACACTGAAAATAGTGCACTTGTTTATGACGGTATGGGTAGATTAGCTAACTAGACATAATTTCAGCGCCTAAATGAAGTAAAAATTCATATGCAAAATTTATTTGTATAACATTGGTATAAAAGCTTCTAGTTGATTTGAATTCTTATTAATTTATGGTTCAAAGATGACACTTGTAGCAAAGGAACGTATGACTTGGTTGGAGAAATTGCTTTGTGATCCCTTTGAAGGTTTGATTGAAGTGATTTCTGTGCTTGATCAGTTTGTTGAACAAAAAGAATGAATTTTGCTTATTCAACATGCCCATAGCGATTTGTTGAAGGACTTTGAGACAAAGTTCAATAATTCTCGGTTAGAATAGACCAGTTTTGTAGACAACGTGATTAAGCAGATGAGGATGTTGGAGGATGAAATTGTGGTGCTTCGAAAAGCTCTAAACAACCCTAACACTTCTAATGAAGTGCTTATTTGGTTGAGTTTTCTACTGTCTCAAAAGGTCTACAAATATCTATTTGAGTTTTTTAAAGTTGTTTGGTTGGACTTTTAAGATTGTCTATTTTGAATTGAGTAAAGACTAGTAGATTTTAAATCTCTACTGGACAAAAGCAATAGACACTTTTTTTTTTTTTTTTAAAGTCTATCAACCAAACACTTATAATTTTTTTTTTTCAAAAACTCTATTTCTAATAGATCTACTATAGGTAGATCTTTTACCTATAAAAGTTTTTCAAAAGCCCAACCAAACAAGCTCGAAAGCCCTATGTTGAAGATCAAAGTACATAACCAAAATAATTCAATAGTAGTATGAATGCTAAAGAGTCGAAGAGCTTTCCATGGGATATAAAGTAATACTTTAAAGCTATAAAGAAACTTGAAAGAGAACATGTGAGCATCACAAGCGTGTACCTCAGTATTGGTGATGCGAAATTATGGTGGCGCACGAGGATGGCTGATGATCTAATTGCAAGAAGACCAAGTTTTGTGATGTGAGAGTCACTAAAGAAAGAATTGAAAGATCAGTTCTTCCCTTGCAACACCTCTTGATTAGCAAAAGAAGATCTTAAGAAGTTGAAGCAAACGGAATCTATGAGAGACTATGCGAATGAGTTCATTTTCTTGATTTTAGACATTCAGAACATGTCAAAGGAGGATAAATTATTCAATTTTATGTCTGATTAGCAGACATGAGCACAAATAGAGTTACGAAGGCAAGGTGTGAAAGACATACATTCAGTTATGGCTGTTGTTGAGGGCTTAATCGACTTCCAGATGAGTAGTTAGACTTCTTCAAGCTCTGAAAAGAAAAAGATAGTAGAGACCAAGAAGGGGAAGAACAAAGATTGGAAGAAAAAAGAAGGTGAATCTATCTGTGGTGATCCTCATTTTATTAGAGAACGCCTTAAAAAGGAGAAGGTCAATGCAATAAACAATTAAGATGATGATGGATTGGATACTTTATGTGCTAGTCCATCTTGTGTTAATCCACTGCAGTTATTGAATACAATCAATGTGGAGAAGTAGCAAAGTCACATGAGCTTGTGATATAGGCCATGTTGGATACATGAGCAACCAACAACTTTTTAGCACAACGAGAATTTGACAGGTTGGGTCTAAATTTGTCTAAAAGTACAAGCAGGATCAAAGTAGTGAATTTTAGGGCTATGCCGGTGCATATCATTGCCGAAATAACACTAAATGTGGGATTTTGGCAAGGCAAATGTAGCATGATGGTGGTGCATCTGGATGACTTCGATCTGATACTTGTCATTGAGTTTTTATTTATTTATTTATTTTATCAAAGGCAATGCAATATTAATGCCTTGTCTTCGAGGAATTCTTATTGGTGAGGATGAGGAAAATCCTACTTTTGTACAAGCCTGTCTAAGAACTTAAGACATCAAATAGGGAAAGGACAATGATGTTGTTATTTCTACTAAACATATGGATACGGGCTTCTAAAAGGGGGAGATAACTTATGTTATTGTGTTGGTACAGATCAATCCTAATGTAGTGGTCAAGGTACCTGATGAAGTTGAGGCAGTACTTGAGGAGTTTGCTGATGTTATGTCAAAAAAGTTGTCATGAGAACTTCCACCAAAGAGAGTCATTGATCCTTGGATTGATTTAGAAGTAGGAGCTAAACCACCAACCAATGCTCTTTACAAGATGGCACATTGTGAGTTAGCATAATTAAGGAAACTGTTGAATGGATTACTAGAAGTAGGTCCGGTACAACCATCTAAAGCCCCTTATGGTGCTCCTGTGTTGTTTCAAAGGAAGTAAGATGGTTCATTGCGAATGTGTGTGGATTATAGAGCATTGAAGAAGGTCACAATTAAAAACGAGTATCCATTTCCTAATACTGCAGACTTGTTCGATAAGCTATCGAGGGCTTCTTATTTCACCAAGCTATATTTAAGGTCACGGTATTGGCATGTAAAGGTTGCCGAAGGTGATAAGGCCAAGACTACATGTGTTATAAGGTATGGTTATTTTAAGTTTCAAGTGATTCCTTTTGGTTTAACAAATGATTTTACCATGTTTTGCAACTTAATAAATGATGTGTTGTATGAGTTCTTGAATAAGTTTATTGTGGTGTAACTAGATGATATTGTGGTATACGGTGAATCTTTGGTTATGCATATTACTCATTTGGGACGAGCTTTCTCTCGGTTAAGAGAAATCAAACTGTTTGTAAAGAAGAAGAAAATTAATTTTGTTATTAAGAAGTTATGTTCTTATGGCATTGGGTCTGTAAGGGGAGGATTCAGATGGATGAGAGGAAGATTAAAAGCATTCAAAACTGGTCAGCTCCTTCAAACGTTATTGATATTAGGTCTTTTTTAGGTCTGTCAAATTATTTCATACGGTAAGGTGAGTCCTTTGATGGATTTACTAAAGAAGGATAGAAAATGGAGATAGTAGAAACATGTCAGAATGCCTTTGACAAGCTGAAGTTAGCTGTGTCTTCAGAACCCGTGTTGTGTCTACTGAATTTTGAGAACCTTCTAAAGTTCATACTGATGCGTCAGATAAAGCTCTTAATGGATTTTTGGTTCAAGAAAGGCACCCGATTGCTTTTGAGAGATAGAAGTTGAAGGAAGCAGGGCAACAATATTCTGCTAATGAGAAGGAGATGTCAACTGTCATACATTGTCTTGACATTTGGAGTTGGGAACCAAATTTACTATGGTGATCGATAATGTGGCCAATACTCACTTCAAAACATAGTAAAAATTTGTAGACATAATTTGTTCGTGTAACATTAGTATCAAAGATTCTGGTCGAGGCAAATTCTTCTTAATTTCTGATGCAAGGATAACACTTGCATATTCGAAGGAATGTGTGGAGAAATTGCTTAGTGATCTCCACTCTGAAGATTCGAGTGAAGTGATTTATGTGCTTGATTAATTGGTTGAACAAAAAGAACAAACTCTGCTTATTCAATAAGCTTATAGCGGTTTGTTGAATACTTTGAGACAAAGTTTAACAATTATTGGTTAAAACAGGCTAGTTTGACAGACAAAGTGACTGAGAAGATAAGGATATTGGAGGACGAAACTTGGTGTTTCAGAAAGCTCAAATAGCCCCAACACTTTTGATGAAAGCCCTCTATTGAAGATCAAAGTGCCAAAACCAAAATAATTCAATAGCAGTAGGAATACTAAAGAATCGGAGAATTTTATATGTGATATAGATAAGTACTTTAAGGCTGAAAGGATACTTGAAAGAGAACAAGTGATAATTACAAGCATGTATCTTAATGGTGATGCAAAATTATGGTGGCATACAAGAATGGCTAATGATTTGAGTGTAGGCTTGCCAATTATTATAATGTGGGAGTCACTGAAGAAAGATTTGAAGGATCAGTTCTTACCTTGCAACACTTCTTGGTTAGCAAAGGAAAATCTTAAGAAGTTAAAGCAAACAAAATCTATGACAGACTATGTGATTCAGTTCCTTGATATTAGACATTCAAAACATGTCAGAAGAGGACAAACTGATGAATTTAATGTCTGGTCTGTAAACATGGGCACAAACAGAGTTAAGAAGGCAAGGTGTGAAGGATATGCCTTCGGCTATAGCTGTTACTAAGGGCCTAGTCGACTTTCAGATGAGTAGTTTAATTCCTTCAAGCTCTAAAAAGAAAAAGACAGTAAAGATCATGAAGGGGAAGCACAAAGATTGGAAGAAAAAGTTCGAAAGAAAAATGAAGGAAGATGAATCTACCAAGGGAAAATAGTAACATCAAAACTCGTGTTGTGTCTACCAGATTTTGAGAAACCTTTTTAAGTGCATATTGATGCATCAGATAGAGCTCTTGGTGGAGTTTTGGTTTAAGAAAGGTATTAGATTACTTTAGAGAGTATGAAAATGAAGGAAGCAGAACAACATTATTCTACTAATGAGAAGGAGATGATGGCGGTCATACATTGTCTTGATACTTTGAGGCACTATTTGTTGGGAACCAAATTTACTGTGGTGATCAATAATGTGGTCAATACATACTTCAAGACATAGATGAAGCTCACTCCAAAATTCGACTTTGTGAGGGTGCATCGCCTTGGTAGACAGAATCAAGTGGCTGATGCTTTGAGCAAGAAAGAGGTACATGGTTACGATTCTTCATTAGCCACATTACAACTTGAACGATTAAAACAGTAAGTCGAAAATGATACTGCTTACACCAAATTGAGGCATGAAGTGTTATATGGACTGGTGATATAATACTGGGTATAAGATAACCTATTGTATGTTAAAGGCATCAGGTTATTTGTTCCATCAGATGGTGGGTTAAAATAAGAGTTGTTGAATGTGACATAAGACCCACAGTGGGTGGGACATCTAGGGGTCGAAAGGATGGTAGCTTTTCTATCAAGATATGTTTGGTTTGTCAACTCGACAAATTTAAACAAAAGAAACAAGCTAGTTTATTGCAACCATTGCATATACTAGAGAAGTTGCGAGTTTCAATTTCGATGGATTTCATTATTGGATTTCCATAAGTAAATGGCATGAGGTCGATCTTGGTAGTGGTTGACAGATTTTTGAAATATGCAATATTTATTGCAACTCCAAATGCATGCCCAACATATAAAGTAGCAGAGTTGTTCTTTAAAAATGTGGTGAACTATTTTAGGGTATCAGCTGATATTATGAGTGATAGGGACACTCATTTCATAAGAAAGTTTTGAACATACTTATTCAATCTGATGGGTTTAGAGTTAAAGTTCTCTATAGCAAACCATTCTTAAATGGAAATGATTAATGCTCTCTTAGAAGAATATCTGAAACATTATGGACTGTAAGTCAGAAGAATTGGTTGGATTTTCTTGATATGGCATAGTTTTGCTACAAATTGCATAGATCATCATATACTAGTAGGAGTCCAGTAGAGTTATGCATAGGGTTTCAACCCCTAACTCTATTGGAGATAGCTCAACAGAAGGATCAAGGTTTGTGTTCATCAGCATATAGATTTGCTCGAGAGAATACATAGTTGATTGAAGGGGCCATTGAGAGTTTGGCCAAGCGTGCTCAAAGAATGAAGAAATATGTTAATCAAAATCGTAGTTCATTGGAGTTCAATGCAAGTGACAGAGTATTGTTGAAGTTTACTCGACAAATTTGGAAAAAAAGTCACTGACCAAAGGTATCATAATGGCTTGATTCAGAGACATGATAGGTCATTTATGATCATGGAAAGGGTTGGGAATGTGGCTTGTAGATTAGCATTACCAGATATATTGAAAATACATCAAACATTTCATGTTAGTTTCTTGAAACCCTACTATGAAGACTCAAATGAACATAGATGGGTGCTTCCTGTGATAAGGAAAGAGTTTGACAAAGTAGTTAAGAGGGTTCTAGATCATCAAACAGTTGGGGAAAGTAAGCTGAACAGAAGGAAAATTTATCTAATTTAATGGAAAGGCGAGAGTGCAATGAAGGCCACTTGGGAAAGAGGTGCAACCTTGTGACAGTTTGAAGATTTGATCGAGTAGTACTTAGAGAGCCTCTTGACGAGAGCGTCGACTTCTTCAAGTGGGTTGGTTTGTTACAACCTCATATGTGAGCATGAGTAGTTGCCTATGTAAATGGCTTGATGTAGGTGTCATTAAGGAAAACCAAGGCATGTTGGGTGGGCATGATATTGGGGCAACATGTGTGCTGTGTGTTAGCTTGGGTAGGCTAATAGTGTGCAACAACAAAGGGCAGCGTTGGTTGTGTGACTTGTACTTTGATAGGTTGGCTTGTGGCTTGATAGTTTGCAATAAAACAAGTAAGGTAGTGTGCTGTGTGCTTGTGGTTTGATAGGTTGGCTTGTGGCTTGATAGTTTGCAATAAAACAAGTAAGGTAGTGTGCTGTGTGCTTGTTCATTGTGCATCAGATGCCAAGTGCTACGCAATGGGGCCGTTTGTAGGCAGTGTGTGCAGTAGACTGTGCAATGTGTTGTGGTCTGTTATGCATGTAAGTGGGGCGTGCAATTATGCACACATGTGGGGGAAACATATATGGGCAAACTTGTGTGTTGTGAATATGTGAAGCAATTATTAGCTGAAATATGGAAAACCTAGATTCTGATATGAGTGGCAGTTACTTGTCAGTTACCTTTAGATAGCTGTTGTTGTTGTGTACATTATATACATCGAATGTTATGTGTTTTTGTAGAGACATCAAATGTGTGATAATGTTGCAAGTATTGTAAAGTGTTCCTGATTATTGTTAATAAATGATTGGGTTGGGATTGATTCCAGTAAATCATTATGTTTTTACTTTTGCCTTTCTATGCATGTTTGTGTTGTTGGAATAGGCTTGATGTGTGCTTGATGTGTGCTTGCTGTGTGCATGTTGTATGCTTGTTGTGTGCTTAATATTTGAAGAACTTATGTGTGCAAACTCGAACTGGGTGACTGAGTGTTGCAAGGATTGGAAAACATTGAAAACAATACGTTTGTGTGGGTAGATTGGTTGGCTTGACAGAGTTTCGACGCCTACACAAAGTAAAAATTCATAGGTAGAATTTGTTCGTGTAACACTGTGAATATTTTAAACTATGATCTTCACTGCCGATTACATGTTTGGACCAAACTTGGCAATTTAAATCTTGACACTAAATCAAGATGACTATTTGAGTTAGGTGTCGTGTTTAAGTTTGAACACAATTTCTTTATATTTTGGTCGATACGTACAGACTTGTTAAACTTATTGTGTTGGAAACTTAAACCCAAAACATGTATCAAAAAAACGAGTTAAGCATTACGACCAATTAACCTGATAATTCTTAATTTTATCAATTTACCTATATAATATATTAACACTTAATTACTTAAAACTAATTTAACTTAAATGCATAATTGTTATTTGCTAAACCAATTAGAGCATGTTTGGTAGCCTGTATTGTATTGTATTAAGGCTTCAAAATGTATTAATTTAATACAATATCATCTTTGGTGCTCATTTGGTTCCTATGTACTGTATTAATTTAATACATTCTAATACACCATACACTGCACTATCTAATATAGGATTTCAGATGGTATTATGATGTATTGTATTAGAACCAACTTTATCTTCATCTTCACAATCCCAAAAGCATCCATTCATAACCGAGAGATTTGGTTTTGTATTCTTCATCTTCTTTTCTTACTCGTTGGCAGCATTCGAAACCTGCTCATCATCTTCTTTTCTTTATCTTCATCTTCCCACACCCACTTCTATTTCTCTTCTTTCTCTTCCGATTCAAGCCAATATGGTTAATGGTGGTGTTGGTTGGAGCCAATAATACCCCATATTTGCGATTTATTTCTCTTCTTTCTCTCCCGATTCGAGCCAATAATATCCCCAATTTGTGATTTATTTAGCAACATCACTCACAAAACTCAATTTTCTTAAAATTCCCAATTCCAAAACCCTAAATCGTGCAAAATCTATGTTCGAATTAAGTAATAGCTAGCTAGCAAACTTGGCTTACCTCGTCAAAGTTGGGCGACAGTGAATGCGTGAGCTGTCTAGTGCATCTTGGGGTTGTTAATTGATCACTAGATGGTATCGAATCCGGAAAAAAAAAATTTGTATTTTTTTTTTCTTTTTACAATGGTCGGTTTTGGTTTCAGATTATGGGTTGGGTTTCTGAAAATGATGAGGGTTGGTGTCTTGTTGCTGGGTTGGTGTTCTGTTTTGAAAAAAGATGAAGATTGAAGATGAAGATTTAATGGGTTGGTGTTCTTGTTTCTGGGTTAGATGAAAATAGATGAAGATTGAAGATGAAAATTGGTGAAAAAATTGGATGTTGTTAAGGTGTTTGATGAAATTACTGACCCATATATTGTTTTCTGGACTGAAAGGATTAGAGCTGCTTCTGATGATGTGAAAGGATTGGAGCTGCTTCTGATGGAGTTTTGATCTTTAATGTGTTTTTGTAATGAGTTTTTTTATTTTTTGGATGAATACAGTCCAATATGAAATCACTTCCAAACATTGTATAACTTAATACAGTCTAATACAAAATATTACCAAACATAAGATTGTATAATAATAATACAGTCCAATACAATACTATCCATTCCAATCTAATCAAATACAATCTACTACAATACAATACAGCGTACCAACCGAGACCTTAAAACAAAAAATAAAATTAATTATAATATTAACTCCATCCAAAATATAGTTAAAAAAAAAATCTCATAAAAAGGTAACACAATTTTCTCAAATAAATCACCTACGTCAAAACTAATCGTGTTGAACTCAACTCATTTATTTAACGGGGTTTAATGTGTTGACCCAATAATGACTCAAATCCAATAAAGTCCAACCTAAACTCATTAATTTGTGTCGTGTCATTGGATCCAATCGACAATTGCAACATCTATTTGGTGACATGATACAAATATGTTGCGAAATTAATGGGTTTGGATCGGACCTTATTGGATTTGAGTCATTATTAGGTCAACACGTTGAACTTGTTACATATATGAGTCTTGTTTAAGTTTAGCACCTTTTAATATGTTAACTCATTTAATACCATTATTATCAATGTATGATACATTATTTGAGATTAATAATTGTGTTAATTTTTAATGAGATTTTTGTTTTAAATTAATTTTTTTAAGGATATTATACTATAATTGATCATTTTTACTTGTTGAATGGAATTAATGAATTCAAACGGTGTAATTAAGTTAAATGAGTTTTTTTTTTTTTTAAACAAATTAAATTAGTAAATCGATAAACTCATAATTATTAATTTGTCAATTTAATGTGTTGTATTTGAGTTTTAACTTATAACACAATAAATTTAACTACTTGTATTCCGATTAAAAAAAAAAGGATAATTACTTTGGTGACCACACATTTGGTCATACATTATCAAAATGACCATTAAACAGGAAATTCAATTTAAAATGTCTATTATAGATGAATAGTGTGACGTAAATAGCCATTCGTAGGGAAAATTACCCTAGTTGCCACTCATTTAGTTAGGCGTTACCTTAGTAGCCACTCATTTAGTTAGACGTTATCCTAGTAGACATCCAGAATTATTTAATAAAAAATTTAAAAATATTTATTGCAAATTTTTTTTAAAAAAATACTTTTTAATCTTTGTTTATGATCTAAAAATTATTATTTTAAGAAATTAATTTTTATTATATGTTTTTTTATTCAATTTATTTAAAGGATTTAAATTGTCATATTTGATTTAAATAAAGTCATTAATGGTAAAAGATGTTTTTTTTTTTTTTTATTTGTTCAAACCGATGGGTTTTATTTTGTATTAAATCAAAAGTCAGAAGGTCAATTACAATTATCCCTAACTATTTTGTTTTGTCCTATCTGGCAACAACAAATAACCTTGACAATCTCTGCTTTCGCTGAAGGGCGTTCTTTCTACGCCCCAATTTCTGTTCGCGTTACCATCATGCCCCTAGATATCGCTAGCAAACTTGGCTTACCTCGATAAAGTTGAACGACGGTGAATGCGTGAACTGCCTAGTACATCTTGGGGTTGTTAATTGATCACTGGATGGTATCGAATCCGGATAACTTTTTTTTGTATTTTTGATTTTTTTTTTCTTTTTACAATGGTCGGTTTTGGTTTCAGATTATGGGTTGGGTTTCTGAAAATGATGAGGGTTGGTGTCTTGTTTCTGGGTTGGTGTTCTTTTTTGAAAATAGATGAAGATTGAAAATGAAGATTTGATGGGTTGGTGTTCTTGTTTCTGGGTTAGTGTTCTTGTTTCTAGGTTACATGAAAATAGATAAAGATTGAAGATGAAAATTGGTGAAAAAATTGGATGTTGTTAAGGTGTTTGATGAAATTAGTGACCCATATATTGTTTCTTGGACTGAAAGGATTGGAGCTACTTCTGATGGTGTGAAAGGATTGGAGCTGCTTCTGATGGAGTTTTGATCTTTAATGTGTTTTTGTAATGAGTTTTTATTTATTTATTTATTTATTTTATGAATACAGTCCAATACGAAATCACATCCAAACATTGTATAACTTAATATAGTCTAATACAAAATATCACCAAACATAAGATTATATAATAATAATACAGTCCAATACAATACTATCCGATCCAACCTAATCCAATACAATCTACTACAATACAATACAGCGTACCAAACGTGGCCTTAAAAGAAAAAATAAAATTAATTATAATATTAACTCCATCCAAAATATAGTTAAAAAAAAAGTCTTATAAAGAGGTAACACAATTTTCTCAAATAAATCACCTACATCAAAACTAATCGTGTTGAACTCAACTCATTTATTTAACGGGTTTAATGTGTTGACCCAATAATGACTCAAATCCAATAAAGTCCAACCTAAATTCATTAATTTGTGTCGTGTCACTGGATCCAATCGACAATTGCGACATCTATTCGGTGACATGATGCGAAATTAATTGGTTTAGATTGGACCTTATTGGATTTGAGTCATTATTAGGTCAACACGTTGAACTTGTTACATATACGGGTCTTGTTTAGGTTTAGCTGCTTTTAATATGTTAACCCATTTAATACCATTATTATCAATGTATATACTTTATTTGAGATTAATAATTGTGTTAATTTTTAATGAGATTTTTGTTTTAAATTAATTTTTTAAGGATATTATACTATAATTGATCATTTTTACTTGTTGAATGGATTTAATGAATTCAAACGGTGTAATTAAGTTAAATCAGTTTTAATTTTTTTTTTAACAAATTAAATTAGTAAATCGACAAACTCAAAATTATTAATTTGTCAATTTAATGTGTTGTATTTGAGTTTTAATTTATAACACGATAAATTTAACTATTTGTATTCCGATAAAAAAAGGATAATTATTTTGGTGACCACACATTTGGTCATACATGATCAAAATGGCCATTAAACCAGAAATTCAGTTCAAAATGTCTATTATAGATGAATAGTATGACGTAAATAGCCATTCGTAGGGAAAATTACCTCAGTGACCACTCATTTGGTTAGGCGTTATCCTAGTAGCCACTCATTTGGTTAGACGCTATCCTAGTAGTCACCCAGAGTTATTTAATAAAAAATTTAAAAATATTTATTGCAAATTTTTTTTTTTTTTTAAAAAATAAAGTCATTGATGGTAAAAAATGTTTTTTTTTTTTATTTGTTCAAACCGGTGGGTTTTATTTTGCATTATATCAAAAGTTAAGGTCAATTACAATTATCCCAACTATTTTGTTTTGTCCTATCTGGCAACAACAAATAACCTTGACAATCTCTGCGTTCGCTGAAGGGCGTTCTTTCTACGCGCCAATTTCTGTTCGCGTTACCATCACGCTCCTAGATATCGCGTCTCTATACAACCTACGTGCATCAATAACAATTTAAAATTCTCCTTGCAAAAAACTAACCAGTACATTTTTTTTGTGAAACCCTAACTGCAACTGAAACAGAACAAACCCTCTTCTTCAAGTATCTACAAACCTGAAAATAAAATTAAAAAAAACCCTTATTTTCTTCGCAATTCCCATTTTCTCCCTAAAAAAATTGTTCATTTCCACAAATGTTCATCTAGAATCCTAGCTTACACCGAATTCCCCCAGTTTATCACCTCACTATGGCTTCCGGCGATCGCCGGGACGAACCTCCGGCTGCCGGAGATATCAAGAACGGCGTTGCTTCAGGAAATACGATCCAGAAGCAGCTTCCACAGCCGCATCCAGCGTTAGCGCCGCCGATTCAGAGTCAGAGGCTGAGGCTCAATCCTAACAAGGACCACAAGCCGGAGAGCTACGAGGATCTGCAACTGGACTACAGTCCATCGATTTTCAGCTCGTTGGAGAGGTACCTGCCTCCTACCATGCTCGGCATGAACAGAGATGAGAAGGCGAAGTTCATGAGAGAAATTCTGTTGAAGTACTTACCCAATGGAGAGAGGAGCAGAGTACGTGAATGTTTGAATTTCTGTTATTTTTTTCCCGATTTCGGTTTCGTTTTGTTTTTGTTGCTGCAACCGGTTGGAAAATTTTCTAAAATGGTATTGGATTTTCTTGGAGTCTCTTCAATGTTTATCTATTTTAATTTAGGAAATTAAAGAGAGGATATAATTGTATGCAAATTAAGTGATTCTGGTTTGGGAATTAGGGTTTTTCACTTTGTTTCGTGTTTCATTTCTAACGGGCATTTGGCTGGAATGACTAATGACAAAATTGCCCTTGAGCTCTGGTTGTATGGGGAAAATGGGTGTTTCTGTTTCAGAAAGTGATGTAATTTAGTTTGAAGTTTGAACTGGATTAAAGGTATGTAAATTAATACGAGAGCAGCTTCAATACACTAGGGCGGATACGCCCGGGCCAGTACCATCATGCCATGTGGCATCGGTGTCTCATGTGATTGGATACTCACGTCAATATGCCTGGACCATTGAAGAATCTCTCGTTAGCGACATATATGGTGTTATAAATATACCATATTAGTTGCAATGAAGTTGCTAGTTTAAGAGTGAAGCTTACAAATATAGCATGATATTTTCCAGCCTGTCGGCTGAGTCACTATTTGAACGTTCTTCGAAAAACTCACTGTGATTTGATTTTTACTATGTTGATATTTTGATGCAATTCTAAAACATGTGTTTGTAAATGAAACTCAAACTCAATTTTGATTATAGATATATAATCCATGTAAATGTTTTAGTAATTTAAGTTTTGGTCTACGCTCTCAACTTGAATGAATGTAACCACTTTAGACACCGAAGCTAACTAGCTCTACCGTAAAAAATCTGAGCTTTAAATTAGATTCAAAAGTGTTGTCGTTGTGCTTAAAAGTTGACTGAAATCAAATTATCGATGGCATCATAGTATGATATTTGACCCAATTTAGCATAGGCTTTTACTTTGCATTTTGACTGCACATTATCTTCTTTGCCGTTCTGCACAGTTCAGCTGTATGGCTATAGTGTATTAGTGTGTTATCTTACAACCTACATCAACAATCTTTTTGGCATTCTCTTGTCCTTGGTACACCTTTATTTTTCTTCAATGAAATTGCTCTTACAGGTACCTCCACCTTGTGCATCTAATTAAAATATTATAGGTTTGAACTCTTAAAGTTATTTCTAGCTTTTCTTGCCTTGGCAATCAAGTTTATGCATTGCATTGGAGCTTCTTATCTGTTATCATTAACAACAAATGCAAAGTGTGAAATCTATCAGACATTCTTTCCAGGGATATCTGTGCCAATTTTTTGGTGTTTGACCAATATCTGTGCTAATTTGATTCAACTTTTTGTGCATTTGTTTTATTTTAATGAAGAGGAACGCAGTCCTTTAAAAGCACTGTATAATTTTATTTTGCATTGTCTTGTCTTAGTCTCATAGACATAGAGAATACAGGCAGAAGATAATATCAAATTATCAGGTACTACACATGTTAACTCCTGGTTCAGTTTTTCCCTTTTCCTTTCACATGTTGTAGGGAAGGAGATATATTGATTACCACTAGTTGTCATATGCCTGCAGCCTCTACATCGAGAGTTATACTCTATGCATCCTGCAGCCTTCTTTGTCCCTTCATTTCTCAAAGCAATCAGTGTTAACACAGAACAAAGTTTTAGAAGTGTAATCTCAGAACCCTCACCTGGTGTGTTTACTTTTGAGATGCTTCAGCCACGCTTTTGCGAGTTAATGGTAACAGAGGTAAGAGTATATCAGTCTGCTTCTAGTCTTCAGTGGTAGATATGTTGCTTTTGTGTACTTCTGTATACATTTTCTCCTATAATGTTATTTTGATTGTGTAGGTGGAGAATTTTGAAAATTGGGTTAATGAAACAAAAATCCGAATTATGCGACCAAATACAATGAATAAATATGGTGCCGTACTAGATGATTTTGGTCTAGAAACCATGCTTGACAGACTTATGGAGAGTTTTATTCGTCCGTTGTCTAAAGGTGATGAATACATGTTCGTAACAGATCTGCCAATTTCATTACTTTACAATAAGTTATTAGCAGTCACTATACGAAGGTTTTCCTACAACTAACAGGTCAACTTCTTGTTGTACAGTTTTCTTTGCTGAAGTTGGTGGGTCAACTCTGGACTCCCATCATGGTTTTGTTGTTGAATATGGTAAAGATAGGGATGTTGATTTAGGTAGGTTCTTTCTTTTATTCATTGCTTTTGAAGTTATACTTCTACCAAATTACTTCACTAGGTTTTAGTTACATGCACTAATGATTTGCATAATACCTTATAGGGGTTTGGATTAAGGTATATAGCATTACCCTGAGACACCAAAATATGATCATTAAGGGATGTCATAGTTATGTCAGTTGTGCAATTTCTACTCATTGCTTAAATGTGCATTCAATTGCATTACGACTTGGTTTGCAATGAAATTTTTGGCTGGTTTTAATCTTAAACTATAAGATTATATCATATTATATTAACTGTTGTTGATATTATTTAAAATTCAGATTTTTATATCTATTAACCTCATTATAACCGAAGTTGGCTGCACATGGATCATCCTTGTCAAAAATTTCAAATATAATTTTGTAACATTAGTGTAGTGAGACCAAAATGTTCAATTCAGCAGTACGTATATACTCCTTTACTTTATATCTGTTCAGTCAAAGCCACGCTAAATATAAAAATGTGATATTTTTAGGCTTTCATGTGGATGACTCAGAAGTAACTCTGAATGTATGCTTGGGTAAGCAATTTTCTGGTGGAGAATTGTTTTTTCGAGGAATGCGATGTGAAAAACATGTAAATACAGGAAGTCAGTCAGAGGTATGTTATTATTCTTATTTTTTGAGGTGTAATTATTATTCTTATTTTTTTTTATTTTCATCAGAAACGAAATTTATTCAGAAAAAAAAAAAAAAGAAGTTGCAATCTACAAGGGGAAGGTGAACATTAGGGTTGATGTAAGCTAAATCATATATGTTTTACATTATGACTGGGCAGGTTTAAGGGTACCAGATGAAATTGTTGAATGCTACTGTTAAATTTTAATTTTAATTAATTAAGATGTGCATACCATGTTTTAAATTTGTATGTTCAAGCTGAATTAACAGAGTTTTCTGCTTTTATTAGACCAATTAGAGATAGTATTAATTATATTTGGAGGCATAACAAAATCCAGAAACAATGGTTAAAATATTGCTCTCAGAATAATATGCGTCCCAAAAATTTTTCTAGAGATATTACCACTCGTTGGAATTCCACTTATAAGCTGCTTAATGAAAGTGTTGAATATAAGGAATTATTAGTTTCTTTTATTACTTATAACGTTCCTTCAATTTCTCTTCAATTGAACCATTGGAACGCATGTATAAAAATTCTTGAATTGCTACGTGTTTTTAATGATGCTACCAATGCTTTATCTGGCGTTTACTATCCCACTACTCATTTATTTCTTATTCAAAGTGTTAATATTGCTGGTGCATTTAGTGACTGTGAATTCGATGTTCAATTAAGTCCATGTGTTGCAGCTATGAAAACAAAATGGTTAAATCATTATGGGGAGATTCCAAATATTTATTTGCTTGCACTGTGTTTTGTTCCACGTTTTAAATTAGAAAGTTTGCAGGATTATTTAACTCATTATTACAAATGTTTAGGATTAGAAATTGATGTTCTTCATTATTGTGATTCCATTAAAACTTTGCTTTTATGAATTATACGATGAATATCTTAGAATGTATGGTCCGTCTTTGAACTTGCCGGTTTCACAACCCCCACCCACATCTGGTGGTACTAGTACTTCCTCAAAATTTCAATTAAAGGGTTTAGGGGATCGACTGTTTTCCCAAAGAGCCAAAAAATTAAGAACAGCTTCATCCTCATCTGTCTTTGAGCTTGACCGGTATTTAGAAGACACTCATGAATTTTTAGAAGAAAAATTTAGTCTCTAGGTTTGGTGGAAGACTCATCAATAGGATTATCCAATTTTGGCTATTATTGCCAAACAAATTCTTGGAACACTGGTTTCTACCGTTGCTGTGGAACAAGAATTTAGTGCCGGTGGAAATATTTTGGAACCAAGACGGTCGGTTATGTCTCCACAATCACTTGAAATGCAAGCGTGTTTTGATGATTGGACAAAGGCAAAATACAGACAACAAGAACTCCAGCCGGAGATTTATATAATATTCTGGTTAACTAAGATTAAGGAATTACATAAATATGTATAATGATGACATCTAAATGCATGTTGTCTATTAATGTTGGTAATATCGTAATTGTTTTAATTTTAGGGGTTTAATGAGTGTTTGCTGTCTTAATCTGATAAAAGTTATTGAATGACACTTGAAATTTTTAGATAGTTTATTAATCAATATTCATTGGGTTCATCTTATTAAAGCTTTCAATCATAACAGCAAAGCAGCTCTTTTTACAATAATAGGAAAGCAGAAAAATATATCATTGCGTTACACCTAAAACAATCTCATTCTTTTCTTACTTTTGTTTCTTTGTTTTTTCTTCTATGTTTTTTATTTTTTCATGTTATTTATGCCTGCCTGTTGCTGTGTGCTCATGAATATGTATGCATACAGATAAGTTAAGACTAATATTTTCGTGAATGTAGGAGATCTTTGATTATTGTCATGTCCCTGGGCGAGCTGTGCTTCATCGTGGTCGCCACCGCCATGGTGCTAGAGCTACAACATCTGGTCATAGGATTAATCTACTTTTATGGTGCAGAAGGTAGTTGTTTCTTTCCTTCGTTGCTAGCTATATGCTTCAAGTAGTTCCTAGTCCTGCTGACTTCACAAAATATGTAAATTGATTCATTTAGAAATGTATTGAATAATCTGTTAACAAATTTGATCAAATATATGATTTTTCAGTAACAGGCATTTGGTGTTATTAATTTTCAATTTACAGTTATCACCCCTATTCCCCTTAAACCAGGAGCATTTTCATTACTGCTATTTGAGAAGGATCTTAGTCTTGTTGTAACATTTAACATTTAACATTTAGTCTTGTCTGCTGCACTTCAACCAGACATGATTTGCCTTGTAACAAAGACGCAATGGTGGCAGATATTCTTTAACTACAGTCTCTTGTGAGTTGGGAGATCTTAATATTTTAACTAAAATCATTTTGGAAACCCTTTTAGCCTAAACAAGTGATATTTGAAAGGGTCTTTTGGATTGATCTGGTTTGAAGTTGCATTTAAACCTTAATATTTTAATCTACAATCATTTTGGAGTCCCTTTTAGCCTAAACAAGTGATATTTGAAAGGGTCATTTGCATTGCTCTGGTTTGGGGTTGCATTTAGGCTGAATTCTTCTTTTAATTTAAGTCAACTAGTTTGACAATGTGGGTGCAACTCTTCATTTGAATATTGATCTGTGAAGTGAGATTATGTGTGAATAAACCGTTGCTCACTTAAATTGATAAGTAAATGGTAATTTTGTAGCATTTTGGAATGTAGGTATATTACATATTTTGTTTAATTATTTAACGTTTTTGGTTGTTCCCAAATCTGTTGGGAAGATGACCTCCTTAATGTATGTTGTGCTATTTATAGACATGCATACATTATATGTGTCTCTTTTCTAAGTAGTGTGTCTGTGTGTGTTTGTGTTGCTCACTTAAATTGATAAGTAAATGGTAATTTTCTAGCATTTTGAAATGTAGGTAAATTAAATATTTTGTTTAATTATTTAACGTTTTTGGTTCCCAAATCTGATTGGAAGATGACCTCTTTAATGTATGTTGTGCTATGTATAGATCGGCAGCCCATATTCATACATACGTGATATGTGTGTCTCATTTCTATGGTGTGTGGTTTGAAGAGCTAATGAACATTGAGTTCAACTGGGTCATCATTTTGCAAAAAATATTGAGTTCAAATAGGTTCCCATTTCGTCATTTGCCTTACAACTGTGGGGATACATTTAGTCAAGTTTGTGAGTAGGAGTAGAGGGCAAACCGGATGTGTGGTTGTGGAGTGTGTACAGGTTCTAACTTCTTCTATGTGATATTGAATATTCAAGAGAAATAATAGGGTCAGCATACTTGTCTATTTCTTAACTATTTAAGTTATTTTGTTAAACTGTTTTTAGAGTTTGTTAGGTGTAACAGGTACCCACAACAATAACACTTCATGGAAATTTTGCTGCATTTTAATTCTGTCTTTCTGCAGCTGTTTCGTCTTCCTTTTTTTGTAACCTATTATATTGAACTTGTCATGAATATACAATTAAAAGTTCCATTCCCTTATTTTGCTGAAAACTTCATTTATGTTTTCCTCCAGTTCGGTCTTCAGGGAGATGAAAAAGTATCAAAAAGATTTCTCTAGCTGGTGTGGAGAGTGCTCACGTGCGAAGAAAGAAAGGCAACGAGTGTCAATTGTTGCTGCCAAATCGGTAAAGAACTTTGTCATTGTATGCATACACATGTATGATACATCATATATGCGTGGAACTCATGCATATGGCAGTGTAGGTCTTTTGCTTAAGCTAAATATGACCAGTTAGTTAATTAAAGTAGGTTGTGTATTCTCTCAAGAGCAAACGTTCATAATAGGAAAAAAATAAAATTATTTATTGAATCAAACTAGGGATGTGCTCCTTTCTTATATTGAAATCAATGACTAAATAATTGAATCATTTACCCGTACTATCACACAATATGCTCCTTACAGAAGTCACACTTGCAGTCTTGCAACCAAAGGATAGATCTCTCATAGCCTAAAAATATAATTGAAAATGTTGAAGAAAATTGACTAGTTTAAGATCAGAATGTGTGTTTGAGTAAATGTCTGACTGGAAAAACGGAAGAAACACGAATATAAATAACAGCGTGGAAAGTATCCCTTTTTTACATTATTGCACTTGTATAAAAAATACCAAGATATGATTGAAAAAACTACTGATATATGTTATTTATATGATTTGTTCTCGTGCAGGAGTTGCTGAAGATTGAAGGCGGGTTGCTGAAGAGTGAAGGCGGGTTGCTCAAGAGTGAAGGCGAATCTACAACGTGAACTGTTAGGGTTGTAACTTGTGCTTGATGATTGTAAAATTATGTTGCTCTAATCATCGTAACTCGCAGATGCCAAACCAGGGGGATTTTTAACCTGGAAGAGGTTGGTTTTGTGCTTCATAGACCTAAAAAATATAGGTGTATGTAAAAATTATATAAAGTAGATGGGATAATTTATCGTGTAGCAGCATGTGTGAAATTTTTGTAAAAAAAAAAAAAAAACTTAGTGCCAAACTGCCATTCTGATCACTATTGAAACGTATTAGCATTACAGTTGGTAGGTGAAATTTGGGTTGTTTAGGAAATCAATGTCAATAAGCCTGTAACTTTCAATTAACATTTAACATGACAGCAACTAAATCCTTTTGTCTTTTATTCCTCTTGGTTTAGATCAAGGTTTTTTTTTTTTTTTTTTTTTTTCTTTTTTATTGTTATTTTTTTAATTTATAATATTTTTTCTTTTAAACTATTAAAAGTGTTGTCTGTTTTATAATCTTTATTTGTATAATTTTTAGGGTTATTGACACAAATGTCTTTTGAAATATATACGAATTCGCATGTTGTACCATAAATGTCTTTTTTAGGCATTAAACCCTATAAACTCCCACTTATTGGCAAAATCCGATGGAATGGTAATGGAATCCACTTTTCGTCCATCTTCACATCACGTACGCCTCACGTGTGTTCTTAATAAGTAAGAGCAAAATTGGAATAAATAAAAAAAAAATAAATAAAATAAAAAAATAAAAAAACTAGATCTCTAGTAAATAATTTTTTTAAAAAAATTTAATTTAATTTAAAGATTTGAGGTACATGTGCTTCTCGGTGGGGTCTTGAAGGTAAGGAGAGGAGACGGTGCTTGAGGTTCCAATACTGATCCCAGTCCTGGTCCTTGGTTCTTGGTCTGTAGTCCCTGATATCCGGTCTATGGTACCCAATACCTGGTCTTGATATTCGATGCCTGGTATTCTCTCCGGTTCTTCTCTGTAGTTCCCCAATGTAAGAAGGAGCTCCTTGTGATGGAGATGGCCATAAGGGATGGGACTAATCATGTTTGGCTTTTTTCATGCTCCGATCCTTTCGGTTGTGGCCGGAGCCCATACCGACTCTTTTAGTTGGTTTAGTGGTGCTTTTAGGGTTTTTGAGGCGTATTTGATTAGGCTCCTGTAATCCTAGTGTCGGATCCCCAAAAAGGTATCAGCTCTCCTTAGCGGGACTGGTTGGGCTAGGTAGGTCCTCCAATTGATTCAAAGGGGCTCCTCTGGTTTTTGGCATAGATTTGGGCTTGCTCCTCTAGTTTTGATGCTAGATCCTTAAGAAGGCTACTCGCCCTCGTAAGGTAAGCATGGCTCCATGGGTCCTCGATTCTTCTCTAGCTCCTCTCCAGCCGATCTAGAGGGCTTGTCCCATTTTTATGTGTGGTTTGACATGCAAATAAGTGGATATGAGAGCTAGGACCAGTAGGGTCGGATCCTAGCTCCTATACATGCATAAAAGAGGAGGTAAGGGGGGAAATAGTAGCTCTTTATATATTCAAATTAGAGAAACTCCAGGGAGCTTACACAAGTCACAAAGTAGTACAACACAAGTGCTCTAGAGAGCTTATAATAGTAGCCAATGTTAGGTTAAAGATTTGTGTTGGCTTGATTCCATAACAAAACGCTCTTTGTTTGTATTGCTTAGTTGCTTAGGTGAATCGTGATTAGATCAAGCTTTAAAGAAGAAAAGCAACGTTGCATGCAAAATTCATCTTCAAGAGGAAAAACGCTTATTTGGTTGCTAAGGTATCGAGATAATTTTTCCTCTTGCAAGGCGTATGCGCACACACACACATTGCATTCATATATGTCCTTGCATTGTTGTGCTTAATTGGTATAACACATTCACACACTTGTTGAAGTTTGCACATGCATTAGACTTAAATTGACAAACATTGTAATATTGCATGTTCTAGGACTATCTCTAGAAAATGATATACTTGTGTGATATTGTGTTTATTTGTTTGTGTTTTATTGTTTTAGACTTGAATATGTCCTCATATGATTCTTTAATGAGTTCTGGTCATTTCGGTTGCTCATTCATTAGTTTTCGAGTTCAAACTAGGAGGTTACGCTATTTTTCGTTTACTTACAATGCGTTGTCTTCATCGTCGTGCATAGAGTCGAATTCACAACCTTTTATCAAAGTTTCATAATCTTCTTTGTGTGTGTGTGAGGGAGTCACGGTTTGTAATCCGAAAACAGATTTGAATTCAGAGTTCAGCGGCTGGAGAACGGTCGAAGAATGAGAGAGGAGCGCGAAGGAGGCGAATGACCAAAGGTCATTTAGGCTAGGGTGGGCGTTGTTGGGTTTGGGTTGGAATTTTTCCAACTCGATCATATTTCGGGTTAGAGAAATTCAACCCAACCCAACCCAACATTATTTTCAACCCAACCTAACCCAACCCAAAATATTGTGTTGGGTTGATCGGGTTAGACATATGTAAAAAAAAAACAAATCAATACTGTGCAAATTACATCACACGTGACATGTCAATAGAAATATTAAATATTATATATTTAAATGTCTGATGCATTAACATAAAATAAGTTGAAATATTGAATATTACATCTTCAAATATATGATGCATTAACATAAAATAAGTTCAAATGTTTAATATAAATAACACAAACAAAAAACATGGAAAATAACTGACTAATTTCTTTAGTGACACTCGCAATAGGATGAGGTCGGAGAGTAGCACAATGGTAAGTAAAGTTCATTCCCACAGGGATCGAATGACCGATTACCAAAATTGATTAGTCTAAGTGCAATTCAAACAATCATATTGAAATGTTTTCATTTTAAACTAACTAAACTAGATTTATAAAAGGTTTTATGTTAAAGCAATAGATAAATGACATAAAATAAACTCGAATGTGATTATGCAGAGAAATATACTAGGACTTGACTACACCCTACCTTAAATTGACTTCCGTTCTAAACTCAATTGAACTCCCAAATTATGCTTATGTAACTCATAGATTCATGCACCCTAATATTAACCTACAATTTCGGTCGAGTAAAATAGGTTACGCCCAAAATCATACCCAAGCCTATCTCTCGATTACTCGGAATATATGAATGAGTTCCTTAAGGACATTGGCACACTAACGAATTCTATACGCTAGCCTAAGTAGGTCTATTTTCTAGATATGCATAGAGGACGTTTTGCCAATCACGTGGTGTGCGTCTCCGGTCGGTACATAATACACCATCGAAAGAACAATCAATAGGAGATCAATCTATTAATATAACATTAAGCATACTAAAACATCCATACAAATTACAAGTAGCAAAATAAAGGATAAACAAAGGTTAATATAAATATATTGTCATAGGTGGGGTTTTATCAAATCCTAGCACTAAGTGATTAGCTCATATCACAAAGCGTAGCCATACAATGAATATATTGAAATGAATACATGGCTAACATAAAGAACATGGAAAAGAAAAGGTGATAGAAGAAACTATGTAGAGTAGCTCCTCTTTTGCTTTGCTCTTCTTCTTCCAAGCTCCTTCGTCAACTCTCTCTTGGTTCCAAACAATGAGATGATGGTGGTTGTGATGTAAGGAAGGGATTGGTGTATTTGGATGTTAGAGAAATTTGAAATCTTGGTAGGTTTCGAAAGATGGAAGTGATGATGTAAGAGGAATGTCTAAGGTAATGGTCTAGGTCTAATTTGGGAAAAGAGTTAGTCCCTTTGAATATTCCAAAGAGTGGTATTTATATGGGAGCCAAAATAGGGCAAAAAGTCACCCAACTGACGTAATGACGGACTGCCGTGGTTGGACTTTCTTGGCCACCAACCGCGGCAAGCAAATGATATCTCTGCCGCTCAAGTGCCGTGGTTCCTCAGACCTCGGCACTTCGACCGCGGCACCTCTGGACAGTCTCTGTCCCTTGAGTGTTGATGATAGGAGACCGCGGTACTTGATGAGCAGTAGCACGAGGAATCTCTGTATCTCGAGTGCCGCTGAGGTCAAACCGCGACACTTGATGAGCGGCACTCTGGCCCAACGCTCCAAACTCTTCTAATTTGTATACTGACCCCTAGAATCTTCCCTTTTAGTACCAAGACACCCCTACTTATACAAAAACCTGCCAAAAGCCTCAAACAAGCCATTAAACACATGATTTTACCCGAGAACGATCTCAAAACGATATAGGAATGGGGCTAAATTTTGTGTAGAAATGAACAAATCAATAACACATAATTTCATGTCTTTTAAAATCTCTAATCCAAGTGCAGCAGCCAGCAGTCTCAAATCTCCAATCCAAGTGCAGCAGCCAACAGTCTCATATTTCCAAGTGTAGCAGTCTCCACTCTCCAAGTGCAGCAGTCTCCACAGAACATCAAAATATACAACAAACAAAAGCAATAAGGGTTCCTCTAAGCCACCAAATAAAATATAAAAAAATATAAAATAAAATTAAAAAAAAAAAAAACATGTTGTTGAAGAAAAGTGTATAAAGAAATAAAGTGAGGAAATAATTACCATTTCAAATATGATGTCAATCTACAACCATATCATTCGAGGAAGTAGTCATTCCAATCTTTATATAAATTGAAAAACAAATATTATTAAAGAATAAATATTATACATTAAACATAATTATATAAAAACAAATTAATAGTTTACCTTTTTCAAGTGCTTCATAAAACTCCATCTCACCCCGTTGATGGTACAACATCAAAATCTATAGTAGAAGTTCGCAATCAATTTTACAAACAAATCAATATCTCCACCATCTTTGGAGATAAGGAACTCCTGAATGGATCAAGAACACAGCCTCCAGTACTAAACGCGGACTCAGAAGCCACTGTAGACACTAGAATGACAAAAATATCTTGTACAATTTGAGATAAAATCTTGTACTTCGAACAATTCACTTTCCACCAATTCAAGAGATCAAAGCTATCATCATCTATATTTTCATCGGACTTTATCAAATACCTCTCTACCTCATTTTTTAAATCAACAAAATCTTTCTTCTCTTTCAATTGTTTAAACTTCTTAAGCCTTTCCAAACGAAAATCCACATTGTCATTAGCTTTTCCCATATCGCCCTCATTTTTAAAAGGAATTGGCCCAGAAACTTGATCACTAATTGAAATATTACCAACTCCTTTGTAAAAATCGTAAAGTTTAATCAAAACCTCCTTAATATCATAAGTCGTCTCATTTACCTTATTTTCATTAAACAAATCACCAAAACAGAATTTAACATAATCCAACTTGTATCTCGGATCAAGAACAAGTGCAATTATTAACAATTTATTTAAATCCTCAAATTTTCCCCAATACTTGTCAAACTTATATTTCATAGAAGCCGTCATTTCACACAACAACAAATCTCCACTATTAGTCAGTGTATTCAACTCAGTTGCAATTGAACACAACTTATGAAAGAACATATTGGAAGTAACATATAAGGAATCACTAAATTTCAAAGAGATGTCATAAAAAACATACAAAAACTGGACAAACACTTTAGCATTACCCCAATCATCCTTCTCCGGCGGTCCTACCTTATTCTTTCCACTATCAAGTTTAGAAAAATATAAACCATAACATGCATCCTCATCAAATAACCTATCAAACGCTTTTTGAAATTTAAAAGCAGTAGATAACATCAAGTAGGTGAAATTTCATCTGGTTGGCACATCTAAAATCACAATGCTATGACTCTCAATTCTTTCATGCTCAGTTGCATTTTTAAAATTTTGAAGCCTAGAGGGTGAAGATCTAACATATCGTACCGCATTGTGAATACGAACAATAGACTCATTCATGTCTTTCAATCTATCAGACACAATTAAATTAATTATATGAGCACAACACCTCACATGTAAAAAATTCTCATCTAACACAAGCTTGGATTCATTCCAATTTCTCATCTTTCTTCTAACATAATCTATAGCCACTTTATTGGCAGATGCATTGTCTACAGTTATTGTTAACACTTTCTCAATCCCCCAATCCAATAAACATGACTCGATAAGTTTTCCAATGGTCTCCCCCTTCTGGTCGGGAATCATACCAAAACTTAATATTTTTTTATGCAACCTCCATTCACAATCAATAAAATGGGAAGTGATAACCATATAATTGATATTTTGAATGGAAGTCCATGTGTCGGTGGTTAAGCAAACTCTTGGTGATCTTTCAATGAAATACTTTTTGAGTTTAAGTTTTTTATTCACATAAAGTTGATAAATATCCCTAACACGTGTTCTTCTAGAGGGAGGAGTAAATCTTTGACAAGCAACTCTACAAAAATCTATAAACCCATCTTTCTCAACAAAAGAAAAAGAAAATTCATCCACAATAATCATTCTAGTACAAGTCTTTCTACACCCGTCCTTAACAAAACCTACAGCCACAAGATTTGATTTGATATTTAAATTATTATTTGGTGTCCTCAGGGTTAAGACTTTTTGTTTTTTATCCTCCGATGCCATTGCATTTTAATATTTTGTACATTGATTTTCTATATGATTCTATAAAGAAATAGTGCCGCAAGATTTACTAGAATATGCATAATCCTTACCACAATAATTACACTTAGATCTAGTGCTGTCACCATAATTGGTGAATGCTAACCACACATTTGATGGATCCTTTTTCAGTCTTCCTCTTTTCACACCAATGTTTGAAGGCAATGTTTCATCATTCATCTAAAAAAAAAAAAAAACATACATTAGATTTTGATAAGACAAAATGTACACTGAAATATAAAGAAAACATACATTAAATTTTGTCAAAAAAAAAAAAAAAAGACAGTGCATATCAATTTTATATAATTTAGTACACCATCTCTTATTTGTTAACACACATGACAACAACTTCATGAGCTGCACACACGCTGCAAGTCTATAAGATCAAAAAGGGAGATTTAATTTAATTAGAAATTTAGCAAAATCATAGGCTTCTCCTCATAGGAAATTATGCCTTTGAAACCATGAATGCTTTTCCCTCCCAACAGGAAGTACACCAAGTTAAAACATAAATAATATGATGTCCATAGAAAGATACATTGTCATATAAGCCAAGAACATAAACAAAGCATCAGACTAATCAAATCCCAACATTCACATACATGAATTATTAAAAAAAAAAAACAATTAAGCAACTCATGTCAAACGTTATAGTCACAAAAAAAAAAAATGACAAAGCAAAACTAATCAATTAACAGAATAGCATATCATAGTCGAAATTAAAAGCAGGAAAAAGCATGTTTCTGGTTTTGTATAAAATAATAAAAATCAGGAACATAACAAATGCAAAAATGGAAGCAAACTACAAAGAAATCCACCAAATCTATACCCCTTTATGTGAGGAAACCTTAATGAAAGAAATTTAAATCATAAACTCACAAAGCACAAGAATTAATAAATCAATAAATCGTATTTTATGTATACTAAGCACTGAATTTAGATCTATGACTATAAGCCTACAAGTAAAAAGACACATGTCTAAATATGCAAGACGAAGCCAAGCGACACAAAATAGACAGACAATGCAAAGCAAACCAAGATCGACACTGACAACAAACCTGGAAACAGAGATGGCGCCTGGATGAGCTAAGATCGACGCTGTCGTGGGAGGATTTCGAAAAGATAAAAGGAGAATGGAGTAGGAAGAGTGGCGACTGGATTTTGAAGAGGTGAGCGGTGAGTTAGGGTTGCAAGAAGTGAGCGACGATTGGATTTCGAAAAGATTTATGAAGGTTCAGTTAGGGTTGTAAGAAGTGAAAGACCGGAAGGTGAGTGAATTTTTTTTTTTTTTTTTTTTTTTATATCATAGAACATCGAGTTGGGTTTTAGGTTAAAAAAAAAAAAACCGACCCAACTCAATATGCTTTCTGGTTATTAAATCACAACTCGACAATGTTCATTTTCAGGTCGTTTTAGGTCGGGTCGGGTCGGCCTGAAAATGCCCACCCCTAATTTGGGCCACCTTCCCGTGAGGGAGTGTGAGCCTCACGGGAAGGCCAACTTCATGGGGAGCTGAGGTGTCAAGGCCTCAATGGGTGGTTGAATTCCTTCTCTCTCCATCCCATTTTCCCTCCATTTAAATTGAAATTTCAAGTAGAAATTTTCATAACTTTTCCAATTTCATTTTTGTGATATCTCTCTCATTTCAACTCCGAATCAAGTGATTCAAAAGCCAAAAACGTTGGTCTTGAAGAGAAGGGCAAACCCCAAGTATTTTCAGAGCTAAATGATATCTTGATTTTCTGCAGTAAACCGATCTCTACTCGTGAGTCATCATTTGTAAGTGAATCAACTTCTTTTCATTTTCTTTTGTGATCATCTCCTTAGATCATCTTTTTTGATTAATGAAAAGTGTTTAGAATGATGTTGATTCAACTTCTAGGTTTGTTTGATTAATTTTTGAGTTTATGCTTTTGTGATTATATCTGAACATCTTTTTGCTAAACTTGAAGAACATGAAATTGATTCTAGAAATACTTTGTGTTTTATGCTTGATTATTGATTTCTAGATTTAGTTATATGTTCTAAGAACTAGGAGACTTTGATTGTGATATTCTATAATCTAGTTCTTGTTTGATCCACATGTTTAGGTTTCTAGATATATTTGTGATTGATTTGTGAAAACCTAATCTAGTTTCTCTAATTACATGTTCATAGAGTTTGTTTGATCTACTTGCTCTATTTGATTGTGATTGCATCATATTACTTGTTTGCACTTCACTTAGATCACTGTCTTGCATAAGGTGGAAGTCTTTGTCAAAGTGAGTAAAGCTTTGACTTGAGTATGAAGACTTGGCTAGGAAAGTGTTCTGGGTAGCCAAGCAAGAAGTCTTAGTTATAATCGGGGTGAACCAGATAACTAAGCAAGAAGCCTTGTCTAGGATCGGGAGGATTCAGATAGACATGCAAGAAATCTTGCTAGAGACATGAGCGTCTTGGATAGGAAGTTGCTTCCTAGAAGTGTGTTGGTCACATCTTGGATAGGAAGTAGGCAAAGTGATTCACTAGGTCCGAGGGTAGACTAGGAGTTGATAACTTAGGGAGTTTATCATGTGTTGATTGATTTTTGAATGTGTATCTCCTTTTCCTCATAGTGAATTGTGGTTTATCGGTGGTTTTGGTATCAACCCCGTGGACGTTTCTTGTTTTGAGGTTTTACGACGTAAAAATTATTTGTGTTGATTGATTGGACTATTTTACACCTATTTGAGGTCCCTCATTTCATATTTTTTGTGCTCGTTTTCGAGCGTATTTTTGTATATAATGTTTTGTTTGAGCCTTGTGTAGGTATATATGCAAAGTGCCGCGCCTTATCGTTGACACAGACCACAGTGAGATCTAAGCCCAGCCATGTCCACGGTTGATCTGTCATCAAACCAGAACACGACACGAGACCGCAACTGAAAGCCATATCTATTTTCTAATAGCTTACAGACGAAGTGTATAAATTCAGACAATTGGTGGTTGCATACGGTGAGCCCCATCGTCGATTTGTAAACCGTCTTTCAACATCAGAGAAGTCCAAGAAGCATTTGGCGGTTGCATTTGATGGTCAAGGTTGCTGATCGCAACTGCCGATTCGACCAAGATCAACAAAATGGCTGAAATTGTATATACTTGTACAGAACGTCCAACCTACGGGGGTCATATCTTCCTCTTCAGATTGAACCACATTGATATCTTTATATATTCGGAAAGCTGTGGAAGTCTAGTTTCTAGAATATTTTACGGATTGCAATTCCGGGTTTTCTAGAGGAAGATATGCCCATTTTTGTAACGGTGCATGATGCTGAAATGTCCAAACAGCTACTTCAAACAGCGGCCAGACCACCGAATGAAACCACCGATCAACTCCAGAACGTCATTTTTTAGGTGAATTTCAGGGACAGTCTCGTCCTTTCACCATGATTTCCAGCCCTAACCTCCCCACACCATATAAACACCTTATTCTCTTCTTGTCCAGCAAAATCCACTCCCCACACACTTCTTCTTCTTCTTCATTTTTTCACCAAATAAGAGAGATAGAAGCTTTCAAGGATCCATGGAGGTTTCTCCTCCATGGATCCTCTCCATACCTATTTTCTACACATCCTCCATCACATTTAGGAGTAGATTACTTAGAGATAGAAGTGAGCTTTGGCCATTTTCGAGCTAACAAAGGAATGAGCTCTTGGAGGAGGTTTTCTTCAAGGGTTGTATCTATTTCTCACTCTCTATGTATTTCTTGTTTTCTTAAATGTATAATCCCTACTTGGGAATATTTGTAAACCTATTTTGTACTCAATATATGTGATGGTTATTTTTATATCCAATTTATGTTATGATTCATTCTTGATTGTTATTGAATATATCTCTTATCTTGAAATGCATATTTATGGATGATTAGAAATCAATATGTCTTCATGGATGAGATTAGAAGTAGATTAATGTAATTTAGGAGTAGTCATAATCAAATATCCCATTTTGTGTTTGTATGTTAATGGAAGTTTGAAATTACATGTCATGAATAGGTTTGAGTAACTTAGAGTTAGGGTTGTGCCTTTGGAGGGCCTTTCGGGTATAGTCTTGGCTAATTAGTTAGGAAGAATGGATGAACCTATTAATTGCCATATTAGAAGGGTTTGGTTCATTCCTCTTGTTAAAAACTGGACTTTAGCTACTTCTCACGCTATGGGCTCTAGGTGAGTTATGGTTAGAGTTACAATTATTGGTCTTTAGCTATTTCTTATTCTAAGGGCTCTAGGTGAGTTATGATCGGGGATACAATTACTCTTTCCACATTCATTAGACTTTCGCATTGCCATTTTACATTATGAAGCTATCATTGTGGCTCAATGTAGCTTTGTTTGCATAATTAGTTTATATATGTTGGTTGTGGTTTCATGTTTGAGAGGCTCTCAACACAATCTTCAACCGTTAGCTCTATGAATGGGTATAAATCGGATTGAGGCAAAAAAGAACCCTTAACTTTAATTGGATGCATTTAATGCCTAACAACCACTATTTATGCACTTATATATGGTGAACTTATGTACCTTGTGTGGCCATTTTTATGCATCTCTCATATCCACTATTTTATTTATCACTTTAAACACCATTCTCACCCTTCCATATTCTCTTTGTTTTTATTTATTTTCATTTCCATTCTCTACACACACACACACACACACACACACACACACACACACACACCGCATTGTACATACATTTCATACACACCATTCTCACCACCTTTCCGCATTCTATTTATATGCTTACAATAACACTAAAACTTGAGATGGTTGACAGATCACACCTCCCTGCGGAACGATCCCCTTGCTTGCTGCTATACTAATCACTAGCACTAGCGAGGTTGAACTTTAATATAAATATTTTGATATGCAAAACGACACTAATGAATTATGGTTTGTCGGTGGTTGTGGTATCAACCCGTGGACGTTTCCTCTTTTGAGATTTTACCAAGTAAAAATCACTTGTGTTGATTTTTGCTTTTAAGTTTCTTTATATGATATTAACTTGTATTGCTTATAACACTTGCTCAAACATATTCATACTGACTTGTTATATTAACTACTTGTTAAGCTTTCAAATTGTGAACAACTTGATTGTGTGAAAAAGAAGTGCAAGAATTTGGGCATACATCTATTCACCCCCCTTTTCTATGTATGTTTTACACTATAATTGGTTAAGAGAATTTTAGCAAAGTAGAAATAAACCAATAGAGGGGTTCTTAGGAGACATGTAGCCAAGTAGCATGAACTAATGAAAGAGGTTATCTAGGAGATAAATAGCCAAGTAGCATGAACCAATTGATGAAGTTATTTAGGAGACAAGTAGACAAGTAGCCAAGTAGCATATCCATTTTATCAAGGAGGGAAGCATAGGGGTTGTCCATTGGAGAGGTAGCTACCATTAGGTGTATGGTCCCTCATGGATACAGAGATGCTGGAGACACTCTCAAATAGTGGAGAAGATAGCCCAAGTTTTCCAAAAAAGAGAAGATCTTAGGGGCTTTCTTGTAAGCGTTTTCTGTTGACTGTTTTTCAAAAAGAAAAATGAAAATAAAAATAATGTTTTCGTTTTAGTTTCGAAATCAAAAAACGTATCTGGTAGTATATATGAAAAACTGTATTATGAAAATAAAAACACTAAAAACGTGTATAGTAGGTTAACCGAAAAATATTAAAATTTAACAACAATTCATCCCAAACAATTATCAACTAAGTCAGAATTTTTTATTTCATATTGTAACCTAAAAACAATTTGATCAAACATTAAGTTTAAATTTTAGAAAATCACATTAATTATAATTTTTGATTAAATATAAATTATTTGAAATCGTTTAAAAAGAAAAAAAATACAAAAAATAAAATAAAATGAGAGTCATGGATCTGTGCATGGTGAATAAGAAGAAGATCCAAGAGCAGATCCAACTCAAACCTCAAACCAGATTAACTACTTTCACCGATTTTCAACTACAAAAAGAAGAAGAAGAAGAAGAAGAAGAAGAAGAAGAAAATTGAACCAGAACGGTATGATGAAGAAGAAGATATACACCAGATCGAAAATTGAACCAGATCGGCGTGAAGAAGAAGAAAAAGATCAGATTGGGAAGAAGAAGAAGAAGAAGAAGACCAGATCAATAGTGAAGATGAAGAGCGGATCGACGGGCCTCCGACGTCAAAGCTAGATCGGTGTCGCCGGCGTCGGTTGCTCTAAGAAGTTTGGAAGAAGAAGAATAGAAGCAGAAGAAGAACAAATGAAGAAGACCGAGGAAGAAAAAAATAAATAAATAAAAAGGTGATTTAAAAAAAAAAACAAAGTGAAAAATAAAAACAAGTAATTTAAAATATTTCACTGTTAACACTTGTTTTGTTTTTCATTTTGTTTTTTATTTTGTGAAACTAAAATAAAAAATGGTAAACGAATGCAAATTCGAAATTATTTTTGGAAAACAAGAAGGAAAATGGGCTGAAAAACGGTTGCAGGACATGCCCCTATTCTTACTTATATAGTGAGTTTAGGTGGTGATGTGGAGGGCATGTGTTTAGCACATGTGGGCTCATGGTTCCTACATGTAAATACACTCCTTGAATGGTGTATAAGGTGCCACATCATATTTAGAGCATACGTGGCGATAACGAGGCGATTATGTGTCATTTTGGTAACTTTCTATTGGAGGGAGGTCCCTAGGTGGTCTTTTAACCAAATAGCCATCGCATGAGGCTGTTAGATAGTAATAAATGATATTGGGAGGCTACTGAAAAGCTGCAGTTCGTAGGCCCACCTTGTTTCGCCTAAATTGGTGAAAAACTCCTATATGGTCCCCTTTGTTATCCCATATGCCAATTTGATAGGTCCTGATAATTTTGATCCATTTTTTCTCATGGAGAACAACCTATTTATCCTCTAATAAGTTGAGTTGGCTCATCTCCCCACCATTGATCTGTTACTTCATCAAAAGGCTTCGATTCCGAGTTGTCGGATCGCTTTCATGAGTACCTTTGGTTCCACCATTGTCTTAGCTGACTTTTGAAGCCTATGAGGTGTGTTATAACTCTAATTTCTTCATATTGAAGGAGCTGCTCCCTTGGAGGGATTCGGTACCTCGATACCATATTACATTAGTGAAGGTTTGAGGTAGAGGGGATTTGATGTAGAGAAGCTGCACTGGTGTAGGCTTGCCACCAAGAGGGAAGGATTCGGTAAGTGAGATCGGAGGATCCAGTAAAGGAGATCCCGTAGGGGAGATTCAGAGGGGATCTCATAGGGGAGCTCGTTTGGGATAGGCTCATGTAGAGATTCTCCTAGATAGATGTTATGAGAATTCTCCCTTGGATAAATGACCAAATTTTAACGTTAACATTATTGAAGAAAACAAAGTTCCAAAATCTATCTTATACGGTTAAAAAAAAAAAAAACCCAGATCCATTTCAAACAAGAAAAAGAAAAAGTCTCATTTAATTAAGTTCAGATCTGATAGATTGGAATTGGAAAATTATTGACCCATTTCTCATTGATTAGTATACATATAAATACAACCAGAAAATAACAAAGTATTGTTAAAGAACCTAAAAACTAGTGCTGTTACAAACTGCCTTCTAAGCCTATGGTTACAACTGAGATAAGTATTGGAAAATACAAAATTCAAATGCTTGAATTAGTAAACACCACAATTACAAAATTGTGGTTAACAATCCTCTATTATGCCCCTTTAAGATGGAGCTCGGGAGAGAAGTCCAATCTTGAATTTGAGATGAAGGAAACAAGCTCAAGGAAAAGGCATGGTGAGAGCATTAGTTATTTGATATGTAGAAGACATATGAGCAACACGAAGAGTACCACTTTGGACTGGATCTCTGATGAAATGAAGGTCAATAACAGCATGCTTCATTTTTGAATGAAATACCAGATTATAACTGAAATTCCCTTAAACAATATAGTGTAATATATAACTAAAGAGAAGGGGAGGGGGAGGAATAGGTATAGGCCCAAATTCTTCTAAATTTCTTTTTCTTAGACATAACAATGACATGCACACTTGGTGTGTTTAACAAATGAATTGTTTTAATCAACATAAGTGGAAATTCAATACATAAGTGATACAATCAATACAAGTTATGGAAGATAATGAAACATAAAGCGAAACTTGACACAAGTGTTTTTACATGGTAAAACCTCCTAAGAGGAAACGTCCATGAGTTGATACCACAACCATCGGCAATCGATTCACCATGAAGAAAAGGAGATACATACTTAAGGCAAT
The DNA here is from genome assembly GCA_035582765.1 of Acer negundo. Lineage (NCBI taxonomy): Eukaryota > Viridiplantae > Streptophyta > Magnoliopsida > Sapindales > Sapindaceae > Acer > Acer negundo. The sequence continues at coordinate 11,786,958 of CM069238.1, read as the reverse complement.
CAACACATGATATACTCCATAAGCTATCAACTCATAGTCTACCCTCGGGCCTAGTGAATCATCTAGTCTACTTTTTATCCAAGATGTGTCTTACACCTCTAGGAAGTAACTTCATATCCAAGACGTTCATGTCTCTAGGAAGCTTTTGTGCTTATCTATCCGAATCTACTTGATCCTAGACAAGTCTTCTTGCTTAGTTATCTAAATCCCCTTGATCCTAACTAAGACTCCTCCCTTAACTATCCGGACCACATGTTCTAGTCAAGTCTTTTTGCTCTAAACAAAGCTTCACTCACTTTGAACGAGACTTCAACCTTTTGCAAGGCAAAATGATCTAAGTAATGCAAACGATGCAAACACAATCAAATATAGAAAGTTGATCACATAAACTATATGAACATGCAAGAGATAACTAGAATATGCTTTCAATACTCAATCACTTGACTATTCGGACCATGTGTCCTAGTCAAGTCTTCTTGTTGTAAACGAAGCTTCACTCACTTTGAAAGAGACTTTAACCTTTTGCAAGGCAAAATGATCTAAGTGATGCAAATGATGCAAACACAGTCAAATAGAGAAAGTTGATCACACAAACTCTATTAACATGCAAGAGATAACTAGAATATACTTTCAACACTCAATCACAAAATTATCTAGAAATCCAAAATGTGAATCAATGAAAACTAGATTAGAATATTCAATATCACAATAAAAATCTTAGTTTTTAGAAACATGAAACTAGATCTAGAAATCAACAATCAAGCTCATCACAAACGTCTTTTCTAGAATCAATTTCATGTTAATCAAATTTTGTTAGAAAGATGTTCAAGTATGATCACAAAGCTAAAACTCAATAATCAATCGATCAAACGAACCTAGAACATGAATTAACATCATCATTAACATATTTCATCTATCAAATAAGAGGATTCAATAAGATGATTACAAGAGAAAGTGAGAAGAAGATGATTCATTTACAAATGATGATCCACGAACTGAAATCGGGTTTGTTAACCACCAAAAATGGCTCAAGAAAATCAAAGGAGTACTTTTCTTGGTGCACCGGAGGAGAACCAGAACCAGGGCAGAAATCTCCTAATCCATCGAGAAATATCCCGGTCCCAAGGTGGCTAGATCTTCCCCTCCTCCACCTTTGGGGACCCCTAAGAATTCATGATCTTTGATACAACCAGGACCGGTTCTGGGACCAAGGAAGCAGGAAGAAAAAGGACTTCATCCCAACCAATGCCCTATCTTTAGAAGACCATCTGGACTCACTAGTGTCGTCAAGAGGAGCCGCTTGGGTGGGATTCCTGGTTCCCCCGATTCAATTAGTGCAAGAACCATCCAGGCCCCTCGACCTTCCCTCCAAGATGACGTTCCCCTAGGCCCGCCATAACAGTCTAGAACCATCACTGTAATGAGCGAACCGTGTAAGCCCTTGTAGGGTTGATGTAAGCCCTTTTAGGGCAACCAACTCAAATAGGGAAGAAACCTAGCAAAAGTTAGGGGGTAGGTGGGCATTAAATTCGCCTAGTTGACAATCAAAAGGAAATAGGGAAAATCAAGAGCTCCGATCGATCCCAACCAACCAGCTTCGACGACTCGATTACGATCCAGCTCAGCTCTACAAAGTGTCAACTCTAATCATCACAAAAGAGGGAACCTGAGTTCCTGCAGACAAAGAGGATTTAAAAGGCATTTAGTCAAAAAGAGGAAATCATAGGAGGAAGCGTCTGACAATGACAACGTGACAAGCGCTGCCATTGTCTCCCAACAGTCTCAGCAGGTGAAAACGAGTTATCAGTCTAGCTCAAACGTTCCTAGCTAACTAGAACCGAGGAAAACACCACCCAATCGCCTACAAAGCGCTTACAAGGACATTAGGGCATATGTGGCACCACCCCGGCCGTTTGGGGCGTGTATGCCACCTACACCCAATAAGAACCAATGGTAGAGATCCCTTAGTGATTAGCCCGCCTAAAGAAGGGTCTCCCACTTGGATTAGTGTTAGTTATGGTGTGGTTGAATGGATCAAGGTGTCTAGTTTCAAAAGATTGGATTTCAATATTTCAAATGTTTTCAAAACTGACATTTTCATGGTCTTGTGACCATAACATTTTATACAAATTTTCAAAATGAGTTTTAAAAATTTCTATACAAACTAGAGACCCATACCTTTCCAATGGTATATTATTTGTAATATTTTGTGACCGTTTGGATTGGTTTTGAAATCTCCAAAGTGACCACCAAAACATGGCAACTCTGTTGTTGTCTGTTTCTGACCCTTGATCACTCAAATGATCATATAGTTTTCTACAGAAAAAGACAAGTAGAAAGTAGACATCCATACCTTTCCAACGGTATATTATACGATATTTTTTGATGTCATTTGGTCATGTTTTGAGGCACTCGAAACTGAAGTTGATGCGATGTCGCATGCCATTCCAGCCCAAACCGCTGTACACTAGCCCTACGTACTGTGGGCGAACAATGGTTTTGGTCTAGTATGTATCTATTGGTAAGTCACCTTTCGTATAGTTGTTTTCTGGAAATTTCTAGGTGACTCGCTATACAGTAGCCAACTTTTTCAAAATGACGTCGTTTCAATTAAGGCTTCTATATAACAATCTCTTTCTCATCTTCTACATTAAGACCATAAATTAAATCCCTAGATAGATAGAAAGAGTGGTTCTAGAGAGAAAAAGCTTCAAGCTTCATTCCTTAACTCTCCAAACCCAAAACCCATGCATCCATGACATCTTTCATGCATCAATCATTCATGTGTCTTCTTCATTACATCACTTGGTAAGTCGAACAAACATCATATCTTTATTTATTATTCTATCTTAATCAAACCATGTCTTTGATTGCTTAGTTTAGCAAATCTTCACTTTTATTGCATATTTAGTGAAGTTATGACATAATTGGGTTTTGTTTGTGATAACTTGCATGATTAGGTTGTTTTGTCTAAATAGCTAAGCCATAAATATACATGTATGATTAATTTATGATTACGTTTGCTTTGTACATCTAGTCAAGTTCATGAATGTTTATGTGAGTTGTATTTGACAATTAGGTTGCTAGGATCTTTCTACAACTAATTGAAAACTCATGTATTTGCATGTAGGCTTGTTTGATAATTAGGTTGTTAGATTTCCATCTTAACAACTAATTAAGCATATAGTGTTTAGTCTAGCACTCTTTGCATTTGAGCATCATTGACATATATTCACTTAGAATTTTAATTCTCTTTATTGAGTCAAAGTCTTGTGGCTATGGGTTGTAGTTGCACAAGCAGTGAAGTCTTGCAACCAAGGGTTGGTCAGCAAGCATTGCTTAGTACCACAATAAAAGGTTTACTGGTAGATTAGGAGGTGCTCACGCTAAGAATAGTGTATTGGGGGATATCACTAGGATTGAACCAAGAGTAGCGAGTGGTAGTGTTCATAGCCTGAGGTTATCGTGAGTGAGAGTCCGTGTATCACTTAAGGGTGTAACCGTTTTTTCATACAGTGGATTGTTGTGGCTTAACTGGCTAGCGTGGCTAGTCCTATGGTTTTTTCTTGTCGAAAGTTTCCATGTAAAAATCAAATGTTCTTTATATTTATGCACTTTACACTTGATTGTTGTTGTATGCTTGTTTGGGTTTTTATTGCTAATATTGACTAATCGAAAAAAGTTGGTAATAATCAATTAACAACCCATTCACCCCCCTCTAGGTTATTTTAGACACACACCGTATTTATTTTCATAACCAAACACCATTTTTTCGGTTTAATTCAGTTTTGGTTTTTGTACCCACCCCTAAGTGACACTGGCGCTTACCGAACCTGAATTGTGCCTCACACGAGTCGTTAACATTGTGCGGAAATTAGCTTCCATCTCCACTATTTTCCATGCTGGGTTTTCTTTAAGGAAGTTGTTTACTTATTAGAGTGTGCTTCAAGATGCCTTGTCTAGGTAAGACTCTTTCTTTGCGTATTTGAGTCGTGGGATGCTTTAAATTTGTTACTATCCACGTGTCACTTAGCTGACCAACTCTCTACCCGACCAGATCTCTTTTTAAAGATCGGATTGTAGGACCTAATCTCGCCAGGTCTTAGTAATAATTATAATTCAAAAAAAAAAAAAAAAAGGAAGATGAAGATGATTTTTTTTATAATTTTTTTTTTGTTTAATTTGTTTTTTTTTTTTTAAAATGGATTAATGAAGATGGTTGGGTGATGTTTGATGATTTGGAGATCGTGATATTTGATTATTATTTTTTTCTAGATGAGTGAGGATCGAGAATTTAATTTATTAATTATTTACATTTTTATTTTTTATTTTTTTATATAAAAAATAAGGGTAATTTAGTCATTTTATAGCCATTGACCATCGAGAGTTAATGGTAACGGATGTATATTAAACTTTTATCAAACGTCGGTTACGTTTTCTGACATTTTCACTAAAACTGTCATATTCGTGCAATTGTGAGTAACCTTGGGGAAATTGTTGCAATTTTCCTTACATGATTAAATTTGCTTTCATTCTGTTCGTCCTCCCTTTTTATCCACCGCCAGGGCAGCACTCACTTCTTCCTGTTTGGACGACAAGAAAATATAAAAACGAAAAGAAAATACAACTCCCGAGAAAACGAAACTTAAAAATCACTGTAAGCACTCCTCTCATCTCTCTAACTCTCTCTCTCTCTGCTTTTCTATTTCTATAATCCACTCTTTTTTTTTTTTTTGAAAAATCAAAATTTTCAGGATTTGGTTTGGTGAATTGAGGCTGATTAAGATCGCTGTGTTCGAACAACAGCCACACCATCGTCGTCGAGGGCCCTGAAATGCGGCGGATTTTATAGAGTTTCATTCGATATCTGTATTATCATCAATCGTTTTTTTTTTTTTTTTTTGTTCTTTTATTATATTGATAATAATGATGAAATTAGGGTCTGGGTTTGGGATTTTTGGCTTTTGATCAGAGGCCCTCCCCTAATTGGTGTGCGTTGTACTTTGTTTCAATTTTTTAGTCGTATTGAAAATAAGGCCAGATATCTATTTTCCTTTCCTTTTAGCAGTTTTACTTGTATCTTCCACCCAACTGTAAAGTTAAACGATTATTTCATTGTTACTTCTTCATTTAGTGTTTGTTTCTGATTCGATTCTATTCAGGAAAAAAAAATATACAAAATATATGAAAAAAAATATTATCAATTAATTTATGCTTAATAGACCCATTTGATTGAATAGCAAGAAGAAAGAGGAAAAAAAAAAAAACTTGTGAAAAATAATCATAATGGGGAGCAACAATGGACGCCGATTGGGCATAACAGATCCCATATCGTTGGGAGGACCAACTGAATATGATGTGATGAGGACCAGCGAGCTCGAAAAGGTTCTGGTTTTGAATTTGACTTTTAATTGTTTTGGATTGTGAAAATGGGTACCTGGTTGAGATTGTATTATTTTTGGGTGTTTTGTATGTACAGTATTTGCGAGAGGTGAATTTGTATGAGAGTCAAGAGGAGGCTGTGAGTAGAGAGGAAGTTCTTGGGAGACTAGACCAGGTTCAAATTCCCTTTTCAGCTCTAAATTTTATGTTCCCATGATTATACAGTGTTATTCTTAGTAGTTGTTGTTCAGTAGGGACTTGAATGATTGAAATCTTAGATTTAAGGTTATTATTTTTGTGGATAATGTCAGAAAATGTTTTTGCCGATTTTGATCTTTAATTTTGATTTTGTAAAATGGAACAGGTTGTGAAGAATTGGGTTAAGAAAATTAGCCGTGCAAAAGGTTTGAATGAGCAAATGGTGCAAGAAGCGAATGCCAAGATATTTACCTTTGGTTCTTACCGCCTTGGGGTATGATAATATTATAGAGGGTTTCCTGTATACACGATTCTCCTTTCTTTTTGTTTGTGCCTGTTCTTTGGAAGAATTAAAAACTAGAAAAGAACTTCGAATTATGTAGTGATTTGTTTAACCTAGCTAGCACAATCGCTTCACATAAATTTCAAGATGCTTCTGTTATAAATATTGTAAAATGGGTTATGCTAAAAGTTATGCTTGCAGCCCTAACAAGGGTTACTTACGGCCCTAACAAGGGTTTTGTTAAAAGATTTTACCGGGACATTCATAGTTTTGTGTTTTGGCATTTTGTCTAGATGTCGAATTCCCAAGTATTGATTTACCAGACAAGATGAGGTTGGTCTAGTGGTTTGCCCCTCACACCTATACTATGAGGTTATGGGTTCTAGTCTATCCCCCATCCCAAAATCCCAAATTATTGTAATATTTCAAAAAAACAAAAAACAAAAGTGTTGACCGACCATTTCCATAAATCTAATAACTATTCATTTGTTTCACATTCATCGGAAGTTGATTGAAATGATGAACTCCACCCTTGTATACAAATAAAACCCATCATATATTGAGGGAGAACTTGTTTGGTTGGAGCACCCTTTTGCCTCTCAATACTTGACAAAGTTTTGCATCCAATAATATATTGAACCGTTGCCACTTCAAAGCAATAATCTATATCTCATGATTTATACAGGCCTTCAATGAATATGATTATGAGCAAGCCATGTTCATTTTTCGAATTTTGTGTTCTCATAAGAAAAAAAGAAGAAGAAAACATCTGTTGATATACATATCTACTTTTTTAAATTGATTTATAATTTTTGACTCACAGATGATTGATTTAACAACTAAGATCACATTTTTTTTTTGCATTATACACACACACACACATATATATATATACACACATTTTCTTTCAGTATCGTTTTTCTTGATTAGTAGTAGATCATACTTTTAATATTTATTTTTTTTACAGGTGCATGGACCTGGTGCAGATATAGACACGCTTTGTGTTGGACCGAAGCATGCAACACGAGAAGTGCGATCTGCTCTCACCTATTTATGGTTTAAAATATTTACTTTAGCTTAGGTAGTATTGTTAATGAGTTAAAATTGCTTTCATATGTTGGCTGTAGGAAGATTTTTTTGGCGAGTTACATCAAATGCTTTCAGAGATGACTGAAGTGTCAGAATTGCACCCTGTGCCCGATGCTCATGTTCCTGTTATGAGATTCAAATTCAATGGTGTTTCTATTGACCTTCTTTATGCAAAACTTTCTCATTGGGTTATACCTGAAGTAAGTGCTAGGTTATCTGAGCAATAGTTTATCTAATGTGATTTCTTTTATCACCTAATTTTTTATGCATTATAATTATAATTATTTTATTCTTACTATCATTCTAATGAATGAAGTTTGCTGAATTTTGGCCTGCAGCCATATTTACCTGTTTATAGGTTATCTTAGTCTTTAGTTCTATAATAATAAGCCTTTGCTGCATATTATTTAATGGGTTTAGATACTATACAGGACCTGCATAGTTGTAGGGACAGTTATGGGAGAGTCTTTGTTCATTTATTTTTTAATTTTCAAATTCTTGATTTTTGTAGACCATCGGATTGAAATGCAATGACTAACAACTAACCTGTAACTATATTGAAACTGTATGGTTAGTGAGGTCATGTGAGTTGCAAATCGTTGTACTTAGTGGAGTTGAGAATGGATAAATGTCTTACAATGTGTAACTTCTAGAACACTATGATTTTTTTTTCTGGATAACATATAAAATCACTCAACAATAGGTGCCATAACAATAGAGCCAACATCATTTGTTTCTCTTGATCTGATGGTGGAGAACACAACATTGAGGTTTCTAATTTTTTCAGGCATTTCAATTTTAAAAGAGCAGGTATTTTCTGAATTACCAGCCTTAACAAAAATTATATTCTGTAATGCATGACAGAACTGTGCATTGACATTGGCCATGGATGGATGGTTTTAAGGCTGTGGAACTTTTGAAAAGTGTGTAAGAACAGGATTTTAGTTGCATTTAGATGGCTACTCTTAACAAAGTCCGATCATGACTGGATTAGGTGGATTTCCTGGGTACGGTTGGGTGGCATTTCCAAGAATATTCCTGCGGAGTGATAAATTTGTAATAAATATACTTTCACGTTGTTTGATATTGAGAGAGTTGCTGTTAGGTCCATGGTTACCTTTCAAACATAAACTGGCAGGTCGGGACATGTGGTCTTGGAGTTGACCTAAAAAGAAAATAAGGCAGATTTCTTGGCAAGTCTAACAGTTGCGGCATATGAACATCCTGCTTCATTTGTTGTGCGGGGATGCTCCTGCTCTTGAATTTCACTAGTTTAAGATTCTGTTCATAAACAGAATATGTGAATCTTTGTATAACAGCCTTGCTCTTGTTAAGCATGACCTTCTTGAAAAACAGGACACTGAATTGATAACACGCTACTATGTAGTTTAAAATGTCTTATATTGTAAGTTTACATGACTAGGTAATTGGTATATCTTTTCCTAATATGTAAATTTTGGCACAGGACTTGGATGTTTCACAAGATTCAATACTACAGAATACAGATGAACAGACAGTTCGTAGTCTTAACGGTTGCAGAGTTACTGACCAAATTTTGCGTTTGGTTCCAAATATTCAGGTTGTGACCATCTCTCAATCTTTGTTATTTTCTTATGAATTTCAGATTTGATCTTTTACGTAGGGTCTCTTGTCTGTGGTTGTGTTTCTGGTTTCTATGGGGCAGAATTTCCGCACGACATTGAGATGCATGAGGTTTTGGGCAAAGCGTCGCGGTGTTTATTCAAATGTATGGAGGCTTTTATAATGAAGTTTTGTTTGACATATTTATTGTGCTATATGATTCATACTGTTTTCTTTCTAACTACTAATCTTTCCCTTTCCTTTTCTTTGTTTCTTTTGTCTTGAGCAGGTTGCAGGGTTTCTCGGTGGTATAAACTGGGCATTGCTTGTTGCACGCATATGCCAGCTATATCCTAATGCACTGCCCAATATGTTAGTGTCTCGGTTTTTCAGGGTGTATACTCAGTGGCGTTGGCCAAATCCAGTGATGCTCTCTGCTATTGAAGAGGGACCACTTGGTCTTCAAATTTGGGATCCTAGAAGAAATCCAAAGGACAACTATCATTTGATGCCTATAATAACTCCTGCTTATCCTTCCATGAACTCCAGCTACAACGTGTCTTCAAGTACTTTGCGAATTATGAAAGATGAGTTTCAGAGGGGGAATGAAATCTGTGAGGTATGTTTTTGTGATACATGCCTTTGCATCTTTCTTTGGAATTCAGGGATGCATCTTGCATGTGGATCAGGAGATAAGTTATTTCATATTGCATCTGAAACCAACTTCTTTATAATACATTAATACATTTTACATCATTGCCAATTCTTCTAGTGGGTTGCGATAGTCAGACTGCGACATGTAAAAACAGAACGATGTGTTTTAAGCGGTGTTCCTGTGAATTTGCTCTATCAGGGTTTTCTCTTAGGAGCACCATGGAGATGAATGTTCTTGTGTCGATAACTGTCGCAGCATGATTAGATACTTGAATGTTTTTGGAACATTTCCCATTCTTAGTCTCATGGTTTTTGTGTGTTTTTTGTGTGTTTTTTGGATCAGCTGTCTCCACGATTTTTCAATTTTTTTTTCTTCAGACATTGTTTGAATTTGATGTTTTTTGAGTTTTCAGGCTATGGAAAAAAGCAAGGCTGATTGGAATACCCTTTTTGAGCCTTATGCTTTCTTTGAAGCATACAAAAATTATTTACAGATAGATATCTCTGCAGCAAATGCTGATGATTTAAGAAACTGGAAAGGCTGGGTTGAGTCTCGCCTGCGTCAGCTTACGTTGAAGGTCGTTGCCTCAACTCCTAATACTTCTTTTCTTTTGGCCTTAATAGATTTTGACTCTAATTTGGCTCTTTTGTGAAAATATAGATTGAGAGGCATACATTCAATATGCTTCAGTGCCACCCACATCCAGGGGATTTTTCTGATAAGTCAAAACCGTTTCATTGCTCTTACTTCATGGGTTTACAACGGAAAGGAGCTCCAGTCAATGGAGGTAAACCGTTTGATATGAGGTTAACTGTGGATGAGTTTAAGCACTATGTTAATTTGTACACACTGTGGAAGCCTGGAATGGAGATCTATGTAACCCACGTAAAACGTAGGAGCTTACCTGACTTTGTATTCCCTGGTGGGATTCGGCCTTCCCGCCCGACTAAAGGAACTTGCGAGCGTAGGCAGACTTCAGAACTTAAGGCTCCAAGCCAAGCTATATCAGATGCCACAGATGATGGAAGGAAGAGAAAGCGAGTGGACGATGGTTCAGAAGCTTGCTTGAGAAATTCAAAGGGCTTTGCTGGTCTGCCTTCCTCTAGTGGGGATGTTCAGGGTAGCCCTCCGGTGAGCACCATGAGTTCACCTTCTTTAAATTCAAAGGTTGACCATATAGATATAAATGGATTAGGGGAATCAAGTAGAGAAAAAACCGAGAATAATTATACAAACGGCCTAAGAAATTCAAGTATAGCGGAGGTATCTTCTCAGAATGGTGACATGGATAGACTGGCGAAATGCAATTCACCCAGTAAAGGTTTATCTCCTGATACATCAAGCTCTAAAGAGGCTGAGAAGCTGGCAATTGAGAAGATGATGTCTGGCCCATATGTTGCTCACCAAGCTTCTCAACTAGAACTTGATGAGCTTGAAGACGATCTCGAACTTAGAAATCCAGTCAAAGAACTTGGAGGGAACACACAAGGCAGCTCTATGGAATCTTCTTCAGTAAACACAGAAGTAGTAGGAGCAGTAATAACATCTCTCAGTGGAGGCGGTTCTTCTGCTGCATTATTCACTAATGCGGGCTTAGAGGAGCTTGAGGTCTTTTCTGCTAACCTTGTGAAGTTTATTTTTCTGTTCAATGTTAACATTTTTATCATCTCAGCATTTTTCCTGTTATGATTTTCATTTATATTTTGTTATGGTTACTATTATTCTTGCAAATGGTATTGATGTTTGAATTGCTCTCCCTTGAGGTTTTTTTCTCCTTTCTTTACAAGGGAAAGGACTGTTTGAAAACAAAATGGTGACATCGACAGTGAGAGGAACAGAGTAGAGATGATTTTCTATTTATTTATTTATTATTGCAGTTTGAAAGGTCAATTTCTTTATGTGACACAAGATGGTCATTGGTTACCACAATGCTTGTATTATTAGTTTATTACAATAGAATAATGTTTCTTGCTTCATTATAGAGTCTTGTTTTGAAGGATGTTGCTAAAGCTCTCTTTCAGGAGACTGGAAATGTGTATTTTTAGAACTGATTATCTTCTTCCTTCATGTGTTGTACTGTTTTCTTTTTTGTGGTTTATATGTTTGATCATATTTTATGAGAAACAAAGTCAAAAAAATAGTAATTGACTTTGTTTTCGAGGCTCCATGTTACTACATTCATGTCTGAGAATATTAAAAATGCTTTGCAATCTAATTTAAGAAAGGTGAACGATTTCATTTTGATTTCTGCTTCAACATTTTACTGCATGAAAACTTACTGGGATTTTCTCTGTTTCCTTTTGTTTAGCCTAGTGAACTCACAATGCCGCACTCAAATGGGTCTCCTCCTGCACCTGTGCCTCTGCGGAAGCCGATAATAAGGTAATTACTGAAGATTTTATTGTTTCCTCTTGTTGGAAATTATTAATTCAAAGTGAGTTATTAGTCTGTTAATGGCCATTTGTAGGTTGAACTTCACCTCCTTAGCCAAAGCAACTGGGAAAAGCACATAATAATGGACTGAAGCTTGGCTGTGGGTATGTTCAAATCTTCATGTGTATAATAAGACACTTTTTTATTACTTTTGTAATAATTAATATATATGGTTAATAAATTTTGAATTAGAAAACATTCTTGTTTCCTTTTACTATTTTATACATTTGAAATGACAAAAGGAGGAGCTGTTTAGTTGTGAGGCATGATTTCTGCTACTAAGTTAGACATCTTTCCAAAAGAAATATTTGAAAATGTGTTTTGCTATCTGTTAAAACTTAAAAGTTAAAAGAGTAGTGTATATGTATTGCTATTTTTATGTTTTTCATTATCGATTAATAATTAATTTCAGTATAATAAGTTGTTAACCCAGTTTGATTATATAATAGAGATCTGTTATGGACTTATGGTTGTGTAATTAAATAAATAAATAAGGAGATAATTTGTCATTTTGTCATGACTCATGATAACCTGGCTGTTTCGAGTGTCTTATTAAATTTCAACTTCACAGAATTATGACCTTTTAGATAACAATCTGACATTAACAAAAGGGACCATAACAAACTGGATACACGTTCATTTTCACTGGTCTTTTCCCATTTTTTTTTAACCCCTTTTTTTAGAGTACAAGAACATTAACAATATAGGGTGGTTACAAGGTCAAACGACTTCTACCTCCGATGAAGGTCGAATTAAAGAGGTCTAACAAAGAAGACAAAAAATAATAATAATAATAATAATAATAATAATTGGAACACGAAAGAGTAAAAAGCAATAAAAGAAAAATCAAAACTGTGAGGCTATTTTTGTCCGTTCACCGTGTCATTTAAACAATTAAACTTAAGTTTTTAAAATAGTGATAGTATTAAAATACACCCTCAAAAATGTGCTATTTATTTGTTTAGCATTGCACCTTAATATTATGAAAAGAAAATTAAATAAATTAAATAAATGTTTTTCTAAAAAAGTACAAAAAAAAAAAAAAAATCACCGAAAATAATTTATTTGAAGTAATGGATCTCAATAATGTTTTATTATTACAGTATTATTAAAAGTCCAAATCCGGACATGTTATCCGAAAAATCGGATTCGAAATCAATTTTTAAAAAACAAAGTTGGATCCGATTCTGGTCTAAAGTTTTTCGAACCAAATCTCGTCTGGACATTAAAATTAAGAAAATTGAATCGTCCAAATGCCACCAGGCCCACCAATTGACCTTACAAAGTGGTGGAAGGTGGGGGCCTGTACGGGCCTTGACCGAGACGATCTGGATCCTTCTTTGTTAGAACTTTTTTATGTACTTGCACCATTTTATTAAGGGTAAATTGCAATGAAGCACCTTCACGTTTTGTCATACCACAGCCAAATCGAACTTTTATCTAAAATTACAATAAGATACCCTTGACCCATTTGACCAACCTTAGCTGTAACAGTGGTCTTGACTGTGAGATTGAAATGTCCAAAGTGCCCTTGCACCTTATATCAATAGTCTTTCCTATTTAATTTATTTAAAAAAAGACCTCTTTCCTATTATACCATAATTGTTTTTTTTTTTTTAAGTATATACCATAATTAATTAGAAATACTGATTATATTTTGATAAATTTTTTTTCCTATCCAATAGTTAATATTAAATTCATTAATTTTTGATATTACAATTGATAATTAATAACCTTTCCTATTCAATTTATTAAAAAAAAAAAAAAAAAAATTAAAACCCCTTACCTATTAGTAACTCCTAAAAAAATTTCCAGATCTAGAGTAAATTTTTTTTGTTTTTTTTTTTGCTCCAACTTATCCAATCAATTTCCAGAACACAACCAATTGAAGCCACACCGATAACCAAATTTTCTCCATAAATCATAAGACTTATAGCCAACAAAAAACCGTTTACCACACTTACCACACTTACCACAGTAGTGCCTATCAAAGTGATTGGTTATAAAAGTACTCACACCGCACTCTATGTTGGGACACTCCTTCCAAAGTGATTGGCCATAAAAGTACCCGCACCGCACTCTGCTTTGGGACACTCCTTCCTCAACCTTTGGACCTTCTCGGAGTCATCGACCATGTAGAACTGCAACACAGCCAACTTCACCTTCTTCTTCTTGTGCTTGAGCTTCTTTGGCTTAGTGTAGGTCTTCTTTTTCGTCTTCTTGGCACCACCGCGAAGGCGGAGCACCAGGTGGAGAGTGGAATCCTTTTGGATGTTGTAGTCGGCCAAAGTGCAGCCGTCATCGAGCTGCTTGTCGGCGAAGATGAGGCCCCGTTGGTCTAACGAGATTCCCTCCTTGTCCAACTGGATTCCCTCCCGTTAGGGTTTTCACGAAATCTGCATCTTGATTGGTTTTTCTCAATACCACCAGAGAGAGAAGAGATAGAGCACTTACAACTAGGGTTTGTTAAAAAATCTCCAGATCTGGAGCAATTGTCAGTCCACACTTAGAAAGAAGAAATATTTTGATATATGTCACTTCTTCAATACCGTTTATCTCTATTGCATCTCTAGATACAATTTTTTTTTTCTTTGGAAACATATTGAAGAGGATTTTGCTTGATAAAGATGTGTTTGGATCTTGAATTTTTTTTTTTTTTCCAAATTTTTTTTGGTTTTTATTTTTGGAATTGATTGAAGAAGAATATATGAATTGTTGGATGAGATTTGTGGATTTTGTTTTGGAATCAATTTGTGATTTTTTTTTTTGGGACTTTGATTAGATCTCCATCATTTAAAAAAATTATTCATTTTTTTTAAAAAAATTTGTTTGTTTTTCCTTTTTTTTTTATAGTTTTTTTTATAGTTTTTAGTTTTTATTTATTTATTTTAATTTGATTTGTTAGGGGTAATAGGAATAATTTTTTTTTTTAATAAATTAAATAGGAAAGACTATTAATATAAGGTGCAAGGGCACTTTGGACATTTCTATCTCACAGTCAAGACCACCGTTAAAGTTAAGGTTGGTTAAATGGGTTAAGGGTATCTCATTGTAATTTTAGATAAAAGTTCGATTTGGCTATGGTATGACAAAACGTGAAGGTACTTCATTGCAATTTACCCTTTTATTAAATTGAGTTTATATAGCACCAAAAATGGTTATTATTATTATTATTATTATTATTTTTGATAAAAATACCTCTCTTCCCTCTTTTCAGAAAATCCCTAACATTCTTCGCTTTCCTCCTTACCCAGAGCTGGCCCTCGGCCCTTCTAGAGGGGTGGTTGCCCTGGGCCCTTTAAAAAAGGGCTATGGTTTATATGAAATGAGTTTTCAATCAGGGTCTATTTATTTTTATTTGTTTTCCATTTATTTTTAGAGTGGCGATATTAACACCCCTCAAAAATTGTATTTATATCCCTTTCGTAATCATGCCTATCAAAAAATTAAAAAAATCTCTAATTTGTAAATAAACCTCACTTAATACCAAAAATACCATATATCTAATTATATTGTATTGTATTTGTATAAATACACACCACCTATAACTATTTTTTGTTATTTAATCAACTTTATTATTATTTCATATTTTGGTGTTATCTTTAATTCTCTTACTATTTTTTTCTTTTCCCTACTTCTTTTCTCTTCTTGGTTTTTTCAAAATCAAACTCCATTTTTTGAATCCATTTAAAGATTTTTTCTTATTGGAGGACCACTTTATGTTTGAGAGAGTTGTAAGGATACAAGATTTGTGACATATCCCAATTGATAAGGAAGTAGACAGATGTTAAATGATATTTCAAAAAAAAAAGAAAAAAAAAAAGATGGGTGTTCGATGAAATTGAAAAACATATAATATTGATAAATAAATAAATAAATAAGTCTAAAGTGTATATATAGATAATATAGTTAATTTGAAATTATGTTTATATATGATTTTGTTCTTCTAAAAAAAATAATAAAAATTAATTTAAAACCTCTTTTTCACAACCAAATTTTTTCCATGATTTTGATTCATTTTCCATACTTAGCAATCAATTTATATTTTCTTAAAAGAGATTAAAAATATATTTAAAAGAGAATCTAAGGTTTATTAAAATGGAAAGAGTTTTTATGATATATGTTAATATCAAACTATTAATATGAAAAAAAATTACAAAAGATTAAAATTAATAATTATTGGTGGGTATACTAATAAACAATTACTCCTCTTAGTAATTTTTTACAAGTATTATTGGATTTTAAAAACATATTAGTTTAGGGTATACATACAGTTTTTAAGGGGTGTAAATATCGTCATTTTTATTTCAAACAAAGGCCCAATCATGTTTTTAAAAACGGTCCAATTATAGTTACTTGTTATTAGTTTAATTGATAGATTGATGAGCACATTACTTTTATTTCAGATCGGTCCAATTGTTTGTTATAAAAAAGAAAAAAAACAAAAAGACATAGAAAACATGTAAATAAAAATTGGGTCAAGCCCAAATGTGCAACAAACAAAATTTTAGAGTTTTAAACTTTCATATTTTTAATTTTCCTCTCTCTTTCTTCGACTCAATATTGTATATTATTATAATCTCATTTTTACATATTTATTTTCTCCCATTTTCTTTTTTCTAATTTCTATATACTATATCCTCGTTCGCTCGTTATACTATCTCTCGAATCCCGATCTCCAAGTCTCACTACCGGCACTACTCACCAGTGTATGGCTTGTTCTTTTGCATTTGTCATAAGAAAATTAAAATATACACCTAGTAAAATTTTGAGAAATTTTTAGATTCAAGAATTATTTCCCGATATTTCATTATTCTTTAAGTTTATATCTTCAAAAAAATGTTGGAAAAAAATAGTTTTTGTACTCCAAAAATTTCAATATTTTTCATTCTTTATATCATCCATGGAAAAAATTACTTCAAAATTCAATAAATAATATTGAATATCAATAATGGTGATATAAATATTTTAAAAAAAAAAAACTATAAATAATAAATATGAACAAATGGCCTCAATTTAGATTTTCGCCCCGGGCCATAAGAAAGTCGGGACCGGCTAGCTCAAACTCTTTCATTTTTAAAAACCTCAAATTCAAACTTCCTCATTTTACGAACACCAAGTGCTTAACCCACAAACTTGCGAGAACCAACTAACCACTTCATCAAGAACTTGAGTTTCTCTATGTTGTGGAATGAAGTTAGATATGAGGTTGAAAAAGGAAATATGTCATGAGTAGCAAATTTTTGGATAAATTAATTTATCTCTAAAGTTTTAATTTGTTGAAAAAATAAGTTTTGACAACTCTATAGACAGGGGCGGAACTTGAAGTCTGAACTTGGAGGACCAAATAACAAAAACTTAAAATTGATAGCTCTTATATGTATATATATATATATATATATAAATTATCAAGTGAGATATATCTTACTTTAATTTCGGTAAGGACCTTGATGGAATCACATTTATTTTTATGAATTTTGATCTGAATATTTTTGTAGATGATAAATTCATTGAAATCTATCTATGAATAAAATTTGAGAATTTTTTAAATGATAGAACTATTTTTTTTTTTTTTTGAATTTTTCTATATTTATTTCATTTTTCCGATGACTTTATTTTTAACAAAATCGGGATAAATAGTTTCGGTACTTGAATAATTCTCAAATTTTATTCATAGGTATATTTCATTAAACCTATCATCAACAAAAAAATTCCGATCAAAATTATAAAAATTGATATGATTTCATCAAGGTTCTTACCAAAATTAACATAAGGTATACCTCACTTAGTGAGTTATACTTTATTTTAAATATATATATATATATATCTATGACTTTTTTTTTTTTTTTTTATTTAAAAGATAACGTGGAATAAGAGAAAAAAAAAAAAAAACCTTTGTAGTGGAAGGTTGTTTACGTTTTGGCTCTTGACCTAAGTAAAGAGACTATAAGTCTCGACTGAGATTTATATAATAGTCTCAATTGAGACTTATTAGAAGTTTTTATTAAGACTTTTTTTTTTTTTTTTTTTTTTTAAATATTAGGGGTTGTTTATTTTTTCCACTTAAGACTTAATGAGTCTGAATTGAACTCATTAAGTTGTTTTGTTTGTTTTTTTAAGTCAAAAACATCAAAAAACAACTTTTTTTTTTTTTTTTAAAAAGTAAGAAATTTTGACTTTTAATTTAATTCCAAATCACTGAATTACAATTAAAATATTTTCTTTCAAGTCTATTCTAAAAAAAAAAAGATATATTTCTAAATTTATCCTAATTTGATATGGTGTAGAATTCTTTCTTTTAATGTATTTCTTATTTTAAACGGTTTTTAGAAAGGAAAAAAAAAAAAAAAAACCCTAATAACTTCTCCTATTGAAATCTTCTTGGGATCGAACAATTTATGTATGATTTTTTAAGAAAATATATGTTTGTTAGAGAAAATTAAAAGAAATAAAATCGTAAAGATAGAAACAAGTATTAAAACAAAAGCTCTTGACATGGACTTAATTGGAACAAAGAAGAAAATTGCAACCGATTAAGAATAAGAAAACAGAAACAAATGTTGTTTAAGAATAATTAGAAATCCAAAAAACCCTGAAATCAAAGTGCTTTGAAAATGTGGGGTAGACGCAAATTTCTCTCGTTCCCGTTGGTGATTGGAGCAGTCGTGATTGGAGTTGTTTCTGGGAAGGCAATATTTGGACCTCCTCTTGACGACTACTAGAAAAAGAAGCTTCAGGAAGAGGCTGCTGCTAAGCAAAGGAGTCTGATGTGAACTCAAATTAGCTGATATCAAATTGAATATCTTCACACTGGTCAATTGTTACGGATGGATCAAGATTCAAGAGTGCCTTCTCCATTTGCTGTCCCAAAAAAGGCCTAAATCTCTTGATTTTCTTTGTATCAAATTCAGAATGAGGATGCTGCTGAGTTGGATGCAGTAGTTCCCCGATACACATGTTGATTGATAAGATGAATTTTGTTCATTTGTTTAATTGGTTAAAGCATAATTTGTTCATTTGTATAAGCATATTCATCTGTTGAAAAGTCTTAAATATTGAACTTTGCTAACTCGTTGAAAAAAAAAAAGAATAATTATAAATCATCAATCAAATATTCATGTAGGTGGTGAATGGTGATGATGAAAAGCTAATTATAATTACCTTCGTCTGGGTGTAGCGGGTGTACTTGAGCAAATGTCACCTGCCTGAAAAAAAAAGAGAGCAGAAGAATTAAGCTCATTTTAAACTCAAACACAAGATAAATCCCAATTTTTTCGTTGAGTCATAGTTTTTCTTTAGTCGAGACTTATTAGCATTGCTTCAGCTCCAGGTTTAAAATTATACTATTGGTGTATGTTAAATTACTTCTTTTCAGACAATTTTATTTTTTTTAAAAAATAAACATATTGACAGTATATTCAGATGTGAGAAAAAAAAAAAAAAAAAAACTAAACATATCATTCAGATTCAGATTTCAGTCACTATTCAGTCTTTAGTAAAATTCAGGATTATTCAGTTTTCAAACAAAAAAACAAATGACCACTTAGTGTGATCGGGACTTATTATGTCTTTTGACTCGAGATTTATTTTTTGAAGTTTTTCAATATCAATGTTTTTCAAATTTTTTTTTTCTAGATTTATGTTCTCTCTCTTTTTCTTTTTTAGTTTATTTTACCATTGATTTCTCTACTTTATCTTATTCGTACGCTTCAAATCGCTTTAATCACTAATCACTCACTTATTTCCTTTAATGGCTTCTTTTCTTGAGAAAGTCATTGTTTTTCTTCGGTTTAAGCGAAAGAATGTTTTTGCAAGAGGGATAAAAGAAAAAGAAAAAGAAAAAGAGGAAAAAATGAAAAGTGAAGCCTGTCTTGTAGTTATTTTTCAGTCTGTTTTCGTTTTTGTTTTTTCGAAAACGATTTCGAATTCACGTTCGTTAATCGTTTTTAATTTTATTTTTAAAAAATAAAAACAAAATGGAAAATGAAATCATTATTAAAAGTGAAAATTTTAAAAAACAAGTTTTAGATATTTTCCATGTTTTTCACCTTTATTTATTTATTTATTTTTTTAATTCTTCCTCACATCTTCCCGTCACTCTTCTTCTTCTTCTTCTTCTTCTTTGGCGACATCGATTTAGGTCCAACGCCGGAGGCTCGCCAATCTACTCTTCTTCTTCACCATCGATCTACTCTTCTTCTTCTCAATGGATCTACTTTTCTTCGCTGCCGATCTACTCTTCTTTCTTCTTCTTCTTCTTCCTCCTCCTCCTTAGTCGATCTGTCTTCCTTCTTCCATTGTTGGCGCTCTTCTTCTTCTTCTTCCTCCTCAACATATTTGGCTGTCTTCTTCCTCCATTGTTGGCGATCTTCTTCCTCTTCCTCCTCAACTGGTCTGGCTATCTTCTTCCTCCATTGTTGGCGAGCTGTCTTCTTTTTTCCTTTCTAATTTTTTTTTTAAATTTTTTTTTTATTGTTAAATTTGAATTAAAAAAAATTATATTGATTAATTATTTAACCAATTTGTTTTATAATTGTTAAAACATTAAACAAAATGAAAAAAAAAAAAAGATATTTCAAATTTTGATATTTTCGGTTAACTTACTAGATGCGTTTTTTCCGTTTTCATTTTTAGAACATAGTTTTCAACATATACTACAAGATGCGTTTTTAGAATTTGAAACCGAAACCAAAAACGCTGTTTTCATTTTTATTTTTATTTTCGAAAAACAAAGAATGAAAAACGCTTACAGGATGCTCCCGAAGTTGATGGATATTTTTCTTACTCCACAAATTCCATATATATATATATTTCACAAAAGAGAGGCCCTCAAAAAAGCCAAAAATGTGTCCTATGTTTTTGTCAAAGAACAAAAAGAGCTAACAAACGATGAAGATGATTAAAACAAGGGGAATAAAATCGTGCACACATCAACAAGTATTTTAGCACAACAAATTCGTGCACAAATCAACTTTTTATTAATTAAAAAAAAAGAAAACATATATAGAAAAATATTTGATCCATCCGAAAAGGATAAGGTTAATTATTCATTTTTTATTCAGCAGATGCAATCAAGTTGAGAGTATGATAGTGTGTTTGCTTTATATGATTGGAGACCAATAATAATAATTAAGAGTAAAGTTTGAGAGATGGAAAAAGACAAGTTTGATTATGTACTGATTCCATCTGGTTTGTTTGTGCTGGCCCTGTATCACGTATGGCTCCTCTACAATATCATTCGAAACCCCAGAAAAACTGTCATTGGTCTCAATGCTGAGTCTCGCCACCAATGGGTTTTCTCCATCATGACTGTTAGTACTTTCTCTGTTTTCTCTGCTCACTTTCCTTATCTGGGCTTGCATTCTTTTTCATTATATTTAGTTATCTGCAATGCAAGTGAACCCTTTTGGAGGATGATTGATTGGGATCTTAATTAGGCAAATTACTTTTGAGGGGGCTTGATACTTTATTTATTTGGGCTTTTAAGTTTTTGTAATTAAGGAATTTAATGATTTATTTCTCTAGAAGAAATCTTTCCTTGGTAACTGAGTATGCCTTAATTTTGTTCATCTCTCTATTGCTCATCAAAGAATGGGATGCTGCTCATCAAGTGACATGAAATGTCCTATGAGTAGCCTTTTCATGATTATAGAACTCTCAAAGTGCTTAATGAATGTTCTAGCGGAGCAGGTTTGGTTCTCCTTATACATAAGTAGTACTTATAAGGTGTTATTTGATATTTTTTCAACTGAATTTTGGTTGAAGCATTGACCGTTTTACTAGTTTATATGACATGTTCTTTTATGAAATATGAAAATTTGTGGCTAAATACCCAATTCACTGTGATTTATGATTGCATATATGAGAAGAGCCATAGGCAAATATGCCATACATCCAGTTTAGTTTGATCCCAGCTGAAGCTCAATAAACTATCTGGACTCATTTTTTATATAAGGACAAATTTTATTGCTTACACATATCTTGTATTTCCAAAACTCTAATTTATAACCAAGTAATAAGACTTCCATGGTTGATAGAAAATCATCTCTAAGTTCAGCTTTGACTCTGTATACCAGATTTCTAGTTAAACATATCATCTTATTGGCATGCTTGTGTTTAATAAGTTGAGCTCATTGTCACCACTTCACCTGTGCATTTGATTTGTTGTACATGTTGCTGAAGATTTTCAAATTTTAATTCTGATTTACATTATTTGACAACTTCCATGTAAGTTCTTACTTATGTCGTGTGACCGCAACCTTACATGTGCTTTGTAAGTCAAGGTTGTCGGTGTAATCAGCATCTATGATTTGATTTTATATGTTGCTTAAATGCAGAGTGAGACTTTGTGAGAATGTCATTGAAAGTAGGTTGCCTAAAATATATCGTGTTGATAATTTCCAATAATGTATCTTCCAGAACCTTAATCTACAAGGAGATTGAAAACAATAGGGAGGAATCGGTTCAAGATACTATTTGTTTAACTTGAATAAGCTTAATGTTTAAGAATTTTTTTTTTTGTTTCTTTTCAAAGGAGTGGTCTCTAATAAGATTTGCCGTATAAGAATATCAAGGCCCTTGAATGATTTAATAAATAATGAATAAAGAAATCATGAAATCAGAACCTACAGAATATATACACATATATTTTTAAGTCTTCAGGTAAACAAATCCAAATTGAAAATGGCAATATTCTTAGTCAGAGTTAAGTTTGTAACAACAAATTGCAACACGAACGAGATTTGAATTTTTCAGGCATTTCACATAAGCTGGAATCACACCTTATGGTCCATTGGGTTATTCTTTTGGTCAACATCCTCATGGTTACTTGTGCTAATTAGATGGTGCCTTAAAGAATATAATGTAAGCATATCAATGAGTTCATGAGTTCAACTGAGGAAAACAGCTAGTGCATTCATCTTGAATGATAAAAACTCCTTACTAGATGATGCAGAGGTGTAGTCACACAGGTGAAGTTTCTTAGGACATCTAGGTGCCTTCACCTGTTCTTTGATATTAATCTAGCATCATCAAATTAAACAACTGAAATTTTACGTCGTAGATTAATGATGCCAACTTTGAGCGTCATTTCTAATTTCAATTGGCACACTCCATCTTGCCTTGCTTTGACAGGATGTAACTCGGATAACAATGATAGTGCATGTGATTTCATCTAATATACTTTATAGTGTTGGGATTATTAGCTATGTGAACCAGTTTATATGTAAAATTAAATTATTCACAAAGAAAGTAACATATGATACTCATTAAGAAGTTATTTCCATACTACTTGTTGAACTAGTTTGGCTTTATTTTCTATTGTTTCTGGCAAGTTAATATGTCATTTCAATGAGAATTTAGTGGTATTTGAAATTTACATGGAGAATTGAGAGTAGCATCCATATATTGGCTGAATTTGTTTTTTCCAAAAACTGGCATTACAGATATAATTTTAGGTTCAAACAGAAATTTTGATTGTTATTTTTCGTGATATCTTCAGGATCCCTTGAAGAATGGTACTTTAGCAGTTCAAACGATACGTAACAACATGATGGCATCCACACTTTTAGGAACAACAGCAATCACTCTCTGTTCACTGATTAGTGTTTTTGTCAGCAGCTCAACGAGCTCTAACAATACAGCATCAGAATTTGTTGACGACAATAATAATCCCATACTCTCATCACTCAAGTACTTTTCTATTTTGCTGTGCTTCCTTCTTGCTTTTCTTTGCAATGTGCAATCTATTAGGTATTATGCCCATGTTAGCTTTTTAATTACTGTGCCTACATCAAAAGACAACAGAGATGCCATTGCCTATGTTGCAATAAACTTGAATCGAGGAAGTAAGTTTTGGTCCCTTGGACTGCGAGCTTTCTACTTGTCATTTCCTCTTTTCCTTTGGACATTCGGCCCAATACCTATGTTTGTGTGCTGCTGCGCAATGACGTTTATTCTCTATTTCTTGGATACAACTACCAGTTTAACACAGCAGCTTTACAATCGCTCGTTCAGAGAGGAAGTGAAAGATGATGATTTGGAGTCAATTATCCAATCAACGTAAGTGCTAATGAGAAATAATTATGTTTTCATGATTGCTTACACTAAAAGGTCATACATTTTTAAGAAAGTAAATTTGATTTAAATTACTGTTCTGCTATAATATTTGTGTGTGTACTAATTCTTATTTTAAAGCAACTGAAATATTATTTGTTTTGGCCTAGGAAAAACTCTAGTACTTTTAATGCTTTCATTTATAGTTGGTCATCTATTCTTGCTTCTTTTAGCTATCTTTATATTGTAACAGACACATACACACAGACAACCCCTTCATGATAATACTAAATTTTGTATTTTTGTCTAATGTTTTATGTTTTTGAAATTTCAGAATTTCTTCAATGGAATACATCTATTTTAGAAGTTGTAAATACTGTCTTTTCTTTGTTTTTATTTATTTATTATTGTTTTAACGGTTAATAAGATAAATTAGATGCCTATTAACCGTGACAGGAGTGGATAATTTGGTCCAATATTTTGATTATTATTATTGGATTTGATGGATAGGGTGAAAGTAATGATTTTTTTAGAGCTTGGAAACTAGATTCAAAATTTTTTACTCTAATTGAATTGTCATATTTTCATTATTTGAATTGTTCATGTTATTGGAGATTAGTGCATGTTTTAAAACATCTCTCATTTGTATGATCTTTTCATTATACAACTTTCCAAACCTTAATTTAGTTGTTCACTGTTTGGCACAACTATAGAGAATTTGTTTGATTCAATATCGAATTTCAAGACTGAAGATTGTACGTGAAGGATTGCTGTTAAGGGCATCTCAGTTTTATTCTAGAAAACGGATTTCAAAACTGGGAATGACATTAAGTAATCTGTTTCTGATCGACATACTAGCTTGAATTCTTTTTGGAGGGCATAAATCACAACTTTTATATATTTATTGATTCGATACTCCTAATCCTTGCTGGTAACATTGTGCTGCTTGCCCATATCTAGAATGTTAATTCACTTCTTCTGAATTTCCGGAATGTCTAAATTTTTAGCTTAGTAGTTCCGCTGAAGAATTCTTGTTCCATATACACAGGGAAACTATTCGGTTTGAGGATTCCCACCTCAAAAATCCTCTGCTTACCGGCATCAACCAGCCTTGATGCAGTATCGCTGTTTATAGGTAGAACAATTGGTTGTTTTCGCTCTTCAGTAAGCATGGGGTGTTATGTCTTTATTTCAGTGCTCTTCTCTGCAATGCCTTACACAGAAAAACACTTGGATTGCCTGGTACATTTGCTGCGGAAAGAATGCTCTCTTGTCGGTCTGTTCTTATGATCAACTCAGCCTTTTACTTCCCAAAAACTAAACTTTAGATGTCAATAGCTTTGATTTTGTTACATTACGTTACGCTCATTGTGAATAAAATATAAAATTCACTGTAGAGCTTCTTGATATCGCATGTATTTACATATTCTTAAATAGAATGATGAAAATATATATTAATTGTTGATTCCTTCCTCATGTTCTTGACTCATATCTAGGTCAACTAACATTAGCTAGACAAGTCAGTCAAGTTCCAATATTTATATGGACAAAGTACATGATATAAAATGAATATGACCATTAGGATCAAGAGTCAAGACATGGTTGAGTAGTTGCAAGAAACTGGGACCACAAACACTACACCATTAACTATAAGTGGTTATTAAGACTTAAGTAGTTTATTATCACAAATTGTAGACCAACAGGTCCTGTTCCGCCATATGTTGATGACTAATTGCATCGTGGAAAGCACGTACACTTACACTTGTAATTTCAAAACTTTAAACCATTATGTTCAGGACATAGATCACTAATTCTAAAACCAACCGTAAACAATCATATTTATGTAACATGCAACTTCTTCTCAATAATTAGCAAATAGTACATCCATTTTTTCCTGATGGTTCATAGTGTGGGAGTCGCTCTCTTCTACCAAACCATAGACACTTTTTCAGTGAGGCCAAGTATGACGAATGCCCACAAAGTATGCTTGTGGCATTTGGAAATGGATATCGATGTGGTCAATGTTCTGGTCAAATATTCCGGTGCACCAATACCACACACTAACAAGTAGTCCTCTTATTCAACTTATTTGTCTCCACAAGTTCATGCACCCATTATAACTTCACTCTTGTCTGCCTTCAACTTCAAATTTACTCAACAAAACAATCTCATTTTGACATTTCAATTCAATAATATATAGTGCTTCTGACTGGATTTTCCTGGACTTTCCTACAAAATATATTGCTGTATCCACCCAAATTCTCCACCGATTGATTGATACCATGCATGTATGTATGTCCTACTCATATCACGTCACGTGATGCATACAGAAAACAGTATAATATACTAAACTCATCACTTTGAGTACAGTGGCAAATGTTGTACGTTTGTTGTGAGTTTTGGCCACATACAATGCATGCACTACTTTGTGGGAAGATGGCCACCAAACTTGCTTGCCACCATTACACACTACCCCAAAGTGTACCTAATTCCATGAAATAGTCTTTTCTATCTACCAATAGTCAACTTTTCCCCCTTTTTTTTTTTTTTTCACTGCATATTAGCATAATCCATCTAATACAATTTAAATGAATGAATTACAGTGTTGCCAAGTCATTTGGATATTAAATTTAGAAAAAATAATAATTATTGTATCATTAAATATCGGAAGGGATGATTGTTGATATGACTTTTAAGATGATCAAATTGACAAAACGGTTCTCTACCCAATTGGTATTCCAAAAAATATGCACTTCCAATATGCATACACCACCAATTGTTGGGAATAAGGATTTGAAACCATGTCTTCTTCTGAATTTTGAAATATCTATTATGACGTGGTTATTAATACTGTTAATATACATTTTAGATCAAATTATTTGTTTTAATACCAATCACAAATACTCTTTGTCTAAACGAAAAGCAAAGCATGATATATGACACTGCCTTTTCATAGGGGTGTATATTTCATGATTTTCAATTACTTCAATCAACATGATATATCGAATAACATTCTAGCATTGATTATTTGAAAAAAAAAGAAGAAAAAAAGAACTAAGTTTTCTGGTCAAAATATTAGTTTGTTATTTCGTGAAATTAACTGATGTAGTAGATAATGGATTGTAGAAATTAATTTCTGGTGTTTTGAGAAATATTATTGATTTAGAAATTTAGTTGTTTAAAGGATATATCTATATATTCTATATAGATAATATCAGTTGATTTCATGCACAACAATTAGTGACAATTGTAGAATCTCCAGTTGCTATAAATACCTTATATATGTTTAAATTATTCATGTAGGGTTCCAAACAATTTACTCTAATTGGGATGCCAAAGCAAATATATTCATGCTAGTAAACTTCTGATTAACACACCAAATCAATGTCAATTACATAAACTAAAACTATATATGTTGCCATAAATACTTTGTGAACAAAATGAGTATGGATATTCTATCTTAAACGAATAATTCTAGACTATCCAAATTATATTTTTAAATTGATGTCCAAATAATATTGTGGCATGTGAATTGTAACTATATCATATAAATCATGAGATGATGTAATAAATAATGAACCGGTTATAATTCATATGCCATATAATTTCGGACAATTCAACATTAATTCCTCATAACATTAATAACCAACACAACTTGGTTATAATTTATAGTAGAAATTAAAATAATTGGATAAACCCAGTTGGGAAAATCTGCAGCTTGCAGTGTTACAAATTATTGGCAAATGGAATCTTGAGGGAACTATATAATTGTGGCCTGCTTTGGCCATTTGTCCAGTATCCAGAATGTTCCTTGTTGTCCACAAATCAAGTGGTGCCTAACTACTTTAATTCTTTCAGGAATCATCTTGCAATATCTTACCATATATACCTATCAGAATTTTTATTCATATTGCTTAATTCTCATTGATCTGGAAATGTAAAGATGAAAGAAATTCATTGTTTTAAGCTAACATAATCCATCAAAGAGACAAATGAAGAGGCCGATACTGCTCCTTCTTAGAAGAGAAGGCCGATCGAAGAGGCAAGGTTATGAGCCAAACCATTTCACTAAAGAGAATGTATTGACACTTACAACAACCCACCTATTCACACATGGCCTTTATATTCCACAATGAAACATGCATCCTCAAACAAATAAGCATCTGAGTTGACCCAGATGCCCATATGCAACATTACTGGCATCTACTTTAACCAGTTTTACAATTACTCCTAAATTCTTAGTCAGAAATAAACATTTCCTGAGAGCCACCAATAACTCCCTCATCTATACTTTATAGTCAGTTTTACAATTAGACCTAAATTCTTAGCAAGTAATAAACATTCTCTGGGAGACAAGAACTCGCTCAAGCTAGTTTTACAACCGGACCTAAATTCTCAGCAAGCAATAAACATTACCTGAGGCAAGATTCCCTCATCTCTGCATTATAGAAACCATCAAATGGCTTAGAAATGGTTGCCACTATCTTGCCCTTATCATCAAAGAAATCCATTTTGGTTAACTCTTCAATAGGACTAGCAAAACTACCCTTAAAATAAAAAAGAAAAAATGAAAAAGAAGAAGAAGCCACAAAGACACATTATACAACATATAAGTCACTTCTTAGTAATTAATGAATGCAAAACGTTTTGATCTCAGGACATGAAGTAATAATAATATTTGAAAACTACTTGTAAGAATTTCAACTAAGATAATTAATTAGTTCTCATTGTGGCAATATTTACACATTAAAAAAGAGCAAATCAAAAAACACATCTTGATCTCTTCTGTCAGTGTAATTCTTTCTCTATCTGAGCTAACTGGTTCAAAAACATGAACTATTTGAACTAGAGAGAAACAAATTGTGTATATGAACAGACTCCAGAAACTGTTTAGTAGCATGGACATGAGTGTGAACCATGGCTTGGAGAGATCATCATCAGGAATAATCCGACCCACGGTCCGAAATCGCTTTCTCTTGTCGCCAAACTAGTTAAGACTGCCAAACATGAAACTAAACAAAATGAACATGATCGAGCCAAAAGATAAGAAGGAAAAGAATCCAATTAGGCATGTAATAACAAAGTCTTTAATCTAATTATCTAAGAGATATATAAATATATATATATATATATATATATATATATTATGTGAACTCAAAAAATTTTGATCTCCTTTTGCACAACCTGCAAATTAAAGTATATAGCATAGTTTGAGCATAGGCCTAATTAGAAATGTTTTCAATTAAGGACACTAACTGCATGATGAGTTGAAATCGAAGCACAGAAATATGATCAAGAACCAAATAAGTAAATATGGGAATTAATTAATGAAGAATCAATAGATATGAAAGAGCAAGGGTAGTGGGGAGTGAGGGGCTGAAGTAGTGGATGACAGAAGCATAGAGAGCACAAAGGAAGTGAAATGCAACACCATAATTTGCATATCATCATCTGTGCTCTCTATCTTCTGTCAACAACAACATCACCACTGCCTCCTCTATCTCTCCCTCCTCCTCCTCTAGGCTCTACTTACTTATTGATTAATTAATAATGAAAAATCAAGAAAGTTACTTCAAAAGGAAAGAGATGGGATGAGGTGAAAACTGAGAGAGATATATGTAGAAAGAGGACTTATTGAGTGAGAGAATGAGAGATGATATATAAGAGACCCCCAATAGCCTCTATTTATAGCAAAAGAAAGAAGGTTGAGTCCACAAAAATAAAATAAAAAAGAAAGAATATATAATAAGGGTAGGGTAGATTTAGTGCCTCTCTCTGTAGTCTGTACTCTCTCTCAATTTGTAACCGTTTCTCTCTCGAGATAAAATATTTTCAAAGGACACCACCCTATGAATCCTAACAAACCCTAATCGTACCATGCATATCGATCATATGCTACCATCTCGAGATTCTTCTCTATTTGAATTATAATTAAGCTGGGATATGAGAGAGAGGATACGGCTTAAATCAGAAATGTACTGTATAAACTTACTATCGAATCACCTCAACTTATTGTATTAACTTTTCATGTGATATTACTTTAAACTTATTTTGGATGGAGATTAATTACAGTTGATTACTTTTGTATATCGAATGATTTTATTTTTTATTAACTACAAGTTGAATGAAAGCATTTTATCACAAAAACATATTCGACGGTGATATATATATATATATATATATATTTGAATCGGTTTAGTGGATTGTAATTGTGCCATTAAATTAAATGTGTTTAAATTGATTAAATTGATAAATTGAATGGGTAACCGGTCAATCTAATGTGTCATGTTTATTTTATTTTATTTTATTTTTATTATTATTATTTTTTTAATGATATAATAAGTTTGATTCAGCTACGATGTGGTTGTTTTCTTTTACTTTTAAAATTTTAAATTCTTGAATTTCATAGATTATTGGATTTCAATCCAATGATTTAACAACTAGCCATGTAATTATTTAGACAAGATGATGTTGGCCAAGTGGTTTACCCCTCACACCTACACTATGAGATTATGGGTTTAAATTACCCCCTCCTAAAGTCTCGAATTATTATAATATATATATATATATATATATTTATAAAAAAAAAACTAATCATGTAACTATAAACAATATGTATAACAGCTAAAAACTAACCATGTAACTATAAATAATATGTATAGTACCTAAATCCAAGTAAATTTAACGACTTGTGTTGATGAGATGAAGTTGGTTTGGTGGTAAACCTTTTACACCGACTGATTTTGTACCAATGAAATCACGGGTTTGAATCATCTCCTTTCTAAAAAAAAACCTCGAATTTATTTAATATTATACTTTTAAAAAAATTTAACGAGTTGTTAAGTAGAGTTGGACACAATACCTGAATTGGAGCTTGTGTAGATATATGATAGTATTAGTAAACTTAATATTTGTAAAGTTGAATGTTAATGATTTTATATTTTAACATTAATTTTGTTGAAATGGGGTGCCGACTAGGGATGGGCATGGGGCCCATTGGGGAGGGGGAGGGTCGCTCCCCCCACTATCCCTATTCCTCCAACCTTCCCTCTCCCACAAAACCCATTTGGGGGAACCGGGTATAGGCCCCAAGCCTCATTTTCTATTTTTTTTTTTTTTTCATTGTTAATTCCCAATCTGAAAATCAGAATTTAAAATCTGACAATCTCAATCTCCAGTTTGATCCCGTTAATATATTTATTTTTTTTTTCTTCTAATTGTTTAGATTTTAAATATAAAATAAAAATAAAATAAAAATAAAATTATATATATATATATATATATTTAGAGGAAATTTGAGAATGTGGCGGTGGAGACCTCCCCATTTATAAAATGGGGTCCAAATTTGTCTCCACCCCAATTACCTATTTTTAGGGGAAAAATTTGTCCCCAAAACCTTATAAGGGTTGAAACTATGGGAAAATGTCATCCCAATACCAGACTAGTTCCATTAAAATTTTTATGATTGATCTGAATAACGGTAAAAAGTAGTCAGGTGTCCTGAATAGAGGAAAATATTCCATCCGAAAAGGAAAATTTACAGGGATTATTGAAATTAATTAGAATGACTCAGAAAAGGATCAGTACACGGTAAAAATCTATCTACTCAAAACAGATTTGTGCTGAAATGAATCATGAATATGGTGTACGTGCAGCTTTATCTGCAAAAGCCATGTGCAATTAGGATTTCTCTGAACTGTGATAAGATACTTACAAGTCAACCCGTCATGACATGGCTCTTAAATCTAGATCATGCAAATATGTTGTTATGATATGATTCACATATTATTTTGTTTGGTGTGTGTGAGACCCAGTCTTTACTAACCATATGCAAAAATACAACACAGTAGTGATGGGTCATGTAAATTTTTTTAGTGGTTGGGACTTATGTTGAGTTTTGATATTTGTAAAAGTGATTTTCATATCTAGCTAGAAATGCCTTTGGAACTCTATTTTAGGGATTATTTAATAAACCGTAACAATTTTTGTTTGAACTTGAGGTGGTCCGGTGTTAAACCACACAAATATATTTATATCTATGAGATTGTATTTTTGAATCGTATCTCAAATTTAATTGAACTTGATAAGATTAATCACTACAAACACTACTCGAAAGGGTTTATTATTGCTTCTTTTTTAGGAAGGGTTTCAAGCAGTGTTGCGTTCCTACCAAAAATAAAGAAAAAGAAAAAGAAAAAGAAAAATATACTTTTCCCAAAAATTTTTACTTTTTACAAAAGCAGTACTCATATATAGATGGAAGAATCTTTTATGTCATAAAATGAAAGAGTGATATATGGTATGGTCCAGTTAGTCTTTGTAGAAAGAAAAAGAGGTAGTCGGTACGTAGCTAGTGCAAATATATGCTTGAATTGATATAATATCCAATCAAATTTCTATCCATGACTTCGACCAACCACAAGATGCTACAAGGTTACTGCTACTGAAGATCAAGAGCGTGATATTCCCTGCTGCCTCTCATAATCACCAACAAATTTAAATATTTGATCGAGGATTCATCAAGTGCTTAGAACTCATATAGCAGTTACATATATATAATCAGATAATTGGTTGGGGTTTAATCTAATTCCTATAAAACATAAGTTATATATGTAAACAAGTATGCCATTGATTGTGTTTTTTTTTTATTCAACATTCACCGCATTTTTTTTATATACCATGGTGGCAGCGGTTACTCGAACATGGAATATTCACCCCACATTTAGTAATATACAAACACAAAGATCTACAAATTAACTTGGGTTTCAAATTACATGCACTAAAAAGTTTCTAATATTACAAACATAATACCTTAATATTATGTTCTCTTTATACATTAATATATAAGCTTCAATTCATATTCTCTAGTATTCTTGTTTTTTGGTGGGTTTTTCTTTTTCCTTATCTAATGAATTCTAAGCATAAAAACATTAAACCGTTCAAATTTATTATTCTCTCTCTCTCATGTGCGCATATAAATGTTTCATTCAATTTGCAAAATAAGAGAAATTTATGTGGTTCAGCGTAAAGCCTACAACCATGGGTAGAGATGAAAATAAATTCACTATGATCAATGAAGATTACAAAAGAATAACTCAAGATCACTCACAAAATCCAAAACCCTATTACACCAAAAGAACTCTCAAAAGAGATTTATATCCTAAAAGATCCTATAACCATATATTTATAATATGGGTAGAGACAAAATATGAATCTATATCAAATAAGGTTACTGACTAATTTAAACCACATATTAACTAATCTCTACTCTGGCTTAAATTCGTACCAAAGTATAACGAGTAGAATTTCAATATGTCATCTCCTACAACAAACCCCTTAGGTGATGTTTGGTTACCATAGTGGAATGGTAATTAGAACGATAATGAGAATGTGAATGGGAATGGAAAGAAAAGGAAATTTGATTTTTTTTTTTTTGTTTGGTTGGAACTATAAAATTAGTCTCTGAATCAATATTATTTTATTTAGTTAATAACTTAATTGAATTGAGTTAATTGTATTTTGATTAAAATACTCCTAATTACAAAACATTTATAATAACATGATATATTATGGATAATAATAATAATAATAAAATATAAAAGTATATATAATATATAATATAATTTATATAAAATATTATTATTATTATTATATATAATATAATATATGTGTATAATAATATATATAATATAAATATTTTAATAAAAATAAATATAATATAATATAATATATATTATTAACAATAATATATAATATATATAATATATATTATTAACAATAATATATATGTCATTGTTGACAATGATTCTGGACTTTTGAAAAGTCAACCAGTCAAAGATGTAATGCGTATAGTCTGTGAACAAACAAAGTAAAATAAAGCGAATAATAAAAGAGACACAATGGTTATATGTGGTAAAACTCCAGAGAAACATTCATAGGCTGCCACTAATGGCAAAGAAATAATTCCACTATAACTTGAATTGGTTACACACTCTATTCTCTCCTTAACTTGCGTTAATTGTTCATGCCTGTTACAATGAAATTTCCCAGTTCTTGGTTTATAAGTAGAAGATTCATTAATTTGAATACTGCTGAAGTTCGAGTAGTGCGGACCGATTAGGATTCTTTCCTGATTGGTGTTGAGTTAATGTTTGATTGAGATTCTAGTATCTTTGAAGATGATATGTTTGTTTCTTTTTTGGAGTCGATCTCTTGACCATTTATTGTGGTTTAATAGAACGAGAAATCTCCTTAATCGGGTGAGGAGATCTCGTCGACCAGAGATCTTTGGTGGGTAAATCTCTTGCCTATTTGGGTCTCTTGCCTGATTCGGTTTACTTGACATGCAAGTATTTGGCTTTGTTAATGTATTGCTGTGACGTGGCTAGCTTGGATGACGTGTCTCGGGCCGTGATTGACAAGTTGACTTTTGTCTACGTAGCATGCCTGGTCTTCCGTTATTTCAGCTCTTCTCAAGTGACACGTCACTTCGGTGAATTTTATATATAACAATACCCTCTTAAATATCTAAGTCGAGTATCCCTGTTCGACTTTATACTCGGCACTTATCTCGAGTAAACCGTGTTCGCCGTGGCTCTTGCATATGTTAGCTGGCACATACTTGGCAAAAGGTATTTAAAAATATCTCCTTCTAATTTTGTTGCTATCTCCATTAATACAGTAATTATGGCACTTCCACTAACTTGAAATTTTAATGTCGTGTCTTAATTGCAACCACAAACATTCGAACGTCCTGATGATTGGATTTCTTGATGGCGTTGTTTGGAGGCTCGAAGTCTTCTTAGTATGACATGTCTTCACGTGGGTAGGTATGTCAGGTGTTTTTCAAGGAAACGTGACTTGATCTGACCTTCACGTCACTACCCACGTCCCTCTGTTTTCTCGCTTATTCATCCTATGACATCACTAGGGTTTTGTTCAACTTGCTCTGAATAGCTATCAGATTTTGATGTGTTTATGGCAAACGTGGTAAAGATTTGGTATACCTGCCCCAACTACTCATGAGATAAGGCACTTATACACCCTGAGACAATCTGGCTAAACTAGTACTTACTTCTTGCTTTCCGGTCCTCTCGACAACTGAATCCCTACTTCGGTGAAAGTTAAGAAAACAGTTGAGGTCGCTATCGAAGAAAAGATGAAGGGCTTTATTTGGGGTGTTCTATCTTCAAACAAGTTCTGGAAGAATAGTTGGTTCTTTGTTGGGGACAAGTTGTGTCTTTCGAGTCGGGAAGACGTCTGGTAGAGCATAGGGTCCCTCGGTTCTTTACTTCTCCGGAAACTTGTACCAAAACACCTCATACTTTAAGCAGTAATGACCTGGTTAACTTACCAAGGCTACTGTTTGACTTTTGGAGAAGAGAGGAATGCCTTACCTCTTTGACAAGGAAAAGATGATTATAGCCACTTCTTCCCTTGGCTTTCTGCAGGTCGCAAGTGTTGTAAATGTTCATTTGCTCTTATTGCTCTGTTCTACGTTTTAATCTTGAATACTCTTTAATCCTATTGTTTCTCCAGTGTTTGATGTAGATATGGTCTGTGATATACAAGTGTGTCGAGTTAAGGCCATTATGTAGGCCATTAGGGTAACTCAAAAATTGCAAACACAAATCAATTCCAAACAGCTCTTGAACTTCAGCATAGGAATAGGCTTAGTTAACATATCAGTCAGATTTTCTGTTGTAGCAATTTTCTTGACTGTAATTACTCATTAAGATACAATCTCTCGAATAAAGTGACATCTGACATCAATATATTTGGTCATCTCATGATACATAAGATTTTTTGTCAAATATATCGTACTTTGGCTATCACAAAATACAACTGTAGAATCCTGTTATGAACCCATATTACAAACCAAACCTCTATGCTAAATAGCTTTCTTTATTGCTTCAACCGCTGCCATACACTCTGCCTCGGTAGTAGTCAAAGCAACTATACACTATAAAGTAGCCTTCTAACTAATGGCATACCCGAAAGTGTGAAGACATAATCTGTTAGAGGTCGCCTTTTATCTAAATCACAAGTATAATCAGAATCCACATAACCAATAGTATTATTTGTTGTATTATTTTTTCCAAATACCTATCCAAAATCTAAAGTAACTTTCAAGTATCGAAAAATCCATTTTACTACTTCCTAATGAATTTTTCCTGGAGAACCCATAAATCTGCTAACCACACTAACAACATGTGAAATATCAAGACGAATACAAACCATAACATACATCATACCCCCAACAACACTAGCATATGGAACTCGAGACATTTTCTCCACCTCATCCTTAGACTTTAGTGACAAAGCTAATGAAAGTTTAAATGTGCAGCCAGTGGAGTAGTAACAAGTTTAGAATCTTTCATACCAAAGCATTCTAGAATTTTGTTTGCGATAAAAATAACTTTCACACTTTCTATCCATGTGATTTTTCATACCCAAAATTTTCTTCTCAGCATCCAAATCTTTCATCTCAAATTCACCCCTAAGTTGATATTTCAATTTTTTTTTTGAAATGACAAAATATATTTATTAAAACAGGGGACATAATCCCAAAGAAGGATGAAACACAATAGCAAAGTTTGCAGATACAACCCAAACCAACCAGCCATCTACAACCAACTAAAGGCTACAAAATACCAGCCAGTGCATTACAATAACACTGCATACAACAACCTCACGCATACAACAACCCCACGCTAACCATACTGCTCATTTTTAACAAACCTAACCCCCATCAAATATTACTCCATTGAATAACATCCCCCTCCCTATTAGAGCCCTTCTTAGCCAAATTATCTGCATAGGAGTTGGAAGATCTCGAACAAAAATGGATCGACATGTGCCCATGAACTGTCAACAAGTCTCGGATATTTCAATTTATTAATCTCATTTTTATTTTTCATAGTAATCAACATGTCATCAACATACAACAGTAAATAAATAAAAGAACCATCTGGGAGTTTTCTGTGATACACATAACTGTTATAATCACTTCGTGAGTAACCATGACCAACCATAAAAGTATCAAATTGCTTGTACCACTACCGATGAGACTGCTTCAAACTATATAATGATTTCTTTAACAAACAAACATGATCTTCGTTTTCTTGAACAACAAACCCTCTGGTTGATGCATAATAATTTGTTCCTCAAGCTCACCATGAAGAAAGTTGTTTTTACATCTAGTTGTTCTAAATAAATGTCAAACGTTGCAGCCATGACAAGCAACACACAAATCGAGCTATGTCTTACCACTGATGAAAAAACTTCATTAAATTCTACACCATCTGTTTGACTATAGCCTTTTGCAACTAAACATGTTTTGAACATAGCAGCTTCAACACTTGAGATACCTTCTTTTTTCTTGAAGACCTATTTGCAGCCATAGTTTTCTAGCCTTTAGGTGGTTTCATCAATTCCCAAGTCCGATTCTTGTGAAGATTCTATTTCTTCACTCATTGCAATAGCTCATTGAGAAAATTCGGTACCACAGACAGCTTCTCGATAAGTGGAGGGTTCTTGAATTTCAATAATTTCTATAACATTCAATGTAAGAGAAACTAAATCTGCATAGCCATAATGTTGAGGTGGCCGAATTTGTCTTCTTTCCCACTATGTGGCTATACTGTATTGTTGATTTTCTTTTTCTGTATTATCAATATCGTCATGCACATCACCTTGAGTTGGTTGAACTAAAGTGTCGTCTTGCACTTTATCAAAATATTCAACTTCAAACTCCACATGCTTACTAACACCATGGTATGTATCTACAATTACAAACTCTTTTTCTCATGCAGCATGAAAAATTCATCAAATTCACATCTCTGCTAAATATAAATTTTTCTGACTCGAGTTCAACACACCACAAATGATAACTTTTCACCTCAGTCTCAAATCCTAGAAATACACATTTTATAGCCTATGCTCAAGTTTACCATTACTCACATGAGCATATGCAAGACAACCAAATATTTTTAAATCAGAATAATTAGTAAGAATACCTGACCATACATCAATAAGAGTCTTCAATTCAATTACAGTTGATAGAGATCTATTTATCAAATAGCAGACATAGTTAACAACTTCATTCTATAAAATATTTTTCCAAACCAGAATTTGAAAGCAAACAACGTGCTTTCTCTAATAGGGTTTTATTTATACGTTCTGCAACTCCATTTTACAGTGGTGTTTTTCTGACAGTGCGGTATCTCACTATCCCTTCATTCTTGTAGAACCCATTAACTTGACCTCAAAAAAATTCCAAACCATTATTAGTTATAAAGCATTTTATTTTTATTTTATCCCATTTTCAATAAAAGCTTTCTACTTCTTGAATCTAGAAAAAACATCATTTTTTTTTTCAAGAAATACACCTAAACACGCCTAGAAAAACCATCAATAAATGCCAGAATATACATGGAACCACCTTTTGACTCAACAGAAGTAGGACCCCAAAGATCTGAATAGATGTAACCCAATGTGCCCTTTGTCCTATGAGTAGCTATGGTGAACTTAACTGTATTGTTTCCCATAAACACAATGCTCACAAATGTCAAGTTTGTCTATTTTCTAACCATCTAATAAACCACGCTTACTCAAAATAGTCATGCCAGCCTCACTCATATGCCCTAAACTCATATGCCACAAACAAGTAGTATTTGAATATGGATTTGATGAAAACAAAACAACTGTAGCACCAATAATTGTGATTCCCTGAAGACATAGAAGTCATTAGACAATTTTTCTTTTATCACAACAAGATCACCCTTACTAACTCTCAAAGTCCACCTTTAGCTAGATACTTATAACCTTGGGAATCAATCGTACCCAAGGAGATAAGATTTTTCTTCAAATCTGGTACCTCCAGACAAAGTTTTAATAATACTATCAAACATCTTAATTCGAATTGTGCAAATACCAACAACTTTGCAGGACATATTATTCCCCATCAAAACAACACCATCATCAATAGACTGATAAGTAAAAAACCACTCCCTATTGGGACATATATGGTATGAACAAATCGAATCAAGAATCCAACCTTTGTCTAAACAACCAGAAGCAACTGATAAAATTAGTACCAGTATCACTAGAATAATCTTCCATAACATTTGCATCACCAGAATTAGATGATTTATTAGTTGTATTTTTTTTTCTTTGAGTTTTGGACAATCAGTTTTCCAGTGCCCTTCATTTTTGCAATAATTATAGCTTCCTTTCCTAATAGACTTAGATCTAGAATTGTTTCTATTACCATTGGAAGATATTTTTGTCTCTGCCTTTAGCCATCAAACCATTAGCCTGATTTTCATTTGTATTTTCAGACACCTTTTTTCTTTAATTCTTTCAAATTCAAAGATGATTTAACATCTTCCAAACTAAGTGTATCCCTTCCAAGCATCATAGCATCAACAAAATTTTTATGAGGAGGTAACGAATACAATAAAATCAAGGCTAAATTTCATCATCATATTTCAAATCAATATTTTTCAAATTCAGAACAATTCTATTAAATTCATCTATGTGGTCTTGAACATACTTACCTTCTAACAAACGAGTACTGTAAAGTCGCCACTTCAAATAGAGTCGGTTCGAAAGGGATTTGGTCATATATAAGCTTTCCAGCTTAAGCTACAATGATTCTGCAGTTTTCTAATCAGACACCTCATACATTATCACATAAGAAAATGACAATAAAATTGCACTGAAAGCTTTCTCTATAATATCATCTTTTTCGTCTTCAGGCATGTTTTCAGGTAACTTCTTTCTCCCTTCTAGTGCTTTGGCCAACCCTTGTTGAGTTAACAAGGCTCTCATCTTCACTTGCCAAAGGTTGAAATTATTTCTTTCATCAAATTTCTCGATCTCAAATTTTGAACCCATCGTAAATTTTTTTTTTTGTTTTTTTGTTTTTTTTTGTTTTACAGATACACAACTTAAATGATTTGGCAGTCAATCTAACACAACCCCAAAGATGACAATCCATCTAACAAACGCTCGATAATGGATACCAAAGAGCTAACTCAAGAACCTAGGGCTCTGATACCAGTTTGTTGTGAAAATTGTCAAGACACAAAATAATTAGGTAAAATAAAAGCAAAGCGGAACAAGAGAAATTTATGTGGTTCAGCATAAAACCCATATTTACGGGCGGAGATGAAAATAAATTCATTATGATCAATGAAGATTACAAAAGCTAGGGTAACTTAGAATCACTCACAAAACCCACAATTCTATTACATCCAAAGAACTCTCAAAAGAGACTTATATCCTAAAAGATCCTATAACCACATATTTATAATATGGGTAGAGGCAAAATAAGAATCTATATCAAATAAGGTTGTTGACTAATTTAAGCCACATATCAACAATTAATAAAAGAAAAAAAAAAAACAGTCCTGTAAAATAAGAGACTAGGAGAGGATCATAACTCAAAAATTCAAACTCAGGTAAACAGTCTAATATGAAGGGAGACCAGGAGAGGCATCCAAACTCAGTAGGCACTACCATAATTCATAAAAGTGATTTGTAATGATATATTTCATTGTGATAGATTTTAGAGCATCACGTACTGTAGGTATTTTTTTTTTTGTAACTTTGTCAAAATATTTTACAATGTAATCTCCCTCAGCTCTAAAATTGTCAGCCAAAAACTTCTATTAAATTGAGATTTTTTTTAAATAATTTGCCACAGTGAATAAACTTTATCTATATTCAATTAGTTGAGTCCTATTTATTAATCAGTGCAAATTATTCTGTCTTAAACAAATAGATACAAGTATCATTTCTTCTTTTAATGTGAGAATAGATATGAGGGTTGTGTATGTATGTTTGATCTCCTGGTTTCAAATATCAAAATAAATTATAACCAATCTTTTACCATGCCCTAAGAGCATATATCAATAAAATCCTTATTAAGTTGAATGCTATCTATGAGATCGGTTTGGATTTTATTCTTGGTAATGAAGATATGCAAGACAAGGGGTAAGTTGATGGAAAGCAATGTGAATTTGTCTTTGTACAATGATAATGATCCGAAATTGCAAGTTGCCAAGAAGTATGGAGATAGAAGATCAACAACCAATTAGCAAGAGATTCAATGCAAGATGGATGCATCCCTCAACACACATTTCTTATCCTTCTAAAACACTCCCAAAAAGATATAAAACCCGATATGGGTCGGTGGGTTGCCTTCATTATTCTTACAATAATGACACTTTCCTCAACACACGTGTCGGCACCCCATATCTTTATTTCCACATTTGGTCTTGTTGTGGGCACCACATATGAGCAATCTGATTGGCCAAGCTACAAAAATCTTGAGTGACAGTACTCCACGTCTATCCCATGCAATTGTATTTGTTGTTTTTGTTCTTTAACACAGTGAATAGGAATGAAGAATCAATTTTGTGAAAATGAAAATGGGGACCCATCATCACCCCTTCAATCAAATCAGTCATACCCTGCCGTTTTGGGGAATGGGATACTCTTAAAGTTTGTGCTTTCCCTTTTTGGATTGGGCATATAAGGGTGAGTGTGTTAGTTTAGTTAGGATTAGGGTTAGGATTAGGGTTATGGTTATGGTTCTTATTATCCAATAGCTTTCAAGCATACCAAAAAGCAAGAGCATCTCTATATTTCTAATCTACCATTGTATATCTATGGTCACGCATGACATATTTGACTTTAACTTTAGGGTCATATTGCAGTACTACTATCGGTACAATTGTATTTGAATTGTCAATTTCAATATTAAAGAGGAAAATTCGTAAAATATATAATATTATTCAATGTTTTCATTGTAGATGTACGTAATAGAATTAGAATTAGAATATTATATCATTAACAAATATCGATATACTATCAATCAATATGGTTCGATGATAAAAATATTTATTTAATTTGACAATATCACATATTTGAGCCACTGCCACAACAAGTGATAAATATATATATATATATATATATATAATTTTTCTATTATCAGTTCGAATTGATATAAAATATATCAGTTCTTTGTATATGGATCATTGGATTTAAAAGATGTTTTGACAAGTGCGCTAAGTCAACACATTTAAATCCAATGACTAAAATGTAAG
Source organism: Acer negundo (assembly GCA_035582765.1). Taxonomy (NCBI): domain Eukaryota; kingdom Viridiplantae; phylum Streptophyta; class Magnoliopsida; order Sapindales; family Sapindaceae; genus Acer; species Acer negundo. The sequence continues at coordinate 11,745,167 of CM069238.1, read as the reverse complement.
GAACTGATATATTATATCAGTTCGAATTGATAATAGAAAAACTATATATATATATATATAAATTTTTTCTATATATATACAATAGAAAGAGTATATAAATATATATAATTTTTTTATTGCCAGTTTGTCCCGATATAAAATATATCAGAACGACGAATGTTGACCATTAGATTTATATACTTTGACTCAAAATGTATACACTTGTCAAAACTTCTCTATAATCTATGGTCCACATTATCAGGACGAACTGACATAGAAATACGATATTTTATATATATATATATATAATATCCTTATAACTTCACGCTAAAATATTCACTTCTTCATGATATAACGTGGGTACGGGACCTAAGAGGACCATATATATAGCAAAACCCTATCTCCAAATCTCTTTTGACTAGATTCCAAAAATGAATCTTCACGCAAGTTTATACGGCGTCAAAGTCACGCTGCAAATTAAAAGCATCTTTAGAACACAATTCACAGTCACATGTACCATCTCCTCCTTGAATAGGGCAAATTGTGTAATCACCCCTAACATTTGACTTAATTGCATGCATTAATAACTTTTACTCATAATTACATGGCAGGATTTGGATCATCTGCTGAATTGATCTTTTTCCTGATCTAAAACATTTAAGACTGTTTGATATAAGGTAATCTTTGCATGAGAATGAAAATATGACAACATTTCGTATGTGTTAGCTGCTTTGAGTTTTTTTTTTTTAAAAACCAGGAAAGTGAAACTCATGGTTATCACTTTACCCTCTATCTGATTCATATTGTGGGACTCACACACAATTAAAAAAAAACTCAAATCATATGAGCGTGTATCGACCACTATCACCAACCCTCCAACTATCACCACCATAGCAGTCACCGCCACAACCACCCATAGCATCGTTCATCGCCCTCTCCATTTAAGGTCCTCTATCGCCGTTCCCTCCTCTCGCTACCTTCAGTCCTACTGCCGTTCTCACCTCTCGCTTCCTCTAGTCCCGCATCAGTTCTCTCCTCCTACTCCCTCCATTGGAGAAGTTCGATCTTCTCCAAAATATAGGAGATCTGTAATTTTATCTTTAAAAAAAAACATGTGATATTTTTAATGATTCTCATGTGTAACCAAACATGGTTGTAATTTCAATTATTTTATGATTGGCTGATTTTTGTGTCAAAACTATTGTGGTGCTTTTGTATGGGTAGTTTAGGTTCTTCTTATGTTCAACAACATTGTGATCGTGATTGAATACAACTTTCCTAGCATCCCAAGATCTTCAAGAGCCGAGCTTCAAAGATATAATCTACTCGACATATTCTTTTGAAGAGATTAGATGCACACACACACACACAATTCATTCATATGTGTCCTTACATCATTGAGCAACCTTATTAGCACACACAAACAATTTGCATATTTGTGTACCTGCATTGTAGTGCATCATTCATTGCACATACATACAACTTGATTACATGTGCCACTACATTAGTTGTACTCACTACACATACACACACGTGCATCACGATACCTTGGTATTCGTGCAAGTCCCATTGTTTGTGTTCCATGAACTCATTTGCTTGTCCTGTATCTGAATTCAGATTTACAGTTTGTGTGTTTGTGGTATAATTCGTTTCCATTTGTTGATCGGAAATGTTCACGCTTGCATGTTGGTGTGCTTGTCTTTGCGTGAAGTTAGACCGCTCAAGAAGGCCTCTTTCTTCTCCTTTTATTGGTCTAAGTGTTTTCATCTTGGTGGGTTGTGAAAATTGCCCTCACCAGTGATTTTCTCTATCCATGTTCGTCATGATAGACCGCAACTTTTCGATGCGAAAATTTCACTAGTGATTGTCATTGTCCAGCTTTTCTCATGATGGACTGTGACTTTTGAGTGCGAAAATCTCACTAGTGATTTTCAGTACAACTTTCGTCATGATGGACCACGACTTTTGGTAGCGAAAAATTATTAGTGATTTTTTTGTTTTCTATTTTCGTCATTATGGACCACGACTTTTGGTAGTGAAAAATTGTCAGTGACTTTTCATTGTACATTTTCGTCATGATGGACCGCGACTTTTGGGAGCCAAAATTCCTATTTTATCAAAACAATGTAGTTTTGATTATGGCATCTATATAACGCCCATCTTTATTTTCTAGCTTGACTAAGAGCCCAAAATCATCATTTTTACCTCTCTCATCAACTTTTCAAGAAAAATCACTACCAAGAGAGAGAAGCTAGGGTTTCTAGGGAGAGAAAGCTCCAAGAAAGCATCTTTAACTCTCCATCCCTTACCACATGTGCATTTAATGTCTTCATCATTCATTGGTCTTCATTAATCATCTCCATTGTTAAGCAAGTACAAACTTCCCTTTCATTAATTGTTCTTTACTTGTTTAACTTCATATTTTTTACATATATTTTGAAGTTTGGAGATTGTTTTAGGGATAGTTAATAGCTAGGTTGTTGGGTAGTTTTCTCTACATCTTGTTAATCATTATATGTTATCTAGCATATTTTGCTTTAAGAATTCATTTAGGCATTTTTAATAACTAGGATTGTTGGGTATTTTATATTCACATCTAGTTAAGCATTTTTGTGTTTGTCTAGCATAAAATTGCATTAAGCATTCATTGATTGTTCACCTAGACATATACTCTCTTCATTAAGTTCAAGTCTTGTAGCCACAAGTGGTGGTTGAGGAACAATTGGAAAGTCTTGTGGCCAAGGTGTTTGTTACATAAACCAGTGCTAAGTCCCGCTATAAAAAGTCCAAGGGGTAGATTAGGAGGTGCTCACACCAAGAGTAGTGGATCGGGTGATATCACCATGATTGAACCAAGAGTGATGAGTGAGAAGTTACCATAGCTTGAGGTTGTCAAGAGTGAGAGTCCGTGTATCACTTAAGGGTGTAACCTACTTTTCATATAGTGAATTTATGTGGCTTAAGTGGCTAGTCCCATGGGTTCTTACCAGTATGAGGTTTCCCACATAAAAATTAAGTGTTCTTTACTTTTCGCATTTTATACTAGATTTTTATAGTGTTTGTAAGGTTTTAGATTTGTATTGGCTTGATTTCATTGCAAAAATCTATTTATTTGTAATGATTAGTTGTTTAAGTGATTCGTATTAGAAATGAGCTTCAAAGGAGAAAAGCAACTTCTCATGCAAAGATCGTATTTAAGAGGGAAAACTCTTACTTGGATGCTAAGGTATCGAGACTCTTCTTTATCTTGCAAGGCATAAGAGCACACACATTGCATACATTTGTGTTCCTATAGCGTAGCGTAAAATTTGTATAACACATTCACACACTTGTTGAAGTATGCACATGCATTGGACTTAATTAGTCAAACATTGTAAAATTGCATGTTCTAGGACTGTCTCTAGAAAATGGCATACTTGTGTGATCTTACATTTGTTTGCTTGTGTTTTATTGGTTTGGACTTGAATATATTTTCATATGATTCCTTGTTGAGTTCCGATCATTTCGGTTACTCATTAGTTTTCGAGTTCAAATTAGGAAGTTATGAAACTTTACGTTCTCTTACAATGCATTGTCTCCGTTGTCGTGTATCGAGTCGAATTTATAACCTTTGGTCAAAGTTTCATAGTCTTCCTCATGTGTTATTGAGTTACAGTTTTTAATCCAAAAATGGATTTGAATTTAGAGTTCGAAGGCCGGAGAATGTTCGAAGAATGTGTGAGGTGCATGAAAGAGAGCGAAAGAGAAGAGAAGAGGTAAATGCCATCCACCACGGGAGGAACACATCACTACCCCCATGGTGGCCACATGCCACCATGGGAAGCTTGGGTAGGTGGTGGCTCTTTTACCTCTTTGCCCTTATTCTTCTCCAATTGATTTCCTTCCATATATATTCAAAATTCGTGCCAAAACTTCATACAACTTTTGCATTTTTGTTTTTGTCATAACTCTCTCAAATCAAGTCAGAATTGAGTGATCCAAAAACCAAAATTGTTGATCTTGAAGACATGAACAAGTCTTAAGCATTTTCAAGGTGAAAATATTTCTGGATTAATTGTAGTAATCTGATTTCAGTTCGTAATTAATCTTTTCTTTTGGTAATCATCTTCTCTATATTTTTCTTTTGATCAACTTGATGGATCTTAATATTTGATTGATGAAAAATGTTTACAATGCTTTGGTACACACATACATTGCATTTATATTTGTCCCTGCATCGTTGTGATACATTTGGTATAACACATTCACACACTTGATAAAGTATGCTCATGCATTGATCTCATATTGACATACATTGTAGCAATGCATGTACTAGGACTATGTTTAGGAAATTTCATACTTGTGTGATCTTGTGTTTATTTGTTTGGGTTTTGTTGTCTTGAACTTAAAAATGATCTCATATGATTCCTTGTTGATTTCCGATCATTTTGGTAATTCACTCATTTGATATGAGTTCAAACGAGGAAGTTACGATACTTTACGTTCTCTTACAACACATTGTCTTCGTCATCATGTATTGAGTCGATTTCATATCCAATTGTCAAAGTTTCATAGTTTTTCTCTTGTGTTGTTGAGTTATAATTCGTAATCCAAAAACAGATTTAAATTTAGAGTTTGGAGACTGAAGAATGATTGCAGAACATGTGAGATGCGCGAAAGAGAGTGAAGGAGAGGAGAAGTGGCAAATGCCACCTCCCTTCCTTTCCGTGGAGGCGCGTGGCCACCATGGGAAGAAGGCCTCTCAGCCTCCCCGTGGTGGCCACACGCCTCTATGGGGATCAAAGGTGGTGTTGGCCGACTTCCAACTTTGCCCTTCTTCCTTCTCCATTTGATTTCCCTCCCTATTTAATTCAAATTTCAAAACCTCCATAGAACTTTTGCATTTTTGTTTTAGACATATCTCTCTCATTACAACTCTAAATTGAGTGATCTAAAAGCCAATATGGTTGGTATTAAAGAGAGGAACAAGTCCTAAGCATTTTTAAGTTAAAAAAAAATGTCCAAATTTCTCGCGATCATCTGATTTCAGTTCGAGTTCCATCTTTTCTACTGGTAATCATCTTCTCTACATTTTTCTTGTGATCAACTTGATAGATTTTTTTTCTTGATTGATGAAAAATGTTTAGAAATATTTTGTTTTCTATTTTAGACTTGTTTGAATGATTTTTGAGTTATAGATTTTTGTGATTTTGATTGAACATATTTCAAAGACTAACTTGATTCATATGAAATTGATTCTAGAAATATTTTGTGATGAACTTGATTGTTGATTTCTAGGTTTTGATTTTATGATCTAAGAACTAGAATTTGTGATTGCAATATTGAATATTCTAATCTAGTTCTTATTGATTCATATGCTTGGATTTCTAGATAACTTTGTGATTAAATGTTGAAAGCATATTCTAGTTATCTCTTGCATGTTCATAGAGTTTGTGTGATCAAATTTCTCTATTTGATTGTGTTTGCATCACCTAGACCATTTGCCTTGCAAAAGGTGTCAAGTCTCTTGTTGTTGGGTGATTCTTCAACATAGAGCAAGTAAAGTCTTGTTTAAGAGTGTAAGGCTCTAAGTAAGTCCAAGCAAGGGAAGTCTTGACTAAGAGGTGTGAGGCCTTTAAGTAAGTCTGCGCGAAGTCTTGGTTAGGACGTGAGGTCCGGTTAACCAAGCAAGGAAGTCTTAGTTAAGAGCTAGGGGCTCGTATTAACTAAGCAAGGAAATCTTCCTAGAGACTTGAGGATAGTCTCGGTTAGGTAATGGCTTTCTAGAGGTAAGTGATTTGTCTCGGTTAGAAAGCTTGTGGCAATGTGTTTTCAGTTGGTCCTTGGGTAGACTAGGAGTTGATAGCTTGGGGAGTATATCATATGTTGATTGCCTTGAGTGTGTATCTCTTTTTTGACATAGTGAATTTGCTTGCCGGTGGTTATTGTATTAACCTGTGGACGTTTCCTCTTAAGAGGTTTTACCAAGTAAAAACAATTGTGTCAAGTTTCATTTTACTTTTCATAATCTTCCATATCTTTCATTGATTATATCACTTGTGAATTGTATTCTAAATTGTGTTGATAAGCAATCCATTTGTTAGACACACCAAGTGTGCACATCATTGTTCCGCTGAAAAAATTTGGAAGAATTTGGGCCTATACCTATTCATCCTCCTCTAGGTATATATTACATTATATTGCTTAAGGGAATTTCATTTGGTAACAGAGTGGGTGTCTAGAAGCAATTTGATAGATCCTTTCTTTATAGTATTTGTGTTTTGTTTGTGATATAGTCATGATTAAGGAAGTGTGTTCATATGTGGAATCTATTGACTTAAATGAGAAAAAGATCAATGATTTTATTCTTGAGAGTGAATGCTTATCTAAAGTCAATGTGTTCCTCAATAAGAAGCTAAAGAATCATGGTCTAGGCTTAAAAGAATTTAATGAATTTAAAGACAAGATCCTAAGTCTAGAAATGAACTTAAAAGATAGCAATGATAGACTTAGCATATTGAAGCAAAAAATTGAGCAAATGGATAGTTTTCTTGATTGTACTAGAAGGCTAGAGAATGTGCTTAAAGCTAAACTAAGTGAGCATCAAAATCAAGAGAAAAAGTATGAAGAATGGCTTAGTAAATCTCGTAAAGATGTTAGGAAAAATGATGATATCCTAGAGAAATATGCCATTAAAAATAGGATGCTTAGTGATAAACTTGATGAGACAAGTATGATGATTAACAAGATGTCATCTAGTTCTAACACTATAGAAACTCTCATTAAGAGTGGAAAGCATCCTAGTGAAAAAAAGGGTTTAGGTTATGTTAATGATAGGATAACTCCTTTTACTAACAAATCAACTTTTGTCAAAGCAAGTGGCGAAACAAATGTAGGTACTCTCTCTCAAGGTAAAACAATGAAAGCTATCGGAGGTGCCTCTACATCAACAAGGAACTCAAATGGAAGATCTCAATAAGATCAATGTTAAAGAGCATCAACCTCAAATGTAAGAGGTGAAGCATCAAGGGTTGCACTTCAAAGAGGTAAAATTGTGAGAAGACCAAATGCTTTAGAAGTAAATGCACATGGTAAATTTATTAAATTCATACCTATTTGTCATCATTGTAACATGGTAGAACATATTCGACCTTGGTGTTTTGAATGCATTCGGAATTGCAAATTTGACAATGCTTTACATGATATGTCTTTGAATGGTCCTAGGCAATCATCCATGTATGGATATAGAACTAGACCTAAGAAGTCCTTGGAAAAACATGTTGTGAAGAAACTTGTTGATGACTTGCTTGCTAAATCTTGTGTTGTGCCTCACTCTATTATGCATAAGAAAATTGTTAATGCCTTGTTTGATATATGTGAAAATGTGACCAATAAGGTCAAGGTGTATGTTAAAAAATCTAACATTGAGTCAAAACATGTTAGTGGTAAGAGTGAGAGGCGTATTGTGAAAAGTGTGTGGGGTAAGAAAAGACACACCTAAATGTCTAGTTGCACAATATGCTCTTAGAGCCAACTCCTTCTACTTTTGGTACCTAGATAGTGGTTGCTCTAGGAACATGACCGGGAATAAAGAGTTCTTTAAGAATTTTGTCATGAAGGATGGAAGATGGGTCACTTTTGGTGATGGTACCAAAAAGCACGTTCTAGGCAAGAGAACAATTTGTATCCCTGGATTGCCTAAACGTCGTAATACTTTGTATGTTGATGGGTTACAAGCTAATTTAGTACGCATCACTCGTGTGAAATCTTTAAGGAATTTAGCTTTAACAAAGATGTGTGTACAATATAAAAAGGGCAAGGTTGTCCTAAAAGTCAAAAGGTCTATAGACAATTGCTATTATCTTGAGATAGATCCTCTAACTTGCAACATGGCACATGAGTGCAACAAGCTTAATTTGTGGCATCAACGCTTACATCACATGAACTTTAGAGACTTAAAGAAGATTGAAAAAAGTAGCATCGTTAAAGGTCTACCTAGTCTTGGTAGGAAGCTAGAAAGTGTTTGTGAACCTTGTCACTTAGGTAAACAAACCAAAGTGTCTTACAAGAAGAGCACTTCCATTGCTACCAAGAAGCTTTTAGAACTTGTGCATATGGACCTAATGTGGCCAATTCAAACCGAGAGCATCAATGGTAAAAAATACATTTTTGTATGCGTTGATGATTTCTCAAGGTTTACTTGGGTTTATTTTCTTAGGAACAAGGCCGAGGCTTTTGATTACTTCAAGAAGTTTTGTAATCAAGTTTAAAATGAAAAAGGTCGTGTTATTAAGAAATTATATCGCATTATGAGTGATCATAGGATGGAATTTGAAAATTCCAAGTTTGGTGAGTTTTGTGATGACTTAAGGATATCTCATGAGTTCTGGACACCTAGAACTCCTCAACAAAATGGTGTTGTTGAGAGGAAAAACCGTGTCTTGCAAGAGATGGTTAGGGTTATACTCAATAACAAGAAAGTCCATGGGAACCTTTAGGCCAAAGTGGTAAATACTGCTTGTTATGTGTCTAATAGAGTATTTAGGAGGCCCATCACAAATCAAACGTCCTATGAGCTTTAGTAGGGCAAGAGCCCAATGTAAGTTACTTCCACACTTTTGGGAGTAAGTGTTAGGTTTTTGGTTTGTCTTGGTATATATTCCATATCAAAACGATGTTTTTCTTGTACTGCTTAGTTGTGTTAGAAATGTTGATTCAAAGCTTCAAAGAAAGACTTGGCCACAATTCATGCAAGAAGGTGTCTTCAAAGTAATGTGCTACATTGCATAATAAAGGTATAATATGCCTCATTTCTCTTACAAGGCATATGCACACACACATTAGATTTAATTTGATAAACATTGTTAATTGAATGTTCTAGGACTATGTTTAGGAAATGGCATACATGTGTGACTTTGTGTTTATTTGATTCCATTTTACTGATCTTAGACTTGAACATGATCTCTTATGTTTCCTTATTGAGTCTCGATCATTTTGGTTACTCACTCATTAGGTTTCGAGTCCAAACTAGAAAGCTACACTACTTTACGTTATCAGTCATTTAGTTGTCTTCGTCGTCGTATTCCAAGTCGAATGCTCAACCTTTTGTCAAAGTTTCATAGTCATTCTCGTACGTAAGAGAGTCACAGTTCGAAATCCAAAGATGGATTCGAATTCAGAGTTCAGATGCTTGAATACGGTCGAAGAATGCGAGAAGAGCGCGAGGGAGGCAAGCAATGACCAAAGGCCATGCTTAAGAAGGGCGTGAGGGGGCGCCTGAGGCTCACGGGCCACACACCTCTTTGCTCCCATGAGGCTCACACACCTCTCATGGGGGGTGATGTGGCAGCCTCCTATTGGTCATGTCAAATCTCTCTCTCCCTCTATTTTAAAATCTTCCTTTCCTTCCCATTTCATTCTAAGAAAAAAAATAGAAAATCAATGTACATAATTTTCTCTTAACTTTTTCTCACCTTCCAGACAACATAAATTTCTCATACAAAGTCAGAATTGAGTGATTCAGGTTAGAGATTCTTCGTAATCAAATCCTCTACCTTTTCCAAGTAATTTGGAAGTTGTTTAATTGTGTTTTCTGGTGACTTCATCCTCAAAACCGAACCAGCTTGTGAATCATAGGTAGTGATCATATCTTTGTGTTTTCTTCTTTTATAACCTTCAATTACCTTAGGGTTTCTTCTTCTATATGTAAGTATATGTATGGTGAATGCTATTAAGAAATATAGCTTCATAATCAAACTTAAGCAAAAGTCTAATTAGAGACAAATGTGAACTAGTGTTCTAGGATTCTTGGTTTTCACATGTTTGAGTGTTGTATTGTGATTAGTTTGATACCTAGGGTTATTTGTGACTTGATTGATTCATTTTATGATTAATAACCTTGAAATGTGCTTTGATCATTTGATTGATAAAATCTAGGATTAATACATGTGTACGTGTTTTAAGAGCTATCTAGGATTTAATTGATTTATCATTATATTCGTGCTCTAAATCTTTGGCTAGAATATTCATTGAATACATTTTATGATTCTAGCATTTATGTGTATGTTTATAGCATCTTGAATATGTGATTCATGTATATGATCTATTCAAGTGTTATATGTGTTGAATGAAACTAGGAGCTTTATGTGTTATGTGTTTTTCACATGCTCTAGGTTTAATTCAAGTTTTGCATCTAGACTATTTTAACTTGTGTTTTCACATGTTTTAAGTCTAGTTACCATGGAATGTATTGACTACATGTTCTATGTTGATTTGCTTGTTTGCATCATTTGCATTCATATGATCACACTAGGAAGTCATTGTAAAAAACATAAAGTCTTGACTTGGACAAGAGGTCCGGATAGTCAAGCAAGGAAGTCTTTGTTAGAATAAGAGGTCCGGATAACCAAGCAATGAGTCATGGCTAGGATCAGAAAGGTCCGGATAGTCATGCATGAGAGGCTTTCTAGAGACATAAGTGCCTTAGATAGAGAGTTAGCTACAATATTGGTAGGCTCGGGCGTTTGGATAGACATAGACTCCAATAAAGAATGGTACATGGGATGTGTATGCACTCTTGAGGAATTTCTAATCTTCCAACGATGTTGGTTTGGTATGATCTCCAATATATGGTAGCTCCGCATCATTGAGGGATTTTGTATCTTCCAATAGGGATTGGGTAGACATAGACTCCAATAGGAAGTAGATTTAGGTTGGTCACTTTTGAGGAATTTCTAATTTATCATCCAATATATATATATATATATATATATAATACCCAATGGTTATAGTTCAACCCGTGGATGTTTCCTCCTTTGAGGTTTTACCACATAAAAAAAAATCTCATGTGTCAATTCTTTCTATCTCTCTCTTTCTTATTTGTATGTATGTATGTTTTAATCTCGTAGTACATTCTTCACTTGTGATGTATTTGGAATTAAGATTTGTTAAGTGTGAATTGTAAAGCAAAATATATTGATCATACTTATATATTTTATTTTTTTGTATATTGATACTTTTGTGTATAGTTATATTTGTTTATACTTGTAACACATTGAACAAATATTGAAATACAAGTATTATTTGTTATTGAGATTTTAATGTTATTCTTCCTCATACAACTTACTGATATATAGACAATGCTAAAAGGATCACATGCTTATCTTGTCTATGTATGTATGTTTGATTTATGTGTTGTATGTAAAGTTATCTTGAGGGATAAACGAATGTATGTTTCAAGGGATTAAAAAAGGTGTAAAAACCTATTCACCGCCCTTTAGGTATGCTTTAAGCAATTTAACTACCTTTGTATAATTTTAGTAAGTGTTTCATTTTGAATGATAGAGATCACTTAGGAAAGTTTGATGCTAAAAGTGATGTTGGTCTCTTTTTTGGGTATATATGCTATTAATAGTCGTGCGTATAGAGTTTTTAACTTGACTACAAAGACTATTATGGAGTCTATCAATATGAAGATAGATGATCTTATCATGCTTGATTTATGTGTAAGTGATATTGTCAATGAACCTAAAGAAAATCATTTTGATGACACTAATGCACCTCTTGATGTGGCTAGCAATGAGTCTAGTGAGGATTCACATAGTGAGTCTAGTCATAACAATGAACATGATAGTGATGTTGGAGTAGGAAGTCAAGAGATTGAAAATGCTTTAAATGATAATCAACAAGATGACCAAGTTGTTGAACGTCCTCACTTTAGACTTAGAAACTCTCACTATCAAGAAGACATCATAGGTGATTTGAATGAAGGATTTAAAACTAGGAACCAACAACCTAACCAAATTTCTTTTGCTTGCTATACTTCTCAAATTGAACCCAAACATATTAATGAGGCAATTGTTGATGAATATTGGGTTGGGGCTATGCAAGATGAACTTAACCAATTTAAGAGAAATGAAGTGTGGTTTTTAGTTCTTAGGCCTAAAGACATAAATATGATTGGCGTTAAGTGGGTGTTTAAGAATAAAACCGATGAAAGTGGCAAGATTGTGAGGAATAAAATTAGGCTAGTGGCTCAAGGTTACACTCAAGTTGAGGGTGTAGACTTGAGTCCATTAGACTTTTGTTTTCCATTGTTTGTGTTAAAAACTTCAAATTGTTTAAATGGATGTCAAAAGTGTTTTCCTCAATGAATACCTTCAAAAAGAAGTGTATGTTGAACAACCTAAGAGTTTTGTAGACCTACACTCTCCTAATCACGTGTTTAAATTGAAAAAGGCCCTATATGGCCTTAAGCAAGCTTGAAGAGCTTGGTATGATAGGTTGACTCAATACCATATTGATAATAACTATAGGAGATGTGGCATTGATAGAACATTGTTTATCAAAAATCATAATCAAGATATTTTTGTTGCACAAATATATGTTGATGACATTGTTTTTGGGTATACCAAGGTTGATGAATTTGTTAGTGTGATGTCAGGTGAATTTGAAATGAGTATGATGGGTGAGTTAAATTACTTTCTAGGGATGCAAGTGAAGCAAACTAGCATGGGTATTATGTTGAACCAATCTAAGTATGCTAGAAACCTAGTTAAGATGTTTGGCCTAGAAAGTGGAAAAGAATTTGAAACTCCCATGAGTACTACTGTTAAACTTGGCAAAGATGAAAAAGGGAAGAGTGTTGACCAAAGCCTTTATAGAAGCATGATAGGAAGTCTACTTTACCTAACGGCCAGTAGACCGGACATTTGCTTTAGTGTAGACTTGTGTGCTAGATTCCAAGCCAATCCTAATGAATCTCACCTAAAAGCCGTCAAGAGGATCATTAGGTACATTAAAAGAACTCATAATCTTAATCTATTCTATTCATTTGATACCAATGATATCCTAGTAGGCTATTGTGATGACGATTGGGCGGGGAAGTAAATGACCGTAAGAGCACATTCGACGGTTGCTTTTATGTTGGGAATAACTTGGTTTCTTGGTCTAGTAAGAAACAAAATTCCGTTTCCCTTTCCTTTTCCGAAGCCGAGTACATTGCGGCTGAAAATGCATGCACACAATTACTTTGGATGAAATAAATCCTTAAGGATTATAAGATACAAGGAAAAATGACACTTTATTGTGATAACTTAAGTGTCATTAACATCTCTAAAAATTTGGTTCAACACTCACGCACAAAGCACATAGACATTAGACATCATTTCATTAGAAATCTAGTTGAACATTCTATTGTGATTCTAGAGCATATTGCCTACTAAAAATCAACTTGCGGACTTGTTCACCAAGCCCTTGGACAAAAAGAGATTTAAATCTCTTAGAAGGTCCATTGACATGATTTGTGTTGATTGATGTCTTTGTGTGGTTGTGAGTGGCTTGATGAGCAAAACTTTATTTGAATATCAATATCTTTGAGAGCTACTCACTTGAAAAGTAATGATCTTAAACAAGTATCTTTTATTGTTTTTAGATCATGCACTTGAGCTTGAAAATCTTATTTTTGAAAAGTGCACAAATGCTTCTCTTATATATTTTAGTTATGAGTAATTGAGTTTGAAAATATGTAAATTATGGATGCATCTAGAAGCCTATTGCTTAGTACATGATAGATGACCTATGGTATGTATCAATTTTGCTTTGACAACTACATAGAACTCAATGAGCACCTTCATGAAATGGGTTACACACCTTGGTTGTGCATCCTCCCAATGTAGGAAAAGGCTACACCATTGTGATGAGTGAAAGCCGCCATGAAGTGTATATGTTTATATTAGAAAAATCAAAGAAGTGTTGAAAAGAATCATTAAAAAAAAAATTCTTTGATTCTAAGCCTAAAAGAAATGAAAAATAAAAGGCTTAATGGAGTACAGTTGAGAATTGTGAAATGCTCGAATTGTCAAATAGAAATGAGTAAACTAGCCACATGCACACACACACTCACATGTTGAAATCTATTCTTTTTAAAGCAAAAAACCCAGATGAATATCTGTTTGATCTATATTAGAAATGCTTTAGATGGATAGGTGTGGATATGGTTTGCATGTTGAAATCACAATTACTCCTTGTATATATGTTAGAAGCATTCCCACACACACACACATTTTGTTTATAGTGTTTGATTCATTAGCAATGTGAGAGTATTTTTGAGAGATTAATGAAAATCTATGATTCTCTTTTGGATTTGAAAAGTGACGAAATATTTTCTCTTATTGCTTGAATGTGTGATTATGTGATTCCCTTGTGAACAAGTCTACTTGTTGATCATAATGTGGATCATATGTTTAGGGGGAGCTTAGTTTATTCAACTTCACTTTCTATACGACTTGTTTGCTTAATATCTCGTTCTTTATCTCATGTGTGTTTTGTCTATTCCTTGACAAAAAAAGGGAGAAATGTATACCTCACAATGTGTGGAGAAATGTTCCAAATGTGTGAGATGTGTACCTCTTCGTGCATAATTAACACTTTGTCTTAAAGCCTTAAGGGGGAGAAAGAATTCTTGCTTAATAAGATTAAGTAACTTAGGTAGAGCTTTAAAGTAAACATTCATTTGTTTGAGATAATGCATTTTTGTTTGAGATAAAGGAAGTTCTTGTTTGTTTATGTGAAAATATCTCACCACTATTCTTTGGAGAATATCTCTTATTTGGTTTACTATTTTTCTCATAGGTACTTTAAAGATCAATGAGGGATTCTTGAAGACTCATGAAGACTTGAAGACATTTTAGTCTAGGGATCTCTTTGTAATGTGAGGATGAGAGAATGCAATCAACTATAAGTTTATTGGAGTGAATATTGTATGGTGAAGATGAGGTTTTGCCATAGAAAAGCCAAAGAGTGAGATTGTTAGGATTTAGATTAGTATTGGCTTGATTCCATTACAAAACTCTCTTTATTTGTAATGGTTAGTTGCTTAGATGTTTCTTGGTGGAAAGGAGTTTCAAGAGGATAAGCGCTTTCTTGGATGCTAAGGTATCAAGTTACTTATTCCTTTTGCAAGGCGTAAGCGCACACACGCACAATTCATACATTTGTGTCCCTGCATCGTTACGCTAATTACACACACATACATTGCATTTATATGTATCCCTGCATTCTTGTGCTACATTTGGTATAACACATTCACACACTTGATAAAGTATGCTCATGCATTGATCTCATATTGACATACATTGTAGAAATACATGTAATAAGACTATGTCTAGGGAATTGCATACTTGTGTGATCTTGTGTTTATTTGTTTGGGTTTTGTTGTCTTGAACTTGAAAATGATCTCATATGATTCTTTGTTGAGTTCTGGTCGTTTCGGTTGCTCACTCATTTGATTTCGAGTTTAAACGAGGAAGTTACGCTACTTTACGTTGTCTTACAATGCATTGTCTTCGTCATCGTGTATCGAGTTGATTTCATATCCAATTGTCAAAGTTTCATAGTCTTCCTTGTGTGTCGTTGAGTTAAAATTCGTAATCTGAAAAGCTGATTTGAATTCAGAGTTCAGAGACCGAAGAACGGTCGAAGAACGAGTGATGTGAGCGAAAGGGAGTGAAAGAGAGGATAAGTGGCAAAAGCCACCACCCTTCCTTCCCATGGAGGCCCATGGCCACCACGGGGAGGCAGTGGTGGCCACGCGCCTCTACGGGGATCAAGGGTGGTTTTGGTCAAATTCTAACTTTGCCCCTCTTTCTTCTCCATTTGATTTCCCTCCCTATTTAATTCAAATTTCGTGCAAACCTCCATAGAACTCTTGCATTTTTGTTTTAGTCATATCTCTCTCATTTTAACTCCGAATTGAGTGATCCAAAAGCCAAAATTGTTGGTATTAAAGAGAACTAGAATTCCCAAGCATTTTCAAGTTGAAAAGATGTCCAAATTCCTCGTGATCATCTGATTTCAGTTCGAGTTCCATCTTTTCTATTGGTAATCATCTTCTCCACATTTTTCTTGTGATCAACTTGACAGATCTTATTTCTTGGTTGATGAAAAATGTTTAGAATGATTTTGATTCCTATTTTAGACTTGTTTGAATGACTTTCAAGTTATAGCTTTTGGTTATTTTGATTGAACATATTTCAAAGCTTAACTTGATTCACATGAAATTGATTCTAGAAATATTTGTGATGAGCTTGATTGTTGATTTCTTGGTTTTGATTTCATGATCTAAGAACTAGGATTTGTTATTGAAATATTGAATATTCTAATCTAGTTCTTATTGATTCACATGCTTGGATTTCTAGATAACTTTGTGATTGAGTGTTGAAAGCATATTCTAGTTATCTTTTGCATATGCATAGAGTTTGTGTGATCAACTTTCTCTATTAGATTGTATTTGCATCATTTGCATCACCTAGATCGTTTGCCTTATAAAAGGTGTGTAGTCTCTTGTTATTGAGTGATTCTTCAAAATAGAGCAAGTAAAGTCTTGGCTAAGAGTGTGAGGCTCTAAGTAAGTCTAAGCAAGAGAAGTCTAGGCTAAGAGGTGTGAGGCCTCTAAGTAAGTTCGAGCGAAGTCTTAGTTAAGACGTAAGGTCCGGTTGACTAAGCAAGGAAGTCTTAGTTAAGAGCAAGGGGCTTGGATTAACTAAGCAAGGAAATCTTTATAGAGACTTAAGGATAGTCTCGGTTAGGGAGTGACTTTTTAGAGACAAGCGATTTGTCTCGGTTTGAAAGTTTGTGGCAAGGTGTTTTCACTTGGTCCTTGGGTAAACTAGGAGTTGATAGCTTGGGGAGTATATCATGTGTTGATTACCTTGAGTGTATATCTCGTTTTTGACATAGTGAATTTGCTTGCTGGTGGTTGTGGTGTCAACCCGTGGACGTTTCCTCTTAGGAGGTTTTACCATGTAAAAACAATTGTATCAAGTTTCGTGTTACTTTTCATTATCTTCCATATCTTTCATTGATTGTATCACTTGTGAATTGTATTTTAAATTGTGTTGATAAGCAATCCATTTGTTAGACACACCAAGTGTGCACATCATTGTTCCGTAAAAAAGAAGTTTGGAAGAATTAGGGCCCATACCTTTTCACTCCCCTCTAGGTATATATTACACTATATTGCTTAAGGGAATTTCAAAGTCTCTTGTTGGAGTGTGATTCTTCAATATTGAGCAAGTTTTAACTAAGAGCAAGAGGCCCTGAATAGTCAAGAAAGCAAGTATTAGCTAAGAGCATGTGGCTCCGAATAGCTAAGTAAGGGAGTCTTATCTAGGAGTGTGAGGCTTCGGTTAGATAAGCGAGGAAGTCTTAGTTAGAAGTGTGAGGCTTCGGTTAGCTAAGCAAGGTGACTTTTTAGAGACATGCTATTTGTCTCGATTAGAAAGAGAATGTAATCTTTTCATTAGTAAAAGTCCTAAAGGGTAGGATAGAAGGGATATTCAAGAGGGAGCGTTTCATGTGTTGATCGCATTGAAAGTGTACTTTATGCAACTAGTGAATTGTGTGTTGCCCGTGGTTGTTGATTCAACCCGTGAACATTTCCTCTTAGGAGGTTTACCACGTAAAAATATCTTGTGTCATTTTCGTACTTTAAGTTTCTTTTCTTCTACAACTTGTGCTGCTTATAACTCTTGTGTAAATGAATTCATATTGATTTGTTATAGCAATCCATTTGTTAAACATAGCAAGTGTGTACAACCTTGTTGTATTGAAAAAGAAGTTTTAAAGAATTTGAGCACATACCTATTCACACCCTCCCTCTCAAGGTATATTTTACACTATAATTGCTTAAGGGAATTTCATTTGGTATCAGAGCCGGTGTCTAGAAGCAATTGGATAGATCCTTTCTTTATAGTGTTTGTGTTTTGTTTGTGATATAATCATGATTAAGGAAGTGTATTCCTATATGGCTTCTTTTGTTGAACCTATTGACCAAAATCGTTGAGCAGGAATGTTGATAAACCTTTGCATAGATGAAGTAATGTTTCCTGTTATAATTATTTCATCAACATAAACTAATCGATGTAGAGTTATCGAGCCATGGCAAAAAATAAATAATGAGGCGTTATATTTTGAGTTACAAAACCCCTATGAAGTAAGAAAACCTCTGAGTTCATGATACCATGCATGAGGTGCTTGTTTCAATCCATAAAGTGACTTTTTTAATTTACAGACATAATTTGGGCGGTGATCATTTACAAGGTCAATAAGCTATGTCATGTAAACAACATAATCCAAAGTTCCTTGTAAAAATGCGTTGTTGACATCGAGTTGGCGAATAAACCACCCACGAGTGATTGCCAATGTGAGGATGACTCGCACAGTAGTGGGTTTGACAACGGGACTAAGGGTATCATGAAAATCAACTCTAGGTCATTGATGAAAACCCTTGGCAACAAGTCGGGCTTTGTATCGCTCCACAGAAACATCCAACTTTCACTTGACCATGAAATTCCACTTACAACAAATAACATTCCGAGAAGGGTTAGATGGCAAAATATCCCAAGTTTTGTTGCAAATGAGAGCACCAAATTCATCGCTCATGGCTTGATGCCATTGCAGATGTTTTTGTACTTGGGTATAAGTAGTAGGTTCGAGTGTATCAAGGAGTGAATTTGGTGTAGTGGAGAGATATAAGAATTTTTGGAGAGGTTTGAAAATATTATTGCGTGCACGAGTTACCATATGATGTGTACGTTGCACGGATGGAGGCTGTAATTGAGGAGAGTCTGATATGGGAGCATCACTAGTAGAATCCGATAGTATAATATATTTAAGAGAATGTAAGGCAGTTGACTTTGAGGATTTGTGAGTGATATCAATTGATTGGGATTGCATGATTGAAGGGGAATTAATGAGATGGGGTATTATAGAATTAAAGGGTTGACTTGAAATTATGGGGTGATTAGAGACAGTTTCCTAAATGATAGTCTTGGGATGAATATGGGACAAGAAAGTGACTAGGTTCGTCAGATGAGTCTAGTTCGAGCAAAGGCCTCGAGAGCATTGGATGATTGTGGTATAGGAGGTAGACTAGGTTCATCAAGAGTGACCCATGTAGAAATTAATGAATCAGTGATATAAATGGGATTTTTAACCAGACTTTGAAAAGGAAATGTTGACTCTCTACAAACACAACATGTCTTGATAAGTAAATTTTATTATTAGAAGGATTAAGACATTTATAACAGTTATTTGTAGTTGACTCTCTACAAACACAACATGGCTTGGACCGTTGTTCTAACTTGTGCACCGTGTAAGATCGAAGCCATGGGTAGCACAAGCAACTGAAAGTGTGAAGTTTCAAATAATTGGGTGATGTGTAGAAATTTTTTTCAAATAGGGATTGATAATTAAGAATCTGTGTGGGAAGGTAATTTATGAGATATGTGGCTGTTTGAAATGCTGGACCAATAAGAAAAAGAAAGCAAAGCTTGGTGTAAAAGGGTGAGACCAGTTTCTATAATATGGTGATGTCGTCGTTCAGCGGTTCCAACTATTTGAGGTGCATGAGGTGGTGATATAAGGTGTTGTATTCCATGTTTTTCTAACGTAGGATAAAGACCTTGATATTCACCACCACTGTCGAAATAAAGAGTGATAATAGGTGGTTGAAAAATTTTCTCCACAACACGGTTAAATTTTTCAAAAACTTTCGACACTTCAGATTTTAATTTGAGGGTGTAAAGCCATGAGTATTTAGTGTACTGATAAAAAAAAAAACACATAATATCGAAAATTATCAAAAGAAGTGATGGGTACAGGACCCCATATATCTGTGTGCAATAATTCTAAGGACATTGAGCTAGAGAGTGAAAAAGTTCCAAATGATAACCTATGACTTTTATTACACATACATGAATTACAATAATCAGGAGACTTAATCTCTAACACAGGAAGAGACTTATAGGACATTAATTTTTGAAGAATCCGGGAAGCCGGATGACCAAGACGACAATGCCACTGGTGGAAGGAACTTGTGGTGAAACAAGAGCTTGAGAGGTTACTGCCTTATTGAGAGAAGTGGTCGGCCATTCTTAAATATTCCTTTTACTCGTGCCTCAGATAAGTGATGCCCCTGTTGTTAGATCCTTTACCACAAAAAAAGTTGGGAAAAATTCAATGGATGTGTTATTGTGTTTGCAAAACTAAGAGACATAAATAAGTTTATGAATGTTAGGAGCACACAGAATATTATTTAATTTGAAAGTAGATTTTGAAGTGACAAGAGAAGTTAAGCCAGTGTGAGTGATAAGCATACCTGATCTGTCACCAATGAGACTTACATAATTACCTTCATATTGGGAATGAATAGATTTATTTTCCAGGTCTTAGGTGATATGGTGAGAAGCGGTCGAGTCCATCACCCAATTTTAGTTGTTCTATAGCCCATTGGTTGCATAGTTTGCTTGTGGCTCAAATTGAGATCGATTTCTATTTCTGCAAGATTTTGCACTGTGACCAATTTTCTCACAAATTTGGCAAATAATTTTGGGTTGATTGGAGTTTGTGTTGGACTATTGCCATTGTTACTGACCCTTAATGTTTGAGTTGAAATTATTCCCCCAAAAATTATTGTTGAAATTGTTGTTATGATTGGACTGTAGTGGTCACCAATTGTTGTTTGAGTTATTGAAAATTTGATATTGTCCCTTGCAATTGTTATTGTTTCCCCTCTGTTTGTTGTTGTTGGAATGTTGAGTGTATTGAGCAGTAAAATGTCCCGATTCTTTCTTAGACTCTTCTCGCTAGAGAAAGAGTTCATGATCAGAAAGTTTGTCATGTAGTTACTCCAAGATAATGTGTGTTTCTTGGGCTTTTATGGCAGCACGAAGTTCTTTGTATTCAGGACCCAAACCTGTCAGTACATGTAAAGTAATATCATCATCAGAGAGTGGATTACCAATTAATGCAAGGTCATCGACCATACTTTTGATGCCCATTATATATTCAGAGATTGATTTTGTCTCTTTGGAGAACTTTATGAGATACACTCTTGAGGGCCTAACAATCGAGTATGTGATCAGTTGACATAAGTACGAGTGAGAGATGACCAATCATTTGCTAATGTTTTCGCCGACGTGACAGAGGGATGAAGAGATGGTGTAACTGAGGCTATCATCTCTGACTTGATGATAGCATCTTGACGTCTCCATCACAAATGTTCTGGATTGGGTGAAGGATCATTACTTCCCTCCTTCTGTATTGTGGCCAATAGACATGGATGTGATCCGTCAAGATATCCATCAAGACCATACCCAAAGAACAGAGTTTCGATATGAACTTTCCTTGACAAAAAACTTACCCCAGTTAGTTTAAGTGGTAACTGGACAGTAGCATTGAAAGATATGATACCTGTCTTGGATAATAATTGCTGGTTGGCAGGGGTTACAATTTGGCTTGGAGAACTTTAAGAAATTTCTTCGTTGGCCATTTGCGACATGATTGAAGAATTGGTAGTATGTTATCTCATTGGAGATTTGTGATAGCTCTGATACCATACATTGACAATAGATTTGTGAAAGTTTTTCTCAATTGCATTGATCAATATATAAGGCTTATATACATAATTTAATACAGCAAAGATGGCAAGAAAATATTCAACAATAATGTAAATCAATCAGCAATAAACTGTGATTGATTTTCCTTAATCTAATGCTAAAATCAAGATTGTTTAATGATCGGTCATTTATTATATATGTGTTAGGATTTAGATTTGTATTGGTTTGATTCTATTGCAAAACTCTCTTTATTTGTAATGTTTAGTTGCTTATGTGTTTCTAGGTGGAAATGAGCTTCAAAGGAGAAAATCAACTTCTCATGCAAATATTGTCTTCAAGAGGAAAAGAGCTGTCTTGAATGCTAAGGTATCAAGTTACTTTTTCCTCTTGCAAGGCGTAAGCGTACACACACATACAATTCATACATGTGTGTCCCTGCATTATTAAGCAAACCACACACACATACATTGCATTTATATGTGTCCCTGCTTGTGCTACATTTGGTATAACACATTTACACACTTGATAAAGTATGCTCATGCATTGATCTCATATTGTCATACATTGTAGAAATGCATGTTCTAGGACTATGTCTAGGAAATTGCATACTTGTGTGATCTTGTGTTTATTTGTTTGGGTTTTTTTGTCTTGAACTTGAAAATGATCACATATGATTCCTTGTTGAGTTCCGGCCATTTCGGTTACTCACTCTCTTTGAGTTCAAACGAGGAAGTTGTGCTATTTTACGTTCTTTTACAATGCATTTCTTCGTCATCGTGTATCGAGTTGATTTCATATCCAATTGTCAAAGTTTCATATTCTTCCTCATGTTTCATTGTGTTACAGTTCGTAATTCGAATATGGATTTGAATTTCGAGTTCAGAGATCAGAGAACGGACGAAGAACGCGCAAGGTGCGCGATATGGAGCGAAGGAGAGGAAAAGTGGCAAAAGGCCACCACCCTTCCTTCCCATAAAGGTGCGTGGCCACCACGGGAAAAAGGCCTCTTAGCCTCCCCGTGGTGGCCTCGGGCTTCCATGTGGATCAAGGGTGGTGAGGCCGATCCCCACTTTGCCCCTCTTTATTCTTCAAATGTTTTCCCTCCCTATATAATTAAAAATATCGTGTAGCAACACAACTTTTGTATTTTTGTTTTGATCATATCTCTCTCATTCTAACTCCGAATTAAGTGATTCAAAAACCAACATCGAATCCTTCTCATGAACTAGACAAAGAAGAGAGAATCGTCCGCTTTCAAGGTAACTAGTTAGTGGCGGCTGATTACTAGTGTGACCTCTGTTCTGATTCACCACCCCTAGGGGTTTGAGAGGCACTTTCTTGGATTGTTGGTCTTGAAGAGAGGAACAAGTCCCAATTATTTTTCAGTGTCAAAAGATCTCCAGATTATTCGGAACAATCTAATCTTCAATTCATGGTTCATCTTTTGTATATGAATCATCTTCTCTCCATTTTTCTTATGATCAACTTGATGGATCTTATTATTTGATTGGTAAAAAATATTTAGAATGATTTTGATTCAAATTTTATACTTGTTTGATTGATTTCCAAGTTATGGCTTTTTGTAATTTTGATTGAACATATTTGAAACTAAACTTGATTCACATGAAATTGTCTATAGAAGTGTTTTGTAATGAGCTCGATTGTTGATTTCTAAGTTTTGATTTCATGATCTAAGAACTAGGATTTGTTATTGCAATATCCAATATTCTAATCTAGTTCTTATTGATTCACATGCTTGGATTTCTTGATAACTTTGTGATTGAGTGTTGAAAGCATATTCTAGTTATCTCTTGAATGTTCATAGAGTTTGTGTGATCAACTTTCTCTATTTGATTGTGTTTGCATCATTTACGTCACCTAGATCATTTGCCTTGCAAAAGGTATGAAGTCTCTTGTTGTTAAGTGATTTTTCAACATAGAGCAAGGGAAGTCTTGGCTTAGAGTGTGAGGCTTTTTGTAAGTCTGATCAAGAAGTCTTGGTGAACAGTGTGAGGCTCTAGGTAAATCTAAGCAAGGAAGTCTTAGTTGTGAGTAAGGGGCTTGGATCAACTAAGCAAGAAGTCTAGCTTAGGGAGTGGCTTTCTAGAGGTAAGCGATTTGTCTCGGTTAGGAGGTTAGTGGAAAGTGTTTCACTTGGTCCTTGGGTAGACAAGGAGTTGATAGCTTAGGGAGTATATCATGTGTTGATTGCCTTGAGTGTGTATCTCCTTTTGACATAGTGAATTTGCTTGCCGGTGGTTGTGGATTCAACCCGTGGATGTTTCCTCTTAGGAGGTTTTACCATGTCAAAACAATTGTGTCAAGTTTTGTTTTTGCTTTTCATTATCTTCCATATCTTTCATTGATTGTATCACTTGTGAATTGTATTCTATATTGTGTTGATTAGCAATCCATTTGTTAGACACACCAAGTGTGCACATCATTGTTCCATGAAAAAGAAGTTCGGAAGAATTTGGAGCCTACACTTATTCACCCCGCTCATATCGGTATATTTACACTATAATTGCTTAAGGGAATTTCAATATGTTTTTTGTCCCAATTCCTCAAACCAATTACTTGTTTCTCGAGTTATTTAGGGGTTTAATATGTGTGTTTGAGCATTTTCAAGTTGTTGGATCCAAATGTTGTGTTCGGAGAATTTCTGAGAAAAAGGGCAATTTTAGCAAGCTTGAGGGGCTTCTCAACAAAAATCAATTTTGTGCTCTCACGACCACTATGAATTACTACAGCGGTTCCAAAAGCATTCCTATATCAGAGGTGATCGCTCTCATGGCCGCTGTGCATTACTGCAGCGGTAATCACAACACTTTGAAGTACAGAAGCAACCGCTCTTATGGCCGCTATGGAGTTGCGTTGTCAAAGCCATAACGCTCCGCAATTAATTGAAGACCGCTGTGGCTTTCACAACGGTAGTGACAGCGGTGAGGCAAGTCCGTGCTGAGGTTGGATTTCTAATCACGCCAGTGACCCGTGGCTATAAATACATGATGAAATTAGGGTTTTAGCGCTGGCTCACCCTTCGTACCACATACCGTTTCACTACGCAACTGATCACACAATTCTTCTCATCCATCTTTACATATAGAAGATTCAAAGATGAAGAAGAAGATTTCAACATCAAAGATTGGCATGCTAGTTTTGATTCATTCAATTCATCCTATATCATAATTCTTTATTCTTGTGAATGCTAGTTTATGCTCGGCATGAATTTAGGGTTTTGATAATTAAATGGTTGAGATAAGCGTGCGTTTACACCATTCTCAACCAATCATCACTTGAATGAATAAAATTAATTGTAGCAGGTTTTTGCACGTAAGTTTGGTTCACTTGTTCATTCACTCAATGGGTTTTCGGTTGTAGTTTATACATCAGGTTGTAAGGTAAATTGTAGTTAAGAATGCTTGATTCATTCCAGGACCATACGGTAATAATCATATTTAATTTAAGAACAAACCCTTAACTTGATTAACATCTTTTATTGAAGTCAATTCGAAGCATTGAGTAAATGTAGTTGGGGAGCATTGATGTCCTAGTTCTCTCACCTCTTGATCACATTCACATATCTTGTTAATTGCTTTCTTAAGTTTAAATCAATCAATTAATCTCAAATCTCTTGGATACTTTTAATTGCTTAGTATTAATTAGAATTAGTTTCTAATCGGTAATTCACTTTTCCCCGTGGGAATGATACCTATTTTCCGCTGTACTTATCTCACAATTCGTGTACTTGCGAGTTATGTTTTTATATCACGATTTTACACATCAAGTTTTTGGTGCCGTTGCCAGTGAGACTTTTTATAAGGCATGGGAGCGTTTCAAGAAGTTCATTTAGGATTACCCTCAGCACGGATTTCTCACCAATCAGTTATGTTAGTGGTTTTATGATGGTCTGAGTGAGTCTCAGGTATTTTATTGAACAATGCCTGTGGAGGATCCATGTATGACAAAAATCCTGAGGAGGTATACGCCATCTTTGAAAAGTTAGCCCAGAATTCTCGTTACATAAATTCCAGGAGAAAGAAGCGAATGTATACCTTAGATGCCAACATAAAAAGCTCTATTCAGATGACACAAATGTTGAAGAAGATGGACACTCTTACTACTAATATTGGACAATTGAAACAAGGAGTTTTTATAGGTGAACACCAAATAGGAGGTCCTAGACCTGGAAAAGAAGAAAAAGTTCAAGCCATGAACAACTATAATTCTAGACCACGGAATGATCCATACTCCAATACATATAATTCGGGTTGGAGGAATCATCCAAAATTTTCTTAGTCTAACAACAATCAGAGTTTTGGAAACCAATGGGGAACCAATAATCAAGGCACCAGAAACTAATAGGGAAGTAATTCCAACAATCAAAGGCAGAATAATACCAGTGCTCAGTAAAATGCTAAATCCCAACCCAATAAGCCATTAATGGAAGATATGTTTCAACAAATCTAGCAATAAATGCAGCAAATACAACAACAAATAAAGCATACTCAACAAAATAACGAGGTAAAATTTCAGAATATTCATGCTTCATTGAAGAAGATGGATACACAAGTTGGGCAATTAGCCAAGGCTAATCAAATGAATGAACATGAAAAATTTTCAAGTTACACTGAGCAAGCAAAGGCTATGACAATTCTCCGGAATGGTAAGATACTAACTGATGATATACCTACTGAACTTTTTAATAAATCTACTACTGTTTCAGGTCCTTCAAAAGAAAACATCATACCAAGGAGGAAGAGATAGCGGTGGAAAAATCCAAAGCTTCACCACTTCTGCACAAGTCACCCAATCCATATGTTCCTTCAATTCCATTCCCAAGAAGATTGCAAAAGAGCAAGTTGGAAAAATCATACAAAGACATATATGACATCCTTTCAAAAGTCAATGCCAACTTGCCTTTACTGGAGATGATTCAGAAGATGCTAGCCTATGCAAAGTTCTTCAAGAGCCTTTATACCTACTAAACAAGATTTGTGGAGAATCATCAAGAATTCATGACCAAAAGTGCTAATGTAGTTCTTCAGAAGTCGTTGCCACCAAAGTTACAAGACCCAGGTAGTTTATACATTAACATCACTATTGGAGGTACAACTGGGATTGAATGACCTAAAGAAGACAACCATGTCACTTTTGTTGGCTGATGGGTTTGTTAGATACCCGAGGGGTTATGTTGAAGATGTATTGGTCCAGGTAGATAATTTAATCATTCCTACTGATTTTGTGGTATTAAACATGGATGAAGGGGCTAAAGATAGAAACTGCAAGCCTATTCTCTTAGGGAGACCTTTTATGGCAATTGTAAAGCCTTTTATAGATGTCTAGAATGGAAAGCTAACGATGACTATGTTAGATGAAACTGTAGAGTTTAAAGTCTTTAAGTCCTTAAGTTTCTTGAAGCAATAGATGATTGTTACTCAGCTGAGTGTAGTTCAATTGAAGTGGTGAATTCGGTAGTGCAAGATGAATTGCCAAAAGAAATATCTGAAGAACTGCTAGATTAGGTTTGTGATGTATTTGAAGATGATAAAGAAATTCAACAGGTTGGAGTTTTAGAAGAAGATTTTGATATTGAGCAAGTCAGTGCTAAAATAGAAAATGGGATCAACATGTCGTTAATCCCATCTAGAAGCTCTCCCCTACACTAGAGCTCAAAAACTTCCTTCTAACCTCAAATATGCCTTCCTAAGGATGAATGAGACTTTTCCAGTGATTATAGCTTCTGATCTAGAGGCAGAAAAATAAGAGAGACTGTTGAAGGTACTTCAAGAACATAAAGCTGCCATTGGATAGACCATAACATATATTAAGGGAATAAACCCTGCCATTTATATGCATCACATTCTTTTAGAAGATGGTACAAAGTTGTCTAGATAGGCTCAACGAAGACTTAACCTAAACTTGAAAGAGGTCGTAAAGAAAGAGGTCCTAAAGCTACTTAAGGTGGGTATCATATACCAGATATCTGATAATAAGTGAGTGGGTCCGGTCCATGTTGTACCAAAGAAATGTGGGATCACGGTAGTAGCTAAGAGAACAATAAGTTGATTCCCACAAGGAAGATAATGGGATGGAGAGTGTGCATAGACTATTGCAAGCTCCACACTGTAACTAAAAAGGATCACTTTCCTTTGCCATTTATTGATCAGAGGCTCGAGCGTTTGGCGGGACATGCTTATTATTGCTTCCTGGATGGATTTTTAGGATACAATCAAATTGCCAGAGCTCTAGAGGACTAAGAGAAGATGACGTTCACATGTCCCTTCAGAACCTTTGCTTACTGATGAATGCCTTTTGGGCTGTGCAATACCCCTACCACTTTCCAAAGATACATGATGTCAATCTTCTCCGACATGCTAGAATAGTTTATTGAGGTATTTATGGATGGTTTTTCTTTTTTTGGTAATTCTTTTAACCACTGTCTTGATAACTTTACTAGTGTTTTGAAAAGATGCATAGAGACCAATTGAACTCTCAGTTGGGAGAAAAGCCATTTTATGGTGAAATCTGGAATAGTGCTAGGACATGTGATTTCTGATAAAGGCATAGAAGTAGATAAGGCTAAAATTGAAGTAATTGCTTAACTTCCACCTTCCATTTCGGTGAAGGGTGTAAAAAGTTTTCTTGGTCATATAGGTTTCTATAGGTGTTTTATAAAAGATTTTTCAAAAATTAGTCGTCCTCTCTATAACCTCTTGACCAAGGAGTCTACATTTATTTTTAATGAGGAATGTGTGCATGCTTTTGAATCTTTGAAAAATAAACTGACATCTACTCCTATGATCATGCCTCCTGATTGGTCTGTTCCGTTTGAATTAATGTGTGATGCATCAGACTATGCTATAGGCTCTATTTTAGGACAACGAGTTGATAAAGTACCACATGTTATTTACGACACTAGTCATGCTTTGAATTATGCACAATTGAATTACTCTACTATAGAAAAAGAATTATTTGCCGTTGTTAGTGCCTTGGAAAAATTTCGTCAATATTTAATTGGATCCAAGGTCATTGTTTATTCTGATCATGCTGCTTTGAAATATTCACTAACAAAGTAGGAAGCGAAACCGAGATTACTCCGGTGGATCCTTTTGTTTCAAGAGTTTGATTTGGAAATCAAGGATAAGAAGAGCAGCAAGAATGTGGTAGCTGATCACCTTTCTCGAATAATGGAGGATGAGAACGTGGAAGGGATACTAAGCTGGTGCCGATCAATGAGAACTTCCCAGATGAACAGCTGATGGCTGTGGGAGTAACTGATCTATGGTATGCGAACATCGTGAATTACCTTGCAAATGGCATCGTACCATCTGATCTGAACTCACAAGCTAAAAGAAGATTCATCTCCATCACCATACAATACCTTCAGGACGAGCCATACCTGTTCAAATATGGTGTTGATAAGATCATTCGAAGATGCATTCCTAAGTTGGACCCCTCTCTATAATTTTTTCTTTTTCGGGTTGTGAGACAGATTCAAATTGACTATAAGTCTCCAAAATGCAAATAAAGAAAAAGAAAAAATTATAGGGAAGGGCCGGTTTATTGTTGGATTTGGAACGAATAGATTCAAGAGATGAGAGAATTAAAGATACCCACCAGAAAGACTAATCCAATCCATAATGATGTACCAGAAAATACAACATTTTTGTTACTCGACCAACCATCAGGAGAAGCAAATACAACGGGTACACTAATCAGTAAGATGGATGAAGTAACAATTAATGCAAAAACAGCCAATTGGAAAGCAATAGTCATGTTTCTAATCCTCCAAGCTACCCAAAAAAATAACTATACCATTTGATCCCTCTATCAGCCAAAAAATTTGAATAAAATGCATCATAGAGGGATTTTACTAACATGAATCCATTAATTCAAGAAGAGCAGCAAGATATGTTAAAATTCTGCCACGACCCTAGTTGTGGAGGGCACTTTAGTGCCAAAAATACTGCTTTAAAAGTTCTCCAATCAGGTTTCTTCTAGACCTCTTTATTTAAGGATGCTTATACCTTCTGTATATCTTATGGCATGTACCAAAGAATGGGGAATATTGGGAAGAGAGATGAAATGCCTCTTTTAAGCCAACTAGTGGTGGAGATATTTGATGTGTGGGGAATAGATTTCATGGGTCCCTTCCGATCCTCAAATGGCTTCACTGACATCTTGGTTACTGTGGATTATGTCTCAAAGTGGATCGAAGCAATCGCGACCAAAACAAATGATAGCTAGGTGGTGGTGAAGTTTGTCAAGGAGAACATATTCACCAGATTTAGGACACCTCATGCAATCATCAGTGACAGTGGAAGCCATTTTTGTAACAAGGTCTTTGCCTCGTAAATGAAGAAGTATAGTGTTAAACACGAAGTGACGACCCTATACCATCCTCAGACATCAGGATAGGTTGAAGTGAGCAACATGCGGATTAAGTAGATACTAGAGAAAACTGTGTAACTAAATCGAAAGGATTGGTCAACCGAGCTTAATGATGCATTATGAGCATACAAAATTGCCTATAAGACCTCGATAGGTATGAGCCCTTATAGGATAGTCTTTGGCAAATCATGTCATTTACCAGTAGAGTTGGAACACAATGCCTATTGGGCTTTGAAGAAATTGAACTTCAACTTGGATACGGCAAGGGAGGAAAGAAGTTCGCAAATGAGTGAACTTTAGGAGCTCCAGAATAATGCCTATGAAAGCACGAAGATATACAAGAAGATGATGAAGAAATTACATGACAACAAAATTCTTCTGAAAGAGTTTCATCCAGAGTTGCTAGTCCTTCTGTATCAATCATGATTGAGGTTGTTTCCAGGGAAGCTGAAATCAAGATGGTCTGGTCCCTATAGGGTAACTCAAGTTTTTTCGCATGGAGCTACGAAAATTGAAGGTCTTGGGGGTACCAATAAATTCAAAGTCAATGGCCACATACTCAAGCCATACATGTGCGTATCCAACAAGAGGCATTGGTTTCTTCCGCTTCTTTGAGCTGTAAGGCTCCTGTGCATCTTGCCCAGATGTTAAATAAAGCGCTTGGTGGGAGGCAACCCACCCAGGTATTTTATTTTCCCTTTATTTCTGTTGGGTTATAATTTAATGTTCCCCTTCCTTTAATTCAGGTTTAGGGGTGTTAATATATATATATATATATATATATATATAAGGGTCAGGTCTAGGAGCGCTCCAATGACCGCTATCGAAGTCAGAGCACTTGTGATAGCGGTCGGCTCTGTGAATGAGACCGATGTGATTACCGCTGCAGTAATTCACAACAGTCATAAGGGCGGTTAGACTTGGTCGATTAGCTCCCATGACCGCCGTGTTTTAAAGTGAAATAGTGCGTTTGCATTAACGAGGGATCTAGCCAATGAGGGTTTGATCACTGTGGCAGCCGCTCTGGCTTTCAGAGCGGTTTATGACATCTGTCAAGCCCTATTTATAGGACTCGTTTGTTCACTACTTCCCTCTTTCAAATTCTTCTTCCATCTTCTTCATTCTTCAACCGGTCACTCTCATCATCAAGGTATGCTCTTAAAATCTTATTCTATTTTGATTATTTGTTGCTTATTGCCATTAATTGCATGTTCCCATCCCTCTACTCCCATATAGTTCTTCAATTTGTTTAAATTAGGGTTCTTGTCCGTTTTGGGGACTTTGGATTTAGGACAATTTTTTCTATTGCATGTGTTCTTTAATGATTGTATATGGTGTAGGCAATAGTTTGGAGTGATTTTGTGCTATCAATTTGCAATGACATAGTTTCTAGAAATTAAATTGGAATTTGAGTTTATATTATTAAAAATTATTGTGCTATGTGTTATGTGTTGTTATGTTGGAAGAATGGAAAGTGAAATGTGTGCAAGTAGGGCACATGGTTTACTGTTTTTATTGCCGAAATGCTGCCAAAATTTTGTTTAAAATTATTTCACACATACTGGATTTTAACTTGTTTCTGTATGCCTGTTTATTTTCAGTTATGGCCAGGACAACTATCCGTGGAAGCCATGCTCCTTCTTATCAATGCAGAAGAAAGGACAAATGGCCCATTGAGAAAACGTTTGTAGGACATCCGGATTACAAGAAGCGGTTGATTGAGAGGCGGAATTTCATTGTAGAACAAAGGATTTCATTATATGAATTAGGTCAGACCGGTATCCCTACGGTAGTGGAAGGCAGATGATGGACTAAATATGTGAAACAACACCTGTTAGCCAACATAACCCTAACCCGTGAATTCTATTCAAACACGATGTATGATCAATTCAATACACACAAGGTGGTTATAGTTAGGGGGTGCCTGTGGTAATTTCAAAGGAGAGGATGCAGAAATATTATGAGTTGCCTCCGGTACAGCAGGAAAGTTCAGCGTTACCTAAAAAATAAGAGCTAGGTTGTGAGCTTCACTTGATAGGTGCTGGGGGATAGAATGACGACAACATACTGAGAAAAGATGTGCATGTGGACATAGCTTTTTGGTACCTATTCATAGTAGCCTCGCTGAAACCAACAAATCATGGCTCTGAAATATTTAAGGAGGCGTATCAGTTATTATACTCTATCAGGAAGGTTTGGTACATTGATGTCGCCAAATTCATTTTGAAGGAAATTCGCAGGTGTGGGAAGTTGAAGGACAATTCAAATGTGATCTTTCCTTGTTTGATTACTGCGATGTGTGCTACTGCGGGCTTGGCAGCTGATAGTCCTAATGATTACAAATATAAGCCGAACACTTCTTTGTATCCAGTGACATGGAACTAGCTGGCGAGCCGTCGTAACCAGCCCATTATTGGTGAGTACCTTGAGTGTAAAAGGCATCGGGCTGGTAAGGAGATTGATGAGGAGGAAAACATGGAGGATTCTTACCAGCAGATCCCAGAGTAGCAGTTTCAGGGCGGTGGAGATTATGTTATTGGAGCTCCCTCAGATATAGGAGCCGGGCCATCATAACAGAGGCCTGAGTGGATAGAGTACATGCTATCCACGATGAGGGGCTACGTAGATACATGAGTGGGAGGATTGAGGACTGAGATGATCACACGTTTGTATGCCATGCATATTTCGATTGATGAGATCCATCGTGCCACAGTTCGCCTTGCTCAGCCTTTTGACCCCTCTCAATTCCATGATTTTTCAGGTTATAATGCTGTAAATCCAGAGATTTTCACCTAACAACATGGAGCCTACGTTCCAGCGCCTCTTGGAAGTGACATTTTTGGGACTGTCCTGAGCTAGCAATGTGATGATGGGTGTCAGAGACACTGTAGACGGACTTGAGTCTACACCATGATATGTTTCTTTTAGTTATTTCTCTCTTATTTTTCTTTTTTGTTTAGTTTTTAAAATTGTGATATTTGGGATTTTGATTCAGTTTATTATGGTTAGTTTTTGCTGCTTTATTTTTTGTCGATATTACATTGTCTTGTCTTTATCCTTTTTGTCATGTTCTTCAACTTTATACATTGAGGACAATGTTAGATTTAGGTTTGGGGGGTGGTGGTGGGGGGGGGGGGGGGTGATAATTTGTTTTTAAGTCAAATATTTTGTTTTGTTTTACAGTCTATTGTTTTTGCGTCTTCTAAGACGAGATACTTTGTTATGTGCCTTAGAGATGATATGTATTAATCAATTGGTTTACACTAACAAATTTTTATTTAGGGTACTGCATTGGATTTTTCAAAACTTATGACATGCTCTTGATATGATAGTAGATAGGATGCTGAGTTGGATTGCCATGATTAATAGTGGAGACTACCTTTGTGAGTTCACTAAACCAAAAAGCATACATAAATGACATATATGAGGGTCCTGTTGTTTCTACTATTTAAACACTCAGTAGGTTCTTAGCTTTAGATTCGATCTCTATAAGTTGTACATTGAGCATTATGAACGTTCATCATAAAGATTTCACATGTTAAATTTTGATCTTGAGTAAGACAAACCAGTGGAAGTGATAATAGAGTATGTGTGCTTGAGCTAATTAAAAGGCCTAAAATACTTCCTACTTGTATGTTTGTGCTCCATAATCCTGTTGCAAGCAAAACATTGTTAGCCTTTTTCTTTCTTCACCATATTAACTGTAACCCAAATAAGCCAATGTTATAGCCATACCTTATAGATTGGGATCATGCTTTGAGATTGTGAAGCAGATGTACTAGTTTACACGTAACTGTGTGCATAATTTGATACTGAGGCCGAGGAAAGGAAGAGCTACATTCAATCCAAAAGTTTTGAAGCTGAAGGTATTACACTATTTTTAATCTTTGATTCTCTAAGTTTAAAAAAAAAAAATTGCCACCACAAGGAATGGTGCGTTGAGAGAATCAGAGAATATAATGTTAACATGTGCAATAAAGTTAATTAAGATTGCAAAGTTTGTATTGACTCAAAAAGGAGTTTGAAGATTTGAACAATAATAAGTGGTATCATCTCACTTGTAAAGAAGACCACGAGACTTGTGCGAAACCGAAAAGGTAATAGAAGACTCTTTTGGTATGATCCTTGGTTTTTGAATTCTAATTTTCCGTTCTTTCTTAACCTTCACCCAATGGCCCCATTACAACCTGAATGAAAAGTCTAGTTGATCTACTGGTTATCCTTGCTATGAAAGTAGAAATATGACATGTGATTATCTTGTTCATAATGTTTGATTCTTTTCATGAGATCTTTTGCTTTCAAATCAAGCGTTCTTTCATTGATATATTTATATGCGAGAATAATTTTAAATTTTCTTGTGCATAACTTCCAATCATATATGCTTGATGAGTGAATTTTCCTAGGTTCTGTGAGAATTAATGAGTGATATCTAGTGAGAATTAGAGTCGAGGCGAATTATATCTATGACGTTTGGTGAATGTGTCTTTGAAGTTAGAATGTCTCGAGCTTGGGCTTTTCAATAAAAATTGAGCAATGTTTTCAGAATTGTGACTTAATATTAGTCTTTGCTTATTGGCTTTTGCATGCATTGTCTTAATATGGGCACATATCGTCGTATTTTGGATAACAGGTTTTCGGAGGATATATTTGTGGGAGTCATAGCTGTAAACCCTCAGGAGACAAAACTCCTCCTACTAGGGGTACCTAGAGGTTTAAAGGCTTGTAGCATACACTCAATGCTATAGTGTTCCCTACGAAAGTGGCTTAGTTAGGATTTTTAGTTTAGTTTTTAATTTTTGTTTACTTAGTTTTGCTCGAGGACTAGCAAAAGATATGTTTGAGGGTATTATTGGTCATTTATTGTATATGTTTTTGGTTCCTATTCCTCAAATCAATTGCTTGTTTCTCGAGTTATTTAGGGTTTTAATTGGTGTGTTTGAGCATTTTCAAGTTGTTGGATCCAAATATTGTGTTCGGAGAATTTCTGAGAAAAAAGGCAATTTTAGCAAGCTTGAGGGGCTTTTTAGAAAAAATCAGTTTTGTGCTCTCATGGCCGTTGTGAATTACTGTAGCAGTTCCAAGAGCGTTCCTATATCAGAGGTGACCACTCTTATGGCCGCAATGAATTACTGCAGCGGTAATCACAGCGTTTTGAAGGACAGAAGCAACCTCTCTTATGGTCGCTCTAGAGTTGCACTGTCAAAGCCACAACCCTCTGCAATTAGTTGAAGACCGATGTGGCTTTCACAACGGTAGTGACAGCAGTGAGGCAAGTCCGTGCTGAGGTTGGATTTCTAATCACGTCAGTGACTTATGGCTATAAATACATGATGAAATTAGGGTTTTAGCGCTGGTTTACCCTCTAGGCCATAGACTGTTTCACTACGCAACTCATAACACAATTCTCTCATCCATCTTTACACATAGAAGATTCGAAGACGAAGAAGAAGATTTTAACATCAAAGATTGGAAGAATTTATTGAAGTCTTCCATGGGTTTTATCAATTACTTCTCTTCTCTTTTTATTTTCGCTATGTTTAACTAACTCCATACTAAGAAATCAATGTGAACTTCTATGAATACTTTTTGTTAGAATTGACTATATTTTCTTAATTTAAGTTTTGATTCATTCAATTCATCATATATCATAATTCTTTATTCTTGTGAATGCTAGTTTATGCTCGTCATGAATTTTGGTTTTTGATAATTAAATGGTTGAGATAAGCGTGGGTTTACACCATTCTCAACCAGTCATCACTTGAATGAATAAAATTAATTGTAGCAGGTTTTTGCACGTAAGTTTTGGTTCACTTGTTCATTTACTCAATGGGTTTTTGGTTGTAGTTTATACATCAGGTTGTAAGGTAAATTATAGTTAAGAATACTTGATTCATTCTAGGACCATACGATAACAATCATATTTAATTTAAGAACAAACCCTTAACTTGATTAACATTTTTTATCAAAGTCAATTCGAAGCATTGAGTAAACGTAGTTGGGGAGCATTGATGACTTAGTCCTCTCACCTCTTGATCACATTCACATATTCTTGTTAACTTCTTTCTTAAGTTTAAATCAATCAATCAACCTCAAATCTCTTGGATACTTTTAATTGCTTAACTTTAATTAGAATTAGTTTATAATCGGTAATTCACTTTTTCTCGTGGGAACGATACCTATTGTCAGTTGTACTTATCTCACGATTCATGCACTAGCGAGTTAGGTTTTTATAACACGATTTTATACATCATTTAACGGCTGGATTGTTGACTTTCATAATCTACTCAACTTGTTCTCTTAAAGAGATTAGGTGCACATAGACATAATTCATTCATATGTGTCCCTACATAGTTGAGCAACCTTATTAACACACATAAACAATTTGCATATTTGTGTACCTAGATTGTAATGCATCATTCATTGCACACATATACAACTCGATTACATATATGTGTCACTGCATTAGTTGTACTCACTACACATACATACACGTGCATCACGATACCTTGGTATTCGTGCGTGTCTCATTGTTTGAGTTCCGTAAATTCATTTGCTTGTACTGCATTTGAATTCAGATTTACAGTATGTGTGTTTGTGTTATAATTGGTTTCTGTTTATAGATCGAAAACGTCCGCACTTGCATGTTTGTATGCTTGTCTTTATGTGAAGGTTAGATCGCTCGAGAAGGCCTCTTTCTTATCGTCTTATTGGTCTAGGTGTTTCTGTCTTGGTGGGTAGCAAAAATTGGGTGTGAAAATCTCACCAGTGATCTTCGCTGTCCAATTTCGTCATGATGGACCCCGAGTTTTGGGTGCAAAAATCTCACCAATTTTTACTATCTAGCTTTTGTTACGATGGACCACAACTTTTGGTAGCGAAAAATTGTTAGTGATTTTTCGTTGTCCATTTTCATCATGATGGACCTCGACTTTTGGGAGCCAAAATTCATGTTTATTAAAACGATGCAGTTTTGACTAGGGCTTATAAATTAACACCCATATTCATCTTCTAGCTTGACTAAGAGCCTAAAATTACCATTTTTACCTCTCTTATCAACTCTTCAAGAAAAATCACTTCCAAGAAAGAGAAGCTAGGGTTTCTAGAGAGAGAGAGAGAAAGCTCTAAGAAATCATCTTTTACTCTCCATCCCTCACGCTATGTGCATTGAATGTCTTCATCATTTATGGGTCTTCATTAATCATTTAAATTGTTCGGTAAGAACAAACATCCCCTTCATTAATTGTTCTTTACTTGTTTAACTTCACATTTATTGCATATATTTTGAAGTTTGGTAGTTAATAACAAGGTTATGTTAGGATTTTTGCCTTAAAGCTTGTAATATGTAAATGATGATTAAATATAAATAAAAGAAGTAGTACTTTTCATTCTATTTATATGTCTCGTACTTTTATATCCTATGTGATAAGCATCCAAGATTGCCGGATGCAATCTCGAACTGAGTATATGAGTGTCATACACAGAGGAATTCAGTTTGAGACGTGCAATCTAAAGAGTTCGTAGAGAGCAAATGAAGTTGGGTATTTTATTTGTGGTTGATCTACAGTTGTGGTTCATTTCTTAATGTACATTAGTCTTATCCTAGACTACTTATATGGTGATCTGAGAATGGAGGTATCTTATATGATGTGATCATATAGGACTAGGTCACGATCTATATGAATCTCTCTCCAATATCTGTTACATGTGGAGATTCATATATATTGACAAATGATGGTTGTATATGGGTGATCTTAATCCTGAGTGTCTTACTAACTCCTTCAGGTTAGATCGTGGTTTTTGATTTACCATGGGTGAGATCGGAATAGTATTCTCGGTCAATATCTCTATGTCTTGGAATTGCGGTTTGGCTTGTGGCTGGGAATGTTTGTACACAATATTGGAATCTACTTCTTATGAGAAGTAGGGAAATAGTTCCCTTAAGGGTTGATTCGGGGCTTGAACAATAATAGTGCTTCCCTTCTTCCGTAAAGGAATGAGGGATATAATTGTTCATTAGAGAATCAATATTACTTAATGGAAAAGATATAATTAGAACGGTATAACAGACTTTATGACCTAGTTTAATTATGAACTACTTGTAGAGGATCATACCATATGTAACAGCTATATCGATGGACATTGAATTTAGGTTTATGTAAAAACATCTACAGTTACGAGAGTACAGCCTCAGGTTTATGGTGAAGTAACTCCGGGTTAATAATCATGAAATATTAATTAAAGAGTTTAATTGATTTTTATAAGGATTATTGGAGCTCAAGACTGTGAATCCATTAGGTTCCCTTGCTGGCCCGGCACGTTGATGGTAACCAAGGTCATGATTAATTAATTTGATGGTCAAATTAATTAGGTCACGAAAGTAACAAGGATTTTATTTAGGCTATTAATTAAATGATCTGATTATTTAATTAATGAATTAATAATTAATTATATTAAATAATTAATTGAATTAATTATTTTATAGAGGTACAGGGTTCGAACCAAGATCAAAGTAAAGATATAAAATAAGTGATCATGCCTAAACTGTTGTATATTTTGGCCCTAATTTCCTTATTCTTGGTCTTGTTCTCTTGCATTTTAGCGTTTCTTATTAGCTCTTTGTTTGTATTTGCAGGCATTCGTACATTTCTGGTGTTAGAAGCGGAATTCGGAACTTTCGGACAAAAATGGACCAAAAGATGAAAAAAGAAGGATAAAAGCCATTAGAAGCACCAAGAGTGCAGGTACATTGCGGGGCATCCAACTACACGACACCCTCACTACTGATAAAACCCAGGAGCTGATATTTGAGGAGAAGATAAAGTGCAGGTACAGTGAGGGTCAACCAATCGCACTCCACCCGTACTATTGACAAAACTCGAGAGCTAAAGTCTTGAAGAAAAGATAAAGTGCAGGTACAGTACGGGTCAACCAATTGCACGACACCCGCACTACTGATAAAACCTGGGAGCTGATATTTGAGGAGAAGATAAAGTGCAAGTACAGTGAGGGTCAACCAATCACACTCCACTCGTACTGTTGACAAAACCCGAGAGCTAAAGTCTTGAAGAAAAGATAAAGTGCGGGTACAGTGTAGGTCAGTCAACCGTACTCCACTCACACTGTTGACAAAACCCGGGAGCTGAAATCTCGAAGGAAAGATAAAGTGCGGGTATAGTGTGGGTCATCCAACTGTACTCCACTCGTACTATTTGGGAAACCCGTGAGCTGAAAACTGGAAGACTTGATAAAGTGCGGGTACAGTGTGGGTCAGGGACCCGCACTCGACCTGCACTCCACGCCCGCTAGATTTCGACTCTGAAGCATTTTAGACCTATTTTTGTAATCCATGTAAATAGAAACTGAGATTAGATCGATACATACGTTTTTACTTTGATATTTCACTTCCCTTACATCATCTAGATCTAGGAATATTCTCCTAATCATCCAAACATATTTCACTTCCATACTTCATATTTCTACACACCATTTCCACCATTCTCACTTACATTCCATTTCTACTCAAGGAGGAACACTAGGACATTAGAATCCAAGCTTTAAGAAGATGGTATCACCATGGGTCTTCTCTATCTCTCTTCTTTTAGTTCATATTGTGTATTTACCATGAGTAGCTAAATCCCCACTAAGGGGTTGATATGATTAGTTTGATGGATATTGGGTATGTGTAATTAAACTCTACTATTCTTTCAATCTATCATTTATGTTCAATTCATTGTTATCATTGCTTTTGAATGTTGATTTGTCTTAGATACATCCTCTTAGCAAATTGATTTAGGAAGTACTTGAGGAGACAACTAGGTGTACATCTTATTTGGTTGTCTCAAGCTCTTTTAAATGGAAGGATTCCACAAGAATACATCATTCAAGTGGAATCCGGTTTTACAAACCAAATCTTCATCTAATCTCGAATAGGAGGTTTTCCTATACATTCTAGGTTGACCTCTTGTGAGAGATTAAGAGCCATAACTATACATCCTAGGAGTGGCTACCTTTGGATTCTATAAGAATACATCATTCGAGTGGAATCTGGTTTAATAACCACCATTAACAATGCCGTTTTGTGTGTATTTAAAATCCACTTGTCAAACAATATTTATAAAACCTATGCAATGCATTCACAAGTATAAATGTGAGTAAAGTGGTAAGCACGGGTGTCGTCCATAGGGAACAGGACTAGCAAAAACTAGCTATAACTAAAGTAATACTAATGTAATAAACAAAGAGTAAAATGTGGTGTTGCAAAATATGAAATAGACAAATAACTAAAAACTTAACTAACCATGCAACCTAGAATAAAAGGGAATGGAATGAAAGATACATATATGATGGAAACTAAGGAGTTAACGGAGTCGAAAGTGAACATTGGGCAAATGCAATAAACTTGTACTTAAGTGCATGTTATCATATGTAACCAACCTAAAGTGTATAGAGTTGGCTTTTTATCTCTAATAAGCGGTCAGCCTAGGGTGTATAGCGAGGACCACCTACTAGCGATTAATCCGTCTTAAACAACCAACCTAGGGTGTATAGTGTTTGTTTCTCAATCAGGATTCTAGGAGATTAAGCTCGTCTATCTACCAAAGACTCAACTGATTACAAACTTAGTTAGCCTAGGATGTATAGTGATGACTTCCAATCCTCTCGCAAGAGCCGACCTATGGTGTACAGTATCGGTCACTCACTCGAGGTTAGATTAAGGACTCGGTTATAGAGTCAGAATTCATGACGTTCCATCCATTCAATAAAGCATTAAACAACTAAATATGATGTATATCTAGATGCAATACTCATACATAATCCAAGAAGAACTTGTTAAGAGGATGTATCCAAAACAAGCAATCAATGAAAACCCTTAAACAACAAGAATACAACAATGAAGGATTGAAATGATCATATATAGAATAAGGTTTATGTACAAAGCCCAATATTCAACTAACTACTCCGTCAACCCCTTAAAGGGGATTTAGCTACTCATTATAGACCTGGCAAGGTTCCGGTTCCTGTTCCAACCGTGGAACCGGAACCGAAACCGAAAAAACCAGAACCGGTGGTACCCGATTCCGGTTCTAATATTTAACGAACTGTCCGGTTCGAACCGTGCTGGAACCGACGGTTCCTGTTCGGTTCAAATTGGCTGGTTTTAGTTTTTTTTTTTGTTTTTTGACTGTTGAGGCCCAACGGTATGCTGACGTCAGCATACTGTTAGCCTCAACGGCCAACCCTTTAATTTTATTTATTTATTTTTATTATTTTTTTTCTATAAATACCCCTCCTCCCCTTTCATTTTTTCTCAAAATCTCACACTAATTTCTTATTTTCCTCTCATTCTCTATTTCTCTCAAATCTCAATTCTCTCTATTCTCAATTATCTAAATCTCTAATTCTAAATTTCTAATTTTTATTTCAAGTTTCATTATTTCAATACTCAACTCTCAAGTCTCCAACACTCTCCAACTCTCCAAGACTCCAAGACTGAAGACTCCAAGTTTCCAAGGTTTTTATTATTTATTTAATTTTGCAATTTATCATTTATTTGCAATTAATTTTATTTTCAAAATTCCAATTAATTTTATTTGCAATTAATTTTATTTGCAATTAATTTTATTTACAATATATTTTATTTCCAATATATTTTATTTGCAATTAATTTTATTTGCAATTAATTTTATTTACAATATATTTTATTTCCAATATATTTTATTTGCAATTAATTTAATTTTCAAAATTCCAATTAATTTTATTTCCAATTAATTTTATTTACAATATATTTTATTTCCAATATATTTTATTTGCAATTAATTTTATTTGCAATTAATTTTATTTACAGTTTATCTTATTTACAATTTATTTAATTTCCGAATAACCAATTACTATTTAGTATTTACTAAATACTAAGTTTCCAATTTCATTTATTTGCAATTTATCTTATTTCTAGTTACTACTTAGTACTTACTATAATAGTACTATAGTAATCCGGGGGTGGCATTATGATCCATTTTCATTTATTTGCAAATTGCATATTTTTCAAAAAATATGCCTGATATTGATACACCTCCGGATTATGATTTTGATCCACCGGAAGCAGATGAGGACGGACCGGATCCGAAGCAGAGCAAATCTGATCTATTCGTCAAACATATGAATAAAGTTAGGCAAGAAGATGGAAGCTATGTAGCGGTTTGCAATTATTGCAATAAAGTATATAAGTGGTCCAAATCCGGAGGATATGGCACTTATCGGAAGCATATTCAAACCAAACATCCAGAAGCAGAGACCAGATCGAGGTCACAAACACAAATTCCCAGGTATGCTACTCTTAACCAACAATTATTTCGTTATACTGATGAACAAAATAGGGAAGAATTAGCTAGAATGGTAGCAGTAGAACACTTATCATTCGGTTTTGGTGAAAAGGTTGGTTTTATTAATTATTGTCGACGAGCATTAAACCCTGCTGCATGTCGTGTTCCTAGATCCACTCTTGTATATACACTTGAAAAGATTTATGTAAAAGAAAAAAAAAGTTAGAAAGATTTTTTGAAAAATATAACGGTCGTGTTTCCGTTTGTGCCGACATATGAACTAACCATTGGCGATCACATTCATACTTGGGTGTCACTTGCCATTTATGGATGATGCATGGAATATCCAAAAAAGAATTCTTGCAATTAGAATTTTTGATGATTCACACACTGCTCAAAATATTGTTAGAATGCTTAGAATTATTTTTTTAGAGTATAAAATTGAGAACAAAATTTTTGCAATTGGTTTTGATAATGCTTCTAGCAATACTGCTGCTATTCCATCTTTAATTAATTT
The DNA here is from genome assembly GCA_035582765.1 of Acer negundo. Taxonomy (NCBI): domain Eukaryota; kingdom Viridiplantae; phylum Streptophyta; class Magnoliopsida; order Sapindales; family Sapindaceae; genus Acer; species Acer negundo. Next base: position 11,702,580 of record CM069238.1, on the reverse strand, counting down.
ATGCAAACCATTTGTTGGTGGTTCATTTTTTCATCAAAGATGTGCATGCCATGTTTTAAATTTATGTGTTCAAAAAGGATTAGAAACTCTTGATCATTTTATTCTACTTATTAAACAAGCCTTTCAATTTTTATGGAAACATTCTTCTATAATGAATGCATGGGTAAAATATTGTAAACAAAATAGTAGACATGCCGTTAGATTTCCTCGTGATGTTCCAACATGTTGGAATTCTACTTATAAATTGCTTGCTCAAAGTTACGAGTATAGAGATCTATTAGTTTCTTTTATTCAATTTCATGTTATTGATATTCAACTTTATAAATCTCATTGGGATGCTTGTTACAACGTTTTCAATTTGTTAAAAGTTTTACATACTACTACAACAAATTTATCTGGTGTTTATTATTCTACAACTCATTTATTTATTATTGAAAGTCTAAATATTGCTGGTGCATTTGCTTATTGTGAATCCGACATAGAAATAGGGGAAGCTGTTAATGCTATAAAGGAAAAATGGTTACGTTATTATCATGAGTTGCCAGATATTTATTTGATTGCCATGATTTTTGATCCACGTTGTAAATTACAAAATTTTTGTTATTATCTCAATGGTTATTATGGCATCCAAGGTTTGAACATAGAATATAATGTTAATGCATGTTATGATAGAATTAAGAAATTATTGTATTCTTTATATGATGAATATCTTTTAGTTTATGGATCCTCACTCAACTTAGATGTTACACGAACACAAACTGCACAGCCCACATCATCATCCTCCGGATTTTTGAATTTAGGATATAGTCTATTATAAAAAAAAAAACAAAAAAACCTAGATCTTTTTCTTCATCAAGCATTGACAAGTATTCTGAGCTTGAATCTTATATAAATGATTCTTATGAGTTTATAGAAGATACGTCAGACAAACAATTTGATATATTACAATATTGGAAAGAGTACGCAAAGTACTATCCAATCATGGCTATCATAGCCAAAAATATTTTTTCAACACCAGTTTCTACAGTGGCGGTGGAACAAGAGTTCAGCGCCGGGGGGAATATCTTGGATGAAAGGCGTTCATGCTTGACTCCGAAAGCACTCCAGATACAGGTTTGTGTGGATGATTGGACAAAGGCTCAATATAGACAACAAGAAATCGAACATGAGATAACATACGATTTCTTCAAAGATGACGAACATGAAAGTGGAGAGACAAGTACAACGGGCCCGGAATAGAAGATGTGGATCACGTATTCACGTCATCACAAGTCCATGTCATCAACAAACCTGCAATAAAAGGTAAGAGAACTACGTGGTCTTTGATTCCTCTAAACCCCCCAAGAGGATACGTAGGAAACTTAATTGTAGTGAAAATTAAGTGCAAGGCTAATAATTTTACATTTTATTTTATTTTAATTTAATTTAATTTTGTAATTTATCATTTATTTATTTTATGTTATTTTCGAACTTTGGGTGACCTAATTCCCAAATATCCAATGAAATGTAATATGTAATTTGTAATTTGACATTTTGTTTATTTTATTTTAATTTCCTTTTGTAATTTGTATTTTGTAATTTGTCATTTATATATTTTATTTTATTTTATTATTTAAAATTACATTATTACAAGTTTAGTAGTTTACAATTTAGAAGTCTCTTTTTTTTTTTTAAATTAAAAAAAAAAAAACCGGTTCAGAACCGCCGGTTCCATAAAAACAGGAACTGGCGGTTCGGAACCGGAACCTTGCCACCATTAACTCATTATAACTAGGAAAATATGAGAAAGGAATGAGAGAGAACTCTTGGAGAACATCTCCTTCCTTGAAGTTGCTTCTATCTCCTACCTTCCTTGAAGTTGAGTAGAGAATCTACGTGAGAGAGAGAGAGAGAGAGAGAGAGAGAGAGAGAATTCCTAGATATAGGTTGTGTTTTTTGTATTAGAAAGTCTAAGTAAAAAGTATCCTTTAACATTCACATCATATTCTATTTATACCCCTTACAAAAATAGGCTTCAAAATGCAATCTAGCGTGTGTGGAGTGTGTGTGGAGTGCGTTTCCTGGACCTGCACTCACTCGCACTTTATCGGTTTTCTTCAGATTCAGTTCTCGGATCTGGGTACAAGTGCGGGTGGAGTGCGGTTGGATGACCCGCACTTGACCCGTACTTTAACAATCAGGTGCAAATTCCACTTCGGGTTTTGGTTATAGTGCGGGTGGAGTGCGGTTGAGTCACCTGCACTTGACCCGCACTTTATCATTCCAGTGATGTCAGGTATCGGATCGAGTGTACAGTACGAGTGGAGTGCGGTTGGATGACTCGTACTCGACCCGCACTTTATCTTTTCTTCATGAATTAGGTCCCGACTTTGAGCTTGGAGTGCGGGTGGAGTGCGGTTGGATGACCCACACTCGACCCGCATTTTATCTTTTCCTTTATGAATCAGGTCTCGGTTTTTATGAGAAGTGCGGTTATGACCCTTACTGATCCGCACTCTTAGAGCTTCTAGTGACCAGTTGTCCTTACTTTTGCCACCTTTTTGACCCTTTTTCGGTCGGAACACCCGCAATATGCATCTATGCCAAGAATGCACAATTCTCTATAATTACGGACACGAAACCCATCAGAGACACAAAAACGCACGAAAATGGAACAAAGGATACAGAAATGAGGGCCCAAATATACAACATATTTGGCACGATCAACCATCTTAATCTAATCTTAAGTATGAGGCCTTCACTATACATCATAGGTTGGCTTCTTGTGTGAGATTAAGAGTCATAACTATACATCCTAGGGTGACTACTTTATTAAGAGGTTAAACCCTTAATTGATAGATAATCTTCATGGCAAAAAGTCCTAAATAAGCAACTAATAATATACATCCTAAGTTGGTTGCTTATGAGGGATAGTCCAAAGTAGGAGGCTTTCACTATACATCCTAGGTTGGCCTCTTGCAAGGGATAGATAAGTAATACTATACATCATAGGTTGGTTACATTAGATTAGAGTGCTTAACTATGAGTTTTTACGTGCCCATTGTCCACTTAAGAGTCCATCAACTCCTTAGTCCCCAGATCATATATATCACTCCATTCGCATTCCATTTTTAGTTATTGCATTTATTAGTTTCCTTTTGTTAATTCATAATCAAAACACCAATCATTCACTTTTAATTTACTTTTATTTTATAACTATTGCTAGAGTACTAATTAGTCATTGCTAGTCCCGATCCTTATGGACAACACCCCACTTGCCTCTATACTTGTGTTTTCAAACCATTTAAGGCATTGTTGAGGTTCTTATAAATAATGTTTGACAAGTGAATTTACATACACAAATGACCTTTGTCAATAAGATAGCAGGATATTTGTTTTAATATTTGAGTTTTAATTAACAAGATAAAAGATATTTGTTTTTTGAATATTTGATATTTAGAAAAACTAATCTATAATATATAGTTAACTAAAAAAACTTTAAAGCAATTAGTTAACCTAATTGAATCAGAGACAATATACATGCAAATAGAAGAAAGAGGGTGAGAGGGTGCGGCCAACTAAACAAAAGAAAAACAAAAGTTTTAGTTTCTTGTTTTTTCAAGGAGAGTGGTCGAACTTCACCAAACAAAGCAAGGGTGTTTTTTTTTTTTTTTTTTTTTTTTTTTTTTTTTGTGTTTCTTCTTCTACCTGCATTCAACCTCCTGAAGCCCGTGACGTGCCCACACGTAGTTGCCAAAACCTGAGAGATAGCGACGAAAATCCAGTGGTGCAAATCGAAAAGCAACAAGATAAAAAACAAAGGAGTTAGCCTTGAGGTATGATTACAAATCCTACCTATTTTATTCTTACATATCGTACATGGTTTTCTAAGTCACTCAAATAATTTTAAAAGCCTCAAATTTCTTTCGTTGTGTGACTCTAGGTCTTACAGTTGGTATTAGAGCCCTAGTACGATATATTCGAATACAACATTCTTTATTTTTTATTTAATTGCATGTATATATGTGTAGGCACAATCTATTGAAAGTATGATGTTTTAATTTTTTTTTTAAAGCATAATTGATCGTTAATCGTATGGTATGGTGAGTTTTAGGGTTTTGGATATTAATTGTAATATTTTTTCTAATGTAATATTAATTCCTGGTTGTAAATATATATATTGTTATTTTGCTGTAATTTTTTATTTTATTTTTTATTGATGTAAATCGACAAGAGAGACGATCCGGAAGACATAGAAGCCAATGCACAAGAGTTGCACAACACGCTGCAATTGTACACAATTGTTTCCCACATGTGAACGGCGGCTACGCTCGAAAAGCTCAAGGGTCGCGTGTTCATGACGCTAGGGTTGCTTATTCGAAAGTGAGCATGGACTGAAATATTTATTTATTTTTACACTTTGGGCCTCTGATAAGTGTTAGGGTAACACTTGGGTCTTGGGTTTTAATTCATGAGATGAATCGCTTTAAGGAAAAAAAAAAAAAACGGGATTAATCAAGTTGGACTTGATTAAAAGCCCAAAAGATATTACAAGATTGACTTGAAGAAAACATGGATTACAAGAAGATTAAGGAATGCCTTGGATTAATTTTTTGTAATTAGAAAATTTTTTAAAGTTAGATAAACTCATCGTACTTGGTCAATTTATGTATGCTTTTATTATGTAATAATTAAAGCATTGCCATGCATACACATGTCATTTAGATTAGTAGTGCCTACACATGCATTTTATTAAATGTAATGCATGCACAATAGACAACCATATTATGTACGTGTTTTATTTATATTTTTTTAAAATATTAGTAAATCACATAATTGGCTATTAACAATGAGATTAGTTTTTTAGGTGTAAAAAGACTTGGTAATTCTCATTAATAACTAGTCTATTAATTAAATTATATAATTAGTTAGGTCCTCTTATAATTATTACGATTAATTTGACTAAGGCCCTAATACGAATTGGACTAAATAATGTGTTTTAGTTTTAATAGTTAAAACTTGGTAAGCCACATTATTAATTCTAGTCTTAGTAAATTAGTTTATACAAATTAGAATTAGATTAATAAACTAGATTTTTTAATTGTTAAAAAATCGGATAGTTTAATAATTTGTTAATAGAACGAGATTCTGCTAACATACTAAAAATGCCCTAGACACTTAGATTTGAATTAGCTGTTTAATCTTAGTATAATCTAGGTGCATTAATAAATAAAAAACCTTTACCAAAAAATTGTGAATGGAGAGGGATATATTACAATATGTCCCACAGTCTCTATTGTTAGTTCAATATCGTGAGATTCAAGTGAGGCCTCGAGACGACTTTGTTTTCGTCCTTCCTAAGGAAGGTTTCCATGAGAGTCAATATCAAGGTTGACTTCCTAACAGATAGGATTTTTGAATGTATTTTGGGATTGATTGACCCTGAGGCAGCAATTCTCAAATTAAGTTCTTGAGATCTGAAATGCATTCACAAATGATTTAATAAAATTGGTTTATTAAGATCTTGACTGAAACAAACAATGGTTGCATGATATTAGAATAAGAGTTATTCTGGTATATCATTTGGTTGAGAATGCCTCGGTCCAACATACAATTACTTGATCGACCCTAAGGCGGCATTTGCTTGTGGTATGTTGCATTGTTGTGGTGTAGTAACATTTTTTAGGGTTTATTTCTTGTTCATTAAACATGTTCATGTATCGTGTTTAATATTATGCCAAACAATTACAAGTGATGAATGTATGAGATGAATGAAAACTTTTATTTATTTTCTTTCAGCAATGTCTTCTGCACTTTAATAAATCCTCGCTAATGACAAATTAACTGGAGAAAATTACACTACGTGAAAAAATCATATTAACGCAATTCTGGTAACTAAAGACCTTAAATTCATGCTTACGGAGGAATGTCCTATAGAGCCTACTGCCAATGCCACACGACTTGTTCGTGAGGCACACTAGAAATGGGTTTCAATTGATAAGAAGACCCGAATATATCTAATAGCCAGTATGACAGATGTGCTTATCACCAAGCATGAGGCAATGACTACAACATTTGATATCATGGAGTCATTGCAGGCTATGTTCGGGCCGCCTTCCAAGCAAAAGCGGCACGAAGCTGTTCATTCCACAATGCTTGCATGGATGAAAGAGGGTTCATCGTTCCATGAACATGTCCTAGGCATAAGGTCCCACTTCAACTTGGCTGAGGTCAATGGCAGGGCCATTGATAAGGCAAGCTAGGTTAGCATCATACAGACGACTTTTCCAAAGAGTTTCGATTAGTTTAAGAGTAGTTAAACTCCAATTTAAAAGTTGTTTTATTATTTTGAATAATATTTATTTTATTCTTGGATTTACTAGAAGCCTTATTTCGGTATCCAAGTTGTTGGAACAATTTTATTCTATTTCTTTTAATAATAAATCAGTTATTGTTTCTAGATATGGAATTAATATATGTTCAGGTTTAATCGAAAACAACTTGTATATATTAAGACCATTAATACATACAACATTGCTCAATGCTGAAATGTTTAAAGTTGAAAAGCCAAAAACAAAACGACAAAATTTTTCTCTAGATAATGAAACATATCTTGGCCATATCAACCTTGATAGGATAGACTGACTAGTAAAAAGTGGACCCTTAAATCAATTAAAGGTTGGTACCTTACCTGTCTGCGAATCTTGTTTAGAAGGTAAAATGACCAAGAGACCTTTTACTGAAAAAGGGCTTAGAGCTACGGAACCACTAGAGCTTATACATTAAGACGTCGGTGGAGTAATGAATGTTAAAGTAAGGGGTGGTTATGAGTATTATGTCACCTTTATAGATGACTACTCAAGATACATATATGTCTACCTGATGCAACGAAAGTCAGAAACTTTTGAAAAGTTCAAAGAATTCCGATATGAAGTTGAGAACCAATTGAGCAAGACAATCAGGGCTTTACGATCAGATCGTGGAGGTGAGTATCTTGACCGAGAGTTTGAAGACTACTTGGTTGAGCATGGGATTGTGTCCCAGCTCAGAGCATTTAGAACACAACATCAGAATGGTGTTGCAGAGAGGAGAAACAGAACTTTAATGGAAATGGTGAGATCTATGATAAGTTTGTCATCATTACCAAACTTTTTTTGGGGATATGCACTATACACAACGACTTACATTTTGAATGTAGTCCCATCCAAATCTGTTCCTAAGACTCCTCTAGAGTTATTCGTAAAGTTAGTTTGCGACATTTCCGCATATGGGGGTGTCTAGTACATGTACTGAAGAACAAAACTGGAAAGCTAGACCCTAAATCTATGGTCTGCTTATTTGTAGGTTATTCCAAAAAGACTAGAGGAGGATACTTCTATAGTCCTAAAAAGAACATTGTGTTTGTATCGACAAATGCAACGTTTCTTGAGGAGAACTATATGAGTGATCATATACCTTATAGTAAGATTATGTTAAATAAGTTAGAGATTGGTAATACCAGTGCTCAATCAACAAGAGTTGTTATTCCACCTACGTCTGAGATTCAGATGGTTCCTAGTCATACCACACTACCACCTAAGCGTAGTAAGAGGGTTGTACGACAACCTGATTGCTATTTAGGTATTAGGGAGGCATATGCTATCGTCATTGATTATAGTGTGGATGATCCATTGTCATTTAAAAATGCAATGGAAAATTATGACAAAGAGGAATGTCTTAAAGCCATAAATCTCGAGATGAAGTCTATGTACTCCAACTCAGTCTGAAAATTTGTAGACTTACCAGATGGGATAAAACTCATTAGATGTAAGTGGATCTACAAGAGAAAGAGAGGAGTAGACGGGAATGTAGAGACCTTCAAGGTAAGGCTAGTGGCAAAGGGATTTACCCAAAATGAGGGGGTCGATTATAAAGAGACCTTCTCACTAGTGGCCATGTTTAAGTCTATTAAGATTCTCTTATCCATTACTGCCTATTTTGATTATGAAATTTGACAAATGGACTTCAGGACTTCAAGACTTCATTCTTGAATGGCAATCTTGATGAGAGAATCTACATGATGCAACCAGAGGATTCGTATCCCAAGATCAAGAGCAAAAGGTTTGCAATTTGCAAAGGTCCGTTTATAGACTGAAGCAAGCATCTAGATCTTAGAAAATCAGGTTTGATAATACTATCAAAACCTTTGGCTTTAAGCAAAACGTCAATGAGCCTTGTATCTACAAGTGAATCATAGACAAGAAAGTAGTTTTCTTAGTCCTATATGTAGATGATAATATCATACTCATTGAGAATAATGTAAGGGTATTGTCGAAAGTAAAGGGTTAGTTGGCAAGCCAATTCCAAATGAAAGATTTGGGAGAGAGGAGTTATATTCTAGGGATTCAATTAATAAAAGATTGTAAGAACAAACTCTTGGCATTGTCTTAAGCATCGTACATCGATAAGATTCTTGTGCGATTCTCGATGCAGAACTCTAAGAAAAGTAATTTACCTTTCAGGCATGAATTTCACTTATCTAAGGAACAATGTCCTAAGACACCTCAAGAGGTTAAGGATACAAGACAAGTTCCCTATGCATCGGTAGTAAGTAGTCTCATGTATGCTATATTATGCACGAGACTGGACATCTGTTTCACAGTAGGAGCAGCAAGCAGGTTTCAATCCAACCTAGGGTTAGATCATTAGGTCACCGTAAGAACTATTCTCAAGCATCTTTGGAGAACAAAATAATATATGCTAGTAAATTTAGGATAGGATAAGATCCCGTTAGGATATACAGATTCTGACTTTAATGGATTTTAGGAAATCCACATCTGGGTCAGTATTCACCCTTGATGGTTTAGCCATAGTGTGGAGGAGTGTCAAGCAATTATGTATTGCTGATTCCACCTTGGAAGTTGAATATGTAGCCGCTTGTGAAGCAACTAAGGAGGCTGTGTGTCTCTGTAAGGTCTTGAATGTCTTGGAAGTTGTTCCAAATATGGATAAGTCCATCACACTTTATTATGATAATAGTGGTATTATGGCTAATTTTAAAGAACCAAGAAGCCATAAAAGAGGGAAGCATATAGAAAGGAAGTATCCATCTCATCAAAGAAATAGTGTAGAGAAGAGATGTCACTGTGACCAAGATAGCGTCACTGGATAATCATACTGATCAATTTACGAATACCTTAACGACTAAAGTGTTTGAAAGTCATTTAGAGGGTGTAGGATTGTCTCATCTGCTTTCGTGCAATTGGGAGATTGTTGGAATTTTTTCCATAAAGCTTGTAATATGTAAATGATGATTAGTTATAAATAAAAGAAGTAGTACTTTTCATTATATTTATATGTCTCATATTTTTATATCATATATGCTAAACATCCAATGTAATCTCGAACTGAGTATATAAGTGTCATATATAGAGGAATTCAGTTTGAGACATGCAATCTAAAGAGTCCGTAGAGAGCAAATGAATTTGGGTACTTTATTTGTGGTTGATCTACAGTTGCGGTCCATTCCGTAATATACAGTGGTCTTATCCTTGACTACTCATATGGTGATATAAGAATGGAGGCACCTTATATGATGTGATCATACTCTCTCTCTAATATATGTTACATGGGGAGTTTCATATATATCGCAAATGATGGCTGTATATGGGTGATCTTAATCCTGAGTGTCTTACTGACTCTTTCAGGTTAGAACGTGATTTTTGATTTACCATGGGTGAGATCGGAATAGTATTCTCGGTTTGTTAGGATTTAGATTTGTATTGGCTTGATTCCATTGCAAAACTCTCTTTATTTGTAATGATTAGTTGCTTAGGTGGTTCTTGGTGAAGAGGAGCTTTAAAGGAGAAAATCAACTTCTCATGCAAATATCGTCTTCAAGAGGAAAAACGCTTTTTTGGATGCTAAGGTATCAAGATACTTCTTTCTCTTGCAAGGCGTAAATGCACACACATACAAACAATTCATACATGTGTGTCCCTGCATTGGTGTACTACATTTGGTAATAACACATTCACACATGATTTAGTATGCTCATGCATTGATCTTATATTGCCATACATTATAGAAATGCATGTACTAGGACTATGTCTAGGAAGAAGGCTTCTATGCCTCCCCATGGTGGCCACACGCCTCTACATGGACCAAGGCTGAAGGTGTCACATTTCCCTTTTTGCCCTTCTTCTTCTCCAATCGTTTTCCCTCTTTATATAATTCAAAATCGCGCACAGAATTTTACACAACTTTTAAAATTTTGTTTTTGTCATAACTCACTCATTTCAACTCCGAATTGAGTGATCCAAAAGCCAAAATTTTTGTTCTTGAAGAGAGAAACAAGTCCAAATCATTTTTACAGTCAAAATATGTCCATATTATTAGCAATAATCTGATTTTTAGTTCGCGGTTCATCTTTTGTATGTGAATCATTTTCTCTCCATTTTTCTTGTGATCAATTTTTAGATCTTATTTCTTGATTGATGAAAAATATTTAGAATGATATTGATTCCTATTTTAGACTTTTTTCAATGATTTTTGAGTTATAGCTTTGTGTGATTTTAATTGAACATATTTCAAAGTTTAACTTGATTCACATGAAATTGATTTTAGAAATATTTTATGATGAGTTTGATTGTTGATTTTTAGGTTTTGATTTCATGATCTAAGAACTAGGATTTGTGATTGCAATATTAAATATTCTAATCTAGTTCTTATTGATTCACATACTTGGATTTCTAGATAAATTTGTGATTTAGTATTGAAAGCATATTCTAGTTATCTCTTGCATGTTCATAGAGTTTGTGTGATCAACTTTCTCTATTTGATTGTGTTTGCATCATTTGCATCACCTAGATCATTTGCCTTGCAAAAGGTGTGAAGTCTCTTTTTGTTGAGTGATTCTTTAACATAGAGTAAGGAAGTCTTGGCTAAGGGTGTGAGGCTCTAAGTAAGTCCAAGCAAAGGAAGTCTTGGCTAAGAGGTGTGATGCCTCTAAGTAAGTCCGAGCAAAGTCTTGTCTAGGAGTGTGAGGCTCCGGTTAGATAGGCAAGGGAAGACTTGGTAAAGAGCTAGGCTTCAAGTAAGACCGAGCAAGGAAATCTTCTTAGAGACTTGAGGATAGTCTCGGTTAAAGAGTGGCTTTCTAGAGGCAATCGATTTGTCTCAGTTAGAAAGCTTGTGGCAATGTGTTTTCACTTGGTTCTCAGATAGACTAGGAGTTGATAGCTTGGGGAGTATATCATGTGTTGATTGTCTTGAGTGTGTATCTCTTTTTACATAGTGGATTTGCTTGTTGGTGGTCATGGTATCAACCTGTGGACGTTTCCTCTTAGGCGGTTTTAACATGTAAAAATAATTGTATCAAGTTTTGGTTTTACTTTTCATTATCTTCCATATCTTCATTGATTGTATCACTTGTGTATTATATTCTAATTTGTGTTGACAAGCAATCATTTGTTAGACACAGCAAATGTGCACATCATTATTCCTCATAATAGTAGTTTGGAAGAATTTGAAGCCTATACATATTCACCCCTACTCTAGGTATATTTACACTATAATTGCTTGAGGGAATTTCATTTGGTATCAGACCAAGTGTCTAGAAGCAATTAGATAGATCCATATTATAGTGCTTGTGTTTTGTTTTGTTGTGGTTTTGTGAAAAATACATTTTTGTTGCTATGGGTGATTCAATGCCGGAAGGTGCTTCTAGTGTTAAACCTTCACTCTTGAAGAGTGGTAATTACTCCTTTTGGAAAATTAGGATGAGAGCCTACATTAGATCCATTAATGAAGAAGCATGGATTAGTGTTGAGGAAGGTTATGAGTTACCTACAAAAAGGATTGAAGATGGCACTATGGTTGCCAAGCCTAGGGCCAAATGGACGGCTATTGAATTTGATAATGCTAAGTGGCATCATCGGGCGGTGAATGCTATATTTGGAGGTGTAGATAGTACACAATTTATCTATATCCAAAACCTCGAATCGGCAAAGGAAGTATGGGATACTTTACAAACTACCGATGAGGGTACGTTAGCGGTTCGAAGGTCTAAAATACAAATGCTTACTTCTCATTTTGAAAGTCTTGTTATGAATGAGGATAAGAAGTTAGTAGACATCCAAACTAGACTCTTAAGTATCACCAACCAAAGTCAAACTTTAGGAGAGCTATATCCACAAGAGAGAATTAATTGGAAGATCTTGAGATCCTTGCCTAAGAGATTTAATGCAAAGATGATTGCAATTGAAGAAAGCAAGAATGTCGATCTTACGAAGGTTGATGAGCTTCTTGGGTCTTTACAAACTTATGAGCTTGGGTTCAAGCCGAAGATTGAGGGTAAGGGAATAGCACTCAAGGTAACCAATGAGAAGAGTGAAGATGATATGGCTAGTATAATGGTGAGAATTTTCAAGAAAATTCTAAAGAACATATGTTCTAAGAGAGAGGAAGTCAAGAAGAAGATCACTCCAAAAGAATTGGTAGATTGCATGGATATATCTAAGAAGTTAATTCGATGCCATGAATGCAAAGGGATTGAATTTATCTCTACCAAGCATGCTAATGATAAGAAAGAGTCTAAGAAAGGCTTAGCAATGGCGGCTTCTTGGAGTGATGTGAGTGTGAGTGATATAAAAGAGGAAGAGGAGTCCTTGGATGAACGAGAGTATAATAGCAATTACATTGCTCACCCAGCTATATATGAAGGAAGATTTGAGGATAGTAGTGAATGCTCCTCAAGTAATAAGGAAAGTGAATACTCTTCAAGTAGTGAATGTAGTGAAGTCTCCTCCAATCACGAAGAGTTTGAAGCTTCCTCAAATCAAGATTATATAAGCTTCAATGACAAGATCCTTCAACAAAAGAATGAAGAGAACAATAAGTTGAAGTTGATCAATGCCAATTTAGTGGTGATAATTAAAGCTCTTGACAATGAAAAGAAGATGTCTTTGAAGAAGATGAGCGAGTAAAGTGAAGTCATCAAAGAGCATGAAAAGACCATTGAAAAGTATTTTTCAAAGATAACGGAAAGTGCTCAAGAGATAGATGATCTAAATGAAGACTTTACAACGAAGTTGTTTGCCATGGAATGAGAGATTAAGCAAAAAGAGAACTCCTTGACTATCGCGAAGATAAAGGAGAGTGAGCTTAAAGATGAGGTCAAAGTTCTCAAAAAGTCTATTAATGGCATGACATTTGAAGTCATTAAGCTTGATGAGGTCATAAAACTTAGAAAGAATCATGGAGATAAAAGTGGCTTGGGTTTTGTAGAAGAAGTGAAAAAGATTCCTACAACTAAGAACAAGTCAAGAAATTTTTAGAAGAAGAAAGACTCTATTACTATTCCTTCCAAAGTCAAAGACAAAGACAAGAATAGCTATGGAACTTCTCAATCAACTTCTCGACCAAAGCATGCACATTTGAAAGGTAACTTTTCTAAATTCATTTCGGCAAGAGGTAGAATGAAGGAGGTTTACCCGAAGAATCCGCCCAACGGAGGGGTGATCCAAAAGAACACATCGCTCATTTCGAGTGTTAGCTCATGCCTAAAGAGGCGCAGGGCTGGGTCCATGAGAAGATTGAACTGGCCCAACGATCTTTTATATATTTTTCCAGTAGTAATTCTCGGTACTATTGCATGTAATGTAGGCTTAGCGGTTCCTACCCGGTTTGTCATTATTGTAATGTGGTTGGTCACATTAGGCCTAAGTGTTATGAATATGTTAGGCATTGCAAACTAGGAAATGTGGAATATGATAAAAATGTGAAAAAGTTACCTAATCATTCTCATAAGCCTGAGTTTAAGTCTAGAGCTAGACATAACATCTCTAAGTTTATCCCGGTTTGTCATTTTTGCAATGTTGTAGGGCATATCAAACCTAAATGCTACAAGTACATTACACAATACGAACTAGGGAATGAGATGCATGCTAGTGAGGTGAAAAGACTTCCTTTGGTTGTTTCTAAACATGTTAGGGCATTAGAGACTATGCATGATAAACATGTTATTGAAAATAAATCAACAAGGAAAGTTTGGGTTAAGAAGAATAATGTGCATACTTGTGAAATGGATAAATATTTTTTGAAAGTTTCTAAACATGATGCTTTGAAAAATGTGCATATTGATCATATTCATGTGAAGAAACCTATTAAGAAGATTTAGATTGAAAAGAATGACATGCATGTTAATGATAATCATGTTAAGAAAAATGTTGAGAAAAAATTGGTTAAGAAGAGTGTTAACCATGATCATTTGAAGAGTCTTGATGAAATTTTTGTGCATGGCAAAATGATAAGTTTAACATGAATGATTTTTTCATGAAGAAGATAGTTGATGATTTATCTTCTAGATTTCATATTGCCATGTGTAATGATCATGATGTTGCTTGTGTTCATTCACCTAAGACCAATATGGTCAAAGGTGAGTGCTCTCATACTTGATTGAGTAGCACATATGAGAATATTTTTTGTTCTTGTTTGATAAGAATTCTAAGTTTGATGCTTGACTAAGCTATTTGTAATATGCTAGGTCTAGTATTCAAACTTGGTGTCTCTAGTCAATATATAAACTTAATATTCTCATACAATCACTATGATAGTCAAAATTTGTTGATTAATTTTAAAGAAGTTGAATTTTGAAATCTATTTGGTGAAATTTTTTTTTTTTTTTGTTAAGACTTTTAAAGAAAGTCATTTTCATGTGATTGTTTAAGTTGAAAGTATTTGGTCTTTATTTTCTAGGGATGACACAGCAACAACTTGTTGTCATGAGGACAAACAAGCCAAGAGAGCTCATAAAAAGAGCGAAGACCTTTCATTCGTGAAAAAGCTTGCTTTCTATTTCATCTTTTCAACTCTTTATGTGCATGACATCATAGCACATAGATATTAGGCATTATTTCATTAGAGAACTTGTTGAACATTCTATAGTTACTCTAGAGCATATACCTATTAAAAATCAACTTGCGGATTTGTTGACTAAGCTCTTAGACATAAAAGGTTTAAAACTCTTCGAAGATCTATTAGCATGATTTGTGTTGATTATTGTCTATGTGTGATTGTGAGTGGCTTGATAAGCAAAACTTTAATTCAATTGATATCAATATCTTTTAGAGCTACTCACTTGAGAAGTAATGATCTTAAACAAACAAATTTTATTGCTTCTAGATCATGCACTTGAGCTTGAAAATCTTTTGAAAAGTGCATGAATGCTTCTCTTATATGTTTATGTTTGAGTAGTTAAGTTTGAAAATGTGTAGATTATGGATGCATCTAAAAGTCTTTTGCTTAGTACATGATAGATAACCTATGGTTAGTATCTATTTTGCTTCGGCAACTACATAGAACTCAACGAGCACCTTCATGGAAAGGGCTACACATCTTGGTTGTGCAGCCGCCCAATGTAGGAAAAAGCTACGCCATTGTGATGAGTGAAAGCCACCATGAAACGTATATGTTTATGTTAGAAAAATCAAAGAAGTGTTGAAAAGAATCATTTAAAAAAAATCTTTGATTCAAAGCCTAAAAGAAATGAAAAATAAAAGGCTTAATGGAGTATAGTTGAAGATTATGAAATGTTTAGATTGTCAAATAGAAATGAGTAAACAAGCCACATGCACACACACACTCATATGTTGAAATCTATTCTCTTTAAAGCGAAAACCCGGATGATAATCGGTTTGACCTAGATTGGAAATGCTTTAGTTGAATAGATGTGGATATAGTTTGTATGTTGATATCATAATTACTCCATTTGTATATGCTAGAAGCATTCTCACACACACACATTTTGCTTATAGTGCTTTGATTCATTAGCAATGTGAGAATATTTTTGAGAGATCAATGAAAATCTATGATTCTCTCTTGGACTTTGAAAAGTGATGAAATATTTTCTCTTATTGTTTGAATGTGTGATTATATGATTCCCTTGTGAACAAGTCTACTTAATGATTATAATATGGAGCATATGTTAATGGGAGCTTAGTTTATTCAACTTCGCTTTCTATAGGACTTGTTTGCTTAATATCTCATATTTTATCTCATGTGTCCTTTGTCTATTCCTTGACATAAAGGAGGAGAAATGTATACCTCATCATGTGTGGAGAAATGTTCCAAATGTGTGAGAAATGTACCTCTTTGTGCTTAATTGAGACTTTGTCTTAAGGGGGAGAAAAGAATTCTTGCTAATAATGTTAAGGAACTTAGAGAGAGCTTTAAAGTGAACACATTCATTTGTTTGAGATAATGCTTGTTTGAGATAAGGGAAGTTGTTATTTGTTTTTGGTAACATATCTCATCATTCTTCTTTGAAAGAAGATCTCTTGTTTGGTTTGCTATTTGTCTCATAGGTACCTTGATAATCAAAGAGAGATTCTTGAAGACTCATAAAGAATTGAAGACCTTTTAGTCTAGGGATCTCTTTGTAATGTGAGGATGAGAGAATGCAATCAACTATGAGCTTATTGGATTGTATATAGTATGGTGAGGATGAGGTTTTGCCAATGGAATAGCCAAAATGGGAGATTGTTAGGATTTAGATTTGTATTGGTTTGATTCCATTGTAAAACTCTCTTTATTTGTAATGGTTAGTTGCTTAGGTGGTTCTTGGTGAAGAGAAGCTTCAAAGGAGAAAAGCAACTTCTCATGCAAATATTGTCTTCAAGAGGAAAAACGCTTTCTTGGATGCTAAGGTATCAAGATACTTCTTCCTCTTACAAGGTGTAAGCGCACACACACACACAATTCATACATGTGTGTCCCTGCATCGTTGTGCTAAATTTAGTAATAACACATTCACATATTATTTAGTATGCTCATGCATTGATCTCATATTGTCATACATTGTAGAAATGCATGTACGAGGACTATGTCTAGGAAATTGCATACTTGTATGATCTTGTATTAATTTATTTAGTTTTTGTTGTTTTGAACTTGAATATGATCTTATATGATTCCTTGTTGTGTACCGGTCATTTCGGTTACTCGCTCATTTGATTTCGAGTTCAAACGAGGAAGTTAAACTACTTTATGTTCTCTTACAATGCATTATCTTCGTCATTATGTATCGAGTTGAATCCATAACCTTTGGTCAAAGTTTTGTAGTCTTCCTCATTCGTAATTGAGTTACAGTTTGTAATCTTAAAGCAGATTCAAATTCGGAGTTTGGAGGCCGGAGAACGGTCGAAGAACGTGAGAGGTGCGCAGAAGGAGCGAAGGAGAAGAGAGGAGGCAAAGGCCACCACCCTTCTTTCCCGTGGAGATGCGTGGCCACCACGGGAAGAAGGCTTCTCTTCCTCCTTGTGGTTACCATGTGCCTCCATAGGGACCAAGGCTGAAGGTGGCACATTTCCCTTTTTGCCCTTCTTCTTCCCTAATCATTTTCCCTCTTTATATAATTCAAAATCGCGCCCATAATTTTACACAACTTTTAGAATTTTGTTTTTGTCATAACTCTCTCATTTCAACTCCGAATTGAGTGATCCAAAAACCAAAATTGTTGGTCTTGAAGAGAGGAACAAGTCAAAATTATTTTCAGAGTCAAAATAATTCCAGAATATTCGCAGTAATCTGATCTTCAGTTCGTGGTTCATCTTTTGTATATGAATCATCTTCTCTCCATTTTTCTTGTGATCAATTTGATAGATCTTATTTTTTGATTGATGAAAAATGTTTAGAATGATATTGATTCCTATTTTAGACTTGTTTTAATGATATTTGAGTTATAGCTTTTTATGATTTTGATTGAACATATTTCAAAGCTTAACTTGATTCACATGAAATTGATACTAGAAATATTTTGTGATGAGCTTGATTGTTGATTTCTAGGTTTTGATTTCATGATCTAAGAACTAGGATTTGTGATTGCAATATTGAATATTCTAATCTAGTTCTTATTGATTCACATGCTTGGATTTCTAGATAACTTTGTGATTTAGTGTTAAAAGCATAGTATAGTTATCTCTTGCATGTTCATAGAGTTTGTGTGATCAACTTTCTCCATTTGATTGTATTTGCATCATTTGCATCACCTAGATTATTTTCTTGGCAAAAGGTGTGAAGCCTCTTGTTGTTGAGTGATTCTTCAACATAGAGCAAGGAAGTCTTGGCTAAGGGTGTGAGACTCTAAGTAAGTCCAAGCAAGGGAAGTCTTAGCTAAGAGGTGTGATGCCTCTAAGTAAGTCCGAGCAAAGTCTTGTCTAGGAGTTTGAGGCTCCGATTAGACACGCAATGGAAGACTTGGCAAGGAGCTAGGCTTCAAGTAAGACCGAGCAAGAAAATTTTCCAAGAGACTTGAGAATAGTCTCAGTTAGGGAGTGGCTTTCTAAAGGCAAATGATTTGTCTCGATTAGAAAGCTTGTGGCAAGGTGTTTTCACTTGGTCCTTGGATAGACTAAAAGTTGATAACTTGGGGAGTATATCATGTGTTAATTGGCTTAAGTGTGTATCTCTTTTTACATAGTGGATTTGCTTGCCGATTATTGTGGTATCAACTCGTGGACGTTTCTCTTAGGAGGTTTTACCAAGTAAAAATAATTGTGTCATGTTTTGTTTTTACTTTTCATTATCTTCCATATCTTCATTGATTGTATCACTTGTGTATTATATTATAATTTGTGTTGACAAGCAATCATTTGTTAGACACACAAAGTGTGCACATCATTGTTCCGCATAATTGTAGTTTGGAAGAATTTGGAGCCTATACCTGTTCACCCCTAGGTATATTTACACTAATTGGAATCTACTCATTCTTGTGCGAAGTTTAGAAGTAGTTTCATTAAGGGTTAATTCGGGGCTTGAACAATAAGACCGCTGTCCTTCTTCCATAAAGGAATGAGGGATATCGTAAGTTCCTAAGTTTTTAATTGGCTTATTTCATTGACAAACCACATTAGGATTGTTATGTAACATGTAACTTAGGTAATTGTGTTTGGAAAGCTTTTAAACTTCCCAAACTGCTCCTAGAGCAAGAGCGAAAGGTAAATCACTTGACTTGCCTCTTGAAGAGATTTAGTTGCACACACACACTTTCATATTACATTTCTATGATTGCATTTATGTTTCTCTTAGTTGTGTGCATTTATGTTTTATCATCAAACTCTTGTATTTTCATATCTTGTATATTTTTGTGTGTCACATGCTTGGTGATTATTCATGATTTTATTGTTTCTCATGCATGTTATTTACTTACTGCACACTTGCATAAAATTTATATAGTTTAGATGTGTTTGAGAGCTCATGAAAAAGGAGAATTTGTTTATTACCACGATGTAGGTCACTCCCTATGCACTTGCCTATACCGGGGCACCCATAGTGGCAGAAATTAGTGGGTTTCACGCGTAGGGTACCGCGGTTGCTGACCTTGCCTCCATGGCGGTTCCAATCGCAAAGCTTTCCAAGGCTTCCACGCTGTGTGTACCGCGGTCATGACACCTTGTCCATACAGTGGCACGCACGTCGGTTTGACGCATTTTTACAGCCTTTTTGCCAAAACGATGCCGTTTCTCTTAGGGCTTCATATATATATATCCCTTATCTTTCACTTGGCCAAATCAGAGCTTCAAGAACCCATTGTTAAAGAGAGATTAACTCCTAGAGAGAGATAGAGCTCCATTTTTACTCAACCAAACACAAACCCCATATGCATCTGGCATCCTTCATGCATCATTTTCTCATGGGTTTTCATGCTTTCATATCTTGGTAAGTTGAACATGTCCTAGAACTTATTGCTTAATTATTCGTTCATCTTTTCTTAAGGCTAGCAATTATTTTGTTGATTGATTGCATGGTTCTTTTGCTAAGCTTGTCTTGAATATGTTTGTGTTCTTGATTCTTGGTTGAGATTGTTTGTTTTGTGATAGCTAGCATTTAGAACCATTTTGGCCTCTAGCTAAGTCTCTTTGATTTGCATTTAGACATTGTTGATTATGACTCATTGATTACATTCATTAATTACATATTTATTGCCCTTGCCATATTGTGTAACAACTTTTGTTGATTTGACTTTGTTTGATGACTAGGTCTTAGACTTGCATGTCTTCATCTAGTTAGGTCTTTATGAACATTCATATAGACATATTGATATCTATGATTGTTCTCATTGACATCTTGAATTCCTAGATAAACATTTAGAGTAGCCTAGCATTATTTGCATTTAGAATATTGTCATATATTCACATAGGTTATTGATCTCTTCATTGAGAGTTAAGTCTTGAGACTACGGGTATGTAGTGCACAAGTAACTTGGTCTAGAATCACTATAAAAGGCCCACAGGTAGTAATGGTGGGTTAGTAACCAAGAATGGTGTGACTAGATGTCAACCTAGATTGTAAACATCATTACATATAGTGGATTTGAAGACAGTGTGTGGCTAGTATAATAGCTCGTGAGTTTTTTTCAGTTGTAGGTTTCTCATGTAAATAAATCAACGTGTTATTTATTGTTTTCCACACTTTAATTACATTGATTGTATTTCATTGTGTTGGGTTAATTTTTATAATATTGACTAATCGAAAAAGTTTTTAATAATCGATTGATAGCCTATTCACCGCCCTTTAGGTTGTATTAGACACATTTATATATTTTCAATTGGTATCAAAGCGGGTTTCTAGACATACTTAGGTGATCCTTGCTCTTGCTTTTGTGTCTTGCATTTTGTGCATCTCTTTTCTTGCATTCATTTGCATACATCTACACAAACACTATGAGTTGTTTTGAGATGAGTAAAGAGAGAGCTTCTAGCATAAGACCTCTTTGCTCTATAGTGACAATTACTCCTCATGGAAGGGGAAGATGGAGGCTTATCTTTTGGCAATTGATGACAAGGTCTTGATGTTAATTGAAGATGGGTATTCTCCACCGACTAAGACTCTTGAATATGGAAGCACTGTTTTGCAAGCCGAAGTCAGAATCTAGTGCTCAAAATTTCGAGGCCTCTAAGTGGAACAACATGGCGATGTACGCCATTTTTTGTGCTATGGATGACAACCAATACAAGCTCATCCAAATTACTAAGAATGCCCGTGCAGCATGGAGATTCTTGAGGCGACACATGAAGGGACAAACATGTTCAAGGACTTTAAACTTCAAATGTTGCAAGTCAAGTTTGAGACTTTCAAAATGGAAGAAAATGAATGCTTTAATGACTTCCAAATCAAGTAGAAGAACATTGTCAACCAAAGCCATCAGCTTTGGGATTCCTACTCTGACATGAGGATTAAGCAAAAGATCATGAGATCTCTTCCCAAAAGGTTTGAATCAAAGGTGACCATTATAAAGGAGAATAACAAGTATAGAAAATGAAGCCATATGAGGTTATTAGGAAGTTCTTGGCCTATAAGGCGAAATAGGTATCTTCTTAATCTAAAAAGAAAAAGGGGATTGCCTTGAGGACTAACAAGAATGAGAAGGGACATAGTAACTCCGATGAGAAGATGGCTCTCACCGTGAGGAGATTCAAGAAATTTTTAAAGCTTAAGAAGAAAGGTTTTAACTCAAATGGTAATGACTTCAAAAAGAAGATCGGATTCAAGAACGGTGAAGATAATCAAGACAAGCTTTCAAGGAAAGGTATTCAGTGCTACAAATATGGGGGAATCTGGCACATCTCACTGGAATGAGGTAACTTGAAGGATAAGAATAAAGGAAAGAGAATGGCCGCCACTTCAAGTGATAGTGATGACACTGAAGATAATGATGACTCTTCAAGTGATGAAGAGGATATTGCTAACCTGTAGTACTTTCTACTTCTCATAAGCAGAACAACGAAGTTGAAGTTGTTGAAGAAAGTTTCTCAAGATTAGGTGATTGTGAAAATAACTACTTTGCATTTCCGGTCTCTTACCATGAAGATGCTCAAGCCTTCACTAAAATTCCTTAAGGACCCAAGAATGGTGACTTGAAGAGTGGAGACAAAAGAGAAGCTAGATTAAGAAAAGCTATCATCAAAGATATGAGCCACATAAGCTCAAGTGGAATAAGCTTTGATCAAGAAAGTACATGCTCTGAAAACTTAAATAGCAGTATGATAAACTATCAAGAGTTTATTGATTTTCTCCAACAATGCTTAAAGGATAGGAAAGAGAAGATAGTGAGGTTGAATGAAGATAATCTCCAACTTAGAACTATGGTGTCTCACTTGGATGAGGAAGTGACACTTGCCAAAGTGAATGAATTTATGTTGAAGAAGGAGCTTGAAGTGGCAAGAAATACTCTTTCTAAATTGACTTCGGGATCAGAGAAGCTTGACCACATATTGAGCATTGGAAAGAAGCCCAATGACAAGAGAGGGTTGGCTCCATAGATGATGGGTCCACGCCTTCCTCGGACAAGACAACTTTTTTGAATGAATTTGTTTCTAAGTTGTCTCCTCCATATCAATATCCTATAAGGAATATTGAACTTGGAGAATCATTTAAGAGTGGCTAAATGAAGATGCCAATAAAGAGTGAAGATCAATCTCAACATCCAAGAGCTCCACATCTAAGATTTCCTTAACAAAGGTTTAACCAACCAAGAAGACAAGCCAACCGGACTCAACCAAGGATACAACCCAACCCAGTTCAACAACAAAGAATGAGAGAACCGGTTCAACACCAAAGGCAACATCAATTGCATGACAAGTCTCAAATAACCTCACAAGGTGTAAGGACCTATATTTTGTGATTGACTTATTTCATGACATACCACATTAGGGATGATTGTATAATGGGTAGCTTAAGTCTTCTTGATGACTATCAAGACAAGCTTCCAAACATCTTCATGACTTCAAGATCAAGAGTTTCAAAAGGTATATAACTTGACATTGATTCTTGAAGAGATTAGGTGTACACATACACTTACATGCATTCCCATATTACTTGCATTTGTGTTTCCATGATTGTGTGCATTTATGTCTCATTTTACGTGCGCACTTTGTTGTTAGTTCTAAATATGGTTTTGTGTGGTGTAATCCGTTTCCGTTTGTATGATCAAAAACATCCGCGCTTGCACGATGGTGTGCATGTCTTAGCGCGATGGTTGACCATTTGAGAATGTCTCATTCTTTCATTGGATAAGTGTTAAATATGGTGTGATTGAATGGAGTAAGGTGTCAAGTTTCAAAACATTGTTTTTTCAATGATTTAAATGTTTTTCAAAACTGACCTTTATATGGTCTTGTGACCATAACTTGTTATACAAAGATTCAAAATGATTTTTGAAAATTTTTATACAAACTATACACCCATACCTTTCCAACGGTATATTATTTGTAATATTTCATGGCTGTTTGGATTGGTTTTTGAATCTCCAAAGAGACCATTAAAACAGGGCATCTCAGCTATAATCTGAATCTGACATTTAGTCACTCAAATGACCATATCTTTTTCTACAGACATCGAAATGTCATTCTGTAAAAAGGAGTTTAGACATCCATACATTTCCAACGGTATATTATACGATAAATTTCGATGTCGGTTGGTTATGTTTCAGAGTACTTGAATCTCGAGCTGTTGCATTGTCATGCCTATGAACTGGTGTGGCATTGCTTGACCAGTTCTTTTGGTCTAGCAATGTTGCGTTTGTGTGGCGCATGACAAGTAGTGCAATGCTCCGCCCCTGTTTCGTAATTTGGCTATATCTCACTCATTTAGAGTCCGATTTGGCTCATTTTTGAAGCACAATTCTTGTAATTGATAGGGCTATCATCTCTACACTATAAATACATCTCTTTCTCATCATTTTGAGAAGTGAGCTACGAAATCAAACCCTAGAGAGAGAGGCTCCATTGTTTTTGAGAGAGAAAGCTTCATAAAAGCTTGATTGACTCTCCAAACCCAAAACCCATGCATCCATGACATCTTTCATGCATCAATCATTCATGAGTCTTCATCAATCTTAACTTGGTAGATAAGAAACAAACTTGTATCTTTGATTATTGTTCTTATAAATCAAGAATTCATTTTATTGCATATAATTTGTTGAAATCTTTTATTGAGTGCATTTCTTGATGAATTATAACATGATTGGGTTTTGTTTGTGATAACTTACATGATTAGGTTGTCTTTACCTAAATAGCTAAGTGATAAACATTCATACATAATTAATTGATGACTAGGTTGATAGATTTGTATTTATTTATCTAGTCAAGATTCATGAATGTTTATGTGTTGTTGTATTGATGATTAGGTTGTTATAAAATCTCTACACACCTAGTTTAGAGAGAAGGTCTTCAAGATTCATTGATTGACTCTCTAATCCTCACCCATATGCATTTAAGTCATTAATCTTTTATGGGTCTTTATAAAACATCTCCATTGTTTGTTAAGAACAAAAATCCATTTCATTAACTGTTCTTTGGTTGTTTAACTTCATTAAATGCATATATTTGAAGTTGTGGAGATTGTTTGAGGAATAGTTGATAACTAGGATTGTGTTGTATTCATTACCACATCTAGTTAAGCATCCAGTGTTTAGTCTAACACTCTTTGCATTTGTGCATCATTATTGTCATATTCACTTAGACTTAATTCTCTTCAATTAGTCAAAGTCATGTGGCTTCTAGGTGAAGTTGCACAAGCATTGTACTAGCTCCTTTGTAAAAGGCATGTGGGTAGATTAGAAGGTGCTCACGTCAAAAGTAGTGGATCATGGAGATCACTTGAGGATGTAACTTTCTCTTCATATAGAGGTTGCCTAGGGTTGGTCTAGAATCACTGTAAAAGGTTTGCGGGTAGTAGTGGTAGGTTAGTGACTGAGAATTGTTGAGGTCAACCTAAGTTGTAAACATCATTACATACAGTGGATTTAAGGACTATGTGTGGCTAGTATAGTAGCTGGTGGTTTTTTTTTTTTTGTTGAAGGTTTCCACGTAAAAATCAAGTGTTCTTTAATCAAAAAAATGGTAATAATTTATTAACAACCATTCCCCCCCCCCCCCCCCCTCCTAAGTTGTATTAGACACACGTATTATATATTTTCACAAGGATATGGTATGACTCCTCATTTTATACCTACTTGTCATTTTTATGGTGTTGATGGGCATATTAAGCCAAATTGCTTTAAGAACATTAAAAAATGTAGGGTTGAGAGCATGACGGAAAGAAACAGGCTTAGAAGAGCCAATATGCATGTGCCTAGGAAACCCAAAGCCTATGATCCTAGGAAATCTAGTAACATGTTGACTATGACCACTAGGAATAAAAATGGGTCACCTAAGTGGATTAGAAAAGATAAACCCTCATGCTTTTGTGCTAACATGTCTCACATAGGTTCAACTAGGTCTATAGGTCATCATCCCCTTCATTGATGTGGTGTGGTAATTGACCCCATGAGGGGAGCTCAAGCAAAGAGAGCGAAATTGCATTCTTGTCAAGCAAAAATTTGATAAACTTTATGCCTCTTCTTTAATTGCTTAAGTATCTTGGTTGCACATATATGCTTATATGGTATTTTCATTTCATAAGTGTGAACCATTGCTTTGTTTATAATCAATGTCACCTTAATGCTCAAAAATGCATTTTTGGACTAGGAGAATTAATTAGGAAGTCCTCTTGAATGACCTATAATTTATCTCCATGACATGTGAACTTGATTTATGACATGCTTAAAATGATTATGAAATATTTTTTGATTGTTTTAACTTGAATGCAAATGTGTGTGAAAGCAAATGACAAGACTAAACTCAATAAAGATCTTGAATCCATTCAACCAATAAGGATGTTTCATCCAATTTAGTCTTGTCTCTCTTCTTAATGGTTTGAACAAGACAACAACCAATAAGGATTTCATATCCATTCAATCATTAAGGATTTTATATCCATGTCTTATTTGGCCTTTAAGGTTTTATATAGTTTCTTCTGCTTTATAAAATCCTTGGAAACTATATCTTGTTGCATGTGAAAAGGGCACAAATTGGTTTGAATTCCTTTGGAAACTCTTTTGATGTTTGCTTTGTCAAATACCATTGCTTGAACTTTGATGTTATATGTCTTGCATCCAAAGCAATATTTTCACACACTCTTTTCAAAATAAATCTCCTTGCTTCTCTCCAAATTAATTAAGTTACATAAAGTTCTTGTATATGACTATGCAAATGTCTGGTGTGCTACTATCTCTCTTTGCTAAAAGCAAACTGGTTAGGGATACTCATTTGTCTATATCATGTCAAAAAGGGGGAGTAGTGTATGATAAGGGAGTTTTTAGTAGTTAATTGAATGTTGGGTGATTGATCATTTATCGTATATGTTTTTAGTCCCAAATCCTCCAGTCAATTGCTTGTTTCTCGAGTCTTTTAGGGTTTTAATTTGAGTGTTTGAGCATTTTCAGGTTATTGGATCAAAATGATGTGTTTGGTGAATTTGAGAGGAAAAGAGCTATTTATGCAAGTTTGAAGGACTTTTATACAAAAGGACATTTGCGTTGTCAAAGCTGCTTCTATTTTTCGCAGCAGTCCCAGCAGTGGTTCAAGGATAGTGAAGACAGATGTGTCAACCGCTTCCGATTGCGTTCTCAAAGCCACAGCGTTGCGCCATATATGAAGACCAATGTCTAGACCATTGTGGCTTTCGCAGTGATACTCGCAGCGGTTTGAAAATCTGCACAACGCGAGGAGTCTACTCTCGTTCAGGAAATTGAGGCTTATAAATACATATTGATTTTAGGGTTTTGTCTCTCTTGCTCACTCTCGGACCACAAACCGTTTCACAACACAAGTCATCACACAATTCTCTCATCCATCTTTACACATATAAGATTCAAAGACGAAGAAGATTTCATCATTGAAGATTATAAGAATTTGTTGAGGGCCTCAATGGGTTTTATCTTTTCTATCTCTTGTCTTTTTATTTCCATGATGTGTAACAAATCCCGTAACTAAGGAATCAATTTAAACCTTTTGTGAATACTCCTGTGTGGATTAATTCCATACATTGAGTGTTCATAATTGGGGATCATTGATGACCTAATTCTCTCACCTCTTGATCACATTCACATATTCTTGTTAACTGCTTTCTTAGATAATTTAGTTCTTAATCAATAAATCAATCAAAATCTTTTGGATACTGTTACTTGCTTAACTTAAATTAGAATTATTTTATAATCGATAAATCACTTTTCCACGTGGGAACGATCCCTACTTGTTGCTGTACTTATCTCACGATTCGTGTACTTTCGAGTTAGGTTTTTATAACACGATTTTCTCATGACAAAAGAGGGAGTAGTGTGTGATAAGGGAGTTTTTAGTAGTTAATTGAATGTTTGAGAGAATTGCTTATTAAGTGGGAGTAACCTATTTAGGGGGAGTATTGCATTACATTTCATTGCATGATGTTGCTTGTTTTCTTTAATGCAATGGTTGCATTTTTTTTTTTTCACTTGATCACCTCACATACATTTATCTTGGAAAGTGTAGCTATATTGTTTTGTAGGGTTGCTTATTCTACAAGAGATCAAAGATTTGAAGATCTATACTTTAAGTATCTCTTTGTATTGTAGAATAACTTGTTGTTGAGCTTTTATTTTTATTGTGAGGATCAACTGTGAGTGGTGGCTTTGTCACAAAATAGCCAGAGGGCGAGATTGTAAGTTGCTCCCTTTTTGATTGGCTTATTTTGTTGACAAACAACATTGAGATTGTTATGTAATGGGTAGCTTAAGTAATTGTGTTTGGCAAGCTTTAGAACTTCCCAATGTGCTTCAACAGAAAGAGTGAAAGGTAAATCACTTGACTTGCCTCTTGAAGAGATTTAGTTGCACACACACATTTTCATATTGCATTTCTATGATTGCATTTGTGTTTCTCTTAGTTGTGTGCATTTATGTTTTATCATCACACTCTTGCATTGTCATATCTTGTATATTTTTGTGTGTCACATGCTTGGTGATTATTCTTAATTTTATATTTTCCCATTCATGATATTTACTCACTTCACACTTGCACAATATTCATATAGTGAAGTTCCTTAGAGAGATGTATATTATACCTAGACCGGGGGGGGCCCCCCCCCCCCGCCCCCCCCGCTAGAAGAGGTATAGTCCCGATTTCTTCCATCTTCATAATTTACGGATTACAAGAATGAAATTTACACTTGATATGATTTAACAATTGTATAGTATGAGTCAATACATATAAAAATCAATATACAAGAGATACAATCAATACATGATATGGAAGATAATAAAAAGTAAAACGAAAATGAACGCCAGTATTTTTATATGGTAAACCTCAAAGAGGAAACATCCACGGGTTGAATAACCACAACCACCGACAAAGCAATCCACTATATGAAAAGGACTCACACACCCAAGGCTATCAACAAATGATATCCACCCTAAGCTATCAACTTCTAATCTACCCTCAAGGCCTAGTGAACCACCTAGCCTACTCTATCCAAGATGTGTCCTACACCTCTAGAGAGCAACTCCCTATCCAAGGCTCTCAAGCCTCTAGGAAGATTTCCTTGGTTAGCTATCTAGACCACAAAAGATCCTAGTCAAGCTTCCCTGGCTCAACCATCCGGAGTACCAAACTCCTAGCTAAGACTTTTGTTTAGTTATCCTGATCCTCTTGATCCTAACTAAGACTTCGTGCTTGGCTATCCGGAACACTTTCCTAGCCAAGTCTTTTTGCTCAAATCAAGACTTCAACCTTTCCATAAGGCAATGATCTAAGTGATGCAAATGATGCAAACACAAGTCAATAAAGTAAGATGATCAATCAAACTTTATGAACATGCTTAGTGATAATCTAGAATATGCTTTCAACACACGATCACAAATCTATCTAGAAATCAAAGAATGTATATCAATAAGAACAAGATGAGAATATTCAATATATCACAAAAACCTTAGTTCTTAGATCATGAAATTAAACCTAGAAATTATCATGAAGCATATCACATATAACATTTCTAGAATCAATTTCAAGTTAAATCAAGTTTAGCAAATATATGTTCAAGAGAAATCACAAAGCTAAAAATTAATTAAAAAATGATCAAACACCCCTAGGATATGATCTAACATCATTCTAACCACAAATCATCTATCAAATAAAAAGATTAAAAGAGATGATCAAAGAGAAAGTGACAAGAAGAAGTTTCACAAACAAAGTTGAAACTCGGACTGAAGAACAGCTTGCTGCAAATAATAACTAATTCATTTGACTCTGAAAATGTTGGGGTTTGTAGCTCTTTTTAAGACCAATAATTTTGGTTTTTGGATCACTCGATTTCGAGTTCGTATGAGAGAGTTATGATCAAAATAAGAAAACTAAAATTAAGAGAATTTCTGATTTCATCTTTTTCAAATTTTCTACACTTAATGTTTGGAGGGAAGGATGAGTGCTTTTGAAAGAATTGGCTGCCACAAAGGAGGGAAAATGGACAAATAATGGGCTGCCACATCTCCTCCACGTGTGGGGCGCATGTGCCACACTTGGGCAGAGAGGCATCCCAGCCGTGTGGCACACGTGTGCTATTTTCAAATATGATCAATCAATGAAACATAGTATAACTAGGAATCATTTATCATTTGAATATCAATAATCAATGCTCAAATACTCCTAGATACAAAGCTATTCACAATACAACTCACAATCATGTGAAAACATAGGTTCAGAAAACCTAACTCACATTTGAGAATCTAATCATGATAAAATTAGCTTTTATGAAGTAGTGCAAACAATGAGTTAAGAGATGAAAATTCAAGTAAGCAAGCAATGTGACATAGAGATACCTTTGCAAGCTATTTCATCATATGTAAAGTTTTCGCCCGTTTTATGAGCCCTCTTGACTTGGTTGTTCTCATGACAACAAGTTGTTGGTTTGTCGATCTAAGACTTAGCATTTTCAACTCAAACAACTAAAAAATGACTTTCTCCAAAAGGCTTAATATGATTGTCACCATATAGATTTCACAAAAATAAATAAATAAATAAATAAAATAAAATAAAAAAATCACTACTTCATTTGACTGAATAATTGATCATAACACTACTACAAAATTGCTAAAAGAAATCACTTTCTTAAATTGGTTTTTATGTAACCGATTTATAAAAAAATTTAGAAATCGGTTTTTATAAAAACCGATATCAAAAATTTTGAGTTCAAAAGACAACGGTTTATATAAAAACCGATATTAAAAAAAAGCGTTTAGACATCGGGATTTTATAAAAACCGATGTGGATTCAAAAGCAAAATTATACAGTGCAAATCTCACCTATGTCCACATTCAAGTACGCATCTTTAAAACTACTCAACGTTATTTGCTCAAATTTTGACACAAGAAAGTAGACATGCAAACAAACACTTTTCAATCAGAAAGTATGCCAAAAATAGATTTAGAAAAGTGTAAAAATGAGTGATGAAAACAACTCACTCGCAGATTTGCGAAGCGCTTCTAACCTTTGACTGAATAATTGATCATAACTTTCAAAATACCACCCAAAATTTTATGTTCTTTATACCGTTGGATTTGTATCAAAAAATCAAAGAATCTAACATAGAAAAAAAAATCTATTTCGTTTCCAAAAGATACAGTTTTAAGGAATACGTTTACACAAAAATATCTCCAATCGCTTCTGACCGTTGACGGAATAATTGATTATAACTTTCAAAATACCATCCAAAATTTTACGTTCTTTATACCGTTGGATTCGTATCAAAAAATCGAAGAAGCCAACATAGACAAAAAAATAATTATTTTGTTGCCAAAAGAAACAGTTTTAGGAAAAAGTTTACATAAAAATATCTTCAATCGCTTCTGACCTTTGACTAAATAATTGATCTTAACTTCAAAATACCACCCAGAATTTTACGTTATAAAATTTATTTCTTTGCCAAAAGATACAGTTTTAAGAAAAAATTTTGCACAAAAATATCTCCAATCGCTTCTGTCTTTGACTGAATAATTGATCATAACTTTCAAAATACGGCCCAGAATTTTACGTTCGTTATACCATTTGATTCGTATCGAAAAATCGAAGAATCTAACATGGACAAAAAAATTTATTTCGTTGCCAAAAGATACAGTTTTAAGGAAAACGTTTGCACAAAAATATCTCCAATCGTTTCTGACCTTTGACTGAATAATTGATCATAACTTTCAAAATACCGTTCGAAATTTTACGTTGTTTATACTGTTCGGTTCGTATCGAAAAATAGAAGAATCCTACATGTACAAAAAATTTTATTTCATTTCCAAAAGTTGAAGTTTTAAGGATAAAGTTTGCACAAAAATATCTCCAACAGAACACAAAACCACACAATAAAAAATGAAATGAAAAATAAACCCACCAATAAAATTTATTTAATATATATACATATTTGTAGTAGAAATTAGAATTTTGATTAGTTGAGTAAATTTAAATTTATCAAACTAGTTTTTTTTTTTTATTAATTTTTTTTATTTTTTTATTTTTTTATTTTTTTTTTAATTTTTAATTTTTTAACAACTCATATAGGTTATATATAAATATTGTACAATTGTTAACACATCCAATCTTGTAGTCAGGCGGTAAAGGCTTACCATTTTGACTTTTATGTTGCAAATTCAACTCCCCATAATGACAATTAATCCTCATTAATATCAAAGGTGGGGTCGACCGGCGGCAATGGCCGGACAGTGGAGCGGGCTAGGGATGATGGGATTAATTTTTGTAATATACCAATTTTACATCAGGGTTTTTAAATCGGGTTTAACTAAAACCGATTTCTTTTCCTTGTTTTTATATCGGTTAAAAACCGATGTCTTTTGCGTCTATTTTCTAAAATGCTCAAATAGACATCGGTTTTAAAAATTTTAAGAACCGATTTCTTCCATATAAAAAAAAAAACGATTTCTTTTGTGTTTTTTGTAGTAGTGAGAGAAACAAAGCTAGCTAGCTAAGTTACTCAAAACTAGACACTAATCTTAAAGCTAACTCACATGTGCAACTTACATTAATGGTAAGAGTACACACCCTTGACCCATTTGGTCTTGGGAGCACAAAAACATAAACCATCATGATCATTTCTCATTGCAACATTATATCTAGAAGATAAATTGTCAACAATCTTCTCTTTATAGATATTTCTCAAGTTAAACACATCATTATTGCCATCAATAAAAATATTATCAAGACTATGCATATAATCATGTGAAACACTCTTTTTCACCCAAAATTTCTTGACATTCTTCTTCACATGATTATCACTATCATGCACAACATTCAAAGAGTTATCATTTGAAACATATTTAGAAGAATGAGTAGGAACATTTTTCAAATCATACTTTTTAATCAAAGCTTTTCTAGTATGTTCCTTTACAAGATTATTGGCAAGTGCACAAGTTCCAAAGACTTCTTGGTAGCTATATAAGTGTCCTTCTTGTGAGACACTTTGGTTTGTTTAGCTAATTGATAAGGTTCACAAACATTTTCTAGCTTCCTACCAAAACTAGGTAGACCTCTAACAATGCTACCTTTTTCAAGCTTCTTTAAGTCTTTAAAGTTCATGTGGCTCAAACGTTGATGCCACAAATCAAGCTTGTTGCACTCATGTGCCATGTTGCAAGTTAGGGGATCCATCTCAAGACAATAGCAATTGTCTATAGACCTTTTGACTTTTAGGACAACATTGCCCTTTTTATCAATTATAGTGCACGCATCTTTGTTAAAGCTAACTTCCTTAAAGATTTCACACAAGTGAGTAATGCTAATCAAGTTAGCTTGTAACCCATCAACATACAAAGTGTTTTGAAGTTTAGGCAATCCGAGGATACATATTGTTCCCTTGCCTAAAACTTTCTTTTTGGTGCCATCACCAAAAGTGACCCAACCTCCATCCTTTAAAACAAGATTCTTAAAGAACTCTTTGTTTCTGGTCATATTCCTGGAGCAACCGCTATCTAGGTACCAAGGAGGAGTTGGCTCTTAAAGCATATTGTGCAACTAGACATTTATGTGTGTCTTTTCTAACCCACACACTCTTCACAATGCGCCTCTCACTCTTACCCCTAACATGTTTTGACTCAATGTTAGACCTTTTATCATGCACATTGACCTCATTGGTCACATTTTCAAAAATATCAAATAAAACATTATCAACTTTCTTATACATAGTAAAGTGAGGCACAACATAAGATTTAGTAAGCAAGTCATCAACAATTTTCTTCACAACATGCTTTTCCAAAGTTTTCCTAAGTCTATTTTTATATCCATACATGGATGATTGCCTAGGTCCATTCAAAGACATATCATGATAAGCATTATCAAGTTTGCATTTTGTAATGTATTTAAAGCATTTAGGTCAAATATGTCCTACCATATTACAATGATGACATATAGGTATAAATTTGAGAATTTTACCAATTGCATTTGCTTCCAAAGCATTTGGTATTCTCACAACTCTACCTCTTTGAAATCCAACCTTTGATGCTCCACCTCTTGCTTTAGAGAATGTTGCTCCTTGACATTGATCTTATTGTGATCTTCCATTTGAGTTCCTTATTGATGAAGAGGCACCTCCGGTAGCTTTCATAGCTTTACCTTGAGAGAGAGTACCTACATTTGTTTTACCATTTGCTTTGACAAATGTAGATTTGTTAGTAAAAGGAGTAATCCTATCATCAACATAACCTAAACCTCTTTTGTCACTAGGATGCTTTCCACTCTTGATGAGAGTTTCTATCTTGCTAGAACTAGATGACATCTTACTAATCATCCTACTTGACTCATCAAGTTTATAACTAAACATCCTATTTTTAATGGCATATTTTTCTAAGATGTCATCATTTTTCCTAACATCTTCACGTGATTTATTTAGCCATTGCTCATACTTTTTCTCTTGATTTAAGTGCTCACTAAGTTTGGCTTTAAGTATGTTTTATAACCTTCTAGCACTAACAACAGAAGTATCCCTTTGCTCAATTTCTAGCTTCAAGATGCCAAGTCTATCATTACTATCCTTTAGGCTCATTTCTAGACTTAGGATCTTGTCTTTAAGTTCATTACAATCTTTTGAGCCTAGACCATGATTATCTAGCTTGTTATTAAGGGACACACTGACTTTGGATAAGCGTTCATTCTCAAGAATAAGATCATTGATCTTTTTCTCATCTAAATCAATGGGTTCCACAAAAGAAGCCTTTCTTAATCATGATTATATCAAATAAAACACAAACACTACAAAGAAATGATCTATCTAAGTGCATCTAGACACCCGCTTTGATACCAAATGAAATTCCTTAAAGAGATGTACTGTATATTATACCTAGAGTGGGGGTGAATAGGTATAGTCCTAATTTCCTCCAACTTCAAAATTTGCGGATTACAAGAATGAAATGTACACTTGATATGATTTAACAATTGTATAGTATGAGTCAATACATGTAAAAATCAATATACAAGAGATACAATCAATACATGATATGGAAGATAATAAAAAGTAAAGCAAAAATGAAAACAAGTATTTTTACGTGGTAAACCTCAAAGAGGAAACATCCACGGGTTGAATAACCACAACCACCAGCAAAGCAATCCACTATATGAAAAAGACTTACACAACCAAGGCTATCAACAAATGATACCCACCATAAGCTATCAACTTCTAATCTACCCTCAAGGCCTAGTGAACCACCTAGCCTACTCTCTATCCAAGATGTGTCCTACACCTCTAGAGAACAACTCCCTATCCAAGGCTTTCAAGCCTCTAGGAAGATTTCCTTGCTTAGCTATCTAGATCAAAAAATATCCTAGTCAAGCTTCCCTAGCTCAACCATCCGGAGTACCAAACTCCTAGCAAAGACTTTTACTTTGTTATCCGGATCCTCTTGATCCTAACTAAGACTTCATGCTTGGCTATCCGGAACACTTTCCTAGACAAGTCTTCTTGCTCAAATCAAGGCTTCACTCACCTTAACAAGAGACTTCAACCTTTCCATAAGGCAATGATCTAAGTGATGCAAATGATACAAACACAAGTCAAATAAAGCAAGATGATCAATCAAACTTTATGAACATGCTTAGTGATAATCTAGAATATGCTTTCAACATACAATCACAAATCTATCTAGAAATCAAAGCATGTATATCAATAAGAACAAGATGAGAATATTCAATATATTACAAAAACCTTAGTTCTTAGATCATGAAATTAAACCTAAAAATTATCATGAAGAACATCACATATAACATTTCTAGAATCAATTTAAAGTTAAATTAAGTTTAGCAAATATATGTTCAAGAGAAATCAAAAAGCTAAAAATTAATTAACAAATGATCAAACACCCTAGGATATGATCTAACATCATTCTTACCACAAATCATCTATCAAATAAGAAGATTAAAAGAGATGATCAAAGAGAAAGTGACAAGAAGAAGTTTCACATACAAAGTTGAAACGCGGACTGAAGAACAACTTGATGTGAACAATAACTAATTCATTTGACTCTAAAAATGTAAAAGTTTGTAGCTCTTTTTAAGACCAACAATTTTGGTTTTTGGATCACTCGATTTCAAGTTCGTATGAAAGAGTTATGATCAAAATAAGAAAACTAAAATTGAGAGAATTTCTGATTTCATCTTTTTCAAATTTTCTACACTTAATGTTTGGAGGGAAGGATGAGTGCTTTTGAAAGAATTCAAGGGAGGGAAAAACGGAAAAATCACGGGCTACCATGTCACCTCCATGTGTGGGGCGCGTGTGCCACACGTGGCATACAAAGGTTGGCCTTTAGCCAATCTCGCTCCTCTTGCAAACCTCTTGCGTTCTTCGGTGGTATTCGGGCCTCTGAACTCCCATTTCAAATCTATCTTCGGATTACGAATCATGACTCCCTCATGCACAATGACGACTAGAAAAATTTTCAAAAAGGTTGAGAATTCATCTCAGAAAATGACGAATAAGACAACTCAACGAATGAGAACGTAAAGTAGCGTAGCTAAGCTATATTGTTTGGACTCGACACCTAATGAATGAGTAACCGAAATGACCGGGACTGAATAAGGAATCATATGAAATCATGTTCAAGTCCAAAATATAATAAACATAAACAAATAAAAACAATGTCACACAAGTATGTCATATCTAAGCGATAGTGATAAAACATGCAATTCTACAATGTTTGTCTATATGAGACCAATGCATGAGCATACTTAAATATGTATGAATGTGTTATACCAATTGTTTTCACAACAATGCAAGGACACACATGTATGAATTGTGTGTGTATGCGCATACACCTTGCAAGAGGAAGAAGTAACTTGATACATTAGCATCAAGGTGTGTGATTTTCCTTTTGAAGACGATATTTGCATAAGACATCGCTTTTAATCTTTGAAGCTTCTTTTCACTAAGAACCACTTAAGCAACACTTATTACAAATATAGAGAGTTTTGCAATAAAATCAAGCCAATACAAATCAAGGATCTTACATATAGTTTAGGTGTGTTTGAGACACAAGGAAAAGAGATTTTGTCTCATACCGCGGTGCAGGTCGCTCCATATGCACTTGTCTATACCGCGGCACCTACAGCGGCAGAAACCAGTGGGATTCACGTGTAGGGTACCGCAGTTGTTGACCTTACCTCCACAGCGGTTCCAACCGCGAAGCTTTCCAAAGCTCCGACGTTGTGTGTACTACGGTCGGGACACCTTGTTCGTACCATGGCACGCATGACGGTTTGACGCGTTTTTGCAGCCTGTTTGTCAAAACGACTCTGTTTCTATTAGGGCTTCATATATATATCCTTTTTCTTTCACTTGGCCAAATTAGAGCTTCAAGAACTCATTGTTAGAGAGAGATTAACTCCTAGAGAGAGAGAGAGAGCTCCATTTTTACTCAACCAAACACAAACCCTATATGCATCTAGCATCCTTCATGCATCATTTTCTCATGGGTCTTCATGCTTTCATATCTTGATAAGTTGAACATGTCCTAGAACTTATTGCTTCATTATTTGTTCATCTTTTCTTAAGGTTAGCAATTATTTTGTTAATTAATTGCATGGTTCTTTTGCTAAGCATGTCTTGAATATGTTTGTGTTCTTGATTCTTGGTTGAGATTGTTTTTTTTTTTTTTTTTTTGTGATAGCTAGCATTTTGGACCATTTTAGACCATTTTGGCCTCTAGATAAGGCTCTATGCTTTGCATTTAGACATTATTGATTAAGATTCATTGATTGCATTCATTAATTGCATATTTATTATCCTTGCCATATTGTGTGACAACTTGTGTTGATTTGGCTTTGTTTGATGACTAGGTCTTAGACTTGTATGTCTTCATCTAGCTAGGTCTTTATAAACATTCATATAGACATATTGATATCTAGGATTGTTCTCATTGACATCTTGAATTCCTAGATAAGCATTTAGTGTGCATTTTGTGTAGCCTAGCATTATTTGCATTTAGAATATTGTCATATATTCAGATGGGTTATCAATCTCTTCATTGAGAGTTAAGTCTTGTGACTACAAGAGTGTAGTGCACAAGCAATTTGGTCTAGAATTACTATAAAAGGCTTGCGAGTAGTAGTGGTGGGTTAATGACCTAGAATGGTGTGACTAGAGGTCAACCTAGGTTGTAAACATTATTACATATAGTGGATTTGAGGACAGTGTGTGGCTAGTAGAATAGCTCGGGAGTTTTTTCTAGTTGTGGGTTTCTCACATAAATCAATCAACATGTTATTTATTGTTTTCCGCACTTTAATTTCGTTTATTGTATTTCATTGTGTTAGGTTAATTTTTGTAATTTTGACTAATCTAAAAAGTTGGTAATAATCGATTAACAGCCCATTTACACCCCCCCCCCCCCTAGGTTTTATTAGTCACATGTTTTATATTTTCATATATAATTGTTCATTAGAGAATCAATGGTACTTAATTTAAAATATATAATTAGAGGGGTATAACGGACTTTATGACCCAGCATTAATTATGAACTACTTGTAGAGGGTCATACCATATGTAATAGCTATATCGATGGACACTGAATTTAGGTTTGTGTAAAAACATCTATAGTTATGAGTTTAATTGATTTTTCTAAGGATTATTGGAGCTGAAGACTCCAGGCTCATTAGGACCCCTTCCTAGCCCGGAACGTTGATTGTAACAAAAGTCATGATTAATTAATTGGATGGTCCAATTAATTAGGTCACAAAACCAGCAAGGATTTTATTTAGGCGATTAATTAAATGATGTGATTATTTAATTAATGGATTAATAATTAATTATATTAAATAATGTGATTATTTAATTGTATTGTATTAAAAATTAATAATTATTAATTGAATTCATTATTTTATGGAGGTATAGGCTTCGAACCAAGACCAAAGTAAAGATATGAAATAATATTTATTATTTAATCTTTAGTAGGTCATGGGTTCAAGTCACAATGACAACATTGAATTAAATAGAATTTAGAATCCTATTTAGTCTAGGTCACTTGAAACCCTATCATGATATAAGATATCAGTATATTTGTTTTAATATTTGAGTTTTAATTAACAAGATAATAGATATTTGTTTTTTTGAATATTTGATATTTAAAAAAACTAATCTATATCTAGTTAACTAAAAAAACTTTAAAGCAATTAATTAACCTAATTGCATAAGAGACAATATACACGCAAATAGAAGAAAGAGGGTGAAAGGTGCGGCCAACTAAACAAAAGAAAAAGAAAAGTTTTAGTTTCTTGTTTTTTTCAAAGAGAGTGGCCGAACTTCACCAAACAAAGCAAGGGTTGTTTTGTGTTTCTTCTTCTACGTCCATTCAACCTCCTCAAGCCTGTGATGTGTCCACATGCAGTTGCCGAAACCTGGAAGATAGTGAGGAAGATCCAGTGGTGCAAATCGAAAAGCAACAAGATAAAGAATGAATGAGTTAGCCTTGAGGTATGATTATGAATCATATCTATTTTATTCTTATATATCGTACATGGTTTTCTAAGACGCTCAAATAATTTTTAAAAGCCTCAAATTTCTTCTGTTGCGCGACTCTAGGGCTTACAGGTTATTAGGTAGATTTCTTTACATCTAGTTAATCATTATATGTTGTCTAGCATATTTTGCATTGAGCATTTATATATGTTTATTTAGGAATTTTTAATAACTAGGATTGTTGGGTATTTTATATTCACATCTAGTTATTTATTTTTTGTGTTTGCCTAGCATAAATTTGCATTAAGCATTCATTAATTGTTTACTTAGACATTTTACTCTCTTCATTGAGTTCAAGTCTTGTAGCCACAACTGGTTGTTGACAAGCAAAGAGAAAATAGAGAAAGTCTTGTGGCTAAGGTGTTGGTTGCATAAACAAGTTCCAAGTCCCGCTATATAAGGCCCGAGGGGTAGATTAGGAGGTGCTCATACCTAGAGTAGTGAATCGGGGGATATCATAAGGATTGAACCAAGAGTAGTGAGTGGGAAGTGACCATAGCGTGAGGTTGGCGAGAATGAGAATCTGTGTATCACTTGTGGGTGTAACCTACCTTTCATATAGTGGATTTTAGTGGCTTATGTGGCTAGCGAGGCTAGTCCCGAGGTTTTTACTAGTTGGAGGCTTTCCACGTAAAAATCAAGTGTTCTTTAATTTTCATATTTTATACTTGATTTTTATAGTGTTAGTTGCCTTTAACATTGATTAATCGAAAAATCGGTAATTAATTGGTAAATAACCTATTCAACCCCTCTAGGTTAATTGTATTCTCATTATACACATTTTCAACAGTTATCTGACATTCCTAAGAATCTGACACAATATTCTTATGCACAAACACAAGCATACAAGTTTCCCATGAATCGCATTACTGTGTTTAACTTTCCTAGGAATCAGAAAACTTTGATTACCTTATACCAAACGGCCTTGTAAGATAATATTCTGTATTTAAAGATAATGAAAGTGAAATAAATAATATAAATAAATCTCAACTATTAATTACACATGTCACCAAATCTATTTAGATCAGGACAAAGATCAGCTTAACTGAGGATTCAAATTCTACATGGACATCCACTACCATTAATGATCGACTATTAAAATTAACTATTGAATCCCTTGACCATGTAAAAGGTACAAAATACCCCTAATTATTATCTTGTTTTTTTTTTTTTGTGTTAATAATTTCCATCAAAAAAAAAAAAAAAACAATTAAACAAAGTGATTTGATTCCTCCATCATATGAGATCATGAAATGAAGAATATTTAATCTTTCAAATGATTTGATGTTAGAGATTAGATCTCTTACATCAAATCAGATAAAGGATAAATCTCCTCCATCTGATCTTATTTAGACGATAGGAGATATATATATGATCTCTTCCATCAAATCTGATAAAGGAGATCATCTGTCTGATTAGAAGGAGGAGATCATCTCCTCCGTCTGGATTAGACAAACGAGATCGATCACCTCCATTTGAAAGACATCTGAGATTGACCTCCATCTATGTATCAAGAGAAAGAATCACAACCTACATTGAAGAAACGGAGAAAATCACGTCCCCATCTCTTTTACGGAAGAGAAATCGCTCCTTTATAAGGAAGAAGACGATTTATTTTTCTTTTCATTTTCTATTTTAAATATTTTTTTCATCTGATCTCCTCCATCCATCATTCAACCAATTATATCGAAAGATAAATGGAGGAGATCAGATAACCTTCACCCATTTTTTTTTATATAAATAAAATAAATATTATGGAAATAGTTAATGAATATTTGTGATAAAAGGACCGTTTTACCCCCCAAAAAGTTATTTTCTAATAGAACAGTACTAACGGTAGGAGGTGTTCATGCAATTATGAGCAAAAGTTACATATGTATGCAATTAAGTTACATGTTAAGGATATTTGTGTAATTGTCCCTTTTGAATATGTATGAGATGATGTTCTTCCAATGATTTATTCGCATTATCAACAACATCCCCACTTGTGCATTTCTTTTGAATATGTATGAGATTCATGTTTTCTCAGTTCGATTCAAATTAAATTAGCAATTTTGAATATTTATTTGCTTGTGATATTATACAAATAGTGATTGGATAAATTTTTTTCAAACAAAAGTATAGAAGAAATAATAGAATTAATGCATTACTCAATGTGATTCATAATGTCATAACGATTTTGAAATTTCATCTCGCAAATGCTATATATATTGATTGATTATGCACGCTGTCGTTGAAATTATTAAGATGTTACATCATTAAACTTAATTTTTTGAGATAAATTATATTGTGAGATGTGTATTACTAGTATGTATATGTGCAAATTGTCAATTTTAGCCGCATAAATTTTTGAAATTTGGTTTTAATCAAATGTATAAGTTTATTTATTATCAACCGGCTATAAAATTTTCTTCTCTCATAGGCTCATAGCCAAAAAATTAGTAAAACATCCCTCCAACACAATATCATCTTGTTAATATGTAGCTTAAATTAGTGAGTAACCTTATTTGATCTAGATTAATATTTTGTCTCTACCTATATTATATATTAAATATGTGGTTATAGGATCTTTTAGAAAAGAAGTCTCTTTTGAGCCGTCATAGAATTCTTTTAAGTGTAATAATGTTTTGGGTTTTGTGAATGATTCTTAGACACTCTTTTGGTCTCCATTAATCATAGTGAATTTCTACTTTTCATCTCCTCCCGTGAACATAGGCTTTACACTGAACCATGTAAATATCTCTTGTTCCGCTTTGCTTTTATTTTGCCTATTTATTTTGTGTCTTAACAATTTTCACAACAAATTAGTATCAGAACCTTAGGTTCTTTAATTAGCTCTTTGGAATCCATTATCGAGCATTGGTTTGATTTGACTGTCAAATATTTTGGGTTGTGTTAGATTGACTGACAAATCTTTTGGGTTATGTATTTGTCAAAAAAAAATCTTCCGATGGTAATAGAAATAAATTTAGATCTAAGTCTAGAAATAGAAAAGGAGGTTGTAATTATTGCAAAAAAAGAAGGGCAATGGAAAATTGATTATTTGAAACTCAAAGGAAAAAAAAGGATACAACTAATAAATACTTTGATTCTAGTGATGCTAATGTTGTGGAAGATTATTCTAGTGATACAAGTATTGTTTTATCAGTCACTTCTGGTTGTTTAGAGAACGCTCGAATTCTTGATTTGGGTTGTTCATACCATATGTGTCCCAACAGGGTGTGCTTTGCTATCTATCAGTCTATTGATGGTGGTGTTGTTTTAATGGGGAATAGTATGTTCTGCAAGGATGTTGGTATTGGCACAATTCGAATTAAGATGTTTTATGGTATTATTAGAACTTTGTCTGATGTTCGACATGTACCAGATTTTTCAAAGAAAAATCCTATCTTTTTGGGTACAATTGATTCTCAAGGTTATAAGTATTCATCTAAACGTGGAGTTTTGAGAGTTAGTAAGGGTGCTTTTATTGTGATAAAAGGAAAATTGTCTAATGGCCTTTATGTACTTCAGGGAAGCACAGTTATTAGTGTTGCAGTTGTTTCATCTTCATCAGACCTAAATTCAGATATTACTCGTTTGTGGCATATGCGTTTAGAGCATATGAGTGAGGCTGGCATGACTATTTTGAATAAACGAGGTTTGTTAAATGTTAGAAAACAGGCAAACTTGACTTTTGTGAGCATTGTGTTCATGGAAAGCAATGTAGAGTTAAGTTCACTATAGCTACTCATAGGACAAAGGTCACTTTGGATTACAACCATTCGGATATTTAAGGTCGTGCTTCTATTGAGTCGAAAGATAGTTCTAGGTATATTATGGCATTTATTGATGATTTTTCCAAGTGTGTTTAGGTGTATTTTTTGAAAAAACAAAAAATAACATTTTTCCTAGATTCAAGAAGTCGAAAGTTCTTGTTGAAAATTAGACAGGAAAAAAAACACCTTAGAACTGATAACGGTTTGGAATTTGTAAGGGTCAATTTAATGAGTTCTACAAGAATGAAGGGATGGTGAGATACCGCACTATCAGAAAAACGCCACAGCAAAATGGAATTGCATAACATATGAATAGAACCATATTGGAGAAAGCACATTGCTTGCTTTCAAATTCTGGCTCGGAAAAAGATTTCTAGGCTAAAGTTGTTAACTATACTTGCTATTTAGTGAATATATCTTCATCAACTGCAATTGAATTGAAGACTCCTATTGAGGTATGGTTTGGAACTCATGCTAACTATTCTGATTTAAAAATATTTGGTTGTCTTGCATATGCTCATGTGGGTAATGGTAAACTTAAGCATAAAGCTATAAAATGTGTATTTCTAGGATTTGAGACTAGGGTGAAAGGTTATAGTTTGTGGTGTGTTGAACCCGAGTCTAAAAAATTTATAATTAGCAAAGATTTGAAATTTGATGAATTTGCCATGCAGCATGAGAAAAAAGAGTTTGTAGTGGTAGATACAGATCATGTTGTTAGTAAGCATATGGAGTTTGAAGTTGAAGATTTTGATAAAGAGCAAGATAACACTTTAGTTCAGCCAACTCAGGGTGATATGCATGACTCTGTTGATAATACAAAAAAGAAATACAACAATACAATATAGCCA
The DNA here is from genome assembly GCA_035582765.1 of Acer negundo. Lineage (NCBI taxonomy): Eukaryota > Viridiplantae > Streptophyta > Magnoliopsida > Sapindales > Sapindaceae > Acer > Acer negundo. Next base: position 11,659,106 of record CM069238.1, on the reverse strand, counting down.
CAGCAGTCAATTCACTTTACAAATTAGGCCAACTTAACGGTATGGATATGCAGATTTAGTTTCTTTTGCATTGAATGTTATATAAACTATTGAAATTCTGGAACCCTTCACTTATTGAGAAGTTGTTAATGGTATTGAATCTTCTCAATGGGATATTACAATAAGTGAAGAAATTGAATCTCTTCACAAGAATCAGACTTGGTAATTGGTGAAATCGCCTAAGGGTCAGAAGATTATTGGCTGCAAATGGGTCATTAAGAAAAAAAGAAGGGTTGAAGCTGCTGGGTTCAAAGCACGTTTAGTTGCAAGGAGCTATAGTCAAACAGAGGGAGTAGACTTTAATGAAGTTTTTTCATCAGTTGTAAAACATAGCTCTATTCGCATGTTGCTTGCCATGGTTGCAAAGTTTGATATGGAATTAGAACAGCTTGATGTAAAAATGGATTTTCTTCATGGGAGTTTGAGGAGAAAAAAATTATTCATCAACTATAGGGGTTTGTTGTTCAAGAAAAATAAGATCATTTTTGTTTGTTGAAGAAATCATTATATGGTTTGAAGCAATTTCCTCAGCAATGGTACAAGCGGTTTGATGCTTTTGTAATTGGTCATGGTTACTCATGAAGTGATTATGATAGTTGCTTGTATCATGGGAAACTCCTAGATGGTTTTTATTTATTTGTTTGTTGTTATATGTTGATGACATGCGGATTGCTGTAGAAAATAAAATTAAGATTGATAAATTGAAATCTCAGCTTATAGGTGAATTGGAAGAAAATTTTGGTATGGAAATTCATGAGGATAGAAAATCGAGCAAGTTATTTTTGTCGCATGGAAATTATATAGAAAAAATTCTTGAACGCTTTGGTAAGAAAGATTCTAAACCTGTGACTACTCCACTAGCTGCACATTTTAAACTTTCATTAGCTTTGTTACTAAAGTCTAAGGATGAGGAGGAGAAAATGTATCGAGTTCCTTATGCTAGTGTTGTTGGGAGTATGATATATGTTATGGTTTGCACTTGTTCTGATATTTCACATGTTGCTAGTGTGGTTAATAGATTTATGGATTCTCCAGGGAAAATTCATTGGGAAGAAGTAAAATGGATTTTTTGTTATTTGAAAGGTATTGTAGATTTGGGTTTGGTATTTGGAAAAAATAATACAACCAATATTATTTGTTATGTAGAATTTGATTATGCTGGTGATTTAGATACAAGACGATCTTTAGCAGGTTATGTCTTCACACATTCAGACTATGCCATTATGTAAAAGGTTACTTACAGAGTAATGGCAGTAGTTGAAGCAGTGAAGGAAGCTATTTGACATAGAGGTTTGGTTTATAATCTAGGTTTACAAAAGGATTCTACATTGTGATAGCTAGAGTGCGATACATTTAACGAAAAATATTATGTATCATGAGAGGACCACACATATTAATGTCAGATATCACTTAATTCGGGAGATTGTATCTTAATGAGCAATTACAGTCAAGAAAATTGCTACAAAAGAAAATCCAGTTGATATTTTGACTAAGCCTATTCATGTGCTCAAGTTTAAGAACTGCTTGGACTTGATTTGTGTTTACAGTTTATGAGTTACCTTAAAGGGTTTGTTGGAGGAGATGGCAGACTAAAATTCCACTCGGTAGACCTTGGTATGAATTTAAGCCAATGTGGAGAATTGTTAATATGAGACTTAAATTAGTCTATAACTTTATTTGATATAGATTCATATTTTGTCTCTACACATTATAAACATGTTGTTATAGGATCTTTTAGAAAAGAAGTCTCTTTTAAGCCGTCAGAGAGTTCTTTTGGGTGTAATAAGGTTTTGGGTTTTGTGAGTGATTCTGAGACTCTCTTTTGTAATCTCCATTGATCATAGTGAATTTTTTTTCATCTCCGCACATGGACGTAGGCTTCACGCTGAACCATGTAAATTTTTCTTGTTCCACTTTGCTTTTATTTCGCCTATTTATTTTGTGTCTTGACAATTTCTACAACACATATTCATTCTTTCAACACTCTTCATCATTCTCTCTATTTTCTCGTATATCACTAATATCTCACTCATTGTCATTAGATTTGTGTGAGATTCAACATTAAGCTGATATACATGGTGGAAAAGTGGTTTGGATACAATTTTGAGACTCGATTTTGAGTGAGACCAATTTCATTTTAATGATAGGTCAAGGTGGTTTCGCGTTCTCCTCTTTGAGGACATCAAAATGTTATACGTATATGCTCAAAATGATGCTCGAGTGAATGAGAAATTGAAGCTCAAAGTGCACCCAAAAAGTTGGAAAAAAATTTAGTCCTAAATTGGTGGGAAACAAAGGCTTATTCAAGTATATATATGATCACATGTATACTAGCTTGTAAGCATGTGTAGCATAGAGGCTCTGTCGTGTATACAGGGGTGCAAATTATGGACCGCGGATTCCAAGACTTGTGCACAAGCACGTTTTGCAGACGTAAATGTGAATTTGAACAAATGAAGGTAGAAACGACATGCCTAATATTTGCTCATAACTCATAGCAATTAACGTCTATAGCAGAAGAATAAGATGAGAGAAAATAAACAATCATACAACACAAGATATTTATGAAAAACCCTAAATAAGAAAAAAACTACGTGTCGTCAAGACGATAGAGAAAATTCCATTATATGATAAATTGTTACAAGCTTATACTCTAAGATTCTCTCTCACACCTTAACCCCAAACCACAGAGCCTTACCAAGTCCCCAAGCTCACGACCGAGTTTTATATCATGACTCTCAACACACAACGCTCACAAGATCCTTACCAAGAACCACCCCTCCTAATATCCCCTAAGTCTCCCCTGAATATCACCCACGGATCTCTAACTTAATCCACTGATATTTCTCGGATCCCTGCCAGGATATTTTCTAAGGTCTCCCTCGAATCTCACCACTCTCTGATGTTACATGTGTTTTTTTGCTCCACTCAAATAACCTACTTACAAGGTTCTATTTATAGTAGTTACAAGGAGCTTAGACTATCAAGGAAATTCATCTCCTACACGTACAAGACTTACTTGTTTCACATAAATACTATTTCCTTTTATGACAAGTCTTCTTACAAAGAGAAATCTTTTTCCTTCAAAAACAAGAACTTCTAGAAACAAACTACTTCCTTTTTCCGCTAAGGATTTTCCATTCCACATATACTTATTATTAACTACAATTCGGGTCACGGTTGTGCACCCGCTTCCTAAACCGCTACAAGTCACATGAAATTACATCTCTTAGAAAACTGCGATCCATATGCTGAAATGAAACCGAAACCGCTGTCTAGCCATCGCACCGCTATCCTCACCGCTGTCACCGCTATCCTCACCGCTGTCAAACCCACGGTGTAATGGAAGACGCTTTTCATTAGAATAGGACCGATGTCCTCACCGCTATGCAATTGCACAGTGCATTGGACTGTTGTAGGAGGAATCGTTGTCCATCCCACAACAGTTGTCAACCATCTTTGCTTCTTCAGTTCTTCTTGGTCTTAGTGCATTGGACCGTTGTAGGAGGAATCGTTGTCCATCCCACAATAGTTGTCAACCATCTTTGCTTCTTCAGTTCTTCTTGGTCTTCAAACCTCCCTCAAACATCATATCTAACTTCCAAACGTTTCCCACGTCTTCAGAAAGTTACACATCAATTAAGTTTCGATTGGTTCACATTTGGGTTAACTTAAGAATACAAGCCAAAACCTAACAGCGAATGTCCCACCGATTTGAACCGTACATAGGTGTGCACCCATGCTAACAACACAGAAAATTAGCTTCATCTTGTAACATCCATAAAAAATGAGTATATGAATTTAACAAAATTTCTCTTGGATTTTTTTTTTATAAAAAATTTGGAGTTTATATTTCAATCCATAAAGGAGAAGTTGATACTTTTCATTTTCTTATAAATATGTTAATAGGAATTAATTCACTTTACAATTATAGTTCTATAAAATTCGCATTAATATATTAATCATATGAACTCATTCATCTAAATTGATACATATGTTCCTTTAACATTTGAAATGAAAATCAAATAATTGTTTCAGGAAATAATAAAATTTGATAATTGAATCAAATATTAAATTATCATTTCTTAAATCTTATTTTTACTTCATGAAATTCTTAATTATAGAAAGGTTTTATCGAAAACTAACCCCATTGGGAGAGTCAAGCTGAAAACTAACCTCTTTTTCAAAACTTGCAAAACTAACTCCTTTCTCATGCATAAGTACCATTTTACCCTTACTTACTTTTCTCTTTTACTCATTCTATACCTATTATTATTCCTCTCATTCTTTTTCTTTACTCACCTTTTACTCTCCCCACCACACCACCTTCGACTCTAACCCATTTCTCCTACTCACGTTTTTTTTTCTTTTGTTCTCTCTTCCTTTATTTTTTGAAATTAATCAAATCCAAAGCGAAATTACTATAGATTGTGTTGAAAGCTTTGGTTCATCATCAACCACAAGGGTTCCTTCCATTGAAGCTTTGAGGAGAGTTTTTTTTTTTTTTTTTTTTTTGAACTTTTATAATTTATGATTCTCAACCATCTCCGATTTACTTGAATTTGTGTAATATTTTTGTGAAAATAGTTTACATTTACATAATAAAGCATGAGTCTTGATTGAATTTGATGTTGTTGTGATTAATTTAAAGTTTATACTTAAATTTTGAGTTTATTTCTTGTTAAAATGTCTTATTTACTTAGATTTGTGTATTATGGTTCTTTATTTTTGTGAAAATAGCTTACATGAATGTAATAGAGTATGGGTCTTGGTTGAATCTGATGTTGTTGTGGTCAATTTAAAGTTCACAAGCTAAATTTTTAGTTTATTTCTTGGTAAAATGTGTTATTTGCTTATATTTGTGTATTAGGGTTCTTTATTTTTGTGAAAATAGCTTACATGAATGTAATACAGCATGGGTCTTGTTGAATTTGATATTGTTGTAGTTGATTTTCAATTATAGTATTAAATCTAAATAATTGAAACTAATTTTTTGGAATATATCCAGTACTGTTTTCCCAACAGCCGTTAGGAATTCCATAACACTGTTAGGAATTCCTAACCGATGCTAGGAATTCCTAATAATGTTAGGAATTCCCAACAACCATTAGAAATTCCATAACACTGTTAGGAATTCCTAACTGTGTTTGGAATTCTCAACTACCGTTAGGAATTTCTAACTGTGTTTACACAGTTAGGAATTCCTAACTGCGGTTGGGAATTCTTAACAATGTTATGGAATTCCTAACTACTGTTGAAAATTCTAAATAACGTTAGGAATTCCCAACAGCGGCTAGAAATTCCTAACACTGTTATGGAATTCCTAACATCGTTGGTGTTTTTTTTGCCATCTAATTGTTATGGTTGGTGTTTTTTCCAACCGTAACAATTTGGGTCTTGTAGTGGTGTGAGTATGTTAAGAGTATTATAAGTATAATGTTTGGTGTTTTTACCATCCAATTGTTATGGTTGTGTGTGGTGTTTAGAATTCCTAATTGCGTTCACATCCTAACTGCGTTGAGAATTTCCAACTGCGTTTGGAATTCTTAACTGAGTTTGGAATTCCTAATTGCATTGGAAATTCCCAACGGTATCCAAAATTCCAAACAGCGTTCGGAGTTCCTAACTGTGTTGGAAATTCCCAATGGCAAACAGATTTCCAAACAACGTTTGGATTTAGAAAAAAAAAAATTATTGTTATCGTACCATGAATCTATAATATTTGTTATGAATTTAATCATTAATTTCTTATACATGTGAAAGGTGGTTCGAATGGATAAAGTTCTGTTTGCTGATTTATACAACGGTGAATGGAGCATTATACCCTCCCCGCTGGAATAAGGAGCGTGTGCGGAATCCAGTTATCGACAATGTTGATAGTGTTGCGTGTGCACTGTCCAGATATCGACAACGTTAACTTAGTTCAATTGTTGTGTAAAGTTAGTATTATTTGATAGTGTTAGTGTAATTTTCACATTATTTAATTGAATTGTTGTGTTAGGATATCAGATATTCAGAGTTTACATTGTTATGCCAATGTCTACATATGCAAGCCTGATTTATATACATGTTTATGTTTTCAATAACATGTATATAAAATACAATCACAGTGTAATTCAATAGAACTAATTCTAAATGTAGTTAAAAGCTATCCAGAAAATAGGTGGGTGGTTTTTTGTGCATTTTAGAACTATATTTATTCACCAAAATGATCGTAGCACATCATTGCTCTACAATAGCCAGATATTCAAATAAATGTCATAGTCAAAGCTCGATACTTCAAATTTCTCATACATGACAACAAGAGATACGAATTTCCTTCAGTAACAATCTTTGACAGTGAAAACCCTCCCAACAGCAGTTAGAAATTTCCAACTGCAGTTAGAAATTCCCAACTGGTGTTATGAATTCCAAATGGGTGTTAGAAATTCTCAACTAGTGTTAGGAATTCCCAACTTCCGATATGAATTCCTAACGGGTGTTGGGAATTCCTAACACCGGTTGGGAATTCCTAACACTGGTTAGGAAATCAAAATGCAGTACATAATACCAAACTTAAGAGTACACAACCACTACAAAATCCAATCCAAACATTAAAACATCATTGAACCCAGCAATATAGGAACTCAACCATAATAATGAGATGGCAAAAACACCTGTAATATAGCAAATCAAAAATCACTATACCAAAATTACCAAACACTAAAACACTCATACATTGTTGTCATCACCAAACACCCAACACAACCATAACAATTCCCAACTGCTGTTGTGATTTTTGAACGTAATTAGAAAACCAAAATACATTTGAGAATACCAAACCTAAGTTAACATGGTATAGTATGTAATCACTATACTGATTAATCACATACCGAAAAGAAATGAATCCAAGCTTTTTGTTCGGTATGTACTGATAGATCAAAATCTTTTCACCATGTACCTTGCAGCAGCCTAGGAATCTAGCAAGGTTCATGTGCTTAAGCTTAGCTATAAGCATTGTCTCATTTTTCAACTCTTCTAGTCCTTGCCCTAACTGCGTCGAAAGCTTTCTCATTGCAATTCTTGTTCGTTAAGTAGTTTTCCCTGTAAATCACAATTTCAAAAGCATTTTATATCACATTTCTAATCCATCAAAAGGAAAAATAATCTTCTCAAATTTAGACCTCAAACATCACTGTCTATAACATGATGTACCTTGTAGACAGATCTAAAGCCCCATATTTGATTTTTCTCTAGCCATAACAATTGTTTCAACTGTTCAGACACATCTATTAGAAATCTACTAGGGATAGAAGAATTATACAAAAAATAAATAAAATATACCTTATTTTCATTAGTATAAAAACTATAATTGAAGGTATGGTTTGATATCATTTCAGGCATTAGATTGAATCGTCCCTCACGCCATGCCCCGTCACTCTGCCAGGCCAACTCAGAGTTCCTTATAAGGAATAATTCATTCAGTTGCTTAGGATCCATTTTCAGCTTAGCAGCCCCAACCTCAGGGTCATCAACATCTCTCCATTTTCGACGAGTTTCCAATTGTAAAAAATCCTAACTCAAAACACCTTACCTCCAAAGATTATGGTCTCAAAACGCGTAACCACTCGTCCTTATGAAAAGCTATCAATGATAGCAACAACAACAGAGAACTACATACCAAAGAAAGATAAAATCAGCAAGAAAACCAATAAAGAAACACTCCTGCTCAACATATTGTCGATATCAACCATAGATAACTCCATTAGAGAACTAATTATAAACTAAAATGGCCTTGACCAATGACTTTTGAATTGAAATCATTTTTTGGTTGACTCTTTCTAGAATAGATTGATAACAAAATGCATTCCAACATTATTGAATGTGTTCATCACACGTCTTCATACAACTATCAAGCTTATGTAATTCACATTATTGCAAAAATTTTAATCATTTTAAGAGAGAAAACCAATATTGACCATGCAGTTCTTCTCTTTAAATCCAAATACATTTTCATTAAAATAAGCTTATAATTTTGGTTAAAATAAGCTTATAATTTTGGTCAATATAGGCACCTCAGACTTCATGGATGCAAAATGCAAGTATGCAACCCTAAGCTTTTTAGGGGGGTCTCTCTCATTCATCCAAAAAACGCAAGAACAACACAAGAAGCACAGGCCAAAAACAAAAGCAAAAAACGCAAGAAAACAGAGGACAAACAGTAGAAACAAAAACGCAAGACATCAGAAAACCTAGAAGGAAAAGCCACGCCTAGGCCAAAAACAAAGACCAAGAACAAAAGAAAAAAATTACATTTGAAAACTTTGTCATTCAAATTTGGGATTTTTGAAACTAGAAAAAAAAAAAAATTAGGGTGGTAATTCAAATTAGGGATTTGAATAACTGAAGAAATTAGGGATTTGTTATAATCGAACACAACTAAAGAGAAATTAGGGATTTGTTCCATTCACCTTATGTTTATTGAACTTTTCCACAAGCCAAACGGAGTTGCCACGTCTTCAAGGTCAGTCGCGTCGTCGTCGTCTTCAAGGTTAGTCATGCCGTCGCTGTCTTTAAGTTTCCTCTGTGCCGTCTTCAAGCTTCTCAGCAGTTGTCGTCTTCAAGGCTTGGTCGATTTTCAAGTTAGGTCGATTTACTCACAATTTCAATAGGTTTGTCTGTTTGAGAGGTTTGGAGTGGATTTGCAATTTTCAATCGATTTGAAAGACAGAGGGAAGGGATTTAGGCCCCGTTTGGTGCGCGATATTGGATTGGACTGGACTGGACTATTTCATGGGATTTGATTGGATTGGATTGAGATGAAACAAGGATTAGATGGGACTAGATTGGATTGGACTGGACTAAATTACTATTATACTGTATTTGGAAAAACATAGGACTGGACTGAATTAATACCATGTTTTGTTTTGAGAAACATGGGATTGGATTATTTATTTTTTTAAATGGAAACTTTTTTAAGAAAAAATATTTTAATTAAAAAACAAAAAGCTATCGATTCACAGACAGCTGTTCACTTTTACTTTTACTCCTTTTTTCTTGTTCATCTTCTTTGGTTATGTATATATTAAAGAAACATTTAAAAACTTTAATCGATCTCAATTCTTCAACCTATATCATCTTAAAAAAATTCTTATAAATTCAATATCGTTTCCAACAACATTATTTTGAATTTGTTTTTCCCAGATCTCCTCTTACAAACTCAGTATCAAGTCTTCAACAACATCTCTCGCACTTCTTCTCTTCCAACAACAACTCAGTCCAGCATTTAATGATGATTGTTTTTATTTCAGTCCAGCGTGTCCAACAACTCAGTCCATCTCTCCAACAATATCTCTCTCACTTCTTCTCTTCTAACAACAACTCAGCCCAGTGTTTAATGATGATTTTTTTTTTCAGTACAGCGTCTCAAACAACTCAGTATTATTGAAGAAATGATTTTTTTTTCTGGATCGAAGAAAATATTTAATAATGACTGTTTTCTGAAGAAATTTTTTTATTTTTTACTAATGTTTTTTTTTATAAAAAAAAAAAAATAGTACTGACCAACGTAGGACTAAATAAACCCAACAATTTGCTGGGTTTATTTAGTCCAGCGTTCGTAGGACTAGATGACTAAATTACTGGGCTTCATTGGATTGGACAAATAGTCTTGTGTGCTTCCAAACATGGGATTGGATTGATATTAGTCCAAACCCAATCCCCCCATGTGCCAAACATGCCCTTAGAGTGTATTTATAGAAATGTAATATTATGCATTTAAAAGGGCAATATTGTCACAAATGAGTTAATTTTACAAGTTTTTCAAAAAATGGTTAGTTTTCAATTTCAACCTCTCAAATGGGTTAGTTTTCAATAAAACCCATTATAGAAAATCAATGGGAACAACAAAAAAGGGCAATATTGTCACAAATGAGTTAATTTTACAAGTTTTTCAAAAAATGGTTAGTTTTCAATTTCAACCTCTCAAATGGGTTAGTTTTCAATAAAACTCATTATAGAAAATCAATGGGAACAACAACATGCATGTCCGATATATTGTTGGGTTTTATTGAAAAATAACCCATTTGGGAGCCTAAAAATGAAATCTAACTCATTTTTAAAAAACTTGCAAAACTAACTTTTTTTTCATGCATAAGTACCATTTTACCCCTGCTTACTAACTTTTCTCTTTTATTCATTATATATCTATTTTTTCCTTATTTTCACCACTTATTCCTCTTCTCCCAGCCGACCCTCATTCTTTTCTCTCTTCAAATTTTTTTCTTTTGTTCTCTCTTCCTTTGCAAGTACAAGTGAAGCAATTCTACCATTGAGTAAGTAGAAAGAAACAACTCTACCATTGAGCAACTCCACAAGGGTTCCTTCCATTGAAGCTTTGAGGTTGTTTTTTTTTTTTTTTTTTTTTTTGAACTTTTATACTTTATATTCGAATTTTATGTCCGAATTTTTGGAATTTGTGTATTTGTTTTGAAAATAGTTTACATTTATATAATAAATCATGGGTGTTGTTTGAATTTGAAGTTGTTGTGATCAATTTAAAGTTCACAAGCTAAATTTTGAGTTTATTTATTGTTAAAATGTGTTATTTACTTAGATTTGTGTATTAGGGTTCTTTATTTTTTTGAAAATAGCTTACATGAGTGTAATAGAGCATGGGTCTTGGTTGAATTTGATGTTGTTGTGGTTGATTTTCCATTATAGTATTGAATCTAGACAATTGAAACTATTTTTTTTTAATGTGTCCCGTTTGGAATTCGTAACAGGTGTTTGGAATTCCTAACGTTTGTTTAGAAATCCTAACGGTAGTTAGGAATTCCTAACGGGCGTTAGGATTTCTAAACAAACGTTAGGAATTCCTAACGGCCGTTGGGAATTCCTAACGCCCGTTGGAAATTTTTGAAGACATCTTGATTTCCACATAATGTTTGGAAGTAAGAATATTTTGTAGATTCAATGTACTATGAATTTAGAATATTTGTTTTGGAATTTAATTATAAATTTCTTATGCATTTGAAAGGTGGCTTGCATGGATAAAGTCCGGTTTGTTATTTTATATGGCGGTGAATGGATTAACAGTGGTAAAAAGTTCAAATATCAATATGGAATGTCTAAAATAATTTCAGTTTCAAAGGAAACGTCGTATGAGTCATTACATGGCATCGTATCTCGTCTTGTTGAAACCAATCCAAACGAGTGCTCCATCAAAATGAAATTCATCTTCAATTCACCTGAGGTTTTAGCACCGTTGAAGTTGTGACTGATGATGATGTGCAAATTAAAATTCCGATGTGAATACAAGAACCTATTTATGTGTTACTATAGAACGGAAAAGAAGAATAATTCCAAACACAGAAGGTCCTGACAATGAATTTATCAACGAGGACATTGCCGATGTTTTTGAATCAGATAATGGCAATGGAGTTGGTCTTGATAATATACATGAAAGTCTATTGAGTCCAAATAACTTTCAAAATGTTGATGTATTTTCTATTGGGGTGGACAATAATGATGAAGCCAGAAATAGTCGGCCATCAACCTTAGAGGTACCCTCAAAAAGATCAAGGAGAGTGTAGTCAACAATGTTAAAGAAGTTGGGGTTGGTGATTTATTTCCTAGTAAGGAAGAGTTACATTTCAAGATGCAATTGTTGTCAATTGCTAATCATTTTCAGTTGAAAGTGAAGAAATCCACCAAAACTTTGTTGGTTATGTCATGCATTGTCGAAGATTGCAAATGGCGTGTCCGTGCAACAAAGCTTAAGGATTGTGAATCATTTCGTGTAAGAAAATACTCGTCCGATCACACATGCTCTCTTGACGCCCTCCACTTTGATCATAGACAAGCAAGTAGCAAATTGATTGGACATTGCATAAAATCCAAGTTTGAGGGAACTTCACAATCTTATAGACCGAACGACATAATTGAGGATATGAAAAAGCAGTGTGGAATGACTTTGGGTTATAACAAAGCATGGAGGGCTAGAGAGGTCGCCATGGGTTTAGCTAGAGGTTCACCAGATGACTCATTTACCATTCTTCCTTCATATTGTCACATGCTTGAAATGAAAAATCCAGGGACAGTCACATTCATTGATACTGACGCTTTAAATCGCTTCAAGTATTTTTTTTATGGCATTAGGACCTTCCATTGAAGGTTTTAAAAGTTGTATTCATCCAGTGGTAGCTGTTGATGGGACTTTCTTGAAATGCAAGCATCAAGGCACCCTATTTATTGCAACAAGTTTGGATGGAAATAACGAAGTCTACCCATTGGTCTTCGGTATTGGTGATTCAGAAAATGACCAATCATGGCATTGGTTTTTTACAAAGTTACATGGGTTGATTGGTGAAATGGATGATCTTGTATTTATCTCTGACCGAAACACAAGCATTGCAAAGGCAGCTACAGGTGTGTTCCCTAATTCATTGCATGGTATATGTATGTATCACCTTGGTCAAAACATGAAGGCAAAATTTAAAGGTGTTGAAGTCCATGATATATTTTACAAGTGTTCAAAAGTTTATCGTGTTGTTGAGTTTAATCAGATTATGCGTCAAATAAGGGGTATAGATGCGAGTGTTGTACAATATTTGAATGAGGCAGATCCTACAAAGTGGGTTAGAAGTCACTTTGACAGAAGAAGATATTGCATAATAACAACTAACATTGCAGAGTGTTTGAATGGCATTTTAAAGGATGCACGAGAGCTGCCGATCACAAAATTAGTTGAGCATATACGTGGTTTACTACAAAAGTGGTTTTGGGAAAGGCATGAAGCTGCTGTAAAAATGAATACTCCAATGACAAAGTGGGCCGAAAAAAAGCTACATCGTAAGAGTAATAAATCACGTTGTTACCATGTGCATCCTATCATTCTATACGAACACCAAGTCGTTGACGGATACTTAAATGGATTTGTTAACTTAATTGAGAAGACTTGTACTTGCCGAAAATTTCAGTTGGACCAACTCCCTTGTAGACATGCACTTGCTGCTTGTAACCTTTGTCGTTCTTCATGTTATGACTATTGCTCCCATTATTACCATAAGGAAAAATTGGCTACAGCTTATGGTAGTTCCATTTACCCCGTTGGGTCTATCGAAGAGTGGGATGTTCCCGATGATGTATAAAGTCGTGTTGTTCTACCACCAAAAGACCGCAAACCTCGCGGACGTCCGGCAAAAAAATGCAAACCATCTCGAGGTGAAGAAATTGTACAACGGAAGTGTGGTAGATGCAGAGGATTAGGACACAATAGGCAAAAACGTAAGGCACCAATTCCTTTATCCGATCAAAATGGAAAATCTTAAGGTATAATAAACATGTTTTATATATATAGTTTACAGTTGTTGGTAATTGCTATTTAATTTTTAGAAATGATTAACTTTGTTGACTATGGATTTTTATGTTCTATAATTTATTGTTTATAATAATTTTACATGTTTATTTGTAGGTGGCTGGATGGCATGGGACATTGGTTATGTAGTATTAATCTTTTGTTGTTTGACGGTGTTGTGTAAAATAGTTGACACAATTTAATATGCTTGTTTTTATGGATTTAATTACTATGAAGCTTGTTGACAAAATTTAATATGCAGCTTTTTAAGGATTTAAGAGTTGTTTGACAATGTTGTTATGAAGGTTGTTGTTATGGATTTAATTGTTTAAGATGAAAATGTTGATAGTGTTGTTAACTTGTTAACAAAGTTGTTATATGTGGTTATTTTGTTAAAATAGGCCCTGCATTCTAAAAACAAAAGCAAGTCTTACATATCCATAAAAACTTTTTTATTTATGCATTTTCGCAATAAAACAACCCATAAATTTATTAAAAACAAAAGCAACCCAAATTTCAGTATTTTCACAACAAAAACAGCCCCTAAACATGTAATTAAAAACAACCCATACTTTTTAAAAACAAAACAGTCCCTGTAACAACAACAAAAAAAAAACAGTAAAGTTTCTGTATTTTCACAAAAAAAAAAAAACAAAAAAACAGCCCCTACCTTGAATAAAAACAGCCCCTACAATTTAACAGCCCCTGCAATTTCAGTATTTTCACAACAAAAACAGCCCCTAAATTGATTCAAAATAGCCTCTACTTTTTAAAAACAAAAGCAGTCTATGTAATTTAACAATAAAAACAGTCATTGTATTGTAACAACAAAAAAAAGACAGCCCATGCACTTTAACAACCAAAACTATCACTACATTGAATAAAGATACATAATTATAATAATTCTTCAACGTACTAGTACTATGCTGTCTGAAATACTAGACAGCCAAAGACTACAATTTTGAAGTGTTCAAAGGGTTATTCTTAATCGCCAAAGTTGTAAACACAAATTCTGTCTTAAATACTTCGCTTTTTCGACTTGAACCAAGTCGATAGATTCACCATGTATCAAATGCTCTGCATACTTGATGACAAAAACTCCGCAATCACTCTTTTCCTGTTGCAGCACATCCGCACAACGCTCAACTAACCAATCCGACATATCTTCCTTGTGCTGCAATTCTGGCATTTTTAAGAAAAATTATATCTTGTGAAGCAATAAAGGAAGCAGAGTAGATAAAGGTTTCATAAACTTCAAGAATTTCTTCCCTGATCCTATCAAGTTTATTTCAGAGTCGTACACAATGATCTTTCGTGCAATGAAGTCTATTTCAGCTAAGATCCAATGTTTGCTCTCATAATTCAAAGGGATATACACCTATAAAATCGAATATATATTTTATTTTCATCAAATAATAATTAAAACTATACATCATGGTCATAAGAGAGCTTTTGAAAGTGCAGAAAATAAACTTACTTTATCTATTTCTATCCATAGAGTTGCTAACTTTGGTGATACGTCATTTGCATAATCAAACAATCTGTCTCTTTCATACCACAAACCTTCTTCATTAATACCGTTCATACCTTGCATCCAAGTTTTGCTATTTTTTTTTAGAAACATTAAAAGTAACACGTTAAATTTATTATTTCAATAAAGGACATTGTACATATAAGATTCTATACAACTAATCTGTACCTGGAAAAATACATCCGTCGTGGTGCAAATCTCCATTTTAGTGGTGGAAGAGTTAGATTTGACTTGACGAATCCAGTACAATGCATAATCTATATGCTGATACAGAAAGTAAAGGTTCACTCTTAGGGTATAACAAAAAAATAGCAAAATCCATATATTATGTTTCAATGTAACACATACATGATCATTCAACCAGTTGTCAGGCGTTATGAGGGTTTTGAACCAAGCCTGAGTAGCCTGACACAGCGGTAGTTGTACAACATTCTTGCTGAATTATCAAATAAATCATTGTTAGATGCACACAATGGGAATCGCTAGCTATGTATTTGGTTGTTATAACAAAATTACGAACATAATATACCTGACATCTACAGAATCGTCTTCTTCTACCCATGCCATGAATTTGTTCAACTCATACTGCGGCAACTTAGGAAATGGTTTGAATTTGAGTAATTTTTTTGGCTTTTTTACCTCAATGTCTGTATATGGAGTCTTCAACACAGCAGCCTTTCTGGAGCGTCTCTTGAGAGGTAGTGGTTGATGCTTTTTATAAACAATGATACTCCTCTCTTCACCAACTGAACTACAAACCCCCTCGCATGCCGCTTTCTTTTTCATATCTTCCATGGGGCTAGTGATTTCAACAGTTGTGTTGCATTTGTCCTCAACCTGTGAAACATTTATGTAGGATTTATTGTATCAAAGATAATATCAAATATTATGAACAAACAAATATAAAAGAATAAACAATAGAAGATTATGTAGAAATTGTTTATCACCTTCTCAGCAGGTGTGTTTTCTTCATCATCACTTAGATCATCCACATGCATTTGTGCTTCAAAGTGTTCCTGGGCACCTTTCTCTTCACCATCCCAAACATCCACATTCAATTGTTCATCCACTGTATCCAATACATCTTTCTCATCCATATTCTTACCATCCACTTCCATATCATTCTCCATTTTTTCCTTACAATTATATTCATCTTCTGTGGGAGTCTGTCCTTTGCCTCCTAATAAACTGATAATGAAATCCAGCTTCTTGTCCATTGCATCTACGCGCTTTCCAAGTGCATCTAATTTCCTCGTGTTCTCATCATTTTTGGCTTTACAATCCTATGATTAATTTGAATATTAGATTATATTAGTCATATATGTAGTAACTTAAAAAAAACATACAATGGATATTAAGTGTTAGCTCACCAGACAAATAGGTTTTGACTATTGCCGGTGCCATGCAGATGCATTTGCTGGATGCTTATCTTCAGCCTCTTCACGTGCAACATTTTCAGACCCATTAGAGGCTAACATATCCTCTTCGCCTTCACCATCGATCTTTGGTGGTTCTAACGTGCAGTCAGGGCTAAGTAGGAATTTGACATGCTCCTCTCCACTCTCTCGAGGAGTGGGGTGCAGCTTCTTCAAAACCTGAGTCTACCATAAACAAATAGCAGTATGAGTTAGTGTGCATGAACTTCAATGTTTGAAATTAATTAAGCAATTACATTCTTTAAACTTACATTTTTTCGGTCCAACAACTTCATAATAGATGAAGCATCAGGCGTTCCGGTGGTATTCCAATTTACAATCCGCAGAAGCAAAGAACCAGATTTAACAGAAATCGCAACTCCAACAGCAGGAATTGCCTCACACGCCCAAATCTAATTGTTAAAAAAAAATAAAAATAAAAAATAAAAATAAAAAAACTATCAATAAAAGTAACAATTAAAAATAAAAGCATTGCGTAGTTTACACTTTAGATGCACTAACCTGAATGCATAAGGAAACCCATGCAATGGATATTGTATGATACAATCATTTTCCTTATTGGCCTGACGCTTCCTTTTTTTCCCTGATACCGTCTCTCTCAAGCTTGTATGATACTTTTCAGACAATTTTCTCAAATCCCTCTAAAGACAGTTCAAAGTTGTCTCATAACACTTTCTACCCCACGGGTACTTATTGAAGGTTTCTAAATCTTCCAACAATTCAACATGTTGGGCCCCGATATAGACTTTCTGATCCTTGCCAACAAAACCGTCTCCAAAAAATAAAGTAAAGCTAGCTTCACCATGTCTTCATCATTATCTGAAGAAGCAGCTTTGAACATTGCCTCCAAAGTTTTATTATTGAATCGCACTTCCCCATTCAACATCGACGACCAAAAACTCCTACTGCCATCCCTTTTTTCCTTACTTAGCACCGGCGGTCCATGGCCACACTCTAAACCAGTGATGAGGCAAAATTCTTGAATAGAAAACCGCAATCTCTTGCCACCTATTGCAAACCACATCTCAGATTTATCAGGAGACGGTATTTGTCTAAGTAAGAGATGATGTACCAGCTGCCAAGAAAACTTAAGGTCATGCATGTCTAGAAGTTTCCCAAAGCATGTTGTGCGGAAGAGGGATAGTTATGCCTCCGTCAACTTTTCCTTAATGCACTTTACAGCAGCCGTTGACGAAGTGTTGTTTATCTTCCCCGGGAAATGTTCTGCAACCTTTACTAACAATTCCATCTCTTCTCCTATTTAATTATCCTGAAACATAACATAAAACCATAAAATATTTATATTAGTATAAATGTTTTAACTGAATAAGCAATTTAAGGTGATATTTATTACTGTAGTAAGGAATTTCAAACAGCAATTAGAAATTCCCAACGGCTGCTAGGAATTCTCAACAGCCGTTGGAAATTCCTAACGGATGTTTTAGGAATTCCTAACACCCGTTGGGAAATCCTAACAGATGTTAGGAATTCCTAACACCCGTTAGAAATTCCTAACTAGAGTTAGGAATTCTTAACACCCGTTGGGAATTCCTAACACCTGTTAGGAATTCCCAATGGCTGTTGAGAATTCCTAATAACAGTCTGGCAACATAAGCCACAAACAAACAGAGGCAAACAGCCCGCAAACAGAGCAAAGCACCAGCCAAGCAAACAAGAACCAAGAACATAAATTACATTAACTTAATTATTTCTGCCAAATTTCAATGAATGCACGTATTTTACTGAATAAGGAGAACAAATGCAATAACAGTAAGCATTGCATGATGAAAGATCTACATTTTTTGTGTCCTATGACATCAAATTTTTCCGAGGCAACACTGAGCATGCAAGTTGCATCATTGCCTCAGCTAACAGCATAGCCAAACCTAGCCTCACTAGAATAGTTAGTGACTATGGACTAAAAATAAGCTTATAAAAAGTCGGTGACTGTACTAATTTGGCTGTATCAATATGTATGAACAAATAATTATACCAGATGAGTAAAAGCATTGATTGGACATACATCATGGAGTCGAAAATTTTACATGGGCTATCAGGGTATTTCTAGAAAATTGAAGAACTAGCATCTGCAAATAGCTGATTAATGGGTGCCATTTAGTTAAACAAGGCACTTGTCATCACACAGTGAATCCTTCCTACAACAAGGAAGGGAAATTAGGCCTTAATTTACTGAATTTACTCAATTTAGGCCTTAATCCTAAATTGCATTAACTTAATTGGTTAGGAACAACATAAATGAACCCAAAGATTTATTCATGAATCCAAACATTTTAATGAACCCAAACACAATAATATAATGTACCCAGAAACTAATTCTTTCTCATTTCTCTTTTGCAACTAGATATTCCTTCAACTAGCAAATACAGTGATCCTTGCCAAACAAAAACCCTCAACTGTTTGAAGAACCATAAATTATAGCTCTCTAGCATTTAACTATAAATCAAGAAACATAAATCGTGTAAGCTCTTCCGAAGGAAAAAGTAAAACAATGGCAATACCTAAAGTATTTCTAGTACTGAATAATCATTCAAAGATCCACCAACCTATATATATATATATATATATGTACACCAAATGGACATTTTAAAATACCAAATACAATACAATACCCTTGGAGTTTTATAAGGAAGTTACCTGGGCATGAATTTGGTAAATCTTGGTGGCAGAGGAATTGAAGGTCAGAAGCAAATAATCAGTACCCCATTTGATGAGTTCTCTTATGTGATCATATTCGCCAATGGCTTTGTATTTGTGATTGTATTCAATGAGACTCCAACTTAGCATAGTCATAGCATATGACATTGGAAAATGAAACTTTGCGTTGTCTCCAGCATCGTAGCAACCTCTAACCAGTCCTCCCTTCATATCTGTTGTTGTATTTCCATCATTGAGTCCTGAATCTCCTTTCCAGGGTATCCCATTGTTGTTGGGCAGTTTCCCAGCTGCACCATTTGAATTTGATAACATTTCAACACACAAACTTACTTAAAATTAAGGCTACCTATAAAGTGAATGAAAAAGAGACTTACATTTTTGGGCATTGAAGAAGAGAAGGGCCTTGTGGAGTGCAAGAGTGTAACTGTCCTCAGGAGACTTGTGCTCAGGCAAAGTATCCTTGGCAATGGTTATGGGAAGTGCTGCATTTGCCAGCAAAGCAATAGCAATGATAGACTAATATAATGTCTACTGATTTCTTCCATACTTTTTTTATTTTAGTTTGCAAATACAAGACTAGTTAGCTCCTTTTCTCCAACAACCTAGATTGTTGTCAATTTAGGGATTTCTTAGACTCAAAAATAAAATCAGGGTGGTGATTCAAATTAGGGATTTCAATAACAGAATAAATTAGGGATTTATTCTAATTCAACACAACTAAAGAGAAAATCAATTTCCATTCACCTTAGGTTTCTTGAACTTTCCTACAAGCCAAACAGAGTTGCCGCGTCTTCAAGGTCACTAAGCGTCGTCGTCTTCAAGGTTCCGTCGCGCTGTCGTCGTCAACAAGGTTCAGTCGCCCCATCACCGTCTTGAAGGTTCAGTTGCGCCGTCGTCGTCTTCAGGTTTCCTCCGCGTTGTCGAAGAAGGCGCGGTCGATTTAACAAGTTGGGTCAATTTTAGAGAGAATAGGGATGAGGTTTTGTCTGTTTGAAAGGTTTGGCGTGGTTTTCAAATTTTCAGAGGTGTGGTCGATTTCAAAGAGAGGGTAGGGATTTAGAGTGCAGTGATATGGATGTAATTTTATGCATTTAAAAGGGCAATATTGTCACAAAGGAGTCAGTTTTGCAAGTTTTTCAAAAAGATGTTAGATTTCAACTTGAACCTCTCAAAGGGATTAGTTTTCAATAAAACCCTATATTAATTCAGTTTCTTTCAAATATTTGATTGGAAAAAAAAATGTATAGATCCATAGATTGTCAATTGTGTACAGGATTCAAACTTTCTTTTGTGAGGCTGTAAGGCCAAACTCCTTGCACCATAATTCTCAGAACAAAACTGTAAAATGAAATTAATTATTTAGTGAGAAAACACTTTTTATTTTCTCTTCAAAATATCTGAATATAAACAACTCTGAGTAGTCTATAATTGTACACTTCTTGAAGGATAATTTTAAATATGATCAAAATATATATGTAATTGAAAATGGAAGTAAAATCTCAGAGTTACAGAGGTGTGTCTCAGGTGGGATATGATGTTTCTTCATGTTTGGAATTGGGGGAGGAGGTGGGCTTGGCTTCACTTTGCTACCCAATTTTCTTGGCTTCCAATCTGCAAAAAAGAAAACCCCATTCATTAATTTTCATCAATTTTATTTTTCATTATTTAATTTGATTACCATTTTCATCTAGAAATTTTCTAAACATATAGACTTCTCATGCTTTTAAACAAGTATTTTCGATCGTATGGTACAACGGCACTTTAATTAATTGCGTTTGCAGAAAACATTCTAAAAAACAATGGATTCTGGATTCCTAACAGCCATGGTAAAGAAAATGAATAAGCTGATATAAATTAATTACAAAATATATCTACACTATGATATAAGTTGTCTATTAATCCAAATTTTTAATAAGGTCTAATATTAATATTGACAGTTAATAAAAAAGTAACAAAACATATCACGAGAAGATAATTTGATATTAACGGATGATCCAAATTTATAATGAACAGACCTGCAATAACGAGAGTGGAGTGCATACACAACATTGAAGCCATTACAAGTAGAAGGAGAAGGAGAAATCGGAAGAGGGAAGGTGAACACATGATCTCATCAATTCATAATCTGCACCCAAATGTTATAAAGAAATTTATATGATGATCAAGTCATCAGCTGTGTATTAAGTAAACTTCAAAGAAATTTATAATTGTTGTAAACGATTGAAGAAGTAAATGGATAAAAAGATGAGAGATATCAGTAACAAATTAATAATAGAAGTAAGAGAGATGGGAGAGACAATGGATATTAACTTGTGAGGATTTTTATTGATTTCGAGAGAGATCAGTTGATCAACGTTTACAAGTGAGATGAGAACATATATTTACAGACTTTGATCTAAGCAATGTGTCACCGGCTTAGAATTGCGCAGCAGAAATCCCGTGCGACACTTAGGCAATTTTAGGGAAACGTTGCTAAAAGCCTTAAAAGTGTGCTTGTCACTCTCAAATGCAAGAGAGACTAGAGAAAGGTGTTGGAAGAGCTTGGTTGGAAATATAAGGGAAAGCTTGTATTGCTATTAAGGAAAGCTTTACAAGGCTTTGATTACAAATTGCTTGGATAAGCTTGGATGCCTTACAAATGATAGAAGCTAGCTATTTATAGTTGTCCACCTCCTCAATGGACGGCTAGGATCAATTTGATCCAACGGTGGAGGTTTGCTCTCCAGAATGTTCTACACCTATCTAGAATTCTCTAGATGTATTTACATGCCTCTAGAATCCTATACAATTATCTACATCATTATTCTACATACATCTAGATATGTACAAGAACAACCTAGAATAATTGTGTTGCTAGAGACTTCCAGAAGCATTCGTTGCTAGACTTTTCTGGAGATCTCTAAAATATTCCATTAATTAAAGACTTCCATCCAAGCTTGAAGTGTGTGGAAATCTCTAGAGTCTTCCAGCAATTTGGATTTGTTGTGGACTTGTTCGGCTCCTTGGCTGGAATCCGAATTTTGGATCTTACGGGCTGTGACATCCTCCCCCACCTAATTTCGCGACGTCCTCGTCGCTTGTGCGCCGTGTATGCTGGAGTTCACTATGTATTGGCTCTTTCAGACGATTGGATTTCAGATTGGGAAGCCTCTCGTGAAAAGTCGCCCTTTGGTCGGGAGCCAAATGTGTGATGGGTCGCGTTGGCTCCTTCAGCTTGGTGCAAGTGGGTTTGCATTGTGGCAACGACGGGTTGGCTCTTGCCACGCCTTCTTTTGTTGGCCTTGATCGCTGCTTCCCACAAGTTGCACGCCTCATCTTCATCTGAACGCTTTCGGTCGGCTTGATGTTTTTCGAAGAGGTAAAAGAACTGGGTGTGTTTACGAGCTGTATGGGGGATAGCATCTTGAATTTGGGCTTAGTCATGTGCTTCCCCGGGATGCTATGTGTTTTGCCCCCATCGAGAATGCTGAATGTGTTGGCAGGAAGTAAAGGGAAAGCATTTGCTTGGTTAAAGAACGTCATGCCTAGATTACATGGTAGTCATCTAGGTGGATAATCGAGAAGTCAAGTTTGCCGCTCCATGATCCTAGGTGGACGGTGACGCCCTTCGCCGTGCCATTGATTGGTTTGGTCGGTGTGGTGGCCACTTTAATGGCACTACCCTCATTGGTGACTCGAAGGCCAAGTCGTTTGGCTTCTTCCACCGAGATAAAGTTGTGCGATGTCCCGATGTCTAACAACGCTCGTACCGGCTTGCCTTTAATGGTGGCCTCCACGAACATAAGGCTTTTCTTGGCACGCATCGGAGGCATGACTTGCCCATTGAGTGCGTAGATCTGCTGGATAGATCTCATGCTTGTTTGGCCTTCAGACACGTTGGTTTCCTCAAGTTGGGTGACCATGGCGTTGAGCATTTTTCACTTTGGGCAATCGCGCATCTAATTTGGCCTGTCACAAATGAAGCATGGACTCTTCGGCTTGATCACCTCCATCTTGCCTCCATTGGATTTATCACTTCGATTGTCGCCGTTGAAAGTCTTAGGACGCCCCTTGTCCTTGAGATAGCTATCTTTCAGTTGTCTCTATCTTCACCATGGTTGTCGCTTATTTCCTTAGACCGAGTGAGATTGGTAAGTGATTCTTTAGCGGCAATGGCGGCATTGATGTCTTGCACGTTCCGCCTCTCTAGCTCCACCTTGGCCCAATCCTTCAAGTCGTCCATGAAGAAGAAGAGTTGGTACTTGTTAGACATGTCATCGATCTCTAGCGTCAAGGTGGTGAACTCTTTGACGTAGTCATGGATGGACCCCGACTGCTTGAAGCAACGGAGGCGGCCACGAGCCTCCTTCTCGGAGTTGGTTTGCGAGAATTGCTTCTTGAGTTCTCGCTTGAAATTATCCCATGTAGTGATGGTATTGATGAAGTCACCATGTTTGCATCACCACAATAGTTGGGCGGATTCCCGAAGAAAGGTGGGAGCATTGGTGATCCGGGTCATGTCATCCCTAACTCCCTTAGCTTCAAAATATTGTTCTAGGCCGAAGAGAAAATTCTCCACCTCCATGGCTTTACGGTTACTGCTGTAAGTGGATGGCTTAGGGACCTGAATGGTGTTGGTGCTAGAGGTGGAACCAAAATGGACGAATGGGTTATTCCAGTACGAAGCCCATTCGGTGCAGATTTCCTCCACTTCTGCACGCACAGCTCACAATTCGTGCTTCACGAATGTATAGAGGTTGTGAATCTCTAAGGTAAGGAAGCATGTATCCTCCTTGACACCTTTATGGAACTCTCGAATGGTGGCCTTGGTCGCTTAGGTGATTTTGTCGTAGTCTCTCTCTAGGCTATTGAGACGGTCGACCTCATTACTCAAGGTGGCTTGCATTCTGGAGAGGGTGTCCTCCAAGCCGGTCATCCTATCTTCCAAAGCATCCATGGATGAACCCTTGGACTTATTTCGCTTGGTGTGGGTGCGTTGCTCGCCATGACCTCACGCTTGCTCCTCTGCTCTAGCAACAACTTCGTGGTCGAATGCCATTGCTTCACAAACTAGCTATGGTTGCTTTGACAAGGCTCTGATACCAACTGTCACAGGCTTAGAATTGCGCAGCGGAAATCCAGTGCGGCAATTAAGCAACTTTGGGGAAACGTTGCTAAGTAAGCCTTAAAAGTGTGCTTGTCACTCTCAAATGCAAGAGAGACTAGAGAAAGGTGTTGGAAGAGCTTGGTTGGACATGTAAGGGAAAGCTTGTATTGCTATTAAGGAAAGCTTTACAAGGTTTTGATTACAGATTGCTTGGATAGGCTTGGATGCCTTACAAATGAAAGGAGCTAGCTATTTATAGTTGTCCACCTCCTCAATGGACGGTTAGGATCAATTTGATCCAACGGTGGAGGTTTAGTCTCCAGAATGTTCTACACCTATCTAGAATTCTCTACATATATTTACATGCCTCTAGAATCCTATACAATTATCTACATCATTCTAGATTATTCTACATACATCTAGATATGTACAGGAACAAGCTAGAATGGTTGTGTTGCTAGAAACTTCCAGAAGCATCCGTTGCTAGACTTTTCCGGAGATCTCTAGAATGTTTCATCAACTAAAGACTTCCATGTAGGCTTAAAGTGTGTGGAAATCTCTAGAGTATTCCAGCAACTTGGCCTTGTTGTGGACTTGTTTGGCTTCTTAGCTGGAATCCAGATTTTGGATCTTGCGAGCCATGACAAATGGCCACCCACTTGCCTTCTAACAACAAGCCCAAAAGCATCCGTTGCTAGACTTTTCCGGAGATCTCTAAAATGTTTCATCAACTAGAGACTTCCATGTAGGCTTGAAGTGTGTGGAAATCTCTAGAGTATTCCAGCAACTTGGCCTTGTTGTGGACTTGTTTGGCTCCTTGGCTGGAATCCAGATTTTGGATCTTGCGAGCCATGACAAATGGCCACCCACTTGCCTTCTAACATCATTGATTACATCATGCCCACTTGCACTAATTACTAAGAGGTGAAGTAATCAAGTGGTGGTGGGAAAAATTGTGTGTATACTCAAGTGGTAAAAGTGTGTATACACAAGTGGTAAAAGCCACATATATTCTAACACCCCCCCCCCCCCCCCCCCGGATTTATACCACTTGTATTTTAATTTTCTAGGAAAAACCCAATAGGACAAAAACTAGTTAAAATATATATAATGATCTTCTGGATCTTGTGGTGTTAGACGTTCTCAAAACTATCTCGTTAAAAATCTTATCAGGAAAACCCAGTCGGACAAAACCTGATCGAAGAGAAAAAGAGTATAGTACACATATGTCCACTCAGAACTTTGCTCCCCTTGATTGTCTCGTTAAAACTTTGTCAGGAAAACCTAGTGGGACAAAACCAAGGGAAAAAGAGTACAATGCAAATATGTTCATAGTTAATGTTTTCTTCAAAACATTTCTCATAGTTATACTTTGCTAAGGAAAACCCAATGGGATAAAAACCTAAGCAACGATATTCATTGATCAATGAATATTTATGATGATCTTTTGAATCAAGGTAACATATATACGATGATTAGCAAGATCAAAGTAATATTTACAATGATATTTTAGATCAAGATAACATATATACAATGACATACTAAATCAATGTAATATTTATGATGATTTTATGGATCAAATGATTTTTGGGTGTGCTTAGAGAATTGCCTCATTAAATACTTTATCAAAAAAACCCAATGGGACAAAAAACCTGAATGAAAGGGAAAAGAGTACAATGCACATATTCCCCAATATGATTAATATACTTCATTTGATATGTTCCCTCTGATAAAAATTATTTTAAAGCAATCTTCTAGATTGTAAAACTGAGGTATACAGATGTTTATTTGATGAAATGTAATAACATCATAAATGATTAGAGGGAGTATAAGTAAAGACTTGATTTGTGGAGTAATATCCATATGGAATATTTTCAACATATTCTGATTGATGGACAAATATTCCATTTGATCTATGCTTGACCTTCCAGTCGAGACAATATTTCCTTTCCCATGTCTTTCATATTTTAAACTCATTTACCAAAAATTTAAGAGTTTTCAAGAGCTTTCTAGAGCTCTCCAGGAGCTCCAATTAAAATCAACATATGTTGTGAATATAGTAAATTCGGATTCTGATTTCTTTGCGAAGACACTTGGGTATATAACATAATTATTATACTGTTATTTTATCAGATATTCACTAAGACGGTTATACTACATCCGTCTAGATTGTTTTTAATCCATATAAGGATTTTTATATGTTCATCAAATACAAATTACTAGATCTGGATTTATATGCTTCTAGCATTTTAAATCCTTCTAAGATTATAAATATCCGCATTGAGTGAACCATATTGATAAATGATTACTACGTCCAGAGAATGTATTTCAAGCTTTGTAAAGGCAGCCAAATTTATCAAAAATTCGAAATGTAATTGTATTCGTCACTATTGAATACCAAGTTTTTGTAAGAAATCTTATACTACGAGTCGTGCCTCATATCTCACGATCTCGTTTTTCTCATTATGTTTTCCGTATAAAAACCCATTAGTATCCAACTAGTTTGACATCTCTAGGTGTATGGAGTACTATTAGTCTAAATACTTTATATTTCCATATGAAGTCAATTCTTTTTGAATTGCTTCTTTTCACTTAAGCCAATCATGTCTTTTGTCTACAATCATTAACATTATGAATATCATAATTATCATTTATAATTTCAGTAGCACTACTGTGTATAAAAATACATCATTAATGATTGTTTCATTATGATTCCACATTTCTCTCATATGCTTTATAGAAATTTTCCCAATTTCTATATTCTTCTATCTCTGTTGAGATTTCTTCCATTTTCAATGGATTTAGTCATTTCATAGACTTGTATAGAAATTTTTCTCAATTTCAATATACTTGTATCTCTGTTGAGATTTCTTTCCATTCTAATGGATTTAGTTATTTCATAGACTTGTGTCTTATTAGATATATCAAACTCTTTCAAAGTTGACTTAGAGAAACTGGGTTTATTTATAATTCGAGTTTTATTTACTTTAGGATTCCGATAACAATACCTTTCAAAAAGGTTCATAAGCTTATGATATATATCAGATGATTTATTTGTTGTATTTTACTCAGATTGTTCTTCAGGAACAATGACCCGACCGGGGTTTATAAGAAGGCAACTTATAAAATCTTGTTACCTTTAATATATCAGGTAATAGATTAATAATCATCTGATAATCAATTATCTTTCGTATTTGAGCAATACGAAGATTGAAATGAGATACATTTATATATAGAGAGAGAACCGAACTGATATCTCTATTTTGTATAAGAGTAACTTTTCATTTACTCTTTTTTGGAAAAACTTTCCATTTGGAAATTAATCAATATAATAATATACAGACTGTGTGTAAAAATATAAACTAACATAAGTTTAAATTATCTAATAGGAGATTAATCAAAATCAATATTAATCTTATAATGATATAGAATTCGTATCTTAGATCATGCCAGAGATGAAATAAGGAGATATACTACACAATCAAATATCTTTAAAATGTGAGCAATTCAATGACCAATTACCAGTTGTAATGGTAAATACCGGTGATAGGTAGTGAGTCATTGATGAATGCATCAACATGTAATATAGAATGTCCCATATAGAAATCGGTAATTGTATTGAAATAATAAAGTTCTCGTAATTACCTGAAGACATTTGATAAGCAATTCCACTTATCCATTCTAATTATGAGTACATGCGAAAAGCTAGATGTTGAACGTTGATCTCAACTGGAGATGTTTGATAATACATAAACATGTGATCATCTCGTAGATGCATCAATTAGAACCATAAAATAATAAAAAGGTTCTTTTGGTGGATGAATATGTCCACATATATCCCTTTGAATGATAGAGATTAAGAACCAACTTTAGAATGAGATGGTTTATTTGGTGGATGAATATATCCACATACATCCCTTTTCTGATCAACAATATAATCGAGATGATAAAGAATGCAGCTTTTCTATAATCAACTTCTGATATTTAACATTCTTATTATTCATGGTCTCAAATGACATTAATAAAGTTATATGTCTTTGATCTAAACAGATTTCTTTATGTTCTGCTTAAATGATATAAAATATCATTGATACACAATTGAATACTATCTGATCATAAGATTGTGTCTCTTCTAGAGCCTTTAATCAAATCCGTTAGATCTAATCTGGTATTAACCTTATATACTTTTGAACTAAACATATTTCTTTATGGTCTGCTTGAATAATATCAAGTATCATTGATATATAATTTAGTATTGTTTGATAACAATATTATGGCTCTTCTAGAGCTTTCTATCAGATTCGTTGGACCTTATACAATATTAATAATTTCTCTAAACAAAGTCAAATCCATAAATTTTAGTAATGTTTGATAACAATATCATGGTTCTTCCCAAGCTTTCTATCAAATCTATTAGATCTGATACAGTATTAACATTTGGTCTGAACAAAAGTCAAATCCATAAAATATTTCTGACTCCACAGAATTATATGAGTTGTTACATTCTGGGTAAGACATATTTTTCCTAATGGGAATTTTATTGACATTATTTGTAATTCCATTTTATATCTCATCTGAAATGATAATAATTTCATATAATTGTTATAAGTCATTGCACTATCAT
This sequence comes from Acer negundo, assembly GCA_035582765.1. Classification (NCBI taxonomy): domain Eukaryota; kingdom Viridiplantae; phylum Streptophyta; class Magnoliopsida; order Sapindales; family Sapindaceae; genus Acer; species Acer negundo. The sequence goes on along the minus strand of CM069238.1, from coordinate 11,630,378 downwards.
CATTCCATGGATATATTTAATTATCCCATCCATATAGCAATCATGGCATGGATCCATGTTTTCAATTTTACAACAAATATATATACATAACACCATTAATACAAATATGGAATATCAATAAGTGAAACAAGAGAGAGAATAGTACAAACTTGGATGCTCAGTTCGAGGTGTATATCTCTCTGTGGAAAATTCTGATCAACAATCTAACCGATTAGATTGTAGAAACACAAGTGAAGATTGTTCTGGCAAAATTTCAAATCGGACCACAGATCAAAGAGATATCACTCTTAGCTGAAATCTATGCAATACTGGAATTTTCTCCCTTGTTTTTTGCCCAGCCCTGTTTGGAACTACATAAATCACTACAAGAAATTCCAATTGATAATCCCACTGTCAGATTCAAGAACTACAAGAGTATAACGTGCTGTCTAAATTTCAGCTCAATTCGATCTTAGAAGAGAGAGATATCAAAGTTTGATCAAGATTGCGTAGTGATGTTCTTCACACAATTTCTGCACACAATTTCTGCACACTCACCTCTTTTTTCTTCTCTTTTCTAGTAAAATATTTCCAATTTCATTATACATGATATTATGATCTTAAATCATTTTTATGATACTCACAACATCATGTTGAATGTGTAGATCCTTTTTTGAATATTGATCTTTATGAGCATCAAACATGAATGAAATTGATAAAATATTACTTCCAGTTTCATTATATCTTAAATCATTTTTATTGTACTCACATCCTGTTGGATGTGTAAATCCTTTACATATCACTTCATATATATGAGATAAAATAAAATCATAGATCATATTGATTTTTCGAACTCCCGACTCGACCACGAACTGTAAGTTCATATATAAAATTCAGAAAACTTCTGATTCTGAATGGATTTGAAACCCCGGGTTTCAAATAATAAATTATAGAATTCCTATATATAACACTGGATCTAGAACTTCAGGTTCTCATCGGTTTTTAAAATCGTACCGACTTAAATATCATAATGCCAGAAACTTTAAGTTCTGGTTAGTCGGTCTAGCCAATCTCATATATTGTATAAAAATAAATACCGAATATTTAAACAGTTTATCTGGAGACACAGCATAAGCCAATCCCGAGACACAGCAAAAGTCAGTCTCATATATTACATAAAAATAAATACTGAATATTTAAACAATTTATTTGAAGACACAACATAAGTCAGTCCCGAGACACAAAATAAGTCAATCTCATATATTGCATAAAAGTAAATGTTAAGTATTTAAACAATTTATCTGGAGAGATAGCATAAGCCAGTCCCGAGACACAGAATAAGTCAGTCTCATATATTGCATAAAAATAAATACTGAATATTTAAACAATATAAATAAATTCATAACTATATATAAAGGATCCGTTGACGGCATAAGTCATCTTGTATACGGAACTATAAATAAATCTAGAATATTGAGATATAAGTAAATCGCATATCAGGGAATCATTTTTACTTACATACACGAATATCGAACCGTAAATAAATCACTCACATAGAAATACTTTTTACTTACATACGATCGTACTGATAACGTGTTATAAACTATTGAAGAAATAAATGAATAAAAAGATGAGAGATATCGGTAACAAATTAATAATAGAAATAAGAGAGATGGTAGAGACAATAGATATTAACTTGTGAGGATTTTTATTGATTTCGAGAGTGATCAACTGATCAACGTTTGGAAGTGAGATGAGAACATATATTTATAGACTTTGATCTAATCATTGGCCACCCACTTGCCTTCTAACATCATTGATTGCATCATGCCCACTTGCACTAATTACTTAGAGGTTAAGTAATCGGTAGTGGGAAAAATTGTGTGTATACTCAAGTGGTATAAGTGTGTATACATAAGTGGTAAAAGCCGAATATTATAACAATAATTATTTAGTTAAGGCTTTTTTAAATCCAAAAAGAAAACGGCTCTTGACTCTAGAGTGTTGTCCCACTAATGTTTATTTACCTAACTTCTTTCACATTTTTCAAATGTAATTAAAACAATAAATAGTATGAAAAAGAAAAAATGATCAAATATCGATCATGTATTTTTTATTTTATTTATTTATCATTAAATTATGAAAAGTTAAGGAAAAACAAAACAAGAAGAGGATCATGATCTTTTAATAATTTATAATTCGTGTCTCATTGCTGTCCAGAGTCATTGTGTTCCCATTCCCACTTCCCACCATTAAAAAAACCTCATGAATTAATTAATTTTTAGCATGTATTACTATTTTGGATTAATTGCACAAATTTGCCACCGTGTGGCCTCATTGACTTGACGAAGGTTTAGATGCCGGCCTACAAAAAAAAAAAAAATTCCCTCTGTTTTCATTAAATACAAGGGTATTTTTGATATTCCCAAGGTAGACTTAGAAACCGTAAAAGAATCCATAACAAATGTGAACTCCAAGAGGTGTGTACGTGAGTGTTGAAAAACGATATTCTATAATATGACTGCAATCTAAACCTCAGGAGTGTCAATGCAATTCCCCCTTTAAAATTTTAAGGGTGATATTGTAAATTCATATTTTATATTTTGTAAAATATTACTTAATTTTATTGATGAGTATTTTCAATCGACCCTAAAAATAAATGGAACCCCTATATTTGTTATCAAATCAATACACTTGATGAAATCTTGTATCGTGAATAGTGATGTAAATGTGGGCCAGCACAACCCATTTGTGCCAGGTCAATGAGGTTCGTTTTTTTAAACAGGCTCGGACTGGCACAGCATGGCAAATTGCCGTGCCGGGCCTAACACAACCTGTTTTCAAAAACGGGGGCCCAACACGTGCCTGATAAGCCGTTCTAGTGGGCTAGTTTAGGCGTGCCAAACTGGCCGACCCAATTTTTTTATTATTTAAATTTAATTTGTTAAAAATGACATCATAGAGTATTAGGTTATAACCCATAACCCTTGTCCAAGTAAATATGTTTTCCTTTGCTTTTTCCTCATTTTTATATAGGTTATGCCTCTTTTCATTTCTCTTAGTTATCCGATGTAAGATTGAATTTCTATTTCCATTCATTAATATAACATAATGATATTCTCTTGAGTCTAATTTTTTTTCTTTAAATATGGAAAACATGGAGAGAGTTTGAAGGTTTATTAAAATTAAATCATGGTTTTGTAAAAGAAAATAAAAAATCAAATAAGCAATCTATTGATATTATGCAATAATTTCCATCTTTTCCATCTATGAACAAAAATCATATATATATATATATATATGTATATATATTTATTATTATTATAATATATATATATATACATATATATATGTGTGTGTGTGTGTGAGTAAATAAATCATTAAATCTCATTCACATATTATTCTTCCCTAATCTTGGTCATAGTAATTGCTTATAAGTTATAACCATAGTTGTATTCATTCTCACATCCCACATCAGATAAATAAGAGCATTGAAGAGAGGTATAACCTATATAAAAGGAGGGAAAGGCAAATGAAAACTTACTTACCTAAACAAAGGTTATGGACCACGGTTCAATATGGTTCAATACTCTACAATATCATTTCTTTTTTAAACATTTTATTTTTATAAATAAACTGTTTTTTTTTTTAATTTTGAATTTTGAATTTTTTTTATAAATAATTTGGCTAGCCCAACGTGCTGGCATGCATGCTGGCCTGGCGGGCATGGCATGCTGGCCGCCAGGCTAGGTCGTGCCCCCGATCTAGGCAAGTGCCAAGCATGTGGGTTGTGCTTGGCTTGGCACGCCCCCACATGCGGACCATGCCTAGCACGGCCTGCCATCGTTGGCGGGTCGGTTAGGTTGAGCACGCCAAGCCAAGCTCAGCCAATATTTACACCATTAATCGTGAAATGTTGAACCCCATCCTTGTTTTCAACGCATGAAACCTCGGCCAAGTCAATCTATACCTTGATTGCGTGCTCTATCGGTCTATCTAATGTGTGCTCTTGATCCGCGATTACAATATTAATTGTAGTATAGACTATAGAGTGGATAGATTATATGTTTTGCAAATTCCAGCCAACCTTTAGGATCTTTTATAGAATTCAAACACGACTTCATTACAATAGCCCTTGAATATGTTTTCCAAAGTCTACCGAGAAAGATTTTTACATATGGATACTACACGATCCAACATGATATGAAACAACATGTTTTAAACTTTTATTAATATTTTTAAAACACATTTTCAATTTAGATAAGAAAAGTATGGGTGGGAAAAAAATCCCAAAACTGTTGAATCGGATCAAATCAAACCAAACCATTTGGTTTGGTCTGGTTTTTTACTTTTAAAAAAACCATATGGTCTCGTCCGGTCTATGGTCTAAGCTTTTCTAGACCATGTATTTTTTGAAGTTTTTTTTTGCTATTAGTAGGATTTGAGTCGCTAACTTGGAAATCATTTGCCAAATCCACATGCTCGTCCATCTACCAACAGAGCTACACCTCTGAGGGCGCTTTCATTTTATTACTTTAATTGGCCTGAAAATATATTTGAATTTTAAATTTTATATTTAAATATATTTTATTTAGTTTATATTTTATATATGAATTAGTCAAAAACTCATCATGCCATGTATTTCTTTCAAATGAGAGACCATTTGATATTTTAAATTGCATAAAATTTAAAAAAGAAAATTTCAAGTAAAGAACCGTTAGACCAAATCAAATCAAGCCGAACCAATATAATTTGGTCTGGTCTGGTCTGAAAAAAAAAAAAAAGATTTGTCCAAACTGGTTCCATTTTTTACAAAACCGAAATTTTTGGTTTGATCTGGTTCAAGTTCAAACCGGATCGTGTCCAGCCCTAGAGAAAAGTCATACCATTAATTTAAATTAGATATGTAAGGATTCTCATTTATTGATTGACTTATTTCGTAGACAAACCATATATTTGGGCTTGAATTGTAAGGCTAGTCTAGGTTATTAAGGATCAAGCTCAAAGCCCCTTTCAAGACCTCAAGTTAACAAGCACTCCAAAGGTATATTTCTAAGTGCTTACTTTGCTTTGAAGAAGTATAGTTGCACACACACACATTCCATGCATATCTATACTTTGTGTATATTGTGTATGTGTTTTATATGTGTGCATTCATATTTTTAATGACTCTTCTTGCATATTTCATTGATTGCATCTTGTATGTCAAATGTCATGTCTCATGTTGTCTTAAGATGCATTGTCTAAGTATGGGTGATGTACACCCGCCCTACAGTCGTCGTTCGTACAGCGGCCATTAAGCGATTTGAGCAAATTTGCTCTTGACCGCCCTATATAGAGCGGTGCCATTGGTCGATTTAATTATCGTATGTGTTTCACCCTACGTATAACGAGTGTAGGGCGACTTTCAAAATCCTAAGAGCAACCGCTCCTTGTTCGCCTGATTTTCGCTCCTTTGAGTAGAGCAGCCATGAAGAACTTGTTCTTCATCTCCCAGGTGAACCGCCCTACACAGAGCGGGTGTAGGTCGACCAAGGCAAATTTTAAGGAATCTTATTAAAACGACCTCACTTCATTTTGACTATATATATATATGCCTCTATGTTATTAGGTTGTTTTTTAGTGAGTTAAAAATTATATTTTTCCTTAAAAAATATTTCAAAGAGAAAAATACACAAAAACTCATCTTTAATCACTCAAAGCTAATCCTATTTGCATCAAAGTTCATATTGCATCATCTATGCCTACATAAGATGCATCCATGCAAGGTTTTGCATCATCACATCTTCTTTGGTATGGTCTTCACTAATTTCATCTAATTTTAGTGTTTTTCATATTAAGACATCTCTTTAATTACTTTTATGTTTTTAGACCATATGCTAAATACAAGATAGAGATTATTTGTGATGTATTGATTGAGTGTTGTATTGTGATAAATATCTAGGTTTTGCTTAATTTTGATTAGTTAAGCTTTATAATATGTCATTTAGCTATTGATATCTAGGATTGCATTTATTGTCATCTAATAATCCTAGAAAAGCATCTAAGACTTGTGGCTAAGATTGCTTTGGCCACAAGCAAATGGGACTAGGACCACTTTTAAAGGCCCGCAAGTAAGAGATAGGGGTTATTGACCGTAGTGTTTGACGAGGTCAACATAGGTTGTAAACTTCATTTCAATTAGTGGTTTCGAGGTACGAGGGTAACGCACTTAACAACCCGTGGTTTTTCCCAGTGGTTGGGTTTCCACGTATATATCAAATGTTATTCGAATTCCGCACTATATTACACTCGCTATATTATATTGACTAATTAGGGGTATTTTCGTAATCTTGACTATACACGAAATTTGGGTAAATATAGTTAAAATCTATTCACCCCCCTCTAGATTAATATTGAACACACCGTAATTTGTTTCAAGATAATTTAAAATTTTAAGGGTAAAATAGTAATTTCATATTTTATATTTTTTAAAAATTAAAATTAGATAAAGAAAAATAGTTTTCAACAAGCGGGGTTCTGATTTAAGCTGTAAACAAAAGGTTTTGGCTTGTTCAAGTATAAATGCAAAGTATATAGGGTTATTTCTCAGGCCTCAACTATTGAAGTGCTTTAATTAGTTGTGTTTATTGTTAGTAGAGCTAGACATATCTCTTACTGGCAGTACTCTAATTCTTTGGTGTGACAATACATGGACTGGTTCCATAGCTCAAAACCGTGTATTACACATTTGAGAAAAGGTTGCAAACGGTCAATTAGCAGTTCAATATGTTCCTACTGATTTGCGAACAAAGTTATGTAGAAAGCTCACAACTTAAGTCTACATAGACATAGCTCGATCAATTACTAACAATTACAGAAGTGATCAAGTGTTACATATGTTATTGTTAGCATCTTCAACACTGGAATCTCAGCTGTTAATTACGTCAGTTGATCAACGGATCAAATCACAAAATAAGAGATGTTATACCTAACAGAATTGAATAGTGGGTTGAAGATGCCTTGAGTTAGAATGTAACTAACTTATGTTGATCATCACTTGGTATTATGGTTGGCTCTCCGTATTTTAGAGAGAACAAGTTATTTTTGTAAATAAATGAATTTGAAATTCTTGAGTGTATATAAACGTTTCTTATATTCAGTTATAAATTAATGAGAATTCTAATTTCAGAGGAGCAAATTACACAAAATCTACCTAAGGTTTACCTTACGACACTTATAGTCAAATGTTCATAAAATTAACACTCACACCCTCTGGAAGCAACAGAAGTCTGTTAACTTTAACATTTGACATTTCCATATGTCGAAATAGACCAAAATACCCTTCTTTTTAAAGAAAAATCATTTTTTGACCTTTTTTACCTATGAATGAAGACAAAAAATATATATATTAAAAAAATAATAATGGAAATTGTGGGAAAGTTGTCTACATGTTTTTGTTGTAATAATTTTTTTTTTTCTTTTTAACTAAGATATCTATTCTAAAAATGAATATTTACATACTAGAAAAAAGGAAAAGGTTATTATTTTTTAGGGAGACAAAATATGGTCTTACTTTTTGACCATTTACATCTGTTGGTTTATTTTTTCTAAATGGTTAAAAAAATTAAAAAAATAAAAAAATAAAAAAAAATAAAAAATCGTTTGGTTGCCTATAAAATGGCATTAAAAAAAATCGACATCAAGTTGTGGAATTAATAGAGGCTATTCAGCTTATGTTCTCACTATTTGTATAAATGATAAACATAAAAACACATAGTAGTGCTAACATTACAATCACATACATTCATAGTACAATGGCTGGAACAATTTTCATTGGATAGAAAAGCAAATTCAGAGTTTATAAAGAAGCTGTATACCAATAAAACAATCTGGCATCACAAAAAAAAATACCATGTTAACTAATCTGGCTACAAATAAAATTTCATGCAACCTAGTAATATCACCATCACTAAAAAAAACCAGCCCCTTGAGTTTATGTTTGATTAAAAGTAATTTGTAGTGTTAGTTTGATGAAAACATATCTTGTTTATATATATTTGTAATTTTTAAAAAAAAAAAAAAAGTTATTCGACATGTTTACAAACCTTGAACATTATGAGAAAACCGAGGTACATTAGATGTGAGAGGTTGACTAGAAGATCCAACTTCAAATTAACTAGTTATAGGTGGTTGTGTAGTTGGAAACCAAAGCACCTACAAATGACAATTTGAATGGGTGAATCTTTTATAATGCAAAAAAATTGTTGAAAAGTGAAAACTAATTCATTTGGGTGAAGTAATGTTATCCTAGTAATAGTTCCTGGTTGTAAGATTTGTCTTGTTTGTGAAGTGGATGGGTTTGTCATTGAAGTTGGTCTTGTTGAATTGCTGGATCGATCTGTTACTGGTTCTGTTTGGCGAACCCTAGTTGTAACTTCAGGGTTATGGGTTGATGGTTCTGTTTCATCACTCCAGGGGATTGGTACATCTTGACTAAACTTCTCCCCATTCTCCGTAGACACACCTAAGCTCCATGACACTATCCCAAATCATCTTCAAGCTGATGTGGTCCCTGGTAAAATGACCAATTTCATGGGTTTTACAAAGGAAAGTTACCGTAGCACAGAAAGTGAACAAAAAAAATGATAATATGAAGAAAACAGAGCATTGAAAAACATTTGCACAATAACTCTAAAAAATTTGTAACAAACCACACACACAATTTACTAAAAGAAGTGAAAAATTCCCAAATTAATCATAATAATAAATACTACAAACATTAAACATGCACAAATAGTAAATATCAAAATAATAATAATAATCATACCAACAAACACAATCAAAATGTTAACAAATCATTTTGTTACCATTGAACATACTTGACAAATAATATGATACCATTAAACAAAGCATAGTTTACTTCATATAAATTACTAAAAAAAAAAATTAAGAAAACAAAAAAACAAAGCAACTTTTTTTTTTTCTAACATCCAAACAATATATATACAAACAAACTTCATATAAATCAAACTCTAAGATAATAAAAACAAATCATTTTTTTTTCCAGTTTTTCAAACAGCTGTAACTATCAACAATACATAACTTTTTTGTTTCAAACATCAAAGTGTTAACTACGAAGAAAAATATAGAGCACCAACAAGCATCAACAAACATCAATGAAAACCCAACCCATTTTTTTTATTAAAAAAAACGTAATGTTCTTACCAAATTACTATTAAAACTCAAATACAAACCCTAACTTAAAAACACCAACAACAAAAATCAAAAGTAGAATTTTATATATTTAAACAACTAATCAATACAAAAATTTCACAAACAAACAATACACATGCATGAGTAGAAGTTAATCAAAACACAAATGCAAGAGAATACTACAGAAACATTGACTATATTGTCAAATTCATAAACCCTAAATACAAAATCAAACTAAAATGCATGAAATAAAGCATTTTGATAGGGTTTGTACCTGGTTCTGTCAAAAAATTCAACCATTTACTTTATACATTACTAAAAAAAAAAAAAAAAATTTAAAGGAAAAAAAAACAAAGCAACTTTTTTTTTCTAACATCCTAAAAATATATATACAAACAAACTTCATATAAATCAAACTCTAAGATACTAAAACAAATCATTTTTTTCTTATTTTTCAAACAGTTGTAACTATCAATACGATAGCACTTTTTTGTTTCAAACATCAAAGTGTTAACTTCAAAGAAAAATACAGAGCATCAACATACATCAACGAAAACTCAACCCATTTTTTTTAAAAACAAAAACGTAATGTTCTTACCAGATTATTATTAAAACCCAAATACAAACCCTAACTTCAAAACACCAACAAATAAAATCAAAAGTGAAATTTTATATATTTAAACAACTAATCTATACAAAAATTTCACAAACAAGTAGTACATATACATGAGTTGAAATTAATCAAAACACAAACGCAAGAGAATACTACAGAAACGTAATCCATATTGTCAAATTCATAATCCCTAAACACAAAATAAAACTAAAATGCATGAAAGAAAGCATTTTGATAGGGTTTGTACCTAGTTTTGTCAAAAAATTCAATTGTTGCTTCAACACCAAACAATCGAACCACGCTGACGTTGTGAACGGAGATGACAATGTTCGAAAATTGAAAAACAGGAGATGGGTACGCAAGGGTTTGTAGAGAAATCTGGAGAGAGAAATCCATGGTTTTAGAGTTATAGAGGTAAAATTATAGAGGAAATGGAGAGGGGCAATTTGATGGTCTATTGGATTGGCGTCTGTCTAAATTCTTTTCATTTTTTTTTTTTTAATTTTTTTTTTAAACAATCAAACCTAATTATTAAATTAAGTGAAAATAACAAGTTTGTACTTCAGTAATTTAACCTTAACAGACTTCCCTTACTTTAAAGGGTTGTGAGTGTCAATTTTATGAAAAGTTGACTATAAGTGTCACGAAATAAACCTCAGGTAGGTTCTGTGCAATTTGCTCATTTCGAAGACTCCATTGTTGAGTTTGGAAACTCTCTCAAATTTGAAGTCTCCTTCAAGTTTTTGCACAAATTAAACACTTGTTTGTTTTTTTCAAACACTTAAGTCTTTCTAGATTTACAAAAGGTAAATGTTAGTTTAAGTAAGTAAAATGACAAAAACAAAATGTGTAAATGTTAAAAAATATATATATATATATATATATAATAAAAAATAAAAAACATCAAATTTGTCCCCTTTTTCTATTTTACTATAGTTATACAGTAACTTTCTAATGCAAGATCCCGTACAATTCTTTCGTCCGATTTCATTGATTCCAACTGGTTGGAATTAGTAAAACCACAAGAATTTTTTGTACGAGATTCTGCACTTGATAATTTTTAATAGTAATAAATGTGTTATACGTAAAAATTGAACTGTCACAGCCACATCAGCAAAAGAGGATAACGGCAAAATAGGACTTAAAGACAGAGTCAACAAAAGGATGATAAGGACATTCAACAAATGACAAGAGGGAGAAACTGGTTATGAACGGTTTTTAAGAAGGTGAAATACACACCCCTCATTTGTTGAAGGGGACCAGGTACGCACTACACTCCTTCCTCCCCTATATAAGGAAAACGATGGCTATGCCCAAAGCGAGTACTAGAAGATATTGAAAACCCTAGAATCCTCTTATTGCCTATCCATAATCGTCCTTTTGGCCATAGGCTGGAGGAGAGAGATGAAAATGGAAGATAGCGTAAGGAAATAAAGATGCACTACACACAATAGGCCCTTAAGAGATAGGTTTAACTCCTTATTTACATTCCCCACATATTACTATCCGGATCTGAGCTTAATGCTCAGAGATCTGGCTAATAAAGTTATCTCTAATTATAAAGAAAAACATCTATTACGTTCCAAGAATTTCAGGGAAAATTGTATTCTACGGTTCGATCAGGTGAGAGAAGTGTTGACCCCCGAAATGGGGCGTCTACCCCAGGTAATAGGTCATCTTCCCTATTATTCCCATATGACATTATTTCCCTGATTATAAATGTTCAAATACTTACTTGAGACATCGAAGGAGAAATCGGGCCCGATTTCCCTACCGACCTTTCTTTTTTTTGTGAGGTATTCTCCAAGATTCTTTCAAGAAGGGAAACCCACTACAAGCTAGTTCCCACTAAGAGGAATCCTCAATATTCTATCCTCACAACAACGACCTTGACGCGGACCATCAACCCAAGATCAGGTTTGACCTTGTCCAGCTTGCTGTTGAAAGTCCACTTCATCTTACGTGGCGAGAGGTTCTTTGACTTTTAACCGTTGATGAGATTTCACAATCATCTAAATGAATTGATTTCTTATAGAGACTACTTATTACCGTTCCCTAAATTTAAAGAGCTCTCCATTGCACTGTTCATGGCCAGCTCAAAAGTTATCAAGATTTCTCAAATCAAACTAGAAAAGTCTTAATGGTAAAATTTGGCCATCGCTCTAAGAAAGACTTTATCACCAATTAGAACCTCGTGGACCCACTCCTCTCGATAGGACCTGGCCCAAGCCATAGGCCGAGTCCACTCTTGGGTCTATACCTAGTATAGATCGGACCCTAACCAAAAGCAAGACCGAACCATGAAGGACTAGGGCTTGACTAAAAGACGATCGAACCTGATCCAATCCCATCTGCGGAATGGATCTAGGCTAGGAACATGGGCTCAACTAGAAAACGGTGGCTGCCAAGAAAAGAAGAGAAACATGGTAACCTTATGATCTAGAAAGACCGCCACGTTTGCCCTAACAGTACTTCTAGAACCTGGAGCATGCCCTTGGGCTGATGGAAGACCTAAAGAAGAACGTACCAAAGAAAAGGAGAAAGGAAACCAGAGTACGGTCCGTAGTTGGGCAGTTAATGTACAAGCAGTAAACATCTAAAAGAAAAGAGGGGCTTCAACAAACGAGATTCATCCTAGGCTCCCATCGCCAACGGCCAGATCCAGCTCCATCTAAGCCTTTACCAAGGTCAACTACCTCAAGCACCAAGGTAGCAACTGTAATTCCAGAGCAAAATGCAAGCAGAAAGCTACTAAACTAAGAAAGGAGAGCTTAGGGAACACCGCCTGACAGGTGCAACGCCACAAGCGCTGACGTTGTCCCTTGGCTCACGAGATACTGAAAGTGACAGGTCACGCCAGCGAGGAGCGGAACCAGCCAATCATAGGGGAATGTTGAGCCACCAAAGCACCACAAAGGGACCCTTAAAGCACCTAATCAAATGTAGGGTAGAGGTGGAGCAATCATGACCCTCCAGGGTGTATGTCACCCATAGGCCAACTTAAGGGGACGGTGAGGATCTAATAAAAGATCTCACGCCTAAAAGGAGGATCCCTCAGCTACCTGTAAAGAGGAAGCCTTATAAATACCCATACTCAAGAAGAAGAAAGATGTTGGCACCTTGAAGGAAAAAGAGCAATTAGAACCACAATCCTACTTGGCTATTTCTCTACTAGTTTCTACTAAAACCCAGTCCATAAAGAGTCAAATTCTTGTAAGCCCTCTTGGGAAAGATGTATTGATCCTACTTGGCTACATGTTGTAAGCTTTTCAGAGCCATACCTTTGCATAAATGAACATTTTTTACCAATTGTTGACACATACATGATCCTCCTACCTAAAGAACCAATCTTGACCCGATAGTATCGCTCCCACCAATTTATCGACCATGCTAGGATAGGTAGAAACAATGAGTCACGAAGGGTCGGGTACATTGGTCAAACCAACCGGTCTCTCCAGGTCGATCTGGCTTATCCCGATTATACCTCCCTTATTATCTGCGACACTAAACCAACCCCTCATAACAGGTCCAACCACAGTGGGGCACTTGTACCTTGCGATTGACTGTTGTCCGAAAAATCCTGATTGATTTTCTAGATAACAAAAGGTTTTAGGGTGTGTTTGGTAATGTTTTTCATTTACTGGTTTTTAAAGATAAAAATGAAAATGAAAATAGTGTTTTTGGTTTTATTTTCGAAATCCAAAAATGCGTCCGGTAGCATATATGGAAAACAGGATCTTGAAAATAAAAAAGTGTCGGGTGGATTAACCACCAAATATCAAATATCATTAATTTTTTAATAAATAAAAGTTACACACACAAAATTTAAAATATTTCAAAAGAAAAAAAAAATAGGAAAAAAAATTATAAAAAAAATTTTAAAAAATCAAAGTAGCAGCCGATTTGCTCCTCTGGCGTTGGAGGAACAGGCCTCCATATTTGTTGTCATGGAGAAACAGCAAATTGTCAAAAACGCTTACGGGACGCACCCTTACTTTCCTTGTTTTTCAATTTTAACACTGGTTTTGTTTTCTATTTTGTTTTTATTTTTTGAAAACAAAATGAAAATGGTTAACGAACGAAAATTCGAATTCGTTTTTGAAGAGAAAAAGATTAGGAGGAAGAAGAAGAGACGAAGAAGAAGAAAGAAAGCAATTAAGAAGAGGAGATGAAGAAAGAAGAAAAGCAAACGAAGAACTGAAGAAGAAGGCGATGAAAGGAGGAGAAACAAAAAGATGTCTGAAATTTGTTTAAAAAACAAATTGAAAAAACAAGATTAAGTTAGAGCATGTCCTACACCCTGTTTAAATATCTGCTACCAGGCGTGTTTTCAGATTTCGAAACCGAAACAAAAAACACTGTTTGCATTTTCATTTTACTTTTCGAAAAATAGCAAATGAAAAACACTTACATGACACATCCTTACTTTCCTTGTTTTTCAATTTTAACACTGGTTTTGTTTTCTAATTTGTTTTTATTTTTTGAAAATAAAATAAAAAACGGTTAACGAACGCAAATTCGAAATCACATTTTAAAACAATAATGAAAACACCTTCTAAAATCTTGTACCAAACAGGCCCTTAGTCTTTACGTGTTGAGTCATTCAATTCTCGACATATTTCTGCTTACGTAGTACGTACGCTTGTGAAGATTGATGCACTTTTTCATGAGTTGATGAAAAGACTGCTACTTCTCACATGATAGCTCATGGCGCGGTTAGAGATATTTTCTCTTTTATATTTTACTCGCTCACGCTTCATGCACACACAGTCACACAGAGATAATCGGACATTAACCCTAGAAAAAAATATGTTAATTAAACACTTGCTTTAGCATTACCTACCTAGACATTCAAATAATTATTTATTTATTTTATTTTATTTGGTAATAAAAGGATAAGGGAAAACAAACTACCCTACCAGACAAGGGAAAATAACACTCAGGCAAACATCTTGCCACAATAACTCCTCCGAAGAGGACAAGGCCAAAGAAGTAAGGTTATGGGCCACTCGGTTTCTATTTCTGGAAAGAGAATGACATTTCTGAACCTCGGCTTCCTTTAACAAGGCCCTAATATCATCAATAACGAACTCAGTCTCACCCAAATTACATTCAAATAATTTAATAACTTAAAATTTTGTTTATCAAATACACCAGTTTTTCTAATTGTATTAAGCTCACAAAGAGTAAGTTAAGAATGAGATTTGTTGATCGATGCATGGACCTTAACATATGTGCATATGATATTCAGACACCATAGCATAGAGAAAGTTTAGAGTGTATCAAATAGACCATATAGAAAATATAAAATGAAAGAAAAATCAAAACTTTATGATAAAATTGAAACCAAAGTACGATTATCATATGAAATAAAGTGAAAATAGTTCAAACCAACTACAAACTTTAATTTTATTGATCTCGTACTTCACAGGTCAAAATAGGATACAGACATGATGCATCTAAAGCAACCTAAACTTTCTTATTTAGTTCCAAGAAGTAGTCTTCATTTGAATCTGGATCCATCCTCTCCAACAAGTAAAAATGGCGGCTGTTATTCAACTGGGAAACATGTCTAGCAAAGCAACGCATCATTTCCACATAAGCATCTCCGAATTTCTTCATCAGTAATTCTGCTGGGACGATCAGATTGATCTTCCAAAACCTTTGATGATCAGTCTTCACGTTCTGCTTATCATCAGCTACCATGACCACACCCTTCAGTCTCTGGTAATTGTACTGTTTTTGCCTCGGCCGGTACTTCATGATCATGCTAAGACAAAGTGGAGTTGTATCAGCTTCTTCTTCCATATAAATTTTCAGAGACTACAAACTTAGATGAACAATTACAAAGGCGATAAGTGTACTAATTATTAGTAGAGAGGTTTTAGAAGGGAGAGTTACTTCAGAAAATAGAAATGATAGAGATTGTTGTAATCCATACGTGACAATAAGTAAAAGCAAAGATGTGTCATGACTCATGGGTGACAGCTGACCTTATATTGAACTATCAATTAATTAATGGATACTTTCAGGTTATATGTAGGCCGACCCACGTGGTTTTATTATTCATCAAAGACATCCTTTACCAATTAATATAAATATTTTTTTTTAAAAGCTCCTAATGAATTTTGAGATCGAATTAACATCTACATAAAGTCTAATAACTTTATTGTTGTTAAAAAAATAAATAAATAAATAACTTTATCGTTGATATATATATATAGTAACTTTTCAGTGCTCAATTTTCAGTATGGAATCCTAGATTACTATCGATATTTATTGGATTGCTACTGATACCAATTGGATTATCACCGGTAGAAATCAAGGATTCCGTATAGAAAATCATGTTCCTGAAAATTTTATAATATATATATTAATAATTTTGATCTTTATAAACTTTAATTTTAATCAAAAATAAAAGTTCTAATCAGCAAAAAGAAGTCGCCGGCTGCTTATAATTGAAAAGAAAGGTGAGTGATAGGTGAATGGCATTAAAAAAAAGGCAATAGCAGTGATAAATGAGCACCCAACAACTGGGGTAGATATATAATTATGAATTAATGAATCAACAAATGTTAGACAGCTGTTGCGTTGTGGGTTAGTATTTTCTCTTTTCGGTGAGTTATAAAGACATGTCTCTACTACATAAATCATTATTTTTACTTATCTAGTTTTCTATAAATACATAAAGGGCCAGGATCCATAGGTCCCCTTTTTTTTATACAATTTTTGACAAAACTTCTTAGCCATAGGATCTTACTTATTTAAGGTCATTTCCAACCCTGCAGCATCCCAATGCCATCTTCATTTTGCAGCAAAAATCCCCTCCAACCCAACTGTATCCTCTGCGCCAGTTTTGCTCGGATGAACAGTGTTGCACGATATCAAGCGCGACACTGTTTATCTAGCGCAAAAATGCCGCCCAATTTTTTTTTCATCTTTATATTTTTATAAAATCATAGTTTGACTCTATTTATTAAAATATATTCTAATTATATTCTTTATTTAAAGGTTTTGTTTAATCACAGTTTTAACCTTAATTAATTAAATTCATTCAAATTTGGTCCTTTTATTATTTAATAATTTTTTTTATTTAATTATTATTGATATTAACAATTATAATAAACTAAAATGAAGTGCATAATTAAAAAAATTTAATGAAATTTTTTTTTAATAAATCACTTAATTCAAAACAGTGGAAATTAAAGCAAAATACATTAATTAATAAAAACATTAAAAATAAAATACAAACTTCATAGTGATAAAATAAATTGCCACTAATTGGAAGATACTAAAATTAAGGAAATATACAACATAAATTATAATAACGATTTAGTAGTCTAAAAGAGTATTTCCAGATCATCTGAGATTATTGAAAAAATCACCAAAAGACCCAGCTATATTTTGGAATCCCTGGCCTCATTGCTGAGCTCGTTTTGCCATAATTCTTAATTGTTCATGATGCACAAACTCGTGTCGATTTGGATCAGTTATGGTTTTCAAATCCATCATTACAATTTTGGTTTCCTGTAGGTCCAATTTTCTCTCCATAATATCGTTAGTTCTTTACCTCTCCTGACTGTTTTTTTATAAACTTCCATGAGTTCTTGTTGTCCTTCTTTCAAAGTGTCAATAATTTTTTAACTTTCTTCCTCATCCCTTCTTTTCAATTTTGCTTTCTTTACCCCAATGGGCCGTTGAAATGAACTACCCCCAACATCATCACTAGTTATTTTCAGAGAAAATAAAGATAGTCCATGAGATGCTGTTGTGGGAGACTCTGGAGTTGGAGAGTCTTCTTGTGATGATATAAAATGATAACTTTGTCTTCAAAAGGCTAATGTTGTAGTATCATTATCTGTAAATTTTTGCATATCTTTGAGGATGGGCCACACATGATCAAATTTGAATCCTTTTTTGTATTTGTTATCTTGTGTTAATAAGATTTTTGGCCAATTTATCTACAAAATGATACAAATATATATTGTTAAAATTCAATATTAATTATAATTTTTCTACAACTTTAATTTTTACAAATACTCACAATATCAGCTTCCGAAGCACCACTAATATTAAAACTTTTGATCTGTCGTAGACATCCTCGCAATTTCCCAACTACAGTTAGGATAGTTTGCATTCGATATTGCAAACTTCTCTTGCCACAAAGTTTAGTGATATGATCTGGTTTGTTGTTGTTGTAATCAGTCTCAACTCGAGACCAGAACATATCCTTTGATTGGTTTGTACCTATGATCAGGTTTTGTGAAATATCAAGATATACGTGACAAAGGTGTGTGTGTCTTCTACATGTGTGTATGAAGAACTTCAATGACTTGAAGACATTTTTTTGAAAAAGTGATTTGAAGGGAAAAGTGATTCAAAGGGATAAGAGATTTGAAGGGATAGGTTTAATATAGTGTGGGTTGATATTTATAGAAACTAGGGGGTATTCTTTTCAGATTTAATCCTACAGTCAACTCGAGACCAGAACATATCATTTGATTGGTTTGTACCTATGATCAGGTTTTGTGAAATATCAAGATATACGTGACAAAAGTGTGTGTCTTCTGCATGTGTGTATGAAGAACTTCAATGACTTGAAGACATTTTTTTGAAAAAGTGATTTGAAGGGAAAAGTGATTTGAAGGGATAGGTTTAATATAGTGTGGGTTGATATTTATAGAAACTAGGGGGTATTCTTTTCTGATTTAATCCTACGGTTCAGATGGTGAGGAAATCCATCCATTGGTTGGCATTTGAAATCAGATTTTTTATCTTTAAATTTTGGGAAAGGTGAATATAAGAATTATGGAGAAGTCTATATATTATTTTGGAGAGGCATCCGGCCGAATCAGATGGTGATACAATTCATCCAATGGTTTCAGATGGTGATGTATCCAATGGTTATCATTTAATAACTCAAATATCTTATCTTGATATTTTGGGAAAAGTGAAGATCAGATTTCTAAAAAAATTGATATATTGTTGCAAAGAGGTGTCTTACGGTTCAAATGGTGAGGAAACTCATCCAATGGTTGGCATTTTTGATCAACCCATTGACTTGGCTATATAAGGACTCTTTTGCCCTTGGATATTTTTTGGAATTACATGGTTTACTAGTTAGTGAGTAGGCCCCACAACGCGTACTAGATGTCTAGGTTCAATGAATTTGGTTCACGCATTGGATTTTTTGAATTAAATTGTTTTTGTCCGTGTCTTCTTTTTCCATGTGAGCTTGTAGCTTTTGTCAGCCATGTTTTAAGCTGTAACCAGCTGGATGCAGTTGTCATCCACTTGCCTTCTTAAAAGCACGTGTATTGTAATTGCTATTTTAAATTGAATATTATATTCTGGATATAATGATTTATTGCTCATCTTGTTCGATTGAATAGTGGATTCGTATGAGATTGAGCTATTCGATCGAGTTAAGTGTTTAAATATGCAATTGAGTATACGAATTAAACGATCTATTGGTCAATTTTGTGTAATTACCTCTTGTTAATCTTAATTTTGAACTTGTTTATATTTGGCACTACTCATGTTCTTTGATCGAACTAGGGATTCTTTCAACCCTATTTTGATAAATATGCAACCCAAGTCAAAACTTACCAATCGGTCCGCATCGAAAAGTTAAGATATTATAATCGAGAGGTGACTAACGGTTTAAATGGTGATGCAATCCATCCAATGGTTGGCAATTAGTCATGCTCAGATCTCTTATCTACAATAGTATATTTCACAATGATAAATAGCCTACATCAAAGTCTGCTAAAACTCATTCAATTCAACTCCAATAAAAAATGAATTTCAATATCAGAGGTGCATCTAATTTCGCATCTTCATCTTCTGACGATGAAGAAATGCAACTTATGGCAGATCTTGAAGCGATTGATATAGAACAAGAAGCGATAATTACCTAACATGGTAACATCCAACGGGTCATCGCTTAGTATCTCAATCAACAAAACAACCTAGTGACCCATGGAGGCTCAATTCCTGGTCATATATTGATCAATCGAAACCTGGAGAGTGATGATCGTCGTTTGTTCGACGACCATTTTACCGAGAACCCAAAGTATAACGATCAAATGTTTCGTCAATGCTTTCGAATGGGTAGAAGTTTATTCCTTCGTATTGTTGATGCTGTGGAAGCTCGTGACAACTATTTTGTGCAACAAAGAGCTAGTGTCGGTAGACTAAGTTTGTCCGCTCTTTAAAAAATAATAGTAGTATTTTGGATTTTGGCATATGGTCTACTAGCGGATACTACTGATGATTATATTAAAATAGGAGAGTCTCCAATAATTGAAAGTTTGAAGAGATTTTGTCATGTTGTTGTAGAGGTGGAGGAATTTACAAATAAGTATCTAAGATCACTTAACGCTACTAACGTTGTCAGACTACTCTGTATTGGTAAAGATCGTGGTTTTCCAAGAATGCTTAGTAGTCTAGATTGTATGCATTGGAAGTGCAAAAATTGTCCAACGGCTTGGGTAGGACAATATGCAGGTCATAGTGGATCCCCAACTATTATTCTAAAGACTGTAGCTGATTATGATCTATGGATATGGCATGCCTATTTTGGTTTGCCGGGTACGAACAATGATATTAATGTGTTGGAGGCATCCCTTCTTTTTGCCAACATCACTTAAGGTATTACTTCTCCAGCTTATTATGTCATTCAAGGAAAAGAATATAATATGGGTTATTATTTAACTGATGGTATATACACAAAATGGTTTACGCTTCTACAAACTATTCACGATCCACGTGGTCGGAAAAAAAAAATTATTTGCAATGAAACAAGAAGGATGTAGAAAAAAAGCAGAACGTGCATTTGGAGTTCTCCAATCACAGTTTGCAATTGTGGCAGGACCGGCACATTTTTGGCATAAACATGTTTTACATGATATAATGACTACATGCATTATTATGCTCAACATGGTAATCGAGGATGAGCGTGATGTTGATGCAACAATTGATGATCGTATGGAAGCACAAACTCCAGAAGTTGAGATAATGGTAGATGAAAATACCCTATTTCAATAATTCCTAGCTCGACATAGAGAAATCAGGGATAAAGAGGCTCACATTGCACTCCAAAATTCCTTAATAGATCATTTGTAGGATAAATATAGTAATTCAGAAAATTAGATGATGATCAATATGTACTTTTATTTTTATGTTTTTTCTTTCTTATTTTATGAAATGTAATGTTTAAGTTATTTTAATAATAAATGCAATATTTTACCTAATTAAATTAAATTTCTTTTAGTGTAAAATTTGGTGCAGCGGATTAGAGATAGAATAGTGAAATATGGTGAAAGTTGTACTATTTTAATGCAAAAATTGCACCAAAAACACTATTTGGGTTGAAGATGGCCTAATGAATAAGATTTAATCTCTTTTATCTTTCCTTATTTAATGCAAATATTGTCTCTCACCTATTTAATACTTTATTTCTCAAAAATATTATTATTTTATTAAATTCTCTAACCTTATTTAATTTTGTCTTTAATTTATTTTTCTTTTCTTTTTTTTTTTACACGTTTTTTTTATTTTACTTTACCTGAATCCAGAACATTATCAGTGTGACTTTCACTCTCACTTTACGGTCTTTAAAATCATTTATTCTATTATTTTTTACTATTCTTATTTCTCAATATACTTCATCTGATACTATAAATTTTATACATATAATCACAACTCATTTCCACTCTCCTCTTTTATTTTCTTTCTTTTTTTTTTTTTTTTATTCTTTTCCTCTTTTATCATTTTTTATTTCATTACCTTATACGGTGTAAATTTGTAAAGTTGTACAACAAAATTATTTTCACTTGTATTGGTCTTGTTAATATAATAGTAAAGTTAAACAAAAACATTCATACATGACTTCATTTATACTGATATTTGTAAAATAAAAACTAGGTGTAATAAGTAATTCATGAAAAACTGCAAATTAATACATGACTTGATCTATAAAATTAATAAAACATCGATAAAACAAAATAGGGGAGTGGAAAGAAACAAGTGATTACATGTATAAAATTTCTGATTTTAGATAAAATAAATTGAGAAATAAGAATATTAGTAAAAACCAAGAGACAAAAATAAATAAATAAATAAAAGGATTTTAAAGACTAAAAGTGAGAGTGAAAGTCAAACTATGATTTTCTAACTTCAAGTAAAGTAAAAAAAAAAATGGAACAAAAAACCTGTAAAGGAAAAAATGAAAAGAAAAGAAAAATAAATAAAAGGCAATTAAATAAGGTGAGAGAATTTAATAAAATAATAATATTTTAGAGAGATAAAAATATTAAATAGGTGAGAGACAACATCTGCATTAAATAAGGGAAGATAAAAGAGATTAAATCATATCCATTAAAAGAAACAAGATCCAATGGCCAAGAAGTTATGTCAAAAATTGTGTAAACAAATGGGGTCATGGATCCTACCCCATATATATATATATGAAAATTTTCAAGTCAATGCGTCCTGATATAACTCTATCAGTGCGTTGGATGTGGACCATTAGATTTACATGCTTTGACTCAAAGTGTATGTATTTGTCAAAATTTATCCATAATCTATGGCCCATATGCAACGCACTAATGGAGTTATATCATAACGCACTGATGGAGTTATATCAAGTAGAGTTATATCAGTAAGTCCTGATATAACTCCGTCAATGCGTCCTGATATAACTCCATCAGTGCGTTGTATGTGGGCCATAGATTATGAAGAAGTTTTGACAAGTGCATACACTTTGAGTCAAAGCATGTAAATCTAATAGTCCACATCCAACGCACTGATGGAGTTATATCAGGACGCACTAACTTGAAAATTTTTCTTTATATATATTGAAATATTACATAGGATTTTTTTTAGAATAGAAATGATTCGAACTCACAACCTCATGATGTATGTGAGAGGGGTCTACCATCAGACATGGGGATGGAGGCAATATAGAGCCCAAGGGGGGCCACTGCCCCCATGAAGTTTTCAAATTTTACAAATTTGACTCTATGTCAATTTTTGTAAAGTGTTTAATTTTTATATATTTATGCTTTTACCCCTATTTTAATTTTTATTTTTCTAACGTTAATTTTTTTGAAGCAATTTTCTAATGTTTATATAAATTAACTAGACAGGGCTTGTTTTTAATGTCTAAAGTCATAATATTTTTTAATGTTTATATAAATTAACTAGACAGGGCTTGTTTTTAATGTCTGAAGTCAAAATATTTTTTCACTCACATCACATAAAAATATATATATTTGATTCTATACATGGTATTTTGTTTTAATGTATCTTATATATAAGGGTGCCGATATTGACACCCATAAAACTTATTAGTATACCCATATTTTATTAAAAAATTTAATTACAAAAATATCTCAATAGAAATTTATAAATAAGGACAAATTATTTTAATTAAAAATAAATCAAATACTATATACACTCATTAACTACACTCATATCTTAAACTATATTTCCTTATTTTATTTTTAAGAAAAAAAAAAAAACTTATGAAAAACCATAACATATGATAAACCCTAATTAAACTCTAATTTTATTTCAAGTATCAAACTTTCTCATTATCATATAATTATCATATTGTTTTGTCTTTCTTTTAAGGATAGTTGTAGATATCAACAAGTTTTTTTTTTTTTTTTTAAATAGTTGTATAAATAAGAGAATTCCAAATTGAAAATATGTTGAACCCATATACGGTTCCATATATTTCCTTTTATAAGGCTCCTACATTCGAAATATTTCCAAAAGTAAATTGGAATATCATTAAAAGAGAATTTGATTCCAAAAATAATATGATTTTTTTTATAAATTGGGAGTGATATTAATTTAAGAGTGTTTATAAATAATATGTATTAAAATGATTATATTTATTTCAATGAGGGTACTATTGGCATTAGCATAGATGCTTATAGTAATATTTATTTTTTAAATTTTAGATATATGTGTACTAATAAGTTTTATGAATGTCAATATCAGCACCCTAAATATAAATGAAAATCTAATTATAACATATATGTTCTATCTTAATTAATTTTATTTTCTCATTCAAATAATTGTGTTCTCTCTTCTAATCTCACTTATCTCACCCTAATACCATGTCATACTTCTGATATGTAAATATAATAAATATGTGTTAATTTATAGAATTAAAACATGTCAACCAAACATATATATATATATATATATATAAATAATTTATATTTAACTATTAACATATTTTACCAAACAAACTTTTATCATTTTTAAAAATTAAATTAGTTTTTGGATGTTATAAAAATTCAACGATTACAATTTAAATTTTAATTAGTTTAATTTCCAACCCTTAAACATTAAAATTGAATCATGAATTAAAAGCCATAAGGCTTTTATATATTATTTTTAGAGTAATTTTAGACATTTCAACTCTAAATTAATCTCAACTTATATTTCAACTACTAATGTATCAATTAATATACATTAATATTATTATTTATTAAATTTTTTCAATATACACTCTAAGATACATGTTAATATAACTCATTATTTTATAGCATCTTCATTGGAAACAATTTCTAACTCCATCCATGACCGAACCATCCTCATCTCCTCCTCTAGTCTTCTATATACTGTATGTACACTTGCCATAATGAATTCCTAACATATAACCTAACAAAAGTATTTCATTAATTATAAGGGAGTACTCTTCAATTCCGAAACTTACAATTGTGCTTTGGAGGGTTTCTCTCTTTGGGGCAAAGGCTCCTTCACCATTTGTGATCGGCAATAATAATTATTGAATAAAACAAATATATATAAATAAATATATATATATATATATATATATATATAGATATAGTTGCATATTAATGATAATGACAGCGCGCATGTCACATCTTCCTCACATATAAGCATCTAAAAGACTCAAAATTAAAATAGACTATAATGCCGTATGTTTTTTTGTTTTTTAATCTGAAGGCTGAACGGTCCTGAAATTTTCTGAAGATTGAATAGAGACTGAAATCTGAAAATGACGTTTTTTTTTTTCTCACATCTGAATATGCTATCAACATATTTATTTTTTAAAAATAAAATTATCTGAAAATAAGAATTTTATATTTATATTCATATTAATTAAAAGAAGTAATTTAACATTCACCATTCTTTCTAACATTTTGTATGTTTTTTTACAAACAAAGTTCAATTTATCAAAATAAAAAAATTAATCAAAGAATATAATTTTGCATGTTCTGCAAACAAAGTTTAAGTTCAATTTATTGTCAAAAAAAAGAGTTCAAATTCAATTTTATATGTTGTCCACGTTTCCGGTGTATATAATTCATGAAACCATTTTTGTTTTTTTGTTTTTTTGTTTTTTTGTTTTCCTAGATCATATGCACTAGAAACCAAACAAATAAAAAAAAGGTTCTTGAATTTTTTATATACAATTATTCTATAATATCTCCAAGCCATGAAATCTACTCAATATGATAGACAAATTTATTAAGCACTATACGAATAGTTAGATAAAAATAAATAAATAGATAAAGAGTTCTTATCGGGATTTGGTTGGAGAGAAATTCAATTGTTCAATCCTTGAAAAATTTCAATATGAGAAGTAATTAGGGTTTTTTTTTTTCTTTTCTAAAACTTGTTTAAAATAAGAAATATGTTAAAAGAAAAAAATTATATACCATATCAAATTAAGATAAATTTATAAATATATCTCCTTTGGGAGAATAGACTTGGAAGAGAATATTTTAATTGTAATCTAGTGATTTGGAATTAAGTTAAAAATTAGGATTTTTTACTTTTTATTTTAAATTGTTTTTTTTTTTTTTACCACTTAAAAAAACAAACAAAACAACTTAATGGGTCTGAATCATAATTATTAAGTTGTTTTGTTTGTTTTTTTTTTTTTAAGTGGTCAAACAACTTAAAAATACCAAAAAACAACTTTAAAAAAAAAAAGTAAAAAATCCTAACTTTTCACTTAATTGTGAATCACTGAATTGCATTAAATGCAATCCAAAATCTTTTATTCCGATACTATCCTCCATATATAACATATCTCCAATTTCATCATTATTATATATTGTATAGAAATTTTTATTTTAATATATTGCTCATTTTAAATAACTTTAAAAATAAAAAAGAACTCTAATCACTTCTCATATTGGTGTTTAATATCATTACTGTTATGAAAATACAATATAAGTGAATGTCCAATCCCACAATGTAACTTGTGATCCTTCACCTTCCTCAATTTATTCTCTAGTTTATGGTACCATTTACTCTCAAGTCTATGGCTCCATTGATTTTCAAGTTTATTGCTTGTGTCTTTTCATCTGTAACTACTACATTGTGAGCCTATAAAATAGAGGTCTCACCAAGTTGTAAATACTATTGAGAAGTGAATAAAATATCATATTTATATGTCATCTATCTCTTGATTTCTTCTTGTGTTCTTGTGTTCTTACTATTAAGTTTATTTCACGTTATCAGCACGACGTAGCTCTGATCAGAAATTTCTAATAATCATTTTTTGATTTAGCCAACTGAATATGTCGAACATCACAAAACTTGAATTTGCTGCTCTTGATATTTCTGGTGACAACTATCTGTCATGGATTCTTGATGCTGAAATTCATCTTGATGCTAAGAATCTGGGAGAAACGATTAAAGAAAAAAATGAAGCATCTTCACAGGACCGTGCTAGAGCAATGATTTTCCTTCGACACCATCTCCATGAAGGATTGAAATCTGAGTATCTTACTGTCAAAAATCCATTTGAGCTTTGGACAAATTTAAAAGAGAGATTTAATCACCAGAAAACGGTGATACTTCCAAATGCTCGTTATGCCTGGATGCATTTACGATTACAAGATTTCAAATCGGTCCGTGAGTATAATTCTTCATTATTTAAGATTGTCTCTCAATTGAAATTATGTGGAGAGATAATAACTGAACAAGAAATGTTAGAAAAAACATTTTCTACTTTTCATGCCTCGAATTTGCTCCTGCAGCAGCAATATCGAGAGCGTAGATTTACCAAATATTCTGAGTTAATTTCATGTCTTCTTATGGCTGAG
This sequence comes from Acer negundo, assembly GCA_035582765.1. Taxonomy (NCBI): domain Eukaryota; kingdom Viridiplantae; phylum Streptophyta; class Magnoliopsida; order Sapindales; family Sapindaceae; genus Acer; species Acer negundo. Next base: position 11,603,486 of record CM069238.1, on the reverse strand, counting down.
CAAAATAATGAGCTTTTGATGAAAAATCATCAATCTCCCCCAACTAGAACTGTAGTATTCCCAGAACCGAATGTTAATTCATCAAATAACCGTGGTGGTTATCGTGGCCGTGGCCATGGTCGTGGCCGTGGTCATTCACAAGGCCGAGGGGGTCATAATAAGAAGTCTAAATCAAACCACCAGAAGTGGAATAACAATGATGAAAAACAGGAAAAGGGGAAAGTTTTTCAAAACAAACCCTCTAAAAATCATGACAATGCTTGTTTTAGATGTGGAGTAAAAGGGCATTGGTCGTGTACCTGTCGTACACCTAAACATCTTGTGGAACTTTATCAAGCATCATTGAAGGCAAAAGGAAAAGAGGTGGAAACAAATTTCATTGATCATGATGAGCCTGTTGACATAATTCATCTGGACGTTTCAGATTTCTTTGAGGACCCAAATGGAAATATTGGCCACTTGATTGGTGATGGACATGTTAATGCCAATTAGCATGTTTGATATTATTTTTCAGTATGTTTTTCATTATGCTTTTGGTGTGTTGCTAGTACTTATTTATCATTATGTTTAAGTTTGGTTTTGAGTGTTCTAGCATATTTTGAGTGTGATTCTAATAAAATTTACTACGGTGTGTGCTTTTGAGGGATAAATTTGTCTTATTATTTAGTTTGCTTTTAAATGAAGTTCGAGTTTTATTTTCAATTATTTCTTAATTAAATTGTAATCTCCTCAAAAAAAAAAATTATTTTTTATTTTTTATATATATTTATATTAACTTAAGTTTATATATGTGAAGATGACTTCAAATCATACTAATGATTTGAACAATCAAAAGATGAATGATGGAGATGAATGTCTTGTAGACAGTGCCACAACGCATACAATCCTTCGAAACAAAAATTATTTCACTCACTTAAAATTAGCTAAAGCTAATGTTAACACAATATCAGGTACTACAAACCTGATAGATGGCTCCGGAAGAGCAAATATTTTGTTACCAAATGGGACAAAATTACAAATTAATGATGCTTTATATTCTAGCAATTCCCGAAGAAATTTGCTAAGCTTTAAAGATATCCGTCTTAATCAGTACCACATTGAGACTACTAACGAAGATAATATAAAATACCTTTGCATTACTTCTATTGTATCATGCCAGAAGCAGATACTAGAAAGATTTTTTGGACTTTCTTATGGGTTATATCAAACTACCATACGAACTATAGAAACAAATCTTGTATTAAGCCAGAAGTTCAATGATCCAAAGCCTTTAATGTTTTGGCATGATAGACTTGGTCACCCAGGATCAATTATGATGCGGAGAATTGTTGAAAACTCACATGGACATTCTATAAAGAACCTGAAGATTCTTTTGCCTTCTGATAACCCATGTGCAACTTGTTCTCAAGGCAAATTAATTACAAGACCATCCATAACAAAGGTCAATTTTGAATCTCCAAGTTTTTTGGAAAGAATTCAGGGTGATATTTGTGGACCCATTCACCCATCTTGTGGACCTTTTCGATATTTGATGGTTTTAATAGATGCGTCAACTAGGTGGTCACATGTTTGTTTGCTCTCTACCCGTACTGTTGCATTTGCAAGACTTCTTGCTCAAATTATTAAATTACGAGCACAATTTCCTGATTATCAAATTAAAAAAATTAGACTAGATAATGCAGGTGAATTTACATCTAAGGCTTTTGATGATTATTGCATGTCAATCGGTATTGATATAGAGCATCATGTTGCACATGTCCATACTCAAAATGGTTTGACAGAATCCTTGATAAAACGTCTTCAATTAATTGCCAGACCTTTGCTTTTAAAATCAAAATTACCTGTTTCTTCATGGGGACATGCAATATTACATCCTGCATCGTTAATTCGTATTCGACCAACTAGTTATTATAATTTTTCACCTTTGTAACTTGTACTTGGCCAACAACCAAATATTTCTCATTTGAGAATTTTTGGTTGTGCTGTTTATGTTCCAATTTCACCCCCACAAAGGACAAAAATGGGTCCTCAACGAAAACTTGGAATTTATGTTGGCTATGATTCTCCTTCAATAATTAGATATCTTGAGCCTTTAACAGGGGATATTTTCACCGCAAGATTTGCAGATTGCCAATTTGATGAACGGGTTTTTTCGTCGTTAGGGGGAGAAAAGACAAATAAACGACGTGAACTTATATGGAATGCATCATCTTTATCTCAGTTTGATCCTCGAACAAATCGATGTGAACTTGAAGTTCAAAGGATTATTCAGTTGCAAAATATTGCAAATCAAATTCTAGATGCATTTACTGATTCAAAGAGAATAGTAAAATCACATATACCTGCTAAAAATGTCTCAGCAAGGGTTGATGTCCCTGAAGGACAATCAGATAAGGTAAATGAAATTAAACCACGCTTGAAGTGTGGTAGACCAATTGGTGCAAAAGACTTAACTCCAAGGAAAAGGAGAATACAAATGAAGCTTCAAAATAAAAGTGGCTCTCTTGAAGAAGTCGTCATTGAAAATAAGACAGAAAAAATTAATCGATCCGAAAATGATCAAATTACTCCCGAAGAAGTATATGTACCAACAACTAAGGAAATACAAAATTCCCCTAAAGAGGAACAAAATGATCATGTAGATTTATAAAATAAAGAAATTTTAATCTCCCCAGATGAGGCTCATGAACGAATCTCAATAGATTATGTTGGTTCTAAGAAATTCCTGGATCGAAGAAATATTAACATTAATGATAAATTTGCATTTGCTGTCGCTATTGATATTATGAATAATGATGAAGATGTTGAACCAACAACAGTGGAAGGATGTCGACATAGAAAAGATTGGCCAAAATGGAAAGAAGCAATCAAAGCAGAACTAAATTCACTCGAAAAACGTGAAGTTTTTGGACCTGTTGTCCTGACGCCTGAAGACGTCAAACATGTCGGGTATAAATGGGTTTTTGTTAGAAAGCGAAATGAGAAAAATGAAATTGTGAGATACAAAGCATGACTCGTAGCACAAGGTTTCTCGCAAAGACCAAGTATTGACTATGAGGAGACTTATTCCCCAGTGATGGATGCAATCACATTTCGATTTTTGATTAGTTTAGCAGCCTCAGAAGGGCTTGATATGCGTCTTATGGACATAGTAACTGCATACCTGTATGGATCTATTGATACTGATATATATATGAAAATCCCTGAAGGATATAAAATGAACGAAAATTTAAAACATAGAAGCTTGTATTCAATTAAGCTACAAAGATCCTTATACGGGTTAAAACAATCTGGGCGCATGTGGTACAATCGCTTAAGTGAATATTTATTGAAAGAAGGATATGCAAATAATCCAATTTGCCCATGTGTTTTCATTAAAAAATCAGAAATTGGATTCGCTATCATTGCGGTATATGTTGATGATTTAAATCTCATTGGCAATCTTGAAGAACTCATTAAAACTGCTTTTTACTTAAAAGATGAATTTGAAATGAAAGATCTTGGTAAACAAAATTTTGCCTCGGCCTGCAGATCGAGCATTTACCAAGCGGAATATTTATTCATCAATCAACATATACGGAAAAAGTCTTAAAGCGTTTTTATATGGATAAAGCTTATCCATTAAGCACTCCAATGGTTGTTCAATCACTTGATATAGACAAAGATCCATTTCGTCCAAAAGAAGTTGGTGAAGAGCTTCTTGGTCCTGAAGTACCATATTTAAATGCAATTGGAGCACTTATGTACCTTGCAAATTGTACAAGGCTTGACATTGCATTTGCAGTCAATTTACTAGCAAGGTATAATTCTGCACCAACTAGAAGACATTGGAATGGCGTTAAGCATGTATTGCGTTATCTTTGTGGAACAATTGATATGGGATTATTTTACTCAAGGGGATCAAAATCAGAATTATCCGGATATGCGGATGCTGGATACCTTTCTGATCCACATAAAGCCCGATCACAAACATGATATTTATTTACCTGTGGAAATACTGCTATCTTATGGAGATCTGTTAAACAAACAATGGTTGCCACTTCCTCAAACCATTCGGAGATATTGGCAATTCATGAAGCTAGTACATAATCTATTTGGTTAAGATCTATGATACAGCATATTCGGGAAACATATGGACTATCTTCAATAAAAAATAGTCCTACAATATTATATGAAGATAATGCTGCTTGCATTAAACAGATTAAAGGAGGCTATATTAAAAGTGATCGAACTAAGCACATTTCACCAAAATTCTTTTATACACATGAGCTCCAAAAGAATGGTGAATTAGATGTTCAAAAAATACGCTCAAGTGAAAATCTTGCAGATTTATTCACAAAAGCGTTGCCAACCGCAACATTTACGAAGTTAGTTCATAATATTGGGATGCGGCAATTGAAAAGTATTTCTCAAACAATTGAGATGACAACATCAAAATGAGCATATTGATGAGGGGGAGTAATTGTTTTGAAGGAAAATCTATATACTGTACTCTTTTTCCTTTACTGAGTTTTTATCCTACAGGGTTTTTCTCGGTAAGGTTTTAATGAGGCAGTTGTTATCACCTCCAATATTATTTTTAAGATACATATGAATAATGTACTCTTTTTCCTTCACTAGTATTTTTTCCCACAGGGTTTTTTCTAGTAAAGGTTTTAACGAGGCATATTCTATGTAAAATGGACATTCAAGGGGGAGTGTTATGAAAATACAATATAAGTGAATATCCAATCCCACAATGTAACTTGTGATCCTTCACCTTCCTTAATTTATTCTCTAGTTTATGGTACCATTTACTCTCAAGTTTATGGCTCCATTGATTCTCAAGTTTATTGCTTGTGTCTTTTCATTTGTAACTACTACATTGTGAGCCTATAAAATAGAGGTCTCACCAAGTTGTAAATACCATTGAGAAGTGAATAAAATATCATATTTATATGTCATCTATCTCTTGATTTCTTCTTGTGTTCTTGTGTTCTTACTATTAAGTTTATTTCAATTACTTTATTATGATATTAGGGTGATGTATTTTTATATTATTTTTCTAGATTGTGTTGCGTGAGTCTTCCTGGTGCCCATTTTATTTTTTGAAAAAAAAAACATTTTCTTTTCATAGTAAAAATAAAGTTTGTTTGTAATCGAAGAAGAAAATCATGATCATATGTGTTCATATATAATTATTATTTTTTGGATTGTTTTTATTATATATGTATGTATAATTGTTTAACATGGATATATATGTAAAATTACTTCTTTTCAGACAATGTTATTTTAAAAAAACAAACATGTTGACAGTACATTCAGATGTGAGGAAAAAAAAAAAAAAACATGTCATTCAGATTCAGGTTCCAGTCACTATTCAGTCTTTAGTAAAATTCAGGACTATTCAGTCTTCAGACAAAAAAAAAAAACGACCCCTTAGAGGGCTGTTTGTTTTTTCTTTTATAAGACTTATTACTTCTTATAACTTAAATTAAGATAAATAGATTTGTTTGTTTTTCTAATTTAAATCTTAATTTAAGATGAATATATCTTATATAAAAAGTTAAAAATTTTGTCTTTTTACTTAATTAATAAGGCCCCATTTGATTTTTGGTCTGAACATTGAATAGTGCTATGTAAAAATTGCATAGTAATTGAAAATTGAAAACTGAAAACTGAAAACTGAAAAAAAAAATGTTTGTTTATTTTTTTCACTGAAAACTGAGGGCGTGTTTACTAATCAGGAATCCTTTCTGGAAAAGAGAATTAAGTTCCTGATTTATGAATTCCTGTATTTACTAATTTTTTAGGGAATTAAGTTTCGTGGATCCCACAACCATATCGGTAATTAAGTTTCTAAATGAAAGAGAACTTGATTCCCCCCACTCACCCTGGGAATTAAGTTCTGATTCCCTTTTCTAATTGAAAAAAAAATTCATGAATATTAACTGAAATATCCTCATTTAAAAGTAATAAACAATAAAATAAAACAACCATGTCTCTATTTTTTGATTTTCTTTTATGGATTGTTCTCGGTTATTTTCATTTTTCTTTTCTTTTTCTCCATTTCTGTTTCTATCTATATATTATTGAATTTGTTATGGATAAATTTTTTTATCTAAGTCTTGTGTATGAAATCATATTTTAAAACTTTTGTATATATGAACTACGGATTATAGAAAGAAAAAAAAAAAAAAAAAAGTGAATTGCTGCCTTGATTGGGCCCGTATATTTTTAATATTCATGAACTAAATAAAAATAAAAATGAACCGCTGAACATAAACCAATGTGAACGACACCTAGGCACTTTGAAGTTCATGTATGGCACCTGGACACATTGAATTCACACCACCTCTACCACCTTGAATTTCATGTTGCTCTCTCCCATATGTATAAATATTGCTATTTAGACTACAATTTCATATATACATATAGTGGATTACATAAAATTAATTATGTTTTCATATTAAAAAAATATTTCAACATGTTATATATAAGGGTATTTTTGTAATCAACTTTATATCATTCTTATTCCATTTTTGATTTCTAAAAAGTTAGTAAACGCTGGAATGGAATGTAGTAACTTAATTCCGATTCCTTTCCATTCCCTCTCTATTAGAACTTGATTTCGATTATTTTCATTCCTGATTAGTAAACGCGTCATGAATATAAACGATAAGTGATTTGTTTTGTTTTTAAGTTTTATATATACATATATATATATATATATATATGAAAATGAATACGTTTACATCTATGTCCTTCTAACTATTATTTGTTATATATTTACATTTTAATATATTAAGGACAACTATAACAAGTAATTTAATAATTCTAAAACAAAATTATTTAATTAGTAATAATATTTCAAATTTATATAAATAATTAGAAAAATTTTATATTAATTTTTTTTGTTTGATTACTTTGATGTCCATTCCATGTAACTGTGTAAGAAAAAAAATATATTAATATGATTAGGAATTTGACTGAAGACAGAATTGGAAATAAGTTAGATTAAAGAAGGAAAAAAAAAAGTCTCTATCGAAATATGCTACGTAAACCAGTCTCTATTTGTTTGAGTTTTGAAGCAATTAGGTTTTGTGATGCTGTAGTTGTTTACAGTGAGAAGAAAAAATATAGTATTAATATGATTAAGGTTTCGATAGAAGACAAAATTGGAAATAAATTATATTAGTAAGGATAGTTTTGGAAGTAATAAATTGTATTAAATTCTAGTGAAGTTTTATTAAGTGAAAAGCTAAACAAGTGGTTTTAAGGGTTCTTTAAGTGATTTTATCACTTGAAAAATCAAACAAAATAATTTAATGGAACACATTAAGTGCCATTAAGGAACTGTTTAATTTTTCCACTTAAGACTTAATGACACTTAATGTGCTCCATTCAATTGTTTTGTTAAGTGATAAAATCACTTAAAGTGCCCCTAAAATCACTTATTTATAAAAGTGAAAATTTTTCACTTTTCACTTAAAAAAAAAAAAACCATTGGATTTTAAAACAATATTTTACTTCCAAAACTATACTCATTAATCTAACTTATTTCCAATTTTATCTTCCGTCTACATAAAAAACTCTAGCATTACAAAAACATAGTTGCTTCAAAACCCAAACAACTCCATTTGAATATAGTTTTGATTTTTTTAAATTAATTATATAAACAACTCCATTGGAATACAGCTTTTGAGTGATTTAATACTTATGCAATGTAATTCTATTGAATCCCCAGTTCCCCACCAATAAAATTAATATTACTTTAACAAAATAGGAAGAAAAAAAAAGTAAAAAATATTAAGTAAGTAGACCTTTCTGTACAAAATTACAACTTCGTATCATAAAATACAATTCAATCATATTTATAGTCAATTAATTTCAATGTTTAATAATAACTTTATTTTCATATGAGCACATCATGTCATCATTACGATAAAAATATATATTCTTTCAATGGAAAATAATATATTGTTCAACGTCCCTAAAAATAACTAAGATCTTCCTTTTGTAATATGGCTAAATAAAAAGTTTTGTTAAATTATATGTATAAATTTGAAATATTATTAATAACTAAATTAATTTGTTTTAGAATTATTAAATTACTTGTTATAGTTGTCATTAATATTAAAATGTAAATATATATCAAATAATAGTTAGAAAGGCACAGATGTAAAAATATTTATATTCAGGTATTTGTAAATTAAAAAAATAAAAAACTTATCACTTATATTCAATTTTCAATGAATAAAATCAAACATATTTTTCAGTTTTCAGTTTTAAGTCATATTCGGTCTTCAGTACATTCAGTACTGTTCGACTTTAGACAAAAAATCAAACGGCGCCTAAATATTAAGTGGAAAAATCAAATAGGGCCTAAGTCATAATTAACACATTGATGGTTGATTCAAAAATTAACCTCTTATAATTAATCTATTACCAAAAAAAAAATCCTCAATTTCCTAAACAACTCAAACCCTAAACCAAAAAAATAAAAAAATAAAAAATAATAATAAAAAAAAAATAAAATAAAAAATCCTAATTTTATTAAATTCTAACCATAATTAACATAACCCTAAATTCACCTAGGTGGAGGAGGCGTAGTCGCTGCTAGCGCCCTAGGATTTGACCGGAGGAGGCTGACCGCCCTCTTTGCCTTCGACTAGGTCGAATTTTTTATTTTTTTTTTGGAAAACAACAATTTTATTGTTGCCACAGAGGCTAAATGCAGCAAATCACAAACAACAGAGACTGGGTCGATTGAAAGGAGGTCGCGTGACCAATGGCGAAACCTCATCAAAACCATCTCCTTTAAAACCTCATCTTCTTCTTCCTAAAATACTCACAGAATTCGTCGTCGTCGAGATCAGGGAGATAAAAGTCTTCAATCTGTGAATCAAAGTAGCTTGCTTCTTGGTTCTAGTAGTCACAGAATCGGAGGACTGGATCGGGGCCATTTGGTCACGTGACCTCCCTTCAGCTGAGTTCTGTCGGAGGCAAGGAGGAGGCCGACTGGCCTCCTCCGGTCAAATCCAATGGTGTCGGCGCCGCCTCTTCCTCCAAGGTGAAATTAGGGATTTTTTTTTTTTTTTTTTTAGGTTTAGGGTTTGAGTTGTTTAGAAAATTGGGGATTTTTACTTTTTATTTTGTTTTTTTTTAATAAAATATTTAAATTAATAAAAATTTAAAATAAAATATCCTAAAATTTAAATGGTTTGTTAAAATGGGGGTAGAATAGTAAAACCAAACCCACTTAATATTTAAGTGGGATAATCTCAAATAATAGACAAACAAATTGGAGTGTCTTAAATATTAAGTAGTTTAACTTTACTTAATTGAAATAAGGTCTTTTAATACTTAAGAAAAAAATCAAACACCACCTTAGAGTACGTTTGGTGTGACTTTCCTACTGTCAAAAAGAGTTTTTCAATATTAAAAGCTCTTCTGAGATTTTTTTTTTTTTTTCGGTTATTTGACAAAACCGAAGAAAAGATTTTTTTTTTTTTTTTTAATATTAAAAAACTGATAAATTGTCTGCTCTTTAAAGAAGCTCAAAATTTGGACTTCTCTCAAGAAACTCTTTTTAGAGGTTTTTTAAAACAGATCAATTATTTTAATTACCCTCTATTAAACTTTAAATATTTCACTTTATATCTGTTTTATTACAATTACTTTGTCAATACCCTTTTTTTTAATTATTTATTTATTTGAAATGTCGAAGAAAATTTGTGTATATTTCTTATGCTATTTTATTTTTTAATTTTCTTGTGCTTTTAATTTGTTATTTTAAAAGTTTAAAGCCACATGTCACAATACTGATGGTTTTCAATGTAACTGACAATAATAACCCTCATTATGTTAAGTTTGATTAATGTTTTACCTATGGAAAAACCTAAGTGATGTACATATTATTATTTTTTTAAGTACTAAGTGATGTATTTTTGAAAATTTAGGTAGCATGCACTTTACAAATGCAAACATCAGTAAAAAGTGATAAATCAAAAACATATAGGGGTCAAATTGATATAATTGCACAAAACAAAGTCAACTATACATACATGACATATGACTGACTATATGAGCCAAGTTTACTGGGCAGAACCATCTAACTGGGCCAGAAAATGGATTTGCTATTAACAAAGTAACAAGTTTGTACAAAACTTTGACCAGTGCTATTCTTCCCCCACCATTTCCCTCAAGACCCACCAATTCTAAATATCATCACATGTATTAAATTTTCAGATTTTCCATTAATAAAATATTATTTTTATCAAATAAATATTATTATAATATGTATATATATATAAACTATTACAAACTTAAGAGTTAAATCAGGGTTCGTGATTCGGAGAAGTGTAGCTTTTTTATATATTTTGATGTTTTCAATAAAAATGTTATTGAAGATTTTCTCAGTGACTCAAACCTACCACCTACCACCCACCACCCACCACTATCTCGTCGATGTGGGTATGAGTAGTTTACCGTTAGTCAACCTCAATTTCATAAAAATTGATAATTTATTTTAAATTATAATTAGGGGTGTCCAAAATCCAGTCCAATTCAATACGATCCATTAGGTCGATCTAATCAATTGGATTAGATTGGATCATGTGAGATGATTGGATCGGATTGGATAATAAATTATAAAATCCATTGAATTAGATTAGATCTTAGATTTCCATATGGAATCCGTCGGATTTGTCAAATCTACGTAAAATATTAGGTCTAATTTTTATAGAATGACGATATTTGCACTCTTAAAAAACTTTGTATACATCCTTTTTGTATGTACACCCCATAGATTTAAAAATATATATATGAAATCTTGTAAGCATATCTCACACATTATCAAATATACCCTTTTTTTTTTGGTTAAACCACGAGGTATCCCTCACTCCGATTGACAACTGATCGTTAACGAGTGGAACTAATCCCTGCTTCGGCCGGGAGGTCAGTAAAGCCTAGCCACGAGATGCTTTTAATGGGGTTCAAACTAGGGGTGTGATGTTCGCCTCACTAGGGGTGTGATGACCAACCACACCACAGCTCGTGGTTATATACCCTTTATTTTAATTTAATAAAAATATTATAAACAAATAAAAACATTATAAAATAATAAAAATTAATATATATGTATATATATATATATATGTATATATAATATGAGAGGAGCCGAAAACATGGGAGGAGGCAAGCCTTCACATTCTAATTGAAAATTGACGAAGAGAAGCCTAATTGTAAAAATTCTCAAGAAATTAAAAACTTTCACTTTTTTAAATCAACCCTCCCTCTTCTTTGATAGCTGCAAATTTACAAGGACTTTCAAAAACCAAACCAATTACAAATACAGTAAACCTCGATAAATGAATGTTCGATAAATTAATAATCGCGCTTAAATAATAAAATCTTCCGGTCCCAATTCGGGTATTTGTACAAAATTAATAATCTTACTAAATGCATAAGATAAATTTTTTTTTTTTTTGAAGTCCTTTAGGTCCCAACGAATATATAAATTAATAATTGATTAAATATATAAAAAAAAAATATATAACACATAAAAATTCATAATACACATTACTAAACTTTTAACTTAACAACTTCGTTTCAAAAAAAAAAAAAAAACACTTCTATTTCCTCAATTCAAATCTTTCTTAAAATAGCTAACCACTTGAGAAGTTAAATTCTGAATTAGTTTCGCCAGACTTTTTTTGCAAAAACTCTTTTGCTTTGACCTGGATCATTTCTCCAATAATGGTCACGTACTTTCTCTTGATATTGGAGAAACTACTCATACAAGACTTTTTCTAACTCAGGATATTTTGTTGATTTGTGCCTCTTGACATTGTTATTTTTCATCTCATTTAACAAATATTCTACTGACCTTTAAAGAGTGTTTGATATTGTTGATTGGCTGATGGAGAGATGAAAATTTTGTTGAACCCATTGTTGCAAATCTTTTTTACTAGAAGAGGGATGATCATTTTTATACTCACACAATGATCTCCTTATCTCATCGGTCAATGTAGATTTTTTCACTCCTTTCAAATGGGACGCAATGGAAGAACAAGATATGGAAATTACAATGATTTAGAATATAAGAATAAAACTTATGACTATTTATAGAGGTTATGTTTTATGTACATTAAATATCTTAAAACACTTATTTTCTAAGTTATTAAATTTAAAAGTCACATTCATTGTACTGTACATATGTTCTTATTAACTTTTATGCATGTACTTGTTAATTTGTATGTACGTACGTTTAATTTTGGTATTGTATGTATGTTAGCATGCACTTATTAATTTTTATGTATCTACTTTTATGAATGTATATTAATTTTTTTTTTTTATTGTATACATGTAGTTATTAACGTTTATGTATATACATATGTACGTACTTATTAACTTCTATGTAAATATGTATCTTGGTAAAAAAATATGTATAATACATGTACAAATAAAAACTTAAAACTTAAAAAAAAAATAGTAAAAACATAAAATTCTTTTTAAATTAATAAATATTCATTTATCGATAAATAAATAACCCCTCTAAAATAATAATTTTCCTTAACCCCAACGATATTATTTTATAGAGGTTTTACTGTTACAAGATCTAATGTACTTGTAAATTGTTAATCGTAACGCTTTTATTATTTTTTTGTGATATATAACCAGTTTTGCATGAAAATTAATTTAATTGAAGAGGTCCTCCATCTTTTCCGACCTAGGATGGAGCAGCCGCTTGAGAGAATGTTGTTGAGTTCTCCTAGATTTTGTTTTTAGTATTTTTATTTAATTCGGTTTAGTTTGCTAAAATTTTAAAAAAGTTAAATGGTTATAAAAAATATTAGAACTTTTAATTAAAATATTTATGATTTAATTTAATAATAATATTGGAATTTTAAAAATATATAAATTTAGAATATACGTACAATTTTAGAGAAATGCAAATATCTTCATTCATTTTTATATTAGACAATTGATTTTATCCATCTACTTTCTAATGTGAAGCCCAACCTATATAGCACGGATACGGATACGGATACGGATACGAGATACAGATACGGCACGATACTAGAATACGGTAAATCTTCAAAAACTAAAATACGGATATAGCAGGATACGTCAATTAAAATAATATATATTTATATTTAAATAATAATAATAATATATAAAAACATATTTGATAATTCATTCAAAATCAAAACATATTCAGAATCCAAATAAAATATGTCACATAACTATATAAGTCATAACAATGTAACGTATTACAGGATCCAAATAAAACATGTCACATAAGTCGAACATATTATAAAATCCAAATAAAACATACGTCGCATAAGCCATAACATATTACCAAATCTAAATAATACAATAAAAAAAACTCATAAAACATATTTTAAATTCCTAATTAACTTAATTATCATCATTCACATTATTAAAGGATCTAAATAATTCGACATCTAACTCTGGTTCATCAAGAGAAAAGTTTACATGTAAGATGAATTTGATTAAAACATAATCAACATGCATAGGCACATAATCAATCCGAATCTTAACCTAAACATATTTCTATATCATAATTAATCAAACCCTAAATACATATTAATAACCCATATCAATTCAAGAGAAAAGGGAGATAATAGAAAGCGGAAGCGTACCTGAATCCATTGCCGGAGTTGGTGGACGGATTGTGATCTTCCAAATTATCACGATCTATATGAATCCTAAATTTGTTCTCTATTTCTCTATTGATGGAGATACAGACAAACTGAAAAAAGATCATGTAATTTGGGGACCATAACCCTAATATATAATAATTATATTATTATAGGTTTTACTATTTCTAATTCGGCCCCTCATCAAATTAGATATAGTATTATGGTATCTACACATTAATTTCATAACAATTATACCCTTAAACCTTAATACTTTAAATCTTAATTAGATCACTTTAATTTAGGCTTAACCAAAGATAGCATAACACATTTAATATTTACATGTGTGGCCCCATATGATGAAATTTTTCCAACAATCTCCCACTAGGCTACATATGTAATTATACAAATGTGTATGACTTTATGAGCTCCAAAATTTTGCTATAACAATTTTAGGGTATATCTGAACAATCTCGTCCATTGATTATGCTGTTATAAGATCAAAACGGTTTTCGCCATATTTAGCGTGACTAAACCCATCAATGGTCATGTACACCAACATAACCAAACGACATAGATCAATCATGGATGCGTAGCATGGAAATTACATGCAATGTGATCTATATATGTATGTTTCCAACTGGTCCTACTTTATTCCTTAGTGAGATCAATGCTTAACACAATGTAACAGAGTGAAATGAACTGAATACTTTATTTCTAATCAGAAAAAATATCCAAATACATAAATGCATAAGTATGTCCAAAAAATCAAACATAAAGCAATAAAATGCAAAATGATACAAACTCCCACTATAATGTGATATCCTCACACAAAATAACACTCATATGAACAGTGTGCTCATGAAAGACCTTGGGTAGTAATCCCTTTGTAAGTGGATTCGCTATCATGGAGTTTGTCCCAATGTGCTCTATGGATATATGTCCACTCTGCACTCTCTCCTTTACAACTAAGAACTTAATGTCAATATGTTTTGACCTAGATGAGCTCCTGTTGTTGTTGGAATATAGCACTGCTGACTTATTGTCACAATATAGTTTGAGTGGTCTTTTAATACCCTCCAGAATGCGCAGCCCAGTGACAAAATTCCACAGCCATATCCCATGGTTAGATGCCTCATAGCATGCTACAAATTTTGCTGCCATGGTGGAAGAAGCTATGAGTATCTATTTGGCACTCCTCCAAGAAATAGCTCTACCAGCCAACAGGTATATGTAGCCTGATGTGGATCTCTTACTGTCTTGGCATCCAGCATAATCGGAGTCGGAATACCCTATGATTTCCAATTGATCCGATCTCCTATATGTGAGCATGTGATCTTTTATTCTCTGTAAATACCTCATAACCAGTTTGGCTGCTTTCCAATGATCCATCCCAGAGTTACTTAAATATCTGCCTAACATACCAACAATGTATGCAATATCCGGACGCGTACATATTTGAGCATACATTAGACTACCTACAGCTGATGCATAGGGAATCTTCTGCATTTCCTTAACTTCAAGGTTATTTTTAGGGCACTGATTGAGACTGAACTTGTCTCCCTTAGCGACAGAGGTGTCACCTGGTTTACTGTCCTGCATGTCAAACCTTTTGAGCACTTTATCGATATAGCTCCTTTGTGATAATCCAAGAATACCCCGAGATCGATCTCGTTGTATCTGGATCCCTAATACAAAAAAGGCATCACCAAGATCTTTCATCTCAAAATTCTTTGATAGAAATCTCTTGGTTTCGTGCAATATGCCTATATCATTTGTGGCAAGCAGTATGTCATCAACATATAAAACCAGGAATATGTGTTTATTCCCATTGAATTTGTGATACACACAATTATCAACAACGTTTATCTCAAAACCAAACGAGATAATCACTTAATGAAACTTGTGGTACCATTGATGAGAAGCTTGCTTGAGTCCATAAATAGATTTTGTCAATTTGCAGACCATATTCTTTAAGTCTCCCGACTCAAAGTTTTCTGGTTGCACCATATAAATTGTTTCGTCAATTTCACCATTGAGAAACGCCGTCCTGACATCCATCTGATGAAGCTCAAGGTCAAAATGTGCAACAAGTGCCATGATTGTCCTCAAAGAGTCTTTCGTTGAAACTGGAGAGAAAGTCTCTTTAAAGTTAATCTCTTCCTTTTAGGTATAGCTTTTAGCTACAAGACGAGCCTTATACTTCTCCACATTACCTTTCGAATCCCTTTTGGTTTTAAAAATCCATTTACAACCAATGGGTTTCGCACCTTCTGGTAATTGGACAAGTTCCCAAACCTTATTGTCTTACATAGACTTATACTCCTCATTCATGACATCAATCTACTTTTAAAACTGTGAGCACTACTTCATTGACTACTCTAAGCGATCTAAGGCTATAAGTTTTATAATCCCACACTTAGGTCAATTTTTGAGATGAGAACTACAACTTTTTTGAGGATGTTGAGTTTGTGGGGAGAAATAAGGTTAGAGACATTGTCTTTGAGGAGGAATCGGTTTCGATTCCCACTATCGCTTTTGACAATGTGCAGGTTTCTATACCTATCATTGATTAAGAAGCTACATAGACTTATACTCCTCATTCATGACATCAATCTACTTTTGAGAGTTGGAACCTTGCATGGCTTGATGGAGGTTGATTGGATCATCTTCCACCATTCCAATGTCTTCCTCATGTTCCTGGAGAAATATGATAAAATCATCTGGAATAGCATTTCTCCTTTCTCTAGTGGATCGCCTTAATGGCACTGGTTCTTGAGGTTGTTGAGTTTGTTCCTCAGGAACAATTACCTTATTTTGAATAGAGGGTTGATCGACATTGTCTGGTTGAGGATCCGGATTAGCTTCTTAATCAATGATAGGTATAGAAACCTGCACATTGTCAAAAGCGATAGTGGGAATCGAAACCGATTCCTCCTCAAAGACAATGTCTCTAACCTTATTTCTCCCCCCAAACTCAACATCCTCAAAAAATGTTGTAGTTCTCATCTCAAAAATTGACCTAAGTGTGGGATTATAAAACTTATAGCCTTAGATCGCTTAGAGTAGTCAATGAAGTAGTGTTCACAGTTTTGGAGTCCAATTTCTTTTATGTGGCTTGTAAGGCCTTACCTCAGCTGGACATGCCCAAATGTGAAAATGCTTTAGACTAGGCTTTCTGCCTGTCCAAAGCTTATAAGGTGGTTTTACAACTGCTTTAGTTGGCACTCGGTTCTTGTTTTGAGTGCTTCTCCCTAGAGTGACTATAGTAAGGAGGAATGACTAATCATACTCCTTACCATATCCTTAGAGTCTGGTTTCACCTTTCAGCTACACCATTCATGTTAGGTGACCTTAGCATGGTGTATTATAGGACGATTCCACATTCCTCTAGGAATTCAGCAAATGATCATGGACGTTGTTCACCTGAACCGTCATATATGCCGTAGTATTCACCACCACGGTTAGACCTGACACTCTTTTTGCCCTTGTCCTTAGAGGTGCTAGCCAAATGAGCACTTTCAGTCCTGTCTTACTTCAATCTCTCTTCCTCTTGCACACAGTAAGAAATGAGCTCATTAAGAGTCCATTTCTCCTTTTGACAGTTGCAACTAACCTTAATTTGACTGTATTATGCAGGAAGTGATATTAATACCAAATGCACGAGCAAGTCATCAGATAGCTCGAGCTTCGGCGCCTTAGGCTTAGAAGCAACATGAGAAATTTTCATAATGTACTCACTTATGTTCCCATTGCCTTTGTACTTTATAGAAATCAAGCTTTGCAAAAGCGTGCTTGTTTCTGCCTTATCAGTTTTCGTAAAACGCTTTTCAATTTCAGCTAGGAACTTTTTGGCTTTGGTTATCTTTTCAGATATCGTACCCCTAAATGCCTTCGAAATGCCACGCTTAATGATCATAAGACTCATACAATCTGAACGATCCCACTTCAATGGAATTACAGCGAAGTCGAGTATTCAGCAATTCCATTTTTTATTTCTATAAAATTAAAAATTAAAATAAAGAATGGCCTCGAAAGAGATATCTCGAATCAAAATAGAAAAAAATAAAGAATATCTCTTTAAAAAATTACAAAAGGCCATTTTTTTTTTCACGGCCTGGTCTGGTTCTCAAAGTTCTTCCTGTCATTAGGAGAACTTGCATCCGTAAGAGAAATGGGCTACTTAATCTGAAGTGCAAGGTCCAGATCCATGCAGCCGAGAACAATAAGTATGTTCTCTTTCCAATCCTTAAAGTTAGACCCATTAAGCATGGGTATAGAGTTGATATTAACAGATATAGTAGAAATACTAGCCGTAAAGAGAATAAAACAAACAAACAAACATGCTCACATTAATAACCAAATACAATAATCAACAAATTCAAATAATGGTAAGTCTCATCTCAAGATACCTCGCACAACATTAATATCAAGTCTTTGGACAGTAATATTAATTGTAAGTGGTACTCTTGTTGTAGTGATCAAACATTAATAATAATTCATATCAAATAATAAATCTGTTTTTGGATCGACTTATTATTCATATGTAAAACTTATAATTGTCACATGTTTATCACCACAGGTGTGTGTGCAATTCGGTCAAAAGTTTTAACCTTTCTTTGGGCCGGCTAATACTCGAATGAATTTACATACACAATATTAACTGTAAGTGGTACTCTTATTGTAGTGATCAAACATTGACAATAATTCATGTCAAATAATAAATCTATCTTTGGATCGACTTATTATTCACATATAAAACCTTATAATTGTCACATATTTACCACCACAGGTGTGTGTGTGTGTGTGTAATTCGGTCAAGTATTAATCTTCCTTTGGGCCGGCTAATACCCGCATGAATTTGCACACACACAAACATTCAACATCCCTCATGAACAATCTACACAAGAGATGTCACTTTAGCGACATCTTGTTTCAATTAGCCCATTTAGACTGATGGACTACTTTATTTAACCATAAAAGGTATACCGCATAATATTTGAATTTGTGTTGATTCTTTAATTTAATTTAATTTTTTTTTTTAAACAAAGTAAAATTACAAAACAGTCCTTCTTATGTCAAATTACAGAAAGGTCCCTTAATTTTAAAATTACAAATCGGTTACTGGGTCTAAAAAATTACATAAATACCCCTAAAGTTTCAGTAATTACAAATTGGCCCCAATATGTTATCAAAATCACATAATGGCCCTACAATAATTACAAAACAGTTCCTCAAAAATTTCAAATTTTCAAGAGAGGGGTCTGAGTAAAAACAATTTTCTGAAAACCATAGGTTTGTTGCGCCGTCGGCCAAACCTCACGACATCACTAGGAGGAGACGACGAACGGCGACGTCCCACCAACGACCGACTCGATCATGATGGTCGTGGGTCTACGTGTGATGCAACCCGTTGTACAAAAACTCAAACAATGGCCAAAAAAATAAAAAAAACTGATAATAACAGCAAACAAAACATGTGCAGTGAGGAATTGTACACGCTAAACAAAAAAAAAAAACATGAATCAAAACATTAAATATATTATATTTGTACTCAACCAAACAAACAAATACACTAAAAGTACACCCCACACACAAGTAAGATCTGAAAGATAAAACGAGAGACAGTAGATCCAAACAATAAAAAATAAAAAAAAATCCTCAAAAATAAAACTTTTTTTTTTAACCAATCGGATCCAGGAAATAATAAACACAAATAATTTTATCAAACAACAAACAATAATTAATCGAATCCAGGACCAATATAAAATGCAAAATAATTTGTATTGAAAATTTGTTCTCTACCAATTGAATCCAAATAACATATATCAAACATATATCAAATAATATATTTGATATGAAGAACCGATTTATTAAACAACATAAATCATATAATAGTGTTTGAACAACACAACATATTTCCAAAAAATTCCTTACATTCTAAAGAATCAATCATGGGTGGCTCTGATACCAATCGTAAGATGAATTTGATTAAAACATAATCAACATGCATAAACACATAATCAATCCGAATCTTAACCTAAACATGTTTCTATATCATGATTAATCAAAACCCTAAATACATATTAATAACCCATATCAATTCAAGAGAAAAGGGAGATAATAGAAAGCGGAAGCGTACCTGAATCCATTGCCGGAGTTGGTGGACGGATTGTGATCTTCCAAATTATCACTATCTATATGAACCCTAAATTTGTTCTCTATTTCTCTGTTGATGAAGATACAGACAAACTGAAAAAAGATCATGTAATTTGGGGACCATAACCCTAATATATAATAATTATATTATTATAGGTTTTACTATTTGTAATTCGGTCCCTCATCAAATTAGATATAGTATTATGGTATCTACACATTAATTCTATAACAATTATACCCTTAAGCCTTAATACTTTAAATCTTAATTAGATCACTTTAATTTAGGCTTAACCAAATATAGCATAACACATTTAATATTTACATATGTGGCCCCACATGATGGAATTTTTCCAATATTACAATCTCAAGTATCCCGGTATTCTCCATGTTAATGGAATCAAAGACAAAATTTCCTTACAATTTCATTTTGATCCCTAATATTTTGAAATTATAATTTTACCCCGTTTTATACTAAAATAATTATAATATTGCCCCAAACATATCCTCCAAGTATCTCCTGAGTATCCTCTAAGTATCCCCCAAATATCCTTCAGTCAAACTTGTGAAAAAGTCAACGGATACGTTATTTGGCATATCAGATACGTATCCTGGAGTATCCGAGGAGTATACGAACTGGATACGAGTTCGATACGAGTTACCTCCACCAAATGGAGTATCCGTGCTTCCTAAAGCCCAACTCAAATACAAATTAATCACTTTCTAATGTTACAGAAGGTTAACTTTTGTGAAAATTCTTTATTTTTATTTTTTTTTACAACAAAAGTTAAAAAATACTACAGGAGAAAATGCTTTACTGGGTGGGCTATTAGGCATAACTATCGAATATTGTATTTAATTTATATGTTTTTGTGACTGATTGGAGCTGATGTTTATAAACTTTTGAACTATATAAAGTTTATATTTAAAGTTATATTATGTATTTTTTTTATGTTAGTTTATTTGAATTAATTAGTATTGTTTGAACTAATTTTTGGATTTTATTAATTTTAGAAACATTATAACTTTTATATATTAAGAACAACTTTATATTAATTCTATACATTGGATCTTGGATCATGGTAAATTCATTGGATCTGATCCGCCGCACACTCCTAATTATAATCAACCTTGCAATAGATTACTGACTACTTCAACACAAGACTAAAAGAAAAGAAAAAATATATTTATATATATATATATATATATATTTGGGTGAGGATATTGACACCTATAAATATAATAAATGCACTCATATTTATAAGTACACCTATGTCTAAAATTTAAAATTAAAACATTGCTATAAACACCCATCTTAATGCCATTAATACCCTTATTTAAATTAATGTTTTAATTTTAATACTATTTATTTATAAACTCTCATAAGTTATATATTAACACACCAAATTTCACAAATGATAAATTCTTAAGTTCTCCAGACTCGAAAACACAGTCCGGAGAATTCTTAAATTCTTAAATTTTGAGAAGCTCTACTCCTAGTAAATAAAAGCAACGAGAACTCAACTCTGTCAAGTTGTTGATATCTATTACAACAAATTTCACATCCTCATACCACCGTTGATCTCCTGAATACACAACGATACTTAAAGTTTCCGATATGTGCAACCTTGATTAAATCCCACTTGAAATCAATTTATGTGGCAATTTAACATACTAACAGGGTATATAAATTAGTTAGGTCATTAATTGAACTATAAATAAATAATAAATAATAAATAAATAAAATAAAATAAAATAAAAAAACAGAACACTTCCAATTGCAGGAATAGAATGACTGGTCTTCACTCAAGAGACAACAAATCTGAATATGATCTGTTCGTATATCAAACATCATAGGGTGCCCAATCTTTAGATTTTTCGTTTCGATAATTCGGTCCCTGCCAAGAGATGATGCATGACAAGATTATTGTTAACAATTCAATGTCCAACACAATATAATTTAACCTGAAATTGATTAAAAAAGGACTAGATCACGACTCACCATAAAAGGAGGAGAACTAGTATTTGTATGACTGAGTAGTCCATAGTACATTCCACTCCAGCATTGTTCATGCTTAGTTGAGAATTCACAAAAATTCGACCATTGTTCCAACAATAGGATATATAATGATATCTTTAAAATAAAATAAAAAATTATTTCTCTTTTTTTGTTTATTGATAGAGTTCATAATAAAACAAATAAATAAATATGGACTTCTGTATGATCATAATCCTCTGGAAATTATTTTTTTATTACTTTGTTATATGATAATGGGAGATTTTGATATTTGAAATAGAATTAGAGTTTAGTTTTTTTTTTTTGTTTTTTTTTTTTAATTTTTTTTAATTTTAATGAAGTGATATAATTGAAGATATGAGTGTAATTAATGGGTGTATATAGTATGTTGTTTATTTTTAATTAAACTAATTTATCCTTATTGGTAAATTCCTATTGAGATATTTTTGTAATTAAATTTTTTATTAAAATATAGGTGTACTTATCACATTTATGGATGTCAATATCAGGACCTTTTATATATATATATATATATATATATATATATTTATCTTTCAATGAACCCTTTATGTAAAACATTAACTCATTTTTTGAAGAATTTTCTTAAATCAAGAAATGTAGTTCATTTCAATGATAACCATTTGATACAATCCAACAATGGGTATCGTCACTAAAAGATGTAAATGTTGCAAACTTTTTAAATATACTAGGTTTGGTTACACTTGCAAGTCACATGTTTTAATTTATATACATAATTGATCATGTGGAACCTTTATGTCGAACAGCGGAGCTTGGGAGCCAGACCCATCGAAAACAATGATTACCCTACGTTGGAATGTACAAGGGATGGGGAACCCTCGTATATTCACAGCCCTGAAAAGGGTAATTCGGAAATACTCCCCAATTTTGCTCTTTCTTTGTGAAACAAAGCTTAACGGTGGTGTGGATAAGATCAAGGATTAGCTGGGTTTTGTTGGTGGGATTCAAGTCAATAGCAAAGGGAAAAGTGGAGGCCTTCTTCTACTTTGGAAATGTGACTGGGATGTTACGGTCCTTTCTATGTCTCTTGGTCATATTGATGCTCGTATCAAAATGGAGAGTGGATTTCTTTGGCGATTCGCTGGATTTTACGGTAACCCTAATCCCTCCTCTAGGAAAGGCCTCATGGGACCTACTACGAAGACTCAGGAAAGTTGATAATTTACCCTGGGTCTTTGGTGGTGACTTTAACGAGCTGTTGCTTTCAAGCGAGAAGTTTGGAGGCCCAATTAAGCCGATTGCTGATATCTTAAATTTTCAATATGCAGTAGATGATTGTGGTCTTATAGACTTGGGGTTTTCAGGTCCAATGTTTACTTGGAATAATAAAAGAGGTGGGAGTGATAACATTCAAGAACGTTTGGACAGATTTATGGCTGATCAACAATGGTGGAATGCCTTCACAAACTTCAAAGTCCTACACTTGGGTTTCAATTTCTCAAATCATCATCTAATACTATTGTCTTTCGCTGGAAGTATTAGAACTGAGGCAAGAGGTGATAGGGGTTTCAAATTTTTTTGCCTTATTGGCTTAAAGATGACGAATGTGCCAATGTAGTTGATTCGGTATGGAAAGAGAAGGGTCCGGCTCAATTTACTCGTGAATTACGAATCAAGCTCAACTAGTGTGCAATGAATCTGACCACATGGAGTAGGGAAAAATACAGGTCGCTTGGGAAGAAGATAAGAGAAAAACATGAAGAACTGGAGGTTTTATATGGTAGAAGCACTGAAAATGGAGCTATGAATAAAATTAAAATGGTGGAAAGAGAGCTAGAAGGACCAATGGCAAATGAAGAAATCTATTGGCGCCAAAGAAGTCGAGTAGATTGGTTAGTTGCAGGGGATCGAAACTCCAGGTTCTTCCACGCTCGAGCTTCTGCCAGAAGAGCAAAAAACACTATATTTAGACTTATTGATGATAACAGGAACCATAGAAGAAGAAGAAGACATAGCCAGAAGAACTTGTAAGTATTTCTCCAATATGTTTTTTCATCTTCTAATCCCAGAGATAGTGATTTGAGGAATGTCACTGATCATATCGACAAGAGTCTGAGTGAGACTATGCGGGAGAATTTAATGGTCACATTTAGTGTAGAAGAGATTAAGAAAGTTGTCTTCCAGTTAGGCCCAACGAAAGCCCCTGGCCCTGATGATTTCCATGCATTGTTCTTCCAAAAAATTTGGGTTATGGCGAAACAGGATATTACTCGAATTTGACTACAAGTCTTAAATGGTACAACCTCTATAAAATAATTTAACAATACAAGCATAGTTCTAATACCTAAAAAGAAACAGCCTGAAACCCTTAGAGATTTCTACCCCATAAGTTTGTGTAGTGTGGTGTACAAGATAATTACAAAAGTGCTTGTGAATAGGCTAAAAGGCATTATGCCAGAGCTCATTTCTCCTAATCAACCAGCCTTTGTCCTATGTAAACTTATATTTGATAATGTTATGGCCTCCTTCGAAATTATTCATTCTATCAACGTAAGGAAGATTGGTAATAAGGGTTTGATGGCCTTAAAACTTGATATGAGTAAAGCCTATGACCGGATAGAATGGGGATTTTTACGTGCAATTCTGGAAAAAAAATGGAATTTCCCTAAAGATGGGTGGATTTGGTGTTAGACTGTGTTTCAACTGTGAGGTTCTCATTTGTACTGAATGGCAATGTAATGGGCAGTGTTGTGCCATCAAGAGGTTTACGTCAAGGCTCTTTCCTGCCTCATTCGAAGATCTGAAAGGGGTGGAAGAGTTTTAGGAGTCAGATGTTGTAGGGGCAGTCCACTTGTTAGTCACTTATTTTTTGTTGATGACATTATTGTCTTTAGCAAAGCTTCTATTGAGAGTGGAATCCAAATTAAAGAGATCTTAAGATTGTATGAAAAGGCATCAGGACAACAGGTAAATTTACAGAAGTCTAGCATCACCTTCAGTCCTAATATGACTAATGTGCTCCGAATGGCCATTCAGAATTCTCTTGGTATCTCAGACCATTACTCCCATGACTGCTATCTGGGCCTCCCTACTCTAGTGGGAAGAAACAAAAAGAATACCTTTCAGGACATCAAAGATAAAGTTGGGAGAAAGGTACGTAGTTGGAAAGGAAATTTATTCTCCCTTGGCTGAAAAGAAGTTCTAATTAAAGTTATGGCTCAAGCCATCCCAAATTACATCATGAGTATTTTTCAGATTCCGTTTGGCTTGTGCAAGGAGTTGAACTCTATGATTTCCAAATTCTAGTGGGGCACTAAGGATGGAAAACGTAAAATAAGCTGGGTAAAATGGGAAACAATGAGTACCCCTAAATCCCCGTCCTCCTTCCTTGGTTGGATATTGAATGCCAAATTCTATAAAAATGGAAATTTTCTTCAAACTTTCTTCAAGCCTGGTGGTTCTTATATTTGGCATATCATACTATGGGTTAGAGAGATTCTTCACAAAGGATTACGTTGGCAAGTTGGAAATGGAGAACATATTAAAGTGTTTGAAGATCCTTGGCTTCCCCGACCTTTATCCTTCAAGCCTGTTTCCAGCTGCACAGCCAGTTTTCTTTGAGTGTTCAACTTAGTTGAACCTGACACAAGATGCTAGGACCAACATAAGCTTTAACAACTTTTCCTTCCTATAGATAGGGGAATCATTCAATCAATTCCTTTGAGTTTAAGTGGAGGTCAAGATTGCCTTACTTGGCACTACGACAAAAGAGGTCAGTGTTTAGTCAAAAGTGGATATCGATTAGCTTTGCTGAATAAAATTGCTGCTTCTTCATCTAACCCTTCTCTATCTCAAAAGTGGTGGAAGACTCTTTGGTCTTTATATATCCCTCCGAAAATAAAAAATTTTATTTGGAGGGCTTGTTTGAATGCTCTTCCGTCTTCAGTTAATCTTTATAATCGAAATATGGTGAAAGAGCCTTGTTGTGTTTTATGTGGTGCTCATGCTGAAACTGTTGAACATTCTCTTCTTTGGTGTAAGATTGCCAGGAAGGTTTGGAACCATACTGTTTTTGCTGCTCTAATTGACTCCTTCTATGGTCTTTCTTCCTTGGATGTGTTGAGAGGAATTTCACCAATTGTCAATCGATTTGATTTGAACTGTATTTGTGTGATTCTCTGGTGCATTTGGTGGAATTGCAACCTTGCAATTCACAAACGAAAACCCAAAGATGTAGCCGATCTTGTGGAGTGGGCTTTTTCTTTCTTGAGTGAATTTCAAGGGACACAGCAAGCAATGTCTATAGGCCCTGTGCTTCCAAATGCTCCCTCTAAGACAAGGTGGTGTCCCCCTCCTCCTGGTGAACTGAAGATTAATTTGAATGTGGCAATATGTGAAGGCTCTCTTCATTGGTCTGGGTGCTGTCATCTGAGATCATAATAGGGTAATTATTGCTGCTATTTCTAAACCTATGCAAGGTTCATTTAATGCGGAAATAGGAGAATTTCTTGCCCTGGAAGAAGGTCTACTTCTTGCAAAGAAATCAAATTTAATAGTGAGGATAGCTGAAGTTGATGCTGTCAATGTGGCTCTTAGTGTTAATTCTTCAAAGATTTCTAATAGAGATGCTATCTTCTTAGTTAATGACATCAAGGCCTTATTGAAAGAGGTTGGTGATTGTAAGTGTCAGGCTATTTCCATAATAGGAAATACTTTGGCACATGACCTAGCCTCTTTGGTAGTCTCTTCTAGGAAGGAGATTTACAGGCTTAGTGATAGCCATTGTAGTGTTCTATCTTCTCTGTGATTGTATTTGTCTTCCTTTAATATATATATATATATATATATATTATAATATTTG
This sequence comes from Acer negundo, assembly GCA_035582765.1. Classification (NCBI taxonomy): domain Eukaryota; kingdom Viridiplantae; phylum Streptophyta; class Magnoliopsida; order Sapindales; family Sapindaceae; genus Acer; species Acer negundo. Next base: position 11,576,827 of record CM069238.1, on the reverse strand, counting down.
ATTAGAAATTAATTTTGATATAATATAAAAAAAAATTTAAAAATTTAAAAATTTATATACAACTAATTATGAGATCACAACTTGTACTAAATAAAAAAACATAATTCAATCATACAAAAATAACTTACATGATGCATCAACTTATGAAGGCAATAACATTATTTACAATATTTTATTTTTTTAAGAAAAAAAAAAAAAGTCTTATACCTAATTGTAAAGGACATAAATACATACATGCTTCCCGTTAAAATGAGCTTCCTCACTGAAAAAAAAAAAAAAATTTCAATCAAAATCATTCAAATACAATCACAATATTATAGCGGTATACAAAAATGAATTAAACCCTAAATTAAAGAGAAAATAATGAAAGGAAAAAAAAGGTAGAAAATCATAAACATACCATTTTTGAAGGAATTGAAGAGGAAAGAGGACCTGAGTCTCTTCTAATTTTTTAGCATTTGATTTGTTGAATGATGTGATCTTCTTTGGTGTTTAACAGACACCCAAATAATTAAATGTAATTGAAATTTTAGCATAATTAACAGCAAAAATGAAGAACCAACCTTTTTCTGGATGAATCATGGAGTTCGTTGGGAAGAAGAGGAGAGAATGGGGAAAAAATGTTTCAATGTTTATCTCTCGTTTTGTCTAAAGGTGGGAAGGACCCAGAAGGAAAAGAATGAGATTTGTATATAAGAGAGATATCTAGTCCACCGCTTGGACTCTAATCGTTTTTTTTTAATATATTTTTTCTTTCTTTCACTTGTATATTTCAAGTCAATTTTACTTTCAAAAAAAAAAATAGAAAAAAAAAAAGGATTCTATAATTAATCGACATATTGCTCTTTTAATAACTATTGATTTGGGTCCAGTCCATATCATTACATCTAGCCTCTTAGCAAATAACCATTTAAAGTCCTAATAATTGGAGTAAACTATTTAACAATGATTTAACCTATTTAAAATTTTAAATTAAGACAAATTTTGGAAATTACTATACAATCCATGTTGTGTTACTATTACTAAGACATGTCTATTAAGTAATTCTATAAACTCGAAGGCTTGTATTTGTTATTTGACTTTAAAAAAAAAAAAATAAGGAATGCTATAACTAAAATCTTACTAAAAGCCATCTATTAAGTAATTATATAAAGTTTAAGGGTAGTATTTGTAATTTTACTTTTAAAGAAATTAAAAAAATAATAAAAATAAAAAAGTCAAAGAAATTAAAAGAAAAAAAAAGGGAGGCTATAATTCCAACTGGCTATCCACACTTTTATATATAGTAATATATATATATATATATATACACATTTAGTCTTTCTATTGTCATTTCGTCCCGACAATAAATATATCAAGACGAAAAATGTGAACCATAAATTATGGAGAAGTTTTGACTAGTGCATATACTTTGAGTCAAAGTATGTAAATTTAGTAATTCACATTCTTCGTCCTGATATATTTATTGTCAAGATGAATTGATAATAGAAATTTTGTATATAAATTTCGAAGAAAAAAAAAAAAAAAACAGGAGAGTAAAAGAGTTTAGAAGAGGAAAATATTTGATTTTTTAAAAATATTTTTTTAAGGTTAATATCTCTTTATAGCACATCTTCGGTGCTTAGATACTGCATCGAACGGCTATTAAATTATATAAATAACCTGTGATAGTGAACAAGTTCAGGTGCTCTGAATCTTAAAAGAGCAGGAAATTAAGGATCAGTTTATTAAATTAAACTCAACATTAACACAGAAGACTTAATTAGATATTTAGATTCCTCTGCATGTTTTTTTTATTTTTATTTATTTATTTTATTTTATTTTTTATGTACAACAACTATCGGGACCCTGCAAGAGTTAAGCTTTACTAGCACAGCCTGGATTACTACTCTCACAAATGGGTAGAGGGCACCCACACTTAAGGTAGGACAATAAATATATGTATATATATACATGCATGTCATGGGCTTGAACCATGGTGGTGGAGTCTTGATTGCTTCACTTCTACACAAAGTGTAGCACTATTTCTGTATCATTTTGTGTTTATTTCTCAGGTAAAACCAGGTATTTAATATGAAAAAATAAGTGTTTCAGGTATTTATGGAGTTCAGGGGCATTGGAGTGATTTTGAAGAATCAAGGGTCAAAGTGAAAAATATATAGAATATATTGAAGAAACTGTGATCGGTTAATTCAATAAGAAATGGGGGTTAGCACTCGATTTTGTTGGTAGCGTCCAACCGAATGCAATTCAATTGTTTATTTATGGAATTTCAATGAAGAAATTTTAAAGTTCAAACAACCCATTTTCAAAATCTCAAGTGGATGAATAAAATTCTTGAGAAAGTATTTGATTTCTCTATCATTACCAGCCATATTATCTACGGAATTCGAACCTGAACTCAATCGAATCACTTTTTCGAGAAATACGAGACATCTAAGTCATACAAGTAAAGAGATCCATTCATTGATAAGAAAAAGAAAAGAGGTGAACGGTGATTGGATTGATGATAAAATAGAATCCTGGGTCGCGAACGGTGATTCGATTGATGATAAAGAAAGAGAATTCTTGGTTCAGTTCTCCACCTTAACGACAGAAAAAAGGATTGATCAAATTCTATTGAGTCTGACTCATAGTGATAATTTATCAAAGAATGACTCTGGTTATCAAATGATTGAACAGCCGGGAACAATTTACTTACGATACTTAGTTAACATTCATAAATATATGTAAAAACGGTCAGTCAAAGTAATTAAAGTGATTAATTTGAATTACACTTGATTTCTTAGTTCTTATCTTAAGAACTCAAAAAAAAAATTCAATTTCCCAAATGCAATGAACGGACTAGAATCCGCAGTAGCCTCTAAGATCCGATAGTAATAGTATGGTCGAACGATTCATAATTGAGGGTGCATATTGTAATTTTTCAGACAACACAACGCAGCACGCCATGTGGATTAGTGAAATGGTGCGTTTCACACTGGGCCTTCGGCCGACCCGGCCTAGATCTGGTTCGCCCAATAGGAACAAGGACTAGCTGCTGAGTGCACCCCAGCCCAACTCTAATTGCCACCCAACACCTCAGCCTGACGTCATCGTCTTCAACCTCAGCGACCCATATGCAGACCCGCGTGGGTCGACCCGACCCGACCCGGTTCGTGACCAGAATCCAACCCTACCCCGTCTAACGGTTTTCGACGGTTTTCCATCCAAATCGACGGAGTGGGTCCCCCCGGTCCGTTTGCCACCTATTTCAAGCCTCCAAGCAAAGCTTTTCTCTCAGCTCCAATTCCTTCAACTTTCCATGGCAACCATGCTCCAAACGTCGACCGCGGCATGCAAGTGGCACCCTCGCAACAGTAATGTGCCGCAGTTGAAGTGCCGAGGTTGTCCAACTACGGCAGTCGGGCGATAGAAATCCTCCAAGCTTGCCGCGGTTCAGATGCCGCTTCCGTCAACAGTGAAAAACCCCAACCGCGGCAGTCCGTCTTTTGGTCGTTTTGGACGAAATTCTTACCATATTTTGAGCCCATATATATACATCTCTTGATCAAAAAGAAGAGAAAGGGGAGACACACACAAAGAACGAAAATTACAATCCAACTCAACCAAAAACCCTCTCATTTCACCATCTCTTCCACACACTATCATATCTCCCATTTCCATTCGCCACATCCACCATCACTCCACCTTTTGGGAAAAAGAGAGTTGAAGAAAGATCGAAAAAGATGAAGATTCAAAGAAAGAGAGGAAGCTCTCCATATAGTTTTCTCTAAACTCTTTCTCTTTTAATCTTTATTATAGCCATGTACTCATTATTGCATATTTGTTGTATAGCTACTATTTGTAATATGAACTAAACTTTTATTGCTAGGATTTGATGAAACCCCACCCTTGAATATCTATATGTATTGGCCTTTGTTTATTCATTTTGTGCAAGTGTGGTTTGTATGGGTATTTTAGTAAGTTTAAAGCTTTCAATTCATTGATTCCTTTTGAATGAATTTGGTGGTGTGTTATGTACTGATCGGAGACACACACCACGTATTCGATAAAATGTCCTCTATGCATGTCTAGAAAAGTAGACCTACTTAGGCTAGGGTATATGATTCATTTAGTGTACAAATGTTCTTAGTGAACTAATTCATATATTCTAAGTAATCGAGAGATAGGCTTGGGTATGTTTTGGGTGTAACCTATTCTACTCAACCAAGATTGTAGATTAATATTATGGTGCATGAGTCTATGAATTGTATAGCATAATTTGGGTGTTCAATTGAGTCTTGAGCGGAAGTCTATAGACGGTAGGGTGTAGTCAAGTCCTAGCATATTTTCTCCATTATTACACTTGAGTTTATTTCTTGTCATTTCTTTATTGCTTTAGTTTAAATCCTTGTATTATTTTAGTTTAATTGACTTAATGTGAAAACCACTCTTTTCACTTGTTTGAATAGCATATAGACTAATCAATTTCGGTAATCAATCACTCGATCCCTATAGGAACGAACTTTACTTACTATTGTACTACTCTCCGACCTCATTCTATTGCGAGTGTCACTAAAGAGATTAGTCAAGTCTCCTCTCGGAGAGTTACACCACATTGGCAAGAGGTCATTGATATTTTCTTTCTAATTTTGTTAATCACTTGGTTATTAGTTATCGGTTATTAATAATATAATTTAATGCCTTGATAAGCCAGCTATATTGGTTCTGGCCTTTGTTAATTTATAGTTTTTCTCAGAACTTGAGCTGGATTTCTTGGTTGTTGATTCCTCTGTTGTCGATAAATAAAAATACGAAATCATTCTTTCCATTAGATTGCATGAATCATTAATATAAGATCTGTTAAATATATATTTTTTTAAATTGTAATGACTGTGAATCACATAACCCAACATGTGATTTTCCCCCAAAAAGAAATTTTGAGGTAAGAGCAGACCTCGATAATTTGAATATCCTTTTATTATAAAATAACAGTGTTTAAATAAGGAATAATTGAGATTAAATAGAGGTAGATTTGAGTTAATTAAAAATATATCTGTATTGTCCGATCTTGATAGATCTCGACAGTCCTATTGTAATACTTTAGAAAAAAAATTATTTAAAAATCCTTAAAATGTTTACTTTTTGAGAAAGAAAAAATAGAACCTTATCTTAAAATTATCTCAAAAGTCTATTAAAATTATTTTAATTATGACATAAATTAACCTTACATAAAATAATTTACTAATGACTATGGAAATTATGTGACATAATCTATTAATCTAATTTTCTAATTATATATTATTATTTTTTTTTTAAAATATTACAATAATTCGAGGTTTGGGAAGAGGAGGAGACTCGAACCTATATATTACAATATGGTGTAGGTGTAAAAGACATACACTACCAACCTCATCTTATCTATTTTAATTATTTAAATGTAATAGAAGATTAACAATATTTTTTACTTTATAATCCATTAACGATTTATAAATTGCACAAACCCAAATATATATATTATACCAATTACTAGTGTGTTTACTCTTTATATAAGGAATTTAGATCAAGATTGAAATTTTCACTTATCTCCATTAAATATGATGTTTTGAAGACCAAAATAATAGTTGAAAGAAAAATCTAAGTGATTAGTTAAAGGTAACAAAGCTGAATTATAATGAAAATAAGTAGACTGCATCAAATGCACTATATAATTAAATACCACCATATCCATATCAATACCATCACCCAATGTGGCTTGGTGGAAAGCGTGCTCATTCAGTCAGGTAATATCTCATATTTGAATCGCTGCTACCATATGTGGTATAACACTATATCAATCTATGGTGTAATGCATTAAATCAATTAAATTTTTATTAATGTATCGAGAATAAAGCTACATGTCATCCATTGGAGGCCATCACTTGCTTAAGAGCTCGTTCGGCACACCATATTGAATTGTATTGTATTGTATTGTATTGTATTGGACTGTATTATCATTAATACAAACATGTGTTTGGTGATGTACTGTATTATATCTTATTATGTTATTTCTATATGACTTTATTTTATTTTATTATATTATAAAAATATAATATTTTTTAAAAATACTTAATAATTAATTTTAAATATCCTTACCATGAATAAACCAATAAATATTTTTATATAAAAAATCAATAAATATTTATTTTAAATGAAACAAAAAATTTAAATAAAATTTTCCTATATATTTTAAAATTATATGAAAAATATTAATAACATAACATATATTTTATCAATATTCCATATTTATTGAAAAAAATAGAGAAAAGAAAAGTGTTTTTTCAAATAAAATACAATACAACATAATACCATCAAATATAATGTATTAGTTAATACGGTGTTTGTTGTATTAAACAATTAAAATGTACTAAAATAAAACAATATAGTATTTGCACCAATTACTGTATTTTATTATTATTATTTTAATACATTTTAATTGTCTAATATAATACAATACGGCCAAACAAACGAGGCCCAAGGGTTTTACCATGTAAATATGATGTCAAATTTTTATTTTTATTCTCTATTTCAAATTTACAAAGGAAGTGAAAACTTATCTAATTCAGATATAACAGACAATAAAATTAAAGTTGTGTGCAACAAAATTCAACAAAAACATAATTGCAATTCGAAAATTTAATTTAATTTCCCTTTCACTCCAAATGTTAAAATGAAAATTTGATATTACCTTTTAACAATTAACAATATTTACACGGTGCATCGGCCATGAAAAACTGTAGTTTTTCTCTTGGGTTGCGTTTCGATCTTACTTACATCCTCCTCGTACACCCTCGGGAAGCAAAGTGCCATAACCAAATTAACTTTCAAAAATGAAAGAAAATTGCTTGTTTTTTTTTGTTTAGTAATTAACGAGTAGCGTTGCAATGAAGTTCTCTTGTTTCTTGTAATTAAATTTATTTTATATACTAATGAAGCACTGATTTCGATGGGTTTACATGTGATATCAATCAGTCCAATTCCAATAAGAATCCAGATGCGTTGGCCGGTGCCTACGCGTTAAGGATTCTACTACTTCCAAATTCCAATACCATATACAGCAGCAGCATAGCCAAAATTCAACTGTCAACTATGGGAGTAACTCAGTCGGTAGACGGATGAGTTTAGAGTTTGGATAAATTATTCCTGTATCAACGGTTCAAATTCTACAAATGGTGAAAAATATATATATACATAGTCATGGATTAATAAATATCATAAAAAAATAAAAAATAAAAATAAAAATAAAAATTCGCGTAAATTCACGGCCTTCAACCAACAATATATAGTTATAATTATAAAGGTCGGTAATTTTTCATGAGTAATTGTAAATACTTTCATCAATATGATACGAAACGAAATTAACAGATTTGAAGGCGTTTACCAACTTTTATTAAATAATTAATTATATTAAATTAATTCATAGAGTCATAATATGCTGTATTAGCATGACATGCTTATTAAATGAGATTTAGTACTGAATTAAGTTAATTGTATAATGCAATTTGATTGACAAAACAAAAAAACAAAAAAAAAAGAAGTTGTTATATGAGTAACATCATCTTACATGTCTACAGAGAAATATGGTAATATCTTAACAATGTTTGACATGACTGATCATTAAATAGGTTGTAATCAAATTGATCGTTATCATTGCAAATGTGCCGCACATCAATATTAAACTAAATGCGACATCAATTGTTCATAAAATAAGAGAGATTAGAGATGAAAAATAGATCAGTTACTCTTTATTATAATTTTTCTTTTCAAGTTAATCGTTTACGTATGCAAGTTGAGAGAAGATCCAAAAGCAAACGTGACTCTCCTCAAAATGTAATGTAACTTCTAAAGCATGCAAAAACACACACACGTACGTGTATGTATAATTTAATTGAACAGCTTATAGTAAAAACAGACAACAAAGATCAAAATAATTGAATCTTATATGCATATCAATTATCATATCCACCATCTATAATGATAAATAAATAAATAATTGTTTAATTAATCAAACACTAGCCACTCAAGAGCTCAAGATGGATATAGATCTTCTCCTTGCTTTATTTTTTCTATAACCTTTTAAAATATGTGATTAGTTGTTGATAAAGTAATTATGGAAACCAATTACATCTTAATTAACCACACATTCATGTGAGATAAGGAAAAAGATAAGGTGAGGAGATATCAAAATACGAGAAGATTAAATATATATATTAAAAAAAAAAAAAATTCAAATCACCTGTCCAAAAATGGTGTCCCAATTTGTGTCTAAACCAATCAAATTGGACATGTGTCTACATTTAATTTTTTTTATTTCATTGGTTAAACACAAATTTAGACACTATTCTTGAACAAGTGATTTGAACCCATAAAAGTAAATATATATAAAATATAAAAAAAAAATTGTATAAAAGCATTATACACGTATTTGTATATATTGACTTTCCACTAAAACTAAAAAACAACCCACATACACACATGGATACACCACCACCTCTCTCTCCTCTCCCCACCACTGTCACCACCACCATGGCGCCCATCACTGCCACCAACAGCCACCTCAGCTACCCTGACTCCCAGGAGTCCTCTCCCCGGTCCCACAAGATTGAGGGTTACGAAAACGACCCTCTACCAGCTGTCCCGGGGGCCAAGCTCCGGCTAATGTGCAGCTACGGAGGCCACATCATACCCCGCCCGCACGACAAGTCCCTATGCTACTTAGGTGGTGAGACCCGCCTCGTGGTGGTGGACCGCCATTCCTCCCTGTCCTCCTTCTCCACCCGGCTCTCTCACTCCCTCCTCAACGGCCGCTCCTTCGCGTTGAAGTACCAACTCCCAAACGAAGACCTAGACTCTCTTGTATCCCTCACCACCGATGAAGATCTTGAAAACATGATCGAAGAATACGATCGCTTGATATCTTCTTCAACTAGAATTCGATTGTTTATCTTCTTTAACAAACCCGAGACCACAGCTTCAATGGGTTCTCTCCTCGACGATGCCAAGTCGGAAACGTGGTTTGTTGACGCTCTCAATGGCTCCGGGCTGCTCCCAAGAGGTCTCTCCGACACCACCATGGACTGTTTGCTCAATCTCGACAACGAAATCGACTTGGAAATTCAAACTGATCACGATGGAAACCTAAACAGGAAACATGTGAATGTGAGGATGGGAAATAATGTAGCATTGGCTCATGATGTTCAATATTCCATCCCGGACTCGCATGTAGTGGAGACTACTTCTTCTTTCGGGTCGTCTTCTTCGTCTCCGTCCATGTCAAACCTGCCTCCAATCCGGGTCCGGGTGGAGGAACACGGTAGGCAGATAATGGAGGAGCAGTTTGCGCAGATGAGTTTCGCTTCGGTAGTGAGAGTAGTACCGGACGATCATGGAGGAGTATATGGTCCGTCCGGTGGTCTGCCGCCTCCGGTTCCAGTGGGTTTGACAGGTGGTGGAGTTAGTCATGGCGATGATGAGAGATCGGATATTCATGGAGGAAGTGTTGGTGTTAACAGGTTGAGGAAACCTCCATTGCCGTTGCAGCCAGTGCAACATAAAGCTTCTTCGGCTTATAACTTTCCTTCTCCTGATTCTGTAGCCAGGTATTTATTTATTTATTTTTTCCATTTTTATAATCCTCTATTTTTTATCTTCATATATATAGTTTTCTTCATTTTCCAATAAAAAATATATATATAGTTTTCTTCTTTATTAATGTATATATTAATATATGAATTTTGCAGCTATAATATTAATTTTATGCAACAATTCAATTTTAATTCAATAAAAATCAATTGTGTTTGTATCTATATTGAATTTGTATAGTAGCATGAACTTTAGTTAGTTTCATAGGCATTTATTTTTAAATTGAATTTGGATTTAGCTATATAATTGATGGATAGTTATGTATCTTTGATTTTTGTTGATCATTGGATTGAAATCCAGTGACTATAAACTAAACCAACAACTATACAGTACATATATATAGTAGTTGAACCCTTGTAATCACATTTGTAAAAGCGTTAGTAGTTTGTAAGTGTTTTTTTGTCAATTTAAGAAAATTTTGATGTTTTTTTTTAATGATAATTTGTTGAATATCAAACTTGATTGATTACAGTGACAGCAGCATAGCTTCTACAAATTCTGTTTCAAAACAAATGTATTACCAAGATCAAATTGCTGGTACACCCAGAGAGAACAGAGCTCTAAGTCCAAGTAGCCCCAACACAAATCCTGATAATCTTCCTCCAATACCCACCCCACAAATTCAAGACTCTACCTATAATAATAATATGCCCCCACAATTGGATCCCCAACACAAACAACAATATGTTCAATACATCCCCCACCAAGCCACAACCCCAATGCCAATTTCATCCTACTATCACCCAATTTATCCCCCAACACAGCAACAACTCCACCACCCAATTGACCAGCAGTACCCAGTTTATCATGTAATGCCAGCTGTCACACAAACTCAACCATACATGTCTATGCTCTCCAACATAGCTGACACTAGTGTCGCCACCTCTAGCCGCCTGCCACCCGCCTATAATAAAGACACGACACCAATCGTTTACACTACAAACAGGACAGCCGCTGCCCCAGCAGTGATTGCAACTCCTCCTCCTCCTCCATTAGTCCAAATTCCTGGTGGTCAGTTTCAGCAACAATATGTGACAGCTGGAGCTGGTTACTCTCAAATGCAACATCCATCTCAGGCCAACTACGGTACTTATAATGAGTATGGTAATAATATTCCTGCTCATCATGACCAAGTGTACTATACTACTACTGCTCAACATCAAGCTCCTTCTCCTCTGCCTCCTCAGTATCAAACCATGACCCCTGCCGCTGTGGCTGCGTTTACTGATGCTTCAAAACAGCTGCCTGTAGACACCACCACGCAGCAGATCAGAACCTCACAACCAATATAATTTAAGGCCTTTCATTAGGCAAACTTTATTAGTCATTTTTGGTGGTGCTCTGATTTTTTTTTTTTTTTTTTTTTTCCTTAATAGGTATAGATTTTATAATAATGGATTGGATTTGATCTTTTCTTTTGTTTTGCTGACTTGATCAGAAAATAAAAATGATAGACTTGTTTTATTTATAGCTTATTCAATCCACATGTGTAAGTTGTTAGATGAACGATTATTTTAAGGAGTTTTTTTTTTTTTTTTTTTTTTTTTTTTAATTAATTTTTTATGCGAATCAGTTTTGAGTCTTATAAGAAACAATTTAAAAACAATCGGCTAAAACAAACTAAACTTATTTTAAAGTTTTAAAATTAGATTGATTCTTGAACATGAATATTGAATATTAAAATTATACATTACAAAAAGTTGAAAGTGCATGTTCTTGATTCTTGAACATGCATATTCGATACATTACAAAAAATCGAACTTGTGACTAAAACATTTAAAAAGGTGGACAGCTAACATCTTTGACAACCAGTGAGCTGTCAAAGAACAATCCATGGATTCTTCTCAAAACTCGAAGAATATTGAGCAGCTCCCCTTCACTCTCAGTTTCATCATTTTTCATCTCTGCATGCGATTTACGATTCCGATCTTGAACGGTAAAATAGTTTTATTTTTCAACCGTGATCAAATTATTCAAATTAGGGATGACCATTTATCCCCGGGGACCCAAATCCCCACTCTCTCATCCCCATTTGAGGGAAATTTTTTAAGGAAAATAGGGAAATAGGGTGGGGATGGGTATGGTTTTTATCCCTAAATTGAAATGAGGATAGGGATGGGGGGACCCCTCACCCCTCCCCATCCCCATTTCTCCATTTTCCCATTTTCCCCATAATTTTATGGAAATGGGCCATCCCTATCCTCATTTCCCCATTTTCCCTATAATTTTATGGAAATGGGGATGGAGATGAGGTAGGTGCCCCATCCCCGTTCCCACATTCCCCCATTCTCCCCAAACCTTATATATATATATATATATATTTATTCTTTCTATTTTACTAAGTATATATATATTTTTACTAAGTATGTAATTTTTCCTTAAACATGGAAAATGGAGCAAACAGGGAAACGGAAAAAAATGGAGAAAAACGAGGATAACGGGGAAATGGGGATGGGGGGACCTCCCCCCAAAACTACCCCATCCCCATTTTCAAATGGCGGATGGGTATGATGATGGATATGATTATCATCTCAGGAGTCACGAGGATATAATGCTTACAGGTTATTTATTCGATTGATATTTGTTAGTATTATGTTTTTCTTGTAAATGTCAAGTGCCTAAGTTGCATATTTTCGATGTGTACAGATCAAATACCTACTGGAGGAGATGTTTATGTTGCTATACCCGTCGATGAAGTTCAACCAGGAGTCAGTCCTATGGAAGAAGAGTACGTGCCTGGTTGTTTTTGGAAATTCTATTGTGAATTATGTAGATTGTTTTACCTCTCTGGTTTAAGATATTTTGCTTCAATAATTACAGCACGTTACCTCCATTTCAAGGGATCGGTCCTAATGAGACAGAGGTAATTAATGAAACTGTGGATGCTCAAGATCCTGGTGCTAGTAGCCCGAAAGAAGTACCTGGTCCAAGTAATCAGACACAAGTGCATAATGCAACAGTCGATTTTCAAGATCCCGGTGCAAGCAATCAGAGTGAAGTACCCTGTGGGCTCCCAAGATCCTGGTGCAAGTAATCAGACGGGAGAACATACTGCAACTGTGGATTTATCGGAACCTGGTCCTAGCAATCAGACAGAAGTTCCTAATGTGGGACGACCGATTATTCTTCTACTCAAAATGTTCCAGATATTGAATATCCTGTCCATGATATTAGCCCTGGAAACATTCCTCCGCCGTTTCCGGAACATGTTGTAACTGAGCCAGTTGAATCTGTGGACCAAATTTTTTCAAATGAGAAGGAAATTCATAGTCCAATTGTAGATTCTGGAGAGCATTCCTTTGAATTTCAGCAACATTCAGAAGCACCACCTTCTGCTATTTCACATGAGGTTCCTGAGATGTCATTTGGTATGTTCTTGTTTCTTATAATTTGATATATTGGTCAGGGACAATCATAGCCGATCTTTGTTTTTCCTTTTAATGAAAGATGCCTTATTATTTCATTTTGGTGTATCAACATCACTTCAGTTTGCCATTCAATCGACTCCTCCTTTACAGCAGCAAAATCCAAGAAGGCAGAAGAGAAAGTTTTTTGATGAGTCTATTGTGTTGTCAAATGCGTATGACTCGATCATATAATTCATATTAATCTTTTACTTCTTATGGTACCACTTACTCATTTGTGGATGTGAATAGGGTAATAAAGAAGGGGCTTGAAAATGCTAGTGATTTCTCACGGAAGCAATATTGGACATCATGATATACCTGAATTGGTGCATTCTCCATTGCCTGCAGTTGCAGAGTCTTCTTCTCTAGTAACTAAAACCACTGTTGGAACTGATGCATTGCCCATTCACTGGAACTCATGGTTTTGAGTTTGGAACACCAATGACACCTTCAGAGGAACAACTAGACCAAAGGTACACTGGGCCTTCTGATATTCCTGAGTTGGCAAATTCCGTGGAAGCAGAAGTAAGTGCATGTCTTTTTATTAAAGCTTTTGTTTTGAGCACTTCATAACTTATAGTTTATCATCTGTCTATTTTAACAATTATTAAAAGCAATATGTTAATAATATTTAAAAGCCATTTGTTTAATGATCAGCTTACAATTTGAGGCACAGGCTGTTGGGTGGGTTACATCGCAGTAAGCTCAATTAAACAATTTTGGAGCCTAATGTAAGAGGCTATCCAAAGTGTGCAGCATATGCATATGCTTGCCTCACAAATTGTGTGTACATACATGTAATATTCTTATGGCTTATGAACTTTTATGTTCTGTTAGTTTATTGTATATTACTGTTGTGCAGGGCTGTGGCTCAGTTTCTGAAAAGACAGTCTCAGGATCCACCTGGTTGTCTCGGTTTGAAAAATATCTTAGCAGAAAAAGCGAGGAAGTTATGTGCTCGAATGTTTTTTTAGACATTGGTAGGTTTCTTAACTGCTATGTTTGACATATTGAATAGTAAATATTGTCATTTAATTTTATACACGCTGTTTTCTGTAACAGGAAATGCTTTAAGTTTTTAACATGTCTTTATGAGTTATCTTTTTTTGTGAATTGTATAGTATTAAGTATGTTCATGAATTGTCAATTTAGCATTTTTTTACATGTTATCACCAGGCTAATGAATGTGATGTTCATGGTCAATTACAGGTTTTGAAGAGTCATAGATTCATTGATGTGCAACAAGAACAGCCTTATGGTGATATTACTTTAAGTTTGACTCATAAACTTTCAAAAGCTGATATATGAGGCTATACATCAGTTGTCACGTGTGCTTGGTGGGTCTTAATTTCTATAGAGGTGAGAATCTACCTGTCACCATTGACCACAACCTTTTTTTGCATTTGGCAATGAGATTCTTCGGTGTTTATATTTCTGTCTAACCTGCTTTCAAAGACAGTTACTTCAATGATTATGTTATTCCTAGAGTTGGCTTAGTACGAAGTATGAACTTCTCCAATCACATTATGGATCAAGGGGAGTAGTGAAAATTTAATATACATATCGACATAAATTTGCTAACTTATCAAAGGCAACCTGTCAATTTGATGCCTTTTTATGTTTGTACGTACATGCATGCTCATTCATGTGTTTTGTGGGGTAAAATTTGAGATCCTAACATCCTGTTGATTCCTCAGACTAAACATTGTTTTATGTGTTATGAAATGCAGTTTTGGTACTCAAATTAAAGAGGATATATAGAAGGGCTTTGTCAGTAGCAGCAGTCAGTACAGATTTTGCAGGCTACGAAGGGAAAAGGATATTTATTTGAATGGTCTTACGGGTTTTTAGAAAATCTGAATTTCCCATATTTATTGATATAACCATGACTGCTGGATGCCATCGGTAATTATCGAAGTTCAAGTTGTTAGTGGTGGTTGGAAACATTTTTGTACCATCTGTAAAAATTTAGACTTGTAGAGGCGATGCTAGTTTAATATACTAACTATGTCTAGGTGGTTCTAAATTATTGTAATGATCAACTCTTCTCTTATTTTTTTCTCTGTAGATAACTTTACTAACTTAAGGTTATAAAAGTATAAAGTGTTTTCATTTCGTTTATGATTGTGTTTGTTTTGGATGTAAATTGTCTTCACTTTCATCCTAGAAGATCCACTTAGGCAAAC
Organism: Acer negundo; assembly: GCA_035582765.1. Lineage (NCBI taxonomy): Eukaryota > Viridiplantae > Streptophyta > Magnoliopsida > Sapindales > Sapindaceae > Acer > Acer negundo. The sequence continues at coordinate 11,561,571 of CM069238.1, read as the reverse complement.
GAAATGTCAGCTTCTTCAATGGGGTTTCTTGGCTTTGCTTTGTTTTGCGATTATGTAGAGACTATAATTAGATACTTTATTTCATTTGCTTGCTAAATACATTATTTAACCAGATTTAAAATTCATAACCAGCAAAAATTAACCGTCAAGAAAGACTTTTTGATCAATACAGACTTCACATCCATCTAACATTGGAAATTATAGAAAGTTAGAGACTTAATCAGTGGAAAGAAGGCCATTGATTTTGTGTTCATGGTGGGCTTCATGGTCTTCAAGGCGACATATGTATAGGTTTATGTCAGAACTAAGATCACTAGACATCATCTATCGTGTATCAATTTTATACCCACCGTAAAACCTTACACAATACGGTTCTGATCTAATTTTTAGGAAGACTGAAACATAAAATAATTTGAGGAAATAGGGGTTTTTAGTAAAAAATTATAGGGTTTTATTGTTTTTATCAATAATATGGCTGTGAGGACATAACTGTCCCTATTTTTTTTCCTTAATCTCTTCTCTCTCCTTCTCTCTCTCTATCATTTTCACCGGAATCACTTTGTTTTCTCTCTCACACGTTCTTCTTCTTCTTCTTCTTCTTCTTCTTCTTCTTCTTCTTCTTCTTCTTCTTTCTCTCCTCTCTTCTCTTCTCTCACGTAATGTTCCTCTTCTTTCTCTCCTTTTCTCAGTCACTCCTTCTCTTTCTTCTTCTTCTCTTTCTCTCCTCCCTTCTCTTTCTCTTTCAAGTTTTTTTCTAGATTTTTAAAAAAATTTCAGAATTTTTTTTAAACAAAAATTTTCAGATTTCATTTTTTTTCAAAGAAAATTTTTAGATTTAAGGATGGTTGTTGTGTTTATGAATGGTGTGATGTTTGGGTTTGGATTTTGATTAAAAAAAAAAAATCAGATTTTTATTTTAAAAATAATTCAGATTTGATTTTTTTAATTTTTTTTTAACATCTCATTTTTTTATATATTTCATTTTGTAAACATTTTTGTGTGTGGTTGTGTTTAAGTTTGGATTGTGGTTGAGGTTGTGTTTAATTTTCAGATTATTATTTTTTTTTTTTTAAGATCCTTTTTTTTTTTCCAAGTAGCGGTTGTTGTTGTGCTTAAGTTGAGTGTTGTTTGTTTAAAAAATTTTCATATTTTGTTTTGTTTAAATTTTTTTCCAGATTTTTCAGATTTTCAGTGTTGTTTGTGTTTTTTTTTTTTTTTCCACATTTTCGTTTGAAGTTGAAGAGTCCAGATTTTTCATATTTTTTCCAGACCGGTATGTTTAATTGATTATGACAGGTGTGTGTAATTGTTTATTACCGGTGTATTTAATTAAGTGCTAATGGTGTGTTTAATTGGTTAATATCGGTGTGTTTAAATGGTTTGAACTGGTATGTGTAAATTAGTTGTAAATCAATTAAACACACCAGAACAACCCAATTAAACACATCAGGTGTAAATCAATTAAACACAACAGGGCAATCTAATTAAATACACCAGGGTAAATCAATTAAACACACCGGGGAACCCAATTAAACACACCAAGGCTGACCAATTAAACACATCAGGTATAAACCAATTAAATACACCGGGGAACCCAATTAAAAACACCAAGGCTAACCAATTAAACACACCAGTTATAAATCAATTAAACACACCAGACTAATTAAACACACTATGTGTAAATCAATTAAACACACTAGGACAATCCCATTAAACACAAGGGGCAAAACTTATTAAACACACAAGGGGCAAAAACAATTAAACACCACCAATGCAAAACGAATTAAACACTCCAGGCAAAATGAATTAAATACAACAGGGTAAAATGAATTAAACACACCAAGCAAAACAAATTAAACACACTACGGTAAAAACAATTAAACACACCAAGGCAAAACGAATTAAACACACTAAGGTAAAACAAATTAAACACACCGAGCAAAACGAATTAAACACACCAAGCAAAACGAATTAAACGCACTAGGGCAAAAATAATTAAACACACCAGGCAAAATAAATTAAACACACTAAGGCAAAAACAATTAAACACTCCAGGCAAAACGAATTAAACATAGGGGCTGGTGTATTTAATTGTTTTTGATCTGGTGTGTTTAATTAGTGGTCTGGTATGTTTAATTGGTGGCCTAGTGTGTTTAATTCGTTTTGTCATGGTGTGTTTAATTGTTTTTACCTGGTGTGTTTAATTGGTGACATGGTGTGTTTAAACAAAATGAAATCTGAAAATTTTATTTGAAAAAAATCAAATCTGAAATCAAATAACAAAAATCTAGAGAACCAAATCTGAATTTTTTTAAAAAAATAAAATCTGAAATTTATTTTAACAAAACTCAAACCCAAACACAACTCACATCATTAATAAACACAATAACCATCTTCAAATCTGAAAATTTTCTACGAAAAAAAAATAAAATCTGAAATTTTTTATTTAAAAAAAATATGAATTTTTTTTTTAAATCTGAAAAAAAAAAAAGGTGAAAGAGAAAGAGGAGAGAAAAATAAGAGGAAGAAGGAGAGAAAGAAGAAGAAGAAGAAGAACACATGAGAGAAGGGGAGAGAGAGAGAGAAAGAAAAAAAAAGATTTTGAAAATTGAGAGAGAAAAGGAGAGAGAAAAGAAAAAGATTTTTTTTTTTTTTCTAAAAAAGCACAATCTTATCCAAAAAGTAAATATATCGATAAAAACAATAAAAAAGATAATTTTAGACAAAAACAATAAACTCATTAAGTTTTTAACTAATTTTAAAGTTCTTCCATATAATATATATTTATATATATAATTGTATAGAGTACATTATTGACCACAAATTCAAACGGTGCATGAACATACAATCCTATTTTTTTCGTCAGTTGGTGTAAACAATGAATCTTCGATCAATTAATTTATTAAATCGTGTGTGTATATAACAGTTGTGTTCTCAAGCTTTTTGTGAGACGTACTACTTCTTTCTTTCAACCGACTTCCAATCTATCGTCCAATACCAAGATTTTTTCATAAATTCATACTAACGTCCCGACGTGGCAACGTTCCTCTCTTCATGCCATTGGTTGATTTTCAATCTTCCAGTAAGGCTGTAACAATTTTCCTCAGCGTCTAGCAGAGTTTTGTCTTCCTTTATGTGGGTCTCATTATATGCTACTACATAGTGGTTGATATAATAATAAATTAATAACTTCAAATTTTGACTTTATTCGGAAATTCAACATCTATCTATCTATTTTCACTGAATCCAATGGTAGAAAAAATAAATGAATTAATGATTAATGACAACCCTTGGATTGAGTGAAAATGGATGAACAGATGTTGAAATCACATATTAATGAAAAGATTATACCCAAATATATCCCCTGTTATCCAATTTACAATGGTTGCCATTTCTATTCGTCCACCCACATTACCCCAGTTGCATCGCAAAACCTTGCTTCATGTTTGAAGCAAAATCTATCCCACATCAACCCTCCATAGCACATTGGGGTTGGATTCATGTTCCAAGGTTCGGCGTATACATTTGAAGATATTTGATAAGTCAATTTTTCTTGGATTCGATTGTAAACATTTCACGGTCATCAATGGAGTGTGCCTGAACTGTGATCGCCCAAGGTCTTTCGATTATGGCATCCCTTTTGATTATATTTTCGATGGTTTAAGGCTGACCCTCGATGAGATTGCTCGTTTGAAAGTGGCTAACTCCGAGAAGCTTTTTGCCCAGAAGTAGCTTCACTTGGTTCTTGATTTGGACCACACTCTTCTTCACACAAAAGCCTTCAAGAAGCTGACACCCGACGAGTTGTATTTGAAGGAACATGCCGATTCAGACACATCAAACGGGAGCCTTTTCGTTCTTGATGATTGTTACTTGATGAAGTTGAGGCCTTTCATCCGGACTTTCTTGAAAGAAGCAAGCTCCATGTTTGAGATTTACATTTGTTCCATGGGGAGCCGACACTACGTGAAGAAGGTCATTGAGTTTCTTGACTCGGAAGGCAACTACTTATTGCACGAGAAGATTTCAATTTGGTTCTTGGACAGGGTGTGGCACAGTTATTGTTCTTGACACCAAAAGTGTGTGGAGTGATCACATGGACAATTTGATTATGGTTGAAAAATACAACTATTTTACCAATCATAATTGGAATCGTAAATCGTATACGGAGATAAAGACGGATGAGAGTGAAAGCGAAGGGGAGCTGCTCAATGTTCTTGGAATTTTGAGAAGAATCCATAGATAATAGATTGTTCTTTGATAGCTTGCTCGATGTCAAAGATGTTAGGTTTTTGAATTGTCTTTTAAATGTTTTTCTCTCACAATGCAATATCGATTTGTTGTAATGTATTGAATATATGTTTAAAATTAGTGGATTGCTAGTAATATAAAGTTTTTGTTTTGTAAAACATTCAATATTATCAAATGTATTGTATTCAATATTATTGATATATCAAAAAATTCGAACAACTTTCATATATAATTAATAATGGAAGTCAGTTGTGATTAAGTTCGACTAATATTTTAGAGCAATTCCAAAAGATTCTTCTCTTCAAATGCTTATTTGCTTACTTGAGTCAATTTGGAGAGTGATAAAGGTTTATTTGCTTACGTAGGTGTCAATTTAAAGAGTGAACAAAGAAAAATCATTCCAAAAGACTCTTTAATTAAAAATAAGTTTATATTATTTTAATAAAAATACTCAAAAAAAAGGTATAATGTTTATTAATAAAAATGATTTAATATGTATAATATATTAATATTTAATAATAATATGACATAAAAAATGATATAATAAGAATTGAAAAGGTAGAAATGGCTCGGTATTATTGAGGAGGGAGAAACAAATTCTCAGTTGAGAAAACTCATTAAATGAGTTTATTGGAACCACATATGTTTGACATAATTCGTTTGATTTTTCTTTCAAATTCATTTTACTATGGTGTTGGAGTTGCTCTGAATTGATTAAGATAAATAAAAGAAGTCATCATCTTTATTTCCTGATCAAAGTCAAGCAACACAAAAGGAATTATAAGAACAAGATCCGATCCAATCCAATCCCTTATTATAAAATCTATACCTATAAACATCACTGAAAGACAATAAAAATCAGAGCACCACCAAAAAAATGTTTTAATGTTTTAATGTGTTTTTCATTTTTTTTTTTTTTTTTGGGTGCCTGATTAAAGGCCTTATATTATATGAAATAGGCACCGGGTTGTCGGAGCTGTTGGGATATGAGTCTTACTTGAGACTTTTAGGTCCTAATAAAATATCAGCCGCTGCTGGATGTAATTTATGATGAATCGGAAAATTTTCAAGCCAACCTAATTAATTAAGGATTAATGCAGGGACTAGGGAGTTGGTAGAGCACGTGTTATTATTTTATTTTACTTAAAAGAATTAATTATAAAAATCTTATCACACGAAATAAAAATAAATAATTATAAAAAAAAAAAAAAATAGCATCCGAATTCAAAAACACTATAACATTTACAACGATGAATGATCGATCATGCATAGATTTTAAACATACTTTTGAGGCTCTCTGCCCCCTCTCTGTTTCTCTCACTCTTCACTCCACAGTCCCACTCGTTTCTTTTGCCTTCTCAAACCTGAAACTCTGCCTTTTGAACTTCCAACACTCGAATTTAAGCTTAATAAGGGAAAAAGAAAAAAATGTCTTTACAAATCTGACTGAAAATTGAAAAAAAGCTTCTCTCTTCATGATCTCTAATGTCTTCCATCATCTATCTCCCTTCCCAACCCATGAATTTACCATTCTACCCTTCTCTTTCCTCTTCTCCATCAAATCCCAAACTCTCCATCAATTTCCACTTCCGAGTCTCGAAACTCACCTGCTGGTGTGTCTCCACTGAACAGACAAGTGTCCATAACAGCGATGACACCCACTTCAATGACACCCTTCGCGTCGCGTTCGCGGCGGGCGGAACCGGCGGACACATCTATCCGGCGGTGGCCATCGCCGACGAGCTCAAAATCACCAGATCCACCTCGAAAATCCTCTTCATTGGATCACCAAACAGCATGGAGTCCACTGCTATCCCTTCTGCTGGATTCGATTTCGTCTCTGTTCCCGAAACAGTTCGCTTGTTTCGTCCCTTCTTTTCGCCGAGAAACGTCCTCCTTCCCTTCCACTTGATCAAGTCTCTGATCAAATGCCAGACTGTACTTCGAAGTTTCGACGCCGATGTCGTCGTCGGAACAGGTGGGTACGTCTCGTTTCCGGTTTGTTTAGCTGCTGCTTTGAGAGGGATCAAAGTTGTGATCCAAGAACAGAACTCGGTTCCTGGTATCGCGAACTGGGTTCTGTCTTTTTTTGCACACAAGGTGTTTGTTGCGTTTAATTCAACGGTTGAGTGTTTCCCAAGAAAGGACAAGTGCATGGTGTGTGGGAATCCTGTGAGATTGTCTTTGAGGACTTTCGTGTCCAAGGCAGTGGCCAGGTTGAGCTTTTTTCCGAGGCCAGGGAAGAAGGCGGAGGAGGAAGAGGAGGAGGAGGAGGAGGAGGAGGCGAAGTTGGTGTTGGTTTTGGGAGGCTCGTTGGGTGCTAATGCTATAAATATTGCAATGTTGAATTTGTATTATCAGATGCTGATGGAGAACAAGAAGCTGTTTATTATTTGGCAGACTGGGGTTGAGGCCTTTGATGAGATGGAGAGTCTTGTTAGAAACCATCCGCGTTTGCTTTTGTCTAAGTAAGTTACTGTTTTTTTCAACATCAAATGAATCAAATTGGGTCCAGTTTGCATTCTCATCATGTTATTTATTGATTGTGTTTGTTGGTTACTCAATCATGCTCATATGCTATGTTTGCTTGTAATTGACAATGACTATGAAATAATTGAAGGTTCTTGCATTCTATGGATTTGGCATATTCAGCTGCAGACCTCATTGTTTCAAGAGCTGGTGCAATGACTTGTTATGAGATCTTGGCTACAGGGAAACCTGCTATTCTGGTAATTTGGGAAACTAACTTATGGTTTTCTTTCTGTTAAGAGTAAATGGCTTAGTATGATCATTTTGAACTATAATTCTCTTACTGTGATCATTTCTAAACAGAGATATTAACCTATCTTGAAAGATAAAAAAAAAAACAAAAATAAGAATCTGACTACCAATTAGATTTATATAGCTAATCATGATTGGAGGATAAAGACAAATATAAATACCAAGGTAGAAAAAAATATTTCTTCATGTTAATCTCCGCCATAGGGATTGCAAACATACATTGTTACCATAATGGCAAAGTAAATTAACAAAAAGATATCCTTTTTAGTTGAAAACATGTGTGTGTGTGGTTGTGTGTATAGTGAGAAGTAATTAAATCTATACCCTCTTTGATTATGTGCAAATGGGAAACTTAATAAGTTAGCAATAATGCCAGTCCTATGAGTCATTGATGTTGATAACAAAATGTCTTATATTACATTTTCCTTTTTATTTTAATTTGCCGCCTATTCACTTCTACTTTAGTTCGTTTTTTTTGTTTTTGTAATGTCACTTGATGTTTGTAACTAAATGATGAAATTAAGTTAATCCATCAGTATCTCTTTCTAGTTGTCCCATGTCCTTGTTGTCCATTATTGGTATGGTTCAATTGGTTAAAAAAGATAATGTTTCTCTTGTTCACTTTGTTAGATACCATCACCGAATGTTGCAGAGGGACATCAATTCAAAAATGCTTCCCTCCTGGCGGATGTAGCGGGTACAAGAGTTATTACTGAAGATGAACTTGATTCAACTACTCTTGAGACTGCTATTTATGAGATACTAGGTACATCTGTTATGCTGCTTACTATGGTTCTTATTGTTTTGTATTGATTCGTTATACCGTGCTTCAGTCCCATATATCGGATGATATATTCGAAATAATTTTCAGAATGTATAAATTATTAGAAATATTGGATGATAGAGGTGCATTAGGATATTTTACATGCAAGAAACATGACAGGTCCGGGTCCCTGTTATATGATAATATAGTTTGATTGAATTGGTAATGGCGTTCCTTGTGACAGTGGAAGCACACCATGGTTTTCTTTTTTTTAAAAAAACAGTACACCGTGGTTTTCAAGATAACTAACAGATAGTATGTTGCATTTTCATTTTTTTGATTGGTTCTAAGTATATTTCCTCCACATTTAGGAAAGTGATAACTGTACAAGTATATTTTCTATCAATTATATTTAAATGCAATATACCTATGAATTCATTAGACTAACCGAAGCTGAAGTATTCTTCAACATGTGAATCTGGCATTGATTTATAAGATCATTTGAAGACAATCTGTAAAGACTTGCTAAACAGAAGTCTTTAGCTCTGTAGTTGGATAATTTGATGCGTTGTATGTCCTTGCCGTCACTTTGCAATAAGAATTAAAGCAAAATAGTTGAGAAAGTGGTGAAGTTGCTGCAGTTGAAAAATTGGCTCCCTCTGTCACTGAAGCCCTTGCTGTGCAAATCTAATGCATGTGCAATTCATTTGCTTAAATTTGATTTTGATAGGAAACAGAAGAGATTTATTGACACATGCTTTTCATTTGCTTAAATAGTAGCCGGTTTTAGATATATTGATCTCTCAAATTTTTATCTCACTCCTACCCTCCATGAAACTGATTCTTTTTTTATCTGTTTGTGTTTACTTGAGTCACTTTCTTTCTTATCTCAATTTCTCTATTTGATCCAAACAATCTCTTTCTCCTCCTTCAAAAATGGCATGCCAAAATTATATGCTTGAATTTATAAACTTGATCCTTTCATTAATCATAAGACCCTCCTACCAATAGATGCTGGCTTAGAATTTCAATCTGAGGCTTAGAGTTTCAAATTAAACACATTATCAGTTGTAAGAGCGCCTATATGTTCCTATATTGTGTAGTCTTTTTGAGTTTCACTTTCTATTTTGCTTAAATTTTAATTTCACAGTTATTGATTGAGTGTGCTGTTCTTCCTGCAAGCAATACATTTTTTGCAAATTTCTCCTGAAATTTATACGTAAGGACCTCAGTCCTTACGTATTATGTATTGATGGTGCTGTATGTTACTGAGTGAAACTATCGTGGAACCAATGCATATAAAATTTGTGTATTTTCTTCATTACTTGTATTTTTCTGTGTCCTGTACTCATTTTTTTTCTCTACTGTTTTAGACAAGAAGTAGTGTTCTTTTTCTTCATTCTCAAGATCTATCTATCTGTGATGATTGTGGCATTCTATTAAACAGAGGCATAATATATCCCAAGCTTAAATTGACTTTTCAATTTTTAATGCAACAGGGAATGAGGGTCTAATGGCAGATATGAGTGAGAGGGCTCTGAAAGCTGCAAAGCCCGGAGCCTCTGCAGAGATCGCACAACACATTCTGTCTCTAGTCGAGTCATCAACATTTAAGAAATAGCAACGAAATTGAGTTAGATGTATGAAACTTTCTCTGTTCCACAGTGGGTAAACAGCTATTTTTTGTTCTTGTTCATCTCATGGACTATGTTCATTCTACGCGTTTTTCTTAAGAGCTCAGATCAACAGATTTTGGGGGCATTCTGTTGTGTAAATGCAGTTCATGAAGCCAAGACTATAGAGTTTTGTCTCTTTTACACTTTAGCTTTACAAGTGGTTGTAAAACTGATAAAAGCAGTTTTGATAGTAAAGAGCTTTTGCAGGGAAATAGGATTGGATACAGTTGTGGATATTGGAATTGATTCTCCTTTATGTATGGAAAATAAGTGAGATTAATTCCATTTGGTGTTTGTATTCATCTAGTGAGTTTACACTTGCTTCACCTGCTTCGTGGTTTTATAAGAAGAGAGTTTTCAGTTTTCAACAATCAGTAGGAAAGTTGATTAGGTAAACTAATTACTCCCACCTTGTCATCAAGATTTGATCTTACTCAACTCAACTCATGTATTGACTAATGAGAAAGACTAATGATGTCATTTACCTAAGTCACTAACATCTTCCTATATCAAATCAGACTTAATAGCACCCCTCCGAAGTGTATACGAATTTGTAATGTGCCATTTGAATGTTTTTTTTCGACAATAAACCCCTCGAACTTTTATTTTCTTTGTACCACCTTTATGGAGATCTTCCCTCCTCAGGGGGTAATAAAACAAGCAGGTGTAAAGAAAATGAGAGTTCAAAGGGTTTACCGTAAATAAAAAAATAAAAAAAAAATTCATGGAGCACATTGCAAATTCACATACACTTCAGGGGGGTCCAGTGCTATTAAGTCTATATTATAACAATATTGGTATAATAATTAATTAATTACAATTATGAACATAGCACATGTGATAGTGCATCTCTTGTAGGGAGTTTTTTCCTCAATGTTGTGGCAGTAAATATCTAAACTACATATGAACTATTAAAAGATATTTGTATACTTAAAAAAAAATAAAAAATTACAATTACTATTTCAATAATTTGAGTGAGTTTTTATATGTTATAATTAGAGATGCACATTTGGGAAATGAGGATGGATATAGGTTCCCCCATTCTCATCCCTATCCCCATCCACACTTCGCATACCCTTCCCCCATCCCGCCCCCATTTCTCCATTTGGGAAAAATGGGGATGAGGAATTTTAGGGGGACCTATATTCATCTCCATCCTCAATTTCCCATTTTTTCCATTTTTTCCCATTTTCACGTTTCCCCTGTTTCCCCCCGTTCCCCCATTTCCTCATTTGACTAAAATTTACAAATCAAATTAAAAAAACAAACATCTCATTACAAATACAAAATAAAATTCATTAGTGCATTTTATATAAAATATGTATATATACTTAGGGAGTTAGAGTTTTCAAAGAATAAACAAAAAAATTAAAAATGTATATTATAATTATGTATATATATGCTTAGAAATGCCCCCCCCCCCCCAAAATCAACTTTACTTTATCCAAAATCTTTTTGCCCAAAAATCATGTGCATGGAAAATACAATACAATACCAATTAAAAAAAAAAAAAAAAATTATACCTTTCAAGTTTAGTTTTTTATTTTATTTTATATAATTTTAACATTATTTTATAATTATAACTAGAGATTCACATTTTTCTTCAGTGCCCCAATCCCCCGTGTCTCCAACCCCATTTGAAGATTTTTTTATTTTTTTTTTTGGGAAAAAATAGAGAAATGGGGGATTTTTTTTTTTTTTTTTGGAAAAAATTGGGGGGGGGGGGGGGGGGGGGGGGGCAAAAAATAGAGAAATGGGGGATTTTTTTTTTTTTTTGGAAAAAAATAGGGAATTGGGGGGGGGGGGGGGTTATAATTATAAAATAACGTTAAAATTATATAAAATAAAATAAAAAACTAAACTTGAAAGGTATAATTTTTTTTTTATTTTTTTTAATTGGTATTGTATTGTATTTTTCATGCACATGATTTTTGGGCAAAAAGATTTTGGATAAAGTAAAGTTGATTTAGAGACAAAAATGAAGATATTTCCAATAACTCTTATCTATAACGCAAAGATATTAGTAGATGCATATTTGGGGAATGGGGATGGATATAGATCTCCCCGTCATCATCCCTACTTTTCAGACCCTTCTCTCATCCCTCATTTTTCCATTTGAAAAAAAATAGGGATGAGGAATTTTGGACGGAGGTATATCCATCTCCAACTTCAGTTCCCTATTTTCCCTATTTTTTTTTTTTTTTTCCATTTTTTCCCGTTTTCCCATTTCCTCATTTGACTAAAAATTACAAATTAAACTAAAAAAACAAATATTTTATTACAAATCTTAAGTGGAGATTTTAGATTTAGGTTTTAGGTTTTATCTTTAAAGTTTTAAAAGAGTAAATGAGTATATATAGTTAGCGTTTTCAAAGAATAAAAAAAAATTAAAATAATATATATTATAATTATATTTATATATGTTTGGGGGCCCATCCCCATCCCTATTTCAATATAATTGTAGGAAAAATATGGATTCCTATTCCTCAAAAAGAGACGGGGACGTGGAGATTTAGGGATCCTAAGGAAAATGTGCATCTCTAGATATTACATATGACAATAACTGTTTAAATCCTTAAATACCACATGTTGAGTTCCCGGTCACTATCAGTCTACAAAAGATTAATAATGTTAGATAATGTATATACCAAAATTTTTCCTATATGTATATACAGATAATGTTAGATATTCAACCATTTTATCCAACTTTTACATCTAACTATTGATATGTCAATTGGTGGGTGGATACACATTAATAAAGATTTATCTATATATCCACTCATCAATTAACATATCAATGGTTGGATATAAAAGTTGGACAAAATGGTTGGATGTCTACCTTTATCACCGCCACGTATATATTACCAAAATTAATGGGCCCCCGGCCCCGTCGAAGAAAAATAAGTCGCGCTTCAACCGTTGATTCCAATACGTTGCATTTAATCGTTGACAAAACGAACGAAAAAAAAAAAACCAACACCAAACGGAAAATAAAAAATTGTCCTCTTCCAGTTTCCAATACCTTGATACCGAAGCAGAAAATGGTTGTCGTTCTTCAATCGGATTTCCGTTACGGCGCCGTTCTTCGCAGCAATCGTGCACTGTCGGACTCGAGATCCGTTCTCTGGCGTCCGGCGCGGATCCGGGTCGGCCCATCGACAGCAATGAACGGAAACGGTTACGCTGAGAAGAAGAAGTCGAACATCTGTACGGCCGATGAGCTCCACTACGTCGCCGTTTCGAACTCAGATTGGCATCTTGCTCTCTGGCGCTACCTGCCTCATTCCAAGGTACATACTATATACATTTCAATTCCTTTGTTTCGTAGTTTAATTTTATGTACAAATTTGTGGCAGGGTCCGAAAAGGAATCACCCGCTGTTGCTGTTGTCAGGGGTTGGGACAAATGCTGTTGGATATGATCTTTCTCCTGAGGTTATTTGATTTCTAATTTTAACTTTGTGTTATTCAATTCACCTTTCACATTATATGTAAATACAATGGAGCAGTAATATATCTCTTGGTTTCCAAAGATTGCTTTGGAAGTAGCTTTCTCATCTTTAATGTTTTTTTTTTGCTTCTAATTTCTCTACACCTTAATTTTGTTTTATTTTTTTTTCCTGAATTTGGTTTGCCACTCATATATAGATGAATACATTTGTATATGTGTGAGACAGAAATGGAAGTCTTATGGCATATTAATTAACGGAGTCATATAGCAACGAAAATTAATTAGCCTCGTTCTCTTACTTATATCATATGACACCCTGGTGCCTGGTGGAGGAAGGACTTGAATGTGGTTGTCCAGTCTAGTTCCTTTGATTCATCTTATTATAAATATGTTTCTATTTTGAAGTATAATTTCAAGTAGTATTTCCTGTTTCCTATTTAAGGCAATTGACAATGGATGTAACCGTTTTCAGTCGTCATTTGCACGCTTTATGTCTATCCATGGATTTGATACATGGATTCTTGAAGTTCGAGGTGCTGGGCTGAGCATGCCTGGGCTGGAGTCCGGAGAAGTTAAGCAGCCTCTTAATGGTATGTCTCAGCAGATATATCCTGCTGCTTAACCGAGGAACAAATGAAGTTTTTTTCTTCAGGATCACAGTCCACCATTGACTCTGCTGTTAGTGCAGATTCTAAGATAAGAACCGTAAAAGTGAAAAGCACAGAGATGGCTTCTAAATATGAGGAATCACAATCAGAGTCAAAATTATTGGAAAGCCTTTCTCGTTTATCTGAAAGGCTTTCAGGCTTTCTAATTGAAGGTGAGTCTGTTAACTTAATGGAAACTACATTATTCCATTTATGTGAAACTTAAATGATGAGAAGAAACTTTTTGGTTGACTAAGTAGGGAAAATCCTCTCCCATAGCTAACCAAATCAGGGATTTGACTCAAAAGCCTGTAAATATTTTTGCAGCAGGTCAACGGTCAGTTAAACCGCAGTTTTTTGACTTGCAAGAGAGGCTTTCTACATCCCTTGAAGATTTCCGAAATGAACTTGACCTTCTCGTGAAGAATGATTGGGACTTTGATCACTGCCTGGAAGAGGATTTGCCTGCTGTGGTGAGGTGACATTTCTTTGATGTATTTGCCTTAACACGTGCCAAGTTATATATTTTACTCTCCATTTTTCATCTTCATTGTATCCTCAACTTCTTACTAAATCACTGTTTGTATATAATCATATAACAAACTTTCATTTTTTATCATCTTAGATGGAGTACATAAGAACTCAAAGCAAAACAAACGATGACAAGTTACTTGCTATTGGTCACTCCATGGGGGGTATCTTGCTATATGCTATGCTATCAAGATATGGTAAGATTTCATGTCAAACTTGTTTTTTTCTTTATTTTTTGACATTTGTGACTATCACTTCAGCATGCCAGCATGCTAATCAAGTAAAGTTTTCTGAGACCATATACCTTTTTGATATTTTCATGTAGTTGATACAACTTCTTGCTTGATTTTCAAAGTTTGTCTTGTCTCATTGTCCGTGTAGTTTATAGTTTCTTTCTTCTGATATTGTTGTGTAGTTGGTACAACATTATAGATTTAATTTAAGTTTACCTTGTGAGCGTAGTTTCTCTTTTAAAACTATATTAAAACCATTGCCTAAGAACCAATGATTGTTTTGGCTTTGACTAACGAACCAAGCTGCTCGTTTAATTTTTGCCTTATTTTTTAAGAAAATCCATATGAATTAGTGCAATAGCCTGTGTGAAACTTTAGGTCTCAAGCTTGATTGCTTAATCAGTAGTTATGAAGTTTTGCAGTTGCAGTAAGGTGATACTGGAGATATGTATTTGATGGATGCTTTACAGTCAGATTTTATCAAATGTTATTTGCAAATTATGATTAACCTAGTTTTTAATTAGTATTATTATCTTAATTTTCAATCAGTAAAAGAGGACAGAAAAAACTATTGTTTATTGTCAGGTATATAATCCAAATCTGACTGTAATTCCTTGCCTTCCAAGTAGAAGAAACAAGTGATATTTTAGGTGTATAACTCATTTTCATTGTCTTGAACCTGTCTCTCAAAACCTTCTGAGATTGTTTTTCTTTTTCTTCCTGTATAGTGGGATTTACTGCCTAATTCTTCTCTCTCTGTTTTCCTTTGGACATTTGGTTCTTACTTCAATTCTGTTAGTATGAGCTTGTAACTGACAATGAAAAAAGTGATTTCCCATAATTAAGTGACATGAAATTGGCTTATGAATATCTTTAAAATATTTTCATATTAGTATCAATAGTATGTAATGAAATTTGGTTGTAATAAATTTTATAATGTTTAGATCATCTTTTATAATTAAGCAGGTCGACCTAATCTTTATTACTTTTTGCAAGTTACCATATTTGAAATCAAGCACTTTTTAGTCAAATTCAAATCCTTTAATTTCGTGTTGAATTGGAATTGTATTTGTGAATCATTTAATTGTTACCGTAAATCAAGTATATGTTTTCTGCTATGTAGCAAGGTATTTCAGTTATGCCTGAAGTTCTAAAATTCTATTACTAAATCTATGTTATCTTTGATTTAGCTTTAATGTGAAATGAGGAATAATTACATGAGCACTTGTTTTCATGGCGATATACCGGTCCTTTTTGTTTTAAAGAAGATATGCTGGTCCTTGAACAATGGTTAATCTAGTTTTCTAAATTAGGTTCTGAAGGAAAGGATCCAGGATTGGCAGCAGTCACTACTTTGGCATCATCACTGGACTACACTTCTTCAAAATCATCACTCAAATTGCTCTTACCTCTGGCAAGTGTTGTGAAAAACTAATTGGTTCTAATGCCCTTTTTATGTTTTACTTCAACTTTCATATGCCAGCAAACAAAGAGAACTTCAGTGGGATGGGCATAGTGCGCCTGTCCCCATCACATGATTCAATGTGGTGTGACCAACCATTCACTTACATAGTGTGACATGATTGGGACAGATGCACTATGCCCACCCCATACAAGTTTTTTTCTCCACTAAAACATGGAAAAGCTGATGTAATGTCATTGCATTGTACAGGCAGACCCTATACAAGCTCTAAAGGTTCCAGTTGTTCCAATTGGGGCGTTGATTGCTGCAATTCATCCTTTTGCTACCCGTCCACCATATGTCTTGTCTTGGTTAAATCCACTGATTTCTGCAGAGGACATGATGCATCCAGAGTTATTTGACAAGCTTTGTTTGAACAATTTTTGTGAGTGCAAACAGACTCTTAAGATTCTTAACAATACCCAGGCTTAGAGGGAGAATTCTCCCTTTAGACCTCCTTGCAACTTATATGTTGGAGAATTATGTGGATGACATTATGATCTATTTGCAGGCAGTGTACCCTCTAAGCTTCTACTTCAGTTAGCAACAGTCTTCCAAGAGGGTGGATTATGTGACAGGAGTGGCACTTTCTTTTACAAGCATCACCTAGGCAAAAGCAAAGTACCTGTGTTAGCACTAGCCGGAGACCAAGATCTAATTTGTCCACCTGAAGCTGTATATGGTATGGTATTAAACATATGATCTACACATACCCATGAATGGCTACTGTTTGCTAACTGTATATCTTATTTTTTTTCTTTTGATTATGATGATATCGATGGAGCAGAAACAGTGAAGCTCATTCCGGAGCATTTGGTCAGATACAAAGTTCTCGGAGAACCCGGTGGTCCACATTATGCTCACTATGATTTAGTAGGAGGTCGATTGGTATGCTCTAATTTTATGCTTTACTTGCCTTGTTTTTTTAGTTGGGTTCATTATTATTTACATCATGACTAATAGTAATACAAACACATTATACCTGTACATTTTGAGCCTTGATGGGTAGAAGTATATCCATGTATAATTGAATTTCTGGCTAATAGTAATATGTTTTCTTTCCTTCTCTCTTTTTTGTTTTTCTTAATGCAGGCAGTAGATCAAGTATATCCGTGTATAATTGAATTTCTGGCTCGTCATGATATGAGTTGATTTTTCTCTCTGCAGTTTCTGTGTTATCAAATCTTATACTTGATTACTTGGCTCTTTTTTTTTTTTTTTTTTTCCATGAAGTAATACAGCTGAAAGGATGATTTTCCAGAGTAAGCTTCAAAATCCTTATTGGTATAATGTGGCGAATATCAGGCTGTATATATACACCTTACACGTGTAAATGTGGTTAATACGGAAATACATAGTCAACAAATTCTTCACATATATACGAAAAATGTACATGTATGTACTTGGTGTGCTTGATTTGTAATTCTAATTGAATATTGTCATCTGAATGTTAAACATATGAAAAGTTGAGGGACATTTTTGGAGGATCCCTCCAGGAGACTAAATTGTTTTGCTTTTCGTTATATTCTTGTCTAGTCTTGTTAATTTTCTGCAGGGTTGTTAGGAATGGTAACGGAGTTATTACCATAAAATCATGATATAAGCTCTCCAATTTTATGCTAATAAATCAGTAGGTAGATCAGATCAGATCAGCGCATTTGTGTATTATATTAGATAATAAGCAAATTAACCCATAATCATTCTCATTGCCACTCAACACCAACCCTCGCCGTGGATTGAGAAGGATAACTGTGACGCCCTAATGTTATCCTAAGATATTTTGTGTTTTGTTTTATCTGGAATTTCCAGTTTGTAATATTGAAATTTAGTACTTTTATAAAGATGATGCCATCTTAAGCACTACAGGTGCAGCGTTGGTAAAATATTTTTAAAAATACAAGTCTGAGTTTCTTTTACTCTATGCCTTAGGTTGTATAGTAGATCCTAGGACTAACTTAAATAGTTTAAAAACTTTTACTGAGTTTATTGGTGGTTGTATATATATTTCAACCAAAAGACACGTCAGTAGTTTATATAAGAAGCACGGAAGAATAAGTCAAAATCATTCATTCGAAACAGTTAACGGAGGAATTATTGATCAACATTCCATGTCATCAAAAGCCAATAACTGAATATACTCGCCAGATAATTCAACTTGTAGCCAAAGACTATGCTCGCCATAAACTCTTACTCGACCGCGACCTACTCCGCCTTGAGATAAATGATTTACTCGCCATAAGCTTTACTCTGCTAATACAAGCGAATTAATTTATTACCAAAACAGAGTTTCATCAAACAAGGACTCCCGGATTTAGGGTTCCAAGATTCAGATCCCAGTAAGGAAATATCTCTATTTCCTCTCGAAAAAGGAAGCCCGGAGAGAAAAGGATTCAATACTTCCAAAAAGCAAGACGTTAAGTTGGAAACAAACCCTAATCAGCCCACAAGACCGAAATCCTAAAACGACTCTATTTGGGAAGTCCGCATCTATACGGCGAGAACAAAGGGAAACCATAATCTATTTGATATAAATAGGATCATGTAATCTATAAAAAAGGGGTTCAGAACCTTAGAGAATTGAGAGTTATTGTATGAGAGAAAAAAATACAAAGTGTAACGAAAAGAAGATCATAGTATTATTTTTTCTGCCATAAAAGGGCGCCGTGGGTTTTTCCCGTTTTTAGGGTTTTTCACGTAAAACTTATGTTTTGTATGCTATTATTTACATTATCGTCTTCATTAATGTGATATTATTGTTGGACGCATGGCAACCAGAAATCACCGTCAACAATTGGCGCTAGAAGGAGGGGAGTGAACAAAGAACTTCGAGGAACCCTTAGACAAGTACAGCAGACATGAACAACACCAGCGAAAAAGATGGAAATTCCAGCGGCGATAACCCACACCAGGACCCCGGAGCAGCCAGACTTGTAGGGGGTGAAACGTTGGTAACGGGGGAGCATTCGGTAATGACACCGAAAACTAAAGCAGTAGTTGATCCAGGAACCCTGCAGCACTTTCAAACCGATTTGGTAAATCTGGTAAGCAAAGCCAACAAGTTGGGATTCGCGTTTCCTATCGAGTTGGGAATCCCCTCTCCCTAAGATCTGACAACGAGTACACACAGGAACCACCGACCATAAAGGTTGTGGTCGGAGGTTCATATTGCCACCCTAGACACCCAAACGAAGGTATCCACAAAAGAAACCCACAGAGACCATTTTGAAGACCTTGGAGAAAAAAGGCAAAGGCAAAAGCAAAAGGGAGGTTTGTTGCACGAGGAGTAACTATTGGAAAGACGGAGCCATGGTCGCCCATATCGAATGACCCAAAATGAGGCATACCAAAAGACCCGTCGGAGGCACAGATCTGTTTCATCTAAAGACAAAAGTCCTCACTCGAAAAAAAGCTTACGATCAAAAAGGGTAAGACAGAGGAGATCAGAAAGTATAGACAATCAAAGGTCTGGGGGAAGTACAGACAGTCAAGGGAATGGTTACCAGAAGATGACTATTAAGAGCTGATTCGGCCTAGAAGGGGAACCTACAGGTCGGTGAACCATTACTCTTCAAGAACTGTCAAAAAAGGTCTCGGCGATGGCTCGGAGATACGGGCACAATGCCTCATCAAACGAGGAATCAAACAACCCTTTCATTGACTAGATCGTTTACACCCAATTCCCATAAAGATTCAGGATGCCAACCATCGAATAATACAAAGAAAACAGAGATCCGAAGGAGCACGTCAGGAGATTCCGTAACATCATGGCACAATACGCATCCAACGAGGGGCTCTTGTGCTTAACCTTCCCCCAAACCTTCAGAGACCTCGCATCTAAATGGTTTGGGAGGCTACCACCCAGGAGCATTAACAACTTCTTAGGTTTCAGCAAAGCATTCGTCATGCAATTCATGGGCAACGTACAGAGGAGGAAGTCACTCGCCCACCTCTCAAACATAAAACATAAAACAAGATACGAACGAATCGCTCAAAAAGTACCTAACGAGATTCGGCAAGGAAATCGCTCAGATTGAAGACGCAAGCGAAGTAGCCGTCATAGCCATCATAGCCGCTTTCACCAATGGGTTGCAAAGCGGTCGATTATCCTTTGACTTACTCAGAGACCGGCCAAAAACCTATGAAGAGATGATGGACATAGCCAGCGATTACGCTCTAGCTGAAGAAGAAGTAGTAGCACAAGGGGGTAGCTACGTGCACGGCCATAAACCGGACGTAAAATCTGAATCTAAAGGTGAAAAATGATGACGCAGTTGCGTGATCACCGAAGAAATGAGAGAAGCCAAAAAGACCAATTTAGGGAAAGTCGAAGGACCAACCGAACTAGTGGGTTCTGAAGTAAGTATAACAGTTACACTCTTTTGATAGGTGACCAGGAGGACATACTTTCAGTAGTAGAATACAAGGGACTAGCCAAGTATCCTAGATAGCAGTCTGTCAATGCCATGAGGGACACAACAAAGTATTGTCGCTTCCACAAAGATCACAAACATGACACTTCCAAATGTTTCCAACTACGTGATCACATAGAGAGCCTGATTAGAGACAGACATCTTAAAGACTTCACCCTAAGAGAAGACAAGCACGGGGGTCAACAAGACAACCGGGGAAGCGGGCAAGAAAGAAAGAGTCTGAGAAAGAGTAGCCCAGGTGTTGCCATAAACACTATATTCGGCGGACCTCATACTGGTCGCAGCAACAGAGACAGAATGTCCGAAGTTCGAGAAGTAATAAATGAAAATAGAGGTACGGAAGTGAACTCTGTGCAGTGAAGCCCCAAGAGAGGTAAAGAAGGATGGGACCCAATAGTCAAACAAGAAGATTGAGTCCAAAAACAAGTGTATTACACAAGCAAAGCATTGCTACCCACCATAACAAGGTATTCGCTAACTGAGAAGATGGCACTCACCCTAATAATAGCAGCTAGGAAATTGAGACCTTATTTCCAAGCCCATCAGATCAAAGTATACACAAACTGTCCCTTAAAACTGATCTTACAGAGGCTAGAGGTGTCCAGAAGGCTAACTAAATGGGTCATTAAGCTGAGCGAGTTTGACATCAAATATCTCTCCAGAACATC
The DNA here is from genome assembly GCA_035582765.1 of Acer negundo. NCBI lineage: Eukaryota > Viridiplantae > Streptophyta > Magnoliopsida > Sapindales > Sapindaceae > Acer > Acer negundo. The sequence continues at coordinate 11,540,679 of CM069238.1, read as the reverse complement.
AATCAAAGGTCAAGCGGTCGCAGAATTTATAGAGCCAGATGTAGAGGTGGCAAAGATAATGGCAGACTAAACAAAGAAGAGTTTCCAATGGCAACTTCATGTCGACGATTCATCAAATACGTACGGCAGCGGGGTAGGAATAGTGGTTTCAACCCTAGAAAGAGATTCAGTGGAATGTGCCCTGTGTTTTGATTTCAAAGCTACCAATAACCAAGCAAAGTATGAAGCACTAATAGTAGGTTTAAGAGTGTGCACTACTTTGGGAGATGACGAGATAGAAATTTTCAGCGATTCCCAGGTAATTGTTAACCAAGTGCTAGATGAGTATCAGGTGAGAGATGAAAACATGATCGCCCATCTAGAGTTAACCCAAGGGTTATTGAGGTGATTTAAACAGTTCAGGATCGCGCAAATCCCAAGAGAAAAGAATGAACAGGCCGACGCACTGGCCAAATTAGCCTCGGCAACAGTCAACATTTGGCTGCGAACAATCCCTATGGCCCATCTGCCCTAGCCAAGTTGATCGGACTATTTTATACCTATTTGAGGTCCCCCAATTCCGATCGTTTGTCTTGTTTTCGAGTGTATTTTTGTATATAATGTTTTGTTTGAGCCATGTGTAGGTACATATTCCCTACAATAAGGTTTTGAGCTTAAAGATTAGTTTGGGAGGCAAAATGAACTAAAAAGCACTGAAATTGTACATGCTCGTGATGAATACTCAACTTTGGAAGATCATATCTTCTTCCTCAGATCGAACCACGATGATATCTTTATATATTCGAAAAGCCTCGGAAGTCTAGTTTCCAGAACATTTAACGGATTGTAATTCCGAGCTTTCTACAGGAAGTTATGCCCCTTTCCGTAATGGTGCACGATGCTGAAACGCTGAAATGTTGTCAAGTCAAAACGGCTACTTCAATCGGCGGTCTGGCCACCGATTGAAACCGTCGATTGCCTCCAGATAGTTGTTTTTTGCCCAAAAATTAAAAGGCAATCTTGTCCTTTCACCTAGCTTTTAGCCGTAACCTCCCAACACTATATAAACACCATTTTGCCTCTTCTCTCCATAAAATCCACACCCCACACATTTCCTTCTTCATCTTCTTCACCTAAAGAGAGAGAAAGGAGCTTCCAAGAGCATCCGTGGAGGTTTTTCCTCCATGGATGCTCCCCATTTCACCTATTACCCATCATCCACCCATTCAAGAGTATATTGGAAGGAGAAATGAGGGACTTTTGACCAATTTCGGACCAAGCAAGGAGGAGCTCTTAGAGGAGGTTTTCTTCAAGGGTTGTATCTCTATTTTCTCATCTCTTTGTATGTCTTGTTTTCTTAAATGTGTAATTCCCACTTGGGAATATTTGTAAACCTATTTTGTGCTCAATTTATGTGATGGTTGTTTTTATATCCAATTTGTATTTTGATTCATTCTTGCTTTTATTGAATATATCTCTATCTTGAAATGCTTGTGTATGGATATTGGAAATTAATATGTATTCATGGATGGGATTAGGAGTAGATTAATGTAAATTACAAGTAGTTGTAATCAAATATCCCATTTTGTGTTTGTATGTTGATAGAAGGTCAAAATTAACTTGTATGGATAGGTTTGAGTGACTTAGAGTTAGGATTGTACCTTTGGAGGGACTCTCCAGGCATAGTCTTGGCTAATTAGTTAGAAAGAAATAATTGCCATATTAGAAGGGTTTGGTTCATTGTTCTTGTTAACAAATTGGACTTTAGCTATTTCTCACTCTAGGGACTCTAGGTGAGTCATGGTTAGAGTTACAATTATTGGTCTTTGGCTATCTCTCATGCTAGGGGCTCTAGGTGAGTTATGATTAGAGATACAATCATTCTTTCTACATTCATTGTAGCTAACGTTGCCATTTTACATTACCGTGTTAATATTGGGACTCAATTTAGCATCAGTTTGTAGAATGTGTTCACAAATGTTGGTTGTGGTTTTGTGTTTGAAAGGCTCTCAACACACTCTTCAACCGTTAGCTCTATGAATGGGTATAAATCGGATTTAGGCAAAAACGAACCCTTAACTAAAATCGGATGTGCTTAATGCCTAACAATCAACTATTTGTGCACTTATGTATAGTGAACTTGTTGAACCTTGTGTGACCATTTTCATGCATCTCTCCTATCCACCATTTTGTTTATCACTTTAAACACCATTCTCACCCTTCCATATTCTCTTTGTTTTTATTTGTTTTCATTTACATTTTCTTACATGATCTCTCTCTCACACACACACTGCATTGTAACATTTCACACACACCATTCTCACCTTTCCGCATTCTATTTACATGATTACAATAATCACTAGAACTTGAAACGGTTGACGAATCACACCTCCCTGCGGAACGATACTCTCGTTTGCCGTTTTACTAGTCTTTTACTAGTTTAGAGCACATTGCGTAGGAAACCCCTCTTTTAAATAGAAACAATCTTTTGATTCTCATGATTTCTTGATGACGAAAAAAGCGAAGTATCACAAGTATAACTGAACAAACCGAGGTTGGGATAATCGAAAATAGGCCAGATGATTGGACAACGCTGATTAAAGAGTACCTTATCAATAACACGTTGCCGAGTGATCCGCTAGAGGCAAAACGACTGAAGTACAAAGCTACAAGGTACTCTGTCCTCAGCGGTGAACTATACAAAAGAGGTTTCTCTAAAGTACTATAGAGGTGTATTAGACCAAAAGAAGTTGAAGGAATATTAAATGACATACACAGTGGAAATTGCGAAAACCACACTAGGGGTGTCAGCCTGGCCCATAAAACATTAAAGCAAGGGTTTTACTGGCCGACGCTGTTCGCCGATGCCAAGAGAATAGCAGCAAGGTGCAAAGCATGTCAGAAAGTTGTGAACAACATCCGGCGGCCACCTGAACACCTGCAGAGTATCACTTTCCCTTAGCCATTCGCCATGTGGAGAATTGACCTCATTGGTCCAATGCCTATGGCAATCGGAGGAGCAAAGCATGCCATCGTGGCTGTGGATTATTTCACGAAGTGGGTGAAAGTCGAACCATTGGTGCACATAACAGAAGCAAAGACCATCAGTTTTGTAAAGAAAAATACCTTATACAGGTTCGGAATACCAAACACAATCATCACCGACAATGGGATGCAATTTGACGACAGAAAGTTCAGATAACTATGCAAGAAATACATAATCAAGAATTATTACGCGTCCTCAGCTCACCCACAGACGAATGGACGGACAGACAGAAGCGGTGAACAAGATAATCAAGCATAATCTAAAGGCTAAGCTTACAGTCAAGAAAGGAGATTAGGCAGAAAAATTACCACAGGTGTTATGGGCTTATAGAACCATATAAAGGAATTCAATGGGTGAAACACCTTATTCCATGGCATTTGGAGCTGAAGCTGTCATTCCGGTAGAGACAGCATTCTCTTCACCAAGAGTGCAACTCTTTCAACCTCTGCTTAATATTGGCATGCTAAAATATGGTTTAGATGAGCTATAAGAAAGAATAGAGCACACCCAAATCAAGAATGCAGCTTACCAACAGAGAGCCGCTAGGTATTACAATTCACATGTACATCTGAGAAGATTTGCATTCGATGACCGGGTGCTGAAAAGGTTTTCACATGGAACCAAAGATAAAGTTAGAGGATCGCTCGCAGATAAGTGGGAAGGGTCGTATCATGTTATCGGTATAACAGGACACTAAGCATATCGCATCGCTCGAGTGGGAGCTAGTGAGCTTCATTGACCGTGCAATGTGCAATATTTGAATATATACTATCCCTGAGACCTCATCCTTTAAAGTTTATTCTTTTTGCTTTTTTAGAATTTCTTTCAGTATTTTCCCGTTAAGGATTGTTAAAGTTGCAGGATTTATTCAATAAAGAGTAATTTATTACTGAAGTACTCAAGATACTCATTGGAATGATCTATTACCCAAGTACTCAAGACATTCAATAAAGAGTAATTTATTACTAAAATACTTGTGATGCTCTATAAAGAAGGTCATTACTGAAGTATTACCCTCGAAATGTGAATGTTATTCGAAATTGCAGGGGGTCAAAGAACCTAGCAACAAAAGAAAGGCGAATAGAGTATACACCCAGTATAGCAGGTTGAGACGAATACGTCATAACACCCTGAGCTAGAAAGATGCTACACGACCAATTGGTGCTCACCACCATTGGCGAAGCATAACCCATTGAGATGCGATTAAAGCATTCAGAAGCAGCGCTTAAAAACACATTCATAAAGAAGCGTTGGGGGTTGGACAGACTAGCAACAATAACAATATAAGCAGAAGCAGGAGACGTCCCAATAGTATGCTTAAAGACTTGGTGTATGTCCTGACAAACATTGAGTAAGCTAAAAACTCAACAGTGGCAACTGAATAACATAAGGGCATTAAGCCTTAGCCAAAAACTAAGCAACGACAACCGAATAACATGAAAGCATCATGCCTAAACCAAAAACTCAACAATGGTGGTTGAACAATAAATAAGCATTAAAGACTTCAAAAACCCAGCGATAGTAGCTTGACAAAGAGTCGACACACGAAATGCTCAAAAATAAAAAATAAAGGCAAAGGCCGATTATATAAATAGATGTTAAGTGGACATAGGTGAAAATACCAAAATAAATTACAAAAGAAACTCAGCATAAGTCAAGCGTCCGCCGGACCAGAATCACCGCTACCTTCTTCTTCATCAATCTCGTCCTCCGATAGCCAAATAACTTATTCATCCCCCACTAGCATGAAAGGCTCGTAATCTTGACAAGGAACATGCCTTAAATCTGGCTCATCACCAGTACTTGTGAGGCTCAATTTCTTCCCAGAATAATATGTATTAAACGCGTGTTTCGATAGGACTTCGAGATGCATTGGGTGAGGCACAGTTCTCATATAGCAACAATGGGTTTTCCACCTTTTTATATGATCTTTATCGAGCCCACTGTGCCACCCATATGCATCTTCAAAGACTTGTCGAAGTGCTTCAACGCCTTCTCATTTGAATGGTCCTTTATCGTGAAAAATTTCTTTGACCGCCTCATGCCGCGCTCAAATTCCCAAAGAAGAAGTGCATCATAGGCAAGAGATCTCTTGAACCGATCGACGGCTTGAACCTCAAGCTCATCCTTCAAGTCCCTAAAGATGGCCTCACTCGACGCCTGCTGGTTTTGCAAGTCCTCTAATTCTCACTCGGCCTTTTTCCTTGGCTTTTTTAGCCAATCTTTCAGCTTCCATGTAAGCTACAAGTGAATCCTGGCTTGTGGATAATTGACCTTTCGAAACCCTGATTTCCTCTTTAGCCAAGGACAACTTTTCTTCAACGGTTAGCTATGCAGCTAAAAAACCATCAGCAGACTCTCTCATCTAAGCAAGCTGTTGTGAGAGCAATTCTTCAAAACTCAACTTCTCAACTGCCAGGCAGGATATTTGCGCTCGCAGACGCTTATTTTTTGAAGAAACTGCATTCTCGCATATGTAATTGTCAGCCTTCTCAGACATCATCTGGGCAACAAAAAAAGAGGGAAACACATGTTATAAAAAAAAAGTATATAGAACATAATGAAGATATGACATAGTTCAGAGACTTACCAGCAAATGGCAGTTGAAAAAGAATTTCATCTTTTTATTGCACGATTTACTCTTCACATCCTCCCAACCTTGTCCGACGTAAACATCATTTTGGGTCAGATACGATAAGATCTCGAGAGCAGAGAAATCTGAAAGGGAAACGAAACCGGAGGTTTCACCTGCATCGGATGAGGAAGCACCAAGCCCTTCACGGACATCCTCTGGACCCGACACCAGTGCTGATAGGCCAGGAAAATCTGAGCAAGCAGCATCATTCACTGTCTGAATATGTGGATTTGCTGGAGGAGTAACAAAGACATTTGGATCTGCTGGAGGAGTAACAGAGACATTTGGATCTATTGGAGTGGGAGAGACATCTGGAACTAGTGGAATAGGTACAGAAACATTTGGATTTTAAGGGGCAGAAGAGGAAATGGGTGGGCTACCAATATCCTCTGAAAGAGGAACAGAATCAGAAACCTCGACCCTGGAAGGAGGAACCTCCGGAATAACTCCTTCAAGCGGAGTCGTCTCAGTAAAATCTGGTTCGTTATCCCCTTCATCATCCGAAGAGAACACATATTGCACCACCCTCGACGCCTTTTTTGTAAGATGAGGGGCATGCTCATGAGTACTCTCGGCTACCCGTTTCTCTCGACCAACTCTGGGGTTCAAGTCATTCGCAGGATCCTCGAGGGTTTCCGGCATGTTAGCATCAAAAATAGGGACATCTTCACTCGCCCCTGAAATACCAACTTTATCTTTACCTTTTCGACCGGGTGTGATCACCACAGTCCTTTCTTGATTCACTTGATGTGAATCAGTCTCGACAGATTATTCAGGGCCAACGCCCACATCCTCACTATATGCAAAGTTATCACCGGATGGGACTGTGACCCTTTCCTAAGCCAATTCGGAAGCATGCCTTTGGCTAGTAGCCTTAGAATTCTTCACCGCTCGGGCCGTTAAGTCGCATACCTCGTCAAATTTGTTCATTGCGAGGAAGAATAAAGTGTCATTGATGGAAACTAGCAATAAAGAAAGCAAATACATCAGACACAAAGGAGGAAACCTACAACGCTTGAGTCGGGCATGCAGACGAGGGAAAAGTTTCTCTATAATTATTTTCTCTTCATTTAAAAGGAAGGGTTCCCCCCTTCCGGCCATGGGGAGCACAGCGGCGGCCGCAAGATGAGAGATCTTATCATCCAATAGAACGGGTAAAGTCTTGGACCAAGTCTCAAGAGATGTGAAGTGTCTTAGAACCCTCATCGTTGGGAGATTTCGGTGAACACTAGCTGATGCATCTCTTCCCCATGCACCACTGACGAAAAACCAGCTATTCTTCCAATGTTTATTTGAAGTGGGTAAACTCCAAATAAAACCTTTCTTCTTCTCGTCGACTGAGATCTCCACTTGACCAGGATTCACTATGCCTTCGAGAATCCAATTCTCCACCACGGAAGAGAGAAGAAAGTAAGTACCACCATGGCCCGATAGCCTTAATGTGTAGAGGTGGTAAATCTCACGAAGAGAAGGAGGCCCATTTTCCATATAAGGCACAACCACATCAGAATCCTATAACTATTGGGTGCCAACTGAATAGGTGCAAGCTTAGCATCGGCGAGGAATCTAGTGATGAAAAGCTGAAGATGAAAAGTGATCCTACAGCTAAGCATGGATCCATAAACAGTGACAATGTTTTGAGGAGGATTCCATATAGCTCGATCGCCAGTAAGTGTCAAATGCACTGTGTCTGGAATATCGAATCGACGTCTATACTTTTGGAGTTTTTGCTTGCCAACAACATTTACTTCATAATCAAAAGTACTCGGGCTCAAAAGAGAAATGTAACCTGTCACTTTGATGGTCCTCCATGTCAGAATCACTATCGTTTGGGCACCAATCAGGGATTCCCTAGGAATCTTGGGCGCCTTTCTCCTACTACCACTGGCTTTTAAAGATTTCGTCATCTCTAAGGAATCACTGTCATAAGGCGAAGCAGGAGAAACATTAGGGTCGCTAGTTTCATAAACAGTAAGGATATAAAAAGAAATAGGAACTAGAGAGCTCGGATTGAAGTTACGAATCAATAATCTGATCTTATTTGCAGTATTTCTGTCACCAAGCTCTAAGGCTCGCATCATTTGATTAAAAAGTAAAGAATGTTAAAAGGGATCCATGGGAACTCACCAGAAAAATCCGCTTAAAATGGAGGACACACAGGTAAACTGGTAAAAACGAGCAAAGAAGCAAAATCAAATCAATCACTGTCATAAGGCGAAGCAGGAGAAACATTAGGGTCGCTAGTTTCATGAACAGTAGGGATATAAAAAGAAACAGGAACTGGAGAGCTCGGATTGAAGTTGCGAATCAATAATCTGATCTTATTTGCAGTATTTCTATCACCAAGCTCTAAGGCTCGCATCATTTGATTAAAAAGTAAAGAATGTTGAATGGGATCCATGGGAACTCACCAGAAAAATCCGCTTAAAATGGAAGACACACAGGTAAACTGGTAAAAACGAGCAAAGAAGCAAAATCAAAGATCTCGAACCGTCTGGTAATCGAAACGGAAAGGCAGGAAGAAGGAATGCCGAGAATTTCGGTGTTGGGAATGGAGATAAACGAAAGCCTGCAGCTCTAGGGTTTTTGGAGGTTCTGATAAAAAAGAAAGAGAAAAAGTCGGGAATGCCAAGAGTAAAAATAGACAACTGAAACGATATGGTGCCTTAAAAGGGGAGAGGTTTTTGAAATTCAAAAATTAAACTTTAGATATGATAGAGAAAACTGCCAAAGCACAGGGCTGTGACCCAGTTACCTACCAAGAAATACACGCGTGGTGTCCTATGGAACATCTTGCAGTCAGAACATCATCTTGATGTCAAGTCACGCATTTTTAAAAATAATATATATATATATATATATATATAAATAAAAAATAAAAACTTGTGGCTAAAACCGAAGCGTACTATGGAAGCTTTCAAACATTTTAGATCAATAGTTAAAGACCACGTGGATAAGAAAGAAAAGGTGACGAATGGAAGAGGTGGGAAAGAATTGTTTAAGGATTTTTTTTTCCAAAGCAAAAGACAAGTACGCTATAAATACTACTCACAGAAACAAAGAGACCAAGAAACTGATTTTCTTAATCGGCTCAAAGTATTTATGGGGGTATTGTTGTATGTATATTTCAACCACAAAACACGTCAGCAGCTTATAAAAGAAGCATGAAAGAATAAGTTAAAATCATTCATTTGAAACGGTCAACAGAGGAATTATTGACTGACATGCCATGTCAGCAAAAGCCAACAAACTAAATGTACTCGCCAGATAATTCAACTTGTAGCCAAAGACTATGCTCGCCATAAACTCCTACTCAACCGCGACCTACTCGCCTCGAGATAAATGATGTACTCGTCATAAGCTTTGCTCACCAAAGCTTTACTCGACTAATACGAGCGAATTAATTTATTACCAAAGCAGAGTTTCATCAAACGAGGACTCCCGGATTCAGGGTTCCGAGATTCAGATCCCAGTAAGGAAATATCTTTATTTCCTCTCGAAAAAGGAAGCCCAAAGAGAAAAGGATTCAAGACTTCCAGAAAGCTAGACATTAAGTTGAAAACAAACCCTAATCAGCCAATAAGATCGAAATCCTAAAACGACTCTATTTGGGAAGTCTGACATTTATACGGCGAAAACAAGGGGAAACCCTAATCTATTTGATATAAATAGGACCATGTAGTCTACAAAAAGGGGTTCAAAACCTTAGATAGTTTAAAGTTATTGTATAAGAGAAGAAAATACAAAAAGTGTAACGAAAAGAAGATCATAGTACTATTTTTCCTGCCCTAAAAGGGCGCCGTGGTTTTTTCCCGTTTTCAGGGTTTTCCACGTAAAACCTGTGTTTTGCATGCTATTATTTACATTATCGTCTTTATTAATGTGATATTATTGTTAGACGCGTAGCAATCCTGAAATCACCGTCAATAGTGGTTACTTGGATTTAGATATTACTTAACATTTTACTAACTTGCAATCCAAGGTGTTCAAAGTTTATCGTCTTTATGAGCACAGGTTTAGCGATAGAAACATGCAACGGTCGAAACAATCAGAAACCTGACCAATGAATAAAAGTATGAGAATCCTAATCAGCAACAAAGAGTCTTCATCTTCATCATCATCATCTCAATGTTACGAATTGAACACTTTCTTTGAAACTAAGTTCGACATAGCCTATCAAGGGGACTTCCAAGAATTTGATCTGCTGTTATGGTGTAAGAATCATACCGAGAGTTATCCCAACTAGCACAGGATGTACTCGTCATCCATGTGTCCACTGTTTGTTCAGAACAAACATTCAACACTAGTGGACATATAATCGAACTTAGAAGATCGTGTTTGACCCTTGAGATGGTGGAGGTAATTGTTGGGGTTTTTGCTCTAAAACTTGTAATATGTAAATGATGAATAATTATAAATAAAAGAAAAAGATGAAAGGTAAATATGATTTACATGTTCTTGAATCATGTTCAGTGAAAGATGACTCTTCACCTTGGATAGTAGATTCAGAGGTAACTAACCATGTTTGTTCTTCTTTGCAGTGAACTGATTCTTGGACGGAGCTAGAGGAGGGGGCCTTCTCAATACCCATGGGGTCAGGGAATGTCGTGTCAGCAAGAGCAGTAGGAGTAGTTAGACTCCAATTTAAAAGTTGTTTTATTATTTTGAATAATGTATATTTTATTCCTAGATTTACCAGAAACTTATTTTGGTATCTTCAGAGGTAACTAACCATGCTTGTTCTTCTTTGCAGTGAACTGATTCTTGGACAGAGCTAGAGGAGGGGGCCTTCTCGATACCCATGGGGTTAGGGAATGTCGTGTCAGCAAGAGCAGTGGGAGTAGTTAGACTCCAATTTAAAAGTTGTTTTATTATTTTGAATAATGTATATTTTATTCCTAGATTTACCAGAAACTTATTTTGGTATCCAAGTTGTTGGAACAATTTTATTATGTTTCTTTTAATAATAAATCAGTTATTGTTTCTAGAAATTGAATCAATATATGTTCAGGTTTAATTGAGAACAACTTATATGTATTAAGACCATTAATACATACAACACTGCTCAATGCTAAAATGTTTAAAGTTGAAAAATCTAAAACAAAACGACAAAAAGTTTCTCTAAATAATGAAACGTATCTATGGCATCTAAGACTTGACCATATCAACCTTCATAGGATAGACAGACTAGTAAAAATGGACCCTTAAATCAGTTAAAGATCGGCACGTTACCTATCTACGAATCCTGTTTAAAATGTAAAATGACCATGAGACCTTTTACTACAAAAGGGCTTAGAGCTATGGAACCACTAGAGTTTATACATTCAGACGTCTACGGACTAATGAAAGTTAAATCAAGGGGTGATGATGAGTATTATGTCACCTTTATAGATGACTACTCAAGATATGGATATGTCTACGTGATGCAATAAAAGATGGAAGTCGGAAACTTTTGAAAAGTTCAAATAATTCTGAGCTGAAGTTGAGAACGAAGTAGGCAAGACAATTAAGGCTCTATGATCAAATCGTGGAGGTGGGTATCTTGACCGAGAGTTTGAAGACTACTTGGTTGAGCATGGGATTATGTCCCAACTCACAGCTCCTAGAACACCACAGCAAAATGGTGTTGTGGAGAGGAGAAACAGAACCCTGATGAAAATGGTGAGATCTATGATTAGTTTCTCATCATTACCAAATTCTTTTTGTGGATATCCACTACAAACAACGGCCTACATTTTGAATGTAGTCCTTTCCAAATATGTTCCTAAGACTTCTCTAGAGTTGTGGAATGGTCGTAAAGCTAGTTTGCGACATTTCCACAGATGGGGGTGTCCAATACATGTACTAAAGAACAGAACTTGAAAGCTATACCGTAAATCTATGGTCTGCTTATTTGTAGGTTATTCCAAAGAGACTAGAGAAGAATACTTTTATAGCCTAGAAGAGAACAAAGTGTTTGTATCGACAAATGCAACATTTCTTGAGGAGAACTATATGCGTGATTGATACTCTGTTTTTTCCATCGTTAAGAAATCGCGAGGATCAAAAGATTGTTTCTATGTAAAAAAGGGTTTCCTACGCAATGTGCTCTAAACTAGCAAAAGACTAGTAAAGTGGCAAGCGAGGGTATCGTTCTGCAGGGAGGTGTTTTTCATTAACCTTTTCAAGTTTTAGTGTTTATTGTAAGCATGTAAATAGAATGCTGAAATGTGAGAATGGTGTGTATGAAATGTATTTACAATGCGGTGTGTGTGTGTGTGTGTAGAGAATGGAAAAGAAAATAAATAAAAATAAAGAGAACATGGAAGGGTGAGAACGGTGTTTAAAGTGATAAATAAAATGGTGGATATGAGAGATGCATGAAAATGGTCACGCAAGGTTTCAACAAGTTCACCATACATAAGTGCACAAATAATTGGTTGTTAGGCATTAAGTGCATCAAATTTTAGTTAAGGGTTCGTTCTTGCCCAAATCCAATTTATACATATTCATAGAGCTAGCGGTTGAAGAATATACCAAGAGCCTCTCAAACACGAAACCACAACCAATATTTCTGAACATATTCTACAAACCGATGCTAAATTGAGTCTCAATATTAACACGGTAATGTAAAATGGCAACGTTAGGTACAATGAATATGGAAAGAGTGATTGTATCTCCCACCATAACTCACCTAGAGCCCCTAGCGTGAGATATAGTCAAAGACCAATAATTGTAACTCTAACCATGACTCACCTAGAGCCCCTAGAGTGAGAAATAGCTAAAGTCTAATTGTTTACAAGAACAATGAACCAAACCCTTATAATATGGCAATTTATAGGTTTACCCACTCTTCCTAGCTAATTAGCCAAAACTATGCCCAGAGAGCCCCTCCAAAGTTACAATCCTAACTCTAAGTCACTCAAACCTATCTATACAAGTTAATTTAAACCTTCCATCAACATACAAACACAAATTGGGATATTTGATTACAACTACGCCTAATTTCATCCATGAATACATATTAATTTCCAATCTCCATACACAAGCATTTCAAAATAGAGATGTATTCAATAAAAGCAAGAATGAACCAAAACACAAATTAGATATAAAAATAACCATCACATATATTGAGCACAAATATAGATTTACAAATATTTCCAAGTGGGGATTACACATTTAAGAAAACAAAAAATGCAAAAAGAGTGAGTAAATGAGATATAACCCTTGAAGAAACCCCTCAAAGAGCTTCATCCTTGCTTGGCTCGAATTTGGTCCAAAGACCCTCCTTTCTCCTTGCAATCTACTTCTAAATGGGTGGATGATGGGTAGAAGATGAAATGGAAGGCATCCATAGAGGAAAAACCTCCATGGATGCTCTTGAAAGCTTTTTTCTCTCTTTTGGTGTGGAAGAATATGAAGAAGAGGAAGTGTGGGGTGTGGATTCTATTGGAGAGAAGAGAATAAGGTGTTTAAATAATTTGGGGAGGTTAGGGCTGAAAGCTGGGTGAAAGGACAAGATTACCTTTCAATTTTCGAGCAAAAAAATGACTTTTTAGAGTGGATCGGCGGTTTGGTTTGGCATCCTAGCCACTGATTAAAGTAGCCGTTTTGACCTGACAGCATTTCAGCGTTTCAGCATTGCGCAATGTTATAGAAATGGGTATAACTTCCTGCAGAAAACTCGGATCGCAATCCGTAAAATTTTCTGGAAACTAGACTTCCGGAGCTTTCTGTATATATAAAGATATCATCGTGGTTCGATCTAAGGAGGAAGATATGACCTTCCAAAGTTGAGTGTTCTACATGAGCATGTACAATTTTAGCCATTTTTAGCTCATTTTGCCTCCCAAACTAATTTTTAAGCTCCAAACTTTATTGTAAGAAATATGTACCTACACATGGCTCAAAAAAAAACATTATATACAAAAATACGCTCGAAAATGAGACAATAGGTATAAAATAGTCTGATCAGTGATCATATACCTCGTAGTAAGATTGTGTTAAATGAGTTAGAGCTTGGTACGACCAGTGCCAAATCAATAAGAGTTGTTGGTCCACCTACATCTGAGAGTCAGATGATTCCTAGTTAGACCACACTAACATCTAAGCGTAGTGTAAGGATTATACGACAACCTGGTCGCTATTTAGGTATTAGAGAGGCACGGACTGTCATCTCTGATGATAGTATGGATGATCCATTATCATTTAAACTTGCAATGGAAGATTCTGACAAAGAGGAATGGCTTAAAGCCAAGAATCTCGAGATGGAGTCCATGTACTCCAACTCAGTCTAGGAACTTGTAGACTTACCAGATGGGATAAAACCCATTAGATGTAAATGGATCTATAAGAGAAAAAAAAGAGTAGAAAGAAAGGTAGAGACCTTCAAGGCAAAGCTAGTGGCAAAGGGATTTACCTAAAAGAAATGGGTCGATTATGAAGAGGCCTTCTCATCAATAGCCATGTTTAAGTCTATTCGAATTCTTTTATCCATTGCTACCTATTTCGATTATGAAATTTGGCAAATGGACGTCAATACTGCATTCTTGAATGACAATCTTGATAAGAGCATCTACATGATGCAACTAGAGAAATTCATGTCCCAGGATCAAGAGCAAAAGGTTTGCAAATTGCAAAGGTCTATTTATGGACTAAAGCTAGCATTTAGATCTTGGATCATCAGGTTTGATACTGCTATCAAAACCTATGGCATCGAGCAAAACGTCGATGAGCCTTGTGTCTACAAACAAATCATTGATGAGAAAGTAGTTTTCTTAATCTTATACGTAGATGATATCCTACTCATTGGGAAAGATGTAAGGGTATTATCGGAAGTAAAAAGCTGGTTGGCAAGCCAATTTCAAATGAAAGATTTGGGAGAGGCGAGTTATGTTCTGAGTATCCAATTAATAAGGGATCGTATGAATAAACTCTTGGCATTGTCTCAAGCATCGTACATCGACAAGATTCTTTTATGATTCTCGATGTAGAACTCTAAGAAAGGTAATTTACCTTTTAGGCATGGAATTCACTTGTCTAAGGATCAATGTCCTAAGACACCTCAAGAGGTTGAGGATATGAGACAAGTTCCCTATGCATCAGCAGTATGTAGTCTCATGTATGATATGTTATGCAAGAGACCGGACATCTGCTTCCCAGTGCGAGTAGCCGCGGGTTTTAGTCCAACCTAGGATCAGATCATTAGGTTACGATAAAGACTATTCTCAAGTGTCTTCGGAGAATGAGAAACTATATACTAGTATATTCAGATGATCCTGTTAGAATATACAGATTCTAAATTTCAACCGGACAGGGATTTTAGAAAATCCATGTCTAGGTCAGTATTCACCCTTGGTGGTAGAGCCATAGTATGGAGGAGTGTCAAACAATCATGTATTACTGATTCCACCATGGAAGCTAAATACGTAGCAGCTTGTGAAACAGCTAAGGAGGTTGTATGGCTCCGTAAGTTCTTATGTGACTTGGAAGTTGTTCCAGATCTATATAAGTCCATCACACTTTATCGTGATAATAGTGGTGTTGTGGCTAATTTCAAAGAACCAAAAAGCCATAAAATAGGCAATTATATAAAGAGAAAGTATCATCTCATCAGAGAGATAATGCAAAGAGGAGATGTCGTTGTGACCAAGATAGCGTCGTTGGATAATCATGTTGATCCATTTACGAAGACCTTAACGGCTAAAGTGTTTGAAGGTCACTTATAGGGTTTAGGATTACGAGATATGTCTCACCTACTTTAGTGCAAGTGAGAGTTTGTTGGGGTTTTTACCTTAAAGCTTGTAATATGTAAATGATGATTAATTATAAATAAAAAAAAAAGTAGTATTTTTCATTCTATTAATATGACTCATACTTTTATATCATATGTGCTAAACATTCAAGATTGTCGAATGTAATCTCGAACTGAGTATATGAGTGTCATATACAGAGGAATTCAGTTTGAAACGTGCAATCTAAAAAGTCCGTAGAAAGCAAATGAAGTTGGGTCCTTTATTTGTGGTTAATCTACAGTTGCGGTCCCTTTCGTAATATACGGTGGTCTTATCTTAGACTATTCATATGGTGATATGAGAATGGAGGCACCTTATATGATGTGATCATATAGGACTAGGCCATGATCTATATGAATCTCTCTCCAATATCTATTACATGTGGAGATTCATATATATCGACAAATGATGGCTATATATGGGTGATCTTAATCTTGGGTGTCTTACTGACTCCTTCAGGTTAGATTTTAGTTTTTGATTTACTATGGGTAAGATCAGAATAGCATTCTCAATCAATATCTCCGTATCTTGGAATCATGGTTTGGTTTGTGGCTAGGAAGATCTGTACACAATATTGGAATATACTCCTTCTTGTGAGAAATAGAGAAGTAGTTCCCTTAAGGGTTGATTTGAGACTTGAACAATTAAAAGCACTCTTCTTCTTCCGTAAAAGAATGAAGGATATAATTGTTCAATAGAGAATCAATGGTACTTAATGGAAAAGATATAATTAGAGGGATATAACGGACTTTATGACCCAACTCTAATTATGAACTACTTGTAGATGATCATACTATATGTAATAGCTATATCGATAGACACTGAATTTAAGTTTGTGTAAAAATATCTAAAGTTTCGAGAGCGCAGCATTGGGTTTTTAATGAAGTAACTCCGAGGTAAATAATCATGAAATATTAATTAAATAATTTAATTAATTTTTCTAAGGATTATTGGTGCTCAAGACTGTAGGTCTATTAGGTCCCCTTGCTAGCCCGGAATTTTGATGATAACAAAGAGCACAGTTAATTAATTGGACGGTCAAATTAATTATGTTATGAAAATAACAAGAATTTTATTCAGGCTATTGATTAAATGATATGATTATTTAATTAATTGATTAATAATTAATTATATTAAATAATGTGATTATTTAATTGTATTAATAATTATAAATTATTAATAGAATTAATTATTTTATGGAGGTTAAGGGTTCGAACCAAGACCAAAGCAAAGATATAAAATAATATTGATTATTTTATTTTTTATAGGTCAAGGGTTTGAGTAACAGTGACAACATTGAATTAAATAGGATTTAGAATTCTATATAATCTAGGTCACTTGTAACCCTATCATGATATTGATATATAGATATAAATCAAGAGATATTGTTTTTAATATTTGATTTTAAAAACAAGATAAAAGATAAAAATGAGATGGGTTCATTTATCTGGTTTTCTGGTGAAACTGTGGTACCCTTCGTTTTTGAAGGCAGTGGGCAACTCCTTTGGAATTACGGTGTTTGTGGAAGAAAGGACCTCATTGAGAGGGCGTATGAATTCATTCCGCATCCTGGTGACCATGGCAAAGGAGTCGGTGTGTTCATCGAAGGTGTGTGTAGAGATTGCTAAAGAGTCTTTTTCTGTAGAGGTTCATGAAGAGAGTGAAGGTCCTTCCGATCAATGGTTATGGGACTTGTTAGCTTTGAATTCGAAGGGAGTTGAGCAGCCTAAGACGACGGAACCTAGACCACCGTCAAAGAAGAAGTCTCTGGGCAAGCTTGTGATTTTTAAAAGAACACAGCAGGAAAGAATTAGGGCTAGGTCTGGGTCATATGGGACAGCTACTGAAGTGAAGGATGGGGTGAGGGAGTTGGTGAACTCTGGTTTGTCTCTTGACAGTGGGTTGGCGGAAAAGAGATGGTAGAAAAACGGTGTATCAGGTGTTAGAAGAGATAAGGAGACTTTGGGGTTCCAGAAGGGATGAGAGGGTTTAAAAGGGAAGTCAACCTTAGGAGTTGGTAAAAAATCTTTTCCATCTCCTAAGGAAGTAGCGGGATCTAGAGTGGTTATTGGGAAAAGCAAGATGAGCTTTTTTTTTTCTTCTGAGACTTCTAGTGATGACAGTATGGCTTCAGCAGAGTGTGAAGTGAGGACTATTGGAAATCAGTTTGGGCCGCTCATGGTTGGTGAAGGGTCTAATGGGCCATCTAAGTTCATAGTGGAAAAATTGGGCCGACGGTTTGAAAGGGTGGAGAATCAGGAGGGAAGTGGCAATGTGGGCTTGAATGCTAGGAAGGAGAGTATAGTGGGCTTGAGGGATCCCATTGCTGACAGCCTTACAGCCATGCCACCATTGGGCCAATGTATGCCTAACCCAATCGACTTCTATATGGACTTGGGTTCTAGTATTAATTTGTTTAACTCTCATCAAACTACTCAAGAAATTTCGAGCTCAAGCAATAGAGAAAAAGAGGTGGGTCAGATCAGTGAGTCGGATTCAGAGGAGAAGCTTTAGCGATCGAAGAGCCGAGGTTCTAGAGGAAAGAGGAGGAGGAGGAAGGCTAGGATCCCGTCTAGTCACGGAATGAGAACCAGAAGATCTTCCAAGCAAACTTCTCAACAGGAGAATTCTGGGCACATATGGGAACTGGATTCCGAATTAGCAACAATCATTGAGGAATCAGTTTCAAGAGGGGTGAGTTTAGCCGAGGAAGATCACAATTATGGTAAGGAAGGTGGTTGGTGTGTGGAAGAAGAGGTGGCCAAAGCCTTAGAGACTGTTTCGATTCGTGCTAGTTGGTTTCTTGTTTTTTATGGATTGTATTTCTTGGAATGTTCACGGTCTTGGCCACCCCGAAAAGAGGAGAGCTGTTAATAAAATGGTCAAGAAGCTAAAGTCTTCCTTTCTTCTTCTCCAAGAGACGAAGGCTAAAAAAGCTGATTTTCGGATGATTCAAGTGCTTGGTGGCAGAATCCTGTCTAAAGGGATGATTGTTGATGCGGTGGGGTCGTCCGGAGGTCTTGCTACCTTGTGGAACGCTGATGATTTTATTGCCATGGCTTGTATGAACATAGTTAGATGATCAATCATTGCTGGGACTTTTACTGTGGCTAGGAAGAAGGTGGTTATTTGCAATTTATATGCTCTGAATGTATAGGAGAAGAGGGTGGAGCTGTGGGATTTTTTAGCGACTAACATGAAGAAGTTTTCAATGCGTGGATTATCGGAGGCAACGTTAATGTGGTGTATGATGCTTCAGAGAAGTTGGGAGGGCTGCCAATTATGGCTCATATCCGACATTTTCGAAGGTTTATTGATGAAGCCAAGTTGGTGAATATACCGCTTCAAGGATTTCCTTTTACTTGGTCTAACTCTAGAGAAATGGCTTCTTGGGCTCAGTTGGACAGGTTTCTGGTGTCTCCCGATGTTTTTAGCTGGTGTCCGGCTCTTATTCTACCGAACCTTTCCAAATCCTTATCAGATCATTCTACTATTTGGCTTGGCAAGCCTAGAGAGGAGTGGGGGTCGTATCCCTTCAGAACTTTTTATTCTTTGTCAGATTATAAGGAGGTAAAAGAGCAGGCTGTGAAGGCGTGGAACAATAAGAAGGTTGGTGGTTCCAAAGGTTTTATTTTGTCTGTTAAGCTTTAAGCTGTGAAGTTGGTTTTTAAAAATTGGCAGAGTGTGGTTCGTGCAGAAGATAGTGCTTTGGAGAAATTGGAGTCGTGTATGAATGCAATAGTTAGTGTAGCCAAGCTTGATGGGCGGAGTGAGTCCCTGAGAAATAAGAGACATGTGATTTTATCTAATATGTGGACTGTTCTGCTTAGGGAAGAAAGAAATTGAAGGCAAAAGGCTAAAGTTAAATGAGTGTTAGAGGGGGATAAGAACTCTAGCTTCTTTCATATGTTGTATAATACAAGAAGGTGTAGAAATATCGTGGATAATATTGTTATTAATGGCGTTAGGTGTGCTAGACCATCTCAAGTTAGAGAGGGGGTTTTTGAGTTTTTCAAAGATCGTTTTGCTTCCAAGTGTGCGGACAGACCTTGTTTGGAGGGAATTGAGTTTGAGCACATAGCAAAAGGAGTCTTGAAGAGGCTTTTTCTGTAGAAGAGATGAAAGAAGCTCTGAAGGGTTGTGATGGGCATAAAGCGCCAGGCTTGGATGGGTTTAATGTGAATTTCCTGAAGTCTAATTGGAAGGTCATAGAAGGAGATTTTATGGATTTTATGAATGAATTCTATGAGGATGGCTCTAAGGCTATGAGTCTTAACCATAGTTTCATTACTCTCATTCCCAAGGTTGAGAGCCCGACTTCCTTAAGTGACTTTAGACCAATAAGTCTGGTGAACTCGTTTTACAAAGTGCTAGCGAAAGTCCTTTCTAATCGTCAGAGGAGAGTCATGAATAGTGTAATTGGTGAAGCTCACATGGCCTTTGTGGAAAAACACCAAATTATCGGTAGTTTGGTGGTTGCAAATGGGGCTATTAGTAGTTGGAAAAGGGAGAAAGAGGGGGGGCATCATCTTGAAGCTTGATTTTGAAAAGGCATATGATAGCGTTTATCACAAATTCTTGGATATGTGTCTCAGGTGTATGGGTTTTGAAGACCGATGTCGAGGGTGGATGAGAAACTGTATTTATTCGCCAAGGATCTCAGTGCTTGTCAATGGGAGTCCTTCAAAAGAATTCAGTATCGGTAGAGGTCTTAGGCAGGGTGACCCTTTGTCACCTTTTCTTTTTAATATAGTGGTGGAAGCCCTTAATAGGATGCTGCTCAAAAGGAGAGATCTTAACTTGTTTAGAGGGAAGGTTTTTGGTAGAAATGGTTATCATCTTACCTATTTACAATTTGCCTATGATACAATCCTACTCATAGATTCGAATGTAAAGTCTGTGGTAAATGTGAGACATATTTTGAGGTGCTTTGAGATTGGGTCAGGTCTCAAAATTAACTTCCACAAGTCGGGGTTGGTGTGAATTGGCAAAGGGTTAAAGGAGATTGATAATTGGGCGGAATTATCTAGGTGCGAATAGGCTTACCTCCCTTTTAATTACCTAGGACTGCCTTTGAGAGGAAACTCGAACTCTATTAGCTTTTGGGAGCCGATGGTAGAAAAAATTCGTGCCAGATTGGCTCCTTGGAAGATGAAGTTCATTTTGAAAGCTGGTAGACTTGTTCTCTTAAAATCTGTTCTTGCAAGTTTGCCTACTTATTTTCTTTCTATTTTTAAGATTCCGAAAGCGGTGGCTTTGGTTATTGAAAAGCTTCAACGAGATTTCTTTTGGGGTCTCAACGGTATCAAGAGGAAAATCCACTTAGTAGATTGGGCTACTCTTTGCTTGAATAAGTGGAATAGAGGTTTAGGGATTGGGAGAATTCAAGATAAAGGAAATGCCATGCTCACCAAATGGAATTGGAGGTTTGGTATTAAGGTTACTGCAATGTGGAGGAGAGTGGTGTGTGACAAATACTTGGTTGACCACCGGTCTTTGGTGTGGGACTGGAATGGTGGGAAACAAGCTTCTGTGCTTATCAAAGATGTTGGTAATTTATGGAAGGTGGATTCAAAGTCTGCGGAAATTTTGTCTAAGAACATGGTGTTGGTTGTCAGTGATGGGCGTCGTGTGAATTTTTGGAGGGACCTTAAGGTGGAGGGCAACCCTTTATCCACTGTTTTTCCTAGAATTTTTGCGTTGGCTATCAATAAAACTGGTGTGGTTAATGAGTTTGGTAAGTGGTGTGGAAATGTTTGGAAATGGCAGATTGGTACCAGAAGACCGGTGCTAGGTTGGGAGGAAAAAATGTGGAATCTCTTCCATATCGAGCTTGGTAAGGTTAAAATGAGGAAGACCTATCTTAATTCTATCATTTGAACTCTTACTCCTTTAGGCAAGTTTTCTATGTGCTTTTTTAGAAGGGAGCTGGAAAGCCGATTGCTTAATGTGTCTTCTGTGAATCAGAATCCTTTGGTGTGGTGTGGGGTTGTGCCTCCTAAGGTGGATCTTTTCATATAGATGCTTGCTAAACAAAGATTGCTGGTAGGTAAATTGCTGCCGAAATTTTCTAGGGGGGTTGATTGGCAGTCAACTATGCCCCTTTTGTAGGAAGAAAGAAGAATCCATTGATCATTTATTCATTGGGTGTGATTGGTCTTGGGTGTTGTGGTCCAAATGTTTCCTTTGGTTGGATATTTCGGCTTGTTTACCTGAGAAAATGCATTCGTGGATGGATGGTTGATCTTTTTTGTGTCCAGCTAGGAGAAGTGGGAAGGTGTGGAAAGTGGTCTTCATGCTGTATCTTAGACGATTTGGGAAACAAAAAATGATGCGGTTTTCAAAAAGGGTGATTCTAGGACTTATAAGGCGGTGGAAACTGTGAGATGAAGGACTGCTTGGTGGTTCAAGAACTGTGGCATATGGTCTTCTTTATCTCCTTCAATTATGATGTTAAATCTAAAGCTTGGTTGTGTTGATGGAGCTAAATCAAAAATAAAAGGAAGCTGGGGCCTAGACGAAAGCCTCATATTGATGACTCATTTGTGTTTAATGTAAATGGGGCCTCTTATGGTAACCCGGGTCCGGCTGGTATTGGGGGCATTCTTTGCAAGAAAGATGGGACCACTCTTTGCATTTTCTCTTCATCCATTAGGCAGGGTACCTCACCTGATGCTGAAGTGGCTATGATCCTTCAAGCTTGCCAGTTGTGTGAGGAGGATAATTGCCCAGCTAACTGCTTTGTCATCATCGAAAGTGATTCCTTGATGGTTGTGTCGTGGGCGAATGGTATTAGTGGTGTTGGCAATACCAAGCTTCTGGATTCTATATGGAGGTTAAAGATATTTTGTCTAGACTTAGACAGAAGGTTGTTGTTCGTTTTGTTCCTAGGAGTGGCAATGTTGCTACGTATTTTCTGGCTAAACAAGGTGCTAAGAATGGCTTGGTTCAAGTCGTCTGGGCTGGTTGAGCTTGGTCTTCTGCGGGTTGGGTGCGTGGGGCTTTCTCTTTGCTGATTTGGGTAGTGTTGTGTTGCCTCTATTGTTTGTGTGTGGTTGGCTTTGTATGTGGGTTTGCTTCTTGTTTGTTTTGGTTGTTGTGTCTATGTGCCCTGTTCTAGGCGTCTTGGCTCCTTGTGGCCGCGTTTATTGCTGTTTGTTGACTTCTTTACTCTTAATAAAGCTTGCCTTTTCAAAACAAAAAAAAAAAAAACAAAGATATTTGGTTTTAAATATTTGATATTTGAAATAAATCTATCAAAATATCAAGTGGTGTGCATCTTTAAGAATCAATTAACGTAATTGAAAGTAGATACAACAGTACACGCAAAAGAAAGTAGATACAACAGTACATGCAAAAGAAGAAAACACACAGAGAAACGGTGAGAGAGAGTGCGGCCAAAGAGAAAGAAAATAAAAAGAAAAAAACAAAATTTTGCTTCGGTTTTCTTCATAGTGTGGCCAATCTTCACCTACACAAAGTAAGGGTTGTTTTCATGTGTTTTCCATTCAACCTCTGGAAGCTCGTGATGTACTCACACGCAATTGCAGGAACTTGGAAGATAGCGAGAAGATCCGATGGTACAAATTGGAAAGTAACAAAATAAAAAATGAAGGAATTAGCCTTGAGGTATGATCATGAATCGTACCTTGTTTTATTCTTATATATACCGTACAAGGTTAATAAGTCGCTTAAATAATTTTTAAAAGCCTAAAATTTCTTCCGCTGCGCGATCATAGGGCTTACATTATTAACATGTCTTAATGATTGTAAGCATGAAGAGGTGAAGATGAAGCTTCTAGTGTTGGCCCTAAGGTGAGGATGAAGCTTTTAGTGTCGGCCCTAAGGTGGGTCAACTAGGGGTGCCTGCTTAGAGCTCAGGTAAAAATTAAAAAATAAAAAAATAAACCCTTTTAGTACTCACATATTTGGACTTTAATAAATAAATGGCCTAAAAATGGTCCAAATTTATTGTTATTTTTCAACTTTCATGTAATTATATCAAATTTGTGCCCCTATAAGAAAAAAGATGTGGAAATCAACTTCTTATATAAAGATTGGGCTTAATATAGATTTTCATCATAATTATTAAAAGCAAATGAGTAGCTCTATTTACACCTCTAAAAATCTGTATGTGCATCCATTTTTGCATATACATCTCATTAAGAGTTTAAAAAAATATATTTTTTGTAAACACACCTCATTCATTACCAAATATACCATTTCTTTTATTTATTTTTTAATTTCTAAAAAAATTAAAATAAAATAAAATGAGAAGGTCTCCTCCTTTTTCATTTTCTAAGCACGTTCGTCTCTCCTTATTTATATACACTCTTTCTTTGAGTGGAAACTGTCATGCCGATCTATTTGTTTGTAATTTTTTTTTTCAGTTTTGTTTTTTGTGTATCGCGATATATATATATATATATATATATATATATTATTAAGTACAAGATTTCACTAGATTTAAATGTGAGATTAAACAAAGGGCCTCATTTTAAATATTCGCCCTAGGGCCTTCAAAACCCTAGGACCGGCACCGGCACCGGCAACATGAAACAGTGAATGAAGAACTAATTCAAAGTTTTTCCAACATATACTTTGAAGAGGCTTCCAGTTCTAGCAGTAACCACCAGGATTGAAGACTTAATTTAAAATTTTTAATTATACATGTTTTTGTAATCTTATAATTCGATTACACTCTTTTTCTCCTACCAAGTTTTTATCTCATTAGATTTTTATTAGTAAGGTTTTTAATGAAGCAATCACAATCATGTAAACTGAAATGTGAATAAGTAAATAAAATTTAGCTCTTTCTTAATTCTTACATTTTTATGACTTTATTTATTCTTTGAATTATTTTAGTAAATTAAAAATATATATAATTTAATCTATTTCTTACATTTTGTTTCATTACTCACTAGACTAAAAAAAAATAAGAAATAAATTTTAAACTTAAAAATTAAAATACAGAAGTTAAAATAATAAATAAATAACTTTTTAAGTCAAAAAAATAAATAAAATAGGAAAAAATATTTTAAAAAACAGACAATTGATTGATTAATTATTTATTTTATATGTAATTGAATTGGAAAAAAAAAAAAAATACGAGCAGCATGCCTACAAGTCGACCTAGCCCGTTGCCAGCACGGTCCGACCTGCTATGGCTGTGCTTCCGGATTAGGCCAGGCCGTCCCAAACCTTAACAGGTCGGGCCTTCGTCCCCAGACCTTTTTTGAGCTCAGCCTATTAAGGGTCTAGCACGCCTTTGCCGAGCTGGACGAGGTCGGGCCAGTCCATTTTGCCTCCACTAGTTATAACTTCATATCTGATATTATTTGCATACTATTTGTATATATGTTTTGCACACTATTTAGTTGAATATATTTTGCATACTATTTTAATTTAACTATAAATCTTGTTTTTTAAATTAATATTTTATTAAAATATTCCCCAATAAAATAGGAAAGCATGACTTGTAATTTTTACCATTTTACTACAATTTCATCCTTCAATAGGACATGCTTATTATATTCCTATTGATTTTATTTTTTATAATCAATATGTCACTGAAAAATTAATAATTAAACTCATTTTAGTAAAATTTATAATTATTTTATATGATATACAAATAATATTATAAAAACATTAAAGAAATTTTTTTAAATTGTATATAGTCGTGTTAGTTTAGATAATTAAAAATAATTAGATGTTCTATTAATTACTAATAAATTTGCTATATTTTATACTTACTTAATTTAGTCAGATATACCCTTAAAGTACACTTCTTATTAGTTCCATTTTTTTGTCCCTACAAATTATAAGTTTTTTTTTTTTTTTTTTACATTATCTAAGTTTTTTTAATTAATTATGACATGCCTTCAGTTGATAGATGGACGAGTTTAGGACTTGAGCAAATGACTCCCAAGTCAATGACTCGATTCCTACCAATGGAAAATTTCATAGAGTGATTTCACTAAAAAAGATAGAGACAAATAACAAAATAGTTCATATAGTGATGTATTTAAAATATTGACCTACAAGTCTTTTTTTTTTTTTTTTCTCTAGAGATTATCACGTACATTCAATTATAATTTATTAATTAAGATTATAATAATAAATTAACTATTATTTCCATGACAATGCCATAACAAATGATGCAGAAAATAGTACCACATTTTCAACAGTGCAATAGCCCTTAAAAGTCAGAAATGTGGGCAATAGTAACAGTTTATTCGACTATTTCCGACGGCCATTAGGCTGTCATAATGTTGTACAACTTTTTTCATCATTTCCAACGGCACTAAAATTGCCGTCAGTAACGTGGGGAATATTGACAAATTATTCGACTATTTCCGACGGTCATTTAGCTATCGGAAATGTGACATTACTTTTCATCATTTCCGATGGTATTGTTTCTACCATCAGAAATGTGAGCAACATTGACGGTTTATTCGACTATTTCCGACATCCATTAGGCCATCGGAAATGTGGTGTTAATTTTTTCATCATTTCTGACAGGCTAATGCGGCTGTCAGAAAATGTTGGATTACCGAAAGATGGAAGTCAGTTGAAGTCAGCCATCATTGATCTTATCATTTTCGACGGGCTAATTCGGCCATCATTGATTAGAAGATGGAAGTCGGTTGCCTATAACGAAAGAAATCGACTTCAAATGGGTTGTGTTGTGCAGCTATGGAGCTTCCGAGTTGGTTCGAATTTATGGTTTGCGCTGGTTAATCTTAACCTTAAACAGGAAGAGAATGTAGATTCTAGTAGTACCGGAATTACTTCTATCTAGATTTTTATTATTATTATTATTATTATTTTTTGTAATTGATAGATTAGTCTTTTACAATTGATGTATATACTACAAATATCTCATTAAAATTTGACTATTCTTATAGCAACTACATATATACTATAGTTAACCATTTTCTGGAGGGGAGAAGATCAGCTCAGGTTCAGTGCTAGGTCTGCTGTTGAATTTGAATCAGATGGAGTTTGGCCTGCTGTTATTGCTGTTTGATACTATAAAAGTGTTTATGATGTGTTGATGGTGTGCCACTCCAATTTCTGATTAAGTGGGCTATCTCTTGCATTATAATTAGAAGGATGGCCAATTTGTTCGATTCGATATTATTGAAACCTTGAAACTACTTGTTCATACGAAATATGTTCATACATGTATGTACTTGGTGTGCATGATTTGTAATTATAATTGAATATTGCCACTCAACACTATTCCTTGCAGTGGATTTTCAATCAATTGATTGAGTGCAACACAAATATGATAACATGATTTAAGGAAATAGGCAAAATGCAGTAACAACTTGCATCCAATTCCAGATTCATAATTTTCAATCAACATTGTACAAAGCCAAATTTTCAGAAAACGGGCACATCATTTCAAAGATGGATAAAGAGGTTGAGGCTGACACCAAAGAATGAATTCTTGTGCTTATGTATTGAAAATAAAATCTATACACCAACTAGTAGAGTAAAAGCAACCATTTGAATACCACCTTCTCTCCAAGAGTCTTCCAGTACTAGCATCAGGTGATCACCGCAGCCTTGCAGACGGGGCAAGCGTTTTTATGTGCGAGCCACTGTTTTATACATTGAATGTGAAAGCTGTGTCCACAATCCAGCTTTCCCATCTCATCATCTGATTCAAATTCCTCCTGTATAAACAAACATGTTCAGGCACGTGATGTGATGATTCTTAACGAGGCAGATTAATTGAAAGGGAGCAATGAGAGCAAGCTAGTGTTTATATAATATATAACCAACTCACCTGACAAATGGTGCATTTCTTATCTACATGTATGGATAAATGAGACGACAGGTCATTTTTAATCTGGTTCTTAGTTTTCCTAAGGCATCGGCCTATCTCATCTTCTTTCAGTCCAGTACTCACATAACCTATTCTGTCACCCAGATCAAGCAGTTCCTGTTTAAACAACCATACCAAGAATTGTTATGTTTACCTAAATACAAATACGCCGACAATCATTAAAAAGTAAAAAAAAAAACATACCTCATATGTCATATTATCAACATCAAGTCTCCAGTCTCTAAAATGGTCGTGAGAATCGAATCTTCCCCCCATCAGCAAACTATTTTGGAGCATCATTATCTGCAGCCACAAAGCACAAAATTAAATTACCTCACATAAAGGGTGGCAAAAACTGCGAGATTACTGATACTTATATATAATATATCTTTTGTTTTTTTAACATTTTCCTTTACAGTTATTACATATCAGATTATCAGTCTTTCAGTTCTTAGACCTAAACTCAATTTTAACCTTTTTCCCATTTAGTTTACGTTTTGAAGAGAATAACGAATATCATAAACAAGATGTACAAGTTACAGCACCATAAACCAAACAGAAGAAAAACTACAAAAGATATACAATTGTATGTCCTTCAAAAGTCAGAATGCACAAGCTCCTCCTAACATTAGTTTTTCCTCCTTCAGTTTCTTCCCACTACCAACTCGTACTACAGCCAAAATGGATCCTAAAATTTTGGGGGCTATAATTATTTATGTTTTATCCTTAAATTATCCTCAAAATCAGAATTATAGATTCTGCCCCTCCCCAAGACCAAGGGGTTCTAATTTTCATATTTTGGCTCCCATAATCTAAAGTTCAGCCTCTCCCCTGCATATGGATCAGACACCATCTCTACAAAAGATCAAGAATAGAGAGAATTGTATAACCCAAGCTAAACCAAAGCTCTCGAAGAGGAAGACCAAAATTCACTTGTGAAAGGGCAAATAAATGATTACTTCATCTGCAGATTCCTAAGCAATCGATAATATGGCATTTAAAGGCCAATCAACCACATTAATTTAACATTCCACAACATCCATCAGACCATCATTATTGTATCTTCAACATATTCAGGACAGTGCCCACAAGTAACATGCTTTGGTAAATTCAAATTTCAAACATCAGTATCACTTTCAGCACCGTACCATAAGTTTCTCATTGCTAAAAGCTATATTCAGTATTCAACCAACAATCTTACACTTTCAAAATAATGTCCCACAAAAGGTTATATCTTATAGTTTCTTTTAAAGATAGAAAGTTATCTGCATGATTTACCAGTCAAAAATAAATATACTGAGACTGTAGAATATCATATCATATTTTATCATTAACAACTTATCTATGTTCTCTAAGTACATCTTAAAAAATATGAGCCAGGCAAACTATTCCTCATTTAGAATAAGTGATTAGTTTTCTCTCAAACAATGTCACTAAGCAACTAGCATATGCAATCCATGAAAGTTGTTCCTTTTAAGAACCAAGCCCTCTGCAGAACCCGACAAAAAGCCCCCAATCCTTTTTAAAGCCACAAGTAACAGGAAATACATGGTTAAAGGCCATATAAAATGCAAAGCTACATATCTCACTAGTGACTAGCTAAGTTAGATACGGAGAACATATTCCAGAACAGTTACCGATGATAGTTTACCAAATTATTAATATTATGTCAAGTCAGATTGTCAAGTAAAAGAACAGCAGAGACAGATAGAATCAACAAAAGCACGCACGTACCTCAGCAAGGCCATCGGGAGAAGGATGTCGAAGATGCCGATAGTACCTAGGCCCAAATACATCCAATTCAGGACGCGGAGGTGCAAAGGTGAAATCAGAATCTAGAAAAGATAAGCTCTCGGGGTTCACCGTCCTCCTCGCTAAACAAGAAGAACGCTGCCAAGACACATGAAGCAAGATCAAGCAACATAAAAATAAAACAACACTGAAGTGCAAAAATCAACACTTCTATATAGCTCTAAACAGAATCACAAAAAAAGATAAACACAACATATAAATAGTTGCGGAGAAGAAGATACCCTTAAGGAAAAACAAATACTAATGTAGTTATCAGAAGCTCCGTATAGATAACTACTAGTTTTTATGGGGTCCCACAATGGAGGATATTGATTTGCGTTATAGTAACTACAAAATAGCATACGTAGTTACGTACACGCATTTAGAAATTAAAAAAATTCATTTAATGATGATAACTTTAGTTTCATCCATGATATATATCACTTAATTAAATTACTAATATCCCTGATAAGTACTCTATTTAATGGGAGTTATAATGAAATAATGTCAAAAAATAATAATAATTTATATCACAACCTTGAATATTGATGGAAATCTAAATAGATATAAATTCAAAGCAAGGAACATGAATGAGAATGATATGGGAAAATTTCTGGAAACCCACTTCAGGGATTGGGGAGTAAAAACAAATAATGAGAAAAATTAAGATTAGAAACTATAAAGCCAATAATTAAGTAGTGGAACCAATACATCAGACTGCATCAATGCTGCATGACTTGATCAGCATTCACATAAATCCATCAAAAAAGCAACAACTATAAGATTGTGAACATTAATAATGATCAAACCCCAGATCAAGCACCAAATTAAAAAGCCCAAAACAAGGGAAAAAAAATATAAAAAAATCATACTCAACAGAAAAAAAAATAATAATAATAACAATATCCCCTACAAGCCGATAAATTTCCAAAGAAAATCAACAACAAATCCAAAAACCTACTTTATCATTTAATCAATTCACCATTCACATCCGAAAGAAGTCTAAAACAATAACAAAACCACTAAATATTGAAAAAAACAAATTAAAAAAGCAATGCAGATTGCAGAGTAAAAAGAGTACCTCCCTCTCTCTATCTCTCTGATTGACCTTTTCACCATCAATCTTGCCTCTACCGGAGACATTTCTTCTAGAAACCACACAATCCACAGACCCAACAACAGCATCCGCCGACAACCCAATTCCAGGCCCACACCACACGTCCTGAGCAACCATACAGTTACCGGGATTCCCACTACCGGTACCGTTACCGCTACTCCCTTCACCGGTACCGTTACCGTTGTTGATACTGCTGCCGTTGTTCTTCTGCTTCTTTTTCTTCTTGACTTTCTTCCCGTCCCAGTCGGCGGAGGTCCGTATGACGGCGGGCAGCGACACCTGCTGGGACGCGGCCGCCGTGCAGCCGAAGCCCCGGAAGGTGTTTTGGGTGAAGTTGTTGAGCTTCTTCTTGGGGGTGGAGGTGGGGTTGAAGAGAGAAGCAATGGTGGATTTGGAGCGAGTGGATTGGTTTATAGATGGGAAATTGGGTGGATCTGTTTCTGGGTTTGTTTCGTTTCTAGGTCTTCTCAGTCTGATGTGCTCTGCCATTGTAGTTGTTGCTGAAGAAGAAGATGATGATAAATTCTCTCCAAGAACTGGCATTTTTTGAGAGAGAGAGAGAGAGAGAATGAGAATATGAATTCTTCTGACGAGTATGTTTTCAATGAATTTATTTATTTATTTTATTGTTTCTTTTTTATTATTATTAATTTGTTAGGTGAGAAATGACTCAATCAGTTCTGGTTTTTGACTTTTTTACTGGATTTCTTTTTTATTTTATTTTAAATATATCATTCTAAACTTGGTCATTAATCTCTATCTTATGGAATTATGTTCATTTCATAAGTTGCGGATTCGAGTCATACTCCTTTCTCAATTCAGAACACCGCGGTTAATAGTGAAATGAAATCATATTGGGATAAAATAGATAATGAAAATGTTAAGGAAGTACCAGCTTAGATGGGATATCCCGGTGTATCTAACGATACCAATCACCAATAACAAGATTGGAAAAAAAAAAAAGCACTTGTAGATTAAGCTCAGCTAACAAGGGCCAAATGGTTACTCACAACTCACAAACATCGTTAGCATGGTTTTAATTAAACACCGGTAGCAAGTAGCAAGGGTGAAATGGAGAGTTAATTAAAATATTTATGACAGAAAAGAACACAACAACTCAATTAAAAGTCATCATATTAGTTTATAATTATTTTAGAGAAGAGAGTTTTCGAGACTTTTGGAGCTTTGGAATATGTCAAATAACTTTTACTTTTTTTCATTTGTTTACTGCTTTTTTAAGTTAGGTTTTGATGCTTTATGCCTTTTCTATCCAAACAAAAGAGAGATAAGAAATAGCAACTATTTAAATTCTCTCTCGCTCTCTCTATTTTGTGTCTCTAGTGTAATATAATATTCGGATTTTTATAATTTATTTGGAGAATCATAGACATTGTAAAGGAACATTATTTAACGGTATTTTACTTAAATTTGATGTCTAAATCTGACGTCCAAATGATGTAACAATATAATAATCCATTCATTTAAATTGTATTAGAATTACATGATTTAAATTAATAGATTCGAGTGTTACCTCTTGGATATCATATTTGAACAGCAAATTTAGACAAAGCAGATAATCTTATTTATAATTTAAATGAACGGATTTAAACATCATAATTCTTGTTTATAATTTTTTTTTTTTTTTGTCCATCATCAAAATAGACATCTTTATAAAATATATAAAATTTATACTGATCAATTTATAAAAATAAAATAAAACATTAGTTACGTAATGTTTTAGGCAATTTGGATTACGACTTGGGCTGCCTATTTCTACATGAAAAACGTGTAAATCAATCTTATGTACTAGAAAAATTAGTCTTTGAATACACATGATTGATTTGTGTTTAGACACAAATTGAGAGGATTCTAATAAATTAGGTAAAGTAGGAAAAAAAAAAAACTATGGGTGCAATTGGAAGGTCCCACATAGAAATCAAAAGGTCAAAAATTAAACATTGTATTGGAAATAGAATTTAGAAGCATTTGCAAATTGCAATCATGTGGGGACAAACAGAAAACTTTTATATTGACTCAATTCAAGGGGGGGGTGTCTTTAATTTAAAGCATATTCATTGGTGGGACCTTTCCTCACTCATTTATCATATATTTCTGCTCCTTGCTTATCATTTATTTTATTTTATTTTTTGGGATAATATAAGGTTCGTTTAGTGGTTTGTTCTCCCACCCCACACCTACATCATGAGATTATAAATATCCTGAATTATCGTATCCTAAATGTTGATCCTATTGAACTCTTATAATGTTTAGAAAAAATGTAAATGAATTTTATTAAAGAAGATTTGGACAAAATTTGATAGTGTAAAGAAGATTTCAGAGCAATTTTAAGAAACTTTTGACAAATTTTAAAAAATAAATAAATAAATAAAGAAAAAGGTTCTACACAAAATCAATTGAAAATGTTTGTATCCAACAGAAAACAAAAAGCAATACTAACCCTGATATAAAATTGAAGTTTACAACTCATTACAAATAAAGCCAATCATAGTTAATTTGTTTAGAATATTTTAATGAAAAATAATTTGTATATTTTTTTTTTTTTCACAAAAGTATTTAATTAGTAACATTTTCAGGTATAAAAGCAGTGTGAGAATGACACTTTGAACCTATTTCCCTTTAGTGCTGATTCAAGACTACTTAAATTGTTGTTTGAAAAAACAAAATACAAAAATGGAAGGACTAAGATTCCAAAATAAAACAATGATGTTTCTAAAAGAACAAAAATATACGGACAAAATGGCAATTTCTTTCATGTTTTATTTATAATTAATTGTTTACTAAAACTTTTTTTATTATTTTGTTTACTTTTTAAAATAATACAACAATTCAAAGGTTATAAAGACTCACAAACAAATTGCACAAAAACAGGGAAAAAAAAAAAACAAAACTTGTTTTTACACCCAAAAAAAAAAAAAAAAAAAAAACATAACATGTCTATTGCTGTTAGACATTTCACATTAGTCCATATGATATGACAAGATTAATTTTCATAAATTAAATCCTAAAAGGGAGTAAATATTTATATTTGATATTAAAAAAAAAAAAAAAATCCAGCACACATATTAATTATTTTAAAAGAGTATATGATATTTGTTTTGTGGTTTAATTTCTTACTCTCTAACAAGTTCCTTTAGAATTAACCCAATTCATAATTGTTTACTAGAAAAACAAATATAGCAAGAAACTCTATGTAGAAAAATTGTTTTTGTTTTAAAACAAAAAAATAATAAAATAAAATAAAGGTATAGCTTAGAAGGTTAAATTAGTAAAAACTCAAAAGTTGAATATAAAAGATTTCTCACTTGAGAACAATGGTACTCAATTAGTAAAAATACTATTGTTTCTTGTGACTAAAGTCATCAAACTATTTGATAATTTTTTATTTTATTTTTGTAATTCTCTTAAATGGCCTATAAAACTATGTTTGACTATAATTTATAAATGCATTATATCACGTAAGCATTCATAGATTTATTTATTTAATTTCATATCCACTTGTTCAATACTTTTATAGGATGTGATTGTATCGTATATTTTGCTTGATGGTTCAAGTGATTCACATTCAGTCAATTAAAATTTATCAATAGTATGTACAGTGATATACCCCTAGGTACTCACACATAAATCAAAAGATTATAGGTTCGAGTCTCCCTCCCTCCTTAAATCCCAAATTATTCTAATATTTCAAATATTTATATATATATGTATCTATAAAGTTATACGTTTCAGACAAAATATATATATCAAAACTATTCAAATCACGTGGTCAGAGACAATAGCCTAATATTAACCACGCCTCTCAATGTTGTTAAATGGACCATATCGACCCTTGTTTATGCTAGTTGGCTTAAGTATGGTTGGGCATGTTTTGTTCTAATTGGGTCTAACCTAATCTCTACTCGACATCTTTGGTTCGATTCAATCCAATACAAATAGGCATATCTCATAGTCATGGTCAATTAAAAAAATAAAATAATAAAAAAAAAAAAGCTAGAGATTGGTTCTCCATCAATTTTTTTTAAGAAAATTTTTTTTATTTAATTTTTATTGTCCATATTTGAGATGCACAGTGGAGATCCATCTATTTTATTCTTGTTTATATATATATATATATATATATATATATATTTAAAATCAATTTTATTTTTTAATTTGATCTTCACCCTCAAAGATAGACGATGGAAATCCATCTGACTATTTTTTTATTAAAAAAACAGTCCTTTTTTTTACAATAATGGACATGTGGTAGGACCAAAATACCCTTATTACTGTTAGTTTTGACCAACGTCTGACTAACTAAAGGATCTAAATGAGGAATTTTATCATATTTAAGGACCGATTTGACAAAAAAAAAATGAAAATTTAAGTAAAAATTTGACATTTCCAAATTTGTTAGGAACTGAAATTAAGTTTTCCCATAAATTTACTACTCAACATATATAAATAATTTAAATAAATTAAAGACAATTTTTTTTTTAAATATTAAAATAATCCAGGGTTTGAGAAGGTTGAAAGACTCGAACTCACAACCTTATGGTGTTGGTGTCAGAGACATATCATCGAACTAACATCAACTTGTCAAATAAATTAAAGACAATTGTTTAATGGTATACAAGTGGTTGCATTTTTTTTTGGCACTCAAATGTCAATATTGTGTTGTACTATTCTTTTAGTAAACTCCTTATAAATTTTAAACAATAATGCTAATTTGTTTAAATTTGTGGATCTCAAACGATATGGCATCCTTAATTTATCTGTGTTAGAGTATCTTCAATAAATCTCTTAATCAAGCCCCTTAGTTTAATTAGTTTAATTAAGGGAGGAGTTACAATTTTTACTGCTATAAGAGATCCTTTAATGACTCCCTTAATTAGAGATCCTTTAATGACCCCCTTAATTAGAATCTAATGGAGCTCATTTTTTTAAAAAGGGTTAGCTTCCGTCTACCTTAATTAAAAAAACTCTATATATAAAGAAAAATATAGTTAACGAGGATATAAAATAATAATAATAAAGAATAAGAACAATGATTAAGTGGCCAATAGAATGCATTCAATTAAGAAGAAAAATGATTAAGCGACATGACTGACCGGTGAGTGATGTAGCAGATAACAAAATGATAGCAACACAAATTATTATTTATATGAATTCTCTCCATGGTGAAAGATGAATCATGTATGCCACAAATATCTTTATTTTATTTTTTTTTACCCTTTTATTAATAAAATGACAAGGATTCTGTCATTTTGATGTCATGAGATGACTGTAATTAATTTATTAATTATTCATTAGTTTGGTATTATTTATTTAAAAGGATATCTGACTTTCCTCTTAATGTGAATTATTAAGAAGGTAGTGGATAAGGACTTGGAAATTTAATTAATTGAAAGTTTGCTCAAATGTTTTAATCATTAAGGTGGGTGATGAGGAAAACAATGAACTCATGTGTGTGCTTGTTCATAGGATACAGTCTGTCAAATTTTAAAAATATTTGTCAAAATTTACTATTTTCATGCATGAAAGATTTATAAGCATATAATAAAGCATATAGGTCATCTAAATATGTGTCATATTCATAAAATCATATAGAATTATATATATATATATATATATATATATTTAGAATTTGAAAACGAACAAGAACACCTTGGAAAAAAAAAAAAACCACTTGAGCCATAAGAGGGGATATGCCTAAAATTATACAGTATTTTAAGGATCCAATAACATAATAAATAATAATAATAACAACAACTTGTATTTATTGTTTCAACTTTCCAAAGATCAATGTATAAATTTTTATATCTAATTGTGTTTTTTTAATTACATTTTTCAATCCTACAATTATATCAAAGAACCCAAATTAGATAGTAAGAGAAAAAATTTGTGAGTTACTTTATCTTCCTAAAAGTTTAATTTAAAAAAAAAAAAAAAAATCATCAACTTTAAATTTACAATATTTTTAATTATATATATAATCCTTCTTTAGGAAATTAAACCTTATGTAAAGAGACAAAACTTGAATTAAATATAAAATACATGGATAATCACAACTATCTCTTATGTAACTATACATACACATTCTTAATTCATTTACTTTTTTCAAATCATTTTTTTTATATATACTATTTATGTTGCAGCGATTTAAAACCCTTTATCATGAATTCATATCAAGAGGTAATGGCGAATCTAAATATTAAACTAATATAATTTGTCTATATAATAAATATTAATTACTATCTTCTAAGGAGAAGATAATATGAAAAACAAATAAAAAGGTAAAAATAAACTGTCACCACATATTACAATGCTCTCGTAAATTATACAATGAGTATACTAGATCCGGCTATTGCCCAACTTAATTTCGATATATATTGTTTAAAAATAAATGTTTCTGAAACAAATTACAAAAATTGTCGTTATTTTACTATGAAGATATTATCTTAAATTTTAATTAATTATAAATTATATAATTGAAACTTCTAAAATTTAAATATAAAATCGTATAACACATCAAATTTATTAAATAAAAATCAATTTTATCATCCAATTATGTATGATCATAATTTAGTGAATTATAAATGATTCGTTTTATTTTTCTTTTTAATTATGTGTATAAAAGACTTCATATTTCCATGTCTTTTTTGACACGACAACAATTTAACATAACATGAAAAATCTGGTCTCATTTAGTACATCAATGCTCTCATTGTGATCATGTCTTTTTTTGCACGATTGCTTTAAATTTTATCTTGTTTGGGTATGATCATATGAAACTCACTAGCGATCACATACAATCATATGCATTAGTAACCATTATACAATATAATGCTCTTATTATTATTATTATTATTATTATTAAATAATAATAATAATAATAATAATCTCAAACTATAAAATTTAATGGATGTTGAGCACTTGTAGAATTATCCTAATGAAAATGATACAATGATGAAATTACCTCTAGATAAAGAGATTATTTAAGAGGTAATAAATATGTCTACCGATGATGATCTTGATTCACATGACAGTTGTGTTTTACCAACGGTTTCTATAAAAAAAAAGTCTTTCAAACAGCAGTAACCTTAAATAATTTAGAGTTCAATTTAGGTTTAAGACAAACGACTTTAGATGTATTTTTTGAAATAAATTGAATTAAGAAAAGATAAGTTGTAAGTAAAAAGTTGATTAATATATATTATAAATTTTTATGTGCTATTTATTTTATGTAATTAACCAATTATTAATTTATATATTCGTTGGGCCTTAAAGGATTTTTTTAAAATTATTATCTTATGCATTTAGCAAGGTTATTATTTTAGTATATTGACCCGAATTGGGACCGAAAGATTTTATTATTTAAGTAAGGTTATTAATTTATCGAGGTTTTACTATATATATATATATATATACATATTATTTGTAACTTAGATAATAGGTCATTAATGGTGAATTTCATAATAAATTGATACAAAAAACTATTGTGCAGTGAACTTCTCAAAATATGTTTATTTCATAATCAATTTGCTTATCCTTTAATCAAATTTTAAGAAGCTGATTGGGGGTTGGTTTTCAAAACCGATTATTGGAGAAGCTTAACCCCTTAACCTCTTAACATTGAAATGTTCATAAATAGATTTTTTTTTTTTTTTTTTTTTTTTTGGTGATATAAGAAAAAAACATAACACACAGGAAAACAAACACTGGCTGGGATCCAGCCATAAAAACTCCTGTACAAAGGAGAAGGCAGAGAGAGCAAGCTTAAGTGCCAAGAAATTTCCAGATTTGGAAATCGCTAAACATTTACAGCAGCCGGCCTCAAACAACATAGCCTTGATATCATTAACAATGAGATTGGAAGCCCTAAATAACTGGTTAGAGGTAGAGAGGATAAAATCCATCCAGGAGAAGGAAGACTCAGCCGAATCCACCTGCAATTGATAACAACCAGCAAGGGATAGACCTTCCCGTAAAGCTATCAGGCCACCCACCTCTGTAGAGAAATTACCTCTCAGAATGAAGGATCGAGCAACCAGAACCAAACCTTTGTCGTTACGAATAGCAGCACCAATACCTATGTTGTGAGCATCTTTTCGAACAACCACAACAGTATTGAGTTTGAGGCGCCCTGAATGAGGAGCAATTAGCGCCAAATTTAGGGTTAGAGGTGGAACTTCAAGGCGGTTTTTGTTTGCTCTGCCTCTTTTGACCCTCTCTGGACAAATTATGGCGTGCCTCCCTTCTTTGATGATGTTGTCACTTTTTTGAAACTAGAGCTTCAAGCAACTATTGATGTAGGAACAAACCACTAGAAATAGGTCTGCCAGAGTTGAGACGACAAGGGAGAGGGATGAACCGAGGAGGAAGAGCACTTCTAGACTTCTAGAATTCCTCTAAAAAGGCTAAGGCATCTGACACCACCTGAGCCGGAATTTTATGCAACCTAGAATTTAGGAAAAAGTTCTTGTTTTCCCAAATAGCCCAAGAAATGATACATAGCTGCTCAAACCCCTTATTTCCAAGAATAGACCAAAGAGAGATGAAAACATCCTAGGGAGGCAACTAACTTCTAGAAGGGAGGAGACTGTCAAACCTGGTGTAACTCCACGTCTTCTTGGCCACCTTACAGAGGAATAGCGCATGACTTGAACACTCATTATGCCCATCACAGAGGGAGCAATAGGGGTTGCACACAGATTTTCTCTTCCAGAGATTGTCCATGGATGGCAGAGCATTCCAATAGACCTTCCAAATAAAAATACGAACCTTTGGAGGCACATTAAGCTTCCATAATGTATTCCACCATTTGCAAGGCACCACCCGATTAGACACAGAGTCAGATGAGCTTTGATCAATGGCCACTTCATACCCACTTTGCACTGTATAAATACCCCTTTTATCAAAATGCCACAAGGGAAAATCTCTGCCACTTTTCCAACTGATTGGGATGGATATGATGATTTCCTTATCAATCGAAAAAAAATTTCAGTCTAACTTCTCCACATCCCACCTCTTATGGTTTGCATCAATGAGCTCAAAAATAGGAAAATCAACTAACAGGGCTGGCGTTGTAGGCCTGAAAGAAGAGGGGCAAGGGATCCAAGGGTCTTTGAAAACACTGATAAAATTACCATCACTAACACCTCATCTCAGGCCTTTTGATAGCAGTAAACGCCCCAATAGCAAACTGCGCCAGATATGGGAGCACCCCGGCTTCACCGTAGCTGAAAGAAAGTCAGAACTTCTGAAATATTTTGCTTTCAAAAGACAAGTAGCAAGAGTATCAGGTCCAATAACCACCCTCCAAGCTTGTTTTCCCTGCAGAGATTGATTGAAAAACAACAAATCTTTGAACCCCAACCCGCTTTGGTTTTTTGGCCGGCACATACTCTCCCACTTCACCCAACTAATTTTTCGTTTTCTGTCTCTAGAACCCCACCAAAACTTCGACATCATAGATTTTAAGTCATTGCACAGACCCAATGGAAGTTGAAATAGGCTCATCAAGTAGGTTGGGACTCCCTGTGCTACAGCTTTGATCAAAACTTCTTTTCCACCGAACGAAAAGAAATTACCATTCCACCTCTTGACCTTATTCCACACCCGTTCTTTTATCTCATTAAAGAGACGCTTTTCATTCTGACCTATCATAGTTGGAAGGCCCAAATATCTGTCCTGGCTGTTATAATCCATAATCCCCAAAAAGGTTTTGATCTCAGCCATCTAATTCACTCAGACATTCAGACTAAAAGTAATGTTTGACATCTGAAGATTTATCTGTTGACCTGAACCGCGTTCATAGGTCATCAACAACTTTCTAATACAATGACTACGATCTATAGAGGCTCTACAAAAGAGCATACTATCATCAGCAAAGAACATGTGGCTAATCAACGGGGCTCCCCTACAACACTTGATGCCCAAATCCTTACCATTCTTCTCAGAGCAAGAGATGAGGCTAGAAAGTGCTTCGGTGCATAATAAGAACAGGTAGGGGAGAGAGGACACCCTTGTCTCAGCCCTCTGGATGGAGTTACATTGCACACATCGCGCTCATTTAGAATGAAGAAAAGGTTGGTAGAGATAACACAATCCATAACTAAATCAATCCAAGCCAACGAAAAATTAATCCTAACCATGATCGATTAAAGGAAGTACCATTCAACTCTATCGGATGCTTTGCTCATATCTAATTTGAGAGCCATCAACCCTCTTTTACCCAGCTTCCTACGTGCTTTTGAGTGAAGAGATTCAAAAGCCACTAACACATTATCAAAAATCAGACATCCTGGGACGAAAGCTGACTGGTTGGGGGAAATCAAAGACGGGATTAAATTCTTGAGCCTAGAGGCAAGCACCTTGGCCACTGTCTTGTACATGACATTACATAAGGAAATTGGGCGGAAATCTTTCGGGGACGTAAGCTGTTGAATTTTCGGAATTAGAGCCACATTTGTGAAATTAATCACCCTTATTGAAGCCTTGTCGTTCAACACCTGGAGGCACACTCTGGTAAAATCCCCATCAATAATACCTCAGAACTTTTGGAAGAAAGCTGTGTGGAATCCGTCCGGGTCGGGAGCTTTGGTTGGATTCATATCAAAAACCGCAAATTTAACTTCCTCAGGGGTGTAGACCGCAGCCAATCTAACTCTCTGCTCTTCACTCAATCTAGCAACTAATCCCTTTGTTTCTAGATTGATATGTTGTGGATAAGGATTAGAGGATTTGAAAATAGTAGAGAAGTACTCTTGAATAACACTAGCCAATTTTAGCTCACCTGACTGCACAATACCCTTGCTATCCCTCAACTTCTCAATAAAATTCCTCTTTCTCCTAGTTGTTGCCCTAGCAAGGAAATACCTGGAGTTACGATCACCCGCCTCTAACCAGTTTGTACGGGAATGTTGCTTCCAGTATAGTTCCTCACACTCTAATAAACCTTCCACCTCCGACTCCATAATTTTGATTGTGTTCATAACACCCTTCTTCCCGCACGATCTATAAAGGGTTTCGATCTCCTTGTTTTTCTTCTCAATCTGTTTCCCCAGGTTCTTGAATCGGACATTACTCGATCCTGAAAGCATTGAATATAAATAGTTAAATACCTCAACTATTTCTAATAAATAACAATAATGTCCTCTTTTTTAGTATACATATTCTTGCCCTCAAGGACATAGTTTAAACTGGTAGATGGACAAGCTTGAGGTTTGGACAAATGACTTCCAAGTCAACAGCTCGAATCCTACCAATGACAAAAAGTTTTTTTAAAAAAATATTAGGTCTAGATAGATAGAT
Organism: Acer negundo; assembly: GCA_035582765.1. Classification (NCBI taxonomy): domain Eukaryota; kingdom Viridiplantae; phylum Streptophyta; class Magnoliopsida; order Sapindales; family Sapindaceae; genus Acer; species Acer negundo. The sequence continues at coordinate 11,499,186 of CM069238.1, read as the reverse complement.
AGATTGATATCATAAAAAAAATAAAATTAAAAAAAAAATAAAAAAAAAATAAAAAAAAAAGTATCCATATTCTTCAAAACAATATTTTCAAACTTATAAATGAAAAGTAAAAAACAACAACTTATCATTTTCCATCGTTTTGGTTTTAAAAACAAACCATAATTCTTCCGATTGACCAATTTTTAAAAATAATATTAAACACAGTTACATCCTTTTCAATTTTGAAAACCCTTTTTAAAAATGCAATCAAGCGCATCTACAATTTACAAAACCATAATTTCTAAAACATAATTTTATTTTTAAAAATAATTCTCAAAAAATACCATATTAAAAATAATACAAATAACATAATGTTTATTATTTCAATACATCGCTAAACAGTTTCTCTAGTTTTGAAATAATAAATATAAAATTGACATTCTTAATATATATACACATAAATGTTCAAGTTAATGCGTATTAATATAACTTCATTAGTGCATTGGATATGGATCATTCAATTTACATCCTTTGACTCAAAGTGTATGCACTTGTCAAAGTTTTTCCATAATTAGTAATCTGTATGTATTGGTACTAATGTAGTTACATCAGTGCTCACCGACCAGAACGAAACCGTATATATATATACATATATATATATATATATATATATATATGGGTAGTTATCAAGTGAGGTATACTTTATTTTAATTTCGGTAAGAACCTTGATAAGATCACATCTATTTTTATGAATTTTGATCTGAATTTTTTTGTAGATGATAAGTTTATTGAAATCTACCTATGAATAAAATTTGAGATTTTTTTTCAAGTACTAGAACTATTATTTTGAATTTTCCTATATTTATCTCATTTTTCTGATGCCTTTATATTTAAAAAAATCAAGATAAATATTTCCGGTGTTTGAAAAATTCTCAAATTTTGTTCATATTATTAAACTTATCATCTAAAAATATTCAGATCAAAAATCATAAAAATAGATGTGATCTCATCAATGTCCTTACTGAAATTAAAATAAGGTATACCAACTCACTTGATAACTATATATATATATATATATATATTAGTTTTTCTCTTATCAGGACGAATGATTTTATTTATATCAGTTCCATAACTGTCAATTATTAGATTTACATACTTCATCTTAGTCAAAATCTTATTAAACTTAATCAAGACTCAAAAATCTCCTTATAATCTTAAAAGTTCAGTTTGATCCTGAAGAGAAAAAACCTATATATTTATATATAAAAAATAAATAGGTATATGATCATGTTTCATTGATCTAACATATTATTTAATATATACGGTGTTAATAATCGCATCAACTTTTTCCCAATTTCAATTAAAGTGTTTACGACTGCCAAAAAGAAACTACTTTAAAGCAAATGCAACACTGAAAAAGAACTGATCAGCTTTTTTTATTTTATATTTTTATTATTATTTTTTTAAATGACCTGAGTTATTATTATTATTATTATTATATATATAGACATGCGTGTAATTTAAGTATTTAACAGAAAAAGAAAAGGAATCTGATTTCGTTGTACACGAATAAAATGCAAGCTGTTAAGCTGCTGATAGTTGGAAAAATGGTCTTAAATATCCATTTCGTGGCTCTATTTTGAGTGAGACTTATATTATTAAAATGATAGGTTAATATTAATTCGTGTTCTTGTTTATGAGGACATCGAAATAATATATTCATATACTCAAAATGGTGAATGATGCTCGAAGAACGGATTTGAAACTAATGAATCCCACAATTGTGAAAAACAAAAGCTTTATCAAGTATATATAATGCCACTTGTATAGGAACCTACGGGGAAGCCTAGCATAGCAACAATCGAAAAAAAAAAAAAAAAGGTCGTAGATTCGAGTTCTTCCAAAATTTAAATAATATTTTAAAAAAATGTAAATGGTCCATCTAAGGCTGTTAATTTTCATTCGATAAATAAAATTACTATATGTGATGTCTTGAACATATATAAATATAACATTTGTCTTGGAAACTTCTACGGACATTTATGCACAGATAAAATTTTGATATTGTTTTGACATGGTATTGCTATTTTTTTTCCTTCTTCCTTTAATTAGCGTCCTAAATAAACCTAATTTATTCTTTATAAAAATAATGAGAATTTTTTGGAAGATATCTTTAAAACTATATAATATCGAGACCATTAAAATATTTTATAATAAATCAGGTAATGTTTGGTCTCCAAAATGGATGAATTAATGATAGTGATAAATGTACTTGGACAGACAGAAGCTTACAAAATCTTTTTTGCTGCAATAATAAGCTCTAAATTAAAAGTAAAATTTTGTCTCAAAAGCAATTATAATAAATTAAGGCCACAACTTTATATCTCCATAATACCTGCTGCTACACAATTCAGGTTTGTTTATTAAATATTTTGTTTTGTTTTGGGTCCCAAGAGCCACCAAACAAGGTGATTGTGTCTTTGGGAATTCATAAAATAAAAAAATATTGGAGCTCCCCAACCATATAACCATTTTTGGAATCTCAAACTTTCCATTCTTTGAAAAGAGGAAGTAACTTTACAAGGTTTGTTTTGTTATGGTTTTGTGAATCACGACACCATTGCAAGTATTTTTTTGATTCTCCAGATTCATAGTAATATACTCGGTGATTCATATACTAATTCTGATTTCAAAACATGAGTGATAATCTGATTGATAGAGTTTCTGAATTAGTTAGATTAGCTTTGTGAGTCTGTGACCATAGCAAAACCTAACATAGAATTGGATATATGATTCAAGTTGATTGGTCTTAAAATGTACCTAAATATCAAGACCACACGGACCTCTATTGAGTTGCAAATTTCAAAGTTTGATAATCGGTCTCATTTTAAAGGGTTGTACTTGTAGGGAAGGGTGTCTCTTCGTACTAAAATTATATTTATTTATACCATGTGTGTTGAGGGTAAAAATGGGGACCTCAACCTTCTGTATTATCCATAACAATCAGTAGTCTAATGTGGTATTCTCTCAGATCTCTCGTTTGTAAATTATGAGAAATGAAACACAATACCATTAAGGTGGCCAATGTAGAATCCTCACCCTCAGATACCAAAACCAGATCACCATTAATTAACCACGGTTTAAGTTCAGTATTTTTAAGGGTTAACACACATTACCTTAATCTCGTGTGAGGAGGAGTATTTATGGGGTAGTTCCTGAGTGTGCAATTGAGGTGTTTTGGCTTCTATGGAGGTGTGCCATGCCATCCATATATGTGTCTTGATCATTGAACGTATGCGATATGACATATATTCCTCCGAATGTTTCCATCGAATGGACCGTCAAGGGCACGCAGATTTTTCTCTTTAATTTAAACTTTGGTTTCGTCCACCAAAGAGTTCGTTTGGTATTGTCGAGTCAAGTGTAAACAAGAGCCATGTCATCGGTATAAAACAAGCCTAGACATTTGTTGTATAGGTTCTGGTAATTTGTATTTATGCCAATTGTAATTAGTTTCCAATTAAATCCATTTTGTAAACTTACTGATATAAATAGAAAACATAAGGCCTCAGAATATTCATTTGTGCTAATTAACCCTAATTTCTTACAAACATTCTCTTGGTATCAGAGTAGTCATGGCGTCATTGGCCTCATCGATCTCAACCACCTCTTCCATGGCGACACAAGCTTCTTCTCCATCGACAACTGTTGGTTCCCAGATGAGTAGAGCCGCTCCAGTATCGTTGATCTCAACAGGGACTCAGATCAAACAATCCCAGATCAGCAAATTAAATCGACCACTCTGATTACTAACCTGCTCACCGGAGCAATGATTATCAAGCTCTCACGGACTAATTTTCTTCTCTGGAAAACCTAGGTTACTACTGCTGTTCGTAGCCAAAATCTGGAAGGCTACTTGCTAAGGGCAAAGCCATGTCCATAAGAAAGCATTCTTGTTCGTGATGAAGCAGGAAACAAACATCATGAGCCGAATCTGGAGCATGAATAGTGGATGCGCTTGGACCAAACCTTGCTCAGTTACCTTATAGCCTCTCTCACTGAAGCAATATTTAGCCAGGTATTGGGTCACAACACCTCTGCCTCTCTCTGGAGTGCCATTAATAGAAATTTTGGCATGACAAGTCGAGCTCGTCTCAATACCTTGAGCTTGAAGGGTGAACTTTACTCCGCTGCAAAATGTATCATGACCATTACTGATGCTCTAAGGAAAATAGCAGATAAACCAGCATAAGCTCATTCAACTTGTCCTAACATAAAATATATATATATATATATATATATATATATAATTTTGATCCTCCCTAGTTGTTTAATAACTAATACAAGACAAATACTAATATAATGTATGGAAATCATATAATCATTCTCTAATGTGAGATTTAAAAATGGAAGAACTTCATAACTAGTCAAAAAATTAATGGTTTTACTGTTTTTGTTAAAGATTATTATTTTTACTGTTTTTATCACAATTACCACTTTTTGAATAAGATTACCCTTCTTTATAATATTCTCTCTCTCTCTCTCCTTCTTTTCTCTTTCTCTCCTTCTCTCTCCTCCGTCTTCTTACTTTCTTCTTCTTTTTCTCCTTCTTCTTCTTCTTCTTCTTCTCCTCTTGCTCTTTCTCTTTTTTTTTTTCCAGATTTTTTCCAAACCCTATATTTTTTTAAAAAAATTTAGTTTTTTTTTTTTGAAATTTCAAGGTTTTTATTTATTTTTTAATTTTTTAATTTTTTTGTTTAAGTTTGAGTTGTGTTTAATTGGATTTGTGGTTGTGGTTGTATTTAAGTTTGAGTTATGATTGTTTTTATGAATGGTGGGAGTTGTGTTTGAGTTTGGGCTTTGTTGAAAAAATTTTCATATTTTTTCAGATTTGATCTTTTTCAAACAAATTTTTCAGATTTCATTTTGACGAATTAAACACATCAAACAAACGAATTAAACATACCAGACCATCAATTAAACGCATCGGGCTAAACTTATTAAACACATTAGGCCAAAAAGAATTAAACACACCAAGGCAAAATGAATTAAACACACTAGGCAAAACAATTAAACACACCAAACAAAATGAATTAAACACACTAAGACAAAAACAATTAAACACATTAGGCCATCAATTAAACACATCATACAAAATTTATTAAACACACTAGGTCAAAACGAATTAAATACACCGGGGCAAAAAGAATTAAACACACCAAACAAAACAATTAAACACATTAGGCAAAATGAATTAAACACACTAGGGCAAAAACAATTAAACACATCAGGCTATCAATTAAACACACCAAGCAAAACTCATTAAAAACACTTGGCCAAAACGAATTAAACACATCAGGGCAAAACGAATTAAACACACCAGATAAAATGAATTAAACACACCAGGGCAAAAACAATTAATTTGCCTGGTGTGTTTATTTCGTTTTTGTGTTTAATTGTTTTTGCCCTGGTGTGTTTAATTCATTTTTTCTGGTGTGTTTAATTGTTTTGCCTGGTGTGTTTAATTAGTCAAGTGTGTTTAATTGGTGGCATAGTGTGTTTAATTGGTCCGACGTGTTAAATTGATACCAAATGGTGTGTTTAATTAGTCTTGTGTGTTTAATTGATTACAACTGGTGTGTTTTATTGGTTTACACTTGGTGTGTTTAATCGGTCAATCCCTGGTGTGTTTAATTGGAAAAAAAAAATCTGAAAAATCTGAAAAATCTGAAAAATCTGGAAAATCTGGGAAATCTGGACTCTTCAACTTCAAACGAATATCTAGAAAAAAAAAAATTTTTAAAAAAAAACACAAACAACACTGAAAATGTTGAAATTTTTTTAAACAAAACAAAATCTGAATTTTTTTTAAACAAACAACACTCAAACTTAAGCACAACAACAACCACAATTAGGAAAAAAAAAATGAGAACTGAAAAAAAAAATTAAAATTAAAATTTGAAAATTAAAATTTGAAAATTAAACACTACTACAACTCAAACTTAAACAAAATGAAATATAAAAAAAAAAACGAGATCTGAAAAAAAAAAAAAATCAAATCTGAATTTTTTTTTTTAAACAAAACCCAAACCATAAATCTAAAACTCACCCTTAAATCTATAAATTTTCTTTGAAAAAAAATGAAATCTTAAAATTTTTCTTTAAATTAAAAAAAAAAAAAACCAACCACAAATCTGAAAAAATTTTCAAAATAAAAAAAACTGAAATTTAAAAAAAAAATCTGGAAAAAATGTAAAAGAGAAAGAGAAGAGAGTAGAGAAAGAGAAGAAGAAGAAAGAGGGAAGATCGGACGTCCGATCGTCAGTCGGTCGTCCGATCTGAATTTTTTTTTATAAAAAAATCTGAAATATTATTTAAAATCTGGAGAAAAAAAAGAGAAAGAGAAAGAGAAATAGAAGAAGAAGAAGAAGGAGGAGGAGGAGGAGGCGTGAAAGAAGAAGGAAAGAGGAGGAGAGAGGAGGAAAGAAAGAAGAAGAAGAAGAAGAAGAAGAAGGCGTGGATGGAGAAAGAAAGGAGAGAGAAGAAGGATGCGTGAAATAAGCGAGAGAAAGGAGAGAGAAGAGATTAAGAAAAAAAAATGAGGGCAATTATGTCCTCACAGCCACATTATTGACAAAAATAGTAAAAATGATAATGTTGGATAAAAATAGTAAAACCCCATAATTTTCGACTAAAAACCCCTATTTACTCTTCAAAAATTTCAAAATTGTGTATTTTTAACATTTTTTTTACTGAGAGATAAAATTTCAGAAATTCCATATCCCACTCCTGAGAAATTCAAGAAAGAATACAGTTATTCTAAAGTCTTACTATGAATATTATAAATTTATTGTTCAACTTCAAAGTTGCGGATTGTTGGATCGTAGTATGAATATTATAAATTACCCTACTCCAAATCATGTATGGATCGATCAGCAAAATATATTCCAAGTGAAAGCAAACCAATATATTAATACATAATTATTCACACCCTATCAAATAAATTGAGAAGAGCTGGCACTGTTGCAATGCAGATATAGCCTTAATTCATGAAACAAAAAAAATAAATTAAATTAGGGCTTAATTGGAAGAATAAGCAACATAAAATTAACAGGACTGTTGCTGGTCCATTAAAGAGGGTGCTGATTACAAGACACTCTAGAATCAAGATAAACAATTGCCAGAAAATATTACAAAAAAATAAAAACAAATTAATTTGTAGCAAAAGTGCTCATAGGAGATAGACACAGAATATCAAGATGAGAGGAAATCATGATAAACATTTGAACTGTCTCTTTAATTGGCAATGGACGTTGTTCTAAACTCCTTATTGAACACCAACTCTTTTTGCACGATTCAGTGATATCAATGATCGACCACTTCTTTCAAGCTCTCCGGTTGGTGATGATGAGCATCACCGGAATTAAAAAAGGTATCTATATAGTTCACTGCATGCATCACTGTTTTTGCCACTTTGTTTAGTCTATTCAAAGGTCGTCTACACAAGTCACAACATGCATGATTATAAAAAAAATTAATTAACATTACTGCATTAGATATAAACAAATTCTAGTAGTGGCGTTAATTAGAGCCCGATTTTAAAAAATGGAGATGACGAAAGTTGAGGTTGGTAAGTGATAATAACTCCCCTCTCCTTTAACTCCTATTTGTTATTTTAAAAGCACTTTTTTTTATGAGAAGTTCATATTCCATGACGTTCACACTTTAGAATTTTCATCGATATTTTTAACACTTGAAATTAAATACGTACACGGTGCCTCCTATATTGAAATCGATAAGCTTTTTGGCAAAAACATCCACCGTTGCTTCGATCAGATGGTGGAGATATTCATCAATTTCGGAGAGATAGAAAAGGACGACCAAGACGGTGACCAAGGATTGGCACACTAGGAAAATGTCGATACCAATCAACACGTTGGCAAAAGTGTTGAGCAAACCAACCATAGCAATGTGGCCACAAATATAAAAGTAAGAGATGCTATTGTGTCCCTCCACAACAACACATCAGCACCTGCAAAATTCAATTAAGATGATGAATTAGGAGATAATGATCATTAAAATACATGTACAGTATATTGCTTGTTTAATCACAGTAAAATAATAAGACTGCAGCAATTAGCATTCATAATAGTATTATACACTTCTGAATTATAGATACAAGGTTTCAAGTGCGGGATTCTGTATGTTTTTTTTGTCAGGATATGACTCTGTAACGTTATAGAGTTGGGATCCAATATGAAAAAACTTATGGGATCACACACCTGATAAAGTGATAATTGATATACATATACATATATGTATATGCTTCAAATTAAAAAATATGTTAAATAGTTACATACAAGAGTTATATTGTCATATAGTTTTATTCAGAAATTAATTAATATGCTAACATGTGTTAATACAAAAAATGAAGAATGATAGTCAAGATGATGCTGTAATTCTTGGAGATGAAGAATGATAGGATTATAAGTGTGACAATCAAAAATTGTATTTGTTAATGGTATCTTACTTAACTCATGGTTGAAACTTCAATAAAATAAAATAAATAAATAAATACTGTTGGAAAATTTTGTGATAACACGCATTTGGAGAGCGTTATTTGAGTATAATTGATTTCATGAAAAAGTAAGATCAAAGTATATTCGAATTCTCCACCGTAAGAGCATCAAACTGGTATATTTAATCTTACAAAATAATTAATGGGTGAATGAGAAATTGAATCTCAAAGTAAGCCCATTGTGTAGGGAATAATGTGAATTCCACATTGGTTAAGAAAAACACCTATATATAGTATATAAGTGAATAAGTAATAGTAGCTCATCACGTGTGTGAAGCATAGAGGCTATCTCTCGCGCGTTGGGAGTGCATATCATGTACCTCAGAGAATGTGGTTTGTGCTTCACTCGGCCATATTTACTTACATGTCATTTTAATATTTTATTGAATCATACTACGTACCTAACATTTGTGCTAAGGTAGAACCTCGACGGTCACACAATTTCTTTAAAGAATTATTATTGAAACATGATTCTTTTACTTTTTTAAACTTATAGTAATCGAATAAATATAAGATTTATGATTAATATAGCTGATAAAATGGATTACAAAAAATTAATAGATTTAGAACATAAATTAATAGATCTAATCAAATTAAAGATGATAATCATGTTTGATAAAAGTTTATGAAGTTTGAACTAGCTTAGATCGATGGAAGATTTTGGTTGATGTTTGTGGTGGAGATTAAACTCTCACTAGAGTTGGAGTCAGAAATTCTAGTTTGGAGGGGCCGGTGTAAGAAAACAAAAACTTTTAAGGAGGCTAAAGTGAAAAAATTTAAAACTCAGTAACAATTTTGTAATTTTATACATATGAATTTTAATGTTTTTTTAGGGTCCCGCACCTAAGACTCATCTTACACATTTATCACCATGCGTGAAAAAAATTGTTATGCCAATGTAGTTTTTGATTTTGATAAATCTCGACAGTATTTTGATTAGTTCATCGTCAGATTTCAATAAAATGTTATTTAAAATAAACACTACTTAGAGCATCTCCAATGTTATTATGCATTTGGAGAAAATTAAGTGCCACATAGGATAGATATTAAAAAAGTTAGAAAAACTCTCTCCAATGTTATTATCTAAGTTGAATATGGAGATAATGTAGCTAAAAAAAAAGTTAGAGAATATGGAGTTGAGTTTCTAATTCTAGAAACTCTCTTAGAAATGCTGACTAGGATTTTTAACTCTTTCCACCAATAAGATTAAAGCTTTCAACTTTTTCCACCAATGAGATTAAACCTCATTTAATTGTAAAATAAAAGAGGAGAGAGAGTATAATAATTGTTTTATTATGATTGGATATAAAATGGATGCATATTTGACTTTAGATAATTGCATTGGAGATGTGAATATGCATTTCTTTAATTTTTTTTCAAAAGTAGGCCCATAATAAATAAAAATGCTGATGTGACACTAATTAGAAACTAAAAAATGCATATTTGCATTGGAGATGCTCTTATTGGATTTGGAATTCATAATCATGTAATAGAGTTTTAAAGTGCCACATGTTAGTGTAATAGAGCTTTGAATTTAAATGCTACATTATAATAGAGTTATTTTTTTTTTCTACTTTTAAACATTATTAATTTTTTTATTTCTATTTTCCTATTTATTGATTAATCAAATTAAACAATTTGATAAATATTAATTAGATAATATCAAGTGTTGAAACTCTATATCTTCATTCATGTATTTAAACGTTTATATTTTTTAATAGTATTAATATATATTTAATCGAAATTAAATGAAAGACTATCTTATTTATCCATTGAATTCCTTCTAATTAATGACCCACTTATTTAATTGTATGATAATATTAATGATCCACCTAAATAATAGAAGTAAAATGAAAGGTCTCTATATTCTATATATACATTATATATACATCGAACCCTCTATGTTTCTTTTCATTTTTGTTTTATTAATGATTAAAAATGTATATGTTTATGAGTTTGAAGTTTTATATCACATTTTTGAATTTTCTCATATCTATTTTGCAGGCATTTTCTAATACTTTCTTCAAGAGAGTAGGTGATAAGAGTCAGGTAAAGTATAGATAATGTAATTTATATATCTCACATCTATATGTATTACTTAATCAATTATTTATTAACTTATTATGTAAATCATTAAACCCTCTTTATTTTTATTTTTTAATAATGATTAGAAATGTATGTATTTATTGGTTTGAAGTTTGAAATCAGATTGTTGATTTTTTATTAATTCACAGGTAATTTTTTAGTTCGAAAAACATATATTTTGAGGAGAATTTGAAGACTTGGATCATCCAAATGATGAACGCCATCATTTATTCTCCATAGCTTTACAACTTTGTTGGATATGTGTGTTTTTTTTTTTTTTCTAGAAAAAAATTATTAAAAATAGGTTTTGAAATACAATGGAGAAATATTTGGTGATCTTTTTTAATTTAATAATTTTATTTTGTTTCGTGAGATAATGAAATTAAAATGTTAACATGACTTAGATAACCGAAGGTAAAACTATATGTTCATTATGTTTAAATATGTTTGCATCAAAAAAATTGGTATAAACAATACAATATTTTGCAAACAGTTTTTAATACAAAGCTCATACAACGTTTGAGTTGAAAAACTAGTTAAATAATAATAATAAAAAAAAGAGTATCGATATTTGCACCCCTTTAAAATTGTATGTACACCCCAAATTTATTTATATATTTTCAAAATTCCAACGTTACCCTAAAATTAAATTAAAATATTTAATTTAAAAATATAATAAATTTTATAACTATTTACTTTTTCAAAAAAAAAAAAATTTGGTACAAAGGAGGGCAAAGCCCAGAACAAGAAAAACAACTGAGAGAGAGGGGCGATCAGACAGTGCCTGAAACAAAATAGACCATTAGCATCAACCTCCAAAGATAACCGATAACTATTTACTTTTTCAAAAAATTTAACTAAGTAAATCTTTTATTTAAAAAGAAATTAATAAATCAAATTAAAAATAATAAAGAAAAACAAAAATCCAAATCAAAAAGTAGAGAAATCATTCTCATTCTACCAGAAAAGATGGAGGAGGAGGCGCTCCATAATTAGATTAGAAAAAGATGGCCTCCAAAATTTAAGAGTATGACTCCTTCACTCTTTTAATTTTGTATTTTAAATTATAAAAAAAAAAAAAAAAAATGTATTTTACATTATAAAAAAAAAAAAAAAAACAACAACACATTCATTCTGGAGAGATAAAGAAGTAGGATAGGAGATGTCTCCATTTTTTTTTTTTTATGCGAAAAATCTAACGGACATTAAAATGTACAAAACAGAAATCTTATATTTTAGATATATTTTATAATTTTTTATTTATAATATTTTAAAAATTTTTAAAAAAGGACATATTTTATAATATGTGGAATGTAATTACAAGATTTCATCAAAAAAGGATGTACATATAGTTTTTAAAAGGTGCAAATACCGCTACTTAAAAAAGAGAGGAAAAAAAAAAAAAAAAAGCAATATGGATGATCATTAATTGGGATTATGCGATTTTAAATGAGTAGTGGATCCTTTTTCGGAATTTAAAGCCCCTAATCGTCCCAAGTCCACAACCCAATTGATATGGACCCAGCACGACCCACAAAGTCACAAACCCAAATCAGAACAGAAAAAATCAAATGAAAACCCTAAGAAATTTAATTTATTTGTAAAACCCTAAATTTGGAGGATCGAGGATTCAATTTGAAGGAGCCATGAAGCGAGCTCTGTTGAGAAATTACTCTCTCTACTCTCGCAATTTTCTTCAATGTCCATCGAAATTGAACACAAACCAGCCGAATATTTTATCTGCTCGACTCGCCTCTTTGGTTCGGCCCAGACTATTCTACTCTTCCAATTCGGCACCAACCCACAACAATAATGGCTCTGCAGAGTTTGATGATGTCAGCAACGAAGGTAATAATTGAATTCACTTCCTGTTTAGTAGCTAATAATAAAAAGGTTGATTTCTTTGTAATTGTATTGTTGAACTTAGTGATTATTTGACTTTAAAAATGAAAATTTAATAGATATTGGTATTGTTTTGAAGATGTGTTCTTGAAAACTATTAAAACTGGTGAAAAATTGATGTTGAATTGGTATTGGAAATGGAAACAGAGCTTAAAAAGAGAATAGACAAGTACTTGGAGGGTGATGAAGAGGCAATACCATCAATCTTTGAAGCCATTTTGAGCAGGAAGTTGGCAGGAAAGCATGATGAGAGTGACGATGAGTTACTGGAAGAGATCAGACACAAAACTGACAAACATCAAGATCAAGACATTGATTCTGAGGAAGACTGATCATCATTTCTTTTATTACATTGTTATCAACACAACGTTGATGATTTGATGCACCAAAACATGTTTGTTTTGTAGTTTTTTATTTTGATTCACTCATCCTTGTTTCTTAGTTTTAAAGTTGTGACGTGATGATATGTAAAATATGTGCGCAACATTCAAGTTGAATTTTATGTTTCAACATGAGTGAATTTGGATACCGGGCCTTGTTTTAAGTAGAATTTCACATAAATCCTATCTTTTTAGTGATTTGTCACTTTTATAAATATTTTTTTAAATTCATCACTTTAGTCCTTTCTTTTTTCAAAACTCATCACTTTAGGCCATTTCACCAAATATATGAAAGTCAACCATTTTAAAACTTATGAAAGTATATATTTTTCCTTATTACTATTTAATTTAGCTTAAATGATTATATTAGCTATAAATTAAAATAAAAAATAATAAAATTCTTAATAATAAAATCTTAAATAAATAATAATAATAAAATCCATTATTTTTTTTTTTTTGGTTGTATTTTTGTCATAATGGATATTTATTTAGCTAAAATGATTATCTTAGCTATAAATGAATTTTTTTTTTCATTTTTTTTTTTGTAATCTATTTATTTTAGATTTTATTATTGAGAATTTATTGTTTTTCATTTTAATTTAAAGTTGATATAATCATTTTAGCTAAATAAAAATCCATTATGAAAAAAAATACAAAATAAGAAAAAAGTAATGGATTTTTTAATTATTTATTTAAGTTTTTTCAATATATTTATTTAAAATTTTATTATTGAGAATTTTATTGTTTTTCATTTTAATTTAAAGTTAAGATAATCATTTTAGTTAAATTAAATAGTAATAAAGGTAAATGTGTACTTTCATAGGTTTTAAAATAGTTGACTTTTATATATTTAGGCAAATGGATTAAAGTGATGTTTTGGAAAAAGAAAGCATTAAAGTGATGAATTTAAAAAAACATTTATAAAGATGACAAATTACCAAAAAAATAGGACTTATGTAAAATTTTACCGTGCACTTATTACTAATTGGCTCTAAATTAACATTAGTGTTGCTTAATGCTGAATGGATCTGAAGTCTGAACTAAGCCTATTCAATGATTTTTAATCTTTAGACAACTTAATAATTTTTTTTAAAATTTTTTTTTTTTCTAGTTTGAAATAATATATTTTAAATTCATATATGAAATATGAATTCAAAAACTTTTGGGATAAAACTTTCACTTCAATTTTAATCAATGTGACGTCCTTTAAATAATGGCGTAATAGTTAAAGTCAATTGATAAATTATCTGGATATAAAATTTATTTTACAATACTATTTAGAAAAAAACAACATTGAAAATTCAAAATTCTATACTTTTTTTAAAAATAAAAATAATTTTATCAATTTCTTCCAAAATCATCTTTTGCAAATACTTTTTTTTTTTTTTTTTTTTAATGAAATATTAAACACAATTTGTGTTATAATGATAATAATAGGATTAATATTGACAAATATTGATCAAACTCTTATTTTATTTTCTAGGATTAAAATCATAATTGTACTAAAAGTAATAATATAAGGAAAGAAAAAAAAAAAATGTTAAGGCGAGCCAAACAGACCGTTAAAATGCAAATAAAATTTGACAAAAACCCAGTAACCGAAAAACCCTAACAAGTGAAGTGTAAGTTAACAATGAGAAGATTTCTGCTTCGAAATGCCACTCTCTACGCTCGCAATCTCCTTCTGTCTCCTCCGAAACACATTTTAAACCCTAATTCACCACCCGTCCCACTCGCTGTTTCGACTCGGTCCCCACTCAGGTTCTTCTCCTCCGACACGAACGACTCCTCCTCCTCCAATGACCAGAACTCCAACCCGGCTGCTGAATCTGTTGTGGCGGTGCAAACCCAGAAGAATGATGTCTCTATCGAGGTCGACGATGTCAGTAACAAAGGTAACGTGTTTTGGGTGTGCTTAAAATGTGGTGTTTGTTTGGTGGGAAAGTTTTGGGTTGGATGGTGGTCTTTGTATGTTTTGGGTTTTGTGAAAAAAGATGAAAACTTTGATTGAATTTGATCATTTGAGGTTTATGGATCTGAACTTTTTGTATTTTAGGTATGGATGAATTTGGGATTTATATGAGTTTTTGTTTGATTAAAGGTTTTTTCTCTTCTGCGATTTATATGGGGTATTTGGAGTTCAATGATGTTTATAGTCTTGGGGTTTCTGGGTATGATTGATTATAATGTTGGATTCGTTATGCAGAATCTCTCGGTTGAAGTTTATGTTATTTGATCGGTTAGTTGTTTTGTCTCAGAGCTGAAGACACAGATAGAGAAGTATTTCAAAGGCGATGAAGAGGTACTTCCATCGATTCTTGAAGCGATATTGCAGAGGAAGTTGAAGGGAAAGCACGAGGAGACGGATGATGAGTTGGTTGAAGAACTGCAGATGAAGCCGCTGGATGATGTCAAGGATGAAGAGTTTGAATCCGATTTTGAGGAGTTGTATGAGACTGATCAGGAGACTGAAAATCTGTATAATGCAAAGGAAGATATTGTGAAGAAAATGGTGCAGGATGAATACTTCAACATGGATGACAAGAAGTGGGATGAGATGATCAGTGAGGCCGTTCAAGATGGGTATCTAAAGGACACAAGAGAGTGCGAGGAAATTCTTGAGGATATGCTTAGCTGGGAAAAGCTCCTCCCAGGTATTTATTTTTCTATAGCTTTCTCATTTGTAATGTCATAATAATATCATATGGTTTTCTCTGGTTTTCTACAAAAATTAGTTTATTTCATTTCTCAACAATTTTTGGCAGTAGTTTTAAATCAGAAAACACTAATTTTTTTTAGTGTTTTGTAGACTGGAACTATGAATTTTGATGATTTTCTTATGTTCAAGTTTTATTCAAAATTTGCTGAGAGCCTTGTACTATGATAAGAGTTGATGTATTTTATTATGCTACTGTGGAGAACCTGCTTGATTTATTCATAACTGGCAGTACGACTCGGTGAAGTGTTTGCTGGTAGACTAGGCATTGGCTTGCTGGTCATCTAGGTCCGTCTAGTTGAATGTATCCTTTAGTGCATGTAGGTGTATTTTTTAAGTATCTTGCACTATATACTTGCATGTTAAATTTTGTTGGGATGGTTGATATTTTAGCGACCTTACAATCAATAAAATCCCTGTGCAAAAAGTCTAGAAGATGCAAGTATTTAGTAATTAACAATAGGTAAGTTGGTAGAAAGACTTTTGATGCCAATATTGGATGATGTATATTGTAGAGTCGATGCATTATTAATGGCTGACGTTTTGTTATTTAGATGAGTAGCTTAAGTTTGTCAGAGAAAACAATGAAATTTATAGTGCCGGGAAAGTAATTTGTATTTTTCACATTTAATGATAGTCCTTAATTTTTTTAGGCATCTAAGAATTGGAGGTGTTAGAAAAAATCATTTTGAGTAATGGAAGTAATCTTGACCGTGTTACATTGGAAAAGGTTAGTTTGATGGTAACATTATGAGTCATGAAGCAGATCTTGACTGTATTTGACTAAGAGAAATGGGCCGAGTGAAATGTAGAGCAATTGTATCATCATCTAAGAATTGGAGGTGTTAGAACTTAGAAAAAATCATTTTTAGTAATGGAAGTAATCTTGACTGTGTTACATTGGAAAAAGTTAGTTTGATGGGAACATTATGAGTCATGAAGCAGACCTTAACTGTAAGAAATGGGTCAAGTGAAATGTAGAGCAATTGTATCATCATCAGAGTATTCTGACTCAGCACAACTATGGCTCGGTGTCATTATAATCAATGTGGTTTTGCTAATATTGATGCTGGGTGAAGCTAATGTGGAGGAGATTTACATAATAAGTTATAATATTCTGGTATAAAAGGAAAGCTACGTGTTGTAGATGTAATGGTTCTCAATTATTTTTGAGTCCATTCGTACACGTGAAAACTGAAAACGATGCCTGTTATGAAATCCTTTTTTCTGAACCTAGAGATTTTCAGGCTAATGGATTTTCCAGCTTTGCTATGTCATCTTTTCCAACAATTTTTCTACTATTATTTTCTCACTTCGATTGATTATATTTATTATAATGGTAAGAACTGTAGTGGGTCAATACTAAGCATTTTTTTTTAAAAAAAAATGAAATTTTCTTATTTTCTAGCTATTCAAGGGTCTATGATAGTTGCATAATTGGGTTTTTGACAACAACCAATTGTCTTATTAGATGATATCAAGAAAAAGGTGGAGGATAAGTTCAACGAGCTGGGGGATATGTGTGAAAGAGATGAGCTCGAACCTGAACAAGCATACGAGCTGTTTAAAAAGTTTGAGGATGAGGTAGTCGCTGAACATTTGAAAAATACAGAAGCAGACGTGCCACAGTTTGATTTGTCTGCTGTCCCTGACAATAAAAAAGATGTTGATGACCCACCAGGGGAGGGGCCGATCCTTAGGTGGCAAACACGGTTAGTCTTGACCCCCGGTGGTGATGCATGGCATCCCAAAAACAGAAAAGTAAAAATGTCTATTACTGTGAAAGAGCTTGGGCTTTCAAAATATCAATTTCGTCGGCTAAGAGACTTGGTTGGAAAAAGGTATCATCCAGGGAAAGATGAGCTTACTATCATAAGTGAGAGGTAAAGTCATTGATTTATTATTTTGTTATAACAATTTCTATCCAAAAGTCTATACTGCCGAAGGTGATTTTTTGAAAGCCCAGTTATGTAAACACTTCTTATGACTGAAATGCAACATCTTGGTCACCTTTAAATCTCAGCAAAATCAGATGGCATTTTCTTTAAGTTGTGAAATTTAATCATGAGTCACTATACTGTGTTATAATTAGCATCTAAAAGTGTTTGTAAGAATAATGACATGACAATATTCCTTTTCAGGTTTGAACATAGAGAAGAAAACAGAAAAGATTGCCTTAGGACTCTCTATTCCCTTATTGAGGAATCTGGAAAAGCGAACAAGATGGTGGATGACGCTCGAGCTTCATATGTCAAGGACAGACTCAAAGCCAATCCAGCATTCATGGAAAGGTTGCGTGCCAAAACAATAAGATTGCAAGGATGTAACTCTGTCCAAGGATGAGATTATGAATACCAACCACTGGCTTGTGGAGCAATAAACTTCCAGGTTGAGAACATCAATTTCTGGTATTAATTTTGCAGCAGTTTCTGTTCATGAGAGTGTAGGGCCAAAACCTAATTTCATATAATATACAGGCATCGATATGTAATGTTATTTGCTGATCAAGCTTAAATTGCTTTCTAGTCAATGATTTTTCACTGGGACACATTTCTTTCTTGTCAAGATTAGTGTAGTTTATGATGAAGTATGAAGCTTTCTGATTTGTTTCTAGAGTTGAAAGATACTCGGATGTATATTATTTGATTGTATCCATTCAAAGGAGTCCCCATTTTTGTTGGAGTGCTAATATATTAAACTCACCAGTTGTTTTAGGCCTTTCGTGTTTCAATGGTGTATCGGCTATTTAAAAGTAGGGAGGTGCGGGATTCGACCTATTAGAGATGGTTGTATTAGGATGGAAGGGATGTCCTTGTGGCATTTTATGAAAGCTTGCCCGGAAAAAAAGAACAGAAAAGAAGGAATAAGAAAGAGCAGAGAATTCCAGTGAGCAAAAAATGATTCCTTAGATACCAGATTTGGAAAATAGATAGACTTTATTACAAGGGAGGTTTTTGTCAAATTTTTTTAAGATTTCTCGGGAGATTGTTGATAGTTCTCACAATTAAGTGAGGTTTCTGATGAATTGAAACACAATGGTGTCTTTATATTTTAATCAAACTTGGAGGGGGATTAATAAAATTTTCCATACTCCAAATTTCCAAATAAGATGAGTTGAATATCATACAGAAAAAAAATATGGTGGTAATCAATAGTGGACTAAATTCTTAAGGAATCAAAACATGTGAACAGCATTAAAGATTTATTCCACAACTTGGGTAACAAGTTGTTTAAAAGAAGCTACAAAAAGAAAGGAAAAGAAGAAGCAGCTACTTGTTGAGTTTTACAAAACCAAACCCTCAAAGTTTCTTCTACAATGATGCAGTTCTGCTGTGGCACCAGTCAATAATGGAAAACAGGTCTCTCCTTGAAGACCAAGTAAAGATTAAATGCCTGGATGGTTATGGCAGAAACATGAAAGGAAGAAGACCTGTTTCTTGTTCCAAATGCTATGAAAAAGTTGCAGAGGTTGCTTGTAGTGCTTGTTTGCTCTGTGTTTCTTGCCCTCTTTCAATTGTCTGGTGTTGCATAATGCTACCTTGCAAGCTTGCATACAGAGCTGCTCGCTGTGTGACTCACCGGACATGTTGTGGATCGGAGAAAAGGGTGTTTGGGGTGTATTCATCATTTTCTGACATTGATTCTTCTGATAGTCTGCCATGTAAATCGCATCCTTGCTTGAATGAATCGGATGCTTCGAAGAGGAGGATAGCACAAAAGCAGCCTAAATAGCTGCAATGTCAACTCAATCTTGTCTTCGATCAGTAGCCGTTTAGGCCATATTCAGATTTGAGTTGATAGTTGGGTTTAATTTTTGATGATATCTATAGATTATATATTAATTCTCCTCTTAACAATTTGCTAATGGTTTCGATTTCTGCAAGTTTTGTATATTCTTGCTCTCTTTGTTTTCTATTTTTGCACATCTACAGTACAGCCAAACCATTCACAAAGTAAGAAGAGGAAGAAAATTAAAGGAGAGATTCCTTGTTTAACTGCCAATATTCCCAAAAGAAAATTAATATTTATGTAATAGAGGAAAATCATTTCTTTATATAATTGAATGAAAATAAATAAAAATGAAACACTTTTCAAAAAGTTAAAAATAAAGCAGCAATTCTAAAAAGAATTTAAAAAAAAAAAAAGGTTTTGTCAAGAATGGGATTCGAACCCATGCCCTTTCGGACCAGTACCTGAAACTGGCGCCTTAGACCAACTCGGCCATCTTGACATTTTTGAACAAGTTATCATATTAATTTAATTTAAAAATAAGTAATTAATTACAATTATATTCAAGAGACGCATTAAAAAGTCCCAAAAAATAACCCAAACGCCTCTGACTTCTACTTCGAATACAAATTATCATATTTTTTAAGAAAATAAATTTACATAAGTTTTCAACGTTGGAAATTCATGCACTTCACAATGGAGGATCATCAAATTAATATGTTTATTTAATTGCATGTATTTATACTTTAATTTCATTAAAAAAGTGTACATATTTTAAATTTTAATGTGTGCATTACTCTTAATAAATTAAAGGCTATAGAAAAAAGGAATTCATATAAATATGAAGTTCCACACGTCTGTGTAATTGGCCATTAGTACTAGTACATCCAATTTTAATAAATACTATTTGACAATTAAAATTCGTTGGATTGAAATTTAATAATATAAAAAAAAAAAAAATTAGTGGATTTTATAAGTCATATATATATATATATATATAATAGCATATAGATTAAAGAGAAAATGGTGGAAATAGCACTATTTTTATTTTGAATGTTGATCAAAATCCTTATATAATATGCTTGACTGGAAAGAGAAGTCAAATAGTTATTAATTGAAGCATCTCTGAATGACTTCCATAATTTAATGGAATCTATTTCTCCATGACAAGAAAGGCATATTCACTTCACAATAATTGAAGAAAAGTAGGGCTTCACAATGACAGTAGATATACATCAAACATTAAAATCGCCGGTCTCTCTTAATTGATATAATTAAAACCAAAATTGTACATTTACATTCATAATTATGATAGTTGTCAAATGTTTCTCTGACACGTAAATATTATAAACTCTTAATTTAATTAGCTAAATACCATAAGAAAGCAAGCTCAATTTTTGATGAAATTCTAAGTACTTAACATCAAAGTTTTTGTTGTTTGTGTGTGTGGTAAGATATATGGAAGTTATGCGCCACAACCTCCACCGCAGCCTGCACCACAACCCGCCCCGCATACTCCACCGTAATAGACGTTGGAGTCAGCCGAAGAAGTTTTGTCTTTGGATGCACCTCCTGCGCAAGAAAAGATTATGGTGGAGATAAGAGAAAGAGTGAGCAAAGCAACCCACAAGACCACACAAACACCACCAAAGCCATCTCCATTAATTACTCTCCTCATCAACGCCTCTTTTAATTCCCTCACCATCTCTTTCTCTCTAGCAAGCTACAAGTGTGTGTTGTGTGTTTGGAAGAGAGAACACCCTCCACAGAGAGGGCATTTATATATACCACACAATAAGTTGAATGTGCATGTCAACGTAACAAAGTAATTAAAGATGAATTTGCTTTAAGGTCCAAAATCTTGCTCTGATCTCTCTCTACACATGTATATTTATATATAATTCTTTATTTGATTCTTCTTGTTTGCAATTGAATTGGTAGGCAAAAAACCATGAGAATTTTGACATGGAGATAGTGGGCAACAGAGCCACTAGCTACAAGGCATGATGGTTGGTGTCACCACTCTTTCTTGTCACAAAATATATTTTGGTCAATATGTGTAAAGCTAACATGACAGTGTATCATCTTCTTATTTGATGACAGCCAAATTGCAAACCTGAGATTAATTAGATAAAAGTTTGTGGTCAAGCACTTACACATGCAACCATGTAAGCCAACAAATATCTCACCATTCACCAATAATTTCAACATTTTCCTTTGTATTGACTTGGGAAAGGCTAAAACTAGTCCGCTCTTATCCTTATTTCATTGTTTATTTCAATATATAGGATTTAAAATGCAATATATATTTGTCAAAGTGGATTCCACTACCGTACTCCACTAGTAGCCTCATAACCACGGCCAAAAACAACAACAATGATAACAATACTAATAATTTTCAAGTGAAGATGACGGGAAAACTCTATATATATATATATATATATATATATAATGATTCTCTCGACTCTCGTAATGGATCAATTATTTTAATTTCGGTAAGTACTTTGATGAAATCACATCCATTTTTATAAATTTTGATATGAATTTTTTTTAGATGATATGTTCAATGGAATTTACATAGGAATAAAATTTGAGAATTTTATAAATACTACAACTATTTTTTCTTGAATTTTCTTATATTTTGTCCATTTTCCGATGCCTTCATATTTAACAAAATCGTGATAAATAGTTATAGTGCTTGAAAAAATCTTAAATTTTATTGATAGGTAGATTTCATTGAACTTATCATCAACAAAAAAATTTAGATCAAAATTCATAGATTCATCAAAGTTCTTACCGAAACTAAAATAAGGAATCCCTTATAAGCGAACATATATATATATATATATATATATTTATAAAGTTCATGTTAAATCGATTTTGAATTTGTGACTTTAATATCTATCTATTAATTTACTATTAATCTAATTGTAGAGAAAAAGAGTAGATGATAATTCTAAGATTTACATCAAATAAATGGTTGGATGTTAAAATTATGAATTTAAATCAAAATTTTAAATTGATTTAGCTTGACTCATATATATAATATTTTTTACATGGTGTACGGGTATACCGGTGTTCTATAGATTGTCTCATATATATATATATATATATAAGTTATATATAAGTTATACACTATTAGATGATGTTATACAATCTTTAGAGGGTGTTATATGTATATAAGTTATACACTACAATAATGCTAATTTATCTAAATTTGGTGTCCAAATGATGTGGCTTTACTATAATCCAATAATTGTATTAGATTTGTATGATTTAAATGAATGGAATAGAGTGATGTCAAATCATTTGGACATGCACCGGATTTGGACATTAAATTTGAACAAAATAGCATATACACTTTTAGATGATGCACCATCAAGAGTTAAAATTGCATACACATATTTAATATGTAATTAAAGTACATTAAGAATAACACAATAGATTAAGTTTCAACCATCAAAATGGTACAATCTAGCTGTTAAAAACTTGTATCACAATTTGTGTTAAAAAAAGGACTACCAATTTTAAACCATATTTATTTTCACGATGTATATTATATATACCTTGTTTCTATTGTTAGTTTGAACTGATATAAAACATATCAGCTTTTTGTATGTGGGTCATTGGATTTAAAAGATACTTTGACAAGTACATACAACCAAATCAAAGTATTTAAATCCAATGACCCACATGCAAGAAATTGATATATTTTATATCGATTCGAATTGACAATAGAAAAAATGATTATATATATAGTGGTTCTCTAGCAAGGACGTCTTGAAATTATAAGATAATGATGTCCAACCACGCAACTGACGCAACTGACAAGAGGAATCAGTTGCTCACATCTTCTTACACTTTAGTTGGTCTTGGTTGATATGGTCTAGATGTATGAATTGGTGGGGGTTCAATGCTGTGCGTCAACCAATTTACTTGGATGGATGAAGGCTTGGGTAGGCTTGTGTCCGTCGAAAAGGCAAGGTAGAGGATGGAACACTCTGTTTTTTGCCTGTGTGTGGACTATATAGGAGGTGCGCAACTCTGCTATTTTTAAGGACCTTACTTCTCAACATAAAGGACCTTTGTGTGGATTCCAAAAAGGTCTCGAAATGTATTTTTGAGGATTAGAGTCCTCCGAGCGGTGACGTTTTGAAATTTAGTGTGGATGGTTCGGCAAGGGGGAAACCGAGGCCTACAGGTATCGGAGGGGTTCTACAGGACTCGAGAGGCAAGGTCTTATGTTTGTTCTCGATTTATGTGGGTGTTCAAGACTCGAACACGGTTGAGATCCTAGCTATTGAGAAAGTTTGTCAGTTGTGTGTTTCTAATCCTTCGATAATAGGGCGGGACATTGAAATAATTAGGGATTCGAAAGTTGCAGTGTCGTGGACAAATAGTAAGGGTTTCGGGAGTTTGAAGCATGTTGAATCCATTTACAACATTTGTAACTATTTGAAGTGTCGGGATAGTGTGGTGGTGGCTTTCAATCCAAGAGCGACGAATGTTTTTGCGGAAGCTTGCCAAGATGGACTCTAGCATGTCTGGAGACTGAATTCAGTGGGGTGGTGCTTAGTTCCCTCTGTTCTAAGGCTAGCGACCTAGCGTTCGGTCTTGTGTGTGCTTGTCTTTTTGTTTTGCTGCTGTGTGGTTGTTTGTTTTTCGGCAGTTGTGGCTGTTTGTTGTATCTTCTTCTTTTGTGCCCTATGTTTGTTTCTGGGCTGTTTCTTTTATCTTTGTTGCTGCCCATGCCTTGGGGGTTGTTGTCTGGCTGCGTCCCTCTTTAGGTGTTGTGTGTTATTCCTTTGGCCTTCTTGGTTATGTTTTACAATATGAACCGTTCAAAAAAAATAAATAAATAACGTCTAACCAAAGCCACACATTCTTATTGGGTGTGGGTATTTCTTAGTGTGGAGCTGTGGACCCACTGTGAATGTATGACTGTGGTTGAACGTCAAATTATAAAGTCAGGACGGTCCTGATTAGAAAAGTATTATATATATATAGAGTAAGGCTCTCCTAATGGATCCCTTATTTAAATTTCGGTAAGGACCACTGTAAAATTATATCGATTTGAATTAATTTGATATGAATTTTTGTGTGGAAGGTAAGTTTATTGAAATCTATCTATGAATAAAATTTAAAAAAATTTCAAGTACTAAAACTATTTATCTTGATTATTTTAAATATGAAGACATCGGAAAAATGAGCGAAATATATAAAATTCAAGAAAATTAGTTTTAGTGCTTGAAAAATTCTCAAATTCTATTTATATGTAGATTTCGATGAACTTATCATCCACACAAAAAATTCAAATCGATGTGATTTTATGGTGGCCCTTACCGAAATTAAAATAAGAGATCCTTTATGAGAGATTCAATATATATATATATATATATATATTGAAATATTACAATAATTCAGGATTTAGAGACCAGAGAGAGACTCAATCCCACATCCTTTTGGTGTAGGTATAATAAGCATACCACTGGACCAACCTTATATTGTCGGATAGTTAAATTATAATATTTGAAGGGATATAATAACATAAAAATTCATAATTAATAATATTTTATTAAATTAACAATATAGTAGATAATGTGAGTGATATATATATATATATATATATATATATGGTCCAGTGGAGACTATTTCTAGTCTCCTCACACAAGATACATGATGAGTGATTAATAATGCTCATTAATAATGAATCCGAAAAAGGTTCTGGATCTTGCCAATATCATAATAGTCATCATCTCCTAATCTACCTTCATCTCCTAATCTACCTTCCTCCATGTGTTTTATGACTTCATCAGCATCACAAAAGTGCCCACTCCAAAATTTAGATCCAACTTAATTACTTTAATGGATTCTGAACAATGAAGTGGTACTCCACTATGGGGATATTTATGACTAATTAATATAATGTCATTATTTGCGCAATATATTTTGAATTTGTGACATCTTTGCTTGCATGTATTCCATTTCTCTAGATCTCAAACATTTCATAGGTGTTTAATTTACTTTGGAGTAGTCAACCTCTTTCATGCCAAAATCAAATTACTATTGAAGTCCAGCTAACTTTGTCTCCTAGAAGACTTATGCCGGGAAAAATTCAGTGAATAGGTATTTTTTTTTTTTAAAAAATTTTTTTCCTTCCTTCCTTAACTAATTCACTTAATTTGCAACATAAAAATGAAAAAATATAGTAATTCAATCCAAATCAACTGGATTCTTTTACTTCCTTAATGAGCATCAAATGTAAACCAAACTCTACAAAATCTTCAAGTTGTGTTTATTAACCGAGAATGAAAATCAAAGGAAATCGGGTCATATTGGAAAGGAAGTCAGGAAAGGGATTTCCAATAAGAATTGTAGTTAATTCATGACTTGTCTGTAGGGTACATATAACTTGGTTCCCAAGTTAACACTTACAAATCATGAACTAATTAGTTTCATTTCACTCATTAGAATTCCCTGTTAACAAGCGCGTCCTAAGTGCTCGCAGGATATCAAAATTTTTCTTAAATAACTGTTGCTCAACTGGTTAACTCCCACTAATCTTACTTTTATTGAGCTTACTCGAAACCCTAATTTTTTACAAGCTTAGAATAAAAAGATTACAAAGGGATGAAAAGAAATTTTGTTTTTCATATCCAAGTTTCCCTCCTTTTCTCAGTTAGTGATATTATATATATAATTAATTGGTGAGATCTCTTATGATTTCGTAATTAAAAGTCTTATAGAATCTCACTCACACTAGACTAATTTTGAGATGTTGAATTACTTCGTGTAATTAATATAAATACAATAAAATATTTATAATTTACATATGAACACATGAACAGCTCAAACATTACACAAATATGCTTACAACATCCATATTGGGAAACTTGTATTTCTTTGAAAAGAAATAAAAGAAATATTTACACAATTACACGAATGAGTAATAGTATTATTAATTCTCATCTGGGGGTGGTGTTTAATATTTCTTCTTGTCTTTGATTGGACCTCTTGGTATCTTGTTTAGAACCTGCGAGTCAAAGCTATTGAACATCTTCCTCACTCGACGCATCGCTTTGTAAACTAGACGGTCAACTTCCTTCTCATATCGGTCGTACAGGAACGGCAGCGTTTCGATGCTCAGCAAAACTTCAAACCAAAATTAACCAATAAGAGGAATAAAAATCGACTTTATTAATTTAATGGGCATTCAAGCTAGCAATGCGACGAAGAATTTTTTCTTACCAAGGAAAAGGAGATTTACGAAGCTGAAACAGGTTCCGATCACTGATAATATGTAGAGAGAACAGATTATCTGTATATCATATAGAACATATATAATTAAGTGCATTTTAATTCAGATTATTCTTGTAATACTTTTCTTTGTAAGTGTTTTCTGAAAAAAGTACTTTTTGTTAGATGGTTTTTTCAAAAATATTTTAATTCAAGTGGTTTTATCTTTTATCATGAAGAATCTTGTGTTGAGTTTTCCTCCGTAAAGTGCTTTCAGTACATTTTTTTTTATAGGAATAATTTAAAAAGAACTTTCGAAGTTTGATCAAAGTTAGAAAACAATAATGTGGTTTATGAATTCGGCACCTAAGATTTTGCTCACCGCAGGGTTCTAAGTTTTAACCTAATTCTAAAACTGCATGGTTATTTTTATTTTTATTTTTTTAATAAATTTTCTAGAGAGTTTTTTTGAATTCTCATTTTGTAGAAAATAAAAATATATAGATTTGCTTTTTAACTATAATTAGTGTTGACAAGATGAGGATAGTATGGTGGTAAAACCTCTAACACCCATACCACGAAATTGTATAAAACCCCGAATTATTGTATTTATATATAATTAGTGTGTTTTTTTTTTTTTTTTTTTAATATCATGGCAAAAACATGCCAACATGTAGTATATAATTAAGAGAAGGAGAATGAAGAATTTTTTTTTTCATTTTTTTTTTTTTTTTGACAGTAGAGAATGATGAATTATTATACCAAAATGAAGTGTCCTGGATGATCTTTCCCACATGCAACGTTGATCAGCTTTGATAAAATTTGATCGAATCTTGCATGAAAAGTGGATGCAATTTCTCTCATAGTAGATTCCACTAATTTTATTTCAGGGATTCTGTGATCATTCCTGGAAATTAAAACAAATCAAACAGACATCAATCAAACAATTCTAATACTAGTAGTATCTACAACTATATATAGAAGTTATATTGAAGTTGGCAATTCAAATCCACTAGATTTCATAGAGGCGATAACCAATTCATTCCAATTAGGTTATCAAATTTAATCCAGTATAACCGGCCGGTTTAGTAATTAGATTTGATTTGATTGGATTGCATTTTATTTATATTATCATAAAGTGAAGTATTATGTGTTGAAAGTAGTACCAATTGAAGAATTCAGCGACCCTGGACCATATGAAAAGCAGAAGCATGGAGGTCATAGAAATGTGACAAAAAAGAGTCACAAAATTGTACTCCGCAATCTCAAATAGAAACCATATCAATGTCACTCCGATCAGTAGCGCCGCCGACACCTTTGTGTTTTTCCATAACAGCACATCCGCAACTGTCAGTAATTCAACATCAATGTGAATATAAAATATCTCATCAATTTTTACATAAGACCAAGACAATGTCCTAAATTGAAAACCTTTCTTTCTTAATTATAACAGAAAATATTGGACGACCTAATCGGGCATAAATAACACATCATCAACTATAATTGTACTTTGATGGCTCTCTCGTAACTATAATGTAATTATTTATATCCTGTATCTAATTATATTTTATATTATATAAAACCAAGATTAAATACAAACTGCACTACAATATTGTAAATTCAAAATACCCCAATAGAACCAAAGGTTAATTTTATATAAACTCGAAAATGGCAATACCTTTTCCTCCTCCAAGAATGGCATGTACTGGCCTTCTACGCCCGAACAACTTTGTCACTGATGCAGTTTCTTGCTCGGAATCAGACGATGATGTGTAGATCGGCATGGTTTATTTCAATATATGATCTGAAGTTAATTATGGTATATGAAGGGATAGTAAATGTGGAAAAAATGGATATAAATATATGAAGATTGGGGAGGTTGTAGGAATAGAGTGAGTGCAATGATGAAGCAAGGAATGGCGTGGGGTTTGGCTTTGAAGGTTACTTTGCATGCCCGTTTTCTACAAATCTTTTTGGTGTGGTTATTTATTTATTTATTATTTTTTTTAATACTACAATAAGACTGCCTGGATCTGTAAAGATTAAACAATATATATACGGTTTAGATAATTACTCCTATAAAAAACTTCCCACACATATTTTTTAAAATAAGTATTGTGGGATTTGAACCCTTCACCACCATTATGGAAGGGAGGTATGCTACCATCTCTGTTAATAAGTGATGTGCTTGTGATGTTGCGTTGTGACTTGTGATTGAGCCTTTTTAATAATTATCATCATTCATGTGTTGCCCATTAAGACATATATAATTGCATTGTTTGTTAATTAATTAATTAATTAATTATTATGAATATAATTTCTCAAAAACGTAAAG
This sequence comes from Acer negundo, assembly GCA_035582765.1. Taxonomy (NCBI): domain Eukaryota; kingdom Viridiplantae; phylum Streptophyta; class Magnoliopsida; order Sapindales; family Sapindaceae; genus Acer; species Acer negundo. The sequence goes on along the minus strand of CM069238.1, from coordinate 11,470,246 downwards.
TTTGAGAGAGGAATAACTTTTAGGCTATATATCATGTATGCATATATGCATGTAGCAGCTAGGAATCTTTATTTTTAAGACTTTCAAGTTTTAAGAGGTGACTTGTTGCATTGCACCAACTAGGGCAGGATCTAGTGTTTGAAATTGATACCTTGCTGTAAAGTTTGAAATTATGCACTAGTCAATTCAAAATGCTTGGCGCTTTTCACTATCTTATAAAGGTTTGATTTTACTCGTGGGAAAAGTTAAGATGTTCAAATGAAACACTTCGTAATTGTATAAATGAAATTGTGTAACTTCATTTCTTTCTTTAAACTTTCAAATTTATAATATTAAAGTTAAAAATAAATTTTGATTAAAATTATTGGAATAAGATAAATATTTAAAAAATTAATAACAATAGTGTCCTCTCTAGATAGTGTAATTATACAAGTTATACGATTAAAAGTTGAGTGGTGCTATTGGCACACCCTCACTTGTTTAAATTTGATTAAATTAAATAAAGTTAAATGTTTTTATTAATTTATTTCATTTATTTTCAAAACTAGCATTTTACTTATTTTTCAAACTTAATGAACCTCATTTCTAATATCTCTATCTATCTTAGATCTCTTTTTCTCTGGTTTTGTCTTTCTCTCAACTCCCATGAATGCCTATTTATTTTTTTCTTTCTATTTCTTTTTTAGTATTATTTTTAACGTCAAGCTTTATAGAAATTACCAGGAAGTCACAAGACAAATAACAAGCAAACAGCTCCAAGAAAAGAGTAAAGAACAAAGCAACTCAAGACAAAACACATATAAAAAAGCGAAATAGCCCACAAACAAAATAAAACAAAACAATAAGCAAAGAGCAAGTTTTGTTTTGGTTATTATCATTTCACTTTCAAATTCTAAAAGAGTAATAAGATTAAATAATAATCAATATCTCATATGTCTAATGCACCCTTAAGTGTTTGATTTATTGTTTAAATAGGATGCAGTACAAGTATTTATAGGATTTAAAAGTCATGGAAAAAAAATATTTCAAGAAAAGAATTAAAAGAATGTTTTTTATTTATTTATTTATTTATTTTTTATTTATTTTTTTTTTTAGAAAAGGAATGTGGGGTTTTATTAGATTTACTTTATAGAATATATTTTTTTCTTAAATTGTATAACTCTTTTTGTAATTTTGATAAAGGAAAAAAAAATACTAAATAATTAAAAAAGTTGGGCATAAATAGATTACCAGGGGGCGTGCCAATAGCACCACTCTTAAAAGTTTTAAAAGTTTTCCTCCAAACTTTTGAGGTATTGGTCATTTTGCATCATCGTATTTAAGTATATATTGGCCATTTTACACCTTGTAATTGAAATTAATTGCCGTTATATCCCATGCCGTTACTACTCCATTAATAAAATAGAATATTCTATCAAAAGTAAGGGTATAATTGTAACTCATTCGGGTGGTTAATAATTATTAAAAGATATTAAAATATTAAAAAATAATTCAACTCAAACCCTAATTCTCTTTCTTTCTCTCGATTATCTTCTTTCTCTTTCTCTCTCCCCACCGCTCTATTCTTCCCTTTCTCTCTCCCCAATTCTCTTCTTCTCTTTCGATTATGATATATGAGTCTTTCCTAATCGATCTCTTATTTTAACATAAAGTAAAAACCATCTTAAAATCCTTCGATTTTAATGAATTTTGATCTAGATTTTTTGTGTGAATGATAAATTCAATGAAATCTACTTATAAACAAAATTTGAAATTCTTTCAAGAACTACAACTATTTTTTTAATTTTTTCCTATTTTTCATACCATTTCCCAATGCTTGATTTTCATTAAAATTGGGAAAAAATAGTTGTTGTCATTGAAAAGATTTCAAATTTTGTTTATAAGTAGATTTCATTGAACTTATCTTCTATAAAAAAAAAATCCACATCTCGATGGATTTTAAGACGGTCCTTACTTTATATTAAAATTATAGATCCCTCTTAAGATACTTACTCTCTATATAATATGTGATGGTTTTTGTAAGCAATAGAGGTACAAATGACATATTTTGGTTGAAAGAAGCTATTTTTATATTATATTATATGATATATATATATATATAGTCCCGTTCTCATGTAGACGTCCTTATATAACTTCAAGAGGATATTGAATGTGAGTCACTAGTTTTGACAATCGCATATACACTTGAATCAAAACATGTAAAACTAGTGACTCACATTCAATATCTTCATAAGTTATATCAGGACGTCCTCATCTAAATATATATATATATATATATATATATATAGTTATGTAATATAATGATATGAATATGATATATGAGTATATGTAATATATGATAAGCTACTTTCATAATATGATGAATTATTATTATAATCTATTTTATATAATATGTGACATGATTTTTGTAAGCATTAATGAGGGGACACATGTTAGCTTCTTGTTGAATGAAGCTATTTTTATATTATTATAAATATTATATATATATATATATATATATGTATAGAAATTTTCAAATGAGGAATTCCTGATATAATTTCATGGAGATATTGAATGTGAGTCACTAGTTTTACATGCTTCAGTTCGAGTGTATATCCACTTGTCAAAACTAGTGGCTCACATTCAATATCATCATAAAGTTATACCAGGACGTCCGCATGAGAACGAGACACTACATATATATATAATAAGTATCTCATAAGGGATCCCTTATTTTAATTTTGGTAAGGACTTTGATGAAATCAAATCAATTTTTATGAATTTTGATCTGAATTTTTGTGTAGATAATAAGTTCATTGAAATCTACCTATAAAAAAAATTTGAGAATTTTTCAAGTACTAAAACAATTTATTCAGGTCAAAATTTTTTAAAAAAAAAATCGATGTGATTTCATCATAGTCCTTACCGAAATAAAAATAAGATATCCCTTATGAAAAACTTATATATATGAACTGCCAAGTGAGAGTTCCCTTACTTCAATTTTGGAAAAGACATTGATGAATTCACCTCAATTTTTATAAATTTTGATCTGAATTTTTTTGTGGATGATAAGTTTAATGGAATCTACATATAAATAATATTTTAGAATTTTTCAAGCACTAAAAATATTTATCCCAATTTTTTTAAATATGAAGACATTAGAAATATGGGAGAAATATGGGAGAAATATAAGAAAATTAAAAACAAAAAAAAAGTTATAGTACTTGAAAAATTTTCAACTTTTATTCATAGGTAGATTTCATTAAATTTATCATCCATAAGAAATTTCAGATTAAAATTCATAAAAATCATTGTAATTTAATCAAAGTCCTTACCAAAATTAAAGTAAGAGATCCCTTACTTGAAAGTTACTAATATATATATATATATATATATATATGTATATTCAAGTAATAGCACATTGATATAACTTACATTAGTGTGTTGCATGTGAACCACTAGATTTACATGTTTTGACTCAGTGTGAATGCACTTGTCAATGCTTCTCCATAATCAGTGGTCCATATGAAACGAACTGATGTAAGTTATATCAATACGTATTGACCAGAAACGAACTGTATATATAGGTTCTCTGATGCATATCCCCTAACATCAACATATATCCAAACCTGTTTAATAATCATTATATCAATCTTGTGGCCGTAATCGTGATAAAAAAATCATTTTAAATTAGTATTTCTATCTCGCCCCTCTCCTATACGCACCATATTCAATACAGACAAATTTCTCTCATTTCTCTCACCTGACACTAGGGATGAGCATTTATCCCTAGGACCCCAAATCCCCACATCCTCATCCCCATTTAGAGAAGAAAATTTGGGAAAAATTGGGAAAATGGGGGGGGGGGGGGGAGATAAATTTTATCCCCAAATTCAATTTTCCCCAAATTTTCTTCTTTAAATGGGGATGATAAGGATGAGGATGGGGATGGGGGGAGGTGCCCCATTTCCCCAATTCCCCAAAATATTATTATATATATATATATATATTATATTAATATTTTTATTATTTTATTTTACATTTTTACTTAGTATATATACATCCTTTTAACTAGTGTTCAATTTAAATATGTGTAATTTAATTATTAGTATATAGATTAATGCTTCAAAGTTGTCCATTCAATTTAAGAACTTTTGTTTAATTAGTGTTAAGAGTTATGACTTATAATGTTGAACTTATGAATTACTATGATGAAAGAACAAAATTAGCTTTCATTTAAATTTATAATGGATTTTATTTCGTATTTGAATTTATGATGAATTTTGTGTTTTTAATTTTTTATAGTATGAAGAACCGGTGAAATGGGGAAACGGATAAACTGGGATAAATTGAGAAAAACGGAAAAAATGGAAAAATGGAAATGGGGATGGGGGGACCTCCCCCCAAAACTCCCCCATCCCCATTTCCCTCAAATGGGGAAATGAGGGGGGATGGGGGAAGGTTTTGAAAGTGGGGATGGGGATAGGGATGGGAGGACCTATGTCCATCCCCATTCCCCAAACGTTCATCCCTACCTGACACATGCTCTCACATATGTACCTTATATTTGACTATTCATATCCCTCCCATAAACAAACTTTACATGATAAAAGAAATTGCCCTATGCTTAATAATTAGTAAGCAATTGTCATTCTTTTTGTAATTTGTTTTTATATTTATTTTTATTAAATTGTTATGTTTTATTTAACAAATATATTGATATGTTTTATTTTCTTGTACAGTATATCTTCGATGAATAACAATGAATAATCAAATTTGTTTGATACAAATGATGATAGTTTGCCTTCAACTAGTATTATTTATAATTAACCGTACAATGATATATTTTTTTGATAATTGTTGTTTTTAACATTTATTTTACGAATGGTGTAGGCTTGCGATAATCTAGTTGATGGACAGATGATGTTTGAAAAGAATCTAGTAGATGGATACACAGTGCCGGCTCTCGGCACAAACAAACAAAGCATTGGCTTAGAGCCTCTAAAAAAGCACAAAATTAGAGGCCTCATTTAGTTATAGATTTTGAAAGTATCGGTTAAAAAAAATTAATAAAAATACTAATAAAAATATATTGAAGGGCCTCTTATTATCATCATTATTATTATTGCTGCTTAGTTATAGGGAAATGTACCTAAAAAATAGGAACAAATTAATACTATTAATAATTATTTATTTAACAAGTAATCGTTATAAATAATTATTGAATATCCACCTTTTTTTTTTTTTTTTTTATAAAGTTTGTTGGGGATCGGAAAAAAATCTCATCCTAACATTTTATTAAGAAAAAAAGAAAGAGAACAAAAAAGAACATAAAAAAAAAAAAAAAAACAGGTCAACAGAACCGAAAAGAAGGTATGCTATAAAAATCATTGAAAATAAAAGGATTGCAATAATTCAGAGCAGTCCACCACTATGTAAGAGAGACGATACTAGGGCTCCTAGATACTAAACTATCTGCAACTTGGTTACCTTCCCGCTAAATATGAGTGACAGCAAAGTCCATTTGAGAGAGTAAGCTCAAAAACCTATTCCAAGCGGGGCGCCAACTCCAAGGAACCTTACAAGACCTAGGACGAAGGATATTCACTACAAAAGCCGAATCACTCTTTAACCATAACCGACGCCAACTAAAAGTCCAAGCATAATCAATAGCGTGTACAGCAGCAGCCAATTCAGCCTGAAAAGCAAAACAGACACCAAGAGGAATATCAAAACAACATTTAACGAAACCCCTGCATGTGCGAAAAACCCCTGCATAACTAGTAAGACCAGGACTACCAAAAGGAGCCCCCGTTCGTGTTAACCTTTAGACAGCCAGGCGGAGGAGGACGCCAATTAACCTATAAAATGCGAGGAGCCTTGGAAGGACGACCAGAGACATGAAGCCGTTGAAGGCTCATCCATTGAATTCCTCATAGTGCCAGACTGGAGAGAGTCTGCCTCGCGAACGGAACGCCAAATCAAGGAAAGAGCATCGGTAAAAACAGGTTTGCTACCTTCAAAGGTAGCTTGGTTCCAGAGAAACCACACCACCTAGAAAACCGTGATGATAGAAACCCGCCAGAGAGCACTTAATTGAGTGCTAAAGACAACCCTCATTGTCTCCTTCCAAAGGTCTAAATAAGTATCATCCAACATAAGTTTATGACCAAAAGTGGAGGAAATAGCATCCCACAACCCACGAACAAAAGGATAGTCAAGAAATAGATGTCTTAAGTCTTCATCTGCAGCACAACAAAATTGACAACGAGAAGGAGAAATATAACCTCTGTCACGCAACACAATGTCCGTAGGAATCTTACCATGAAACAAACGCCAAATGAGGACAGAGCGAGAAGGAGGAATAAAAGATGCCCAAATCTGCCTACCCAAAAAAACAGAACTTCTAACCTTAGAAAGAGAATCATAAGCAGATTTACAAAAAACAATACCATCCAAAGAACATGTCCAAACTAATGAGTCTGGGTTAATGCTTACCACCACCTTCTCAATCTCAAAAGCAACATTCGGATGAGAAGCTAGAAAAGAAGCATGAATATCCCAATCCATGGCATCTGAGTAAATATCACCGATAACCGAATCCAGTGGAGGTTGTAATGAAGACCTATCCTCAACCAGGTCAATCAACAGATCTCCCAACCAGTTATCTGTCCAAAAATGAACCTTAGAGTGATGACCAAAGAACCACCTAGACTCAATCAACAGGGGAGTATAATGCAATTTTAGACCTGGCCAAATAGAAGAAATAACATACCCCGTTCTAGGTCTGTGATCCTAGGTAAAAAACCGAGTTCAAATATATGTGAAAACGAAGGACTCATCAGTGAACATCTACCTCATAAGCATTGTTATAATTATAAATAAATAAATAAAACCCTTAAACTTCTCACTGATAATATTTTACTTCTTTAAAATTATCTATAAAAAAAAAAAAAAATTAAAACCAATCATTCTCATCTATCTACAAAAATTCAAGTATAACTACCACTATCTTCTTTTTTTTCAAAAAAAAAAAAAAAAAAACAAAAAACAAAAAACAAAAAAAAAAAACAAAAAAGCAAAAAAAAACTACTAATATCTTTTTGCTATAATTTGTTTATCTTTTAAATATTACAACTTGTTTTCAATTGTTTTCTAACTTGTTTTCAATTGCAATCTTCTGAATTTAGTATGATATTTCTAATCAGTTTTATCATTAATTGGGACCTATTTTTCTTCTTCCTTAGTGCTTCAAAATCTGTTGAGCCGGCCCTGTGGATACAGATGATTTGGATGAGAATGAAGTCTAAATATTAAAGTCTGGATATTGATAGTCAATTTGAAGATTGATAATAGTGAATTATTAGGATATTGATATGGTGATCCGGGTAATAGATTTAGGATTTGTTGGGTTTTCTTTTCTTTGCAACTTAGAGGCACATTTTTTTTTTTTCAATTAAGTGGAACATTATTGTTACCGGAAAGCAATGAATTTATGTTAATTTCCTCTAGCTTTTTGGGTGATAGTTTTCTTAACTATGTGATTGAAAGCTGTTTTTTAGATTTTGTTATTATTCACATATTTTTTACTTTTTCTTTTTACACTATTTATCCACCTATTTAGACCAGGTAATTTTATTTTAAAGTTTTTTGTTATTGGTAGGATTCGAACCGCTGACTTGAGAGTCATTTACCCAAACACTAATCTCAACCATCTACTAGCTGAGCTACGCCCCTGGAGCCACATATTTTTTACATTGTTGATAATTGTCTTGTTGAACATGTTTCAGGAATTAACATTATTTTTTTTTTTAGTAGAATGTATTACTTGCTTATATACCAAATTGTAAGATTCGTACATATTATTGTGTGAGATTGTTGTTAACTTTCACATCCAAATTACATGATTAGATTTTTTTAAAAAGAATCATATTACTAGATATAATCCAATACAGAGAAGATCATCTCTTAAATAAAACCAGACAAAGATTAATATTTTCCAAAAATCTTAATTAGTGTATATATATATATATATATATATATACTCTTAACAAAAACATACCCAAATTTAAGAAAAAGTGAGGAATTGAGATTTAAGATCATGTTCCAAATGAGAGGATGAGATGAAAACCATAGTTTTTTTTTTTTTTTTTTTTTTTTAATTTTTTTTTTTTTTTTTTTTTTAGAAAAATAGTAAACCGTAAAGAACTAGAGTGGAGAGCCGAAGGAAATGTAAAGATAAGAAGTAAGAGAGAACGTGTGATCGCAAAATAGGGGAAAGGGTGTGTCAGGTGAGAGAAATTGGCCTACATTAAATATGGTACAGATAAGAGAGAGGAGAGAGAAGTATTTATTTAAAATTGTTTTTTTTTATCACTTTTGATTACGGCGACAAAATTGATCTAATGGTTATTAAACATGTTTGTATATATACTTATGTCAGGGAGTATGCACATGAGAATCTCTCTCTATATATAAACATATGATATAACAATATGAATATGATATAATATGATATATTATTATTATTAGCTATTTTATGTAAAGTGTGATGATTTTTGTAAGTATTAATAAAGAGACATATGACAAGGCATATGACAGCTGGTTTTTTTTTTTTAGAGAAACCATATAATTATATGAATATGATATATGAAATGATTTAAATTATGACATGTGAATATATGATAAGCTATAATATGATATAATATTTTTCTTATGTTATTAACAAGGGGACACATGGGATTTTTTTTTTCTTTGAAATAATAGTTTCTCATTGGAAGAAACTATATTATAATCACTACAAAAATAAATAAGATTTATAACACAAAAAAATGATGGTTTTTTAAAACTGTCAAATAGTCTTAACGGTTTTTAAAAATCGTCATAAGGTTTTGATGGTTATTAAAAACAATCATAAAACTGTAAAAGTATGATGGTTTTAAAATTCATCATAACGTCATGACGGTTTTTAACCATAATAAATCTATGACGGTTTTTAGCCATCATAATCCTTTATAATAAAAAATATATATAATTTACAAACCCTAATTACCCTACACTCTTTTTATCAATTACATTCTCTCACTACAGCCACCATTCTTTCATTCTCACCCTCTCACATTCTCTTTTTCCTCTGTTTCTTCATTATCTTCTTTATCATCTACCACAACTCGAGGTTTCAACTACATTTTACTTCTTTTCACATTATTTATATGTTTCTTTTACTATTTTTTTTTTTTTATATGATTGTTTTATTTTTTTGCCTGAATATTTTGGGTTTTATTTATATGATTGATCAAATTTTTTGCTTTTTTGTTTTTTTTTTTATGTGAAATGACAATTTTATTAGAGAATCCCCAAAAGGCAAATGAAAGACAACATCCATTACAAACCAGGTGGAAATCAGCATGACCCAGACCAGAAAAAAGAAACACACCAAAAAAACCAATCAAAGCTATCAGAAAGCCGAAACAATTGCTAAGCCAAAAAGAGCTCAGGACAGAGGCCACAAAACAAAGCTAAACTACAAACAAAAAACACACTAGACCCCAAAAACAGTAGAGAGCAATTCAGCTATAACAAAAACGTATCAAACTCCCCATTCCAATCTTTCACCACTCAAACCAGCACCCTCATTTGCCAAGCCATTGGCTAAAGAATTTGTTCCTCTTAGCATAAATTAAATGAAGATAGAACTTCTAGACAAAATGCACTGTTTAATATCATATATCAGCTTGACATACTTTAAATTACCCACACCATCTCCATTAATCCAAGACACCGCTGATTTGGAATCACTCAATATTGTAATACGTCTATCTGCAGAAATCTGACAGGAAGAAATCAACTCACATGCTCTATGAATGGCAAGCATCTCAGCCAGAATAGAATCCGCAATACTGATTGAAGCTGAGAAAAGGCATAAAATCTTACCGCGAGCATCTCTGAGGACTCCACCTATTCTTGCTAAACCCGGATAACCTCTAGCTGAACCATCCACATTAAAAGTAAGATCAAAATTTAGAGGAGGAGACTGAACATTACTTGAAAATTTTCTTAGGTTTCTTATCCACACATCTACCCACAACATCAAGAAGAAGTAAAGTGATGTCTTCAATTGAACCCATACCAAAGTTTTTGAACCACCAGACAAATCTAAATTGCACCGAGTCCAAAGCCATAGAAACATTAGTAGGCTTACCACATAATTGCAAAATTCCCAAATGGTCAAGACTAATGCATAAAATAGCGGATTCCATGCTCTTAAACTAGACTTAGAGTAGCACAAGCCAAGCCAACCTTCCATCCATTCATGAACTGAAGCATTGCAACAAGAGTATACGTCCCACAAGCCCATTGTCGACTTCCACAACATCCAAGACCATTCACAGTGAAGGAACAAATGATCAATTGTTTCAGGCAATTTTCCACATAAAGGGCTTTCTAAATTGGTTAAATGGATCGATCCAAAATTGTTGAGAACATCCCTAACCAATAATCTACCTTTAAGAAGTTGCCACACATGAATTTCAATTTTTGGTGGACACAAACCTTTCCACAGGAACGAACAAACAACTGTGCACAACTGGGCATCCTTGGCCTTCTACACTCTCAAGATATCTCCTAAATGACCGAATTGAGAAACACCCATCAGAACTAAAAGACCACACCAATGTATCAGGTATGCTTCTTCTAACACACACCCTTTCTAAGGCAAGCAAAAAACAATGCCATTGGTCCATTTCCCAATCAAAAAAATGGCCTTCTCAAACCCACATCCCAAACTCAATTCGAATTCACGAACCTACCATACTTTTTCACCACGCCATCTTTGTTTGAAGCCAACACAAATACTCTTGGAAAAGCTGTCGACAAAGGGATATTATCCCAACTTATATCCTTCCAAAACCGTGCATTCTCACTCGAACCCACTACCACCTTGAACCCTTCCTTGATAATTATATGTGAACGTTGACTTACATCTAACAGCTTATTAATAGTCTTGACAAAAGTAGAAGCCAATTTCAACTCAGCCCCCTCCCACACTAACCCATCATTTCTTAACTCATACTTGGCACAAATAACTTTTTTCCACAAAGAAGAGTGTTCCTTCCCAAACCTCTATCGCCATTTTGTCATTAGACTAGTACCATTATCCCTTAACCTACCAATCCCCAAACCACCAAACTTCTTGCATTTGCAAACCATATCCCAATCCACTGCATGAACTTTCCTTTTCACAATACCGTCATTCCAAAAGAAATCTCTTTAAAGTTTCTCTATTTTCTTTGCCACACCCACTGGAATGCCAAAGACCGACATGAAAGATGTCGGAAGACTAGAGAGTACTGACTTGATAAATACAAGTCTACCACCTTTGGACAGAAGACTTCTCTTCCACGGTGCCTATCTTTCACCTTCTGAATAACTGGATTCCAAAGGATCTCCCTACTAGGATTTCCTCCCAATGGGAGCCCTAAGTACATTAAGGGCAAAGAAGTGCATTGGACCACTGATCGTCATCCGATCTCTTTTTTTTTTGTTCTTTTTATATGGTTGTTTTTACTAGACTCATATATATTCTTGTTTTTTTTTTTTTTTACTAGATTCTTATACAATTTTAATTTTGTATTTCTAGTTTTTATTAATGTTATTGAAATTATTCTATGCCACTTGTGTTTATTTTTATTTTTATTGATACATAACTTTATTTTTTTTTTTTTTCAATCATACAGGTTATCAACATGAAGATTGTAACATTCTCTGGAATTATTTGTTCAAATCAAAGTATTATTAGATGAACTTTGCAATTGTAATTTTTTTTTAGTTAAGACATTTTATACTTTGTATCTATGTTTTTTTTTTTTTTTTCATAGTTATTTGTTGTATATGAGATAAATTTTGTTGAATAAAATTTTGGATTGCTTTTGATTAATACTACTTTTTTTCTTGAAATTCTTTTGTGTAATACAACTTTTTTTTTTTTTTTTTTTTTTGTAGCTATTTATTGTTTATGAGATTTTTGATCAATAAAATTGAAGAATGACATTTATATTTTTAATGATTTATTTAATTTCATAAAATTAATTAAATTAATTAAATTTTAAATATGTATTAATATTAAAAGATTTAATAGGAATATAATTAAAATTATTTAAAAAAAAAAAAACAATTTCACAAGAAATATGACGGGTAAAAATCATCAAGAATTTATGATTTGAAATACCATCATAAAATTATTACACTTTTAAAATCGTCATGAAACTATTATTGACGCTGAGATTAATGACGATTTTTAAACGTCATGAATTGTCTGTTACGACGGTTTTCCTCCATCATAAACCCTTGTTTCTCTTGTAGTGAATATAAATATGTTATTTGATATACTTTAAATTATGATATATAAATTAATGATAAGCTATTTTCATAATATGATATACTATTGTTATAAGCTATTTTATATAATATGTGATATAATTATAAAAAATATTAATGACTTAACACATGGCGGCTGCTAGTTAAATACATATTTACTCTCATATATAAAAAAACAAGAAGTACATATTTACAAAGAAATTTGACCTCAAAATGATAGAAAGATTTTTTAAGGATAAAAAATCAGTGCATTTAGTATTACTGAACATGAAGTACAAAATGAATTAATTTTTACAAATGTTGATGATTATTATTAATAATTTTGTAATTACTATAGAATTAGTAGTTAACCCTTCACCACATAAAAAAAAAAGACCTATTGGGACTTTTTTTTTTTCGTCCCAATAGCTCAAAAATCGTCCCAATAGGTCTATTGGGACGAATAAATTTCGTCCCAAATTCCGCCGTCTCAGGTGGGTCACAATAAGTTCTTTGGGACGAAAATTGAAATTCGTCCCAATAGATTACCTATAGGGACGATTTTTGTTTGTCCCAATTGATAATGTATAGGGATGAAATTATTCGTCCTAATAGACAACTTGTAGGGACGAATTGTATTTTCGTCCCCTTTGACAACCTATACGGACGAAATTTAAAAAAAATTTAAAAAATTTAAAAAAAAAAAAGAAAGAAAAAAAGTTGCCTTCAAACGAGCAGGCCAACTAGGCCAACCACACCACACCTGCACGCACACACCCTCCCAGCCGCCCCACCAGCCCACCTAGGCAACACACAAATAAATTTAATTGCAGTCCTCATTGTGAGTCGAACCCTACACACACCGCGCCCACCCACATCCACTTTGCTGCTGTTTCAAATGTGATAATAAAAGCATAATATAACCTCTATTTTCTATTAAATAATTATTGATTTATTTTCATTCAAAATTTTTTTAAAAATCGATTCCACTAATTTAAATTTTATTTTTATAAAATAAACAAATTGATATTAAAAAACATTTATTATAACATTTAATTAAACTATTTTGCTAAAATAATATATTGTCAAATCAAAGAGTCAATTGTTAGTCGTACTCGAAATTAGACATAACCCCGGTTTCGGTTCTAGATTTAGAACCAACGGTTTCGATTTTCGATTTGGAACCAGCGATTTCAGTTTCGATTCGAAACCGATGGTTTTGATTTTCGATTCGAAACCAATGGTTTCGGTTTTTGATTTGGAACCAGCGGTTTCGATTCCAATTTCGGCGGTTCGGTTAATTTTTTTTAAATAATAGAATACCTCTCAAGACTAATATTTATTGATCCTTATGAAGAACTTATTGGGAAGAAACAAAATTCATCTCGTTAGAGAACCATTTTGGACGAACAAAATGAACCATATTGCATCATTTTCTAATTTATATAGTAATTTAATTATTAATCCATCTTTAAGGAAAAAACTTCAACAAAAAAAAAAATCAAGAATTTTCAACAAAATTAATTAATTATTATAATTTTAAATAAAAAGAAAATCTATTTGGATGAAACAAATTCGTCCCAATTAGCAGTCTATTGGGACGAATTATGTATTTCGTCTCAATAGACCTCCTATTGGGATGAAAACAATTCGTCCCTAAATGTCAACAAAATTAATTAATTATTATAATTTTAAATAAAAAGAAAACCTATTGGGACGAATTGTTTCGTCCCAATAGGACGTCTATTAGGACGAATTATATATTTCGTCCCAATAGACGTCCTATTAGGACAAAACAATTCGTCTCTAAAGGTCAACAAAATTAATTAATTAACTATAATTTTAAATAAAAAGAAAACTTATTGGGATGAAATAAATTCGTCCCAATAGGTAGTCTATTGGGACAAATTATGTATTTTGTCCCAATAGACCTCCTAGTGGGACGAAAACAATTCGTCCATAAAGATCAATAAAATTAATTAATTATTATTAAAAAATGCTGCATTTTAATTTCATCATCTATATATATATATATATAATCTTTCCGTCCTGATATAAAATATATCATGACGAAAAATGTAGACCACAGATTATAGAGAAGTTTTGACAAGTGCATAACTTTGAGTCAAAGTATGTAAATCTAATGGTCCACATTCTTCGTCATGATATATTTTATATTAGAATATATTATAACGAACTGACAATAGAAAAATTATATATATATATTAGAAAATTTTCAAGTCAGTGCGTCCTGATATAACTCCATCAGTGCGTTGGATGTGGACTATTAAATTTACATGCTTTGACTCAAAGTGTATACACTTATCAAAACTTTTCCATAATCCATGGCCCACATGCAACGTACTAATGGAGTTATATCAGGACGCACTGAGGAGAAAATAACTGTATATATATATATACGGTCTCATTCCTATCAGGGCATCCTTATATAATTTTATCATGATATTGAATATGAGCCACTTATTTATAAAAGTGATTTAGCAAGTGCATACATACCAAGTCAAAGTATGTAAAACGAGTGGCTCACATTTAATGTCCTTATATAATTCTATCAGGGCATCCTCATATGAAAATTTCCTTTTATATATATATATATATGATAAAATGAATAAGCATTCTATCTATTAAGTCATGAGAAACATGAACTCTTACCTTCCAAAAAGAATGCATGTAAAATGAACAAATATAACATGCATTTTCTAACCATTAATGATTGTTTCCTTTTCATCATGTATTTTATTTTTCGATTTAAATATATATATACACACCTTAGGCAGAGATTCCAATTTACAATCAATTAACGAAGCTGAGACTTTATCATCATGGCCACAGTTCAATTCAGGATCACTGGTGGGGAGGTTACACCAGAGATCACAATGCCAATATCTGCAACCATTCTTGACTTGAAGGAGAGGATTCAACTTTTCACGGGCATAGTCATGACTAGACAAACTCTCAGGTTTAATAACCAGGAGTTGACAAATGATCGAACTATTTGTCATTATGGATTCGGACAATTTGCCACGCTTGTTCTCGACGTTAAGCCCCTCAATGACCAATTTCCAAAATTCTACATTCTGGCGAAGTCCGGTAATGAGCAAAGCAAGATGATCAAGGTGAAGGAAACGACTTTGGTTGGCGATCTAAGGTGTAAAATCGAGAGGCAGTTCGGGATTCCTGGAAAACTTATGAGTCTATATCGACTTTCTCATGAAATGAATGATGATTTTCCTCTATCTGCTTATTATGTTTGTGCGGGTTCTGAAGTTGAAGTGGTGATTAATACTGAATCTCGTTGATTAATTATTCCTTTAGATTAATTACTGGTATTTATAATTGAAGATAGAAGTTAGTATTGATGAAGAGACATTTGCAGTCGAAACTTTTCTTTTCAGGTCAAAACGTGTATGTTATTCTAGCTTATATCCAAATTGTGTTTCAATTTGTAATGCTATATTTTAATTAATTCAAATCACATTTGCATGATGCACTTTAATTTATGAAAAATAATGAAAATTATTGTAATTTGATAATCGGCCGGGATCCTGGGACTAATTTACATTTAACTACCAAATAACCCACTGTATTTTGCTTAGGGATGGCAACGGGTCGCCAGGTCGGATTTTGTCAATCCTGAACCCGTGAAATATTTTTCAACACTTGAATCCGACTGTGAATTTGAATAATTTCACGGGTTTTATTTCGGGTTTTCACCTACAGATTTTGATGAAACCCAAACCCGTCCGCAAACCCCAAGAACTCACGAATTCAAAATGATATCTTTTGAAGACAGATCACATGCATAATTTCATAGCTAAAAAATTGTGTTTATGATCAATACTAAGAAGGGGTATATTCAATTTAGATTTCAAAAGATTTTTAATGACTTCTATGGAATTTAAATGACTTCTATGGAATTTAAAAGTTTGGATGTATTCGATGTAAACTTTTAAATACTCTATAATTTAAAGTCACGGGTATTCAATACAGACTTTTATAGACTTTAAAAAAATCTTTAAAAATTATGTGGTATTCAATCAAAACTTTTTAATAGTCTATAAAAGTTGAGAGATATTCAAAATCTCAATGACTTTTAATAACTTTAAAATATCAATGACTTTTAATGACTTTTAGTTATAACAAATCTCACAATTTGTCTTCTATATATTCCTACCAAAGACTTTGAATGACTTTTTGAATGACTTCGAAAACAATTCGTCCATTTTTCTTGTAGTGCTTTGAAAATACGCATCTGAAGTCACATATCTCTGGTCAGGTGAAGCTATGGCTTACAATAATACAATGTTCAACTAGTCACATATCTCTGGTCAGGTGCAGCTAGGGCTTGTTATAGTGCAGGGTTCAACTGGTTCAAGTTAATGACCATGAACGACTCTTATGCCTGCATGAGTATTGTTCCAATAAACTTTGATTAATCATAACCTTTTATTCTTTGATTTGACATAATTTAAGAATTTTAGAGATCATAATATCTAAACAACTTTAATTAAAAAAAAAATAACAAAAGTTGGATCTCATGTATAATAATTTATTGTCAATAACACAAAAATATAAGTACGCACTTTTACCATATCTTTAAATAAAATTTCTATAATTACCATTGGTTATCTCTTTTAAACCGTGCAAAAGAGTAAAAAGGAAATAAAAACTCATATGCATTCAAAGTTATATAAACATAAAATGCATATGGGAGAAAGGGAAGAGGAATAGAGAATCACCTGTGAGGCTATGACTAATCTGGTAAGTTAATGAATTGTTGGTGTGTTGCTTATTCTATTAGAATGTTTCTTTGATAAATATGAATTTTCTCTAAGAATCATTTTACTATTGGTATGAAAAGAATTAACAAAAGAAATTTCACATTACAAGAAAACTATTTGATTTCTGAGTAGGAATGAGTGAAATCAACTATGAATTTATATTACCAATGGAAGTTATTAAACATTAAAGCTTGAATATTTTAATGTTAGTTTTTAAATCTCATTTTGAGGAAATGATCCAGAGGCGATGGTCCGCCATTAAGTATAATGGTTGATAATATTTACGGCGGGAAATGTTTTGCGTTTATTAAATAAGTAATATATAGTGATTTGTTAATATACTATTCATTTTTATTGGTTAATGCAAATTGTTAGTCTATTTGGTACAACTTGTTACTCTAGTGTATAGTGCACCATAAACGTGATCGTATACGATCACAACTCTATAATAATGACTTTTATAATTTGATATATTATAGTTAGATTTTTTAAATTATAATAATAATTACACATTAACTTAAATATTTAATGGCTATCCTCAAAGGTTTGATTTTTGGTAAGTGGTGTAGCCTCCTTCCCTGCGAGGTTGAATCTGATGCTGTTGCTGTTGTCAAAATGATCAATTAGGGTAGCCACTTAAACTCTAGCAGTGGGAATATTATCTGTGATATTTCTAAGTTTATGGAGGTTCTGGGCATCCCAACTATCTCTCTCGGCAAGAAAGGTTCTTCAAAGATGGCTTCTGTCCTTGCCAAGCGGGCGCTTCAGTGCAGAAATGATCTGACTTGGAGGAACGGTCTCCCTTTCTATGTTCCTAATGACTTTTGTTTCTGCCCTGCTTTGTTGTGTCCCTGCCTTTTCAGGGTTCTTTTGATGCTCTGTTCATGCTCTTTTGAGCTGTCAAAAAAAAAAAAAAAAACACTTAAACATTTATATTTCTATATATGGTAGAAACATAATTGTATACGATTACAACTTTATAATAATGACTTTTATGATTTGATATGTCACAGTTAGATTTTTTAAATCTTAATAATAATTGCAAATTAACTTAAATATATATATATATAATATATAGTAGAAATGTGGTTGTGTACAATCACAAGTTTGTAATAATAACTTTTATGATCGGATATATCATAGTTAGATTTTTTAAATCTTAATTATAATTGCATATTAACTTTCATATTTACATTTCTATATGCGATAGAAAATGATTCCGAATTTGATTAAATTTACCTACATATTTATATATAATTCTATATACGGTTAAAAATGATTTCATATTTGATTATATTTATTTCCATAATTATTTATATTTTTGTACTAGTTTACAATTTGTACGATATGCGGGCATCGTAAAATATAAAGTTATCATCATTAGATTTATGTATTAAAATTTCTTTGTATTATTATATTTTTATTTTTAAACTACTGATATAATATAATAGATAAAGTATTACAAATTGACTAACTTCCGCATATGAACCCTTGATGGGATCAGTGGCGGATCCAAGAATTTTAACCGGGTGGGGCATTTAAACAAAGTAAAAATTATACATAAAAAAATAATGAAAAATTAAGATCATAATAAAATGAGATTTTAAAAAAAAATAAGTTTTTTATATAAAGAAAATCGATTGTATAATGAAGTTTAGATAAAATAAAACTATTAGAACACTTATTCAAGATGAACTAAATAATTTTATATTAATAAAAACAAGAAACACAATATTAAAAATAAATAATAACAAGAAAAACAACATAAATAATGAAAAATTATTATTATAATATTTATTTTTAAAACAATAAATTACAATCTAATTTTATAATAAGAAATTTTGTTTTATATTTATAATGAATTCATTTTAAATTTATACAAAGAAAATTGATTAATAAATATTATTATACATGTTTTTTTTTTTAATTTTTTTTTTCTAATTATTGGTAAATTATTGATTATAAATACATAACAACTATAAAATAAAGAAAATATTAAGGATAAAATAAAATGAATCATAATAATAGATGGACTGATTTAATAAAATAAATTAAAATTTGAGATTTTAAGGTTTATTGATTTCATGTGTTATATATGTTAAACTAAAACTATTGAAAATAATAATAGATAATTCAATATAAGCTAAAATTGAATTAAATAACTATACATTGAGGGTAATGAAAATTTGATAAAGGAATGAGAAAAGATAGTAAAATTAAAAAGACATAGAAAATATTATTAAAATCACCGATAAAATTGAATTTAAAAATAATAAGATATTTAATTTACTTAAAAAATGGAAATTGTAGGATTTGAACCCAACAGAACAAACTATTGTGGAATGGTGGTGACCAGCTGTGGTGAAAGGTGAATTATTGCAATATGCGTTAATTAATATATATATATATATATATATACAAAATCAAAAAAAAAAAAAATTAAATATGAGATAAGGCACGGTCTCATTTGGCCTTAAGGTGGGTCCGCCACAAGATGAGACAATATACTTAGAAAATCAAATGATAAACCCCATCATCAATTATAATGCAAAAGCCTATTTTTTTTTTATTTTTTTTTTTATTTTTATGACTCGGTGTCAAAAAAATAATGCCCTTATATAATAAAACCAACCAATTATGATTGATTAATTAATTAATTAATTAATTTTGATAATCAAACACTTTATTCAAACAAAACATGGCAATCAGCCCTCAGTAATCTGGAAACACAAGGAGGGTAATCCTCCATCCAGTATTGATCATACTCACTAGATAAAGCCATCTTAGCTAAATAATCTACTACACGATTAACCTCTCTAGGAACATAATACACAAATACAGAAGACAACCCCTTTATCAAATGCTTAATATCATCTAAAACTAACCCAATTTCAGAATGTAAATGCCTACCACCATTAATCCAGTTGACAACAACCTCCGCATCTGACTCAGTATCCACAATAAACAAATGGGTCTGCTTGGAAAAAAAGAGACTCCGGTAGATTGCAATGGCCTCCGCTAATTGGGGTGAGAAAGTTTTTGTAACCCATTGAATACTCGAAGCAATCACTTCACCTGCGGAATCACGGACCACAATACCCACACCCACCATCTTTCCAACAGAATCAATAGATGCACATTTATTAATTTTATAACTCCCCATAAACTTGGTGTCTACCAACCAACAACATCTTCTTGATTTTTTCTGGTTCCCTTAATCCCCTTCGAATTTGCATCGCGATAATTTGCAACAAATCCTAATTAATGTATTTCAAAACATTAAAACATATATGAAGTTGTGATATGCATGTAACAAAGTTACAAATTATGTTTTTACACCTTAAACATGGGCTGTTAGCATCCAACCAAACTAAAATCTATTTTTTTCATAATTAAAACATATTAGTTGGTGTTTGGTTTCATTTTTAAAAACAATATTTTGTTTTTTTTTTTTTAAAGAAAAAAAAAACTCTAAGGTTGTTTTTACACTACCAAACACGTTTACATTTTTAAAAACATCATTTTTAAAATATGATTTTTATTTTTAAAAATAATTTTCAAATACATCATTTAAAAACGATACCAAACACGCCCTTATGATGCATAAAAATGTCATCAAAATTTTCAGTTTCTTCCCCCAAAAAAGGGTTACTTATTGGGAAGTAATTACATCATAGTTTGGTTTCTTTTATTAAATTGTACTCCTTAGTTTGGTGGCTTCTTTTTTGTATGTCCATGATTCTCTCTCTCTCTCTCTCTCTCAGATTACGAAATCCAGATTGGTATCAACTATTTTATCATCTATATCCTTTAACGCTGTAACCGTTAAGAGAGCAATAGAGTAGGATTCATAGCCCAATGTTTTACACAAATTTTTACATAGTTTCTTAGCCATCAGATTATAAACTTGTTGAATGGCTATGATTTACTCTTTTTATATGTAATAAATACACAATCACTCCAAATCATTTGTGATGTCTCCTCATTCTCTCTCATCTTTACTATCTAGTATCTCCCCTAGTTTTATATTTCTTTTATAAAAATGATTAAACCCTTTTTCTCTCCTATTTATCTCTACTTTCCAACATCTTTCTTTGTTTCTCTCTTATCTTTCCTCCAAACATTTTTAAAATACCAACAAAAGAAAATTTAATGAATATACAAAACATGTGACAAATCGAGCTATTATTTGACAAATATGAATAAAAAAATAACCCAAAAAGAAAAAAGTGAGATTTTAAGTGGTTTTTATAGAGAAAATTGAGAGAGATGACCCTTTTGAGTAAAGATTGAGATTGGCCATGTAATTGTGTTAATTGAAAGGTTAATTTAAAAGAGAATATGATGGAATGATGATAATATTACATGAATAGAAGGGAAGCTAAAAGAATATTAAAATAAATATTATTAATAAAATTAAATATATTATTAATCATATACAATTTTGATCAAAAACTGAGGCAAAATATATGCATTGATATTTTGGATCTAGTGGTTTTGGGCATACTCAAAATTGTTTCATTAAAAACCATGTAAGGAAATCCCAATAGAAAAAAAACCTGATCGAAGGGAAAACAAGTACAATACATATACATCTAGGATTAATGTTTTCTTCAAAACTTTGCTCACATTTACACTTTGTTAGGAAAACATAGTGGGATAAAAAGACTTGAGTAAAGATATCCATTGATCAGCTAGATCAAAGAATAATGATCTTCTGGATCAACGAAACATATATATGATAATTTGCTGGATCAAAGTAATATTTATGATGATCTTCTGAATCAAATGGTTTTGGAGTGTGTTTAGAGAATTGTCTCATTAAAAACCTTATCAAGAAAACCCAATAAGACAAAAACCTGATTATAGGGAAAAAAAATACAATGCATATATGGCAAAGATAATTAATATACTTCAATCAATATGCTTCCCCTGATAGAACACTCACCCTCATAAAAACTCTTATGAAAACAATCTTCTAGATTGTTGAGCTAACCCAGACTGATGTTTATTTTATAAAACACAATAACATCATAAATGATTTGAGGATGTAGAAGCAAAAGTCTTGCTTCATTTAGTGCTAAGAAATTGTTGTGCCATTATGGTAAAACATATCCCGTTTGTGAATGGGTTTTATGTTGATAAGATAGATATCTAGCATTAGCATAACCAAGTAAACTTGAAAAATTATTAGATTTTGTATAAAATAATCATAAATCTTTTGTCTATGAAGGTAACGAAAAAGATGTTTGATCTCATTCCAATGTCTTCAAGTTGGTGCTGAGCTGAATCTATCAAGTACATTTACTGAGAATGCAATATCTGATATAATACATTGAGCCAGATATAATAAAACACCAATTGCATTAAGATATGGTACTTCAGGATTAAGTACCTTTTCACCATATTCTATTGGTCGGAATGGATATTTCATAGGATTAAGAGTTCTAACAACCATATGATTACTTAATAGATGATCATTATCCATATGGAATCTTTTCATAACACATTTTGATTGATGAATAAACATTCTGTTTGATCTATGCTCGCTCTTCACGCTGAGACAATATTTTCTTTCCCATATCTTTTATTTTAAATTCATTATGCAAATATTTAGTTGTTTTCAAGAGCTCTTTGGTAGCTCCAATTAAATTTATATCATCAATATAACCTGCTACAATAGAATATCCATTTTCTGATTTCTTTATGAAGACACATGTGTATATAATATAATTAATATACCCTTATTTTATTAGATATTCACTGAGACGGTTATATCGCATCAATCCATGTTGTTTTTAATCCATATAAGGATTTTTGTAGGTTTATCAAATACAAATTACAAGATTTTGATTTATATGTTTCTAGCATTTTAAATCCTTTAGGGATTTTCATATAAATATCTGCATTGAGTGAATCATATAGATAAGCGATCACTATGTCTATAAGACACATTTCAAGCCTTTTAGAGGTGGACAAACTTATCAAAATTCGAAACGTAATTGTATTCATCATTAGTGAATACTAAGTTTCTGTGAGAAACCTTATACTACGAGTCGTATCCTTATATCTCATGATCTCGTTTTTCTTATTATGTTTCCAAAAAAAAAAAAACCAATTAGTATCCAACTTATTTGACGTCTTCAAGCATCTGGACTAATGGACCAATACTACACGTTTTACTAATGAAGTCAATTTCATTTGAATTGATTCTTTCCATATAGGCCAATCATGCTTTTTATCTATAATCATCGATATTATGAGTTTCATAATCATCATTTTTAATTTCAGTTGCTACTGTATATGAAAATATATCACTAATAATTATTTCTTCACTATTCCATATTTCTCTCATATGATTTATAGAAATTTCTTTATTTCGATATTCTTGTCTCTCTTTAAGGATTTTAGAGGGATTTTCTCACTTTAGGGACTTATGTCTCTTTAGGGACATCTAACTCTTCTAGAGTTGACTTAGAGAAAATAGATTTATTTATAACTCGAGTTTTGTTTACATTAAGATCCTGATAATTTACTTTCCTCTTCTGGGGAACAATACCTTTCAAAAAAGGTTTACAAACTTATGATATGCAATAGATGATTTATTTGTTACCCTTTTTTTTTTGAAAGGCAAGAGTTTATAAAAGAGGCCAAGGAGACCAAGGCACAAAGGCCACACCACATAACACAGACCAAAGCAAGCAAAAGGCACAAAACACCCAAGAAAAACCTATAGAAACAGCAGCCAGGAAGCCAAACCACATAAGTCAAGCAAACACCCA
Organism: Acer negundo; assembly: GCA_035582765.1. NCBI lineage: Eukaryota > Viridiplantae > Streptophyta > Magnoliopsida > Sapindales > Sapindaceae > Acer > Acer negundo. The sequence continues at coordinate 11,446,329 of CM069238.1, read as the reverse complement.
CAAGTGAAGCAAGCAGCCCAAAAACAAAACCAAGCCAAACGCTAACACCAAAAAGCCATAGAAAGAACAAACACCCCTAAAACAAAGCAGTAACCCACACAAAAATGACTTTAAAAAACAGAAAGAAAAAAACAAGGAAGCTCAACACCCCTTAGCCTTGTATTTCAGCACCAACCTTCTCACAAAATCCCGAAACCTATTATTGTTCACCTCATCCCTTTTGGCGATAATGTCCAACAACTCCTCTTTTCTCCCATTGAAGTTGAGACCGAGGGCCAAACCTTTTTCTAGAACCTTCACAACTTCATCCTCCAAGTTCCAATGCTCCTTGAATTATTTATTGCCTTTTACTCTAATAGTTCTTCAGGAACAATCACCTAGGTTCATGAGTTGACAACTTGTTAAATTTAGTTACCTTTAAACATATCTTGTAACTGATTAATAACTATCTAATGATTAATTATCTTTCATATTTGAGCGATATGAAGATTGAGTGAGACACATTTATTACATATATAAAGAACTGAACTCATATCTCCATTTTGTACAATAGTATCATTTCATTTACTCTTCTCTTCTGGAGAAACTTTCCATTCTATAATGGTATGGAAATTAATCAAAAAAATGCAATATTGCAATATGAATATAGACAACATAATCAAACATTATTAAGAGAGAGCAAGTCAATGACCAAATCCAAGTTATAATGGTGCATAATGATGATAAGCAGTGGGTCAAAGACGAATGCAATAACATGTAAAATAGCATGTCCCAATATAGAATTGGTAATTGTGTTAGAAATAATAAAGTTCTTACAATTACCTGTAGATGTTTGTTAAGTGATTCCATTGATCAATTATGAGTATGAGTATATATGAAACTGATGTTCAACATCAATCTCAACTGCTTTGCAATATTTATCAAATATCTTTGAGGTAAATTCACCAATATTATTAGAGAGCATTGACTTGATTAGATAATTTAGGAATTGTGCCAAAAACCTGATATCTATGCAAGTAGTCTGAAGATGAGTGATAATAATTAAATATGTGACCATCTGATAGATACATTAATTAGAACCATAAAATAACAAAATGGTTCAATTTGTGAATGAATAAGTCCACATATCCTCTTGAGTTATTTCTAAGAATGATGGAGATTCAAAACCAACTTAAAATAAAGTAGTCTTATTACTAATTTCCTTTGTAAAAATGTAGTGCATATATTCTCATGGAATTAAAGAATATTCTAGCTCTTTAATTGATGTCCATAAGAATTTTTGATGATCCTACGTATTATTGTAGATCCTGGGTGACCAAAACGAGCATATCAAAGCATAAGTTTAAGAACTTCTGGTTCATAACTGCATAAATCTCTACATTTTAATAATACTATAATATAATCCAGATGAGAAAACACGCAGCTTCTCAAAAATGAGCTTCTGGCTCAAATCATTAGAAGTAATGCACAAATATTTAACACTCTTATTATCTATAGTCTCGATAGCAATAATGTTATATGCCTTTGAACTAAGCATATTTCTCTCGGACATGCTTGAATAATATAAAGAATCATTGATACACAATTTAATACCATAAGGTAACAAGATTGTGGCTCTTTCGAAGCCTTTAATCAGATATGCTGGATCTAATATGGTATTAACCTTTAGCAAGACAAATTTTTGATCTTCCACTATCAGCAAGACATATATATTCATCTGGTGTTTCAATAATAGGTAATTCGTTGTTCAAATCCACATTATTTAGTAAATACATATATTTTTCCTTCTAGGAATTTTATGAGCATTATGTGTAATCACTATTACAAAAATGTTAAAAGACATCGGTGCATAACATCGATTTTTAGGTAGCCGATTTAAAAAAAAAACTTTTAGACATCGGTTCATAAAAAACTGATGTCTTAAATATTGTGGTTTTAAAAAGACAACGGTTTTTGGGCAAACCAAAATTAAAAATAAATAAATAATAAAAAATAAAAAATAAAAAAAAAAACTTTTAGACATCGGCTTATACAAAAATGATGTCTTAAATATTACGGTTTAAAAGGACAATGGTTTTTGGGCAAATTGATATGGATTTATTTTACAATAAAATATCGGTTTCCCTTAAAACTGATATCTTAAATAAGTTAAATAAGTTTTAATTTTTTTATATATTTTTCAAATAACCAGTGTCTTTACATTGTCAAATATCAATAATTTTAAAATAATAAATTTAATTACCAATAGTTATATTATTAAAAAAAAAATATTTCGATAAAGTAAAATTTTAAATTTAATAAATTTACTTTTAAATCATTTATTTTTAAAAATTTCAAAAAGTTGTTTATTTATTTTGTACCTTATCGGTCCATTTCTATACATGTTTTATAACCCTATTTCCTATTATTTATGCTTTGTTCTTGAGTTAATTAGGTGGTTTAATGTGTTTGTTGAGCATGTGTAGGTCCAATCCATTTAAGCGGTGTTAAATCTCATTTTGGAAGAAAAGAAATCAAAAGATGGAGAAAATGAGCAAATTGGAAGAAATCATGAAAAGATGATTTTTGGCTAGTGTAGATCCTCTATGTCGCGAGGCCCATATCTCAGCTCCGATTGAATTATGTGTCCTACCATTATGGATTGAAAGCCCCAGAAGTCTAGTTTCCAGTGCACTTTTCGGATTGCAATTCCGATGTTCCTAGAAGAAGTTATGTCCGTTTTAATACCCGAAGGTTAGATCAATCAATCATAAATCCGCGAGTAATTACGAGATTTGTTTTGCAAACTGTCCGATCGAAAAATATTACCTTCTTGGACATGTGTGAAAGTCTTGGGCAAACAAGTTGACACCTAATCCTTATCCTACCTCAATAAGCAATCAATTTTGATAGATTAGGAAAGAAGTAAATCCCTAAAAGGTAGAGTTTAAAAAAAGGGAATTGATTTCCTTGTTGTTTGAGGACTAGGGTTTGTATTCAAGCCTATTTAAACCTTTTTAAGCCATAATTTCGGGGGAGACTAAAAAAGAGACAGCCAAGGGAGGTTCCAAGCCACAGAAGGGGGCCGTCACCCATCACTCCGACTACCACACATATGAGTTTTCTCTACATCTCGTCTATATTTTCATTATCTCCATTGATGTGTAACTAAACCTCATTCTAGGGGATTAATATAACTGATTTTGGATAACTCTATGTGAACAATTAATTCATCTTTTGTTAATCAATTGGGTTTTAGTTTTGTTTATTGAATTAATTGCTTTATTCTACTTGCTCTTATTATGTTGTGACCGCAAGTGATTTGAGTTTGTCGCTTAGTTTATCCCATGAGATTAGGGTTTAGATGTGGATGACCGTTCCGTTTAAATCTGAATCACAAGCTTAATAAATAGGAAAATTGATATATAGATGACCGTGCTATGTTAATTTGGCTTAGAGTTTTGTGTAAAATTAGGGTTTTGACAATTGTTCATTACATGACCGTGTGTGAGTAATAGGAAGAACCCTAGATCATTATTCCGTTATTCGTTGCATGACCGTGTGCGAGTATTGGGAAAGGATCTCGAACTTAATTGAATTATCTTGAAAACAAGCCTGTAAATTAGATTAAAGTGTTTAACGAGATTGATTATGAGCATTGAGTATCTAAGAAAGATGCATTGATTCCCTAGTATTTCTCTCTATATATTCACCCCTTGTGTGATCTTTGATTAATTTTAGTTTTTAGTTCAAGTATTCATAATTTAGGTTAATATTAGAATTCACCAACTTCCGAAGCCAAGTATTATGCAATTTAGTTTTTCGCACTTAGAGTAAATACATGCTAGATTAATTGGCTTCGACCGATAGAATCACCGATCCCAGTGAATGATCTTTCTTAGTAAATTGAACAGATTTTATTGCATCAGTACCATCTTGTTTCGTATTAAGAAATACGTTAATCATTCAATTACCATATAAATTAGGAATCCGAGTCTTACATTTGTTCATTAAATTGCAAGATGCATGTAGAGAAATATCTCTTCTGCAGTGAAAGTTGTATTCCAAATCATGCTTATTACAATTGATGTCACTAGTCTCCTATAGAGTATAGACCCATAAATCGACTATATATGTTTTAAAAAATATAATTTTATTAAAAGTTTCAATAAATATTTTTTAATATATGTTTGTCGTAGAAATTAGAATTTTGATTAGTTGAATAAATTTAAATTTATTTAATTTTATTTTTTTTATTTCTAACAACTCATATATGTTATATATAAATATTGTGCAATTGTTAGCAAATCAAATCTTGTGGTTAAGCGGTTAAGACTTACCACTTTGACTTGATGTTTCAAGTTCAATTCCTTATAATGATAATTAATTGTCATTATTATCATAAGTGGGGCGGGCCGGCGGCCATCGGAAGGTGGGGTGGGCTATAGGTGGTCAAACGGCGGTAGCCGAACGGTAAACCGGTTGGACGGTCGGATTAATTTTCGTAATACATCAGTTATACATAATCGGTTTTATAACTTTTATATATAACCAATGTGTTTTAAAATCATTTACATCGGTTAAAAACCAATGTCGTTATCGCGTTTTTTTCTACATCACTCAAATCTATATCAGTTATAAAATTTTGAAAAACTGATGTCTTACATGTAAATTAACCGATGTCTTTCAACATTTTTGTAGTAGTAAATGTCATTTTATATTTTATTTGAAATGATAATCTTTTCAATAGATTTATTCTGTAGACCTTTTCTCTTATCATTTCAAACACCCACTTTTGCGGTATGTTTTGTTATCTCAAGAATCAAGATAAAAATACATTCAAATTTACTCTCTTGATATTGCTTTTTCATGAGCATATTTAAAATGAATAAAATATAATTTCCAATTTTATTATACCACAAAATTCCAACTATGTGATCTCAGGATCTTAAATATTTTATGGCATGCACAACATCATGCTGGGATGTGTAGATTTCTTCATCAAATGAATGACATGAAAATATATCACTTGATAAACATGAGATAAAATAAAATCATTGAGCTTATTGATTTTTAGAACTTTTGGTTCATTCATGAATTGCTTGTTCATAAATAAATTTAGAAAAATCCAAAAACTTTAGGTTCCGAATTACAATTTGACTCCCCGGATTAAAGAATCATAACTTGATCAAATTCATAATTTCTTGTTCCGATAAACTTTGATATTAAAAATTTTAATATCACAATTTAAATTGAATTTAGAGCTTTAAGTCGTAATAGTTTGAAATTGAGAATATTATGCTCAAATAGAATCAATATCCAGCACTTCAAGTTCTATATTGTATTTTAATTTGGAACTTTAGGTTCCAAATAATAAAATATGACATTCATGTATATAATAATGAATTTAGAACTACAGGTTCATAATGAAATTGAAATTCAGAACTGCAGGTTTTGATTGAATATTTTATATTGGAATTCATAACTTCAAGTTATATATTGAAATTGAATTTAGAACTTCAGGTTCTTAATAAAGTATTGTAAACATGTATGAATCCAAAACTTCAGGTTCTTAATGAAATTAAAATTCAGAACTTCAGATTCTGATCGGTTGATAAACTCGCGCTAACTTAAATATCATAATAATAAATCTAGAAACTTTAGGTTCTGGTTAGTTGGTTTAGCCCGACTTAGTTAAATTGCATAATAATAAATTTGGTGCAAATAAATCCAGAAACTTTAGGTTCTAGTCGATTGGCCTTGTCACACTCGGCTCATAATTTGCATATAAATACATAAATGCAAATCCAGAAACTTTAGGTTCTGGATAAGCGAGCAAACTGCTCCATTATAAAATTGCATAAAAGTAAATAAATGCGTAATAATAAATAAATCTATAAACTTCAGGTTTTGGATGGGCGACCAAACCGCTCTAGTATAAAGTTGTATAAAAATAATTAAACACGTAATAATAAATAAATCCACAAACTTCAGCTTCTGGATGGATGACATTAGTCAATCTCATATATTATATATAAATAAATAAATACAAATATATAAAGAGTATAATAAATAAATCTAGAAACTTTAGGTTCTGAATGGTAACCAATCTCATATATTGCGTATAAAAAAATAAATACGAATAAATAAAGAGCATAATAAATAAATCCAGAAACTTTAGGTTATGGACAGTGATGTTAGCCAATCTCTTATATTGCATATAAATAAATAAACAGTATAACAAATAAATCCATAAGCTTCAAGTTCTAACTGGATTGAAATCAGTTCTTTTATTTTGATTTTACAATCTTCATGTTGCAATTAATACAATATTGAACTATAAGTAAATCACTATTCTAGAAATTCTTTTTACTTGTTTACAATCGTAGTGATAACATGTTATAAATCAAAACATACATATATATATATATATATATATATATATAAATAAACTCAGAAAAGGAGAGAATATATAACCATCAAATTGAAGAAGAAAATGCTCTCTGTAAGCTTTCATTAATTCATGTTAATTTTTTATTTTTTATTTTTATAATATCTATTAATTTAAGATTATGTATTTTTTTTTGTTGAAAACTTTCGCTATCGGTAGAATTCGAGCCGTTGATCTAAAAGTCATTTATACAAATCTCAAGTTTGTCCATCTACTAGCTGAACTACTCTACCCGTTGGTATTCATGCTAATTCTTACAAGAGTTGTAATTATATTTATATATGGGCAACCAATTATATGAGAACAAACAAAGGGACATGTGTCTCACAAAGAATGAAGCAGAGGGGCATGTTACAAAGATGAAATCTAGATGGCCACATGCTTGGACTGTATAGAAAGCTGAGAATACGGTGCAAAGCTTATTGTGTTCTTTCATTTTTTTTTTTTTTAAATGATATTTTTTTCAATTTCTTATTTTTCTTAAAGAGTTTATTATAGTTTATTTATTATTTTTAATATTAATAGTTTAATGATTATTTTAAGAACAAAGTTAAGACTATTTCAAACAAAATGTAGGGGTATTTTCAACTTTTTATACGCAAATCTCAATTGACCATTAAATGGGATGGAAGTCCACCAAGAATATTAGGGTCTACAACAATTAAAGCCTTGAATATTAAACGATTTTTGAAAACCTCAAGCATGTCAATGCAATTAACCTAAATAAAGGAAAATGTTTGGGTATTGTCGATACCCAAATATTGTGTTAAAACTCTTATACTTTTTACATCTCTCTTTATCTTGAATTACGTAACCACTAACTATTGGTCGGTCAGGATCTTGAATATTGTCCGTAAATAAATAAATAACAATAACACAAGAGACACGACAAAAAGCATAGAAAAACAGAGTTTGATTGTTGATGTATTAGACACGCACGCACCCAACAAAATAGGAAAAAACAAAAACAGAGCCGGCATTCTTTTCGATTAAAAAAATGCCTACCACTACCATAATAAAGGTTGCTCCCATCGGCGATGCCACTTCAGTGCTGGAGCCCAGCCCACACATGTTTTAAACAGTTTATTTATATTGTTTTTATCATTTACATTTTTCTATTAAAAGTTTATAATTGATCAAATTGGTCCCCAGATTGATATGCCAATGGATGGAGATGGCTTCGCCGGCTGCTCCTATCACCAGTTCACCACTCTCTTTCACCAATCATAACCCACAAACCAAAATGCCTTCACTTGGATTCTCTCTCCTTCCTCTTCATGTCAACCCATCTCCAAAACCCCACAAGCAGCCACCCATTTGTCAAATGGACAATGATCACACTCACACTCACATCGCAACAGGCTTTGGCTTCAAAAGCTTGAAGCAGACTTTTACTGTTGATGTCCAGAGAGCAGAGAACAGACCCTTGAACGTGCCCTTAATTGCCCCTTTTACGATTGCTTCTTCGAGGCTTGATAAGGTGGAGAATGTAGCCATCAGACTAGAACTCAATAATGGGTGTGTTGGGTGGGGCGAGGCCCCGATTTTGCCACACGTCACTGCTGAGGATCAAGAAACTGCGATGCTCAAAGCCAGAGAGGCTTGTGAGTTCTTGAAGAGGAGTCCAGCTATGGCTCTCGGTTTGGTGTTTCAAGAGATGGGTGCCTTTCTTCCAGGTCATCAGTTTGCTTCCGTGAGTTCCCTTTTTAGTGTGTAGATTTTTAAAGTTGGATGGTTGAGTGAATTGTGATTTTACTTATAAGGCTGGTGGATTTGTGTAATTAGTTTTAATTATGAAATCTTTTATACATGTTTGATTGTTGAAGGAACGTAGGATTTCATGATATAAAAGGAGAAAAAGGCAAGTGCTTGATACTAGTATTTGGCTTGCTTGCTCAGTTTCTCATTTCCATGGAACCAAATAAAAAGCAAGCACAAAATTTGATCTCTCTTTTATCCATTTATGCCTGTTTATGCTTTATTGCTGTTAACAATTTTGTTATGTGGACTGAAATTCCTGTATATCTGTATAAGTAAACAATAATTCACTGTCTATGGTAAGCTTGTATATATTAAGTTGTAACAAGAATTTATTATTCTCCATTCAGTTTGCTACCTTGGTCTCTATAAAATTGAAGTGTTCCTGTTTTATTTTCCCTTTGCTCATTAAATTGTTCATGCACTGAAGGTCAGGGCGGCAGTTGAGATGGCATTGATTGATGCAGTTGCTAATAGCATCAGCATGCCTCTATGGAGACTCTTTGGCGGGGTTTCGAATACAATCACCACTGATATAACAGTTAAGCTCCTGCTCCAGTGATTCTAAAAGTGAAATCAAACCTATTCTTCTCCTCTTGATTTTTTCATATTTATCTTGTAGAAATAGAAGTCACACACCGGTGCTTTTGATTAGATTAGAATAGAATCAAGAAATATTTAGTTAGTCCTAAAATATAAAATTTTGTGCAAAAGTTTGGCTCAGCTGTTTTATATCTGCAGATTCCAATTGTTTCCCCAGCCGAAGCAGCTGAATTGGCTTCAAAGTATCGGGAACAAGGATTTGCTACTTTGAAGCTTAAGGTGGGAAAGGATTTGAAGTCAGACATAGAAGTTCTACAAGCTATACGTGCAGTCCATCCTGATTGTTCCTTCATCTTGGATGCCAATGAGGGTTATAAACCTGAGGAAGCTGTTGAAGTTCTTGAAAAATTATATGGTAAAGCATGAACATACATTTTTATGACTTACCTTGTTGCATACTTTCCACAAACAATTATATATGAGCATAAAGCACATAATATTGACTTGTGTTTTAGGCTCCTGTCATTGTCTAAGCTTACTTGTATGTAATTTTTATTTATTTATTTATTTTTATAGAAATGGGGGTCACTCCAGTTCTGTTTGAGCAGCCAGTACATAGAGATGATTGGGAAGGTCTCGGTCATGTTAGTCATATAGCAAAAGACAAATATGGAGTATCTGTTGCAGCTGATGAGAGCTGTCGGAGTTTGGATGATGTCAAGAAAATAGTAAAAGGAAATCTTGCTCATGTCATAAATATTAAGCTTGCCAAAGTTGGGGTCCTTGGGGCCCTTGAAATTATTGACGTGGCAAGGGCGTCAGGATTGAACCTCATGATTGGTGGTATGGTTGAAACTAGACTAGCCATGGGCTTTGCTGGCCATCTTGCTGCTGGCCTTGGGTGTTTCAAGTAAGTATATATCATGTTCATTCTTGAAGAACTTGTAAATGTAACTTGAATATTCATGTACTAGTTCCAATATAAGTTGGTCATCTTCTGGATTATAATTTTTTTTTACAGATTCATTGACCTGGATACACCAATTCTTCTATCTGAAGATCCAGTTGTTGAAGGTTATGAAGGTATTCTCGCTTCTCAGTACAGCTCCTGAACTTTGCGATGTATATGCCTTGGTTTTTTATATTCAGCAAATTGAAAAAGTTTTTTTCACCTGTGACCAGTTTCTGGTGCTGTTTACAAGTTCACAAATGCAAGAGGCCATGGGGGTTTCCTTCATTGGGACAATATTGCATAGTAAGAATTCTTTCTAGATTTGTTTGAATGTCTACTCTGCTTCAGCATCATCGTTGCAGTAGTTCTAGATGGCATGTTGATTTACATTCATTCTTGTTTACTTATTTGGATCATGGAAACTACATAACCTTTAGTTTTATATATTGATGTTCAAATCAGGATGCTATAACAAAATTTAAAAAAATTTAAAACTTGATAATGCAATTGAATCATGGTTAATGAATGGTTTTAACAATTACAATGAAAAGAAAACTTAAGGGTCCATAAGGAGGCTTGCCTCTGAAATTCGTAGTTTTCACAGAAACTGAAATCGGAAAAAGACAACAATTAAACAAGAAACAAACATGTCATGAATATACCTTAAAAGCTTTGAAGTTGTGTCATGCCATGGTTTGAAGATTAAAAGTCATCTAACATTGTAACATAGAATCTGAATTTATAACTTCGACGTGTTCTCTTTCGACGAAGAGGGTTATGCAATATCCATGAAATTTGTCCTACATCTTGTAGCAGATTGTTGTTTTGATAAAGTTCTTAGTTGATTTAATCCTTTTAAATTTATATCTAATTTCTAACAAATTTGCTCAAGTGATTTGACTGCATTTCCATCCATACCACAAAGATCACATTTGTGCATCATTATATATCACTTGAAATTTAATGAATTATTCCGTCTAACAATCTTGTACTTCTTAACATCCCCAGCAATGTGTTACTATCAATTAACTAACATCTAGTTGCTAACAAAAAGAATGTCAATGACAAATATAATTATCATTTCGACTTTGCCAATGTTAATCATATCAAATTATCTGCAGGAATTTTTCAATGAGCAGTCAATGAAGACTGGCAGGCCCTGAATTTTTAGGGGATTGCTGATAATTGAATGAGAATTACATCAAAGGTTTCTAGCGTTAATGTGTTTGCTGGTAAGAGTTACAGAACTGATATTGCAATTTGAGAAGAAAAATATTAATTCATTAATAATGGCAATTGAAGAAACTCTTGCTTATTGAGTTTTGCTGTTTAGATAGTGTTTCTACACCATGCATTTCCAGAATAATTGTATTTTTTTTTTTTTTTTTTTTTTTTTTTTTTTTTTTTTTTCTGTTCCTTCTCAGTTGAATGTTCACCAAAAACTTAGCTGACAACTGATGTTTTCATTTGAATGTAAAAATTTGAGAAGCTTGCCTTCCATGTTCCCTGTATAGCTCATGTAATCATTATACTTTGGTCAAAGAGGAAGTTTGGCTGGGATGCAACTAAAGGAGAATTTGGAAATTTGGTCATGAGGTTTGATCAAATTCCCCCTTGGAAACTGGAGTCAAGCTAATTAATAGCAAGGTTTTGTTGATTCTTAAAAACCACAGGGGACATGAATGAAATTCACCTAGAAACAATAATGCTTATGTTATAAAATAATGAAAAAGAAAAAGAAAAACAGAGTAGATCAAAAAGAAGAAGATTTGTATGAAACCCTATGCTTTCTGATATTAAATTACATGAATTTTTGTAAATGATAATTAATACTCTTGGTGCAGCACTTTCTGCAAACACTATTGCCATTCCCATAACTATAACACGATTATGATAATGTAATAAAACATTCCCACTTCACTTCGTTTTTGAACTATTACAATATTTCCGTATTAGGAAAGGGACATGACTCGAACCCTCAACATCTTGGATATATGTGTGAGGGTATTACCACTGTGATAACCTCATTTGATCGCTTTGTAACCAATATCATATTCCTTTTAAATAAAAAATACTACTTGTTTTGCATTGTAAGCTGCTCATACACCAAAACACCTCTATTTAGTTGACGTTTTACTTTATTCATAATTTGTAGACAACTTTAGAGACTTCCACCTTAAAATGTGTATCTATTGTATCACAGTCTACTGTGATTTGGAGGGTTCAGAAATTATATAGCACCTTTTTGAGGGTGCATTTTAAGACTATTACCATTTTAATAACTTGAGTTTAAATTACATATATTATAGTGAACGGACAAAACTGTCCCCCACAGTATCCTTCTTCAGTGTTTTGGCCTTTTTTTTTTTTTTTTTCTTTCAAAATGGGGGTTGAAATCTGCCTCCAATGTAGGTCAATTAAGAAGAAGATGAAAAAAAAAAAAAAAATTGAAGGTCATTTCCGACACTCTCTAAGTATTTCCGAGACTTTTGGTAATTTTCGAGACTTTCAGGTAAAAATGAAAAGTGCAAAAATGAAATTTTTCGAGACTCTTCATTTTTGCCTACAAAGAAGTCTCGGAAAATTTCATTTGTACCTAGATGGTCTCGAAAATGACCAAAAGTCTAGGAAAATTTCATTTTTAAAAATTGGAAAAAAAAATAAAATTGGAGGTCATTTCCGAGACTTTGCAAGCATTTTGAGACCTTTGGTAATTTCCGAGACTTTCTAGGAAAAAATGAAATTTTCCAAGGCTTTTCATTGTTGTCTAAAAAGAAGTCTCGAAAAATTTCATTTGTATCCAAAAAGTCTTGGAAATTACCAAAAGTCTCGGAAATACTTGAAAAGTCTCGGAAATGAGAAAAAGTCTCGGAATTATCAAAAGTCTCGGAAATGCTTGAAAAGCCTCGAAAATACATGAAAAATCTCGGAAATACTTCAAAAGTCTCAAAATTACCTGAAAAGTCTCGGAAAGTATGAAAATTCTTGTAAAATACATGAAAAGTCTCGAAAAATACTTGAAAAGTTTCAGAAAAATATGAAAAGTCTCAAAAAATATATGAAAAGTCTTGGAAAGTACATGAAAAGTCTCGGGAAAAAAATAAAATTTTCCAAAAAAATAAAAATGTCCAATTTTTTTTTAATCTTCTTCTTCATCGACCTCCAATGGAGATCAATTTCGAAAAAGAGTAAAGTAAGGTTTTTTTTTTTTTTTAAAGTCACTTACTTTAACGCATTTAAAACATAAGTTATTAAAGTGATGATAATCTTGAAACACCAATTTAAAAAAGTGATAACAACCCCTATTTATCCGTGACTTGGTAGCATGATGTATAAGGAAATACTATGTCAGAAATATAGGGATCAATTATAACCGAATCAAATTACACAATAATATAACATAAATAAAATGTTATTTTATAGCTTTTGGTAAAATGAGTAGAGGATAGGAAGTGAGAAGTGGCAATAGGGTGGGTAGGTGGTGTATAGAATATAACAAACACAGTAGAGTTACGTGAAAAATGATGTAATCATTGTAAAGCCGCTTTGAAGCAGGAGCCTTGACTAAAGTTATCAATCATACAACATTAGTGAACAAGTAAGCGTGAAGATTAAAAGTTAGATTACCATCATTTTATTGCCCCACATAATCATGTCTATTAGCACTCTAATTTTGACTCAAATTGTACAAACCACAGTATCAAACTCAAGATCCATTCTGTTTCTGCCTGACTGATCAGTTTATAAAAGAAGAATACAAAAGCTATAATTACCAATTTATGCTCTTAAAGAAGGAGATCCTCTTTAGAATTTTTGCAGATTTGCTTTGTCTTCAACCCAAAAGTAGGAGATCAATTGAAATTGAATGCTTAGCAAATAGGCGCCTACAAAGAAGAAGAAAACAAAAAAATATATAAACTAATTTGATTCATCTTTTTTAACTGAGTAAACATTTGGTGATTTTGTACATGGACTTCATTCTAGCCATCTATTCTGAAAATTTGAAGTTTTGTTAAACTAAAATCTGTGTGTAGAATTGTTGTTGAGATGGAAAAACGTTTGTACATCCCCATGGACTGCGCAATTATGCATCAAAAGTCATTTAATCTTATCCTGTCCATTTGCATGCTCATTTCCACTGACCATTTGACTTTTGCACATAAATTTATAAAGTTGAATGAAGAATCATTGTTGTATGGATTTATACCATTTGTGTTCAAATGGCACGTTAAGGAATAGGTTATTGATCAGTACTGATTAATTTAGCTGGTATATTCTTGTAATTACATCATCTAATCTAATATGATAACAAGAAAATGAATGGATCTAGCTTCCAAAAGGCACTAAATATCAAAATGGAGGTCAAATTAGTGATGATGATGATGATAATAACAGGTGTCTTGCATAAGGAGTTGTGAAATTGCAAGTGCAAAAACATCACCGAAAGGAAAAACAGTGGTGTGAAAAGTGGGCACCACCAATTTCATGCATTGCTATAAAAGGGTATTTCCACTTAATTGATATTAACTTATGCTTAATCAGTCACTCATATGTATAAATACATTAGTCCGTACTAAGGTGAATACCAACATACATACATACATTTATAGATATATCGGTGATGTTCACTTCAATACGTACTAATGTATTTATTTCAGTGAAATACATGTGATCCGTAGGATTTAACTATTTTGACTTAGTTAACATTAACTTGTGCTTAATCAACGACTCACATGCATTGCACTATATAAATACTTTAGTGTGCGTTGAGGTGAACACCATTGTATATTATATTCATAAAGGATCCCTTATGGTAAGGACCTTGATGAAATAACGTTGATTTTTTTATCCAATCACATACCACACCAAACAAGAGATTAGAGTATTTTAATCCAATCTCATACAACACCAAACATATCATCACAGCACTAATTTTAGTCCAATCATATCCCATCCAATCCAATAGAATCCCATAAAAATAATCATATCATTTCCCGCACACCAAGCCAACCCCTAATGATTGAGGTGTGGGATTAGATCCAGTTTCATACCTTTTCTCATTTTTATCAACATAAACAAATAGCTTTTCTTTCTTTCTTTTTCCACCATCTGTTGTGAGTTGTGACTGACTGACATTCTGCTCACTTAACTAAAAAGAATGTGAGGTACAATACAATTATACAATCATATCATGCTAATAATCATTGTTGATGCATGCACGCAGGCTTGCCCTTACGAAAATGCTTATTCTGTAAACTAGAGGGATCTTTTGAGGCGTGTCAAAGGGTACTACACGTTAAAAAAATTATTGTCAACAAGAGATCTTGATAAAGAGAATCATTTAATCTAATCATAATTAATTATACTCCTATAACTCTTTACAACTCTTATGAGCAATAATAATATTTAACTTGACATGTTTTTAGTATAATCCTTAGAACAGTAACTACTAACTACATTGGGAGTTGTAATCAAAGGATGGCCTACTAATGCAAATCATCTTAATAAGCTTTTGAGATGTACATACTTGTTACTTATGATGCTAGTATACATTTAACAAATCTAGAATCTAGTACTGATAGAAAACTAATAATATGAACTGTACGAAGAAAATTGAATCAAATAATATGAGGTTGACTCGGTAGTATGAAACTGAGCGAAGTCACACGATTAAAGCTGCCTACTTTTTTTTATTTTTTTTTTGAAGAAATAAATAGATATGATTGAATGAATAAGTTGAATTGCATGCTGGTGCCTGGTGGTAGCTAGCTTTTTGCAGTTGTTTTAGTAATGCGCCGAATAAGTGGGGACCAATTACCAAAACTTGCTTTTACTTTGGTAACTAAACCCAAAACCCAAAGTGAAACACCACCTATAAATTCAGACCAAACCCAAATTCATCAACCAACCAAACATCTCTCAGATTCTCTTTGATGGCATCATACTTAGCAGTTTTCACTCTTGTGGTTGTGTTTCTTGCCTCAGCAGAGGTCTCAATGGCTGTTACTTGCACCCCAACAGAGCTGAGCTCGTGTGTAGGTGCAATCACATCTGCATCTCCACCATCTAAGTTGTGTTGCAGCAAGATCAAGGAACAGAAACCTTGTCTTTGTCAGTACCTCAAGAACCCAAACCTCAAGAAATTTATCAACACTCCAAATGCCAGGAAGGTTGCTAGTACTTGTGGAACTCCCTTTCCCAAGTGTTAGATCGATCGATCACTACTCTCTAATACTATTATAAGCTTCTCTTCGATCTGTTTGTTTTATTATAATTGTGGTGTGGTGGTAGTACTAGTGTCTACTGTCTCTAGTGGGTGATGGGAAAAATAATGTTGGGTTTATGGTGTCACATGTGATCATTACTATCATCACTTCTGTCTGTAATCTGTTGTTGTCTATTGTACTTATATACTAGTTGTTGCAAATGCACTCTTCTCTTTTTCTACCTGTTAACAAGAATTATCAAGTTCTATCAAGCCTTTCAGTTTCCTTTACAAAGATCTTTGAGAAAATTAGATTACCAAGAACGTAGTTTATTATCCTACACAAAAACATAACAATGAAGTTCTCAAAATGCAAAAACTAAACTGCCAGGAAAGTAGATACTGGGATAAAAACAAATGAATCAAATTCTGTTATTGAAATATGAGGATTACAAAACAGTAATGTTCTTCAAATCCATCAACGTGCATATTGCGATCATAATGAGAAAATATATATATAGAAATTTGGTGAAAAAAGTCCAAAATTCATTTACTTACATGTACAGAATGGGAAGTAGTTACAAACGAATTTTGTAGTTTCTCACAAGTTAAGAAGATTTGAAATGGGGTTCCAGCCCATAATCCATGACCTCTTATCAGCTGGTAGTGCAAAATTGAGCTCAAACATCTCCTTTGACATGTTGCCACCTTCACAAAATCCTACAAGCTTTGCCACTATTTCAGCACTCTCTTGTACATGCCTGGGATCATGAGGATCTGTCCAGAGCTTGTTCACAAACTGCAGCCTTCGTTGTTTCCCGTCAAGTGGGACATCCCATTTAATGTACAATGAATCTCTCTCCTCAAAGGTCAAACGTGTGGTCAACCTCTTCGCAAGGAA
Organism: Acer negundo; assembly: GCA_035582765.1. Classification (NCBI taxonomy): domain Eukaryota; kingdom Viridiplantae; phylum Streptophyta; class Magnoliopsida; order Sapindales; family Sapindaceae; genus Acer; species Acer negundo. The sequence goes on along the minus strand of CM069238.1, from coordinate 11,429,540 downwards.
CTCTCTTTCACGCTTCAAGGCTCTAATACTGCAAGTCAGACCAGAAAATAAATAAATAAATAAATAAAATTACATTTCTCAGTTATTTCGAACAACTAAAAGAATTGTTCCTGCAAGTGAGTAGGAGAAAGACCTTGACGCGAGAGAGATGGTAGGCTCGCCTCCCACATGAGGAGCCGGGCTTGCATTTCCAAGTTCTGCTAAATGCTGCTGCAACCAAGACAAGCGCCTAAGCTCCACTTCCATATATATTTGATCAGCTGGATCCCCCTTGAATAACAAATAAAACTGTGTCCTGTGAATGATGGAGACATAGCACACATCCCATAACTCAATTATCTGTTGCCTCTGCTCTCTAAAAGTTATATGCCAAGAAACTTGAGGTTCCTCTGGCTCAATTGCAATCTCATCATCCTCCAAATTGTATCCAGCTGCTTCATTTGCTTCCATCTCCAGCACCTAAAGGCAAAAAAATGTTATTTCACCAATAAATGGAACTAAATTTAAGATAAAACTGACATGCCTTTGATATTTAGAGGAAAGCAACAAAATCATACCTGGCAAACAAGTAGCTGCTTTTGGTATTGCAATTTCGCCACACGTTCTTTTAGTTCTGTTACGTATGCTCTTATGCTTCTTACATTCTCCTCAGCTGCATTCTGAAACATTTTCTGCATTTTCTTCATATTTACCGAACTTGAGCGTCGATAGCCTGGAGAGGCTTCCTTTGATGAGACATCTCCACCTTCTTCACTCTTTGTGGGAGTTTCTTTCTCAAACTCTGGCAGAGTTTCACCGGATACCGTGTTGTAGTCATTCTCTGGAGCTCTATTTTCAGTCTCAGAGTCCAAAATTTGCCGAGATGTTGAGAGAGGTGAGCAAGGCGATTTTATAAAATTTTGGCGGTTAACAATATTACTCGAAGCCAATGGAAGTAACTTCTTCTTTTTTGATTGATTCTTAGCCTTGGGGATTGCTTCAGTGTCAGGATGTTGATTATTGCTTGGAAGAGACATTACCAGTTTGTCTATAGACTTTTGAACATTTTCCAATTGCTCCTCAAGATTCGCTATGGTGCTGCCTTGTGAATGAAGTCTTGTTATCTCTTCCTTTAGGTTGGCACTAACACTCCTATTAGGAGCTATTACACTTCCAACTTCAACTTCTTCAGGAACTGATCGAACAGAACGCATTTCCCTTATTTCTGCTTGCAGCTTAGCAATTGTCTCAGCTGCATCTTGATTACCGAGTCTATGACAAGCGACTTCCTTCTGTAGCACTTCCAAAGCTCGATTTGCCTCTTCTCCAAGCGCCTCCTGAAGGTGTTCAAGTTTGCGAATTTCATGCATGAGTGTGAACGGAGCAGCTGATGATTGCCTCACAGACTGCCTTAACATTATTTTCCTTGTTCTATCACCACGGCCTAGTTCCTTGCTGTCAAGTTTTGGTGACAGTGCATCAGAGTAAGAGAGACACTTCTTCACTGATGGACAGGGCAACTCAATGGGATTTGAAACCTGAATCAATTTTTAATAAAAATGAATAACTAAATTCTAATTGATCGTGAGGAAAAGAGGGGCGAGAGTGTGAGGGAGTGAGACCTGCAGGTCATCCTGAAGTTTCCTGCGTAACTCATCCACCTGACATTGTGCCATATCTCTTTGGCGCCTAAGTTCTTCCATCTCCATCTCCATCTAGACATAATAAGATAAAGATACATAGGTAATCCAGTCTGTTATTTGCATAGAATGTGAATGAAGCCAAAACTTAATAGGGTGTGATTATTCACCTGCTGAATTTTCATATCTTTTTCCCTTGATGGATCAGGAGTCCGCAGCTCTGCTTCCAGCCTGGCTACTTCCTTCTGCAGATGCTTAACTAGCTGCTTATCGGAAACAACCTAATGAAATTTTTAAGAGGAAAATTAGAATTCAATATGTGATTATACGGAATTCTTTATAAGATGCAAATACAAGGTAGTAGAATTAATACCATATTGACATGGGCATTATTTGTCACTTCCTTTGCTCGGGTGGCAAAGAAGAGAGTATTTCGAGATTGGTCACAGTGGCTGAGAGCTGGACTTAACGTACAAATGATGGCAGTCCGTGCATTCCCACCAAGAGAGTGCTGCAATATTCGAGTAAGCTTCGAGTCTCGATAGGGTATGTGGCCACTTCTTTTTCCAACACTTCAAATGAAAACAGTCCACCAAAGCCAAAAGAGGAAAATCAATTACAGTTTTAAGAAATTCCAACACGATGTAATTTGGTTTGCAGCTGATTAACAGCCCACGGAGCTCCCAGTGGAACTTTTTTAAGATTGAAATCCTGATTTGGTTGGTATACTTTGTCTAAGCTCAGAAAATATTACATGAGGATTGGATTAAGATGCAGAAGTTGGCTAGTGAATGGTTAGTGCGATTTTTCAAGCTACGTACATGACAATAAATATCAATTTGGTCCTGATACAAGCTTGAGCTTTGGATGAATTTCAGTGAACCAAACTTGAGCAGTCCAAAAGAGCTTAGTGTGGCCCTTATTAGAGTTATTATGTTATTATTTTCATTAAAGTTGATAACGTGTTGTAAATAAATAAAATAATAAATAAGGAAAGAGAGAGGGAAGAGAGAAAATATTTACTTCACCGATTTACAATGAAATGAGTCCTCTGTTTATAGGTTTTTAAAGTAGAACACCACTTGCATCACTTGTATAGTTGTATCACTTGCCCACTTTTCTTGATCCTCCACTTGCATATGTATTTACTTAATGGGTATACAAACTAGGTGATAATTATAAAACATGTTGTAGAAGGTTTGAGAACAAGGTGGGAAATCCAAGGGGGGGTGTTGAGAAATTGACGGCTTTCCCACCTTGGATTATCACCTTGTTCTCAAACCTTCTACGATATGTTTATTTCTTAGGTGTAAACATCTTGCAGGGGGAGTGTTTGCTTACACCTTGGATTATCACCTAGTTTGCTTACCCACTAAGTAAATACAAATGCAAGTGGAGGATCAAAGCAAGTGGGCAAGTGATACAACTATAATTATAATTACACCTTGTTCTCAAACCTTCTACAACATGTTTTATAAATACACATGCAACTATGCAAGCATAGGATCAAGGCAAGTGGGACTCTAGTGGGCAAGTGATACTCTACTTTAAAAGCCTATAAATACAGATGCAACTATGCAAGTAGAGGATCAAGGCAAGTGGGCAAGTGATATTACACCTTGTTCTCAAACCTTCTACAACATGTTTTATAATTATCACATAGTTTGTTTATCTACTAAGTAAATACACATGCAACTATACAAGTAGAGGATCAAGGCAAGTGGGCAAGTGATATAACTATACAAGTGATGCTCTTCTTTAAAAGCCTATAAATAGAGGGCTCATTTCATTGTAGATTGGTGCTCTCAAAAATCAATACAAAAGTAAATATTTTCTCCTCTCTCTCTCTCTTCTCTCTCTCTCTATTTATTATTTCATTTATTTACAACAGAATTGACTTTTTATCTTTTGTAACTCTATATATATTCTTTATATGTAAAATGAAACCCTAGCCACCATTTCTCTCTTCTCTCTCTTCTCTTTCTCTTAAAAAAGAAAAGAAAAGAATAAATAGAGTTATAAAAGATGAAAAAATGTTTATTCTATCTTAATGGAAATAATAACGGTTTCTGAATTTGTTGTGTATTTGAGAATATATGTTTGGGCTCAAGACACATGGCAAGCTCATTGGTCTTGCGCATAAAAGGGAGTGTTAGAGTACTTAAATGTTTGACCCTTTTCCTATTAAAACTTTTAGGTTGCTAGGAAAGGCAACAATAGTATTTAAGCACTCTAAATGTTTTCAACCTCACCCATTTCCCTACTAATTCTAGTAACAAAGCACTTTGCCTAGGAATCAAGCCCATAATCTAGCTTCTATGTAATGTCCAGCCCCAAAAATATAACCACGTCCATAATCCAAACCCAAACACATGATCCAAGACTCAGTTTGATAAGCCCATCCTACTAGAATATTATATATATATAATAGAGAGCAACTGGGCACTGCTCTCTAGACCTATCAAACTGGGTCTTGGGTCAAGTGTTTGGGCTAGAAAATTATATATATATATATAATAGAGAGCAACTGAGCAGAGCAATTGAGCACTACTCTCTAGACTAGAGATGCACATTTTTCCCTGGGGCTCCAATTCCCCGTGTCCCCATCCCTATTTGGGGATTTTTTTTAGAGAAAAATGGGGAAATGGGGAAATGGGGGGGGGGGGGATGGGGATGAAAATCATCCCCAAATTGAAATGGGGATGGGGATGGGGGGACCCTCCCCATCCCCATTTCCCCATTTTCCCCACAATTATGTTGAAATGGGGATGGGGGGGGGTCCCCCATCCCCATTTCCCCTTCCCTAAACATATATAAATATAATTATAATATATATACACATTTTATATAAAATGTACTAATGAATTTTTTTTTATATTTGTAATAGAATGTTTGTTTTTTTAATTTAATTTGTAAATTTTAGTCAAATGGGGAAACGGGGAAATGGGGGAAACGGGGAAATGGGGAAAAACGGGGAAAAACAGGGAAAATGGGGAATTGGGGACTGGGATGGATATAGGTCCCCCCAAAATTCCCCATCCCCATTTTCCCCAAATGGGGAAATGGGGGGGGGATGGGGGAAGGGTATGTGAAGTGGGGATGGGGATGGGGGGACCTATATCCATCCCCATTCCCCAAACGTGCATCTCTACTCTAGACCATTTGCTTGTGACAGGCAGCTGCTTGGGCTGGACTTATCAAACTGGGTCTTGGGTCATGTGTTTGGGCTTGGATTATGGAATTGGGTATATTTTTGGGGCTGGACTTTACAATATAGTTATATATATATATATATATGTCTTGACTATATGATAAATTATGCGGTTGACATAAGCATTTTGTTACAACATGAATAAACTCTTGCATTAATTTTAAAACATTCAAACTGTTTTATTAGAATTAAGTGCAGCAAGACTTCATATGTGCATAACATAAATTATTCTAAAGCAACCTGCTGTTGTCATCGGTTCATTTATCTTTGAATCCATTGAAATATGCTCAAGCAAGTCAAAAAATTAAGAAAGATGCTCAAGCAAAATCAGAATGGAAACACAAACACGGATGAAAGTATGCTTTAGATTCTGACCTAAGCTTTCTTATTACAGTGGTCAGTGTCATCAAACTGAGGTTAATATGGCAGCCTTCCCTGAGCCTAGCACCGTCTGCGTGAGTCTGTGAAGCTCTCTCACTTCCGGCTAAATCTACAAAGTTCTGCAAGTCATTGATCCCGATAGTTAATATCACAAAAAGAAAACATATATATAACCGGAAGAAAGAAGACGGAGATTTCATGATTTTTACCAGGCTTGCAACAAACGATCTCACACAATCTGAATTTTCTCGGAGAGTACTTTCTATTGTCTGCATTGTCAAACAAAAATTCTTGTCAGTTTTGTAGGGATAAATTTAATTTCCAAGTATGAAAAAAAATTGTGATCCACTAAACTTACCAGCCTTATTATTTGATGTGATCGTGAGCTAGTATCATTTAGGGCTGTTTCTCCAACTTGCCTTTGAGCTACAATGCAACAATATTTAATCAATACTCAGCACAATTGCACAAGGAAGCTAAGCAAAATCATATCAAGCGCTTCACTAAATTACCTTCACATATATTGATCAGTTGTCTTAAGTGCTGACTACCATTTGCTGTTTCTTCCACTAACTTTTCGACCACTGTACCTTTCTGCAAACAGACATTGCAAGCAATCAAAAGAATTAAGGAAAGAGGCATATATAGGAACTTCATTCTAAGAGTAAACAAGGTTCACATAAGCAGTACCTCTGGATCGTCAAGAAGCTTGAGATTGCGGCCAGGGTCTGAATTTAAGAGGTCCTTCACATTCTCATTATAGATTTCTAGTCCAGAAATCTTAATAGTGAAATCTCTCTCTGGGGTCTGCAATCATAACAAAAAAGCAAAAGATAATAATGCATTAATATAAGTAACAGCATTGGATCGGCTTAAGAACTACGATCTTATACTAACACATACAGCCCAAATTAAATCAGTTACACCATCAATCATAGTCAAAGCCTATTGTCCAAAACATGAAATAACAAGATTATGAGATAGTAATAAAATCTTACATTCATTATATGGTTGTAGATGTCATTAACGGCTTTCTCTGTTATTCCTCTCATCGTGTATGTCTTTCCACTGCTGGTTTGCCCATATGCAAATATCGTTGCTACAATAGACAAACAAAGTACATAAATAAATTTGTTCCATACACATAAAATTAAACCGTAATTAAAACAAACAGAAGATAGGCAATACCATTGATGCCATTCAAGGCAGACAAAGCAACATTCTTTACTCCATCATATACAGTTTCGGTTAAACATGCAGGACCAAAAACTTTATCTGCTCATCAAAACAAATAAAAACCCTCAACAAATCAATATCGGCATAAAAAATATATATATATAAAAAATTAAGCCTGAAACATAGACCAAGTTGATAGAAAATAAGTTACCAAATGTGAAAGAGGCCGGTTGAGTGACACGTTCATGAGGAGGAGGTTTGTAGACAATGGTATGATCATCAATACACTCCCAGGACACTTGATCTTTGGCCAACTGTTCCCTTTTGTTCAGAGGCCTTAACCGAACAGTAACGACAATCTTCTCTTCCCTTGCTTTTGGACCTCCAGGGGTCGACACAGGCGTCGTCCTATCGATCTTCGAAGCCGGTGTTCCTGGAGTCCTCACAGTCATTTTCTTGTTTAACTGTAACAGTAGCTGCCAGATCCAATAGAATTGGAAAATCAGTTTCTACGAAATGTAATTCAACCAATTTTTAAGATAAAATTGACAAAATATTTCCAGACTTAATTTGCTAATTCATAAAAATCAGAGGCTAAAAAGGAAACAAAAAGGAGCTTCAATTAATTAAATCTGGTGTATCAAACAAATCAATCGAATGAAACCATGTTTTAGAAGGAAAGTTCATAAATAAATTAACAAAAAAAAAAAAAAAAAAGCTTAATTCATTTTTATTCCATTTCAATCAGCAAATTATCACCTGAAACTTATCCCAAAAAAAAACATATAAACAAAAATGAAGTTCATACTCACCAGAAATCAGAAGCGAAATCGAGATCTCGGCAATTTTCCGAGCAACTAGAGAGAGAGAGAGAGAGGAGCGGAAAATACAGACACAGAGAGAGAGAGAGAGAGAGAGAGAGAGAGAGAGAGGGCTTCGATTTTTGTCTTTAGGAGATGATTTGAAAAGCTACTTGTATTTGTGTTGTGTCTGTGACCAATGGCGTTTGAATTTTACGTTGCCAACGGCTAGTTTCTGTTTCTCGTGAGATTTGTACATTTTATCGTCGGGTTCATTGATTAGTCATTAGTGTAAATGTGATACTGTGATTTTTAATACGTTTTGTCATTTTATCGCGGGACCCCACCCGGGTTTCAACTTTTAACGGTTTTCATTTTTATAAATTGTATATTAAATATTGATTTATTGATTTATCCCGACAAAAAGACAAAAACAAAAAGGAAAAGAATAAATTAGATTGGACCTACTAAATTTTGGCCAATAATTATGGAGAAAATAAAATGAAATTTCTTTAGTTATTATTTGATTTAAAATATTTTAAAAATATATATTATGAACAATCTATTTAACTAAATATTTATTTTGAAAAACTAATTCATTTGCATTTCATTGAAATTAGAATCTTCAATTATTATAATGAAATGCAAAAGTATTCTTTATAGGTTTTTAATTTTATTTTACATATTCTTTGTTAAGTTCTTAATCTTAATAAACTTGGCTTGTCAAATGTGCAAAACTTATAAAAGTAAAGTTTAAAATAAGTGAAAACCTACCTTACAAAAAATAATAATAATACTAAGTGAAAAACTTGAAATATACCGTATCTAACCATTTTAAAATATGTTGTTCAACATAAAATTATTAAGTTATTTACATAACCGTTTGTAAATTATTAAAATTTAATAAATAAATAAAAGAAACTTCTAACATATAAAAACCCTTTTTAAAATTTGATATCGAACGGTTAGGGGTTTATTGCTACCTACCAATATCAAACAATATATATAGAGTCCCTATACATATATCTACTCCATATAAAAAATATATATATATATATATATGTTCTCACAACACCAAAGATGTAACTTCGTACACTATCACCTGTGCAACACCCATTTTTATTTTAATCTGCTTCTGACAGATGCAGCAATGTAGTAACTCAATAACATCATTTAACCATGAAAAATTGCATACATATAAGGTTTCTAATATTCCAAAAGATAGCAAATTAACCTGAGCAGCTAAATAATCTAGAATTTATTTTTCTTATTAAACTAATAATAAACATAGAATTTGGTACAATAAAGGGATAACCCAAATTCAGGCTTGTTATACATCAAATTCAACCTCAAAATCCCAAATAAACCTATAGATATACCTGTTCTTTTTCTTCTCTCATAATATTGATATATATATATATATATATATATAATATAGAAAGTCCAACAAGCAGAAGATCTTAATCAAATTGGCAGAGTGTATTCAATTTGCTCCTACTAAACTCTCCTTCATCTTCATGTCGATATCTGTCTGTCTTTTTACTTTTCCTCTATAGGATCTAATCGGCTTTTCTTCTAATGCCACGAAATCTCAGCTTCTTTTTATCACTCTTTTGTATTGTTTTCTTTATCATTTTTTTTTTTCAAAAACTGTGAACATTTAATTTTTCTTTTGGTTTCACTCGCAAGTAACAGGAAATCCAAACCAGATGGACTCCCACAAATATTATGTCACCATAAACATCAAAACTAAGAAGGCACTTTAATCTCAGTTTAACCACTTATTTTGAAATCTTATGACTTATCTTATGCACTGTCTGCAAGGAAGTAATTGAAGCAATGATGTAATCTCATGATTTCACCTCTGGTACATCCCATGTGAAGCAAAGAACTGGAAATCCGGTTGATTGACATGAAGATGTCTTAACCGGTTGTCCGCAGCCTGCATCAGGGAGTTTGCCAGTTGATGCTCGCTTACCCCATTTTGTGTCCACATGGATCCTTTGAATTTATATGAAGCCATTCCGAAAGTAGGTATGGAAAGTTTTGGGACATCATCAATCTCATTGGGATAGACCACAAATGGAGTTTGGGTACTTCCACCGCCTGCAAAAGTAGATAAGAAGTCAATTTGGAGAAACTAATACCCAAGAACAACAAACTGATTGTCTTATACATCATACATTCTAATTCTATCAATTTGCACAAATGCCGAATGGCAGATCATAATGATCTTCAGTGCTAAGGGAAATAATGTGCAATATTTTTCCCAACTGAGGATCTCTCATAATTGTATATATCTAATGTGTAATGAGATTTAAGTGTATATATATATAGAGAGAGAGAGAGATCAAGGATGAATAAGCATTTTAGATGAAATAAATAATCAACAAACTAGGGGAATATAAGAATAAGAAAAATGAGGCAAAATGAATCCAGCATATGCTAGAGAGGATATCAAATATCAACATAGTAAGAATCTCTTAGCTAGGAACTGAAGATTCTGCCAAAATGTCAACATCTAGATTCACATAACAAATGCCCATAAAATATTACATGGCTTATGCAAGTTTATAGATGTTCATTAGAAGGTACAGTAGTGAGAATAAAGTTTGTTACTAGTAGATAAATCTGTGTCAACTACTCATAAACATATCTCCTGCAGTCTACTTTCAATGTTACTTGAGACAATGCATGTCACACTGAATATGATACAATAAGTAGAGTGTATTTGGGCATTGTTAAAGAACCCACATGTGGAGCTATAGAAGATGAGATTGAACCCTACATTGAAAACATATAAAGCAAGAAAATGGTATATATATATATATATCAATGGATTCCACAACCCAATAGAATAATCTTTTGGGATGCAAAGCTATCGACAAATATATACGCCACTTCTCATAAACACCAAAATACACCAAGTATTGAAATTTAACAGGCACATAGATATCAATAATTGGGTCAGTATTGTCCAAACCAAATCTTTCCAACTATACTGACGGTGAACTGAAGCAAACCATGGTAAGCAGATATAGAGAAAGCAAGGCAGCGAATGCGATTAAAATTTGAAATAATATCTAATGACTGGCAATATAACAGTTAGTAGATACTGCTGCAAAAAGCAATCTATTATCGGCCATTTATTACTATTGACTATGACACATAAGAAAGTTTTATTCGAAATTGGACGAAACAAGAGATGCTTGAATCTTTTCCTTCAACAAAGTTAGTAGTTATTATGGTGAGACCATTAGAAAATCTAAAAGAATTATGGAACGGCGGTCCAGACCGCAGATTGATGGTAGCAGTTTAGTGACGAGAGACACAATTTGGGTTCCTAAATTATAAGGAAATTGATACTATTTTGGAAAAGGACTTTAGACTATTTCTTTTATTTTTATTTTAGTTATATTGTTTTATTTATGATTTAGACTATTTTCTTATTTTAGACTAATTCTGTCATAGTCAAGATAGAAGATTAATTATAGTATAAATAGAACTAAATTTTTTAGGGTTGTTATCTTTTAAATGTTTAATCAATAAAATTAACCCAGTTAGGGTTCATCTTGTTTCTTTTGAATTCAGCTTTTCTCAGTTAATTGCTAAGAATAGCTTGGGCTAGGGTTAGGTAAATTTCGTTATCTAATTCTAGAGAATCGATCACTCAATTCTGTGAGTGGTTTGATTCAAATTTATCTAACTTTGGGTGCAAGTTAGAGCTTGTTGTTGGATCCTAATCAAGGTCATCATCAATTTGATGCTAGCCCATAGGATCTGGGGAGGATTCTATTATTCAAGGGAGTGGATCGAAGACTAACAAGCAGCGGTTTGAAGCCTTGGAGGAGAATCAAAATCGGATTTTCAAGTCCCTATCAGAACTGACGACATCCATAACACATCTGACTAGGTCAAACAATGATGCAATCGAGAGACTTGAACGACAGTTGGCTGAAAACAAGGGAAAGGAAACGATATGCAGACCGACTCAAGGGGATGGACGGAGATCACGTAGTTCATGGCGTGAGGCAGAATTCTGGTCAGGTGAGGTAGACGAGCCCAAACCGACCAGAAATCATGACGGGTTTAAGCGAGGAGGACGTGTGGAACGTGGACCATTAATGGTGGAGCTCTGGTTGCATGACGAGGTTTCTGAAGGAGAGATGGACGATGGAACTGAGGAAGATGCGAGATTGGACAGGAGACCTCGAGGCCGAAGACCAATTTATAGGCAGCGAAGGGAACCATGGAGAGATGCTGCAGAATATGAAGGTGATAGGTGAAGAGAAAGGCACCATAGTCGGGGCCCTAGAAAGCCGAAGGTCGATTTTCCACATTTTAATGGTGGAGATCCACATGAGTGGTTGGACAAGGTGGAGCACTACTTTCAGGTAGGGCCAATCAGATTTCTACTGCATGCATCTACCTTGATGGAAAGGCTAATAACTGGTGGAGATGGATCAAAGCTCAATATAAGCAAGATGGTAGACAAATGGGTGGACGGCTTTCGATCGGGAATTTTTGACTCAATGAGGACCATCACCGGTTGTCAATCATCATGGGCAGTTGACCAAGCTCAAACAGGAAGGAAGGGTTTTGGTATATATTGAGGAGTTTCGTCGATTACAGATTCTGGTCAGGGGATGGTCAGAGGAGTCATTATTGGGGACATTTATTGAAGGGTTGCAGTCATGGTTAGCAAGAGAGATGAAACTGAAGCAACCTCAAAGATTGACCGAAGCAATGAGGATGGCAGAGATTTTAGAGGATAGTTACTACAGTGACAAGAAGTCGTTTAAGGTGAGTTCTGAGAGTAAAAATTTTAAATCGAAGTCAGACAGATTCTTGGAAGGGAAAATGAGTTATTGAAGATAGTTCCAAGAAGGAAAACAAAGACGTAAAAAAACTAACAAAGGAAGAGGTTCAAGAGAGAATTAAAAAGGGCTTGTGCTTCAAATGCGGGGAGAAATGGAACAAAGACCATCGATGCCGAACTGGGAAGGTATTTATGATCATTGACTCAAGTGATTCAGATAATGATGTTATCAGTAATGAGGAAGCCACTAGTGATGAGGGAGAGTTTAGGGTAGCCGAATATGGAGAAAATAATTGTGAAGCTGAGTTGTCTTTAAATGCCATGTCTGGGGTTTCAAAACCATCCACTATAAGGCTCATGGCATGGGTTGGTAAGTTCGAGGTTTCGATGCTAGTAGATTCTGGTTCCTCTCACAATTTCATCAACGCGAATATCGTAAGAAAGATTGGACTGTGAGAGGCTGCCATAGAACCGTTTGATGTGAAGGTGGCTAATGGGGAAAAACTTAAGTGTGAGGAAGTGGTTCACGAGGTGAAGATGAGCGTGCAAGGAGTCAGGATTGCTGTTGATTTGCATGTGTTATCGCTAGTGGGAGTAGATGTGGTGTTAGGTAACGCTTGGTTGAAAAGTATCAGTAAGGTGGTTACAGATTTTGATGCCATGAAAATGGAATTCAAATTGGGCGAAAGAAAAAGAACATGGGCTGTTTTGCCTCTTAAAGAAATTAAACAATGTGAAGCTCAAATAATAGAAAGGCTTTGCAGTAGTGAATGATGGAGATCGTCAGAAGGTAAAGTATGACCAGAGGCGCTCTATGGGGTTGTTGCAACCATTATCGATACCGGAGAAAATTTGGAAGGACTTGACCATGGACTTTGTAGAGGGACTGCCTAGTAGTGGTGGTTACGAGTCAATTCTGGTCGTGGTGGATAGGTTGAGCAAGGGTGCCCATTTTATTCCGCTTAGACATCCTTTCACCGCTGGTCGTGGTGGATAGGTTGAGCAAGGATTCCGAGGAGTATCGTGACTGATCGAGGGAAATTATTTATGAGTTCTTTTTGGCAGGAATTATTTACTTTGCAGGATAGCAAGTTGAAGACAAGTTCCTCTTACCATCCGCAGACTGACCGACAGACAGAGATGGTAAATCGGACTCTTGAGTAGTACCTAAAGTGCTACTATCATAAGGAGCAAAAGAGATGGAAATAGTACATTTCATGGGCTGAGTACTGGTACAATACGTCACATCATGCTTTAATTAACATGAGTCCATTTGAAGTAATATATGGGCGACCACCACCGATGCTAAGCACTTATGAGAAAGGAACAACTTTAAACGAAGAAGTCGAGTGAGAGTTGATGGCTAGAGATGAGATTGTAGCTAAGGTGAAGGAGCTTGAGAAGGCTCAAAGGAGAATGAAGAAGTATTATGACCAAGGCAGAAGAGACGTATCTTTTGAATCCGGAGATTTCATGTATCTCACACTTCAACCGTACCGGTAGAAATCTCTAAAGAAAAGTTCAATGTGAAATTGTCGCAACGGTATTATGGGCCTTTTAAGATGTTAGAGCGGATAGGTGAGGTGGCTTATAAGTTGGAGTTGCCGTCTACTTCTAGATTGCATCCAGTGTTCTATGTTACCATGTTGAAAAAGAGAGTGGGAAACCCGAGTATCATTTCAAGTGATTTACCAGCATTTGATACAGAAGGTAACTTGCGATGGTAGAACGTTTTTCAGATTTTTCCCTTGAGGACAAAGGCATTCTTGAAGAGCGGGGGATTGTTGAGACCGTTAGAAAATCTAAAAGAATTATGGAACGACGGTCGAGAACGGCGGTCCAGACCGCAGATTGATGGTAGCAGCTTAGTGACGAGAGACACAATTTGGGTTCCTGAATTATAAGGAAATTGATACTATTTTGGAAAAGGACTTTAGACTATTTCTTTTGTTTTTATTTTAGTTATATTGTTTTATTTATGATTTAGACTATTTTCCTATTTTAGACTAATTCTGTCATAGTCAGGATAGAAGATTAATTCTAGTACAAATAGAACTATATTTTTTAGGGTTGTTATCTTTTGAATGTTTAATCAATAAAATTGACATAGTTAGGGTTCATCTTGTTTCTTTTGAATTCAGCTTTTCTCAGTTAATTGCTTAGAATAGCTTGGGCTAGGGTTAGGTAAATTCCGTTATCTGATTCTAGAGAATCGATCGCTCAATTCTGTGAGTAGTTTGATTCAACTCTATCTAACTTTGGGTACAAGTTAAGGCTTGTTGTTGGATCCTAATCAAGGTTCTCAACATATTACACAACTAAATCAACTGAATTTGACTTTGGAGGAACCAGGAGATTCTCTCTTTTTTCTTTCTTTATTCAGTTTTTGTGACATAAAGTTAAGATCTATTATGTAGCTACTAAACTAAGGCCAAGCTTGTGAGTAAGAAAGGATGGTGGGATTAAGCTTCAAGAAAAATATTTACTATCCACCATAATTATAGTAAAAAATTTCATGATTACCTCTCATGGGAGTGGAGAGGGTATGGTAGGGCAGAAAGCAAGCATCCAAATCTTTTAAAGTTGGTCCTGTCGGTATTCTGTATATAGGATACCTACAAAAATGCACCAGTGGAAATTAATTCAAGTTAACTACGAAGCAAATCTTGATCATATTGATCAAGCTAATCCTACCATGCAACAGATATCCAACTGATTGGCAGCAAATCACAACTTCTTAATGTCTTCAGCCCAGGGTATTGGCGTGCAAGTTCTAATACCTGCCAAAGATACACAACAATTCAGCATACAATATGAGGAAACTAATATAAAGGTCAAACTAAAAATTTACCAAATAAATATGTACTAGGCAAATAACTAGCCTTGTCAGCTAATGGTGTACGGCTATAAGGAGGATCCTGCTCCATATGTTCAAAAAGCAGTTGACCTCGATTACTCCCAGTATCACCCTCATCACTAGAAAAGCCTTCCTGCATCGCACTATTTTCATCACTTGTTGACAAACTGCCAATTCTAGAAGAGACGTCATTTGTTAGATGATAGCGACCCTGCTGCACCCCTGAAAATTTCATGCCTTTTTCAATTTCATAATCACAGCTTCCATCACTACTAGAGTCCCTGTAGTAGTCACCATCACTGTCCTCTCCAGCTTGCCTAGCCATATCATAAAACCAAAATTGGTTTTGGGCTCATAAATTAAGAAATTCACTTGATTCTGAAGGCTATATTACCAAATATCACATAACTTGATTACTTTTACATAATTTTGATTAAACTGTAACAATTTCAGATACTTCATCACATTCTTAGGTATCCAGAAGATATCCATAGTTAAAGGGTTACAAGTGCTACATCATGGATAAGGCAAATAGCAAAATACGATAACAGATATAATATATTAAAATGATGACCTTTTTCAACAAAAGGAAAATAATAGGCCTAGTACAATTGAAGAACCCATTTTTCAAAGTAAACCAACAACATTACTGCACCACCAACAGTATGGACACTTAACCTGTATATGGTGGCTTCTCAGTGACAAAGAAAATATCTGCCCAGAGAAAGTCAAAACCATGCTCTCGGTCCAGGACCAAGATACAACTCAAAGCTCAAGTTACCATACTGTTCCCCAATTTGGCAGTAGTCACTGTCTAGTCACTATACAGCAACTAATGTCATCGCAATTCTTGAAGTTTTCACAATCAAATAAATCCTTTACAAAACGATTACTTTTCAATTTCTATGCCTGTCCAACATCAATTATTTAGCTGACTATGATAAAAAAAAAATGTAATAAACATCAAGTTCTGAAGACCCTTTCATTTTTAAACATCTCCACTGATTACAAGACAGTGCGTTCCAATCATTCTCTGTAGCAAACTAACAGTCCGAATGCACAGTTTATCTATACTCACACTCTTACTACGTTAAATTTAAACTTAACAAAGTAACAAAATCCCAAGGACAGCTATTTTCACTTTTCAACTATCTTCATAAGCTCAATATCCACATTGTCAACAGGAGATCTTAAACACACAAGATGACAACTGACAAGAACACAATTTATCTAAAGATTCAAAATACAACTCACCCTTCACATCTTTTGATTCCATCAAGTCTCAAGCAATACTTAGCTCGCTTGTCAACTCCAGTCTCCAGCAATGCATTTACGCCTTTGCAGAACCTTAATAGCAATGCAATAGCCTCCAAAACTTGAAAACCACTTTATACTTTATCAACTCCAATACTAAAAACCCTTACATGTGTGCCTTTTCATAAATAGAAAAGTTCTCATCTCTCCAACCTATGCAAGAGAGTAAACTATTTTTCAAATTGAAATGCTCTAGTTGTGATCACAATATCTATATCCACAGCTATATCATATTTCAGGTTACTGTGCCTTTTTAACTAATCTGCGAAATTATGTGATGTGTGATACAATAGATTTTTCATCCTTCTCCCTTCAGGCAGGCATAAAGAAATTACACTATCAACTATTCTTTTCCAAACAGGAAATTTTTGGGATGATGAAGAGCAATATATCAGACTGACTTAATTGCTGACTACTGTAGAAGCACCTACATTGAACTCCCTAAAACCAGATACAGTGAGTGATTGCACCAAGAACTAACACCATGAGCATAGTTGTTAAAGGGCACGCGGCGCGCCTAAGCCACTACTAAGATGAAAATGACTACTTACTGAACTTTCTTTTAACTAGAAACATAACTTACTAAGAAATAAAGTTTGCAAAATTAAAATTTATGTTTCTTAATCAGTGGAAATTAGCATACAATCAAATATATTGAACGCATGAAATCAAAGAATACAAAACATGGTAGATTTAAGGTCCTCGGTAGGGAAGTTGACTAGAAATGCAAAGTGATGTACATAAGCATTTATTTGAGCAGACAAGCAGAGGACAGCAAGTGGGTCATGCAAACACTAAAGCAAGCTAAGCAAGTGAGCAAGAAAAATGGAATTAAAAAAAATAAAAAAATGACGCTGAAGTTGATTATGTCCCACAGGAATTAAGACCATGACACATCAAAGGTTCAAAAACAAAGTCAAAACTGAACTTCAAACACTAACATAATGAATAGCAAGCGCAATGAACAATCATACTAAATAAAAAAGTATCGAAGAGGAAGCCTTACTATAGTAAGAATAACAAATGAAAAGATGTAAAGTCCGATTTGACTCTCAATTGTGACAGAATCTCATATATATGCATAAATACATAAATAGAAGACTTATACCTTAACTTATCAGATGACTGTGTAGATTCACCAAACAATTGGATGCCTGATAGATATGGAACATAATACTGAACAACTGAATCACTCCCATCAAGTACTAAAGGCACTCCTGCCCCGTAAACACTCCATTCCTTAAAAGAATCCCACAAATCACCCAGTGTGAAATAGGGCTGAAACTCTATATCACAAGTCATCAAACCCCTAATGGTTGTCTGCACCAAAAGAAAACCCAATTCTATTCAAAATCTAAAAGATAGAAAATTGGTAGCCATAGCGATTAGCAACCAAAACACATGCACAAGCATACACACACAAGCAGAAAACAATTGGAACAACTAAATTTAATAAAAATCAAAATTAAACTAAATTTATAAGTTCTGGGCCTCACTCTTTCCACTGATTACAACTAAATTTAATAAAAATCGCAAATAAACCACATGCAAAGATTATCATACGCCCAGTTGATCAGAGTATAAACTTATATGTCAACAAATATGAAATAGAGGATTCAATCAAGCCAAACTCGGAGCATAGTCAATAAACTAATCTCTCTGCATAAAAATAAAAGCACAAATTTAGTCAACCCAAATTATCAGTGAACAGATTTTATAAAGACATGTCTATATATATATATATATAAACAAAACCACAGGTTCAGCAACAACCAAACTTCTGTATGATGATTGCTTGAGCATAATAATTCATCAATAATTCTATGATATACATAACAATGACATGATTGAATTAACCCAAACCGAGCACTATAAACACGATTTATAAACACGAAAAAGGAAAAAAAAAATCAACACAAAAAAGGAAAAAAAAAAATCAACCTTAGAGAAATACTGGGCTGGTACCGAAGGCGAAGTGGATTTCAGGAACCTATCAAGATTACTAACAGAGTTAACATTCACAGGTGGCTCAGGAGCTGAAACTGTTTCACTTGAATTTGAAACTGGCTTCAACACTTTGCTCTTCGACGATACAACACTCTCTTTTTCATGGCTTTTCGCTGCGGCCGCTGCTTGTTTTTTCTGTTGTTGTTGTTGTTTTTGGTTCTGATTCTTCCTCGCCTTCACAGGTATGTAAAACCGATCATCACAGTGAATGCGACCGAACTGTAAATTAGTCCCTATCATGTTTATGTGTTTTTTTTCCCTTTAAAGTCCTAAAATCCTTTGTTTGTTTGAATTACGAGAAAACGCAACAGAAAACAAAAGAAAATGAAAATGTATTATCACAATATTAACAGGTCAATAGTTAAGCAAAGACGCAAAGTTTCTCAAAAGTCAAAAGATTTAAAAACTATTTAAAAAAAATAAAGAACTCGAAATGTTTCTCGATTTTCTCTCTGATTCCTGGACCTTTCTCAGGAACCAAACAGAAGAAGAAGAAAAATTATAAATCTAGATTTTAGACTTTGAATGTATTGTCAACGAATTCCAATCTCAATCCAGTAGAAAGTTAAAAAGAGAATCGAAGATAGGATAACCAAAGATGATGATTTTTAGAGAGAGAAAGAAAGCGAATGAGAATTGCTGATTTTTAGAGAGAGAGAGAGAGAGTAATGAAAATGGCGTGAGAGAAGAGGAAGAGTGAACCAGACTGTGTAATTTTAAAAGTGAAAGGGAATTATTTTTATTTTTATTTTATTTTAAAATAATTGGTTATTTTAATTTAATTTATTTCCATTTATTTGTAAATGACTATGGGCCTTTGGGGACTGGGGAGGGTGAGTTGTTTTGAAAGTTAATCCGAGATTTGAGAGCTGTTCTCTGATTGGTGGGTTTGTTTGGTTAAAAGGAAATTTATCCGGAGAAGATTAGGAAGGCACACGTGTGGTTGTAGGAGTAGGTGAGAGTCACACGTGCATGGAAGATGGTCAAGATTTCAAGACCTACTCCCTGGCAGTCCCTGCTCTTTTATTTCTTTTCTTTTTTTTGAAATATTGTTGGGTTTTTTTAGATAGTTACCAAAAATTAAAGGGAGAATTGCACCCAGGTCCCCTGAGGTCTGGCATAATGGCAGATAGATGAACTAGAATTGTTTTTCCACATTCACACCCCTTGGAATTAAGAAACGTTAAGGATTGTTAGAATGTCCAACTCTAAATGGTGAAATGACAAAATTACCCTCATACATAAAAAATAATATACAAAAATTAAATCATATTAAATATAGTTTAATAAAATGTAGACCACTTTTTAGTTGTTTGTTTTAGTTACTTCATCACCAATATTAGTGGACCCTATGCACATTTGGGGAATGGAGATGAATATAGATCCATCCATCCTCATCACCAACGTTAGGGTTTTCAAAGAAAAAAAATTAAAAAAAAATATATTATAATTATATTTATATATGTTTGTGGGAAATAGGGATGGAGGACCTCATCCCCCCTTCCCCTGGCACTCATGTTTCCTCATTTTTTTCTCAAAAAAAATCCCAAAATAGGGATGGAGATCTGGAGATCTAGTGGAAAATGTGTATCTCTACACTACACTCATCTCTTTTCCCAAATCATCACCGGAGTTACCAGTCTACCACCTCCACTACCTAGCTTTATTAATTATTAGTATTTATTACAACCACCTCTGCCCAAATACAAAGATCCACCCCATCCACTTTTACCACCGGAATCACATCCACCTAAAATCAAACACAATCCATTAAAATACAAAAACTCACCACTCAAACTTAAAAATTTTCCACTCAAATTTAAACCTTGTCTCTATACCAAATACAGTCATATAGTTACAATTACTCAATTCAAACTAAAATATGAACCATTTCACATTCAAAACTTCAACTAAACTTCAAAACCCATCATACTCATCAACAAAACCACAACCATATCAAACACCACAAACCTCACCCAATCAATGACCACATTGGACTCTAGGGGAGACGCCAGTGGAGGAAGTTGGTGAAAGAACAAGATTCCTTCATCTATTCGGTTATGGAGAGGTGGGAGAGTGGTGGTCGATGGCAACTGCAAATCCCTCACGCGTATGTGGGATTGTGGGAGTGGGAGCAACTATAACCATGTGCTCTCTCCGTTTATTTATTTAGATTTTCTTTTCTTGTTTTTCTTTTTTTAATAAATAAAATGATGAAAAGGACGACAATACCCTTACACTATTAGGAGATAACGGAATCAAGTTAAATCCAGTGGGTGTAAGTGTAGAAAAACGATTTCAGTTCATCTAGCTGTCATTGTACCAAACCTCAAGGGAGGTGGGTGCAATTCTCCCAAAATTAAATCTCATATAAAATGATTGGAAAATTATTTCAGCTTTAGGAAAATATATAGATATTTTTCTACGAGGGAATTTTTGGGTGATACAAATACGTTGTTATTGAAATTATTACGTTATCTACTATGAGAATTGAATGTGATTGATACATATCAACATATAAATTGGGTGGACGAACGTATTATGTATATGGTTTTCAAAATTATTTTTTCTTTGATAAATGTTAGGAGGTCATTTATAATTTTTAAAGATATTTACAATAAAAACTTCAAAAAAAACAAATTACAATAATTTAAAATTTTTGAAGAAGTTTTTGGCTAATTTTAAACTAGTGAATTTTGTGTATAATATCAAAGGAAAACTTTGAGATTGGGCAGAGATATTCGTCCTAAAATAAAATTGACCATTGTAGAGATTTATTTACATTGATTGACATACTATATATTGTGATATTTGCGTAGGAATTGGTTTGGAATTTGGATATACTTACCATAAACACGTACTAATCATTTTTATTGAGGGTAAATTACTAAATTGTTTGACAAAAAATATACAGGAGAATATTCTGAGTGAGATTCCATCATTTTATTAACTATTTTTTAGTTACTTTATTTAAAAAATATATATATATTATTAATTTGGTAGTTGGGATATAATTCGAAATCATAAACCCAATAATGTAAATGTAGGAGGCTTTACGACCCGAACACCTTGACTTCCGTCAAATTTAGACAAAGATTTTGTCTATTTTAATCAAGGGTAAGATCAATAGTCCCACTAATTTCATACAAATAATTATACAAGTCCTACATCATTCGGGCAATATCTTCCCCTTGCCTAAATATTTTTAAAATGATATATTACAACTCACATCTAAAACAACATTTTAGATGTGAGGGACATTGTCCAACCTCTTTTTTCTAGAGTTTGTGATAGTTGTCTATAAAAAAACAAATGGAAAAGAAATCAATTATGATCACTTTTTCGAAAGAAGAGCTGTCGTATATCTAAAACTTACGTGGTGACGGTTCGAACCTCGATCATTGTGAGATTGGATTTGTGTCATTTTCATCAAATTAAATTGTATGGTGGTCACAATCATGATATATATAGCTTCTCACTTACAAACCTTCTGATAATATAACTTTATATACAAACCAAATTGTCAGCCTTTGAATCAAAATCTAAGAGATGTCGTGTATTCAATTTGGTTTGTATGTAAGGTTATATCAAGAGGTTTGTAGGTAAGAATCTATATATATATATATATATACACACCACGTAAGATGGTGACGATACGAACCCGAGACATAGTTAAATTGAATCAATGTTCTTACTACTAAACCACATTAGTCTGTGTTATTATGAATTTTTTTTATCAATATTGAAAAGTACTCATAAAATTTTTCTAATTTTTATATTCTTTCTCTTTAAATTTAGTAACCTACGTCACCCTTGGGAGCATATTTTTCACTTTAAAACTTGGTACTAGAGTCATGTCCCTACTGAATTATTTTTGGGAAATGACTTCAATAACATTTTAGCTAAAACATTCTTAAAGCTAGGTCTATAGAAAGATAGATTAAGGTTATGTTTGAGATTGTTTTACTTAAAAAGTAATTTACTCACAGCTTAAATTAAAAAAATAATTAACTTTGCAAAAAAGTTGACAAGTGTTTGGTAAATTAAAAATTTAAATTGCTTTACTTTTGAATGGATGGAAAATATATTTGTCGAAATGACAAAAATAGACACTTGCTCAAGCTAGGTCAACTTTGAGAAAATGACAAAACGAGTTAGAAGGACTCAACTCTGTCTTTTTGGTGGACTGAGTCAACTTGCCAAGCATTAAAAACTCAGCATCTGGAAATGTTGCACCAGCATCGAGGCGTCGCCTTCAGCGCTGGAGGAGGTGTTCCTCCAATTTATTCTGGCCGTGGAGAAGGCGAACCCTCATCCATTTGTTCTCTCCAGCATTTTCTACACCGGCGAACCTAACTGCATCCACCGAGTCAACAGATCACTTGTCGAAGTCGCACTTATTCTTGTTCTGATTTTGTTCTTGCTCTATAACCGGGTATCGATCTTCGACGGTGACAATGATTTCGACTATTAATTCGACAATGGTGGATGGATATGAGTTAATTTTTTGACAATGGATTAGTTCGACGATTTCGGCGATTAGTTCGACAATGGTTTATCTTCTGCGATGATGACAAGTCTGGCGATTAGTTCGACAATGGTCGTCACAAAAGAATGCTGGTCCTCCTCCATCCTCGACGTCCGGCGATGGCCACCACAGCAACGGCAACCATCCTTATTTTATTATTATTATTGTTTTGAAAACCTAACTATTTTATTTTTTATTTGTTAGTTTTATTAAATGTAGGGGTAATATTGTCTTTTATTAAAATAGTGAGGATATTTTAGATATTTCTGAAATAAAAATTCAGCTTTAGCTTCCAAAAGCAACCCCCACCCAGCTTCTTAAAAGTTGATTAATGAAGAAGAAAATTGTAAAATAAGTTGCTTTTGTAAAGTTTACCGAACATCAATATACTAAAAACTTAAGAAATAAGTGATTATTCCCCAAGTAAAAGCAATCCCAAACATAGTCTAAATGAATAATGAAAAGAAAAAAGCAAAAAAGGCAGCGAAACTGTTTTTCAAAAATGTGGTGAAGTATTTTGGAGTGCTAACTGGTATTGTGAGTGACAGGGATGTTCGATTCATAGGTAAATTTTGGACATACTTGTTCAATTTGATGGGTTCAGAATTGAAATTTTCTACAGCAAACCATCCTCAAACGGATGGTCAGACAGAAAGGATCAACGCTCTTATGGAAGAGTACTTGAGACACTACGTGACTGCAATTACAAAGAACTTGTTGGATTTGCGAGATGTGGCACAGTTTTGCTACAATTTGCGTAATTCTTCATCTACTGGTTTGAGTCCAGTAGAGTTATGTATGGGGTTTCAACCTATAACACCATTACAGGTAGCACAAAAGAAGGATCGGGGTTTATATTTAGCAGTATACAGGTTTGCTCGGGAGAAAACTGAGTTAATTGAAGGGTCCATTCAGAGTTTGGCTAAGGCTGCAAGGAGGATGAAGAAATATGCTGATCAGAATTGTCGTGCCTTAGAGTTCAAAGTAGGTGAAGGTTTTGGTAAAGCTTACTCCACAGATATGGAAGAAAGTCACTAACCGAAGATATCATAAAGGCTTGATTTTGAGGGATGCTGAGCCATTCGTGATCAAAGAAAAAGTTAGGAATGTGGCGTACAGGTTGGCTTTACCAGACAGATTGAAGATCCATCCAAGTTTTCATGTAAGTTTCTTAAAGCCATGTCACTAAGAAACTAGTGATCAGAGTAGGGTGAAACAGAGGCGGGCGACTCCTGTTATTCATAAGGAGTTTGACAAGGCAGTGTAGAAAGTTCCTAACCACAGGACAGTGGGAGAAAGCAAATTGAATAAAAGGACTAATTTTCTGATTCAGTGGAAAGGGGAAAGTGTTTCAGATGCCACTTGGGAGAAATGGGTAACTTTATGGCAGTTTGAAGATGTGATCCAACATTACTTGGAGAACCTCCTAACAAGGACGTCGTCTTTTTCAAGTGGAGGTGGTTTGTTACATACCTAAAAGGGAGCATAGGCATATGCCTATGCATATGGCTTGGTGTGGGAGGCATCAGGCTAAAACAAGGCATTTGGGGTGAACATGGCCTTGGGGCAGCGCATGTGCTATATGTTGGATTGGAATGGCTGATAATGTGCAAAAATAAGGATGTTTGGCTAAGACATATGCACAAGGCAATGTGGGTGTGCACTATGTGCTAGAAACAAGGTTGGTAGAATGAAAGATAATGTTGGATGTATGCAAGGCATGTAAGTGGCACGTGCTTCTTTGAGACACGTGTAGGGGAAACATGTGTGGGCAACAAGTGAGGGAAACATGTGCAATACAATTATTGTCTGATGTGTATTTACCATGTGGAAAATACAGACTGCTAACATAGGCGACAGTTACCAGGTGGTTAACTGATAGTTTCTTGACAGTTACTTGTTGTAGCCTTTGTATTGTTGTATGTTATAAATACTCTGATTGTTGAGTATTCTGGTAGAGAAATCAGTGTGTGATTATTCTGCAGACATTGTGTAAATGTGTTCCTGATTATTAATGAAAGATAGTTGGGTTGGGATTGGTTCATGTAAATTCTGTGTTCTTACTTGTGCGTTACTTTGTGTGTGTGTGTGGTAAGATTTACTTGCTGTGTGTTGGCAGTGTGTTTACATTGTGCGTTGTCTGTATGTGTAACAATCAGTTTGTGTGGCTGAGTGTTGGAAGGATTTTGGGAAGCACAGAAAGTAACTAGTTTGTGTGTAACTGAAAGGAAAAGAGTTAGTGGCTAGCTAGATAGAGTTTCAGCACCAGCACAAGGTAGAAATTCGTTGGGAGTTTTTACTTGTGTAACATTATTGACCCGAGATGGAAATCCACTTGAAGTCTCACATGCATTAACCTTTTCCCAATTATCAACATCCTGACTGATTATTGCATTGATCTTTTCCAAACAAGTATGTCCAAATTTTACTTGTGAATCGAGCATTCCTATCACTCACAACATTAGCTGACACTCCAAATTGCTTCACCACATTCTTGAAAAACAGCTCCACTGCCATTTCTGCTAGACACACATTTGGGGCTGAAATGAAGATTGCATACTTCGAAAATCTTTCAACCACTACCAGAATCGATCTCATACCATTTACTTCAGAAAAACCCACAACGAAATCCAACGAGATCGAAACCCATGGCTTTACTGGTATAGGCAGTGGCTACATCAAACCAGCATGTTTCTTTCGCTCAGTCTTATCAAGCTGACAAACCAAGCATGTTTTGACATATATTTCCACATCCTCACACATCTTAGGCCAATAATAGCTCCTAGACAGCAGTGCTACCATTCTCTCCACCCCTGAATGTCCCGCCCATTGCAGATCATGTGTCTCCTTCAACAAATCCTGTTTTAGCCCATCTCCACTTGAAACAAACAATCGGCTACCTTTGGCATACATCAAGTTATCTTCTACCTAAAATCTTCTCACCAGGCCATCTTTCACCTCTTGCCTCAGTTTGGTGTAAGTAGAATCACTCTTAGCTTGCTGCTTCAATCGATCCAAAAAGTTAGATTACAATGAAGCTAAAGCAGAAACATACCCCGTGTATTTTCTTCCTGCTTAAGCTATTTGATTCTGACGGCCAGGACAATGTACCTACACAAAATCAAATTCAGCCAAGTATTCATACCAACGTGCTTGCTTTAGAGTCAGCTTCTTTTGTGTTTTGAAATAAATACACGTGTATTTCCTTCCTGCTTAAAGCATCAGCCACTTGATTCTAAAGACTAGGACGATGTACCCACACAAAATCAAATTAAGCCAAGTATTCCTGCCAACGTACTTGCTTTGGAATCAGCTTTTTTTGTGTCTTGAAATAAGTGTTCGCCACATTATCAGTCACCACTGTGAACTTTGATCTTAACAGGTAGTGTCTCTAAGTATTAAGACAATGAATCATCGCTGCCATCTCCTCCTCATGGGTTGAATACCTCTGTTCTGCTTCCTTCAATTTTCTGCTCTCAAAAGCAATTGGATGCCCCTCTTGAACCAAGACTCACCTAAAAGCCCTATCTGATGCATCAATATGCACTTCAAAAGGATTCTCAAAATCTGGTAGGCATAGGACATGCTCTAAAGACATCGCCAACTTTAGCTTGTCAAATGCACTCTGACATGATTCAGGTCACATCCATTTCCTGCCATTCTTTAACAAATCAGTCAAAGGACTTCCCTTCTTTGAGTATCCCTCAATGAAACGTCTGTAGTAATTTGTCAGGCCTAAGAAAGACTTTAAATCAGCAATTTTAGAAGGAGCTAGCCAGTTTCTGATGGCTTCAACCTTTCTTTCATCTATCTGAATTCTCCCCTTACCGACCCAATGCCCAAAAAACATGACTTCTTAGCGGCAGAATTGACATTTCTCCTTCTTTACATATAACTTGCACTCCCTTAACCGAGAGAACACTTTCTTTAAATAAGCCACATGTTCAACTAAAGACTCGTTATATATCACAATATCATTCAGATATACAATGACAAACTTATCAAAAAACTTATATAAGACATCATTTATCAAATTGCAAAATGTAGCAAGGGCATTGGTTAAACCAAATGGCATAACCAGAAACTCAAAATATCAATACCTTGTCACACATGTAGTCTTTGCCTTATCACTTTCGGCCACTTTGACTTGCCAATAACCAGATCTAAGATCTAGTTTGATGAAATAAGAAGCCTTTGATAATCTATCGAACAAATCTACTGCATTTGACACCAGGTACTTGTTCTTTATTATGACTTTGTTCAACGCCTTATAGTCTACATACATTCGCAACGAACCATCTTGCTTCTTTTGAAAAAGCACAGGGCCACTATAAGGGGCCTTAGATGGTTGCACCAGATCTGCTTTCAATAGTCCATCCAACTGTTTCCTCAATTCCGCTAATTCAAGAGGTGACATCATGTAAGGTGCTTATGCTGGTGGTTTAGCTCCTGCCTCCAGATCAATCCAATGCTCTATAGTCCTTCTTGGTGGTAGTTCTCTCGGCAATTCTGCTGGCATAACGTCATAAAATTCTTCACGTATTGCACCAACTTCGTCAAGCACCTCAACCATTACATCAGGCTTGATCTGCACCAAAGCAACCATTTAGGTCATCTGGCCCTTTCTTAATCCCTTGTCCGCAGAAATTACAATCTCATTTTCTTTCCCCTGTTTGATATCCTGAGTTGCCACACATGCTTGTACAAAACAGAGACATTCATCATCCCCAATAAGAATTCCTCGAAGGTAATGCATTAACATTGCCTTTGCTTTGACGAAAGACTCAACACCAAGTATTAAATCAAAATCATCAAGAGGTACCATCATCAGACTACACTTACTCTACCAGGATCCTACCTTCAATATTGTCTCTAGCACACCATGAGCTGGCATTGCCCCATAATTTACTGCATTGATCATGCTTGTGCTTTCTAACAGATTCAAACGCAATCTATCTGCCTCTCACCGTGCCATAAAATTGTTGGTTGCTCCAGTATCCAACATAGCCTGAATCACACGTCCATTCACTTCTATGTTCATATACATCAGGACTTTTATAGCTTTGCTGTCTCTCCACACTAATAGTATTCAACAGTTGTAGTGCATTGACCCGAGATGGAACAACACTTGAAGTCTCACATGCATTAACCTTTTCCCAGTCATCAGCATCCTGACTGATTATTGCATTAACCTTTCCCATCTTCGAGCATTCTTTTGCAAAATGAGGGTCGCCACAAATGAAACATCCATATGTTTATACTTTACCTTTATTCTGTTATTGGTCTTTTCCTTTGGTAGTACCATCTTCTTTTTTCTTTCCTTCGAATTTCTTTTTCCATTCGTTGTTCTTCCCCTTCTTGCCTTCCACCAACTTCTTCTTTTCAGTGTTAGAGCAAGTTGAACTGTTCATCCGAAAATCTACCAAGCCATCGATAGCAGCCATGGCTGATACACCTTGTCTCCTTAATTCTGTCTGTGCCCAAGTCTACAACCCGGACATGAAATCAAACAATTTGTCTTCCTTAGACATGTTCAAAATATCAAGCAGCAAAGAACTGAACTCTTTTACGTAATTCCTCACAGACCTTGTCTGCTTCAATTTCTTGATATTCTCCATTGCCAAGCAAGCAGTGTTGCAAGGCAAGAACTGATCTTTCAGTTCCATCTTCAATGATTCCCACACCACAATATTAGGTCTGCCAACACTTAGATCATCCGTCATCCTTGTGCGCCACCATAACTTGGCATCACCACTAAGATACAAGCTAGTTATGTTCACCTATTTTGTGTCAGGTATCTTTGTAGCCTTGAAGTATTAATCCATGTCCCATAGAAAATTCTCTAATTCTTTGACATTCCGACTATTGTTGAATTGCTTCGTTCTAGAACTTTTATCATCGACATAGGGATTTCTACAGATGTGTTGGGGTTGTTCAATGCCCTTCTCAGCATCGCAATCTTATCCTCCAACAGTTTTACCTTTGTAGCCATGTTGTCCGTCAAATTAGTCTAATCTGAATGAACCTTTTCAAATTTCATCTTCAGATCTTTCATTAGATCAGTATTGGCTCGTTGCATCATGATGGATCGTTCCCTATGTTCAATTAATTGATCAACAACAGCAACGATTTCGCTAGATCCTTCAAGAGAGGGATTACCAAGAAGTTTCTCTAAACGATTCACACGTTCTTTCGTATCCGCCACAGTCATTTTCACACCAGAATTAAAGAAAAAATCACCCAACCTTGAGCTTTAATACCAACGTTACACAAGTAAAAACTCCTAACGAATTTCTACCATGTATTGGCGCTAAAACTTTATCCAGCCAGCCACTAACTCTTTTTCTTTTAGTCATACACAAACTTGTTACTTTCATTGCTTCCCAAAATCCTTCCAACACTCAACCACACAAACTAATTGTTACACACACAGACAACGCACAACATAAACACATTACAACACACAGCAAGTAAATCTTAACACACACACACACACACACACACACACACACACACACACAAAAGTGATGCACAAGTAAGAACATAGAATTTATAGGAACCAATCCCAACCCCACTATCTTTCATTACTAATCAGGAATACATTTACACAATGTCTGTAGGATAATCACACACTGATTTCTCTGCTAGAATACTCAACAATATGAGTATTTATAACATACAACAACACAAAGGCCATAGCAAGTAACTGTCAAGAAACTGTAAAGTAACCACCTAGCAACTGTCGCCTATGTCAACAGTCTGCATGTCAAAATAACTAGTTGGATTTGCTAGATATGGGATAGTTTTGCTACAATTTGCACAAGTCTTCATCCACTGGTTTGAGTCCATCAGAGCTATGTATAAGGTTTCAACCACTAAAACCATTGGAGGTAGCACATCAGAAGGATTAGGGTTTATGTTCAGCAGTATACAGGTTTGCTTGGGAGAAAAATGAGTTAATTGAATGGGTCATTGAGAGTTTAACTAAGGCTATAAGGAGGATGAAGAAATATGTTTATCAGAATCGTTGTGCATTAGAGTTCAATGTAAGTGACAAGGTTTTGCAGAAGCTTACGCCACAGATATAGAAGAAAGTCACTAACTGAAATTATCACAAAGGCTTGATTCAGAGGTATGATGGGCCATTCGTGATTAAAGAAAGAGTTGGGAATGTGGCGTACATGTTGGCTTTACCAGACAAATTGAAAATCCATCCAACTTTTCATCTAAGTTTCTTAAAGCCCTATCGTGAAGAAACTAATGATCAGAGTATGGTGTAACAGAGGCGGGCGCCTCTTTTTATTCGGAAGGAGTTTGACCAGGCAATGCATAAACTTTTTGACCATAAGACAGTGGGAGAAAGCAAACTGAACAAAAGGACTAATTTTCTGATTTAGTGGAAAGGGGAAAGCGTTTCAGATGCCATTTGGGAGAAAGGGGCAACTTTATGGCAGTTTGAAGATTTGATCCTACATTACTTAGAGAACCTCCTGACGAAGGCATCGACTTCTTCGAGTGGAGGTGGTTTGTTATAGACCCAAAAATGAGCATAGGCATATGGGCTTGATGTAGGAGGCATCATGCCAAAACAAGGCATGTGGGGTGAACATGGCCTTGGGGCAGCAAATGTGTTGTGTATTGGCTTTTAATGGATAACAGTGTGCAACAACAAGGTCGTTTGGCTAAGGCATATGCACAAGGCAACATGGGTGTGCATTGTGTGCAGGAAACAAGGTTGGCAGAATGAAAGACAATGCTGGATGTATGCAAGGCATGTAAGTGGCATGTTCTTCTTTGATATACGTGTAGGGGAAACATGTGTGGGCAACATCTGAGGGAAACATGTGCAATACGGTTATTGTTTGATGTGTATTTAGCATGTGGAAAATACAGACTGCTGACATAGGCGATGGTTACTAGGTGGTTACCTGTCACTCACAATATCAGCTGGCACTCAAAAATGCTTCACCACATTCTTGAAAAACAACTCCACTGTCTTTTCTGCTAGACAAGCGTTTTGGGTTGCAATGAAGATTGTATACTTCAAAAACCTGTCAACCACCACCAAGACTGATCTCATACCATTTACTTTAGGAAATCCTACAACGAAATCCAACGAAATCAAAACCCATGGTTTTACTGGTATAGGCAATGGCTATAATAAACCAACTTCTTTCTTTCGCTCAGCCTTGTCAAGCTGACAAACCGAGCATGTTTTGACATACATCTCCACATCCTCACTTATCTTGGGTCAATAATAGCTCCTAGACAGTAGTGCTACCATTCTCTCCACCCCTGGATGTCCCTCCAATTGCTGATCATGTGTCTCCTTTAACAAATCCTGTTTTAGCCCACCTTTACTTGGAACAATCAACCGGCTGCTTTTGACATAAAACAGGTTATCTTTTACCCAATATCTTCTCACATGACAATCTTTTACCTCTTGCCTCAGTTTAATGTATTTAAGGTCTTTCTTAGGTTTGGCAAATTACTACAGACGTTTCATTGAGGGATGCTTAAAGAAGGTAAGTCCTTTGATTAATTTGTTGAAGAAGGACAGGAAATGGATATGGTCTAAAGCATGTCATGGTGCATTTGACAAGCAGATTGGGTTTGAATATGTTGGAAAGCACAAGCAGGATCAAGGCAATGAACTCTGGGGCAATGCCAATTCGTGATGTGGCAGAGACAACGTTGAAAGTAGGATTTTGGCAGGGCAAATGTAGTCTGATGGTGGTACCTCTTGATGATTTTGATTTAATATTTGGTGTTGAGTTTTTCATCAAAGCAAAGGCAATGGCCTTTGAGGAATTCTTATTGGGGATAAGGAATGTCTCTGCTTTATACAAGCATGTGGAGGAACTCAGGATATCAAACAGAGGAAAGACAAGAGTACTTTTTTTTTTCTACTAAACAAGTAAACAATGGATTAAGAAAGGGCCAGATGACTTATATGGCTGTGTTGGTGCAGATCAAGCCATATAGTCCTTTATAGTGCCCATATGTTGTATCAAAAGAAGCAAGATGGCTTGTTGCGAATATGTGTGGACTATAGGGTGTTAAACAAAGTCACAATAAATAATAAGTACCCGGTGTAGAATGCAGCAGATTTGTTCGATAGATTGTCAAGGGCTTCTTATTTCACCAAACTAGATCTCAGGTCTGGCTATTGGCAAGTTAGAGTGGCCAAAGGTGATGAGGCAAAGACTACATGTGTGACAAGGTATGGCTCTTTTGAGTTTCTGGTTATGCCTTTTGGTTTAACTAATGCCCCAACTAGAATGATGTCTTATATGAGTTTTTGGATAATTTTTTCGTTGTATATTTGGATGATATTGTGATATATAGAGAGTCTTTGGTTTAGCATGTGGTTCATTTGAGGAAAGTGTTCTCTTGGTTAAGAGAGCACAAGTTGTATGTAAAGAAGGGAAATGTGAAATGTGAGTTCTGCTGCTAAGAAGTCAAGTTTTTGGGGCATTGAGTCGGTAAAGGGAGAATTTAAATGGATGAGAGAAAGGTCGAAGCCATCAGAAACTAGCCAACTTCTTCTAAAATTGCTGATTTAAGGTCTTTCTTAGGTCTAGCAAATTACCACATACGTTTCATTGAGGACTCAAAGAAGGTAAGCCATTTGACTGATTTGTTGAAGAAGGACAGGAAATAGATGTGGTTTGAAGTATGTCAGAGTGCATTTAACAAGCTAAAGTTAACGGTGCCTTCAAAGCCCGTACTATTCCTACCAGATTTTGAGAAGCCTTTTGAAGTGCATACCGATGCATCAGATAGGGCTCTTGGGGGAGTCTTGGTTCAAGAGGGGCATCTAATTGCTTTTGAGAGCAAAAAATTGAAGGAAGCAGAACAGAGATATTCAACCCATGAGAAGGAGATGGCAGTGGTGATTCATTATCTTAATACTTGAGAACACTACTTGTTGGGAACAAAGTTCACAGTGGTGATTGATAATGTGGTGAACACTTATTTCAAGACACGGAAAAAACTAACTCCAAAGAAAGCATGTTGGTAGGAAAACTTAGCTGAATTTGATTTTGTGTGGGTGTATCATCCTAGCCGTCAAAATCAAGTAGTAGATGCTTTGAGCAGGAAAGAGATACAAAGGTATTGTTAACCGCTAAAAATGGCTAAGGATCAAAGAAGAATTTTCCACCCAGTAATCAAGGAAGAAGTGTTTTAGTAGGTATCATCCGCCTACCATATAGAGAAAATCCGGACCGACATATCGAGATATATACCTAGAAAAAGCTGAAGCAAGATCAGAAGCATGAAAACCCCGCAAACCACGCTACACCATCCTAGTATCCCGCTCTCGTGTGGGCTGGGTATCCCGCTTCTGCATGGACTGGGTATCCCGTTCCTAGATAGACTAGAAACCCCGCTACCATATCATTCTTGATACTTCGCCACAGTATTAACCGGTGTTTTAAAACTGGAATGACTAGGGGAACATCGGAAATCATAATACAGTAGAAAGAAGGGCGTCGAGGTACCCTAACACCTAAAGACCTGAAATTGTAAAGAACTAGCTCACCAAACAATCCAAGTATCAGGTAAAGACGCCGCCAAGATTTAAAGCTACAGAGAAGGACATTAAAACGCCATCATTTTTATCATTAAAGAGGAGGACTCATTCCCGCCATTTAAGAGTCTTGTTTTAAAGTAGTTTCTGTCAGAATCCACCCAAGAAAGAATCACTTGATTTTAAGGATTGTATTCCATACGATATTTTCGCTTATCGATAAGGAAAGTCCCATAATTGCTGAAACTCTAGACCGAAGTTATAGGAGTGCATGACAAGTAATGGGACCTATATATACAACATTATACTCAATTATGAAAGGATCAATTCTTTCGAAACCCTAAAGACACAACTTTTTTATACTTATCAACACGCACGAGATGTCCATCACCGACTGTGTCAGACTTCGCCTATAGTGACCGGTGGAGAATATTGTTAAAGATTATATTTATGTTATACAAAAGCAATTCATTGTATTTATCTCCTTCATAATATAATACAAAAGATTGTCTTGTTGTTTTTTACCATCACCTATATTGAATTGTGCTTACTGGAAATCATAATATCGAACTACGTGATACCCCTCCGACCGTGATCAATTTCGATCGTGGTCAATTTCGATCGTGATCCATTGAAAGTCGTTAATTGTAAATCCACCTCGTTGGTAAATTTCGATTAACATGTATGTTTCTGCACTAGCTTCTTTACAATCTAACTTTCTAGATCGTTTGAAGAAGCAAGCTGAGAGTGATTCTACTTACACCAAACTAAGGCAAGAGGGCTTGGTACGAAGATAACCTGTTGTATGCTAAAGGCAGTAGGCTGTTTGTTCCAAGTATGGGTGGGCTAAAACAGGAATTGTTGAAGGAGACATATGATCCGCAGTGGGCGGGACATCCAGGGGTTGAGAGAATAGTAGCATTGTTGTCTAGAAGCTACTTGTAAGGATTCCCATATTATGATTGGCTTATTTCATGGACAAACCATAATTGGGGTTTGAATTGTAAGGGTAGTTTAGGTGATTGAGGATCAAGCTCAAATGCCCTTGTTCAAGACCTCAAGGTTGATAAGACCAAAGGTATATTCTTGTGCTTACTTACTCTGAAGAGATCTAGTTGCACACACTCACAACTCATACATATCTCTAACAATTGTATGTTGCGTGTTTTTATATGTGTGCATTCATGTTATTAAATATCTCTTCATGCATGTTTATTTGATTGCATCTAATTCATTGAAATGCCATGAAATGTTAGGCATTAGGATGCATTCACTTCCCACACTTGCACTTCATGTATGATAGTCTTAAGTGTGGTGTAATTTGTTTCCGTTTGTGTGATCGGAAACGTCCGCACTTGCACGATGGTGTGCATGTCTTAGCGCAATGGTTGACCATTTGAGAAGGTCTCATTCTTCTCTTGGATATGTGTAAGTTTTGGTTTGATTGTTTGGAGTAAAGTGTCTAGTTTCAAAATATTAAATTTCACTGTTTTAAATATTTTTCAAAACTGACCTTTGTATGGTCTTGTGACCATACCTTTTTACAGAAAGATTTAAATTGAGTTTTGTAAAATTCTTGACAAACTAGACACTCATACCTTTCCAACAGTATATTATTCGTAATATTTCATGACCGTTTGGATTGGTTTTGAAATCTCCAAAGTAACCACCAAAACAGGGCAACTCTGTTGTTGTCCGTTTCTGACCTTTGGTCACTCTATTGACCATAACTTTTACTTCGGACATCTAAATGTCATTCCATAAATTAGAGTATAAAGTAGACTTCATTACCTTTCTAATGATATATCATACGAAAGGTTTCGATGTCGTTTGGTCATGTTTTGAGGCGCTTGAAGCTGATGCTGATGCACTATCGTGCCTATCCGCTGTACGTTTGCCCTATGTACAGTGGGGCACCTGATCGAATTTATTTTCGCTGGTGTTTCGCCCTACATCTCCCCTATATAGGGCATGTGTAGGGCGCCCAAGGTATATTTTTGAAAAAAAATATCAAAACGACACCACTTCATTTTGACATCTTATGTATATGCCTCTTTAATTTTATGTCAGTTCTAAGAGTTCCAAAAGCATATTTTTTACTTAGAAAATATTTCAAGAGAAAAATTCACAAGAACTCACCTTTAATCACTCAAAGCTAAACCTTTTTTGCATCAAACTTCATATTGCATCATCTATGCTCATATAGAGTGCATCCATGCATGGTTTTGCATCATCACATCTTACTTGGTAAGATTCTCACTAACTTCATCTAATTTTAGTGTCTTTCTTAACAAGTCATCTCTTTATTCACTTGTATGTTTTTAGATCATATGCTAAATACAAGATAGAGATTGTTTGTAATGAATTGATTGAGTGTTGTATTGTGATAGATATCTAGGTTTTTATAATCTATGTTTATCTAAGCTTTTTGACATGTCATCTAACCATTGATATCTAGGATTGCATTAATTGTCATCTTATCATCCTAGATAAGCATATAAGGTTCCTTAGCCTTGTATGTTCTTTGAATATCGTCATATATTCACATAGGACTTTTTATCTCTTCATTGAGAGGTAAGACTTGGGGCTAAGGTTGCTTAGGCCTCAAGCAAATTGGAATATGATCACTTTTAAAGACCCGCGTGGTAGAAGTGGGGGGTTATTGACCAGAGAGTTAGACGAGGTCTACATAGGTTGTAAACTTCATTTCAATTAGTGATTTTGAGTTCCGAGTGTGGCGTACTATACAGCTCGTGGTTTTTCTCAATGGTTGGGTTTCCACGTATATATCAAGTGTTATTTAAATTCTGCACCATATTACACTTGTTATATTATATTGACTAGTTAGGGGTATTTTCGTAAACTTGACTATTCACGAAAATTGGGTAAAATTGATTAAAATCTATTCACCCCCTCTAGATTAATATTAGAACACATCGTTAATTTGTTTCACTACTATTGGCTCAAGATGCGTGAGGATGTAGAGATGTATGTTAAGACATGCTTGGTTTGTCAGCTTGACAAAACTGAGGGAAAGAAACATGCTAGTTTGTTGCAGCCACTACTTATACTAGTAAAGCCATGAGTTTCGATCTCATTGGATTTCATTGTGGGTTTTCCTGAAGTAAAAGGCATGAGATCAGTTTTGGTGGTGGTTGAAAGGTTTTTTAAGTATACAATTTTCATTGCAGCCCCAAATGTGTGTCCAATAGAAAAGGAAGCAGAGCTATTTTTCAAGAATGTGGTGAAGCATTTTGGAGTGCCAGTTGATATTGTGAATGATAGGGATGCTCGATTCACAGGAAAATTTTGGACATACTTGTTCAATTTGATGGGTTCAGAATTGAAATCCTCTATAGCAAACAATCCTCAAACGAATGGTTAGACAGAAAGGATCAATGCTCTTATGGAAGAGTACTTGAGACACTACGTGACTGCAAGTAAAAAGAACTAGTTGGATTTGTTAGATGTGGCACAGTTTCGTTACAATTTGCATAAGTCTTCATCTACTGGTTTGAGTCCAGCAAAGTTATGTATGAGGTTTCAACCCCTAACACCATTGGAGGTAACACAGCAGAAGGATCAGGGTTTATGTCCAGCAGCATACAGGTTTGCTCGGGAGAAAACTGAGTTAATTGAAGGGGTCATTGAGTGTTTGTCTAAGACTGCAAGGATGATGAAGAAATATGCTGATCAGAATCTTTGTACATTAGAGTTCAATATAGGTGACAAGGTTTTGCTGAAGCTTACTCCACGGATATGGAAGAAAGTCACTAACTGAAGGTATAACAAAGGCTTGATTCAGAGGTATGATGGGGCATTTGTGATCAAAGAAAAAGTTAGGAATGTGACGTACAGGTTGGCTTTAGCAGATAGATTGAAGATCCATCCAACTTTTCATGTAAGTTTCTTAAACCTCTATCATGAAGAAACCGATGATCAGAGTAGGGTGCAACTAAAGCGGGCGCCTCCTGTGCTTAGAGTAGGGTGCAACCTTGTTTTGGCCTGATGCCTCCCACATCAAGCCCTTTGCATAGGCATACGCCTATGCTTATTTTTGGGTTTGTAACAAACCACCTCCACTTGAAAAAGCTGACACTCTTGTCGGGAGGTTCTCAAAGTAATGTTGGATTACATCTTCAAACTGCCATAAAGTTGCCCTTTTTCCCAAGTGGCATCTGAAACACTTTCCTCTTTCCACTGAATCAGAAAATCAGTCCTTCTATTCATTTTGCTTTCTCCTACTGTCTTGTGGTCAAGAACTTTCTACATTGTCTTGTCAAACTCATTCTGAATAACAAGAGCTACCCGCCTTTGTTGCACCATACTCTGATCATCAATGTCTTCATGATAGGGCTTTAAGAAACTTACATGAAAAGTTGGATGGATGTTCAATCTATCTAGTAAAGCCAACCTGTACGCCACATTCTCAACTCTTTCTTTGATCACGAATGGCTCATCATACCTCTGAATCAAGCCTTTGTGATACCTTCGGTCAATGAATTTCTTTTATATATATGGAGTAAGCTTCAGTAAAACCTTGTCAGTTTGTTACAGACCTAAAAATGAGCATAGGCATATGCCTATGCAAAGGGCTTGGTGTGGGAGGCATCAGGCCAAAACAAGGCATGTGGGGTGAACATGGCCTTGGGGTAGTGAATGTGCGATGTGTTGACTTGGAATGGATGACAGTGTGCAACAACAAGGGTGTTTGGCTAAGACATATGCACAAGGCAACGTGGGTGTGCGTTGTGTGCTGGAAACAAGGTTGGCAAAATGAAAGACAATGCTAGATGTATGCAAGGCATGTGAGCTGCACATGCTTCTTTGACACACGTGTGGGGGAAACATGTGTGGGCAACATGTGAGGGAAACATGTGCAATACAGTTATTGTCTGATGTGTATTTACCATATTGAAAATACAGACTGCTAACATAGGCGATGGTTAACAGGTGGTTACCTGACAGTTTTTTGACAGTTACTTGATGTAGCCTTTGTATTGTTGTATGTTATAAATACTCAGATTGTTGAGTATTCTAGCAGAGAAATCAGTGTATGATTATCTTGCAGACATTGTGTAAATGTGTTCCTGATTATTAATGAAGGATATTTGGGTTGGGATTGGTTCCCGTAAATTCTATGTTCTTACTTGTGCATTACTTTGTGTGTGTGTGTGTGTGCAGTAAGATATACTTGCTGTGTGTTGGCAGTGTGTTTACATTGTGCGTTGTCTGTGTATGTAACAATCAGTCTGTGTGGTTGAGTGTTGGAAGGATTTTGGGAAGCACTGAAAGTAACTAGTTTGTGTGTGACTGAAAGGAAAAGAGTTAGTGGCTGGCTGGATAAAGTTTCAGCGCCAACACAAGGTAGAAATTCATTGGGTGTTTTTATACAAAAACAAAATTCAACAAAGTTGTAACTTAACCAAATCATCAATCAAATTTTTTTTTTTCTGCAAAACTATTTCCAAAAATTTGTTTAATTTTTATTAATATATATTAAGAATACATCGATTACAATGGACATTATCTTTTAAGAACCCACAGCTTAAATAATAGTATTAATTTGTAACGAATGAACCCATATTAAAGTAGGAGTCAAAATACAAACTACAAAACGTTACTTGACCAATTTCATCTCGTCTACGATATTAGTTGTAATCAAGAAATAAATCCGAATTAAAAACCATTCTAGGTGAAAAGGTGATGGTGGGTTCAAACCCAATTAGGACCCTCCACTAGGGACGACAAAAATCTCCAACCCACCCCAAACTCGCGGGGTCCCGGTTTTTTTGGAGTAGGTTTGGGATAATAAAAATGGGTAACGGGGTGGGTTTTAAGCAAAGTTTTTGACCTGGCCGAATTACCAGATCGGGTATAGGGCGGTCCCTTTTGCCTCGACCCACCCCATTTGACCCGTAATATATATATATAATATTTTAAAAATACATATTTTAAATATAAAAGGTAAAATAATATATATTTGACCCGGCCTATTTGGTCCTCTGTTTTTGCTTTGTTTTTCCTCTGGCTGTTGTAGTTTTGCTTCTCCTCTATTTCATGGCTTCCTCGTGTAGGGATGGCAATAGGATGGGTCAAGGTCGCCCTAAACCCGAAACTCGGTTTTCAACGGTTGCCCCAAACCCGACTCGTGACCTGAACGGGTTTTCAATTTCTGCCACAAACCTAATCCGTTTAGGTCAAGGGTGCCCCAAACCTGACTCGAATGACTCGATTCATTTACGTAAATTTAAATTTAATATAACACGATAACTAAGTTTAATAAACATTAAATTCATCCGCAAAGTACAAAATACAAATCCCAAAATGACTTGAACAAAAATACAAAATGCATACAACATTTTCGGTATCAATAAAATTCATTCAACATCTTCACCAAAATAATTTAAACATAAAAAATTCAAATTGTTTTCTTTCAAATTTTTTTCTTTTCAACCAACATATGGTTTCCTTCTTTCTTTTCCTTTTATATTTAAATATATATATATATATATATATATATGTATATATTCTGGGTCAAACAGGGTGGATTAGGTCAAAAGGGACTGGCCCATACCCGATCCGGTAATCCGTACGGGTCAAGAAATGTACCTCAAACCTGTCCCATTACCCATTTTTACTGCTCTAAACCCACCTCAAACGGACCAGGGCCCCGCGGATTTGGGGCGGGTAGGGGATTTTTACCATCCCTATCCTCGTATTTTGTTGCTGGCCGTGTTTTTGTGGTTGGGTGCTCTTTTTGCTCCCTGTTTTGTTTTAGTTGGCCTTTTGGCCTTTCTAATAAGGTTGCCTTTCAAAAAAAAAATGTGTATATAAAAGGTAAAATAATATATATATATATATATATATATATTTGAAACGGGGCAGGTTTAGGACACCCCTGCCCCAAACGGGTCGGGTTTACGGAAATCGAAAATCCGTTCAGATCACGGGTCGGATTTGGAACAACCTTTAAAAACTGAGTTTAGGGTTTGAAGCAGGTCGATCCAACCCCAACCTGCTCCGTTGCCATCCTACCCTCCACAAACACAACTCACAAAACACTAACCATGGCTGGAGACAGGAGTGATCATAACCGATTGCCTTTTAACTCGTTCTAGGAACCACACGCATCACACAATTACACAAACAAAGCTCTTCATTATCATGTATATGTATAATTGCTTCACATCATTCGGATCCAATAATTAATATTACCAAGTGTCGGGGCGGCAATTTTTGGAATTGGACTATCCATTTTGGGGACATAAAATGGCAAATTCATATCATTCAATATAACATCTACACTAGATACAATAGTTTGTTTGATCTTATTTTTCTTTATGTACGTACCTACAAGTTTAGGTCCTCGGCCTAAACAATTGGGCTGGCACAGCCAATCCTTTATAGTTTAAATGCCGGCTCACCAAATTTCGGATTGGTTGTGCATTTTTATGAACTCATTTTAATAATTTTTTTTTTTTTTGATATATATACATTATAAAAATAAAATAATTTGAATTTGTGATCTCCAATCACCCAAATCAACACCACACCATTTTGTGATTGTCTTATGATCTTCCTGGTAATTAAGAGCAAGATGTCATATTATTATTATTATTATTTTTTATTTTTTAAATAGCAATTGTTAGTGTTGACCCTAATTCAGTTCGGTTCCGGTTCTTGGTTCTGAACCCCTAGTTTCAGTTTTAGGGGAAACCGGAACCTCTTGGAAAGTTCCAGTTCTGGTTCCGGTTCATCTGGTTCCGACAGCTCGGTCCTTTTTTTTTTATTACACCAACAAAAAATTACCTCTTGGATGTGGGGGATACCACTGGACTAACATCACATAGTCCTCAATAATACATTATCGGTTTCAGATAAAATTACGTTTAAAATCTGTCTATGAAAAAATTACTACAAGCACGATTTGGATAGTTATTCCCTCTACACATCAATGAAAAATCTCTCCATACTTGCTTGATTTTGATTTATATTGGTATGATATGATTAGTTTTGTATGAATGGCTTATTAATCACAATTAGGTAAGCCAGGTTCACGTGCACAGAATGAGACATATTGCTCTCTGATAAGAAAATCTCAACTATTTTTTTATTATTTTTTTGTTTTATAGATGTGATTTTATTTTATCTTGATCTAAGCCGTTGATAACACAGATTGCATGAAGTATTATTTATCACTAGTGACGCACTCACGCTTCAAGTGTACTGAACAGTGCTTTTGCGAAAAGCACTTTCGATTTTTTATTTTATAATACCATTTACCTACTTACAATAACGCCATAGTGGTGACTCAAACATAAAATATTGTTAGATTGAATGAACGTTGTTACAGTTAATCTATATTTAAAAAATAAAATAATCAAATATTATTTTTATCAATAATACTAAATATCTCATTTAAAATCTCATATTTTTCATCCCACCACATGTGATATATGAGATGTCAAATTGTGAGGGGATACACATTAATGATAATTTATCTCACCTACTTCATGTATCCACTCACCATTTGACACATCACATACCACATGTAGTAAGATGACCGTAAGAGCCTATTACAGATCCTTCTACAGTACATGTGGGATTTTAGGTGGGATGTGTAACATTACTGTATTTTTATAAGCCTAACAATTTTGTATAGAACATTAGACTATCTCCGATGCATATACCAATATCAATGCCAAATTTGGTATAAAAAAAAAAAGTAAAATGATATATTTGGTATATCAATTTAGTATTGTGCTATAATGTTTAACTATATTTAAAATATTATTTTTATTATTTTATTAATTAAAATTATAAAAGTAAACACTTACCATTAATGCATTCATTATTTCTTTTAATGTTCTAATGTAAAGTTCCATTAAATTATTCATTATTTCATTTAAATATATATATATATATATATAATGGTATTTTTTTAATTAAAAAAATGAGTATTTATAGATGTGTCAAATTTAACATATCATTTGACACTGTATTGGAGGATGGTTTTTGCACCCTAAACTAAATTTTAACATTGATACAATAAATTGACACAACATTGGACATGCTATCATCTGAACATAGCATATACACCAAAAGCAACACTCCTTCGTAAAAATTAAAAATTCACAAGTAAAATACTACTTTTTTTTTAAAATTTTTTTTTTATTTTTTATCTATCTATCTATACAACTATCAAAATCATGTATTTTTTTTAAAAAGTTTTTTTATTATTAATATAATTTAAACCGTTGACTTTGAAATTATTTATATAAACACCAAATTCTTCTATCTACTAATAGAGCTACCACTTCAGTTGTACAGTTGTCTGTGAATTGAATTTGGTAAGTGAGAGAGAGAGAGACGTGTGCAAAGTCGAAATCAGGATGGAACCCTACCCCACACTATTTAAGTTTAGTGGTAGAAATGAGAGGAAATGGTGATCCCTTATGAGATGGACACTTGGCCCAATTTGTGCAGCCAATTTTGGACACAAGAACAAGATAAAAAAACATCTCTTAAAATATGCTTAAAAGATCATTGAATTGATTGATTGGGGGTGGGTTCTATGGCTTTTGGGTTTGTGGGACTCATATTTCTCTATTCATCACAACTTATAAGAATTAACATCTTAATAGCATATTCGTCTCCTCCTTTATGTTTTTTTATTTTTTTTATTTTTTTATAATTTGACACTAATCAAGTCAGAAGCTTAATACGGCTGCTGCGATTCGCAAGAATGGTACATCAATTGATGTTGGAGCTGCAATCAGAGATGATAAGGGATTGGTTGTTGCTGCCTAATCCAATTAGCTGCCAGGTAAATTCAATGCAGAAATTGGAGAGCTGATTACTCTCAGAAAGGCCTGCTGCTAGCCCAATTCTATAATCTGAAAGTTGGTTTTGCTGAGATAATTTCTCTCTCAGTGGTTTACATCCTAAACGATTTCATCCCTCTTATAAAGGAATCTATGTTCATTGTGAACGATATTAGAGTTCTATTATTTTATGTTGGCATAATTAAGTGTTTAGCAGTTTCCAACTCAAGAAATTCCTTAGCTCTTAAGCTTGCATTTTCAGCTTTTTCATCCTTTAGGGAGAGTCTATGGATAGACAATAGTTCCTCACATAGCTGCTCTACTTTGTAATGTTCTCTGCGTTTGTTATCAATCAAAAAAAAAAAAAAAAGTCTGAGATATGTTGGAACAAGACGATATCAACCATGGAGGGATTCCACACTCTGGTGATTTTATATACTAATATGAGATTCAAACTTTTATCATAGATATCTTAAAAGTATATTCCAAAGCTCATTTACAACCAGAAAAATGCTAAGCTAAGCTCACTTACGCCAGTCTAAATGTATCACATGTATCCTCTGCATTTAATTTTATTATGAAATGACCATAAATAATTTCACATTTTTTTTGTTTCCATTTAGCTATAAAAATGCCACTCAAAGTGGATACATGTTCACTTAAGAAGAGTCAACCGATGCGATTGTTGTACCTAGCCAGCACACCTCTACGAGCAAATCGAGCAATTACACATCACATATATGATATATCTATCATGTAATTGATAAATGCTAGATACAATGTGAGGGTATAATGGTATATTAATACATCTCTTTTTTTTTTTTTTTTTTTTTTTGTTGAGAAAATTGATAAATGTAGCTAAATAGGTTATGGAAAAATTGTTTTTAACCTTGTTTCATATTTTAATTGTTTATAATCATTTCATAATAAATTCTTTTGATCTCTAGCCAAAATTACAAAAAACTAGTATGCAGCCCGAGTGCAGACATTGTAAAATATATTTATTAAGTTTTTCTTATGAATAAAAATATTACGGTTAAAATAATATAAAAATAGTCATAAATCAAAAGTAGTGGAATTACAAATTTTGACTATAGCCACTATATGCATAGGAAAATCTCATGTTGTCGCACGACATAATCAGTTTAGAGGACATATATAAATATAACTTAACCCACTTCAACAATTAATGTATTTTAAATTAAAAATAATATATTTTAAATTATTTTATAAAGGATATGACGACCAAAATAAATATTTATTTATAATATTAAAAAAATATATATTACAATAAATTGACTAAGAATGCCCAACAACTTGTCCCCAATGCAATAAAATCTAAGGCTGTGTTTGGTTCACTGGAATGGAAAGGAAAGGAATGGAAACAA
Organism: Acer negundo; assembly: GCA_035582765.1. NCBI lineage: Eukaryota > Viridiplantae > Streptophyta > Magnoliopsida > Sapindales > Sapindaceae > Acer > Acer negundo. The sequence goes on along the minus strand of CM069238.1, from coordinate 11,385,079 downwards.
ATCTATTCCATATGTTTGGTTTACAAAACTTCAATGGAAAGAGAATTTCAATGGAATTGGGTTGCCATCAAAATGGTGGAATAGGTTTTCCATCCACAATCCAATGGAAAGGTCATTTCAATTCCTAACAATATTTTCACTTCCAAAAATAACCATTTGTTAATAATTGGTAAAAAGATCGAAACTTAGAGAAAAAAATTCGAAACTTTGGAAAAAAAACGAAACTTTTGTTGAATATTGATAGAGAGGAGAAAAAAAATAGCGAATCCGGAATCTGGGACAATTGCTGTTGAAGAAGGAGAAAATCTCCCGTCGAATCTTGTTGAATCTCCTGTCGAAGAAGGAGAAAAAAATCGAAACTTTTGTTGAATCTCCTTTTGAAGAAGCATGTGTGGTCGCAGATCTGCGACAACTACTGTGGTAAGCTGGTGGCCGTGCGATGTGCGACGGACAACTTGGTGCTTTGCTATGGTGAGCTGGTGGCTGTGCGGTGTGGGACAGACCCAGCCGGACAGACAACTGTTGGGACGCGCACGGTAGCTGTTCCGTGTCAGCCTCGCATGATCGCATCCCAATCGACGGTTTCTCTGGTTGTTCGTTGTCGCTGGAGCTGTCGTCGTTCTGGCATTTCGATCTCAAAGACAATAATTGAAAATAAATTTTAATATTAATTAGATTAATTTATATATATAATTATTATATATACTTTCATATTTTATTATTATTATCCATAATATATCATGTTATTATAATTGTTATGTAATTAGGGGTATTTTGGTCAAAATACAGTTGCATTCCATTCAATTTAGTTGTTAACTAAACAAAATAATACTGATTCAGATGCTAATTCAAAATACAGTTGCATTCCATTCAATTTAGTTGTTAACTAAACAAAATAATACTGATTCAGATGCTAATTCTAAAGTCCCAACCAAATAAAGAAATCAACTTTCCATTCCCATTCCTATTTCCATTCCCATTACTATTCCGATTACTATTCTTCCATTTAACCAAATGTGACCTAAAAGCTTTGTGAATCGCAACCAACACATTCCACGAAATTTCTCATATTACATTAGTAATCACTTGTGACTTATTTTTGTATCAACTCCTAGTCCTAGACCTGAAAAACATATGGACACATGGCAAATAATTTCTTGAGCTAGGCTTTTAGGAAATGAATCTCCTGTCAAAATTCAAGACACATGGTTGAAATTGTGGCTAGGTTGGGTTGAATGAACCATCTAATTAAAGACACTTTCTAAAAAAACTAATAAGTGGCCGGCTTTTGGAACACTTGATGAAAATTGATATTGATTATTATTATTTTTTGGAACAATTACAATAAATTTAGAGGGTTTTAGGGTAGAAGATGACTCGAACTCTTAACCTCAATGAGGTAAATGTGGGGGGTATACATGGGCCAAAAATTGATATAATATATTAGTATTGTTAATAAAGTAAGTTTGATTGTGATACCACACTTTCACCAGTAGTATGGTAAATGAGAAATGAGACATTTAATGATATAATATATTAATATATATAAAATAAAAATAAAAATAAAAAAATAAAAAATTCTGGTCAACACCAAACCCTCCATGTCTTCTCTTTCTGGTCCTTTTCTTTTCTCTTGATCGACAGTTGGTGGCAGTTGTTGGGTTTTGATTTGGAGTTTATTTGATGGCAGTGGGTGGTTGTTGTGGAATTGATCCCCACTGCCAAATAAACTTGTTATCATCATGGCCGCCGATGAAGAGATCGACGCTGGTAGGGATTTTGAATTTGTGATTGGGGTGTGTAGGACTGTTCGTGGTCAAAATGAATTAAGACTCCATACTGATATTAGTACCATTCCTATAAGAATTTCGAAAACGCATCAGCTTCTAAGTTCATTTAAAGAATCATCGAAAAAGTGGTATTTTTGTTGAATCAATCAAGAAAGAATTTTTCGCACAATCTTTTACAATTCTTTGATGAAAAATATATTAAACCGAAAATTCTACTTATATATCTTCCATGCACACGGGACAAACACTGTCAGTGTAACCGTCGGCAAGCTTGAGACTAAAGTGTTTGATGAAGTAATTCAATAGTTTGAATCTTTTGGCATGTCCGAAGCGTTTGATAATGTATTCTATCTCTGACGATGTATTCAATGACCTAAATTTTATCAATATTTTGACAGGGTATTGTTTGTGAAATAAGAGTTTTTTGCTTGGTATATATAGAACCAATGAGTCTATTCATTTAAATAGGATTGATAGTGGTGGAAATTAAGAGTCTTTATTTTATTAATATCATTGGATATTTAATAGTCAAATTCATGTTCATTTCATGTTCATAAATTTGAGAAAAAGAATAATAAAAACGTTTCAAATATCATATCTTTGGAAACTTTTGGTATTATCTTAACTATAACTACTGGATTAAAGATTGTGAAGTTAAATGTTATAACGTTTTAAATATCATATCTTCGGAAACTATTGTTATTACCTTAACTATAACCATTGGATATACTAATTAATAAGAATTTAATAAAATAATTAATAGCATATAAAAATCAAGAGCCAATCCCATAATTAAGGAGTTCATTTTTGCTCACCCATCTTAACTGGAGGTGAGCATTACCACTCTCCTCAAATAATGACATATGTCCCAAATTTAACCGAGGGTTAACAAATATTGTTCTACCAATTTTACCCCTTTTTTTGAAAAAAAAAAACCCAATTTTACCCCTTTTTTATAGGAAAAAAAAAAACACGGACTTTTTTCATGTCTCTGGTCGTCTTTCCAAGGCTCCTCGCATTTTAGAGGTTAATTGGCGCCCTCCCCCACTGGGTTGTCTAAAGGTTAACACGCATGAAGCTGCTTTTGGTAGTCCTGGTCTTTCTAGTTGTGTAGGGGTTTTTCGTACATGCAGGGGTTTTATTAAAGGTTGCTTTGCTATTCCTCTTAGTGTCTGTTTTGCTTTTGAGTCTGAATTGACCACTGTCATCCATGCTATTGATTATGCTTGGACTTTTGGTTGGCGTCAGTTATGGTTGGAGAGCGATTCGATTTTTGTAGTGGATATCTTTCGTTCTATGTCTCATAAGGTTCCTTGGCATTAGCGTCTCGCTTGAGATATGTTTTTAAGCTTAATCTCTCAAATGGACTTTACTGTTACTCATATTTATCGGGAAGGTAACCAAGTAGCATATAGTTTAGCATTTAGGAGCCCGGTATCGTCTCTCCTACATGGTGGTGGACCGCTCCGAACTTTTGTAATTCCTTTATTTTTAATGATTTTTGTTGTAGACCTTCTTTTTAATTCTGTTGATTTTTTTTTTCTTTTGTTTCATTTTCTCTTTTGTTCTCTTTCTTTTTCTTTTATAAAATGTTGGGATGTGGTTAATTCTGATTCCCAACAACCTTAATAATTTTTTTTTTAAAAAAAAAATCTTTTCTCCTTAGAATATGTTGATATGTGATAATTCACAAAATAATTATTTTTTTTCATTAAAATGACATTGATCAACAATACTAACATCATATACAGCCCGGTTCAAAAAATTGAAAAAAAATGATCAAGTAACAACAACAAATTCTAATGTTTAACGTTGAAAAAAAAAAAATTGATCCAGATAAAACAAAGTTAAAAAAAATATTTAATTAAAAAAATGGAAAAAAAGACCAAAAATGAAAAAACAAATTCGAGTAAAATCCGGGTACGGATACCCGGATACCCGGTCGGGTCTTTTCGGGCCAGGTAATCGGATCATAACATCCGGGTTTTTCCTGGATGGATACCCGGACTCTCTAAACCCATATACCCGGCCAGGTCTGGGTATATTTGGCCCGAACCTAGGTTTTTGCCATCCCTAAATATGTGTGATGAGTTTTCTCTCCGGTTTATGGGAGTAGTTATTGTAATATTTCAAAAAATAAAAAATAAAAAAATAATTAAATACTCATTGCGTTCTAGTAATTTAATCAATTCAAGATGTTTTAATCTATTATTGATACATATTTCAAGAAAATATCATAGTCAATCATATATGTACTTTTTAGAAAACTATAAATTTATGAAATGAACGAGATCACATGTTTATATAAAGGTTTAATTTTTTTAATTGTTTTATCTTATAATTTAATTGAATTTATTAACTTATCCCATTGGTAGTCGGGACCAGTAACATTTATTATGTTAAAGAGATTATTAATTTATGCATATACTGTATGTATATAATAAATAATGAGAAATTAAGTGTACAATGTAGGTATTTATATTTTTTAAAGTAACAATTATTTTGATGAGAAGAAAGATCTCCGAAACTCCCAACTGCTAGCCAGCACTTGACATGTGAGAGATTCACAGGAAGAAAGAAACAGTAAAACTATGAGCCCAGACTGTCTTCTTGGACATGGATATGTATAGGCCCATTTATATCCACCTGCAGATTGATCTTATTTTTTATTTTTTTTAGTGTCTTATTGGGTTATACCATCTCCGATACATACGTCAATCGTCAATGTCAATACTAAATTTTAAAAAAAAATATAGCAAAATACTATATTTAACCATCTTTTATTATCAAATCTTATTACTTGTTGCAGATGGCATCAACCGTAAAGTCAACTCTTCATTCATGAGAGTTTTGCTCTCCAAGAGTCAACATCTTCTACTTGTATTATTAAATGACAAATGTCCTTTTCGTTGTAACCCTACTCTATTTTTAAAAAAGTTTCCATTCACTTTTGACATTATCTTTCTCATTTGCCAACCAATTTACATCCTTCAATTTCTCTGGATGAAGTCCACTATCTTCCCAATTCCTCTTCTCTTCTTCTTTATCACAAACCTCCTACTCTCAATAATCTTTCCAGGATATGTTTACGGCATCGACGATCGGTATTCCAAATGTTCTTCTTCATTCAACTGTGGAAAATTTAAAGATATTGGCTATCCTTTCTGGGGAAATGACCAACCTGAATATTGTGGGCATCCAGGCTTTAAGCTTGAAAATTGCCAGGAAGCAGATAATGTCACAATGGATAGCTGGTCCTGGAAGTATCATGTCATCAATATCCATTTAGAAACTCAGGTCCTGAAACTAGCAAGAATGGATTTCTCAGCTAGTATTTGTCCTGAAACAATTTATAACAACTCTTTAGATGAAAAACTCTTCAGTTACACAATCAACGATGAATATGCAACTTTGCTGTACGACTGTGACCCAACTGAAGATCGTGCAGCCTATTACTCGCAGTTCTCTTGTCCGATAAATAACATTCCTCGAAATGCTTACTTCTATTTTGATCAGTCAATATATTCGAGTCGTGATGTAACAAGCTGGGGATGCAAGATCAGTCTGGTAATGCCAGTCCTGGTGATTGCAGCTCAAGGATTTTGGAATCATTCATTAAGTATTAATCAAGTTGTAATTGAAGGTTTTGAGGTTAGGTGGATTATAGACGCTCTTCAATGCAAGGATTGCATTAATTCTGGTGGCAAATGTGGATATAACATTACTCTTAATGCATTTAGTTGTTTTTGCCCTGACAAAGTTTATACAAGGGTCTGTCGTAGCCCTCAAACGACACCGACAACGAAAACGAACCAGCAGGATGGTTCTGCAGATGCACCTTCCCCTAATCATGTGAAAGGTATGCATAAATCTAACTCTATTTTTTTTTTTTTTTGGTGTAGATGTATATAAGAACCAAACATGAAGCAACCATACATTTCTCAAGTATTATAATGACCAGTTCAACTCTGGTACAAATGATAAATAATAGTAACATTTTGGTCAGATATAGTTAGGATCCTGCCACAGTGGTTGCCCAGGATGCATATTTCATAATCCATTTGCCTGTAAATTGAAATATTGATGCTGAGCTGGGTTTTAGTGGCCTAGTTGACATTAAGGAATAAGGATCAATTGGCTGCCTATTATGTGACCTCAAAAGAAAAGCATTGTAGAACAGAAACTTGTAAAAAAAATATGTATATCTAGGTGCAACTTTAATGATTATTATGATTGGTACCTCTGAGGATTAGATAGATATATTTATGATAAATAAAACATTATGATAATCTTTGACAATTACTTCTTTTATATATATATATACACACGAAAGGCAGTTGACAAGGGATATCATTGATCAATTCTCAAAATTTCGAGTTTTCTAAACTTGAAAGTAATTTTTGAATATTATATTACTAGACAAGAAGGTTAGATATTGAGACAAGTTATTTGAGACATGTACTAACAGTGTGTCTAATCATTGAGAATCTTAATGGGAGATTAATAGTTTAATTTATGATAAGTGATTTGATTAAAGTTATGAATTCAATTCTGGACCCTGTTTCAATTCGGCCGCCGTGTTCTGTCATGTGAGACTAAGAAAGTCGAAGTCAACATTAGCCATCTCTTTCTCAATCTCTCATCTCATATCATCTAGCAGACAAAACTATTGATTAAACTTTGCTGGTCAAATTTAATTAGTTTCTTTATTTTAAATTATATAATCCCCACCACCACTTTCATCATTAATTTACTTGTTTAATTAATCAAATGTTACTCCACTAATCCGACACTCTCCAATATCCATCCACCATACAAGTAAACAAAGCCCCTAATCTCTTAATTGTATCTTCTTGGCCATGAACACCATCCATCTTTTCTTCCTTTTGTTGGTCGCCTTCCTTCCACCTTATTGCGTCGGCTACTATGAGCAGTTATATGCTTGTAGTGGCCAATATCTTTTTCCGTGTGGGTCGGTCGCCAGATTGAATATATCGTATCCTTTCTGGGGAGGCGATAGGCCTCTGTATTGTGGTCGCAAAGGATTCGAGATCAGATGTGAAGACAGTCAGTACCGTTTCATAGACTCTGCTGCTCAAAAGTTTCGAGTTTTAAACATTAGTTACTTTGAGCCAATAATATTGACCATCGCTCGGGATGATCTTTGGAATGATTATTGTTCTGGAATACTCAATCAAGAAATCGATTTCAACCACGATATCTTTAAGTACGGTAGAAACGTTCGAAACCTCAGCTTATTTAATGATTGCCGTGACGCGATCTCCCCACTGCTGGGTCCAAATTATATTAATTGTAGCACTGTAGAAGGTGAAGAGAAAACTACTGGCTTTTACGCAATTGACATACCAGAGCTTCGAATTTCAAATCTCTCAAATACATGTCAATTGGGTATCAAAGTTCCAGTTCTATTGGCTGCTCTGGATGATCTTCGACCTGGAAGTTTGGAACATGCTTTGGAACAAGGGTTTGATGTTGAGTACATCGCAGACAGTACACGGTGTGCTAAGTGTATAGCTACTGGTGGGATATGTGGATCGAATATCTCAAATACAGAGCAATTTATATGCCTTTGCCATGATCAACCTCAACCTCAACCTCATACCTGTCCTCTTGCACATCCTGGTATGCACACTCTTCATTTCACATATTAATTACCCTCCGTTTCACACTCATCTTCTTATAGCATATATATATATATATATGTGTGTGTGTGTGTTTTGTTGTTAGTCATATTAAGACATGATAGCAGAATTTAGTTATGGTTTCTACTTTCTATAGTTAATTTGGGAGGAGAGGAGAAGACTCGGTCCTAATAGTTGTTGGTAGCCTTGACCAAAACATTAGACCGTCTCCAATGGGCTAAGAAGAAAAAACGTAATATTTGTGTTTAATATCCTTATAGTTTGGGGTATTCTCCACAATGCACCCTGTAGTTTAGTTTTCCCCAAACTTCCACTGTAGTTTCAGTAAATCTCCAAAATCCCCCTCCCATTAGTAATCCGTTAAATATTTGAAAAACTAGTAGTGTAAATAGGTAAATTATTAAAAATTCTTAAACTAATTTTTTAAAACAAAATCTTGAAATAAAATGAAAAATAAAATAGCTAATATTAAAAAATTTAAAAATATTCTTTCTCTTTTCCCCATCTTTCTCTCTTGTTATTAGGTGGTGTCTAGTGTTGGTTGGGAAGGTGAAGAAGAAGATGGTGATTATGGTGTGTTCGAGGGTTGAGAAGAGAATTTAGGTAGTGTTTGTGTGGTTAATGAAGAGAAAATTAGAAAAAAGATTGGACAAAAGAGATTCTGCACCAAACTCACATCTTCTCTAAAATTAGTGTCACATCTCCTCCATCGGCGGTTGTGTTTGGTGTTTGAACGATGGTGGATTAGGGTTTGGTATTTGACTGGTGGTGGGCTAGGGTGACGATTGAGATGGATGGTGGTGATGGTGGTAGTGGTAGTGGTAGTGATGATGATATGGTTGCAATTCTGGTTTCTTTTTTTTTTTTTTTTTTTTTTTTTTCCATTTTGATTTTTTTTTTTAATTAGTAATGATATGAATAGAGAAAAGAGAGAGTGAGAAAAAAATGGTTGTGATTCTTATTTTTTTTTATAATTTTTTTTTATAATTTTATTTATTTTTTTTCAATTTTAATAAATTTTATTATTATTTTATAAATATCTTAATGGTAGAACAATGTTTTTGCTTCTTAAAGTTAATAGAAGTTAACAAAAGGGAGAAATATGAGAAAATGAAACAAGAGGGAGATTTTAGAGAAAAAGAAAATTACAGGGGCATTTTAATAATTTTCCCTTTTAAATTATTATAGTACTCACTTGATGCAGTTGCTCAGCCACAAATTTTCAATTGGAAATGTGTCCACTTGGACCATTTAGTAATTAGATACAAAATAATGGACACTCGTTAATAGATACCTATAATTGATTTTATCATGATCAGTACCGAAGGTGATAATGGTGTTACTGTAAATTAGGGACCGAACAGGCTGTGATTAAGCTGATAAAATGCGTTTTTTTTTTTTAAAAAATTATTATTATTATTATTATTTAAACTCTAAATTCAGACTGTTCTTCTTGCAACATTTTCCAACCCCTTAGAACAACCGTGTAAAGAATCAAATGGTAGAGGGCTGTCTTGTCATCTAACCCATGTTTTGCTGAGTCATGCTTATGCTTTTAATTTTTGATAGAATAATGCTATACAATTCATAAAATTAGACTAAAAATCAACTTAAATTATGTGACAAATGATTTGTCTATATCATTTATGTTGATTTTGGATTGAGTTTTTTTAATGTATAAATTTTGATTTGAAATTCGACCATGGACCCCTATGCTGAGTCCTAGAAAATGCTAGGAATCTGGCTAGTTAGTTTATTCAGCTGATGAGAAGGCTGAATAAATTATGCAATTTCCTTGAAACTATAATTGAACATAAAAGCCCTCTAGTTTTCTTTCCAACAAACTTTCTCCATGTGGAAGTCAACAGCCATCGATTTCTGTTTGTATCTCTCATGGAAAATTCATTAATAATGCTTGTAACTTTCTTCTTCGAAACTGCAGATAGGGGTCGTTTGTTTTTTTACATTATAAAACAAAGTTTCCACCATCTCTTTCATCATTATTTTCATTAAGCCAAAGGCCTAAAACCTCCATCCATATTATCTTCGCTTGCACAAAAACTATGAACAACAACCATGTCTTCCCAATACTTACTATCCTCTTTGCCATCACCATACTCTTTTTCTTGATCGTTGTCCCTGTATCTCACTGCCAAGACGTTGACGACCACCAGTTCTCGAACTGCAGTATCCCTTATCCTTACAGGTGTGGGTCGAGCGAATTCAATATCTCGTATCCTTTCTGGGGAGGCGATAGGCCTCAGTATTGTGGTCGTGAAGGATTCGAGATTAAATGTCATCATGACGATCATCAGTACCATTTCATTGAATTTGAAAATCAAAAGTATAGAGTTTTAATTTTAAGCATGAATGAGTCTCATCCGACCATGACCATAGCCCGAGATGATCTTTGGAATAACTATTGTCCTGGAACTGAAACCCAGGACACTGTTATGTTGGAGCATTTTCTCTTCAAGTACAGTCCAAATGTTGGAAACCTCAGCTTTTTCCATTGCCAAGAGATTCCCCCGCAGCATCCAGGTTACTTTAATTGTTCTCTAGATGGTGAATTTATCACTGGTTTTTATACGGTCTCCGTTCCCAATCATCCACCTCCGGTTCTTCCGAATCTTCCCGATACATGTCAATTGTTGGAAATCAAAGTTCCATTTCTATTGACTGCTCTCGTGGATCTTAAGGGTACCAGAAACTTGGGAGATGTTGTGAACAAAGGGTTTGAGGTGGAGTTTTTGTTGGACAACACACCCTTTTATGATTGTTATTTGTCTGGTGGGAAATGCGGGTCTAATTCCTCAAATCCAGGGCAATTTTTATGCTATTGTCATGATCATGAACCTCAGATGTCTACCTGTCCTCATCCCGGTATGTTCCTTCATATTCTTAGTAAATATTGTCGTCTACCTCTCTGTTTTAAGGCATATATAATTCTAGATATATATATATATATATATATATACGGTCCCCGTTCCTATCGATGCATCCTTATATAACTTTATCAGGATATTGAATATGAGCCACTTATTTATAAAAGTGATTTGATAAATACATACATACCAAGTCAAAGTATGTAAAACGAGTGACTCACATTCAATCCCATAGGAAAATTTCCGCATATATATATATATATATGTATGTATAACAGTATAGCAGACACTTGTTCTTGGAAGTCAGTGAATTTCGAAGGTGGAGAAAAATTCATCCGTAGTTCTTGGAACTTGGAAGTGTTCCATAGAAGAACCTCAATGCTTTAAACAAGTATGTAGGTCAGGAAATGATTAATCATACTCATAATATTTGTTTTTAGAATTGGTTGGATGGATAGTTAGGATTAGGATTAGGATTAGGATCAGGATCAGAGTATGACTACTTAATTACTATGACTACTTAATTACTTTAACACCACCTACAGGATTAGAGTACCGTACAGTAGATTTAAATAATGTTGTATGTTAGGTTTAGACGTTTTGTACCTCATTATTGTGCATATATAATACTAGAATTGTGAATCTGTGTTTTTATAGCCATATACATTTAATTGAATCTGTTTTTTAATTCAACTTTCTGCAATACTTATTATTAATTTACGAGAAATGTGACCGATTGTCTGGTCATGAATCATGAACATCCTTGATCTATTCCAGTTGACTTAAGACTTTTATAAGTCTTTGGATTGGTGGGTCCCTGATAGGTAGAATGTGTGCTTTGTTTTCTTGTTTGAGTTCCACGTGGATGACTTTGAACAAGTCAAAGGTCAACCCAAGAAAGGAAGGAGCTGGGTACTTGCCTTCTAAATTCTAATATGAAGAACTTTCTTTCCAAGTTTATTCTGTCCACATAAATATTTTGCATCATATCGATCTAATGATCTACTAATCCATATTGATTTCACCCAAAAAAATAAACACAAAAACATATTTTGTTCACCCAACCAACCAAGGCCTTGCTCAAAGTCGTATTGTAGCAATCACTAAACCTTTGTATCAAAAATGCGTCTACCACTAGTCGTATTTATGTTGATTTTCGAACTAGTTTTTTAAAGGTATAAATTTTGATTTGAAACTCGACCACGGACCTAGAAAATGTTAGGAATCTGGCTAGTCAGTTTATTCAACTGATGAGAAGCTTGAATCAATTATGCAATTTCCTTGAAGCTTCAATCGATCATAAAAGCCTTTGTGGAAGTCAGCAGCCATCGATTTCTGTTTGTATCTCTCATGGAAAATTCTTCGATAATAGTTGTAACTTTCTTATTCAAAACTGTTGTTAGTCTCTTGTTTTACATTATAAAACAAAGTTTCCACCATCTCTTTCATCATTATTCTAATTTATTTAAAATCTTCCATCTTATCTTCGCTTGCACAAAAACATGAACAACAAACATGTCTTCCCTACGCTTACTCTCCACTTGGTCATCACCATATCCTTCTTCTTGATCGTCGTCCCTGTATCTCACTGCCAAGACGTCGACGACGACCGGTACTCCAACTGCACCATCCCTTATCCTTACAGGTGTGGATCGAGCGAATTGAATATCTCGTATCCTTTCTGGGGAGACAATAGGCCCCGTAATTGTTGTCATGAAGTATTCGAGATTAAATGTGAAGAAAATGAGTACCATTTCATAGAATTTGGAACTCAAAAGTTTCGAGTTTTAAGCATCAATTACTCTCATCCAACCATGACCATAGCTCGAGATGATCTTTGGAATGGGTATTGTCCTGGAATAGTATCCCAGCACACTTTTATTGACCCTTTACTCTTCAAGTCATACAGTCCAAATGTTCGAGAGCTCAGCTTTTTCCATGAGTGCCAAGAACAGACCTACCCGCATAATTCGAATTGCTTTAATTGTTCCCTACCAGATAAAGTTATCTCTGTTTTTTACAATGTTTCCGATCTTCCACTTTCGAATCTCAGTAGCACATGTAAAGCGGAAATCAAAATTCCAGTTCTATTGGCTGCTCTTGACGATCTTTTTCGGACCGGAAACTTGGTAGAGGTTCTGAACAAAGGGTTTGAGGTCGAATATAACGCAAACGAAACATTCTGTTTACCTTGTATCAACTCTGATGGGAAATGCGAACCTAATCACTCAAATCCAGGGCAATTTGAATGCTTGTGTGGTGATGCCTGTCATGTTATTGGTATGTTCATGTTCTTATCATATATCGTGTTTATGTCTGCTTTAAGTATAATTCTAGATATGTGGTACAAGTTAGCTATGGTCTCTCAAATTTAGGAATTTAGCAATAACGTTAGTGATGAATTTGGAAGGAGGAGAACTCATTGATCCCTAGTTCTTGCTAGTGTTAGAGCTGTTCAAACTCAAATTAGTAGTTAAAATAATTAGGATTAGTTTACAGAAAATGCTTTTTAAGGCTTTTAATTTATGATTGTGAATTTGTGACCGCTGAGCAGACTCAACCTTTGGCCACAATAATTAGATTTTAATGTTTTTAATTACGTTTAATACATCATAATACTGGACTTGTTAATTTTTGTTTTCGAATGCTGTTTTCATAATCTTAAATTCATTTATAACTGGTAAAATTATGGTTAAATAAGAGGATTTTGATTTAAGTTAGCTCAAACTAAAGAAAAGATTTCATTTATATTTTATTGTAGTAAGAAAAAAAAAAAAACATGTGTTGGAGATGAGGAGTTGTGTTTGTCAAACGCATGTTGTTCACCCAACCAACTAAACCCTCGCTTAAAGTCGTCTTATAGCAACTAAACGCAAGTAGTAATCACTCAACTTTTTGTACATGCGCCCGCCACTACCTACTCCTTTTAACACCTTTATTTTTGTCTGGACCACTTATTTATGATTTCTACTTTCTTTATGATCAAAATTTTAAAAAATTTGAAAAACAATTCTTCACTTTTTTTTAAATTTTTTTAAGGAAATAGTACTTTTTAACCAAAAAATTAAAAGAGTTTCTATTTTTACCGAAAATTAGTGTGTTTTTATTGTTTTCTAAACTTTCCACTAAAGAGATAAATTTACCTTTATATTTTCTATTTATTTTATTTTTCAAAACTAATTTTCTTTAACAAAATCTTTTTTTTTTTTTTTTTAATCTGAGAAGAAGGTAAAAATCTGCGAAAAAGAAAGAGATTTAATACACTAGATTAAACACACTGCAAATTAAACATACATAGATTAAACACAGTAGGAATTAAACACACAATTAAAAGACATTAGAAATTAAACACGTGCGGTATTAAACAGGTTAGGCAGCCGAGCTCTCCACTTGAAATAATTTATTTTTGCTTTTGCTTCAATCTTTGTCTTGCATTTTGTCTCTATTCTATTTTCCAACTACAATCACAATCACCAACAATAACTAACCTAAATTACTAATAAACTCAAAGACTCCAATGCCAACTCCTACCAACTACTTAGTATTTTCTTCCATGTACTTTACTCCACCTACGAACCTTGTTTTAGTCTCCTCGTCTCTCATTTCTCTCCTTCATTTTCCAACCCAAAATGGAACCCAAGAACTTCTTCACATTCACAACACTTCTTCACAAAGGGACCATCATAATCATGATCACCATCTTCACAACCTTAACCAACCACAGTCGTGCTCTTGACCGACAATATGAGGCCTGTGTCCCCAGAACCTGTGGCAATAGACTCAATATCAGCTACCCTTTTTGGATTTCTCAAGAGCAAGAGTCCTTTTGCGGCTACCCGAACTTTGAGATCACCTGCAAAGATGAAGAACCGGTACTCCGTATTTCTAATGAAGATTACATCATTAAAGACATTTTCTATGCTAACAGTTCACTTCTTGTAGCCAGTGCTGCAGTTTATGAGGAGAAATGTCCTACTCCTCTTCATAATCTTAGCCTTAGTAGAACTCCATTCATTCTTACTTCTACTGATACAAGTCTTTTCTTCTGGTACAATTGTACCAAGAAGCCTTCTGATTACTACACATATCCTATAGATTGTGCTAGCAATTCTACACATTATTCTTTCGCTAATTTTCATGAGGACATATTAGTGAAAGTAAACTATTCAGTGGATTCATGCCAGAACTCTGTTTACGTCCCAGTGGACGTACATAATAATGGTATTGATGTGGGCAATTTGTTGCAAATGAATTATACTGAAATATTGAAAACGGGGTTCATTTTGAATTGGACTGCACACAGTTGCAGCAGTTGTGAGGTAAGTGGCGGGCGCTGTGGATTCGATGATAAGAAATTCGTTTGTTTTTGCGCAGACAAACCTCATGTCGAAACATGTTTTCATGGTAACTCTATGGGATATTCATTTATATATTTGTTTCTTCTTAGCTAAGTTTTCTTTGTATTTTCATTTTTTAGTTTTGTTTTAGCTACTGTTAGTGATGCTATGATTTCTCAGTTTTTTTAACCTAGTCTATGAGAAATTAAACTAAAAACCTTTGAATGCAGATTGACGCAGAGATATTGCGATTAGTCAATTTTTGACATATTGATTTGCTTTTATTTATTTTGAGATTCTGAGTTGAGTATTAGTGTTTTGGACATCACAAGTCATATAAATGTTCTAACTCTTTATTACCTTCAATGATACAGCAAAAAAACCGAATGTGCGAACAAAGGTGATCATAGGTAATATAACTCCTCCAATCTGTTTTGTTTGTTTTCATGTTTAAAAGCATTTGCTGTCGAAAAATATAAACAAGTCCATCCTCATCAAAATTCAGAATTGCTTATTGCACTTGCATTTTTCAATAGGTCTCTCAGTAGGTTTCGGGGTCATGTTTATAATGGCCATGATTTTCTTTATCATTCTATATCGTTATAGAAAGAAATATGCTCCCTCATCCTACGTCTCTCGCAACATCTCTTCTGACCCCTCTTCTGTGGCTGAGCTTGAGAAGGCAGATAAGATCCTTGGAGTTCAAGTCTTTAGTTACACTGAACTTGAAGAGGCCACTAACCATTTTGATTCTGCCAAAGAACTTGGTGATGGAGGCTTTGGCACTGTATATTATGGTAAGAGCCAACAACCTTTGTCTTCTAGATTAATCACTTGAATAAACAAATTTCACCATAACATTCTTCATGTTCATTAACCAGGTAAGCTCCAAGATGGGCGTGCTGTTGCAGTCAAGCGTTTATACGAAAACAATTGCAAGAGGGTTGAGCAGTTCATGAATGAAGTTGAGATCCTAGCTCATTTGCGCCACACAAATCTTGTCACTCTTTATGGGTGCACCTCTCGCCATAGCCGAGAACTCTTGCTTGTATATGAATTCGTTTCCAATGGCACAGTTGCTGATCATCTGCATGGTGAACTTACCAAACCCCCACTCCCTTGGGCTACTAGACTGAATATTGCCATTGAAACTGCATGTGCTTTGAAGTATCTTCATGCTTCTGATATCATTCACCGGGATGTGAAAACAAATAATATACTCCTTGATAACAATTTCTCTGTTAAGGTTGCAGATTTTGGACTTTCCCGTCTCTTTCCAAACCATGTCACCCATGTTTCGACAGCTCCACAGGGGACTCCTGGCTATGTCGATCCAGAATACCACCAATGTTACCAGCTTACTGACAAGAGCGATGTCTTTAGTTTTGGGGTAGTCCTGGTTGAGCTAATATCATCCATGCCTGCAGTTGACATCACTAGGCATCGACACGAAATCAACTTGTCGAATTTAGCAATCAATAAGATCCAAAACAAGGCATTGCATGAGCTGGTAGACCCGAGTCTTGGGTTTGAATCGGACTACAAGGTGAGGAAGATGATATATTCAGTAGCAGAGTTGGCATTTCAGTGTCTGCAAAGCGACAAGGACTTGAGACCTTCTATGACAACTGTTTTGGACACTCTAAAGGACATACAAAGTGATGGATACAGTAAGGAAAAAGCAGAGGAATTTGATATAACAGATGATGTTGGATTGTTGAAGCATGGTCCCCCAACACCTTCTCCAGATTCGCAAACCAGCAGGAAGACAACGCCTCCTTACAGTAATTAGCAAAGTTTTTTTATCCATCTCATGCATTTTACTAAATTTTGGAGTATGTAGGGAAGAAAATATGTAACAATTAGCATCAGTCATATGCGAAGAACTGGGTGACTGTAATCTTTTTTCTTTTCTTTTCTTTTTTTTCTTCTGCTACATATATTGCTGTTGTCACGAATGCCATGTACATATATAAAAGCTGTCATGTATGATGGGGTCAAGCTTTGGGCAATGATTTTATTTATTTTCCTTTGTGTTAATCTAAACTAAATGATTGTTTAATTCAATTTCTTATTCTGATTGTAACTTAGGATTGTGTTTTGTAATGCATTTCGCTTTAGTTTGGATTCAGCAAGTCCTGAGGAAAGAAAAAGCTCATGCTGGACTTCAATTTTTCTTTCATGAATACACACCGAGTATATCTTGAACATACTAATACAAATTACCATATTTTTGCCATATGTATTATTATGATTGAAGTTCAGTTATTGACATGATAAAAGTGTGGTGATATGTATTAGTATGTTCAAGATATGCTGACGGTGTATGCTCATGGGAGAAATTGTGCTGGACTCCATGTTTCAACATTTTCATACTATTCAATTATTCTAATGAAAATTTTTAAAATTTAATTTTTTAAAGAAGTTATTAATTTATTTAAGTGAAAATTGTTAAAAACTTATCTTTTGTTTGTTACGCCGAAATGTAACATGAACTATACAAAATTGAAAGGTAGTAGGAATGGTTTTTAGTGATCGAATAATTAAGTCTCTTCATAGTTGCCAATTATGAATAGGTTTGAAGGTAATTCAAAGAGCTTCATTGTTGAACAATGCATATAGCTTTTAGAAGAGTTGGTGCTGTTGAGAGCAACAACACCCTAGAGCTCACTTGAGAATTTTATCAAACATCTTGTAGATAATAATCTAAACTAACACGTATATCTTCCAAGAACTTGTTTCTAAGCCATAAGAAAGCACAATCAACCAATGGCAAGCAAATCATAACAAAACACAAGCAATTTTTACGGTCAATGAGGCTTTAAAAAAAAAATAAAAAACTATTAATTCAAGGTCTGAGGGGACATAATTCGAACTTACAACTTCAATAATGTGAGTGAGAGAGGCACTCTACTGAACCAATCTCTCGTTAGGTGGTTGAAATGAGCTGTTAAATGTCCTTAAATTTTATATATATATATATATATATATATATATATCTTTTTAGTTTTATTTGAATTAACTATATAAATAATGAATGTGCTATAAATTACTATGATTATGGGTATGTATGTCAGTAGGTTCATTCATTTCAGTGTTTTTGAGGAGTGTATGCAGTTAATTATTTTATCATATTCATTGATGGGCATATAGAGGAGGGGATTGCTTGTTTTAAGAAAGTTAAATTTGAGAGGCTCAGTCTCATTCAAACTAAAAATTAAATAATCTCTTGGTCAAAACAAATATATATATTTTTTATTATTCAACAAACTGAATGCAAGCAAGATCAATAAACTTTACCTCTCTCTTTCCATGGCTTATCCAACTATATTCAATTATCATCTTCTTCAGCATCTTGATCTCCCTCCCAGCATGTTCTTGCAATGATGATCATGAGCCACCACACATAGCCTGCACTCGGCCAAATGGGTGCGGCAAAAGCACACGGGGTATATGGTATCCTTTCTGGGGAGTCCGTAGGCCTGCGTACTGTGGTCACGAAGGATTCGAGCTCAAATGTCAAAACAATCAGTACCCTCTCATTTAATCCGGAGCTCAAAAGTTTCAAGTATCAAACATAGACGTCTATTCTGCAGCCATGAGCATGGTTCGCGATGGTCTTTGGGACAGTTATTGTCCTGGAATACTACAGGAAACCAATTTCAATAAAAAATCGAATCAAATTCATGTCAAACGTTGTATTCCTCGACTTGTTCTATGATTTTAGTGATGAAATCTCACTAGAGGGTCGATCAAATTCAATCAATTGTAGGGAGGGAACAGGGTTTTACACAAGTCCCTTGTACGTGCTTCAACTTCCTAATGTGACAAGCACATGTGAGAAGAGAATCGAAGTTCCTGTTCTCAGAACTGCTCTTCAGGATCTTATTCAAAACAGATCAGATTTTCAACAGACTTTGAATAATAAAGGATTTGATGTGGAGTTTAAAGCTGCGATGACACCTTGTATTCAATTCTCGTGGGATTTACGCAACAAATACCTCAAATTCTAAGTTTGTAGACTTTTGCCGTGGTCAGCCTCACACATCAACTTGTGATTCTTCAGATGGTAAGCGTGCTCTTCTTTTTCTATATTAACATTGAAAATCAATTCAAAAACTAAGACACAACATATTTTAGAGAAACAAGTTTGGTTGGAGTTTTATTTTTTATTTTTAGGAAAAATTGCACAAACATACCCTGACTTTAACACATATATGAGGTAGAATCCAGTTTTACCAAAATTACAGGAAGATACCCTTGACTTTGGGTTTGACCGTTAACTTTAACTGTGGTCTTAACATTAGTGTGAAAAGTACTTAACTGCCCTTATTTTTTATATATATATATATATATATATTATATAAATAAATATTAAAAATTGAAAAAAAAAAACATATAATAAGAATAAAAATTAAATATTAAATAACTAAAACCATAATATTAAAAAATAGAAAAATCTTTTTGTCAAAAAAAAGAAAAAGAAAAAAGAAAGAAATATTTGTTTAAAAAAAAAAATAGAATTATCGGTATTAAAAAAAAAAGAAGAATTATTTGTTTTTCAAAAAAAAAAAAAAAAGATAATTCTTTTTTGAGGAAATAGGGGGAAATAGCACCAAATTTGATTGGCTTTATGGTAATATCACCAACTTAATAATTCTATGTTTTATAGCAACAAAGTATAGAGGTGGACAAAAATTCCCTTATTTCTTCTTTCTTCTTTCTTCTTGTGGGAGAAAAACGAATCTCTGTCTCACACTCTCACTCCATCTATTTCAGACCAAACATGACCTCACAAACCTCTGAAATTTCTTCTTTCTTCTTTCTTCTTGTTGGAGAATAACGATTCTCTGTCTCACACTCTCACTCCATCTATTTCAGATTTTTGTTGACCTCACTAACCTCTGAAAATAGTCGATCTGGAGCTTACAAACATCATTGGAAGGGCAACTTCTCTCCTCAATAAGGATTGTACAAACTCATCACATTGTAAGGTAATTCATCTCCTAAATAAACCTTTGATTAGTGTTAGCACTTGGAGAAAAACGAAGCTCTCTCTCTCTCTCTCATTTGTCTCTTTCACTCCATTTATTTCAAATTTTCATTGACCTCACAAACCTTTGAAAATAGTTGATCTAGAGCTTACAAACCTCATTGGAAGGGCAACTTCTCTCCTCAATAAGGATTGTACAAGCTCACCACATTTTAAGGTAATTCATCTCCTAAATAAACTTTTTTATAAGTTCATTCAAGCTCATTTGTTTGTTTGATTAGTGTTGGCACTTGGAATCTGTTGTTGTTAAGCAAGACAATAATCAACTACTAGTTTAAGGTTACTCAAGACTTATTTAAAGTTACCCGAGACTTATATATTGTTTTCCGAGGCTTATAAAATGTTACCTGAGACTTACTGGAAGACTAAATGTATAGTATATGAGAATTATTCGTTTGTGCAGTTTATCATATACTTAAAATTACAAATTAATTTTTTAGTATCTTGGACTTTATTGAGACTTAAATTCATAGTACCCGAGACGTATTTGATACTATCCAGTGGTGTTGCTTTAACTTTAATTTATGATACTGACAATTTTACTTTCAGCAGTATTTTGTAAATGTTGATGTTTTGTTTTGGTAGGACAATGGATTTGGTTAGAATGTTGATATCATATAATGGATAGTGGGAGCAACTACCGCACGGAAGCCAACGGTATGTTGGTGCAGTAAATAAAGGAATTTTTGTGCAGAAGAACTTGACTTACGAAGAACTCTTAGGGGTTTTTTAGTCTATTATGAAACACGATCAAAAATAAATATGCTATTGAGATGTAATAAATAGTTGTTGCTTCAGTCAGTACATGTCGCACGGTGATAAGCGACAATGACGATGTTAAATTTGTACTTTGGGAAGACAAGGCAATTCCGCAAGTATGTGTCACTTTGGTCGAAAGAAGATTTGAAGATCCGCAACAAATACGTGATGAGCATTATGGATCATTCAATGGCAGTAACCAAGTGTTCACTCAACAAAGTTCGATATTTCCAGATGGAATTCGCCAATGTTCAAATAATGTTTGCTTAGAACCATACGAAACAATCAACCTTGATAGAAGTTATGCTGCACCTAATTTTGATGATGTAGACAACCTTGTAATTGTTGATAATCATCCTCAAGAACATCAGACATTCGAAGAACCTATTCATAAAGAACCTACCCGTGGTAGTGCTACCACAAGATGTGCATGGGACTCCATGTGATACAGAAAATCTGAACACGGAAAATGTGAATGATATGACAGTGTGGACTATCCTAGGATCTGAGTCATATTCTTTTTGTGATGCGACGAGCACCATGACATCGACCTCTTCCAACACTTTAATTTTCAAGGGACAATTTTTTCTAAGGAAAAAGGATTTAAAAAGATTAGCAGGCCTTCATTCTTTGAGACAGAATTTCAAATGGAAGGTGAAGAGGTTAAACAAGTCTGTTATACATATGGTATGCAAAATAGAAAATTGTTCTTGGAAATTAAGAGCGGTGAGGTTGAAGGAAGGGACATACTTTCATGTTAGAAGTTTTGTTAATGAGCATAGTTGTCTGTTGGAGGTGGTTCACCGTCGACACCGGCAGGCCAGTGCAACTATAATTAGGGAAGTGATAGCTTCTAGGCTCCACAATGAAGATAGGCGTATTATGCGTCCGAGTGATATCATCAATGATATGAAGTAGATATATGGCATCCAAATGTTGTACACTAAGGCTTATGAATCTTTGAAATATGCGTTATCATTGACTTATAGGACGCACGAGGAGTCGTTTCCAAACCTACCCCGGTTTGCTTATGTGTTGGAACAACAAAATCCTGGCACAATAACGGACGTACAGTTCACGGATGACAATAAATTTCTATTCTTCTTCATGGCACTCGATGCTTCAATTCGAGGTTTCCGTCGGTGTATGCGCCCTGTAATTACTGTGGATGGTACCGATTTGAAGGGGAGTTATAAGGGAACAATGTTTATGGCCACAACTATGGATGGTAATGAACAAATATATCCTCTAACATTTGGTTATGAGGATTCTGAAAACAACGAATCATGGGAGTGGTTTTTGGAGAGTTTGAGGGGTGCCATTGGACATGTTGAAGATTTGGTATTCATTTCTGATCGACATCAAAACATACAATCCGGTGTAGAAAAGGTCTTTCCATATGCAGCCATGCTTTCTGTATTTGGCACCTTTCCGAGAATGTTAAGAAAACTTTTCACAGAAAGGATTTGGCGGAAATGTTCCAATGTTGTGCCAGAGCATACACTCAACAGGAATATGAATATGAGATGGAAGAGTTACATAGGGTGCACAAGAAAGCATATGATTATGTTGTTAAGGTTAGGCCTCCTAAATGGTCCCTAGATCCACTGTCCATATAGGTGGTTTAACATGATGACATCCAATATAGCTGAGTGTCTTAACTCATGCATGAGATTTACCCGCCGATTGTCTGTAATGTCATCAGTTGAGTTCATTAGGAACTTATTGCAAAAATGGTTTTACAATCGTCATCGTGCTAGCCAATCCATGCGTTCACAACTAACTGATGCTGCACATGAGGTGATTGCGAAACGAATAGGAGAGTGTAATTATATGTCTGGGACTCCTGTTGACTGGAACATCTTTCAGGTGAAGCTAAGAGGAGAACAATGGACAGTAAACTTGCAACAAAAGACATGCACATGTAAGGTTTTCGATCTTGATCTTCTACCTTATGCTCATGCACTTGCAACGGCTAGGTAGGTACATTTATTTGTTATGTACACGTGGTTTTGTTTGTTACATTTTAATTTTGTATGTTCACTTTTGTTTCTACTTATCAGGGAGTGACACTTGGACTATATCTCCCTATTCGCGGACTACTATAAAAAAGAAGTCCTCATTGATGCATATTCCATACCTATCCATCCTAGTAGTTAGGTAGTACCTGAGGACATCATAAATCATCCTGTCATACCTCCGGATATTCGAAATCAACCCGGTAGGTCTTGTAATAGCTGACACTGGTTAGCTTCCGAAAGGTGAAACAGTCAGAAATGTTCCCAATGTGGGGCACAGGGACACAACAGTAGAAATTGTCCAAATCCACCAATGATTCGAAGGGCCGACGATGCAAGTACCAGTAGCCCTGTCCCAGCCAAATACGGGAGGAAATGTAGTGTATGTCACAATGTCGGCCACAACAAACAAACTTGTCTAGATAAAGAGCAAGACGTTTGAGTTTGAGTTTGAGTTTGAGTTTGAGTTTAAAATGTGGAACTATTCACTTTATGTTTGACGCATGTAATGTCGAATTATGGTTGTATGTTTGACTACAATTGAGTTTGAATTTATTATGTGGAATAATTGACTTTATGTTTTGACTCTTTAAGTTCGAATTATGGTTACATTTGAGTTACATTTGAGTTTGAGTTTATTATGTGGAACAATCAAATTATTTTATCAAAATTTTCCTACAATTAACCGAAGCCGTATTTTTTTTTTAGTTTTTGGGAAGACAAGTAGCTAAAAGTCTCGGCTATCTTCCAATAAGTCTCGGGTATCGTCAAATAAATCTCGGCTATAATAGAATAAGTCTCGGGTAAATATCCGAGACTTAATTGACAATACTCGAGACTTATTTATATATAGCCGAGACTAATTTATTTTAGCCGAGACTTACTGGAAGTTTGGTAACTTACTGGAATCTAGAATTTGGAAACCAGAGAGTGAGTTTTTTTGGAACATAAGTCTCGGATAAACTACTAGTAAGTCTCAGATATTATTTGACTGAGACTTATTTGACTATACCCGAGACTTATTTGTATATCTGAGACTTTATATATTTTAGTTGAGACTTACTGGGAGAAATTTGGAAAAAAAAAAATCAAACTATCCAAAACACTTTTTTTCTCATGTTATTTGGTACTTGCTTGTCTGTTTTTTTTATTTTATTTTATTTATTTATTTATTTATTTTATTTTACTTATATAGACTATTTTTTATTTTATTTTATGAAACTTATTTTATATATTATAGTTATGAAACCTATTTTTATTTGAAACTTACTATCAAATATAGCAGAAAAAATTAACTTGAAAGGATATTAACTAGTATAAAATATATTAAATAGACTTTAACATAGCGTATCCAAATATGAGACTTATTATATTTACAAGTACTTTAACATAGTGGTCAAGGACCCACTTCAGTGGAGTTACAAAAAACTTCAACAGCCATTTTCAATCATATTTGAGACATGTCTTCATCTGTCCAACCAAACTTTTTTTTCTTTGCTAGTGTGTACTCGATCATTTTTAGTGTATGAGAACTGCAGTTACCCCTGGAATTTGGACAAAGTCAATCAGATATGGAAACTTATTAAATCGTAACGAAAATTAATTTTACCAAAGTAATGCAGTTACCCTTTGGGTTGTTGTGGCACTTGTGATTTAGGTATTATCGACATTTGCATCGGTTCTGCCTTAACCTTCATGCCCTTCTTTCTTTTTGTGTAAAATCTGACCTGCGACAACATCGATGGTAAAAACCATCGTAGGCATGCAACCTGCTTATTCCTATGGTCGAATTCCACCTCCTGCATAAATGGATCGCAGAGGTAGATTCTTGGTTGTGTGAGGTCAATTTTGGCCATTATCTAGTGACAATTTCCAACGTTCAATGGCGCCAAAAGCTACAATTAATTGAAATAGGCACATTCGTTATTAAGTAACGTTGAAGTATTTTAAAACTACAAGTTTCAATACACTCACCGTATCAACCTCGTGCCATGACCGACATCCATGGGGATGCATTCCTCTAGCCCATTCAAGATTGCTATTGGGCCACTCGTATGTCAACATAGGCCATGCCCTTGGTGGTGTGTCCATAACTCCCGAAGGCATTATTTTATCCCACAGGATGACAATGTGTGATTGTGCATGCATTCAATCAAGAAAAAATCATCAAATTGTATTCAATACATTATAGTCTATGTTTTAGAGAAATCGAAAACTTACATAAAATTGCGCATCAAGAATGTTTGTCCTCTGGTCGTACACCACAGGGTAAGCACGTTGACGCTTCCGTATGATTTGCAGATATGCATCAAGGTGTTGAGATTGAAAGTGTTGAAAACATATGTAAAACAGATTATCTCTATTAAAACAAAAAAAAACAAAGTTTGGGTATGTATAAATAAATACCGTATCGAAGGTGTCCATGTGGCAGGTGTCCAAACGTTTGAACCACAGTACTTCGACTAAGGTCTCTAGGTCCACATCTTGCCTGCATCGGTGAACAATAAGTCAAATTGTAAGAAATGCAACTTGGATTATAAATGTACAAGATGCAAGTCGTTTATACATTGCCGTTAGATTCTTTTTAAAGTCTTTATATTCTATAATGTGGCCATCATTAAGCAACTCCAAAGGTTGAAATTTATGGGCCCCAATCCTAGCCCTCTTCGGCCTACATGGGTCAGTTTACGGACTATTCAATTGCTAACCCCGTTTACGTATCTGGATTGATCGTTCAACTGCCAAACATGGGGATGATGGTGATAGAACAATTGGAGCAGTGGGTACGCTGTCAACTGACACGGGTGTAGGCTCTGAACATAAAACTGTTGGCTGAATCAAGTCTGTAATAGGTGTAGGACCCTAAGACAATGATAGAGGGTCAATCAGGTCCACTGAAGGTGTAGAATGTTGTCATCGATCCCGCTGAATGTTTGAAGGTTCCTGAGATAAGGATGAATGGTCAATCGTGTCCACTGGAGGTGTAAAATGATGTCTGCTATCCCATTGAATGTTTGAACGATCCTGAATAAAGGATGAAGGGTCATTTGGGTCCATTGGAGGTGTAAAATGATGTCCTCGATCTTGCTGAATGTCTGAAGGATCCTGAGTAAAGGATGAAGGGTCAATCGGGTCCATTGGAGGTGTAAAATAATGTCTGATATCTCGCTAAATGTCTGAACGATCCTGAGTAAAGGATAGATGGTCAATCAGGACCATTGAAGGTGTAGAATGCTGTCCTCGATCCCGCTGAAGTGTACGCAGCATACACATCACCTCCTCATGTTGTTTTTGTCTACCCGTTCACTTGCTAGGAACTCCTCTTGTAATTTCTGTACGGCCTCCTTCACTTCGTCAAATCGACAAGTCCAATGGTCTTGTACTTCTTGTAGAAGAAAATCCAATGTAGAACTTATTGTTCATATTAATTGGGCAAATTAAAAAGAAAAACAATTTGCATACCTCTCTTAGCGGAGACTGTGCATGCTGTACATCATCATACCTTGCACCAACAAAAATAGGATCAGGACACTGAGAACCATCTCCATTATCATCACACTTCTGTATCTGTGAAGGTGCAACAAGTTACGATGTTGTCAATCTGACTCTGATACGCCTCTACTTGATACGACCCCTATTCTCGGCTACCCTTGTTCTAGATCTGGTGCGAGGCATAATGTCCTTGGCCTCCATTCAATGTCCTGCGTCATCACTATCAGGTTCGATTGACACATCTTGCATATTCTCCATTGAATTAGGAGCGCGGTACAGATTGCCACCCTTATTTATCCCCTGATAATACCATGTGCCAAGCTCTTGATTTGTTGATGTCAATTGTACTTCCGCAAACATCTGAAATTGTCGAATTGAAAATATTATTATTTTACATTACATCTTCAGATTTCCTACAATGGATATGAATAGGTTCTTACCCTTGCCTTAAACACCTTTGATAGTTTTTTTGGTCAAGGTCGCCTAGTAAACTCCCACGTAAGAATACGTGGGATTGGGTCAACATTCCTCTGAGTGGCGAATTCCCTTACAAGTTCTGGAATAACTTCAAAAGAAAAAATCTACAAAAGTCTATTGGAAAATTAATTTAACAGTTAGAAAACATAATAAATCAATAAATAAAATAATGACAATAATAGAGTTTCAAATCCTCACCAATAGGGCATATGAAAACCCGAAAATACTGTATTTCTCTTTCTTGTGATTTTCAGTACCCTTCTTTTCCTGTCTTTGTTCAAATCATTGTCTTTGACCATGTAAAGCGTTAATGAACCCATATATAGAGTATTTGTAGACATATCTACCCCACGGGAATGCTTCGAACAAAACCAAGTCATCAACGAGGCGCAATTGCCATATAGGGATGTACTCCCTCTCATCCAATCCGATCAAAAAACAGTTTAGTAGCAACACCAAACAAAGGTTAACAACATCGTATTGCTGCTGCCATTCACCTTGTAGAATCCTTGCTTGAAGTTCCTCCAAAGTTATTGAATCGCAAGAATTGAAGTACCTTTCATGTAAGCCATTCTCCATCTCCTCAATTGCGTTATGTCGAGGATAACTCCAAACTTCAACTCGGTTATCAAGCAAAATTCAACCTTAGAAAACCGGACGCTACGACTACCCAACATGAACTGCATCTCATTAGTTGGTCCGTCGTGGTGTAGCTCACGTCGATATCAACCGAGACATAAATCATGCTCATATAAAAGGCATAGTGATATAGAATGATGTGAGGAAATAACATAGTTTGGGCCGTTCAAATGGAATTAATTGACATAGAGAGCACAAATGCAAGCAGCTCATCTGCTTATGTATGAAATACTACATTCAACTTTATAAATTACAGCTTTTAGAGCCACTTGAAATATATTTACGCGATGCAAAGATCATAAATGCAAGCTCATGTAAGAAAAATAAATTAACCTTTAATACTTTGTCTTTAAAATGTTCAATTTTAAAAAGGCACTAGAGTTACATGGTATCATTCACAATAATCATGGAACTTCACAAGCACATTGCCCCACTTCCAATTCATCCAGGGCAAACACTGATAGACACAACTTTTAACAAATATATTTCATATAATATCAATTTTGATGAGAAGACAAACAGAAACTAAAGTGTAAGAATATATGCAGCAATGACTTGCACTGTATAAGGCTGATTGACTTGTGAAAATAATTGCTATATGCAGCAATGACTTGCACTGTATAAGGCTGATTGACTTGTGAAAATAATTGCACTTCCTCTCAAAAGAGTCGAAACATGGGATAGGATGAGATGAGATAAACTTAAAACTTGGAATATTCGAGAAAGAGGTAAACTTATATTCTGCAAACATTTTGGCAAAAGGAAAAGTTGCAGAGAACAACATTTTGGCAAAATAAGTCTCAGTTATCACAAAACAAGTCTCGGTTAGCACAAAATAAGTCTCGGAAACAACTTTTTTGAATCTGGGTCATGTTCATCTTCTCCACCACATTGATCCCAAACCAGCAGAAAAGATAAAAATACCTTAACCTAGAAATCAAACCTTGGAAACTAAAATTGTAACTCTAACAACAATCAAACACTTCCAACCACAAATCAAATACAAATCAACATCTAATCTTAGACCAAACATGTCCAATAGACAATTTGAAGAATAACAACCAACATACCTTCACTTCCTCGTCAACTTCTTCTATTTCACAGACAATTTCAAGTTCATCATCGTCATTGGCTTCTTCGATTTGTCGACGGTGGCGGGTCATCGGCAGCGGCTTCTCCGATTCGTCGACAGCGTCCCTTATTCGATTCGTCGCTGTCAACGATATGGTCTCTCTTCCAAAGTTCAACGTGGGTCTGGTGGTCTCTCTTCAAACAGTGAAAAAAAATTCCCCCCAAATTCAAAGCTCAAGTGTATATTAGGGGCAAATTTGGAAGATCACAATAATTGGTGCTATTTTCACAAGACTTAATAACTTTGTGACATTTCCACAAATAGCCTTGAAAACAGTGCTATTAAAAAAAGGACCCATCTTTTTTTAAGAGATAATTATTTTATTTTTTTGTAAGAGATAATTCTTCTATTTTTTGAAAAACAGATAATTCTATTATTTAATTTTGAAAAACTAGTAATGATATTATTATTTTTTTGAAAAAAATGATAATTCTATTTTTTTAAACAAATATTTCTTTATTTATCTATTTCTTTCTTTTAAAAAACTGATTTTTTTTTTTTTTTTGGAAAAACAGATATTTCTTTATTTATTTTTGACAAACATATATTTCTTTTATTTTTTTTTGAAAAATAGATAATTCTATTTTTTAATATTATGGATTTAGTTATTTTAATATTTTTATTTTTATTCTAATTATATGTTTTTTTTTTCAATTAGTTATATATATAATATATAAAAGGGAAAATTGCACAAATATACCCTGACTTTAACGCATATATAAGGTAGAATCCAGTTTTACCAAAATTACAAGAAGATACCCTTGAGTAAGGGTTTGACCGTTAACTTTAACTGTGGTCTTAACATTAGTGTGGAAAGTATTTAATTGCCCTTATTTTTTTTTATATACTATATAAATAACTATTAAAAATTGAAAGAAAAAAACATATAATTAGAATAAATATTAAAATATTAAAATAACTAAATCCATAATATTAAAAAATAGAATTATCTGTTTTTCAAAAAAATAAAAGAAATATATGTTTGTCAAAAATAAATAATGAAATATCTGTTTTTCAAAAAAAAAAAAAAAAATCAATCTGTTTTTTAAAAGAAAGAAAGAAATAAAGAAAGAAATGTTTGTTTTTAAAAAAAATAGAATTATCATTTTTTTCAAAAAAAATAATAATAGAATTATCATTTTTTGAAAATAAAATAATAGAATTATTTATTTTTCAAAAAATAGAAGAATTATCTCTTTCAAAAAAAAAAAAGAATTATTTCTTACAAAAAAACAAATAGAAGAATTATCTCTTACAAAAAATAAATAATTATCTGTTAAAAAAAGAATTATCTATTATTGTTTTTTTTTTTTGAAAAACAAATCTATTTTTTTTTTAAACTAATAATTCTATTTTTTAAAAAAACAAATATTTCTTTCTTTTCTTTTCTCTTTTGAAAAACAGATTTTTCTATTTTTTAATATTATGGTTTTATTTATTTAATATTTTAATTTTTATTCTTATTATATGTTTTTTTTTTCAATTTTTAATATTTATTTATGTAAAATATATAAAAAAAAAATAAGGGCAATTAAGTATTTTCCACATTAATGTTAAGACCACAGTTAAAGTTAACAGTCAAACCCAAAGTCAAGGGTATCTTCTTGTAAATTTGGTAAAACTGGATTCTACCTCATATATGTGTTAAAGTCAGGGTATACTTGTGCAATTTTCCCTATATAAAAAAATAAGGGCAATTAAGTATTTTCCACACTAATGTTAAGACCACAGTTAAAGTTAACGGTCAAACCCTTAGTCAAGGGTATCTTCTTGTAATTTTGGTAAAACTGGATTCTACCTTATATATTTGTGCAATTTTCTCTTATTTTTATAATACACTATAAAAAATTCTATGCTGAAATAACAAAAAGTCAATTGTTTGAGTTACATATCTACTTAGTTAAGGGTATCTTCTTGTAATTTTGGTCAAACTGGATTCTACCTTATATGTTTGTGCAATTTTCTCTTATTTTTATAATACACTATAAAAAATTCTATGTCAAAATAACTGAAATAACAAAAAGTCAATTGTTTGATTTACATATCTACTTTGAACATGTCAAAGGTCCGCGAGAGAACGAGTTAGGAACATGCCTTTGATGATAGTTAGACTATTGTGATCAAGCGACTTTATGTTATGATATATATCTGAAATGGTTAGTCCATCAAATCGGGTTCGAAATTTAAATGTCACTATTTGGAGGGGTTTTTGTAAGAATAGCACCACTTTAATAATGTAAGTTTAAAAGGCACCAATCTTGGTGACCAGACAAAAATACCCCAATTTTTGTCTGTTTGTGTGTTTTGAAACGTGAGAGAAAAAACTTGAGGGAGAGAGAGAACAGAAGAAAAGAGAAGTTATCGGCGCAAGAAATCCTGCCAAAAAAGCGACGGCGAATCACCGGCGGTGGTGCTACAGTACCCGACTCGACTCCAACTGCGTTCAGGGTGAGTTGAACTTTCTCTCTCACGCGTTTTGTTGTTAATTTGATTTGCGTTTGATGTTTGGTGTTTGATTAGACATATAGATTAGGTTTGATTTATTGTTCATTAGGTTTGTTTGATTAGGGTTTAAAGTTGTGTAAAAATTTTGTTGAAGACGATGAATAGAACATTCTCCGAGCCTTTTAAACCTTCATCCGAGCCTTTTCCGAGCCTTTTAAACCTTCGTTCGAGCCTTTTCCGATCCTTTTCAACCTTCATCCGAGCCTTTTAAGTAATGTGACTAGGTTTTCTGCAATTTTTCATTTCCGAGCCTTTTAAACCTTTCTCCGAGCCTTTTCCGAGCCTTTTAAACCTTCATCCGAGCCTTTTAATTAATGTGATTATGTTTTGTGCAATTTTTCATTTCCGAGCCTTTTAAAACTTTCTCCGAGCCTTTTCCGAGCCTTTTAAACCTTCATTCGAGCCTTTTAATTCTATGATGTAGGTTTTTGTAATTTGAATCTCCGAACCTTTTAATAAAGTCTCCGAGCCTTTTTATAAAGCCTGCCTCCGAGCCTTTTTATAAAGCCTCCGAGCCTTTTTATAAAGCCTCCGAGCCTTTTTATAAAGCCTCCGAGCCTTTGCATTAAGTCTCCGAGACTTTTGTACCTCACTCCGAGCCTTTTCTTAAAGTCTCCGTGACTTTTATTTTTGCAGTGTCCGAGCCTTTTCATGAAGTTATATATATTAATTTGTTTTTTTTTTTTTTGTGTGAATATGCAGATGAGGAATCCATTGAAAGATCTTCTGAAAACTCCAGCGGAAGAAAGGTACCCGGGGAAAATAACTCAGCATGACCATTTCGGTCACCTTAGAGATATCGAAAATGCACTTAACAGTGTACCTGAAGATCTTGCGGTCGAAGAACGACGTCGGTACACTGAGTCATGTTTTGGACATTTCCTTCGGATGCAGCACAACATGAAGTTTTCAGCTGGCATTGTCCATCGATTGCTTATTCGTGAGTTGCATCACAACGGGCCGGAAGATGAGATGAGATTTCTTTTAGGAAAGCAT
This sequence comes from Acer negundo, assembly GCA_035582765.1. Classification (NCBI taxonomy): domain Eukaryota; kingdom Viridiplantae; phylum Streptophyta; class Magnoliopsida; order Sapindales; family Sapindaceae; genus Acer; species Acer negundo. The sequence continues at coordinate 11,353,333 of CM069238.1, read as the reverse complement.
TCAGTCCGGTTCTCAAAGGTTGAGTTCTGTCTGATCACCGGATTGAAGTTTGGATAACTTCCCGACACGTCGACCTATGATGTGGTACAGAATGGCATACACTAGCGATACTTTGAGGGTCGAGATGAGGTCGAGTTTGGAGAGCTGAGAGCCGTTGTACGGACAGGTGGTTTTGCTGAGCAGTACGATGCGATTAAGCTATGCTTACTGTATATGCTTAACTGGATACTAATGGGTTTGGACGAGAGAGAGAAAGTCCCATTATGGCAGTTTCGCCTAATCGAGAACTTGGACGCTTTTGATGCATTCCCGTGGGGTGCGCATGTGTATAGGCGATCTATTTCTGGCTTCAAGCATGCGTTGGATGGTCGTCGGGAACGGTTCGAAAAAAGACAGCGAGAAAAGGGCGTTGAAGTGCACAAGGTGGAGACGTACAACATATATGGTTGTACTTATGCACTATCGGTAAGAATTTAGAATTTGATTCCATACTTTAATTGTATTTTTTATTTTCATATGATTGATGTGTTTGATTATTATCGTACTTATCTATTACGCAGATATTTGCTTTTGAGGTTATCCCCGATCTTGCCATCGAAGATTGTGGGACCCGCAGGGAAATCGAGCTATCCCCCCGTATTCTAAAATGGGAGTTGAGTCAGCGACCGAGGGGGGAATAAGTTGGATTCCATTTTCATTGAACGGGTAAGTATCTGTTATGTTAACGTTAATAGTTAATAGTATGTATGCGATTACAAATGGTCTAACATTGATTTTAGATGTTTGCAAGGGTGAAATTGGTGCCGACACCGGTAGAGCTGGCTGAACGGTACTATGAGGGCATTGAGGAGGGAGGCAGTCTGTATGATGCGGATGCCGATGTCGAACACCGTACGACTGTCGAACCCAATGATACTGAGGGTCCGTATTCGAGACCCAGTGATACTGAGTATCCACATTCGGGACCCAGTGATACAGATGGTTCTGACGTGGAGGGTCGCAGTAGGAGTCCCGTGAGGCATAGGCGGGTTCGATTTGTGTTCCCCACAGAGCCTCGACCTGAAGGTCACTCACGACGAGGCGTCGGAGGGCAACCAGAGGTACGTAAAAGTAGTTGCACCGCAGTATTGAATTTGAAAGCAGTTGGAAACTTTTAGTACTCACAACGTGTTTATTTTTGTTTCATTTCAGGACCGTAGGTATACTGAACTGCTGGATGCGTTTCGAGAGTTACGGGACGACGTGCAAAGGAATGAAAAAAAGCGAGATCAACAGCATCAGGAGTTGCTGGATTTGATTCGGGGTCTTCAGGGTTCGACGACGCAGACACCTACTGAAGGCAGACGGTCCGATGACCCACCATTTGATGACCCGTCGATTGATGACCAAGACCGACACTTCAGTGACAGAGACTGGACTGGTAGTCATCAGGACGGAGCAGACTTACAGAGTGGGCGTCAGCTGCACCCTAGTACCCAGACAGTGTCTGATCAGCAGAGGCTAGGTGTGATACCAAGAGAGGAGGTTACTGGTGGTACTGATGACATTGAGACAGCACATATGGAGATAGAGCAGGTACCGCATAAGGTATTACCAGACCCTGTTCTTCATCCCCAGGACTTGGGACAGAGTGCCTCCATACTGCGCACCCCTCTGGATGATCCTAGTGCAGCACATCCCTCCATTCATTCCACCCGTCCTACTGCACCCATCGGGTCTATCCCAGCAGGGCTTGCAGGCGATCCATGATTCCAGAGTCCCTCCATACAGAGCACCCCTGCTGGGAGCAAACGGGGACGGAGTCCTTCTGTACAGAGCAGACGTTCGGTGGATCCCCATGGTTTGGATCGGAGTCCCCCACCCCTTCAGCGTCAGGATCGGATTCGCAGACCAGGTTGGCAGGAGCGGAGCCCATACACTGACCCATATCGGCCGAAGAGGGCAAGGACTATGCCACAACCACCACATGTATGGGCGCCCCACGAACTGATAGATCCTGATCACCTAGCGGCGTACCAAGCGTACAAGAGGAACTCGACGGGGGAATTGTAAGTATAATTGTAGATATTACAATCTCTGTATTTTTTTTGAAACAGCTTAGTAAAACTGACTTGACTTGGTTATCTAACTTCTTCAACAATAATGCAGGCGTGATGTGGATCTACAGTTGCCAGTAGATGTCCTTTGGTTCCACCGGTTTCAAAGCAACTTTATGGAGTTGGAGGATACGGTATGTTCATAACTGTAATATATGTATATGTTGTTACAAAAATTGTACAATCCTAACAAATGAAAATGTTCAAACTTTCAGCACATTGACGCGTACTTGAAGATTATGCGGAAGCGTCAGCGAGCATTTCCCACTGTCTACGGTCCGAGGATCAACATACTGGATTCACAGTTTTATGTAAGTGTTTAAATTGTACGGTATTTGCTTGTGCATTGATGTGTTTCATACATCTATAACCTAACGTTTTTGTACAGTCATGGTTATGTAACTACTGGGACAGGAAGATGGGAAATGGGTCTGATAGACCCCGTACAGGTTGGTCTTCACAGAAGCAGAATTGGTCCGACGAAGACCTTACGGTGGTATGTGGGCAGCTCCCGCTAGGAAACTTACCATGGCACAATGTTGACTCCGTGAGTGTTTATTTTTCATGTTTTCCATTAAAGTTATGAAAAATAAATGTCACACTGATCGCACATTGTTGAAACACCTGCAGGTTCTGATTCCGTGCAACCTTGGACGTACGCATTGGGCCCTGGCCAGCATCGACCTCACAGCAGGGAATATCTACCTTTTTGACCCGTACAGACAGGAGGTGCCATTCAGCCACAGGAAAATGCAGCTCGCGTGCTTACGGTATTTTGTACCATCGATGCTGCATGCGGTGAACTTTCACAATCACAGACGGAGGGGCGATCAGACGTACTCAAAGACTACTAGGGCATTCACTTTTTATTATGTGTCTGCAGACCGTGTGCCACAACAGGCCACAGGGTATGACTGTTTCAAGATCTGATTTTATCCAAATCCGTTTTTATATAATTCCATTCTAACGGTTGTTCATGTGGTGAATTGTAGGGGTAACTGTGGTCCTCATACTTTAAAATTGACAAAGTATCTGGCGGCGAACAGGGATACTTTTGATTGGTCGGAAAATGATATGACCACCATTCGAGAGAAGTTGGCTGTGGAGGTTTTTTGCAACTCGAAGGACTGGTCTTCGAGATTGTGATTTAGTTTATGTACATAACATTTCAGTAATGAAATTTTTTTTTGTTTCTTTTTAAGTGTTTGCAATTAACAAAGGATCAAGTATGACATTACACAACACAAACAACTAAATTCAAATCAATTTCAGAAAAAAAAACAAAAAAACAAAAGTATTCAACATAAAACCATAACACAATTGCATCGACCATGGTTCCCTGCAGTCTAAACGATGTTGGAACACATTAGCAATCGCAAGCTTTTCTCCAACATAAAATCAATCATATTACTTATACATAAAAGCATAAGAACCAAGGGTTTCATAAAACAATTGTATCGATCATGTTTCCCAAAATCTGAACGATGTTGGAAGACATCATGTTGGAGACATGTTTCTCAATCACAAGCTTTTCTGGTGGCAATTCGTCTTCCTCTTGTACTGCCTTGTTATGTTTGATCGTCTTCCTCTTGTACGGCTCCATTCATTCCACTGGCGTGTCCTTCTGAGGGCATGTTTGTTTGTTGTGTCCTATTGTGTGACAGATGCTACACTTGCGACGGTAATCATCGGGGACAATTGTCCTGGGACCTTCATTAACCATAGGCGGATTCGAACACCGCCTGCTATTATGTCCTGGTTGTCCACATCTTCTACACGACTGTGTGGTTGTCTTCTCTGAAGACGATATGTGTCGACCCTCTATGGGGCGACCTGATTTTCTCTTCGTCTTTGGATTTAAAACCACTCGCGCTGCGATATCGGATGGAACCACCCATGAAGAAGGATGGCCAACAGGCATAATAGGAACCGAGTATGCATCAATAAGTGTCTCCCTCTTGTAGTAGTCTGCACACAGAGATGTGAAATCCAAGTTCCGCTCCCTGCAACAATGAAAACAGTGAGACTCACGTTTGGTTATAGAAAAACGTTAAATGTAACTTGTCATGTACCTTGCCGCTGCGAATGCGTGTGAACAAGGTAAAAAGTCCATTTGGAATTTGTTGCACGTGCAAGTCTTCCGGGCTAAGTTAACCGTCCACTGTTTTCCCTTGTGTTTAACGGAGAATATGTTCCAGTCAACTGCATTTACGGTCATATAATTGCATTTCTCGACTCGTTTCTGGATCACCCCATGTGCTGCGTCGGTCAATCGATGAAGCATGGACTGTGCAGCTGTATGACGATCGTGAAACCACTTCTGTAGCATATTCCTAATGAACTCTGCCAGTGTCATTAGTGGCAGTTGCCGTACGAATTTTAAGCATGAGTTTATGCACTCTGCAACATTTGTGGTCATCAACCTGTACCTTTTTTGGGGACAGTGAACGCGGGACCACTTGTGTGGACCGGCATCAATGGCATAATCATATGCACCCTTGTGCAGCTTACGTAACTCCTCCATGTGGCGATCGTATTGGATTTCACTGTACGACCTAGCAGCACTATCCATTATGTCGGCAACATCCTTTCTGTGGAATCGCTTCTTCATATTTTCACCAAAATGCCAGCAACATATGGTATGGGTTGCATAAGGGAACACTTTAGAAATCCCTGCTTCAATGCTTGCATGGCGATCGGAAATGAAAACCAGATCATCTATATGACCAAGGGCCCCCCTTAAGCATTCCAAAAACCACTCCCATGAATTGTTGTTTTCTGAGTCACCATACCCAAAAGCAATTGGATACACCTGTTCGTTTCCATCTTGTGCAGTTGCAACAAACATTGTACCCCCGAATCTTCCCTTCAAATGTGTACCATCAACTGCAATCACAGGACACATACACCTCCGAAAACCTCTAATTGAGGACCATAACGACATGAAAAAGTAAAGGAATTTACCATCGTCTGCGCACTGTAAGTCCGTGATTGTGCCAGGATTTTGCTGTTCGAGAATGTATGCAAAAGATGGCAGCAGTTGGAAAGTTTCTTCATGCGTTCCATAGCTCAATGACAATGCATATTGCAGGGCATAATGTGCTTTACTGTACATGATTTGGATGCCATATATTGTTTTCATATCGGCAATTATGTCCTTGGGACGCATGAGACGTCTATCATGTTGCTGAAGTCTAGGGGCAACGACTTCTCCGATTGTGACTGCACTAGCTTGTCGGTGCCGACGGTGAATCTCCTCCAACGGACAACTGTGTTTGTTGACAAAACTTCTGACTTGAAAGTAAGTCCCTTCATCTCTCCTCACCGCTCTTAATTTCCACGTACATTCGTCAATGATGCAGACCAGATGTAAAGTTGTTTTATTCGACCTTTTCACCTTCCATTCAAAGTTCTGCCGCATTGAAAAATGGCTAACTAGCCTTTTCAAATCCTTTTTACTCGGAAAAAATTGACCTTTATAAATCATGGTTCTAGGTTCTTGCGCTGCGAAGGTGTTGCTTGTACAAGTACCAAACGAGAAAGTCGATCGAACCTTGAATTTTTATTTCGATAAACAAAGAGAGTCGATGTGGAGAGAGAAAGTGGAGAGAGAAAGTCTCTTTTTTTGGAAGTGTGGAGAGAGAAAAGTATAAACAGAATAACATAAATGAAGAACTAAGGGCAATTTTGATAGTTCACCATAATTGGTGCCTTTTAAACTTAACTTATTAAAGTACTGACAAAGTCACCAAATGAGTTCAAAAGAGTGACATTTCCCATCATTTTCACCATCAAATATTGTTATAATAATTTACCTAGAAGTCTAGAACATTAACTATTTTAACAAAATTTTCAAGAAATTGATAAAATAGAATGTATAGTATAGTAACTGAGTATTCAAAGCAAAAGATTAATAATACATTAGATATATGGATCACCTTTAAATAATTATACCAGACCATGGGACAAAACAGTCCCTCTGTTCGAATTGGCCAAACCAGAATTTCATTTTTAACGAAGTTTGGACTTTGGAGGAATGAAGTAGTATAATTTTCATTTTAGTTAGAGGGATAAAGGAAAACATTTCAATCAACAGTAAGGACTAAAAGAGAATTTTCCATCCAAGAGGCTGTAGGGGCCACGTCTTATACATAGAGGGATTATTGTTGGGTTGAGTTTCCTTCAAATGTGGAGATGGCCCAAAATGAGTTTAACATTCTTTTATAGTAAATCCAACATAATATATGTGGATGGTCTAAGGATTTTTAAGTCATTTTACATGTGGTATAAAATGGTTAAAATCCTAGTTAAAAATTAGATTAGCTGAAATTAAGACAAGAAAAGACGAGAAGAACGTAATTAGTGTGTGAATAGAGGGAAGAAGAGAGTGCAGAATTCTGGGTTTGGAGGTTGCTGTCCAGAAATTGTCAGAGGGCTGATCGGAGGTCAATTTGTGGCCCGATTGACCTAAAATTTTGCAGGTGTATTCCCCACTCAAGGATCTATATTATGGTCAATGAAATTGTCAAACAGAGATCCCTGTTGAAAGATTTACGATTCCGAACAGTTCTGTATAGAAAACAAGGGAGGTATTGCGCAGTCTTCCGTAAAGAGAGATATCTCTTTGATCTGTTGTCCGTTTGAGCTGAAATTTGGAAAGAACGTTCTTCACTCGTGGTTATTCAATCTGACCGTTCGGATCGTTGTTTGGAATTTTTTTGCAGAGAGATACTCACCCAGAACAGAGGATTCGAGTTTGTGTAATCCTATCTCTCTTGTTGTACTTGTTGATATTGCATATGTTGCCAAGATTAGTTAATCTTGAGATTGTTGTGTTGTATGCCTCTAGTTTTACTAGAGAGAACTTGTGTATTCCCATTATATTTTGATAGTGGAGATTTCAGAGGACTCGTGGTTTTTACTCTTCAAATTGGAGAGGTTTTCCATGTAAAATTATTGGTGTTCTTGTGTTTGTGATTGAGCTTGTGGTTGTGTTGATTGCTGCTCTATTTTAATCGCTTCCTATTAAGTTCACACAAGAGAGGATACATATTGTTGTTTTTGTTATTGGTGTGTTTTATCCTATCAAAGTGGTATTAGAGCAAGGTTTTAGTAATCTTGTACCTCGTGTTGAACAATGGAGGTTAATAAAAGTAGAATAATTAATTTGAATGGTTCTAATTATCATGTGTGGAAGGGAAAAATGGAAGATCTTCTGTATGTTAAAGATTATTACTTGCCTGTGTTTGCAGAACAAAAACCCAAAGATAAAATTGATGATGAATGGACTTTACTTCATCGCCAAGTGTGTGGGTATATTAGGCAGTGAGTAGATGATAACGTTTTGAACTATGTCAGTGAGGAAAAACATGCACGTTCTTTATGGAACAAGCTTGAACAATTGTATGCTCAGAAGACTGGGAACGATAAGTTGTTTCTAATAAAGAAGTTGATAGGTTTGAAATACAAGGATGAAACTCCTTTATCATATCACTTGAATGCTTACCAAGGAATTCCTAATCAATTGGCTGAGATGAATATTAAGTTTGAAAATGAGGTACATGGGTTATGGCTTCTAGGCATATTACCGGACTCGTGGGAGACGTTTAGAACGTCGGTATCAAACTCAGCTCCAAATAGTGCAGTTATTATGGATTTGGCTAAGAGCAGTGTTCTGAATGAAAGAAATGAGAAGAAAGTCACAGGGTTTGTCACAGTCAGAGATCTTAGTAATAGAAAAGAGGGGGAGGAGTAAGAGTAGAGGTTTGAAGAACAGAGACAGAAGCAAAAGCAAGTCCAACAGGTTTGCCAATGTTGAGTGTTATCACTGTGGTCAAAAAAGGCAAATAAAGAAGTATTGTCAACAACTCAAAAGAGACCACAAAAATGAAAAAGGGAAGGAAAAGAAAACAGATGATAGCAATGATGGTGATAGAGTTTTTGCCATCACAGATGATTTCCTTGTTGTGTGTGATGATGATGATGATGTTGTCAACCTTGCATGCCATGAACTAGTTGGGTGATTGATAGTGGTGCCTCCATTCATGCTACATCGCGACGGGATTTCTTTGCATCTTATGCATCCGGATACTTTGGGGATGTTAAGATGGGTAACAATGGTGTAGCTAAAGCCGTAGGCATGAGAGATGTGTGCTTGGAGACCAATAATGGTATGATGTTGCTTCTGAAAAATGTAAAACATATCCTTGATATTCACTTGAATTTGATTTCAGTAGGTAAACTTGATGATGAGGGATTTTGCAACACCTTTAGTGACGGTCATTGGAAGCCCACTAAAGGTTCTATGATTGTGGCTAGGGGCAAGAAGTGCTCTTCATTATACTTTATGCAGGCAAAGGTTTTTAATTGTATTATCAATACAATGGAGAATGAACGTACAACAAAGCTATGACATAGAAGACTGGGTCACATGAGTGAGAAGGGTTTGATGGTTTTGGCCAAAAAAATATTCTTTCTAGAATGAAGAATGCTCCATTGAAGAAGTGTGCTCATTGCTTGGCAGGGAATTAAAATAAGTTTGCCTTTAAAACATCCTCTCCTTCAAGAAAGCCAAGTATACTTGATTTAGTATATTCTGATATTTGTGGTCCTATGAAATTAAAAACACTTGGTTGTGCTCTCTATTTTGTGACTTTTATAGATGATTATACCTTAAAGACAAAAGACCAAGTGTTAGATGTGTTCAAACAGTTTCAGGCCTCAGTTGAGTGACAGATTGGGAAAAAGTTAAAGTGTATTAGAACTGATAATGGGGGTGAGTATTGTGGTCCTTTTGATGAATATTGTAAACAACTAGGTATTTGTCATCAAAAGACACCTCCGAAGACTCCTCAGTTGAATGGGCTAGCTGAGAGGATGAACATGAGACTAGTTGAAAGGGTGAGATGTTTGCTTTCACATGCACAGTTGCAAGGATCCTTTTGGGGTGAAGCATTGAGTACCACTGTACATGTGTTAAATCTCACACCATGTGTTCCTTTAAACTTTGATGTTCCAAACAGAGTTTGGTAAGGAAATGATGTTTCTTATAGTCATTTGGGTGTCTTTAGATGCAAGGCTTTTGTGCATATTCCCAAAGATGAGAGGTCTAAGCTTGTTGTCAAGACAATGCAGTGTGTATTTATTGGTTATGGCCAAGATGAGTTCGGCTACAGGTTTTATGATCCGGTGCAAAAAAATCTTGTAAGAAGCCTAGATGTTGTGTTTATAGAAGACCAAACCATATAGGATATTAAGAAGACGGACAAAATAGTTTCTCAATATCATGATGATTTGATTGATTTGGATCCAGTTCCTCTGACAAATGTGCCAGTACAGGTTAGAGATGAAGTTCAAGATTACCATGATGGTACAGTTGATGCTGATACTCATACACAGGTTGAGATTGATGATGATATTCATGAGCAGTCACCAGTACCAGAAGTTCCACTCAAGATGTCTACCAGAGACCACCAACCTTCCACATGGTATTCTGTTGATGAGTATGAGTTACTGACTGACGAGGGAGAGCTCGAATGTTATGCAGAAGTCATGGAAGATGAACACAAGAAAGAGTGGGCTGATGCCATGCAAGATGAGATGAAGTCACTGCATGAAAATCATACATTTGAGTTGGTAAAGTTGCCTAAGGGCAAAAGAGCTTTGAAGAACAAGTGGGTATATAGAGTGAAGCAAAAACAACATACCACACAACCCCGATACAAAGCTAGATTGGTCGTTAAGGGATTCAATCAAAAGAAAGGTATTGATTTTGATGAGATTTTTTCTCCAGTTGTTAAAATGTCATCTATTCGTGTGGTTTTGGGTCTAGCAGTCTTGACTTGGAGATTGAGCAGATGGATGTGAAGACTACTTTTCTCCATGGTGACTTAGACAAGGAAATTTATATGGAGTAGCCAGAGGGTTTCATGGTAAAAGGAAAAGAAGATTATGCAAGCTGAAGAAAAACTTTTTTGGTTTAAAGCAAACACCAAGATAATGGTATAAGAAGTTTGAGTCAGTTATGGGGGAGCAAGTGGTGTGAAAATATCTTATATGTAAAGATGACAAATCTAATTCCAAGAAATACTCACAAGCGCACGAGCCTGTTGTAATATAGCTCTTGACAAGACGAGTTCGATCCACAGAGACTGGGATATATTGGTTACCAATAGAATTACCCAACCAGATTAAGTAAACTAAATAAGTATACAAAAATGTAAAGAGAAAAACAATTGAAATATAAATAAACAAAAAGAAATCAATTTTCAACACCTAAACAACAACTAAATTACGATAAAACCTAGGTGCAGTGGATTTACTATGAAATGCAAAGTAACTTCTGATGCAATTGATAACTAACCTGGATGCTATATGATCTAATCCTAATATGCAATGCAAGAACAAGGAAAGATTGATTTTTGGTTGAAGTTTTCAGTAGCAATAAAACTGAATAACAGGCTAAGCAATAAAGGAAATAATAATTCAAGAATTAAGTTAAACAAGAAATAAGTTAGGAGAAACAGTGGAGATGAATGTTAGGGTCTTTGAATCCTCTCTGATCCTTTCAAAGTCAGATTCTTATTGATTTAACAATGCCAAATAATGTACGCTCAAGAATCCTAACTAAGCACCTTGGTCCAGCACCTAGATTTTAATATTTATATTTGCGAATTCAACCTTGATCCAGTTGAACACAATTTTATCTATCATGCAATTAAAACTTGGTCCATTAAAATTAACAATCAAGATGGCATTAAGAGCAAGGATTCATGCAAGTAATTATGAAACTTTTGGTCCAAGAATCATAAACTTAAATTCGAAATCATAAGTTCCTAACCAAGTCAACTGGATTCGATCACCAATTAACTCAATGCCGAATAGTTATTGGATGAAAATCTAGATTGAGATGGTCAAACAGTCAATAATCAAACATGCAGCAACTATATTGAATCAAGATTAAGAATAGAGCAAGAAATATAGTGCATTGATAAAAATCAAATAAGAATCCAACAAAGATTGAATCAAAGATTCATCTAAACTCTAACAATGGAAGCTTACTTCCTCATGTTTATAAACTGAAAATTAAGCATAACAAAAGTAAAAATACTCCAACTTGAGATGGAAGATGATGATGGTGAAGTTCAGCCACCCCTGGTCCAGGTTTGCTTGACCTCCCCTTTACTTTTTCTTCCAAAATCACGTTTTCTCCAGGTACCAATTTCTTTGTTTTTCGTTCTTTTCTTCTCTTCTTGTCGCCACTTTACAGCTCCCTTATTCCTCTGTTTATATCTCACAATTGCCTCAAACTTCGGCACGAAGAAACCCAAGAGAATTGACTTTGATCAAATGGGTGGGCTTAGATCAATTAAAATATAATTTTAGGCCTGCATGAAGAGTTGGGCCTTGATGCCAAAATAAAGGAAAATCCAAATTGAATTAGCCCAAACCATTTTACCACATGAAAGATAACATGATGTGGATGAGAAGCATGGCGTGTACTTGGACGGAAAACTCGAAGCTCCTCAGGCACTTCTGACGACTTTACAATTGACAGCAGTTGACTTTTATTGTAATAGTCAGGAATTTGTCAGGACTTCCAAGGAATGCCAAGATCCTTCAATTCTCCACAATTAATGTGTCTTTGAGCTCATTTCATCACATATATTGATTTTGACCTACAAAAGGAAAATAAACATAAGAAAGAACATAGAAGCAAGGACTTGAAGGTCAATTAAGGAATAATTGATATAGGAAATAGGTAAATTATGACACTTATCAGCAAGGCTACCGGAAAACAATTTCTGATCATTGTGTTTTTGTGTAGAAATTCTCTGATTATGATTTTATTATACTATTGCTTTATGTCAATGACATGTTGATTATTGGCAGAAATTCTTTAAGGATTGACAGGTTGAAGAATCAATTGAGTAAAACTTTTGCTATGAAGGATTTAAGGCCAGCAAAGCAAATTCTTGGCATAAGAATTCATCGTGAGATGAATGCCAAGAAGTTATGTAAGGATTCTCATTTGTTGATTGGCTTATTTCGTGGACAAACCACATGTTGGGGTTTAAATATAAGAGTAGTTTAGGTTATTGAGATTCAAGCTCAAAGTCTCTTTCAGGACCTCAAGAGAACAAGTACTTCAAAGGTAAATTTCTAAGTGCTTACTTACTTTCAAGAAATGTAGTTGCACACACTCACAACACATGCATAACTCTTATTCTTGTATGTTATGTGTCTTTATTATGTATGCATTAATGTTCATTAATCTTTCTTCTTGCATGTTTAATTTGATTGCATCTTGTGTGTTAAATGTCATGTCATGATTAGGCTTATGATGCATCATTTTTGTAGGGTTTGATGTACAACCGCCTTTCAGGTTCTGTACAACCACCTTTCAGGCGCTTTACGACCGCCCTACGTAGAGCGGGTGTAGAGCGGCTCTCAAAATCTCGAGAGCAATCGCCCCTTGTTCACCTGATTTTCACTCTACACGTAGAGCAGTCATGAAGAACTTGTTCTTCATTTCCCAGGTAAACCGCCTTACAACTGCCCTACAACCGCCCTACGTAGAGCAGGTGTAAGGCGGTCAAGACAAATTTTAGGGAAACTTATCTTCATTTTGACACCCTATATATATGCCTCTTTTGTTTTAGGTCAGATCTAAGAGTTCCAAAAGCATATTTTTCACTTAGAAAATATTTCAAGAGAAAAATTCACAAGAACTCACCTTTAAACACTCAATATTTTTCCTTTGTGCATCAAAGATCATCTTGTATCATCTAAGACCATATAGGATGCATCCATATATGGTTTGGCAACATCACATTTTGCTTGGTAAGGTTTTCACTATTATCTTACATAACTAGTGCCTTTCTTATCAAGTCTTCTCTTTTATCATTTGTATACCCTTAGAATATATTCTAGATACAAAATAGAGATTGATTGTGGTGTATTGATTGAGTGTTGTATTTTGATAGCTTCATAGGATTGTCATAATCTATGTTTAGCTAAGCTTTATGAACATGTCATTTAGCTATTGATATCTAGGATTGTATTAATTGTTAATTCATCATCCTAGATAAGTATCTAAGGTTACCTAGCTTTATTTGCTTCTTGAATATCATCATATATTCACTTAGGGTTATCATCTCTTCTTAGAGAAGTAAGTCTTGTGTTGCTATCGGATTAGGTAGCTTAAATCGCAAGCAATTGAACTAGGTCCATTTTTAAAGGCATGCAGGTAGTGGTAGCGGGATATTGGTCGGGATTAGGCCGTCAAATCGGGATTAGGTTGTATACGCTATCACAATTAGTGGATTTGAGGTTCGTGTGTGACGCACATAACAGCCCGTGGTTTTTCCCAGTGGTTGGGTTTCCACGTATACTTCAAGTGTTGTTTATATTTCCGCACCATATTACACTTGTTGTTTATATTGATTAGTTGAGGTATTTTCGTGAATATTGACTAAACGCGAAAATTGGTAATAATCGTTTAAAATCCATTCACCCCCTCTAGATTGATATTAGATACATACCGTTAATTTGTTTCAAGTTATATCTGTCACAGGAGAAATACATTGAAAAGGTACTTTAGAGGTTCAACATGGACAAAGCTAAAGATGTTAGCTCTCCTCTTGCTACCCACTTTAAGCTAAACACAGAGCAGTGTCCCTCTAAGATCTAGAGAAGAAAGACAAAGCTAATCGTTTAAAATCTATTCACCCCCTCTAGATTGATATTAGATACACACCGTTAATTTGTTTCAAGTTATATCTGTCACAGGAGAAGTACATTGAAAAGGTACTTTAGAGGTTCAACATGGACAAAGCTAAAGCGGTTAGCTCTCCTCTTGCTACCCACTTTAAGCTAAACACAGAGCAATGTCCCTCTACAGATCTAGAGAAGAAAGACATGGAAGGGGTTCCATATGCTTCAGTTGTGGGAAGTTTGATGTATGCAATGGTATGTACAAGGCCAGACATAGCCTATGCTGTTGGTGTTGTTAGCCGATTCTTGTCCAATCCTCGAAGAGAGCAATGGAATGCAGTTAAATGGATTATGAGATATCTACGAGGTACTTCCAATTTGAGACTTGGTTTTGGCAATGAGAAGCCATTGCTAGTTGGCTATACAGATGCAGATATGATAGAAGATATGGACACTCGTAAGTCTACTTCTGATTTCATGATTACTTTTGTAGGTGGAGTTGTAGCTTGGCAATCAAGGCTACATAAATGTGTTGCACTTTCTACAACCGAAGCGGAATTCATTGCGGCAACTGAAGAATGTAAAGAGTTGTTGTTGATGAAGAGGTTTCTACAAGAACTAGGTTTCAAGCAACATAGATACATAGTATTTTGAAATAGTCAAAGCGCAATTCACCTTTGTAAGAATTCTTCTTTTCATGCAAAATCAAAGCACATTGATTTGAGGTATCATTGGATAAGAGATGCTATTAATTACAAGTTGTTTGAACTTGAGAAAATCCATACCGATCATAATGGCTCTGATATGTTGACAAAGGAACTACTGAGAGAGAAGCTTGAATCTTGTAGTTCGGTTGTCGGGATGGTGAATCTCTCCACATAGTCTGAAAGAGGGAGATTTGTAATGTGGAGATGGCCCAAAATGAGTTTACCATTCTTTTATGGTAAATCCCACATAATATATATGGAAGGCCCAAGGATGCCCAAGGATTTTTAAGTCATTTTACATGTGGTATAAAAGGGTTAAAACCCTAGTTAAAAATTAGATTAGTTGAAATTAAGACAAGAGAAGAAAGTAATTAGTGTGTGAATATAGAGAAAGAAAAAAGTGCAGAATTTTGGGTTTGGAGGCTGCTGTCCAGAAATCGTTAGGGTGTTGATCGGAGGTTAATTCGTGGTCTGATTGACCTAAATTTTGGTAGGTGCATTCACCACTCAATGATCTAAATTCATGGTGGAATTTTCCAACGGAGCTTCTTGTTGAAAGATTTGCAGTTCCGAATAGGGCTGGACAGAAAACAGGGGAGGTATTACGCAGTCTTTCTCAAAGAGAGATATCTCATTGATTTGTTGTCCGTTTGAGCTGAAATTTGGAAGAACGTTCTTCACTCGTGGTTATTCGATCTGACCGTTCAAATCATTGTTTGAAATTTTTTGCAGAGAGATACACACTCAGAACAGAGGATTCGAGTTTGTGTAATCCTATCTCTCTTGTTTTACTTGTTGATATTGCATGTGTTACCAAGATTAGTTAATCTTGAGATTATTGTGTTGTATGCCTCTAGTTTTACTAGAGAGAACTTATGTATTCCCATTATATTTTGATAGTGGAGATTTCAGAGGACTCGTGGTTTTTACTCTTCAAATTGGGGAGGTTTTCCACGTAAAATTCTTGGTGTTCTTATGCTTGTGTTGATTGCTGCTCTATTTTAATTGCTTCCTATTAGGTTCACACAAGAGAGGATAAATATTGTTGTTGTTGTTATTGGTGTGTTTTATCCTATCAATTATCAGGTGCATAATTTCCTAAATAGAATCCCTAATTGCTACCGGTGGTAATTGGATTAATATCAGTAGCTATTAAAATACCACAAGTAGCAATTGGAGATTCCATACGGGAAATTGATCACCTGATAATCCCTGTAGTATGTAAGTCTAAAATAGTATAGAAGTCAATGGCTAACAGCTTGCCTGAAGCCCAAAATTTGAGGTTTTACAGTAAGAATTTCCAAAATCTATTCAATGCTTTTTACTGAAATTCTTATTGCACCTCATCTGTTTTAAGATATATTCAATATATTTGACTGAAAGTATTAGTGGCAATCCGAAAACATCAGTCTTCCATCTTGACAATGGTGGTCTCACGGTCACTACCCACAACTATAAGTTCATGAAAACAAAAATTCAAATTCGACATTTTACTTGAACAAGTTTTTCTGTTCTACAGATTAAACTTTGAATCAGTCCCAACTAATTCACATTTAGGCTTCAATTGTGTTTAGTATAATTGAACTTATATATAGATTATGTTATATTCTAATTCTTGATCATTATTTTGAATAATTACTCTCTCAGGCTTCAGTTTGGACATAATATTGAAGCTTAACATAGGTAAATAACTCCTCCATATGTTTTGCCTTCCTTTGTTTACTTTATTTATTTTCGTTTCTTCAATGGTGTCTCATCTCTGCATTTCCTATACTTTCTCAAACAGGTGTCACCATTGCTATAGGTCTAGGAATAATTGTCACCTGTGTTATTTTTTGGCTGTTCAAATCAAAGATGTCATCAATAATCTCAAAGTTCTCTTTTAAAAAGAGAACAAACAATGTTCAAGATCTTGAGGACTTCATCAGAAATTATGGACCTCCAGCTATCAAAAGATAAAGTTTTTCACATATTAAGAAAATAACCATTCATTCAAAGAAAAACTAGGCCAAAGAGATTACATAGGCGTCTACAAAGGAAAGTTAATGGATGGCCAATTTGTTGCTGTAAAGCTCCTAAATACATCCAAAGGGAATGGACAAGAATTTGTTAACGAGTTGCTCTAGTTATAGCTTAAAAAATTGTGTGGAGTGTTGGCAAGGGATGTGCCCATCACCAAAAAAGTTCAAGAGCTTGGAACACCCTCTTTTCATGATTTCCTGGACCATTTGGGAATGTCGAAATAATGTTGTCTTTGAAGATCGCGAAACGACTGTGGATAGTGCTATAGACATGGTGAGATTTTGGGAGGGTTGGTGGTTCGAACACCATGGTCAAGGCTCCATTGAGCCTTTGACATCCATTTTACTTAACCTGAAAGATTTATTTGTTGACAATTACAAGGCCGAACGCCTAAATCCAATAACTTGGTCCCTACCTCTCTTTGATGGTCTCAAGTTTAACGTTGATGGTTCCGCTAGAGGGAAATCTGGTCTGGCGAGCATATGAGGAGTCTTTAGGGACCACAATGGTAAAATCCTTTGTCTCTTCATTCTTCACGTGGGGATTATGGAGTCCAATTCTGTTGAAGTCCTAGCCATCCTTAAGGCTTGTACGCTATGTGCTTCGAAAGCTGACTTGATTCGCAGGGACATCGTTTTTGCTAGTGATTCGCTCTCAGCCGTCTCTTGGATTAAAAACTCTGAAGGCTTCGAGAGCATTAAATACGCAGATGTCATTTATGATATTCAAAACCTCTTGCTTAATTCTGATGGCTAGTCGATCGTCTTCAATCCTAGAAATACCAACTCCTTTGCTGATAGCTTGGCTAAGTTGGGCTCTAAGAATGATGGGGATAATGTTCAATGGTGATATCTTTGATGTGGTTTGCCTTGTTGCTTGGTGTGCTTCTGCCGCTATGTTCTTTGCTGTTTTTGTTTCTAGACAGCTTTATGGTGGTCTGTCTTACTTTTTAGCAGTTCTTTGTAGTTCTTTGTTTTCCCGGTTCCTTTGTTGTGGTCTTTGTCTTGCCTTGGTCTTGGTGGCTTCTTAGTCCCTGTTTGTTCTTTGTGTCTTGGTGGCCTATTTTGGGTCTCTTTTATATAGATTGCCGTTCAAAAAAAAAAAAAAAAAAGAATTTGTTAACGATGTCTCTAGTATTAGTAAGACATCCCATGTTAATGTTATTACGTTACTTGGTTTTTGTTTAGAGGGTAGCAAAAGAGATTATCTATTCGTTCATGTCTAATGGATCGGTCGAAAAATTTTCATACAATTAAGGTTGATTGAAAGCTAGTCACCATTTAGGATGAGAGAAGCGGTATGAAATTATGTTAGGGATAACTAGAGGGCTAGAATACTTGCACAGTGGTTGCAATACGAGGATTCTACACTTGGACATAAAACCTCATAACATTCTTCTTGACAAAGATTTTTGTCCTAAAATCTTCGACTTTGGGCTTGCAAAATTGTGCCCTAAAATAGACAGTATAGTACCGATGTTCGAGGCTAGAGGAACAATCAAATATATTGCTTAAGAGATATTCATTATAAACTATGGAGATGTTTCACATAAGTCTGATGTTTTTAGCTACGTAATGATGGTGCTTGAGATGGTCAGAGGAAGAAAAAAACCCCATCTTGGGGTGGACAATACAAGTGATGTATATTTTCCAGAATTGATGTATAGAAATTTTGAGCTAGATGAAGATATCAAACTTCATGGTGCTACAAGCAGTGAGGAAATGAAATAGCAAAGAAGATGATAATTATGGGGTTGTGGTGTATACAGACTCGGCCATTGGATCGGCCTCCATGAATGAGGTCTTTGGCATGTTACAAGGTAGCATTGAAGCTTTGCATGTTCCCCTGAGTTGTTGCCTATTTTCTCCTTCTGTAGTTCAACACCAATAGTAATAGATTTTTCTATCATATGTCCTCGTCATTGTCATAATGAATTTAATTTAATTTGATTATCATTTTATGGTTCATGTATTTTAGTCTCAAAGATGAATGATGCATGCATATATTTCTGCATATGTGGCTCAATGTGCTCTCTATTGTATATAAAATTTAATCAATTATTGTTTTTATACAAGATGGGAACCTTTACAAAAATCAGCACTGGAATGACTTGTGATTTAAGTTTTCCTATGCTCATTCAGTCTGATAATGTTTCAATTAAACATTGTCTTATATATCTAGTAGAATCTTACTCTTAGCTGAATTGTACATCTCAAAAAAAATTCAGAGGCATAATCAGAAATATATATTGTGGGTGCTGTTGGGCAAGATGTGGTGTGTTATGTATCACTATTTCTTGTTTGAAGCTCCGCTTTTATGCAATGTAGTAACAATTATCACGATATGGATATATATGGTGGTAGAACTGTTACTACCCTTGGTGTATATGTTGGAGGAGAAAATAATGAAGGATTTATAAGAACATAAAACACTTCAATACTTGCTTACAACATTTTGACAAGTGCTGTTTTGTATATGAAAAAGTGATTGTCAAACAAAATTTATAAAAACTCAACAATGCCTCAAAATATGTTTTTAAACAAGTAAAGTAGCAAGTCGGGTATCATTCATAAGGATCGATGGTTAGCAATTAGCAATGACTAAACTAATATTAAAATACTAGCAATGTGATAAAAGTAAATGAGATGGTTTTGTTGTGAAAATTAATTAACTAAAGATGCAACTACAATTAAACTAAATGACTAAAATAAACTAAGATATTGAGAATGCGAATGATAAGATATGATAAGAGATATGGGAGTCAATGCAATCCATACATGAACGGTGGGCAATCTGTTCTCTTAAGAGCCGATTCGATCTATATAGGGCTTATCTTCCTAACTTGAGTTGTCGGAATGGCTTGGATTGGAGTGCTCACAATCCACCCCTTTCACACTAGCCGGGATATATTGGATTGGAGTGCTCACAATATATCCCTTCCAATTCAAGTGAGCTTGTTTAAAAATCACCTTTAGTGTTTATGGTTGAAAATCATAAATTGGCATCTATCATGAGCTAAGAGTTG
Source organism: Acer negundo (assembly GCA_035582765.1). NCBI lineage: Eukaryota > Viridiplantae > Streptophyta > Magnoliopsida > Sapindales > Sapindaceae > Acer > Acer negundo. Next base: position 11,333,768 of record CM069238.1, on the reverse strand, counting down.
GGGTGCCTACTCAACCCACAAAGATATCACAATTTAATATCTAACATGAATTGAGAGTTGGAATGCCTACCTAATCCAAGAAGAAAATCAAATACATTTAAGTTCAAATTCAACCTCTAAGTGAAATAAGAGTTTGAGTGCCTACTTAATTCACAAAGAATTCAATTAAAGTTTAATTACTCAACTAAGTTTAATTACTCAACTAAGTTTAATAACCAACAAGAATCAAGAGTTAGAGTGCCTACTTAATTCAAGCAGAAAATTAAACAAAATTAAGAACCAAGAATGAAACTATATAATCAAATCTAAAATATGGTGGAAAGTCCACAATCCATGAATTAATACATTAACTCCCAAAATGGGTTTAGCTACTCATGTTAATTACAGAATAAAAGCTAAGAGATGAGAATAAGAGAAGACCATGTAGAGAATCCTCCTTCTTGAAGCTTGAATCCAATCTCCTTAGAGCCTTCTTAAGTAGAGAAGAATGAAGATGTAATATGGTTTGGATTTGGTGAGGAATGATTAATTTCCATTGGGTCTTGTGGCACAGAGATGTATTTATAGCTTGGGGAAGCTAGAGCATGAATGGACAAGTTTGCCTCTCTAAAAATGGCTGAAATTGTCCCTCGGGCTGATCCCGTTAGATTCACGGCTCACAATGTGTTGGTATGGTTATCCGCACAGTAGTTACTAACATGGACAACTCTTTCTTAAAGACTCGGAATCATAATCCATAAAAATCACTGGAAACTAGACTTCTAGGGCTTTCCAAATATATATGGATTGAAATGTGGTTCAATCTAAGGAGGGAGATATGACCTTTCGAAGTTGGATGTTCTACATGAGCTTTTTACAATTTTAGCCTCTTTTGCCTCCAAATCTAACTTTTTGCTCATTTTTGCTTCCTAATCTTTACTTTAAGCACAAACACCATCTGTAGGGAATATAACCTACATAATCTTAACAAAACACATTATATACACAGATATGCTCGAAAACGAGTACAAAAGCTAGGTAACAGGGATCTCAAATAGGTACATAAATGTGACGATCACATTTCTATGAATTTATTGAGGGATGACATATCCAATGGCTGAGTCTATATACACCACATACCCATGCTCTTAGTGGTGCTCTGAAAGTTTCCAGATCTTTATCCTGCAAGCCTAGTTGATCGAACTTAGATATATGTAGTATATCTGCGAAAATTCCATTATCAATCGGGACTCTCCTAACATCTCTATATCTAATTTGTACTTCCACTACAATATTATCGTTGGGTTTCACCTCACTGGACATTCATCCTTTGGTCCAAATGAGATGGTTTCCCATGTAGTTTTGGTTTTATTGTTGGGTTTCCCAATCAGGTTGACTTCTCTTGTAACTTCCCTAATTTATTCTTTCCTTTCTCTACTGCTGTGCCCAATGTATGATCCTCCAAAGATCACATTGATATACTACTCTTCCCTCGATAATCTCTAGGGCTCATATCTCTTATTGGGTTACAATAATGTCGCTTTCTTTCCTCTTCATCTCTGAGTGACTTGGTTTCTCATTGTTACCCTTCTTTTTAACACACTCTTTCATATGGCCACCTTTTAACAGCTTTTTGATGTGTTTCTTTAAGTCGAAACATTATGCCGAATCATGGACGACATGTCCATGATCCTTACGATACCTACAATACCTTTACTAGTTTCTCTTATGAGGAGGTTTCATAATTTTCTACGGTCACTTGACTAATCCTTTATCTTAGGAAATCAAGAGTATGTCCCCCACATCTATGTTTAAGGGTGTGTTGTTTCCATATCTACTTTCGAACCTTTTTCGTTCTGTCCTCTTTTTAAGGGATTCTTCTTTGTTTTATCTTCTTCCTTTCCTCCATTTTTCCCTTTTACGCGGTCGCATTTTTCCTTAAGGTTAGCTGGGGTGCTAATCTAAGAGCTTCCCTCATGGACCATAATTCCTTTTCTAGCTATTTCTTCTTCTGCTAGCCCAAAATGTAGCTATGTCAATCAACTCTTTATAAGTCTGTGATAGTGCCTATTTCTACACATTATGTAGCCCCTTATTTACATCTTTTATGCTTGTTTTCCAGGTAAAAACGGGTAAATAATATGTCTAAATAAGTGTTTCAAGTCATTTTCCAGTTGAGGGACTAAAGTGTAGAAATGTAGACATTAGGGCAAAAGTGCAATTTTTCAAAATTGGATTCGGCACCCTTGTTTTGGCAATTTGGGGCCGCCAAATTAAGGACAGAATGTGCATAATTTGGTATTTGGCGCCCTAGGGCGCCAAATTCAAGGGTTGGGTTTGGAAAACCTTCCTACAGAATGTTCAAATTTTGGGGGCCATATCTCCCTCCTCAAAATGGACTGGGTTTTGTGCTACCTATTGTTGGAAAGCCCCAGATATCTTCTTTCCAAAGGATTTTACAGAATATGATTCCGATGTTTGTGGAGAAAGTTATGCCCTTTTTTGTAACGATGCGTGATGTTGGAAACCTGCCCGTGAAAGGCCTTGTTTTCAGCCATTTTTTAGGAGCGGTTTCGTCCTTTCACCCCCATTTCTACCCTAAAATTCCCTACATTATAAATATCCCTATTTTCTCTCCTCTCTTGTAAACAAAAAAGACTTTATCTCTCTCTCTCTCTCTCTCTCTCTCTCTCTCTCCCTCCCAACTCCTTATTTCTTCCATTTTCTTCATCTCTTTCACTTTTTTCACATAATAAGGAGAGACCTAAGCACCCATGGAGTTTACATTTCCACAACATCATTTTACACTTCCTCTATCCATTTTAGAGCAGTTCATATGGAAATATGAGTATTTTCGGACCAAATCCGAGCTAGGAATGTTTGGAGCATCTTTGGAATGTTTGGAATGTTTGTCTTCAAGGGTTTGCTTTTATTTACTCATTTCTTTATATTTTATGTTTCCTTGATGTGTAACCCCGATTTGGAAAATATTGTAAACCTTCACATGTGCAATATGTGTATGTTTGCTCTTAAATTCATTTGAGTTTTATGATTAAATCTCTTATTGTGATATTCATGTGTGTGATGGGTTTAAATTGATATGTATGGATGATTGGGATTAGAAGTAGAGTAATTAATTTAGAAGTAGAGTAATTTAGCTTCTCATGAATGTTTGTATGTTGGTGGATGACCAAAATGCCATGTTTAAAGTAATTTGAGTGTTAGAGAATTTAGCTACAAAGAGTGGGAAAGGTTTTAGTTCAGGCATTGAATATGCTAAATTGGCATGGGTTCCAATTATTGTGCTTAATGGGTCTTGTTATCAAGAAACAATTGCTCATCCTTGGTTGGATTGGGTAATAAATTGATTTATAGAAAATTCTCAAATCAAGAGAAGGAACCCTTATCCTAAATTGGATGTCCTTAATGTAAAACAACCAACTATTTGCACATTAGTGTTAGGTAAACTTGTTTCCCATGTCTAGCTATCCTAGAGAGATTGATAAAACTAAATTCATATCTAGAGTAAAGACAAACTAAATTCCTCTTGTGCGGGTGTAGTTATGATGCGGCGGATCAACTGGCATTAGATTATTTAGAGGGGTGGGATTTGAAACAAACCAAGTAAGGCTAAATCCGGGCGGCGGAATCAGAATGATTTGAAATTTTGACAGCTGATGCGTTTCGGCGTTTCCGGAACTACTACGTAGCTTCGCTGCGTAAGCACGTCCTTTTTTTAGGCAAATTCCGTCGTTTAGGCCTTGAAGTTGCAATTTTTGCCGTTTTAGGAAATTTTCTTTTTCGCAATAATTTGAGTTTCCCAATTCCGAATCGACTTCCGTCAATTCTGGAGTGTTTAGGATTCTCAGTAGAATTAGTTTTTGCTTTAATTTCGTTTTTGCCTTTTTTGGTAAATTTCCGTTTTTAAGTCGTTTTTCTTGCTTTCCAAGGAATTCGATTAGGTTTAGGATTTATTTTGCTTTAAATAATGATGTAGGCCGAATTGGCCATTCAGCTTTTGATTTATAAAATTTTAGAGTTTTCTCTAATTAATCCAATTTCGGTATTCATCGTGAATCAACGAATTGAAGCCTAACTTTCCGGTATTTGTGCGTAAATCAACGGAACTTTAGTAGGTTGTTTCTAATCGTTTTACGCAGGTTTTTCTCGACAGAGCTTCCACTACATCAGTTGGTATCAGAGCCGTGTTCGTTCGTGACGACATCATCATGCCGCCGAGAAGACGACCAGACCAGATTCCTGTAGACCTAGCCATCGAACGTGACCGTGTGATACAGTTGGAGCGACAGGTGGAGCAATTAACGGCGCAACTTGCGGCGTCAAGAGCCAACCAAAACCCGTTTCAGGCCTTACATCCCGAGACAAGTAGTGACGAAGTGGAAGGGGATCCGCAACCACGACGTCGACAGAGAGCGCCTGTGACTGATGACAGGGTTGATGACAGAACTGAAGATGTCAGGCGATGGGAGTCAGGGATGCGGACTGAGGTTCCGGAATTCCGTGGAAGCATGCAGCCAGAAGAGTTTCTGGAATGGATTGGAATCGCTGACGAGATTCTGGAATTCAAAAGAGTTCCTGCGAATGAGAGGGTGGCATTGGTGGCCACGAGGTTTCGGGGTAGAGCCGTGGCTTGGTGGCAACAATTTAAACTCGCTAGAAATCGCGTTGGAAAACCCAAACTTTCTGACTGGGAGAAGATGAAACAAAAGTTGCGTAAAGAGTTTCTACCTCACAATTTTACGAGATTGATGTAACAGAGGTTGCAGAATCTGCGTCAAGGTATGAGGTCTGTTGATGAATATACAACCGAGTTCTATGAGTTGTTGGTGCGAAACGATATAGAGGAGACACAAGATCAGTTGGTGTCGCGCTACTGTGGTGGGTTGCGTACACAAATCCTTGATATGGTTAATCTTTTCGATCCCGTGACAATAACTGAGGCGCATCAAAGGGCTTTACAATTGGAGAAGACATTGTCGCGAAAATCTAATAGTGGACAGACGCTGAATTTCGGAGGAGGAATGAGCAGTCGAAACAGAGCAAGTAGTTCCAGTGAAAATACTGGAAGTCGACCAGGTGTTAGTGCTAGCAGTGGTTCATATCCTGGTCCACGGAACCCGACAAACAACGTTCAAACTCCCAGGGCAACCACTGGCCGATTTCGGTGTTTTGGATGTGGAGAAACGGGTCACAGGCTGTCTGAGTGTCCAAGACCAGCAAAGAGGGTATTATTTATTGACCCGGCAGAATTTAATGAGGAAGATGTGGAAATAATTGAAGAACCACAATCAGGAGCAGAGGAAGTGAGTGAAGAACTGGTAGATGGTGACACCGGAACGATGTTGATGGTGCGACGTACCTGCTTGGAACCGAGAACTGGAGAAGGAGAGTGGCAGCGAAATAACATATTTCAGTCTACTTGTACCATCCTTGGTAAGGTGTGTCGATTTGTCATAGACGGTGGGAGTTGTGAGAATATTGTGTCAGTCGAAGCGGTACGAAAGTTAGGGGTGACGACAGAAAAACATCCAAAACCATATAGACTAGCTTGGCTGCAAAAGGGGGGCGAGGTTACTGTATCACAGCGGGCGCTAATTTCGTTTTCGATGGGAACCAACTACAAGGATCAGATGTGGTGCGATGTGGTGGACATGGATGCATGTCACTTACTGCTAGGGAGGCCGTGGCAATATGACAGGAAAGTGTATCATGATGGGTTTAAGAATACCTATTCTTTCGTTTTCCATGAAAAAAAAATTGTGCTACTACCGAGCAAACCATCTGAGAAGATTAAGGCGCATAGCGATACTACTAACCTGTTATCATATGCAAAATTCGAGTTGGAGATAAAGGAAGTAGAAACGGTGTATGTGTTAATGGGAAAAGAAACACAGGCTGATATGGAGGTTCCTAGTGCGGCAGCTCCTCTTATTTCGGAGTTTGCTGATGTGTTTCCGGAAGAATTACCTGAAGGACTACCACCTCTACGTGACATTCAACATCATATCGACCTAGAGCCAGGAGCTATGTTGCCAAACAAACCACATTACAGAATGAGTCCCACTGAGCACGAAGAGTTACGAAGGCAGGTTGAGGAGCTTCAGTCAAAGGGGCATATCCGTGAGAGTCTAAGTCCATGTGCTGTTCCCGCCTTGTTAATTCCCAAGAAAGATGGAACATGGAGGATGTGTGTGGACAGTCGCGCAATTAATAAGATCACAGTAAGGTATCGCTTTCCAATTCCGAGACTAGATGATTTGTTAGATCAATTGAGCGGGGCACATGAGTTCACCAAATTGGACCTGAAGAGTGGGTATCATCAGATTCGTATTCGACCTGGGGATGAATGAAAGACAGCGTTCAAGACGCGAGAGGGGTTATATGAATGGCTAGTCATGCCATTTGGGTTGTCAAACGCGCCTAGCACCTTCATGAGAGTGATTAACCAAGCCCTTCGACCATTTATCGGTAAGTTTGTTGTTGTTTACTTCGATGATATCTTAATTTACAGTGCAAACCCCGAGCTGCATCTTCAGCACATTCGGGAAGTGTTATGTGTGTTGCGTAGAGAAAAATTTGTTGCTGCAGCCAAGAAGTGCGTTTTTATGACACCAAAGGTGTTATTTTTGGGATATGTTATTTCGGGAGAGGGTCTACAGGTGGATGAGTCCAAAATAGAGGCAGTGAGGCAGTGGCCGCAACCGAAAACAATTACTGAGGTACGGAGTTTCCATGGATTGGCATCATTCTACCGCCGGTTCATCCCGCACTTTAGTAGCATTATGGCACCTGTCACTGAGTGTATGAAAGGAGTCAAGTTTCAGTGGACGACCGAAGCTGAAGAAGGTTTTCAGCAAATCAAAGAGAAATTGACAACAGCCCCTATACTCGTTCTACCAGATTTTTCTCAACCGTTCGAGCTGCATAGCGATGCTTCCAAGGTGGGCATCGGAGCTGTTTTGAGTCAAGGTGGGAAACCGGTGGCATATTTCAGTGAGAAACTGTCGGGATCTCGAGTACGTTATAGCACATATGACATAGAATTCTATGCTGTGGTCCAAGCGGTGAAACATTGGCGGCATTACTTATTCCACCGAGAATTCATTCTATACACCGATCATGATTCATTGAGACATCTCCACAGTCAAGAAAAAATTTCTTCCCGGCATGCTTCATGGTCAGCTTACCTTCAACAATTTACATTCGTCCTTGAAGCACAAAGCAGGTGTTACGAACCGGGTGGCTGATGCCCTGAGTCAAAGAGTCAATCTGTTATCAACAATGGTTGTCCAGGTTCCAGGTTTTAACTCTTTTCGTGAATTATATGATTCAGATCCACACTTTTCAGAGATAATGGTTGCTGTTCGAGAGAAAAAAATTCAGAATTTGTATTGGTAGATGGGTTCTTGTTTCGGGGAAATCAACTTTGTATTCCCCGAGTGTAGTTTGCGTCTGCAAATTATTACGGAAATACATGGGGAGGGTCACGTGGGCAGAGATCGCACGCTTCAGTTAGTTAAGGCATCGTACTTTTGGCCAACAATTCGAAAGGAAGTAGAGAGATATGTGGAACGTTGTCGGATTTGTCAAGTGTCCAAAGGGAAAGCGACTAATGCTGGTTTGTACAGGCCATTACCGATTCCTACTCAACCATGGACGGACTTGAGCATGGATTTTGTTTTGGGACTGCCAAGAACCCAACGTGGATGTGATTCCATCTATATAGTGGTTGACCGATTTTCCAAGATGGTTCATTTTATCCCGTGCAAAAAAACTACTGATGCTGTCAAGGTCGCCCAATTGTTCTTCCGAGAGATTTATCGCCTTCATGGTTTACCTTCGTCAATTGTTTCTGACCGGGACACTCGATTCCTTAGTCACTTTTGGCGGAGCCTTTGGAAGATGGTCAATACAAGGTTGGATTTTAGCAGTGCATATCACCCGCAAATTGATGGGCAGACGGAGGTGGTGAACCGAGCGCTCGGAGATTTACTGAGATGTCTGGTAGGAGAAAATGTTCGGTCATGGGATCTGAAGTTGAGCCAAGCCGAATTTGCCCACAACCATGCTGTCAATAGGAGTACCGGCTTCAGTCCTTTTCAGGTCGTGTACTCACTTGTTCCTCGAAGCCCTATAGACCTGATTCCTCTACCTAGCAAGACTAGAGTTCATGGGAAAGCTGAAGATTTCGTTCAAGGTGTTACATGAGGTTCATAAGCAGGTGCAAGAAAATTTGTTGCAATCGGTAGAGAAATACAAGCTGGCCGCGGACAAGAAAAGGCGTCATTCGGAGTTTGAGGTGGGAGATTTTGTGTGGGCAGTCCTCACAAAGGACAGGTTTGCTGTGGGGGAGTATAACAAACTTGCTGCTAAGAAGATAGGCCCGCTGGAAATTGTGGAAAAAATTAATCCAAATGCGTATCGCCTGAAACTACCCAGCAATATTAGAACTCATAATGTCTTCAATGTCAAGCATTTGATTCCTTTCCATGGCGACTACTCTGATGATGACACCGCGATAAATTCGAGGACGAATTTTCTCCAACCTGGGGAGAATGATGCGGCGGATCAACTGGCATTAGATTATTTAGAGGGGTGGGATTTGAAACAAACCAAGTAAGGCTAAACCCGGGCGGCGGAATCAGAATGATTTGAAATTTTGACAGCTGATGCGTTTCGGCGTTTCCGGAACTACTACGTAGCTTTGCTGCGTAAGCACGTCCTTTTTTAGGCAAATTCCGTTGTTTAGGCCTTGAAGTTGCAATTTTTGCCGTTTTAGGAAATTTTCTTTTTCGCAATAATTTGAGTTTCCCAATTCCGAATCGACTTCCGTCAATTCTGGAGTGTTTAGGATTCTCAGTAGAATTAGTTTTTGCTTTAATTTCGTTTTTGCCTTTTTTGGTAAATTTCCGTTTTTAAGTCGTTTTTCTTGCTTTCCAAGGAATTCGATTAGGTTTAGGATTTATTTTGCTTTAAATAATGATGTAGGCCGAATGGGCCATTCAGCTTTTGATTTATAAAATTTTAGAGTTTTCTCTAATTAATCCAATTTCGGTATTCATCGTGAATCAACGAATTGAAGCCTAACTTTCCGGTATTTGTGCGCAAATCAACGGAACTTTAGTAGGTTGTTTCTAATCGTTTTACGCAGGTTTTTCTCGACAGAGCTTCCGCTACATCAAGTTATATGGGTATTTCATTGCTTAATGCTTTCACTCGGTTAGCCACCTTGTGGATGGTATTTAGGCTATGTGTTATATATCACGTGGTTTGCATTAACATGCCCAGCGTGATATCCTCTACATTTGACTAGTAAGTTAAGAGATCACTAGGTTGGCGTGTAGAGCTTATGTGTGTCTCATAGTCCTTAATGAATCCAAGCATTTATGCATGGATGTAATCTCTAAGATATCGAGAGAGATTAGAGATTAATCAAGGGGACACGAGCATATAACATACGTGTTGTATAGGTATCGTGTATTCTTAATGCTTTTACTTGGTTGTCATCCCGTATTTGGTTAGCCATTGTGAATGAATTATTAGCTATGGTATGGCCCACACGGTTGCGCATTAAATGCCTAACGAAATAACCCCTATATATGACAAGAAAGTTGAGAGATCACTAGGCTGGCGTACAGAGCTCGTGTGTGTGTCCCAAAGTACTTAATGAATTTATGCATTGTCTGGATGTGATTTCTAAGACTCGAGAGAGATTAGAGATCAATTAAGGGGACATGAGCCTATGATATACTTGCACATTGAGGGACTAAGTGAGTCTAGAGCTTAATTAGAAGGATTGTTACGTTGAATCGATTCCCTAGTGTAACCACATTTCATGCATCTCTCTATTCCACCATATCATGTAAATATTAGTTTATGTAATTTGTATATTTATAGTATTATTTACACGTTTCCGCACCCGCAACACACGAGTTCTCTTGGCGTATTGTATTAATAGCTAGAATTGGTGACGGTCGGTGGATCTCACCTCCCTGCAGAACGATACCCTCACTTGCCACTATGCTAGTCTTTGTGACTCGAGCGCTAGCGATGTCGAACTTAAATGTTCATCTTTTGATTGACACCACAATGATGTGTCATCAGTCTGTACTCTACGCCTTCATAACTCAATTAAGAAGTTGCTACTCATCAGTCCTCTTTTGAAGGTTGTGATAACTACTGCATCGTTCAAGTCTTCTACTTGTATTGCTTCATCGTTGAATCTCACCACATATGCTCTTATGGTCTCATCTTCCTTTTGTCTCACAGTAGTTAAATAAGCCCGTGACTTTCTTTGATGAACACTTCCTTCGGAATATTGTGATTGCTCCACTTCTACACATAGTGCAACCTCAATTCTCATCTTTTTGTGTTCGTTTCTAGGGTAAAATCGAGTATTTAACCTCTTAAATAAGTTGTGCATGTCTAAGTTTGTTTTGAAGCCTTTTTGTTTTGATTGGAGTTGGAGTGGAGCACAAATTGTTTAAAATTGCCATTCCAGCAAGAAAAGCGACATAAGAGCGACCTTCAACTAAGTCGCCTCGAAGTCGCATTCCTCTCGGCTCAAGACAGTCTTCACTAGACAACAAAACGACCTGAAGGCGACATCATGTCAGGTCGCTTGGAGGTTGCATTTCTCTCGGGTTAAGGTTCAATAGACGACAAAGCGACCTCCCTTAAAGTTGCCTCTAGGTCGCATATGCCTCAGTAATAACCAATAGTTTTAGTCTGGTAGTCCCTCTGGCTTTCAACATCTATATTTCCTTTTCGGCCTATACATTTGCAAGCTGGCTAAAATAATAGATTTTCGGACAGAAATTTTATTAAGAAGAATGCTACGAGATTTTATGGTGAATTAGAGAATTATTGGATTTGCAGTCTGAGGTAGGATAATTGGCGTTGGAGTTTGAAGAAGAGATGGACCGAAAACTGGCTAAAAGAGCTGCTCCGAAGAAATGGGCATAACTTTTAACTCGATTGTCAGATTTCTTATTATAATATGTTTTCGGAAAGGATTTTCAGTGCTCCCCGGTTGACGTCGTTTACTCCTTCATCGGAGCTGTTTAAGTTAGGTTGTCGGATGACCGAAAATTTTAGTGTTTTTTTCTGTTTTCCGTTTTTAGTTGACTTTTGTTTAGTATGAGGATATTTTAGTCTTTTTGCTTATTCTAGGGTTTCTATAGCCTATTTAAGGTTTTTTGTTATCAGTTTCGAATTATTGAATAATATTATCTTTTGGTTTTCAATTTATTTTACTGGTGGATTCCAGTTTTATATGATTTAGGGCTTACGCTGGTAAACCCTAGAACTTCCGTTCTGCGTCACAGTTACAGTACAATTACTCTAATGTCGGCATATTGTTACGTTATTACCAATTATTTTAAATACATTTAAGTATGGAACATAATTGAAATCGTATTTGTACCCACTGAAATGACAATTATCATTACATAGATACAGTGCTTGTCTCGGAGAAGTGGAATAAAAAGGATTTGGTGGGATTTTCAGGGTTTCAATACTTCCTTGTAACATGTCTATTACCTTATTCATGGACGGCCTATCCAATGGAATAGTTTTTATGCACCACAAACCCACAAATATCATCTTCTTTGCCATTTCATTTTCTTCACTAGTCATGGCACCACTTAGTCTAATTTCTTCCCGTAGCTCCAAATGCTTATAAATCCATTTTGGAAAATATATCTTGCTTGAATGATCCACCCCAAGATGGAGGTTTTTTCTACCTCCAACCATCTCCAAAACCATCATTCCATAGCTATAAACATCAGACTTGTGTGATACTCCTCCAAAGTTTCTATTGAATACTTCTGGAGCAATATATCCAATTGTCCCTCTAGCCTCCAACATCGATACAATACTTTCGTTTTTGGGGCATGATTTTGCAAGCCCAAAATCAGAGATCTTCAGACAAATTTGTCGAGAAGAATGTTGTGGGGTTTTATGTCAAAATGAAGAATTCTTGTGTTGCAGCCACGATGCAAGTATTCCAACCCTCTGGCTATTCCCAATGCAATTTGGTACTATTTTTCCCATCCCAAATGCTGATTAGTCTTCAAAGTATCTTTCCTGTGTATGAATTTTTCAAGCGATATGTTAGGCATGAACTCATAAATAAGAGCTCTTTTGCTACCCTTTAAACCAAATCCCAATAACGTTACAACATTAACATGGGATGTTCTACTAATGCTGGCTACCTCATTGATAAAATCCTGTCCATTTCCTTTCGATGTGTTTAAGACCTTTACTGCTACAAGTTGGCCATCTTGTAACTTTCCTTTGTAGACACCTCCATATCCTCCTTGACCTAGTTTATCTTTGAACGAGTTGGTCATTTTCTTAACATTTGAAAAGCTGTATCTTTTGGGAGCTAGAGATCCATAATTTCTTATGAAGGCCTCAAGATCTCGATTATTCTTTGTTTTCTTCCAAAACATTACTGTGGTAATAGTTGATGAGTTCTTCCTCCATTTGTAAATGCAAATAACGATACTGGTGCACATAAATATTCCACCAACTGCAGAAGCAATACCTATTTAAAGGAATAAGTGATGAATTAGGATCATTAGGAGGCGTAGAAAACATTATTATTAACATTTTGCCGATTTTAAACAGATCATAAAAATGTACCTAGAAGATGATAATTTGATGATAAAGATAATCTTCTTGATCGATATATATTTTGAAAACTAAAGATATTAAACATTTGAAAGTAGAAAAAAAAAAAAAAACTGAACAAGAAGGAGATTAATTGAGAGGAATCATATATATTACCTACAACGATCTTCAAGTTCCCATCAGTTTTTCCATCTGCGTAATCATTAAGATTAAAGTTTCAACAAGTTAGAACAATATAAATTTTTTTTTAATTTTTCTATACACACCTAACCCATTCAACCCCTATATCAACACAAATTACAATAATCCCCTTTAAATGTTGGTTAAGGGAGTGAGATTGCTTTATTTTAATAGATTTTGTTTCAGATTAATTTTATTACTTTATTTTTTAATAAAAAAATAATTCAAATTAATTTCCATTTCTTTATAATTTTAAAGGATTTTTTTTTTTTTTTAATTTCTAGATCAATTTTTATCTCTTTATTATTTTAATAGTATATTTTATTTCAGATTAATTTTACTTATATTAAGGGAAAATTTCACCATCAGCTATTGTTGTTTCAACACCTTTCAATTTAATCCATCTTATTTAACTTGCATCTAACAAATCTTCATAGTTTCATGTTACTATCAAAAAAGTCCTTATTTAAATTTGGATTAAAATAGCTCTTCTGAATTCTGAAAGTTAATTTTGATGTTAGTGTAAAAGGGTAATTGATATTTTCAATTTTAAATGTTAATTAAAATATCAAAATAAAATAAAATAAAATATAAAAATTAGCAAGACAATCCTTATAAACAATATGAAAATAATTTAATTTAAACTACTTAATAAAATAAATATTATATTTAAAACAAAAAAATAAATATTAAAATATAAAAAATTAAAAAATATTGAGAACATAAAATATAATTAGACAGCATAATGAAAAATTGCATATATATATATATATATATATATAATTTAGAAAAATCAACAAAATACTAATTAAAAATTATTTAATTTATTATTTCCTTTTCAATATTATTTTATATAATTTAAAATAAAAATAAACAATTTGAAAAAAATAATAATAGAGGTGGAGGAGCCTCTTCCATTTCCATATATTATTTATAAAAAAACAATTGGTTCTCAGAGTCAAAGTGGTGAGAGAAAAATATGAGGGAGAGGAAAGAGAAAAAAGGGGGATGAATATGGTTCTTAGAGTCAAGTCAACGGTATTTATATTTTGTATAATGGTATTTAAAAGTTAGTTAATAGCTTAACTACAAATGCACAAATTCAACCCAAATTAGTGTTATTTAGGCCATTCTCACTTACTGTACTTGTTGCATTTATTCTCTAATGTTGACTGTACTTAAATTATATAGGAACCAGGCCTTCTATGGGTCCCCATTTCACCATAAAATAAAATAAAATGAAATAAACTGATGATCATATGACATTTCTTGAATAGAAGAGTACCACATCATGGCACCAACATTTAACCCAAAAAAAAAAAAAAAAAATAGTTGGTAGGAGATGGCATTGGAGTCTTTGAGTTCATCAGTAATTTAGGTTAGTTTTTGTTGGTGATTGTGATTGTAGTTGGAAAATGGAATTGAGACAAAATGCAAGACAAAGATTGAAGCAAAAGTAAAAATAAATTATTTCAAATAGAGAGAGCTCAGCTGACTTGGGTGTTTTACTTTGATTGCAAAAAATGTCTGAGAATAAAGATAAGATGAGGTTCTCATGGCTACACTATTGACATACAGATAGTGTGAAGCCACTAATGGGTCTCAAAGGTTAGGTTTATCTAATTTTTATTCTAAATATTTTAGCTTGGGGATTTTTTTAAAAAAAAAATTATAAAGGGTTGAGCAATATTTGGACTAGGTCAAAGAGTGAGAAAAATCTTATAATAAGAAAATATCAGGATGTTGGAAAGTGAAATCAATAATGATGAGTAGATCATTAGATGGAGATTCCATAAAAATAAAAAATTAAAAAATAAAAAATAAAAAAGATCATTAGATGGAGATAAAGCAAAATATCTATGTGGACTAGTGGTGGCCACGGTTCGGTTTTGGTTCGGTTTCGGTTTGAAACCAGCAGTTTCGGTTCCGTGGCCATCAAAAACCGAAATCGTAACCGGAAAACCGGTTTGGTACACGATTTCTAACCGGCGATTTTACGGTTTCGGTTTAAAAACCGACGGTTTTGGGTTCGGTTTCGGTTCTGTTTCTGTTTTTCAAAAAAAAAATTCAAAAAAAATGCCACGTGTCAACTTCTGATTAGTCGATTTTTTTTATTTTTTTTATTTATAAAAAAACCGGCGGTTTAACCGCCGGTTTTTGGCGGTTTTTGGAAGTACCCAAACCGAAACCGTAACCGGTTTAACTGGTTTCCGACCGGTTTTGAAACCGCCGGTTTTGAAACCGCCGGTTTCAGTTTCGGTTTTGGTTCGGTTTTTAGAAGTACGGTTTCGGTTAAACCGCGGACAAAACCGTCGGTTTAACCGAAACCATGGCCACCTCTAATGTGGACAGAATAAACTTGTGGAAAGAAAGGTTTCCTCCCTTTCTAGGGTTGACCTTTGATTTGTTTAAAGTCGTCCACGTGGAACTCAAACAAGAAAACAAAGCACACATTATAGCTAGCAGAGGCCCACCGATCCAAAGACTTATAAAAGTGAATTGGTTGACACTCTGTATTGGATTATATTAGAATGTATCTGATTATATTATATTGTATTGTACTGTATTGTATTATTATTAATATAAATACGTATTTGATGATGTACTATATTATATCTTATTAAGTTATTTATATATGACTTAATTGTATTTTATTATATTATAAAAAATTTATATATTTTTAAAAATCAATAAATATTTTTATATAAAAAATCAATAAATATTTATTTTAATTGAAATAAAAAATTTAAATAACAAATATTTTTGTAAATAAAATAAATATTTCCTATATAATTTTGAAATTATAAAAAAATATTAACACCATAACACATTTCATCAATATTCGATATTTGTTGAAAAAAAAAAGAGAAAAGAAAAGTGTTTTTTCTAACAAAATACCATCTAATACCATCAAATATAATGTATTAACTGATATGATGTTTGTTGTATTAGACAATTAGAATGTATTAAAATAATACAATACACTATACTATATTGTTTTATATTGTTTTAATATATTTGAAATGGATAGTATAATATAATATAGGCAAACAAACATGGCCTAAGTCAACTAGAATGGATGTTCATGTTCATGACCAGACAATCAGTCAATATATGTGACTTAATTAGGTGCTGTTAAAGTAAATATTAAATAGTCATACTCTAATCCTAATCCTAATCCTAATCCTAACTATCCATCCAACCAATTCTAACAACAAATATTCTGAGTATGATTAATCATTTCCTGACCTACATACTTGTTTAAAGCATTGAGGTTCTGCTATCGAACACTTCCAAGTTCCAAGAACTAGGGATGAATTCTCCTCGTTCAAAATTCACAAACTTCCAAGAACAAGTGTCTGCTATACTGTTATCTATATATCTAGAATTATATATGCCTTAAAACAGAGAGGTAGACGACGATATTTACTAAGAATATGAAGGAACATACCGGGATGAGGACAGGTAGACATCTGAGGTTCATGATCATGACAATAGCATAAATATTTCCCTGGATTTGAGGAATTAGACCCGCATTTCCCACCAGACGAATAACAAGCAGAACAGTTTGTGATGTCTAACAAATACTCCACCTCAAAACCTTTGTTTAGAGCCTCGATCAAGTTTCCAGTACGATTAAGATCATCAAGAGCAGTCAATAATACTGGAACATTGATTTCCACTCTTGACATGTAGCGAGAAGATTCGGAGGTGTACGATCGGGAACGGAGGCCGTGTAAAAATCAGTGATAACTTCACCTTCTTCTGAACAATTAAAGTAACCAAGATGCTGCGGGGGAATCTCTTGGCATTTGAGAAGGCTGAGGATTTTAACATTTGGACTGTACTTGAAGTGATAAGGTCCCAAATCCAACTTAACAGAGTCCTGGGTTGGACAATAGTTATTCCAAAGATCATCTGATCGGGCTATGGTCATGGTTGGATGAGACTGATTCATGCTTAAAGTTAAAACTCTAAACTTTTGATTTTGATGTAGCGGGAGCTCTGTCGAGAAAAACCTGCGTAAAACGATTAGAAACAACCTACTAAAGTTCCGTTGATTTGCGCACAAATATCGGAAAGTTAGGCTTCAATTCGTTGATTCACGATGAATGCCGAAATTGGAATAATTAGATAAAACTCTAAAATTTTATAAATCAAAAGTTAAATGGCCAATTCGGCCTACATCATTATTTAAAGCAAAATAAATCCTAAACCTAATCAAATTCCTTGGAAAGCAAGAAAACGACTTAAAAACGAAAATTTACCAAAAAAGGCAAAAACGAAATTAAAGCAAAGACTAATTATACTAAGAATCTTAAACACTCCAGAATTGACGGAAGTCGATTCGGAATTGGGAAACTCAATTTATTGCGAAAAAGAAACTTTCCTAAAACGGCAAAAACTGTAATTTCAAGGCCTAAACAACGGAATTTGTCTAAAAAAGGACGTGCTTACGCAACAAAGCTTCGTAGTAGTTCCGGAAATGCCGAAACACATAAGTTGTCAAAATTTTAAGTCATTCTGATTCCGTCGCCCGGGTTTAGCCTTACTTGGTTTGTTTCAAATCCCACCCCTCCAAATAATCTAATGCCAGTTGATCCGCCGCATCATTCTCCCCAGGTTGGAGAAAATTCGTCCTCGAATTTATCACGGTGTCATCATCAGAGGAGTCGCCATGGAAAGGAATCAAATGTTTGACATTGAAGACATTATGAGTTCTAATATGGCTAGGAAGTTTCAGGCGATACGCATTTGGATTAATTTTTTCCACAATTTCCAGCGGGCCTATCTTCTTAGCAGCAAGTTTGTTATACTCCCCCACAGCAAACCTGTCCTTTGTGAGGACTGCCCACATAAAATCGCCCACATCAAACTCCAAATGACGCATTTTCTTGTCCGCGGCCAGCTTGTATTTCTCTACCGATTGCAACAAATTTTCTTGCACCTGCTTATGAACCTCTTGTAACCCTTGAACGAAATCTTCAGCTTTCCCATGAACTCTAGTCTTGCTAGGTAGAGGAATCAGGTCTATAGGGCTTCGAGGAACCAGTGAGTACACGACCTGAAAATGACTGAAGCCGGTACTCCTATTGACAGCATGGTTGTGGGCAAATTCGGCTTGGCTCAACTTCAGATCCCATGACCGAACATTTTCTCCTACCAGACATCTCAGCAAATCTCCGAGTGCTCGGTTCACCACCTCCGTCTGCCTATCCGTTTGCGGGTGATACGCACTGCTAAAATCCAATCTTGTATTGACCATCTTCCAAAGGCTCCGCCAGAAGTGACTGAGGAATCGAGTGTCCCGGTCAGAAACAATTGACGAAGGTAAACCATGAAGGCGATAAATCTCTCGGAAGAACAATTGGGCGACCTTGACAGCATCAGTAGTTTTTTTACACGGGATAAAATGAACCATCTTGGAAAATCGGTCAACCACTACATAGATGGAATCACATCCTCGTTGGGTTCTTGGCAGTCCCAAAACAAAATCCATGCTCAAGTCCATCCATGGTTGAGTAGGAATCGGTAATGGCCTGTACAAACCAGCATTAGTCGCTTTTCCTTTGGACACTTGACAAATCCGACAACGTTCCACATATCTCTTTACTTCCTTCCGAATTGTTGGCCAAAAGTACGATGCCTTAACTAACTGAAGCGTGCGATCTCTGCCCATGTGACCCTCCCCATGTATTTCCGTAATAATTTACAGACGCAAACTACACTCGGGAATACAAAGTTGATTTCCCCGAAACAAGAACCCATCTACCAATACAAATTCCGAATTTTTTTCCTCTCGAACAGCAGCCATTATCTCTGAAAAGTGTGGATCTGAATCAAATAATTCATGAAAAGAGTTAAAACCTGGAACCTAGACAACCATTGTTGATAACAGATTGACTCTTCGACTCAGGGCATCAGCCACCCGGTTCGTAACACCTGCTTTGTGCTTCAGGACGAATGTAAATTGTTGAAGGTAAGCTGACCATGAAGCATGCCGGGAAGAAATTTTTTCTTGACTGGGGAGATGTCTTAATGAATAATAATTGGTGTATAGAATGAATTCTCGGTGGAATAAGTAATGTCGCCAATGTTTCACCACTTGGACCACAGCATAGAATTCTATGTCATATGTGCTATAACGTACTCGAGACCCCGACAGTTTCTCACTGAAATATGCCACCGGTTTCCCACCTTGACTCAAAACAGCTCCGATGCCCACCTTGGAAGCATCACTATGCAGCTCAAACGGTTGAGAAAAATCTAGTAGAACGAGTATAGGGGCTGTTGTCAAATTTCTCTTTGATTTACTGAAAACCTTCTTCAGCTTCGGTCGTCCACCGAAACTTGACTCTTTTCATACACTCAGTGACAGGTGCCATAATGCTACTAAAGTGTGGGATGAACCGGTGGAAGAATGATGCCAATCCATGGAAACTCCGTACCATAGTAATTGTTTTCGGTCGCGGCCACTGCCTCACTGCCTCTATTTTGGACTCATCCACCTATAGACCCTCTCTAGAAATAACATATCCCAAAAATAACACCTTTGGTGTCATAAAAACGCACTTCTTGGCTGCAGCAACAAATTTTTCTCTACGCAACACACATAACACTTCCCGAATGTGCTGAAGATGCAGCTCGGGGTTTGCACTGTAAATTAAGATATCATCGAAGTAAACAACAACAAACTTAACGATAAATGTTCGAAGGGCTTGGTTCATCACTCTCATGAAGGTGCTAGACGCGTTTGACAACCCAAATGGCATGACTAGCCATTCATATAATCCCTCTCGCGTCTTGAACGCTGTCTTCCATTCATCCCCAGGTCGAATACTGGTGATACCCATTCTTCAGGTCCAATTTGGTGAACTCATATGCCCCACTCAATTGATCTAACAAATCATCTAGTCTCGGAATTGGAAAGCGATACCTTACTGTGATCTTATTAATTACGCGACTGTCGACACACATTCTCTATATTCCATCTTTTTTGGGAATTAACAAGGCGGGAACAGCACATGGACTTAGACTCTCACGGATATGCCCCTTTGACTGAAGCTCCTCAACCTGCCTTCGTAACTCTTCGTGCTCAGTGGGACTCATTCTCGTAACCTGTTTGTTTGGCAACATGGGCCTCGTTCTAGGCTGATATGATGTTGAATGTCACGTAGAAGCGGTAGTCCTTCAGGTAATTCTTCTGGAAACACATCAGCAAACTCCGAAATCAGAGGAGCTGCCGCACTAGGAACCTCCATATCAGCCTGTGTTTCTTTTCCCATTAACACATACACCGTTTCTGCTTCCTTTATCTCCAACTCGAATTTTGCATATGATAACAGGTTAGTATTATCGCCATGCGCCTTAATCTTCTCAGATGGTTTGCTCTGTAGTAGCACAATTTTTTTTTCATGGAAAAACGAAAGAATAGGTATTCTTAAACCCATCATGATACACTTTTCTGTCATATTGCCACGACCTCCCTAGTAGTAAGTGACATGCATCCATGTCCACCACATCACACCACATCTGATCCTTGTAGTTGGTTCCCATTGAAAACGAAATTAGTGCCTGCTGTGATATAGTCACCTCTCCCCCCTTTTGCAGCCAAGCTAGTCTATATGGTTTTGGATGTTTTTCTATCGTCACCCCTAACTTTCGTACCGCTTCGACTGACAAAATATTCTCACAACTCCCCCCGTCTATGAAAAATTGACACACTTTACCAAGGATGGTACAAGTAGACTGAAAGATGTTATTTCGCAGCCACTCTCCTTCTCCAGTTCTCAGTGCCAAGCAGGTACGTCGCACCATCAACATCGTTCCGGTGTCACCATCTACCAGTTCTTCACTCACTTCCTCTGCTTCTGATTGTGGTTCTTTAATTATTTCCGCATCTTCCTCATTAAATTCTGCCGAGTCAATAAATAATACCCTATTTGCTGGTCTTGGACACTCAGACAGCCTGTGACCCGTTTCTCCACATCCAAAACACCGAAATTCGCCCGTGGTTGCGCTGGGAGTTTGAACGTTGTTTGTCGGGTTTCGTGGACCAGAATATGAACCACTGCTAGCACTAACACCTGGTCGATTTCTAGAATTTTCGCTGGAACTCCTTGCTCTGTTTCGACTGCTCATTCCTCCTCCGAAATTCAGCGTCTATCCACTATTAGATTTTCACGACAATGTCTTCTCCAATTGTAAAGCCCTCTGATGCGCCTCAGTTACTGTCACGGGATCAAAAAGATTAACCATATCAAGGATTTGTGTACGCAACCCACCACAGTAGCGTGACACCAACTGATCCTGTGTCTCCTCTATATCGTTTCGCACCAACAACTCATAGAACTCGGTTGTATATTCATCAACAGACCTCATGCCTTGAAGCAGATTCTGCAACCTCTGGTACATCAATCTCGTAAAATTGTGAGGTAGAAACTCTTTACGTAACTTTAGTTTCATCTTCTCCCAGTCAGAAAGTTTGGGTTTTCCAGCGTAATTCCTAGCGAGTTTAAATTGTTGCCACCAAGCCACGGCTCTACCCCGAAACCTCATGGCCACCAATGCCACCCTCTCATTCGCAGGAACTCTTTTGAATTCCAGAATCTCGTCAGCGATTTCAATCCATTCTAGAAACTCTTCTGGCTGCATGCTTCCACGGAATTCCGGAACCTCTATCCGCATCCCTGACTCCCATCGCCTGACATCTTCAGTTCTGTCATCAACCCTGTCATCAGTCACAGGCGCTCTCTGTCGACATCGTGGTTGCGGATCCCCTTCCACTTCGTCACTACTTGTCTCAGGATGTAAGGCCTGAAACAGGTTTTGGTTGGCTCTTGACGCCATAAGTTGCATCGTTAATTGCTCCACCTATCGCTCCAACTGTATCACACGGTCACGTTTGATGGCTAGGTTTACAGGAATCTGGTCTGGTCGTCTTCTTGACGGTATGATGATGTCGTCTCGAACGAACACGACTTTGATACCAACTGATGTAGTGGAAGCTTTGTCGAGAAAAACCTGCGTAAAAAGATTAGAAACAACCTACTAAAGTTCTGTTGATTTGCGCACAAATACCGGAAAGTTAGGCTTCAATTCGTTGATTCACGATGAATACCGAAATTGGAATAACTAGAGAAAACTCTAAAATTTTATAAATCAAAAGCTGAATGGCCAATTTGGCCTACATCATTATTTAAAGCAAAATAAATCTTAAACCTAATCGAATTCCTTGGAAAGCAAGAAAACGACTTAAAAACGAAAATTTACCAAAAAAGGCAAAAACGAAATTAAAGCAAAGACTAATTATACTGAGAATCCTAAACACTCCAGAATTGACGGAAGTTTATTCGGAATTGGGAAACTCAATTTATTGCGAAAAAGAAACTTTCCTAAAACGGCAAAAACTGCAATTTCAAGGCCTAAACAACGAAATTTACCTAAAAAAGGACGTGCTTACGTAGCAAAGCTACGTAGTAATTCCGGAAACGCCGAAACGTCGAAACGCCGAAACGCATCAGCTGTCAAAATTTCAAGTCATTCTGATTCCGTCGCCCGGGTTTAGCCTTAATTGGTTTGTTTCAAATCTCACCCCTCCAAATAATCTATTGCCAGTTGATCCGCCGCATCAGATTTTCAAATTGAAGTGGTACTGATCGTCGTGACATTTAATCTCCAATCCTTCATGACCAAGACCACAAAACTGAGGCCTCTTGTCTCCCCAGAAAGGATACAATAGATTCAATTCGCCCGACCCACACCTGTAAGGATAAGGGATATTACAGTTGGAGAACTGGTGGTCGTCAACGTTCTGGCAGTGAGATACAGGGACGATGATTAAGAAGAAGGATATGGTGATGACCAAGTGGAGAGTAAGCGTTGGGAAGACATGGTGGTTGTTCATGTTTTAAGCAAGCGAAGATAAGATGGATGGAGCTAGGTTTTAGGCCTTTGGCTTAATGAAAATAATGATGAAAGAGATGGTGGAAACTTTGTTTTATAATGTAAAACAAGAGACTATCAACGGTTTCTAAGAAGAAAGTTACAACCATTATTAATGAATTTTCCATGAGAGATACAAACAGAAATCAATGAATGTTGACTTCCACATGGAGAAAGTTTGTTGGAAAGAAAACCAGAGGGCTTTTAGGTTCAATTGAAGTTTCAAGGAAATTGCATAATTGATTCAGCCTTCTCATCAGCTGAATAAACTAAGGGGTGGTTTTTTTTTTTTCCACTTAAAATTTAATTTAACTGAATTGAACTCGTTAAGTTGTTTTGTTTTTATTTTTAAATAGTTAAACAACTTAAAAATATTTATAAATAAAAAATAACTTGAAAAATAAAATAAAAAATTCTTGACTTTTAACTTAAATCTAAATCATTGGATTACAATTAAAATATTCTCTTACAAATCTATCCTCCTAAAAAAGATATATTGTCAAATTTATCCTTAAGTGTAGAGATCCTTCTTTTAACGGAGACAAGCCAAGTTATGGGGTTTTATTAACTTGTACGATGGATGAAGGTTTTGGATTGGTGCAGTGACATTTTATACGTTGGATTTGAAGAATGAAACAATACTT
Source organism: Acer negundo (assembly GCA_035582765.1). Lineage (NCBI taxonomy): Eukaryota > Viridiplantae > Streptophyta > Magnoliopsida > Sapindales > Sapindaceae > Acer > Acer negundo. Next base: position 11,310,363 of record CM069238.1, on the reverse strand, counting down.
TATAATGTAAAACAAGACACTAGTATTAATAGTTTTGAAGAATGAAACAATACTTTATAATGTAAAACAAGACACTAGTATTAATAGTTTTGAAGAAGAAAGTTGCAACGATTATTAAAGGCTGTTGACTTCCACAAGGGGAAAGTTCGTTGGAAAGAAATTAAAATGAAAGGCGTTTATGTTCAATTGAAGATTCAAGGAAATTGCCAGTAATTGATTCAGGCTTCTCAGCTGGAAATACTAACTAGCTTAGCCAGATTCCTAACATTTTCTCCGACTGACCCATGGAGTAGTTTCAAATCAAATTATAATTCTATTAATAATTAAAGTACAATCCTTTTAATTGATGAATCATATTAATAATTAAAATACAACTTGACCAGAAACATGGATCAGATAACAAGACCTCTACAATTCGTTTAAGAAATTCAAACTCAAGAGCAAGGCAAAAGTGTTTGTTGGGTTGAAATCAATCTTAAGACAAATGTAATGGTCGACTCGTTTGAATATAAGACAAATGTGTCCTTACTACAAGATTAAAAACACCAATGTAAGTAGACAACCCCACAACAGATAAATGTGACGATCCAACTTGTAATGCATTCCAAGATTTTTCGAACCGATACTTGTAAGGAATTTGGTCCATTTGGAGAAACAAAATTTTAAATTAGTTTCTGGATATGATCGCCATGGATTTGAGGATTTGATCCGCATGTCCTACCAGAAAAATAACAAGCAGAACAGGGTGTGCTGTCTAACAAATATTAGGACTAATGTTTGGTCTAGAGTCGAGTACCAACAACTATTAGGATTGAGTCTCCTCCTCTCCTTCCCAATTCATCATTATAAGTAACTATAGATAGCAGAAATCATAACTAAGTTCTGCTGTCATGTCTTAAGATGACTAACATCAAAACATATATATATATATATATATATATATATATATGGGGAGAACTTTAAAATTAGCTAAAAAATTAATGGCTTTATTATTTTTACTATTTTTGTTAAAATTTCAACTTTTTGGATAAGATTGTCTTTCTTTATAAATTTTTTTCTCTCTCTCTTTCTCATTTTCTCTAATCTCACGCCTCTTCTCTTTCTTTCTCTCCTTCTTCTCTCTTTCTCTCCTCGTCTCTCCTCTGTCTTCTCACTTTCTTCTTCTTCTTCTTTTTCTTCTTTTGTTTCTGTTCTCCTTTTTTTTTCTATATTTTTCCCAAACCTAGATTTTTTTTTTTAAATTCAGTTTTTTTTTTTTTTTTTGAAATTTCAAGATTTCATTTTTTTTTTTGTTGTATTTAATTTTGGGTTGTGGTTGTGTTTAATTGGATTTGAGTTTGGGTTATGGTTGTGGTTGTGTTTAAAAAAAATTCAGATTTGTGGTTGTATTTAAATTTGAGTTGTGGTTGTTTTTATGAATAGTGGGAGTTGTATTTGGGTTTGAGTTTTGTTGAAAAAAAATTTCAAATTTTTTTTGGATTTGATCTTTTTCAAAAAAAAAAAAATTACAGAATTAAACACACCAGACAAACGAATTAAACACACCATGCTATCATATAAACACACCAGGCAAAACAATTAAACACACCAGACAAAATGAATTAAACATACCAGGGCAAAAACAATTAAACACACTGGGCCATCAATTAAGCACACTAGGCAAAATGAATTAAACATACCTTAAACACACCGGGCCATCAATTAAACACACCAGACAAAACTCATTAAACACATTAGGCCAAAACGAAGGGCAAAACGAATTAAACACACCAGACAAAATGAATTAAACACACCAGGGCAAAAACAATTAAACACACTAAGCCAAAACGAATTAAGCACATCAGGAAAAATAATTAAACGCACCAAGCCAAAACGAATTAAACACACCAGGCAAAACTAAATTAAGCACACCTGGTGTGTTTAATTGGTGGCCTGATGTGTTTTATTCGTTTTACCTTGTGTGTTTAATTCGTTTTGGCCTGGTGTGTTTAATTGGTGGCTTGATGTGTTTAATTAGTCCAGTTTGTTTAATTTGTGGCTGGTGTGTTTAATTGTTTATAACCGGTGTGTTTAATTATTTACAACCGGTGTGTTTAATTAGTCCTATGTGTTTAATTGATTACAACTGGTGTGTTTAATCGGTCAGTCTCTGACCTAATGTGTTTAATTGAACAAAATCTAGAAAAAAAAATTTAATAAACATGATCTGAATTTTTTTAAAAAAAATCTGGAATTTTTAAACAAAACAAGATCTGGAAAAAATTTTAAACATTTAAATCCAACTAACACTCAAATCTAAACATTCACAATCACAACCCAACCACCCTTCAAATCAACAACTAACACTCAAATCCAAACATTTTTTAAATCTGAAAAATTTTCAAAATTTGTTTTTAAAAAAAAAAACTGAATTTTTTTAAACAATCCGGAATTTTTTTTAAAAAAATATGGAAATTTTTTTTAACAAACAAACAAACATAATCTGAATTTTTTTGAAAAAATCTGGAAATTTTTTTAAACAAAAACAAAATCTGAAAAAAATTTCAAAAAAAAAAAAACTGAAAATTAAAAAAAAAATCTGGAAAATAAGTGAAAGAGAAAGAGAAGAGAGGAGAGAGAGAGAGAAGAAGAAGAATGCGAGAAGATCGGAAAACCCATCGGAAATCTAGAAATTTTTCAACAAAAAAAAACTGAATTTTTTTTTTAAAATTCGGAAAAAACGAGAAAGATATAGAGAAGAGAGGAGAGAAAGAGAAGAAGAAGAAGAAGAAGGAGAAAAGGTATGGGGAGAGAAAGAAGATGAAGAAGAAGGCATGAGAGAGAATAAGAAGAAGAACGTGTGAGAGAGAAAAGGAGAGAGAGAGAGAAAAAAAAATTCTAGTGAAAATGAGAGAGAAAGGAGAGAGAAGGGGTTTTGAAAAAAAAATAAGAGCAATTTTGTCTTCACAGCCACATTGTTGACAAAAATAGTAAAATTGATAATATTGGACAAAAATAGTAAAACCCCATATTTTTTTGACTAAAAACCTCTATTTCCTCATATATATATATATATGCTAAGAAGATAAGATTCAAACGGAGGCTAATATGTAACATGAAGAGCGTGCATACCAAGATGTGCAAGAAGATAGGTATGTGGTTGAGTATATGCTCTGTATTTGAGTCCTTGGGAGTCATTTACTCAAGCTTCAAGCTCGTCCATCTACCAGCTGAGTTACGCTCCTAAAGACTCCTTTTATTTCAGACACAAGAGTAAGCCCGAAACCTACTCAAATTGCCCGAGCAGTCCGACACATCTGTTGAAACCGAAACACATATGCAAAGCAATTAAGTTCTTTGTCTTCTTTGTTGACTAACCATTCAAACGACCCTCATGGTATGTTTGTTAACCGAATAATGTTTTAACACGATTAATTAAAGAGAAAATTGCACAAACATACCCTGACTTTAACACACATATAAGGTAGAATCTAGTTTTACCAAAATTACAAGAAGATACCATTGACTAGGGGTTTGACTGTTAACTTTAACTATGGTCTTAACATTAGTATGGAAAGTACTTAACTGCCCTTATTCTTTTATATAGGGAAAATTGCACAAACATACCCTGACTTTAACACGTATATGGGGTAGAATCCAGTTTTATCAAAATTACAAGAAGATACCCTTGACTTTGGGTTTGACCGTTAACTTTAACTGTGGTCTTAACATTAGTGTGGAAAGTACTTAATTGCCTTTATTTTTTTTATATATATTATATAAATAAATATTAAAAATTGAAATAAAAACATATAATAAGAATAAAAATTAAAATATTAAATAACTAAAACCATAATATTAAAAAACAGAAAAATCTGTTTTTCAAAAAAGAAAAGAAAAGAAAGAAATATCTGTTTTTTTTATAAAAAAAAAATTATCAGTTTAAAAAAAAATAGAATTATTTGTTTTTAAAAAAAAATAATAGATAATTCTTTTTTTAAGAGAGAATTATTTGTTTTTTTTTTTAAGAGATAATTCTTTTTTTTTTTTGAAAGTGATAATTCTTCTATTTTTTAAAAAACGGATAATTCTATTATTTTATTTTGAAAAACTGATAATTCTATTATATTTTTTTTTTGAAAAAAATGATAATTCTATTTTTTTAAACAAATATTTCTTTCTTTCTTTCCCCAAAAAAAAAATATTATTTGACCACATTACCTCTAAAATTCATAAGTAATAGGTTTCAAAGCAAATATACTTCTTCAAAACAAATACCAAATATACAAAATTTGAAATTTTTGATAAATATAAGTATTTAAATATGTCTTAATTACCATAAAACTATTCTCGGCTCATAAATGACTAAAAAATTATGAAAATAATTTTTCATACATGTGTTTTGTTCTTCATGAGGTGGATGATGATGTGAAGAAGGAATGTCGTAAAGTTAATTGACAACAATAAATTTGCCTATGACTACAGTGATCATAGTAGAAAGTTACAACTATATTACTATCAATTTAAGATTATTTTTGTATTATATTAACCAAAATATTTTTCTTCATAAATTAAAAGACAAATTCTTCATAGGAAAAACTCAATGATATTCGATTTATATTTTACATTGTCCGCACAGTAGATTCATGTATAAACTTAATCCTATCATGTTAAATGAAATTCAAATATTGAAACTAAATTTGATCCATAGACTAAATTTAAATGTCATTAAGTCAGTAAATTTACACATATTCATTTAATTCATTTTGCTTTCAAAAAAAATAAAAATAAAAATTCACTGTATTACCTCTAAAATCTATAAATAACAGGTTTTAAAGTTTTTTTGTTTAGAATTTGTAGAATAATTCAATAGGGTGTTTGATATAAAACTAATTATAATTATTTATTTTTAAAGATCATAGTGTATATTTACATTTAAGCTTCTGAAAAATAGAGAAGTGATGTATATTATGATTACTGTTGATATGACAATATGAGATTTGCCTACGACCATATTGGCCATAATGAAAAGTTACGACTTTATTACTTTTGAAAATATTTAGTTTAGAATTAACCCAACTCCTAACAACTCATGATCAATAATGCAAAAGTATGGTATGATTATGATAAGAACTTGAATAATAGATTTAATGATGGAGCATCAACAGAGATAATTTAGGTTTTCTTGGATAGAGACTATTTTATTTGTTAGTCTTTAAGAGAATAGATTGATATTATATATGTTGACATAAGTGGATTTGATTTAATATCTTATTAAAAAATCAATTTTATTTTATTTAATAATATTTGGCAAAATTTAATCTATAAAATATCTCAAATAATGTTTTTAACAAAACCCATGCATCGCATGGGCTGCACACTAGTAGAAGTAATAATTGTTGCTTACATTATTGTGTTTTTTCAACTTTTTTTCTTTTGAGATTCAAATTAATTTGTAAATTTAGTAACGTTACAAACTCACTCAATATCATATTGTAACTCACTCAATATCATATTGTAACGTGAAAGATTAATTTACTCTTAAATATAGAATAAAAATGATTGTTTTACCCTTAATATATTTATAAAATTATTATAAATATAATAATTATAATTAAAAATGAAATATATATATATATATATATATAACAATTTTCTCTCTTTAATAATTAACACTCTCACAAACAGACACCAAAGTCCCAAACACCACCATCCCCACCCCGAAACACAAACACCCAAAATTCAGCCACCATCTCCACGCAACAAAACTTCGAATCCAAGTGTAGATTAGAAAGAGAAGGGTAGATGGGAGAGATCCATTAGAGAGAGAGTGGATGGAAAAAGAGAAGGGAAAAAGATTTTTATTATTTTAATTTTAATATTTTGTTAAATAATTTTTAATTTTAGTTTTTAAGTAATTTATCTATAATTTATCTATTATTCATTATGTTTACAAATATTTACCTAATAGCATTGTGGATTTTTGCTAAAAATGAAATTAGAGCGTAGATTATAGAGAATAAAGCAAACCACAGTAGGAATTTAAAATTTTTCCTTTTTCACCGATGATAAATTAAAGAGATATTATCAAAATCCCCTTATAATTTAACATATGCATCATTGCCGCCCTATAGTTTATCATATTCCTCATTATCCATTCCGATATTAAGCAAATACCTAAAATGCCTTCTACCGAATCAAAATCCTCTCTCTTTAAAAAGTTCTGTTTTTTTAATATTTTAAAAATATATATATTTTCTATTTATTTTTGTTATTTTATTACTTTATAACTATCTTAAAGTAGATTAGTCTTTTTCAAGTTATATTTATTGAAGAGTAAAATTGTTTTTTTGGTTAAAATTTTTAACAGAAATTAAATGCAGCGGTTAACGTCTTAACAAGGAATATGGTGAACTAGGAGAATTTTGACTATTAATGAAACTAATGAAAGGAAAACGGGAGATATGGCAAACTGCAGTAAGATATTTTGTAATATCCCTAACTTAAATAAAAAGAAATACGATAAAACACCACATATTATGAAATAAGTACAGGTAAAACAGATGAGTATATTACCTAAAATAATCTTCACTCGGACGTTTGGATGACTAAATTGTAATGATTCAAAATAATAAGAGTAAAGAAAGGAAAAAAAATAAAAATAAAATAAACACATCTATACTGAATCACGGATTACTATTGTATTACAACATCATTTAATTTTTCAATCATATCTTGTGCAAAAACCATGTACTAAAAGTAAAATGTTAAAATTATAATGAATGCTGCTGGTTCACCTTGATGGAGATCCATCAATCGTGGAGATCTACCGTTTATTGATATTTATTTATTTATTGTAATTGACATGTATTATATGTAAATGATCAAAATACCTTTAGTTGTGCTAAGTTTCACTAACATTTGACTGACGGAAAATATATATATATATATATATATATATTTAAAATATATATATGTACTAAAAATCTAAAATAGGTAATATGACAAAAACTTTTAAAAGATGACAATTCGTAAAAAAAAAAAAAAAAAATATTTATGTTTTTAGATTTTTTGTAAAGAATTTTTCTTTTTTTTAAGAATTGAGTCTGAGACATAAGATCAGAAAAAACAAACAAACACTTACCGGAGCAGGTGGTATACGTCTGTGGTCCATAAGGGCAATAGCAAATAAATTGATCTGAATCTGAGACATCAGATCCGCATCTCCCAGAAGACCCTTCACAGGCAGAACAGGATGAGTTGCTTGCCTTATACTCAACATCAAAACCTTTATCCAAAACCTGTCCCAAGTTTCCGGGTCGAAGATCATTGAGAGCAGTCAAAAGAACTGGCACTTTGATACCCGCTTTACATGTCTTGCTGAGATTCAAAAGTTTAAACTCCGATCCCTCAATCGTGTAAAATCCTCCTGCTCCCTCCTCACCTTCTAAGGAACAATTAAAATAATTTGGACTCTATGGGGAGATCACTTCATTGCAATTGTGGAATAAGCTGAGGTTTCGAACATTTGGACCGTATTTGTAGAGAGAAGTGTTGAAAATGGTGTCCTGGAGAACTTTTCCAGGAGTCGGACAAGAACTATTCCAAAGATCAGCTCGAGCAATGATCATGGCTGGATGAGAGTCATTGATGCTTAAAACTCGAAATTTTTGACTTGCTGATTCTATGAAATGGTACTCATTGTCCTGATCACAACTGAGCTCGAATTCTTTACGACCACAATATTGAGGCCTATTGCCTCCCCAGAAAGGATATGAAATATTCAATATGCTCGATCCACATGAATAAGAATAGGGACTACTGCATGTAAAAAACTGCTCATCGTATCGGCAGTGAGATGTTGGGATGACAATGAAGAGGAAGAAAATGGTGATGATGGAGTGGAGAATAATTGATAGGAAGAGATGGTTGTGTTAAATATGATAATAAGCAATTTGGTAATAACCTGTGGACAAGCAAAAACAACTGAGAAACCAATACGTTAAAATTGAGATGAAAGAAACCGAGGCCTATGTTTCACATGGTATCCTTAAGACGATTTCGTTGTATATTACACCGTATGTGTATAGTGATCGTCTCTCAGTACACAACGGTACAACAATGGAAGCACAAAGTACAACCACTCTCAGCGAACTCAAATCGAGCTCGAACTTACCAAGAACAGAGAAGAAAATATTCGGCTGTTGTATATGTGTGTGTATACTGGAATGTCTTTTCTGTGAAGAGAGACTAGGGTTTCATAGAAACCGAAATTAGAATTTAGTTGGAAATGCTTAATTAACACGTTTTTGATATGATAAAGAAAATTAAATTAATTAGAGAATAATCTTCCAATTAAAGAGATTTATTTCTAATTAAAAACCGATTCTGTATTCTTAGTGATCAAGTAAGAATTCAGAATCCAAACAATTAATCCTTTCCTTATCAGTTACAAAAACATTGACTTAGAGAAGTGGCAAAAAGTCAACTATACTATCACGGTTCAATCGGAGCGGCATTCGTGTACGCAGGACGCGCCCACACACAAATCGTGCATTCAGAGGTTCGAGGTCCATGATTTGCACCCCATTAACCATTTTATGAGTTTGAGTATACCATTTCGAAGCTTTTACGGAGGAGAATTCGAATCCACTTTAATCTTCAATTTTCATGGAATTAATCATACCCAATTTTTGCCCTCTAAATAGGAGCTTCTCACAAAATATTCCAACAGGTTGCTCATAATTTTGTTCAATTAAAGCCACATAGAAAAGATTTTTAGTAAGATGATAATATATGGTAATGGTAAGAGTGACATTACAAAGATTAGAGGAAATGAAGAAGAAATTAAGTTACACCCCTTTAGAAACTTCCGGGAGAAGAATGTAAGATGTTATGAATTTAAATCACTTACCAGATTCTAGATCCACTCTCTATTACAATAACCTATTCAAGATTCACTTAAACACAAGTAATACAAAACAAAATAATGTACCAAGCAGCAGTAATAAGAACAAGAAAGCAAAATAAAAGAGAGACAGAGGTTTTATAGTGGTTCGGCTTGAGAACAAGTCTACATCCACTTTGAGTCAGATCAAAAACTCACTCCACTATATGAGATGTTTATACAGATTTAGACTATCCAGGACTCAAACTGATAAACCCTCAAAAGGAGTTCAAAAACCCAGCAAAACAACACTCAACCTCACAGGCCTTTAACATAACCTATGCCTGAGAATAACAAACCCAGAAAAGCTGAAAAGTTACATCAACAGAACAACCACTCATATATCTTTTTTTTTCTCTCTTATCTCTTTTACAAATTCAAAGAAGAGAACCAGAAATCCACGAAGAATCTCAAGAACACCAAGAACAATATAGAGAGAAAAAGCTCCTAGAAGATGAAAGAAACCTTAGAGAAAACTGAATAATTTATCTCTCCATCGTTTCACTTTATATAATCACCAGCAGATAAGATCCAGCAGTGCATAGTGCAGCCAATCATCTGATGTCAAGTCATAAGAGAATCCTAAATCAGCCTTATCAGTTTGCATTGATAAGCCAAAATGCACTGTATCAATAACATCAATTGGATCAGGCAGAGCACACAAGTTGGGTCAGGCTAGAGGGAGTATAGTTGTAAGGGCTTCTACTGGCTTTAACCCCTTTTCATCATTGGACTTCTAGTAAAAGGGCCTAAAATGAATAGATGGACTAACAAAATCCCACAAATTCCACCTAAGTTCATCTCATTCATATAACAGAGCAATATTCTTTTAAAAAACCTGGCTCAGAAAACACACAAACAAACAAGTTAACCATAATCACCTAACTTCAGTAGGTTTAAGCATTGCTTAAACTTACTATAGGGAACAACTTTGGACCCATGTCAGCAGGATTATTCTCAGTAGAAATCTTTTCCACCTCAACAATATCTTCAGAGATTTGATCTCTGATAAAATGATATTTAATTTCTATGTGTTTAGTTCTCTCATGAAAAACGGGATTTTTGCAAAGATGTAGAGCACTTTAGCTATCAGTATAGATGACAGCCGTCCCACTAAACACTTTAATGTCACCCAAAAGACCTTAAAGCCATTAATAGCTTCTATAACTGCTATATATTCAACTTCAGTAGTGGACAAGGCTACCACTGACTGCAACTGGCTTTTTCAGCTTACACAGCAGCTTGCAATGGTGAAGATATATGAGGAGGTGGACCTCCTTTTATCTCTATCACCAACATAATCAGAATCTACATAACCAATTAGGTCAACAACAGAATTAGCACAGTCATATATCAGTCCAACTGATGTGGTTAAACTAATATATCTCAAAAGCCACTACATGGCATTCCAATGGCCTTTACCAAGGTTGGTCATATATCTGGACAGGACATTAATAGCTTGTGCTAAATCTGGCCTAGTGCTAATCATGGCATACATGACAGACCCAACAGCACTAGAGTAAGGAATATTTTCCATGAATCTGCTATCCTCAATAGATTTAGGAGAGAGAGCAGCAGACAACATAAAGCTAGGTAACAAAGGGATATTAGCAGGCTTACAGTTTTTCATAGAGAACCTGTCAACCAGTTTAGTCAGATAATTTTCTTGTTTAAGGCACAAGCAGGACTCTTTTTTGGTTCTGACAATTTCTATCCCTATGATTCTTTTAGCATCACCTAAATCCTTCATGTCAAATTCAGTTTTCAGTTTTCCTTTTAATTCTTTAATCCTTGGCATGATTTTACTAGCAATTAACATGTAATCAACATACAAAGCAGATAGACAAAATTCATAACATTTTCACTTGTGAAATAGAAACATGTGTCATAATTGCTTTTATTAAAACCTAAGCTAGTAATGAAGTTATCAAATTTCTTGCACCATTGCCTAGGGGCTTGTTTTAGCCCATACAAGGATTTCTTCAGAAAATAGACATGAGAGGGCTTTGATTTGGACTCAAAACCTTCTGGTTGGGACATGTAGATGGTCTCATCTAAGTCTCCATGTAAGAAGGCAGTCTTAACATCCAGTTGTTCAAGTTCTAGGTCATAGAGACTAACTAAGGCAAGGACTATTCTGATAGTCTTATATCTGACTACAGGAGAGAATATCTCATTGTAGTCAATTCCTTCTCTTTGAGTGAATCCTTTAGCAACAAGCTTAGCTTTTTATCTAGGCTGTTCATGTTTCTCTAGACCCTATTTTATCTTAAAGATCCATTTACAAGCAACAACTTTCTGTTTTTCTGGTTTCTTTACAAGAGACTAGGTTCCATTTCTCTCAAGAGAGCCCATCTCTTCTCTCATAGCATAAAGCCATTTTAGTTTATCAATGGAACTGACTGCTTCTAAATAACTCCTAGGTTCATCATTTTCTAATTGTTGGCCAGTGCACAAGGCAAAAGAAATGACATCAGCATAAGCATATTTACTGTTAGGTTTGATTATTCTTTTAGCTCTATCCCTAACAAATTCATAATCAGCTAGAGATTCACTATCAATCTCTGGCTGATTCTGACTCTCTTCCACCTGATTGGAGTCAGAGTGAGCTCATTAGGATTAGACTTAATAGAGTCAGGACCTAGAGGATGGCTGCCGATCTCCACCTCAATTTCATTCCAAGAATCCTTTGAAAGATCTGGTTCAGGTTCAACAGTGATGTCATTATTCTTACAAGGCATTCTAGCCTCATCAAAAATAACATCTCTGCTCACAATAACTTTGAAACCTCTTTGGTCTCTAGGCCACACCCTATATCCCTTAACCCCTAATGGATATCCTAAGAAAACACCTCTTAGAGATCTAGGTTCAAGCTTACCTTCAGACTGATGTGCATAAACAGCACATCCAATCACTCTTAAGTGTTTCAAATAGGGAGGCCAACCAGTCCATTTTTCTTCGGGTGTTAGGAGGTTTATAGCAGTGGATAAGGACCTATTAATCAGGTATGTGGCAGTTGCAACTGCCTCACTCCAGAATTTCTGATTTAAATCTGAGCTGATTATGAGACATCTAACCTTATCTAGAATGGTTCTATTCATCCTTTCAGCTACCCCATTCTGTTAAGGTGTATACCTCATAGTCCTATGTCTTGCTATGCCATAGTCATTACAAAATTTATTGAATTCTTCCTTACAAAACTCTAGACCATTATCAGTTCTTAGTACCTTGACCTTTTTAGAAGTCTGATTCTCGACCAACAGTTTCCAAGCTTTAAAGCTTTTAAAAGAAAGATCTTTAGACTTCAATAGGTACACCTAGACCTTTCTAGTATAATCATCTATTAAAGATAGAAAATACTGATTTCCACCATGTGTTGGGACTTTTGAAGGTCCCCAAAAGTCCGAATGTACATATTGAAGAATCTCTTTTGTGTTGTGTTGAGCTGTACTAAAACTCAGCCTATGCTGTTTTTCTAAGATACAGTTCTCACAGAATTCCAGTTTATTAATACTGTCCCTATTAAGCAAATTTTGTTTACTTAACTCACTTAAACCTTTCTCACTCATGTGACCTAGCCTCTTATGCCACAAAGATGTGATGTCACTAGTTTTGGTTGCTACACAAGCTGCCTCATTAGTGACTGTCACACTTTTTAGGACATATAGACTGTTATTCTTGTCACATTTGAGAATCACTAAGGAACCCCTAGAAACTTTCAAGACACCTTTTCAGCCTTATAGCAACAACCCTCCTCATCTAGGACACCTAAAGAAATTAGATTTCTTTTCAAATTTGGCACATATCTCACATTCTTAAAGACTCTAACCATGCCATCATCCATTCTAATGGCCACTAATCCTAAACCTTCCACCTGACACTGCTGATTGTTCTTCATTAGCACACTACCTCCACCGAGTTCTTTGAACTCTGTGAACCAGTCTCTCCTAGGTGTCATGTGAAAGGAACAGCTAGAGTCTAATATCCACTCATTCCTAACATCCTCAGTGCTAACAGCTAACACTTCACTCTGTTCAAAAGATCTATATGCTATAACAGCATCTTCATCATTAAGAGTCTTTTCTTGATTCTTCTTTTTGAATTCATAACAGTATTTCTTAATGTGTCCTTCTTTACCATAGAAGTAGCACTTTCTAATGCCATTTCTGTTCCTAGACTGGGACCTATAGTGGTTAGGTGTCTTACTCTTCCCTTTGCCCTTATTGTAATTATTGTTATTATTATTCTCATTCCTATTAAACCATCTCCCTCTCACAAATAGATTCTCACCAATATCTTTATTTTCTATCTTCGGTTCTAGGTCTTTAGATTTTAGAGCAGATATACATTCTTCAAGAGATAGAGAGGTCCTACCATATTTGATAGCAGCTTTTACATCTTTAAAGGAATCAGGCAAACCATTAAGCAGAATAATAGCTTCATTTTCATTACTCAGTTTTTCATTTTCTACGGCATTAGCAAGTTCAATAGTCATCTTCTTAAATTCATCAAGATTTTGATCAAGATTCTTGCTAGGATTCATTTTAAAACTAAAAAGTCTTTCCTTAAGATAGATTTTATTTGTGAGTGACTTAGTAAGGTACATGCCTTCTAATTTCTTCCAGATATTACATGCAATTGTTTCATCATTTACTTCCCTAAGAACATTATCAGATAAGTTCAATATTATTGTTCCTAAGGCCATTTCTAACATATCATCTTTCTGTTCAGGAGATAAAGTTTCAAGCAATTTATAAAGGGCATTCAATGGCCTTGAGAATTTTCTGCTGAGACAGAAGGGTTTTCACCTTTCATCTCCAGATGCCGAAATCCCCAGTACCATCAAATTTATCTACGTCAAACTTCATAGACATGTAAGTTGAATTGAAATTACCAAAGTTGTGAGTGATTACCTCCTCGCGACTGCTAGCAGGTTCACTGCTTACTTTCTCAGGTTCACTACTTACTACTTCAACTCCAGTTGAGCCTTCAAAGGTTGAAGGCTCTGCAACTAGAGGTTCTTCTTACTCCGGATTTGCCGATGGTACGTTTGAGGCTCTGATACCACTGTTGTGAATCTAGATCACTTACCAGATTCTAGATCAACTCTCTATTACAATAACTTGTTCAATATTCACTTAAAAACAAGTAATACAAAACAAAACAATGTACCAAGCAGCAGTAATAAGAACAAGAAAGCAAAAGAAAAGAGAGACAGAGGTTTTATAGTGGTTCGGCTTGAGAACAAGCTTACATCCACTTTAAGTCAGATTAGAGACTCACTTCACTATATAAGATGTTTATACAGATTTAGACTATCCATGACTCAGCCTGATAAACCCTCAAAAGGAGCCTAGAAATCCAGCACAACAATACTCAACCTCACAGGCCTTTAACATAACCTAAGCCTAAGAATAACAAACCCAGAAAAGCTCAAAAGTTACATCAACAGAATCATCACTCACAGATCTCTCTTTTTCTCTCTTATCTCTCTTACAAATTCAAAAAAGAGAAACCAGAACTACGAAGAATCTCAAGAACACCAAGAACAGTACAAAGAGAAAGAGCTTCTAGAAGATGAAAGAAACCCTAGAGATAAATTGAATAATTTTTCTCTCCATCATTTCACTTTATATAGTCACCAGCAGATAAGATCCAGCTATCCAAAGTGCAGCCAATCATCTGATGCCAAGTCACAAGAGAATCCTGAGTCAGCCTTATCAGTTTGCACTAATAAGCCAAAATGCACCGTATCAATAACATCGGTTGGATCAGGCAAAGCACACAAGTTGGGTCAAGCTAGAGGGAGCATAGCTGTGAGGGCTTCTACTGGCTTCAACTCCTTTTCATCATTGGGCTTCTAGTAAATGGGCCTGAAATGAATAGATGGACTAACAAAATCCCACATAAGATATGGCTGTTGACTTGACTTTTTGAGTGGTTTAAGAGAAAAAACCGGTGGGCGCTAGACCATGGACTTGGAAATGTGGGTTAAGGTCTATAACTTCAGCTGTTAGATAACAAGACAAGAGAAAGTAATTGGAAATGAGGGTTAATTAAGGTCTATATAATATGACACGTGAGTGATTCATCATTCATACTAATCTAATGGATTAGATTACTGGTGTAATTAAGAGTTGTATGAGACTTGAACAAGTCAAATATTAGAGATAATGAACCCCTTTTCAGTTTGGGAGGTGAAGTTACGTACATTTGGTTCTTCTCATCAATGAACTCATCCCTAAGACCAACCACTATACTGGTTTGAAGAGAACATGAATGTGAGCATTTTTATTGTTTAGCATGTAATAATGAGTTTTGACATCCAAGGAAATTATTGCTGTTTTTCATCAACAATATCAAAAACAGGGGATGCTTACATTTTAGGCCAAAAATCATTAACAGCCTTCAAATTAATAGACTGTTCAAAAATATTCAATTTCAATAAATTTTCTTCGTTTTTTATCTCGTAGAAATGATTTTGGACAAAACTGCACTTAGTGCAGATTAGAGAAATATGTTGTTTTTTTTTTTCTTACTTTTTCAGATCTCCATAATTGGAGGTTTGTGCAAACAGGCCTCAGTCAATGGAGATTTGAAAAAAGAAAATTATTTATGTTGTGCAAACCCGCGGTCTGTGATACTTGCTACACATGATTGTAACCAATCCAATATATCATTGACTAGTTATATGTTGCCCACCAATGTGAGACTTATTGTTTTTCCAATTCAACTGGTGCACTTAGAGTATCAATTTCTTATTCACCCATTTACCAGTTTTCCAACACATAGCGTCTAGACCGTCTAGGCGATAAAGCCAAATTAGCTAAAACGATGACATTTTGGACCAAAATAATGTCATTTTGAAAAAAAAAAATTTTAAATATATTACCTAGGCTAATAGGGTCCAAAAAAAATTTGTCACTATTTAAGGTTGTTTTTGTAAGAATAACACCACCTTACTAATCCAAGTTTAAAAGGTACCTATTTAGGTGACCAAACAAAAATACCCTAATTTTTGGCAGTTTGTGTGTTTTCAAACTTGGAGAGAAAAAGGTTGAGAGAGAGAACAGTGGAGAGAGAAAGCTTCGGTGCAAGAAATCCTGCTATAAATCGGACGACAAACTCACTGGCGGTGGCATAACAATGCTGAAGTCGACGAGAACTTGAAATCTCACGGTAAGGTTATGTTTCGATTTCGTTTTTGTTGATAAATTTATGTTGGTTGTTATTGGTTTATGTGTTTTTGATTTAGATTATGTCTGCGGGCTAGTTTAGGTTTAGATTAGGGTTTGAATGTATAAAAAAGGTGTGTAGAAGATGATGAAGTTGTGCAGATTAGGGTTTTTCAAGCCTTAAAAAACCTTTTTCAAGCCTTTTAAAACGTTTTTTGAGCCTTTTCCGAGCACTTTCAAACGTTTTCCGAGCTTTTTTAGGGAATATGTATAGGTTTGTAAATTTTGAATCTCCGAGACTTTTAAACCGTTGTCCGAGCCTTTTCCGAGCCTTTTAAAACGTTTTTGAGACTTTGTAAAAGAAATCCGAGCTTTTTCCTTTTTTGAATCTCCAAGACTTTTTAAACGTAGTCCGAGCCTTTTAAATCGTTTTCTGAGACTTTGTAACAGTAATCCGAGCATTTTTCTATTTTCAATCTCCGAGACTTTTAAAACGTTGGCCGAGCCTTTTCCGACCATTTTAAAACGTTTTTTGAGACTTTGTAACAGTTTTAAGAGCTTTGTCTATTTTGAATCTCTGAGACTTTTAAACCCTTTTTCGAGTCTTTTAACACGTTGTCCGAGACTTTTCATATGCTCTCCGAGCCTTTTCATATACTCTTCTAGCATTTTCATTTTTTCTCCGAGGCTTTTCATATACTCTCCAAGGCTTTTTAATGAACTTATATGTTATTTTTTTTCTTTGAATATGCAGATGACAAATCGGCTGAAAATTTTGCTTAAAACTCCAGAGGATGAATCGTACTTGGGAAAAATAACTCGGCATGACCATTTCAATCACCTTTCAGATATCGACAACGCACTTGACAGGGTAACTGTACATCTTGCGGTCGAAGAACGACATCGGTATACCGAGTCATGTTTTGGACATTTCCTTCAGATGCAATGTGACATGAAGTTTTCATGTGGCATTTTCCATCAGTTGCTTATTCGTGAGTTGCATCACGATGGGCCGGAAGATGAGATGAGATGAGATGAGATTTCTTTTAGGTCGTCATTTAGTCCGGTTCTCAAAGATTAAGTTCTATCTAATCACCGGATTGAAGTTCGGAGTCATTCTCGACACGTCGACATATGCTATGGTAGAGAATGGCATACATCAATGGTACTTTGAAGGTCGAGATGACATTGAGTATGGACAGCTGAGAGACGCATTGCGGAATGGTGTTTACCGAGCAGTACGATGCGGTTAAGATGTGCCTATTGTATATGCTTAACTGGATATTGATGGGGTTAGACGAGAGAGAAAATTCTAGTATGGCAGTTTCACCTAATCGAGAACTTGGACGCTTTTGATGCGTTTCCGTGGGGTGCACACGTGTATAGGCGGTCCATTCATTGTTTCAAGCATGCGTTGGCCGATCGACGGCAGCGGTTCGAACACCGCCAGCGATGAAAGGGCGTTACCGTACATAGACAGGAGATGTACAACATATACGGTCTAACGCACGCATTGTTGATAAGAATTTAGAATTTATTGACGTACTTTAATTGTAATTTTTTTTTCATATGACTGATGTATTGGATTCTTATCGTAATTATCTATTACATAGATATTTGCTTTTGAGGTTATCCCCGAGCTTGGCACCAGAGACTGTGGGACCCATAGGGAAATAGAGCTATCCCCTAGTATTCTGAAGTGGGAGTTGAGTCAGCTACCAAGAGGGGAGAAGCTGGATAACATTTTCAGCGAAAACGTAAGTATCTTTTTTGTTAATGTTCATAGTTTGTATAAAATTACAATGGTATAACTACGATTTCAGATGTATATGAGAGTAAAAATGGTACCGACGACAGCTGAAAGGATTGAACGGTACTTTAAGAGCATTTACTAGGGAGACAATCGGTATGATGTCGATGCCGCTAATGTACCTAATCACGTCGAGGATCCTAATCGACATACGACTGCCGGACCTAGTGATACTGAAAGTCAGTCTTCCGGACGTCCGGATATAGTGATACAGAGTGTTCTGACACGGAGGGTGGCAGTGGGAGGCATAGACGGGTTCGATTCTCGTTACCAAGACGAGAAGGCATTGGAGGGCAGTGGTACGTTAAAATATTTGTACCGCATTATTTAATTTGAATCGATTGAATGGTTTTAGTACTGACAGAGTTCGAAATCCTTTCATGACATAGAGGACCAAAACGTAGCTAAAGTGATGGATGCCATCCGAGAATTACGGGAGGAAATCTGAGTTTTAAAAAAGGATGTTCGAAAGGGTAATGAGAAACAAGATCAACAGCATATGGAGTTGCTGGGGTTGATGAAAGCATTATATGGTTTGACCTCGCAGTCCCATTGGAATGGTCCACCGTTCGATGACCGAGACTTTACTCCTACAGACAAGCCAAGTGGTCATCAGGATAGGACAGGCTATGACACCGGACGGGAGGGGGGGTACTGGTCCTACGGAGACAGTACAAGATCATCGGGGGTCAGTTATGATTGAAGGTGAGTTGGTGTTATGACCGAAAGTGAGGAAGTGCGTGGTGGTACACAAACATCATTACTGAAGCAGGTACTACCTTAGGACCTCAACGCGGACCACTCGTCGCAACTGCTGCATGATCCTGTACATTTCCCAGACTTCACATCGCACGGCGAGTCGTAACTGCTGTATGATCTCGTACATTTTCAGGATCTCACACTGCACCGGTCGTCGCAGGGCACCCATCCAACCAATTCTAGCTTACAAGGTTCCTCGTCATAGCGTGACCCTCTAGTCGATCCCAGCCATGCATACCCTTCCAGGCGATCCTTATCACAACGTGACCCTCCGGTCGAGTAGAGCTTTATGCACCCCTCTGGGCGATCCACAGGGAAAGATTTGGTCCGTTGCAACACACCCCTCCGATCGATCCTAACCGATCAACAGGGAGGGAGTTCCTCCTCACACTGCACTAAACCCAGTGATTTGGACTGGAGTCCCCCACCCCTAAGGCGTGAAGACTAGATTCGACAACAAGGTTGAAAGCATCGGATCCCATTCACAGACCCCTATCGACCGAAGAGACCTAGGATGATGTCGTAGCCACCACATGAATGAGCGCCACACGGATTGGTAGATCCAGAACAGCTTTAGGAGTACAAAGCCTACAAGACAAACTTGAAGGGGGAATTGTAAGTATAATCATAGAAATTACAAAATTTTTATATTATGTTCAAGGACCTACGTCAAATAACATGGTTATCTAACGTTTTCAACAATTATACAGACGTGATATGCATCTACATGAGCCAGTTGGTGTCCCTTGGTTCTACCGGTTTGAATCTAACTTCATGGAGTTGGAGGATACGGTATGTTCCTTACTTTAAATGTCTGTATAAGTTTGTTTGTTTCACAAATGGTAGAATCCTAACAATAGAAAATGTTGAAATTATCAGCACATTGATGTGTACTTGAAAATTCTCTGAAAGCGTCAGCAAGCATACCCTATTGTCTACGGTTCGAGGACCAACATACTGGATTCACAATTCTATGTAAGTGTTTTTATTGTACGGTTTTCAATACTGCATTGATATGTTTCATACATCTTTTGCCTAATGTTTTAGTAAATTTTCTATGTACAGTTATTGTTAGATCATGCCTAGGACAGAATCGCCACTGGTCAAGACAAGAAACCCCCAAACGGTTGGTCTGTGCTGAAGCACAAGTGGTCCCCTGATAACCTTATAGTAGTACGTGGAGAGCTCCCGTCAAGAAAACGACCATGGCACGATGTTGACATGGTGAGTGTATATTTTACATGGAGTCAATGTGTATAATAAACAAAATTTGACACTGATAATACTTTGTTGAAACACCTATAGGTTCTGATTCCTTGCAACCTTGGACATATGCATTGAGTCATGGCCAACGTCGATCTCACTGCAGGGGAAATTTTTGTGTTTGACCCGTTCAGGCAGGAGGTCCCATTTACGCACAGGAAAAAACAGGTCGCGTGCTTAAGGTGGTTTTTACCATCGATGCTGCATACGGTGCATTTTCACACGATTAGAAAAAGGGGTGATAAGACGTACAATAAAAGGGATGGGCCTTTTCAAATGTTGCTCGTGTCTAAAGACCGTGTGCCCTAACATCGAATAAGGTATGACTGTTTCAAGATCTTATTCTATCCCAATCGGTTTTAATAACATTCCATTCTAACGGTTGTTTATGTGGTGAATTACAGGGGAAACTGTGGTGCCCATACTTTAAGGATAATAGAGTACCTGACGGTGACGGCGAACAGGGATATGCTCGACTGATTGGAGGACAATATGGCCACCATCAGGGAGAAGATGGTCGTGGAGGTTTTTTGTAACTCTAGACACATGTAGTTGATGTATATAACATTTCAGTAATGAGTAGATTTAATTTTTTTTTTTTCTCAAGTGTTTGCAGTTAAAAGTTCAACACACATTTCATATATTTTAATCCATAAACAATACAGGAAATTCATGAACACTATGAACAAATTAAAAGAATTATTTGCCAGAAATATTACCTTTTATAAGTTGAAGAAGAAAGCCGAGACTACCTTGAACTTTTATTTGTAAAGTGAGAGAGAGTCACTGAGTTAAAACTGCTGTCGTTTTTGTTGTAAGTGTGGAGAGAGAAAAGTACAAACAGAATAACATAAATGATGAACTAAGGGCAATTTTGGTAGTTTACCATAATTGGTGTCTTTTAAACTTTACTTATCAAAGTATTGACAAAGTCACGAAATCAGGTCAAAAGGATGACATTTTCCACCATTTCCACTAGGCTAATAACTAGAACAATGACTATGGAAAATATAATAACCAATAGTACTAGTCCAGTAGTCCCTCTAGCTTCCAACATCTATATTTCCTTTTTGACCTATACTTTTGCAAGCCGGCCAAAATAATAGATTTTCGGACAAAAATTTTATCAAGAAGAATGCTACGAGATTTTATGGTGAATTAGAGAATTATTGGATTTGCAGCCACAGTACAATTACTCTAACGTCGCATATTGTTACATTATTACCAATTATTTTAAATACATGGAATATAATTGAAATCATATACGTACCCACTGAAATGACAATTATCATGATATGGATACAGTGGCTGAATCTATTAATGTTTGTCTCGGAGAAGTTGAATGAAAAGGATTTGGTGGGATTTTCAAGGTTTCAATGCTTCCCTGCAACATGTCTATTACCTTATTCATGGACGGCCTATCCAATGGAATAGTTTGTATGCACCACAAACCCACAAATATCATCTTCTTTGCCATATCGTTTTCTTCACTAGTCATGGCACCACTTAGTCTAATTTCTTCCCCTAGCTCCAAATGCTTATAAATCCATTTTGGAAAATATATCTCGCTAGAATTATCCACCCCAAGATGGAGGTTTTTTCTGCCTCCAACCATCTCCAAAACCATCATTCCATAGCTATAAACATCAGACTTATGTGATACTCCTCCAAAGTTTCTATTGAATACTTCTGGAGCAATATATCCAATTGTCCCTCTAGCCTCCAACATCGATACAATACTTTCGTTTTTGGGGGATAATTTTGCAAGCCCAAAATCAGAGATCTTCGGACAAAAATCTTCGTCAAGAAGAATGTTGTGGGGTTTTATGTCGAAATGAAGAATTCTTGTGTTGCAGCCACGATGCAAGTATTCCAACCCTCTGGCTATTCCCAACCCAATTTGGTACAATTTTTCCCATCCCAAATGCTGATTAGTCTTCGAAGTATCTTTCCTGTGTATGAATTTTTCAAGCGATCCGTTAAGCATGAACTCATAAATAAGAGCTCTTTTGCTACCCTCTAAACAAAATCCCAGTAACATGACAACATTAACATGGGATGTTCTACTAATGCTGGCTACCTCATTGATAAAATCCTGTCCATTTCCTTTCGATGTGTTTAAGACCTTTACTGCTACAAGTTGGCCATCTTGTAACTTTCCTTTGTAGACACCTCCATATCCTCCTTGACCTAGTTTATCTTTGAATGAGTTGGTCATTTTCTTAACATTTGAAAAGCTGTATCTTTTGGGAGCTAGAGATCCATAATTTCTTATGAAGGCCTCAAGATCTCGATCATTCTTTGTTTTCATCCAAAACATTAAAGTGCTAATAGTTGATGAGTTCTTCCTCCATTTGTAAATGCAAATAATTATACAGATGATCATAATTCCACCGACTGGAGTAGCAATACCTATATAAAGGAATAAGTGATGGATTGGAATCATTAGGATCGGAGGCGTAGAAAACATTATTCTTAACATTTTGCCGAGTTTAAACAGATCATAAAAATGTACCTAGAAGATGATAATTTGATGATAAAGATAATCTTCTTGATCGATATATATTTTGAAAAACTAAAGGTATTACACATTTGAAAGCAAATAAAAATGAACAAGAAGGAGATTGAGAGGAATCATATATATTACCTACAACGAGCTTCAATTTCCCATTAGTTTTTCCATCTGCGTAATCATTAAGATTAAAGTTTCAACAAGTTAGAACAATATAAATTTATTTTTAATTTTTCTACACACCTAACCCATTCAACTCCTATATCAACACAAATTAAATTAATCCCCTTTAAAGGTTAGTTAAGGGAGTGAGATTGCTTTATATTAATAGATTTTGTTTCAGATTAATTTATTACTTTATTTTTTAATAAAAAAATTAAATCAAATTAATTTTCATTGCTTTATAATTTTAATGGATTTGTTTTTTTTATTTCTAGATCAATTTTTTATCTCTTTATTATTTTAATAGTATATTTTATTTCAGATTAATTTTAATTATATTAGGGGAAAATTTCACCATCAGCATTGCTGTTTCAATACCTTTCATTTTAATCCATCTTATTTAACTTGCATCTAACAAATCTTCATAGTTTCATGTTACTATCAAAAAAGTCCTTATTTAAATTTGGATTAAAATAGTTCTTCTGAATTCTGAAAGTTAAGTTTGATGTTAGTGTAAAAGGGTAATTGGTATTTTCAATTTTAAATGTTAATTAAAATATCAAAATAAAATAAAATAAAATATAAAAATTAGCAAGACAATCCTTAAAAACAATATGAAAATAATATAATTTAAACTACTTAACAAATTAAATATTATATTTACAACAACAAAAAATTAAAATATAAAAAAATTAAAAAGTATTGAGATCATAAAATATAATTAGACAGCATAATGAAAAATTGCATATATATATATATATATATATATATATGTATATAATCAGAAAAATCAACAAAATACTAATTAAAAATTATTTAAACTATTATTTCCTTTTCAAGATTATTTTATATAATTTAAAATAAAATAACAATTTGAAAAACAAATAATGGAGGAGGTCCTCTATTTCCATATATTATTTTTTATTAAAAAAAAAAAACAATTTATTTGTTTTTAATTTATATTATTTCATCATACACATAACGGGCAAAATGTTTTTTTATTATTATTATTTATAAAATTTAATAGAAAAGTTAATGGAAACAAACCTAAACGTGTTTGATATAAGTGGATTTTTTCGATAGTCAATGAAATAATAACGACTAAAGTATATAATTCAAACCTTTTAACTAAATTAATATGTTGTTAAATAACAAGGATGATTTTGATATCAATAAATTATTTGCTTCTGTCATAAGAGCTCTAAGTAATTGGTTATCTCCTTTTGACAAAATAAAAAATCTACTTTATATTATAATAAGAATTAGAACAAAATTAAATAAACATACTTGAAGTCAAATTTCGAGACTTATCTGATTCTTTTTTCTCGATAAGTTTTTTCATTTTTTTTTTTTTTTCTTGTTTATGTTCTTTTATTTTTTACTTTAGTTTTTTAGTTTTCCAGTTTTTTTCTTCTTATTGGTTCCTCTTATATATACATCTCTTCCTGCTTGAACATTTACAACTTTTAGGCTATGTTTGGTAGGAGGGAGGGGGAGTATGAGGGATGGATGAATTAGGAGGGAGGAAGAGTTTCAAAGGTTTTTAGTTTAATTTCTAATCAAATTATGTTTCCATAGACTAGGTTAAAAAAACTGAGAAATCATAGCATCACTAACAGTAGCTAAAACAAAACTAAAAAATGAAAATACAAAGAAAACTTAGCTAAGAAGAAACAAATATATAAATGAATATCCCATAGAGTTACCATGAAAACATGTTTCGACATGAGGTTTGTCTGCGCAAAAACAAACGAATTTCTTATCATCGAATCCACAGCGCCCGCCACTTACCTCACAACTGCTGCAACTGTGTGCAGTCCAATTCAAAATGAACCCCGTTTTCAATATTTCAGTATAATTCATTTGCAACAAATTGCCCACATCAATACCATTATTATGTACGTCCACTGGGACGTAAACAGAGTTCTGGCATGAATCCACTGAATAGTTTACTTTCACTAATATGTCCTCATGAAAATTAGCGAAAGAATAATGTGTAGAATTGCTAGCACAATCTATAGGATATGTGTAGTAATCAGAAGGCTTCTTGGTACAATTGTACCAGAAGAAAAGACTTGTATCAGTAGAAGTAAGAATGAATGGAGTTCTACTAAGGCTAAGATTATGAAGAGGAGTAGGACATTTCTCCTCATAAACTGCAGCACTGGCTACAAGAAGTGAACTGTTAGCATAGAAAATGTCTTTAATGATGTAATCTTCATTAGAAATACGGAGTACCGGTTCTTCATCTTTGCAGGTGATCTCAAAGTTCGGGTAGCCGCAAAAGGACTCTTGTTCTTGAGAAATCCAAAAAGGGTAGCTGATATTGAGTCTATTGCCACAGGTTCTGGGGACACAGGCCTCATATTGTCGGTCAAGAGCACGACTGTGGTTGGTTAAGGTTGTGAAGATGGTGATCATGATTATGATGGTCCCTTTGTGAAGAAGTGTTGTGAATGTGAAGAAGTTCTTGGGTTCCATTTTGGGTGGGAAAATGAAGGAGAGAAATGAGAGACGAGGAGACTAAAACAAGGTTCGTAGGTGGAGTAAAGTACATAGAAGAAAATACTAAGTAGTTGGTAGGAGTTGGCATTGGAGTCTTTGAGTTTATTAGTAATTTAGGTTAGTTATTGTTGGTGATTGTGATTGTAGTTGGAAAATAGAATAGAGACCAAATGCAAGACAAAGATTGAAGCAAAAGCAAAAATAAATTATTTCAAGTGGAGAGCTCGGCTGCCTAACCTGCCTTAGTGGCTTAGTTGTTTTAGTACTTTAGGTTATGTTTATGTTTAGTAATTCTAGATTTCTTCAATTAAATCCATTATCACTCTTCTTCAATTAAATACACTAGTTTTCTTCAACTAAACATACCATCGGTTTTTTTTTTTTTTTAAATTTAAGACACCAGTTTTCTTCGATTAGACATACATCTGTTTTTTTCAATTAAACACATCAGCATTCTTTTTTAATTAAACATGCCACCAGTTTAATACCGCACGTGTTTAATATCTAATGTCTTTTAATTTTGTGTTTAATTCCTACTGTGTTTAATCTATGTATGTTTAATTTGCAGTGTGTTTAATCTAGTGTGTTAAATCTCTTTCTTTTTCGTAAATTTTTACCTTATTCTTAGATTTTTTTTTTTTTAAAAAAAAGGTTTTTGTTAAAGAAAATTAGTTTTGAAAAATAAAATAAATAGAAAATATAAAGGTAAATTTGTCTCTTTAGTGGAAAGTTTAGAAAATAATAAAAACACACTAATTTTCGGTAAAAATAGAAACTCTTTTAATTTTTCGGTTAAAAAGTACTATTTCCTAAAAAAATTTTAAAAAAGTGAAGAATTGTCTTTCAAATTTTTTAAAATTTTGATCATAAAGAAAGTTGAAATCATAAATAAGTGGTGCAGACAAAAATAAAGGTGTTAAAAGGAGTAGGTAGTGGCGGGCGCATGTACAAAAATTTGAGTGATTACTACTTGCGTTTAGTTGCTACAAGACGACTTTAAGCGAGGGTTTAGTTGGTTGGGTGAACAACATGCGTTTGACAAACACAACTCCTCATCTCCAACACATTTTTTTTTTTTTTCTTACTACAAT
This sequence comes from Acer negundo, assembly GCA_035582765.1. Classification (NCBI taxonomy): domain Eukaryota; kingdom Viridiplantae; phylum Streptophyta; class Magnoliopsida; order Sapindales; family Sapindaceae; genus Acer; species Acer negundo. The sequence continues at coordinate 11,284,160 of CM069238.1, read as the reverse complement.
AAAATATAAATGAAATCTTTTCTTTAGTTTGAGCTAACTTAAATCAAAATCCTCTTATATAACCATAATTTTACCAGTTATAAATTAATTTAAGATTATGAAAACAGCATTCGAAAACAAAAATTAACAAGTCCAGTATTATGATGTATTAAACGTAATTAAAAACATTAGAATCTAATTATTGTGGCCAAAGGTTGAGTCTGCTCAGTGGTCACAAATTCACAATCATAAATTAAAAGCCTTAAAAAGCATTTTCTGTAAACAGTATTTTTACATGATTGTCTAACTGTTGGTGCTATTAAACTAATCCTAATTATTTTAACTACTAATTTGAGTTTGAACAGCTCTAACACTAGCAAGAACTAGGGATCAATGAGTTCTCCTCCTTCCAAATTCATCACTAACGTTATTGCTAAATTCCTAAATTTGAGAGACCATAGCTAACTTGTACCACATATCTAGAATTATACTTAAAGCAGACATATAACACGATATATGATAAGAACATGAACATACCAATAACATGACAGGCATCACCACACAAGCATTCAAATTGCCCTGGATTTGAGTGATTAGGTTCGCATTTCCCATCAGAGTAGATACAAGGTAAACAGAATGTTTCGTTTGCGTTATATTCGACCTCAAACCCTTTGTTCAGAACCTCTCCCAAGTTTCCGGTCCGCAAAAGATCGTCAAGAGCAGCCAATAGAACTGGAATTTTGATTTCCGCTTTACATGTGCTACTGAGATTCGAAAGTGGAAGATCGGGAACATAGTAAAAACCAGAGATATCTTTATCTGGTAGGGAACAATTAAAGTAATTCGAATTATGCGGGTAGGTCTGTTCTTGGCACTCATGGAAAAAGCTGAGCTCTCGAACATTTGGACTGTATGACTTGAAGAGTAAAGGGTCAATAAAAGTGTGCTGGGATACTATTCCAGGACAATACCCATTCCAAAGATCATCTCGAGCTATGGTCATGGTTGGATGAGAGTAATTGATGCTTAAAACTCGAAACTTTTGAGTTCCAAATTCTATGAAATGGTACTCATTTTCTTCACATTTAATCTCGAATACTTCATGACTACAATTACGGGGCCTATTGTCTCCCCAGAAAGGATACGAGATATTCAATTCGCTTGATCCACACCTGTAAGGATAAGGGATGATGCAGTTGGAGTACCAGTCGTCGTAGACGTCTTGGCAGTGAGATACAGGGACGACGATCAAGAAGAAGGATATGGTGATGACCAAGTGGAGAGTAAGCGTAGGGAAGACATGTTTGTTGTTCATGTTTTTGTGCAAGCGAAGATAAGATGGAAGATTTTAAATAAATTAGAATAATGATGAAAGAGATGGTGGAAACTTTGTTTTATAATGTAAAACAAGAGACTAACAACAGTTTTGAATAAGAAAGTTACAACTATTATCGAAGAATTTTCCATGAGAGATACAAACAGAAATCGATGGCTGCTGACTTCCACAAAGGCTTTTATGATCGATTGAAGCTTCAAGGAAATTGCATAATTGATTCAAGCTTCTCATCAGTTGAATAAACTGACTAGCCAAATTCCTAACATTTTCTAGGTCCGTGGTCGAGTTTCAAATCAAAATTTATACCTTTAAAAAACTAGTTCGAAAATCAACATAAATACGACTAGTGGTAGACGCATTTTTGATACAAAAGGTTTAGTGATTGCTACAATACGACTTTGAGCAAGGGCTTGGTTGGTTGGGTGAACAAAATATGTTTGAAAAACATAAATATTTTTTGTGTTTATTTTTTTGGGTGAAATCAATATGGATGAGTAGATCATTAGATGGATATGATGCAAAATATTTATGTGGACAGAATAAAGTTGGAAAGAAAGTTCTTCATATTAGAATTTAGAAGGCAAGTACCCAGCTCCTTCCTTTCTTGGGTTGACCTTTGACTTGTTCAAAGTCATCCACGTGGAACTCAAACAAGAAAACAAAGCACACATTCTAGCTATCAGGGACCCACCAATCCAAAGACTTATAAAAGTCTTAAGTCAACTGGAATAGATCATGGATGTTCATGATTCATGACCAGACAATCGGTCACATTTCTCGTAAATTAATAATAAGTATTGCAGAAAGTTGAATTAAAAAACAGATTCAATTAAATGTATATGGCTATAAAAACACAGATTCACAATTCTAGTATTATATATGCACAATAATGAGGTTGTAGGTTCAAGTTATATCTCTTTCCGGTCCCAAAATACTGTAATAATTAAAATATAAAAAAAAAGGAAACCAGAATTGCAACCATATCATCATCACTACCACTACCACTACCACCACCACCACCATCCATCTCAATCGTCACCCTAGCCCACCACCAGTCAAATACCAAACCCTAATCCACCATCGTTCAAACACCAAACACAACCGCCGATGGAGGAGATGTGACACTAATTTTAGAGAAGATGTGAGTTTGGTGCAGAATCTCTTTTGTCCAATCTTTTTTCTAATTTTCTCTTCATTAACCACACAAACACTACCTAAATTCTCTTCTCAACCCTCGAACACACCATAATCACCATCTTCTTCTTCACCTTCCCAACCAACACTAGACACCACCTAATAACAAGAGAGATATATTCAATCTGGCGACCGACCCACACGGAAAAAGATATTGGCCACTACAAGCATATAACTGCTCATAGTAGCCGACGCAATAAGGTGGAAGGAAGGCGACCAACAAAAGGAAGAAAAGATGGATGGTGTTCATGGCCAAGAAGATACAATTAAGAGATTAGGGGCTTTGTTTACTTGTATGGTGGATGGATATTGGAGAGTGTCGGATTAGTGGAGTAACATTTGATTAATTAAACAAGTAAATTAATGATGAAAGTGGTGGTGGGGATTATATAATTTAAAATAAAGAAACTAATTAAATTTGACCAGCAAAGTTTAATCAATAGTTTTGTCTGCTAGATGATATGAGATGAGAGATTGAGAAAGAGATGGCTAATGTTGACTTCGACTTTCTTAGTCTCACATGACAAAACACGGCGGCCGAATTGAAACAGGGTCCAGAATTGAATTCATAACTTTAATCAAATCACTTATCATAAATTAAACTATTAATCTCCCATTAAGATTCTCAATGATTAGACACACTGTTAGTACATGTCTCAAATAACTTGTCTCAATATCTAACCTTCTTGTCTAGTAATATAATATTCAAAAATTACTTTCAAGTTTAGAAAACTCGAAATTTTGAGAATTGAGCAATGATATCCCTTGTCAACTGCCTTTCGTGTGTAAAAGCTCCTTATGAGATTGGTTTAGTAGTAAGCTCCTTATACCTACATCTAAGAGGTTGTAGGTTCGAGTTATATCCCTTTCCGGTCCCAAAATATTGTAATAATTAAAATATAAAAAAAAAAAAAAATTATGATCTTAAAGAAAGTTGGAATCATAGAGACAATTAAAATATGTTTGAAAAACAGAACTCAGCATCTACATCACATTTTTGTGTTTATTTTTTACTACAATCCAATAAAACATAAATCAAAAACCTAGTGGGCCTCGAACAAATTAAACATAAATCACAATTTATACAGTTATATTAGTTACTAACTTACTACACATTTGTCATACAAATAGTTTGAAGCCACTAGTGGGCCTCAAAGGCTCAAATTATTTTATAAAAATATTTTAGCTTTGGGGATTTTTTTTTAAAATATATAGGGTTGAACAATATTTGGACAAGGTCAAAGAGTGAGAAAAATCTTATAATAAGAAAATATCAGGAAGTTGGAAAGTGAAATCAATATGGATGAGTAGATCATTAGATGGAGATGATGCAAAATATTTATGTGGACAGAATAAACTTGGAAAGAAAGTTCTTCATATTAGAATTTAGAAGGCAAGTACCCAGCTCCTTCCTTTCTTGGGTTGACCTTTGACTTGTTCAAAGTCATCCCCGTGGAACTCAAACAAGAAAACAAAGCACACATTCTAGCTATCAGGGACCCACCAGTCCAAAGACTTATAAAAGTCTTAAGTCAACTGGAATAGATCATGGATGTTCATGATTCATGACCAGACAATAGGTCACATTTCTCGTAAATTAATAATAAGTATAGCAGAAAGTTGAATTAAAAAACAGATACAATTAAATGTACATGGCTATAAAAACACTAAAGGTGGCAAGGTTTCGATTCCAGAGGATGGTGGTTGGAAAATTGGAGAGTGTCGGATTAGTGGAGTAACATTTGATTAATTAAACAAGTAAATTAATGATGAAAGTGGTGGTGGGGATTATATAATTTAAAATAGGGTTTTATTGAAAACTAACCCATTTGGGAGGTTAAAATTGAAATCTAATCCGTTTTTGAAAAACTTACAAAACTAACTCTTTTTTCATGAATAAGTACCATTTTACCCTTACTTACTAACTTTTCTCTTTACTCAATATAAATCTCTTATTTCCTTATTTTCATCACTTCTTCCTCTTCTCACCAAAAGACCAGCCGACTCTCCCATTCTTTTCCCTCTCCAAATTTTTTTATTTTGTTCTCTTTTCCTTTGCAAGTACAAATTAAGCAATTCTACCATTGAGCAAGTAGAAAGAAACAACTCTACCATTGAGCAACTCCAGAAGGGTTCCTTCCATTGAAGTTTTGAGGTGGGTTTTTTTATTTTTTTGAACTTTTATACTTTATATCCGATTTTTATGTCCGATTTTCTAGAATTTGTGTAATATTTTTTGTGAAAATAGTTTATATTTACATAATAAATCATGGGTCTTGTTTGAATTTGAAGTTGTTGTGATCAATTTAAAGTTTACAAGCTAAATTTTGAGTTTATTTCTTGTTAAAATATGTTATTTAATTAGATTTGTGTATTAAAGTTCTTTATTTTTGTGAAAATAGCTTACATGAATGTAATAGAGCATGGGTCTTGGTTGAATTTGATGTTGTTGTTGTTGATTTTCCATTATAGTATTGAATCTAGACAAATGAAACTATTTTTTTGAAATGTGTCCAGCACTGTTTTCTCAACACCCGTTAGGAATTCCTAACAGTTGTTTGGAATTCATAATGGATATTTGGAATTCCTAACGGGTGTTTGGAATTTTCAACGGGTGTTTGGAATTCCCAACGGGTGTTTGAAATTCCCAACGAGAGTTAGGAATTTCTAACGGGTGTTTGGAATTCCTAACGGATGTTTGGAATTCCTAACGGCTGTTGAGAATTCCTAACGGCTGTTAGGAATTCCTAACAGTGCTATTACTGTATCATTATGATGTGCTTTCTTTTTGTGTTCTAGAGATACGTTTTTGATCTAATGATGTTTGAATTTTAAATGTGTGCAATCTGTTAATGTTGTTTTCATTGCTATTGCATTGCATCTTATGCATTTTGTTTGTTTTGTAGCTTGAGACTTAGATTGCTCCCAGGAAACCAAAGACTTCAGCATAGTGGTGTACTTCCTATTGAATGGCAGAGATATTCCAATTTTTTCCCCTGTAATATCATGACAATATATTTGATTTTTTGCTCTAATGTAGTGTCATGTGGAACCTTGAGGTTTATGAGAAAGTTGTTTCTGGAAGCTTTTATTTTTATTTTGGGTTGTTTTTGTGATGCAATGGTTGGGATTACTATTATAGTTCTCAATTGAATTTTGTCGAAATTGACTTATTGAGTTTGATATTCCCTCAACCATACATGCAAGGCTATTTTGATAAGTGTCTAATTTTTGTTTCATAATCTGTGTTGGTATGTATATCTTTTGATGCTGTATAAGCTAACTTTTAGTTCGTATTGTTCCAAAGTTGTTGTGTATCAAACAAGTTATGGGTACTTGTATCTAACATTTATTCTCTTAATGCAGCAATAAAAATTGTCTACTTGAACTGAACATCCCCTTTTGATCAAAATGTTTTACCGTGCCTCCGTACGAGTTCAACTATAATATTAGAAACTAAAGTTGCATACAGTTGAATTCATGATTCATCACTGATTGAAATAATCTTGCAACACAATACAAAATATTGTAGAGAGAAATTGAAATACAAAAAAAGAGGCTTCAAGGTTGTACGGTTAAACCCGTGATGAAGAAAAATTCTTGAATAGAAAACCGCAATCTCTTGCCACCTACTGCAAACCACATCTCAGATTTATCAGGAGACTATATTTGTCTAAGTAAGAGATGATGTACCAGCTTTCCAGAAAACTTAAGATCATTCATGTCTAGAAGTTTTCCAAAGCATGTTGTGCAGAAGAGGGATAGTTGCGCCTCCATCAACTTTTCCTTAATGCACTTTACAGCAGCCGTTGACAAAGTGCTGTTTATCTTCGCCGAGAAATGTTCTGCAACCTTTACTAACAATTCCACCTCTTCTCCTATTTAATTATCCTGAAATATAACATAAAACCATAAAATATTTATATCAGTACAAATGTTTTAACCGAATAATCAATTTAAGGTGATATTTGTTACTGTAATTGGGAATTCCAAACGGCAGTAAGAAATTTCCAACGGGTGTTAAGAATTCTCAACTGGTGTTAAGAATTCTCAACCGGTGTTAAGAATTCTCAACCGGTGTTAGGAATTTCTAACAGCAGTTGAGAATTCCTAACTATTGTTGGGAATTTTCTAACACCCGAGTTGGGAATTCCTAACAATTCCACCTCTTCTCCTATTTAATTATCCTGAAATATAACATAAAACCATAAAATATTTATATCAGTACAAATGTTTTAACCGAATAAGCAATTTAAGGTGATATTTGTTACTGTAATTGGGAATTTCAAACAGCAGTTAGGAATTCCCAACGGGTGTTAAGAATCCTCAACTGGTGTTAAAAATTCTCAACTGGTGTTAGGAATTTCTAACAGCAGTTGAAAATTCCTAACTATTGTTGGGAATTTCCTAACACCCGTTAGGAATTCCTAACACCAGTTGGGAATTCCTAACGGGTGTTGAGAATTCCTAACAGCTGTTGGGAATTCCTAACATTCAAACAACACTAAACCAAGTAATATAGGAACTCAACCATAACAATGAGATAACAAAAACACCAGTAATATAGCAAATCAAACATCAAACACCAGCAATATAGCAAATCATAGAAGACCATAAGGTCAAGCACCAAACAAAAAGACAAGCTATCTATAATCAGCATTTCATCTTTATGGCAACAGGCTCAATAACCCCTTGAATCTATATTCTAATGATATTTTTTTTTTTTGAAACCGCATAATGTTATTAATGTAGAATTTTTGCCACGTCTGGCAATACAACCTGATAAGTACCAACAAAAGAAACAGGGTAGCGGGAAGCGAGTACATTAAAGCCCCAATAAACACCACCCACAAGCAACAAACTATACCACACCACAACGAAAACTAAAGCCCCCACATAACCCAAAAAATAAAAAATAAAAAACTCAACCTAGAGGCATTAACCATAGCAAATAAACAATAACAGCTGCCAACAACCAGAAAAAAAGGAAAAACACGAAAACAGAAAATCTCACAAACCCCATTCAAGCCTCTCCTGAAAACTAATATTCTAAATACTATTAACAACAAAGATTTATTTATGAACCCAAACACAATAATATAATGTAGCCAAAAACTAATTCTTTCTCGATATTCCTTCAAATAGAAAATACAGTGATCCTTGCCAAACAAAAACCCTCAACTGTTTGAAGAACCATAAATTATAGCTATTTCAACTTCACCCTCCCAAAGGGGTTACTTTTCAATAAAACCCAAAATAGAAACAAGTTTGAAAGTGCTATTTCCTCTTTCAGGAAAACATAATCTACAAAATCACATAAACAAGCTCAAAATTTGTAAAAGCAGAGCACTAGTTACCTGTAAATGGATGGTTTCTGTAGTGAAAATTAGCCTGAGCTGTGTAGCAATTGTAAGCTCCAAGTTGAACAAAAAGCTCAAAATTAGATTGTATGTCTCTTAATTCAAAGTTAATTACGAAACCCCTGTTTTTTTTTTCTTTTTTAATTGAACTACAATTAAACAACAAAAAATGAATTATATCTATTAGCATTAAAAATGAAAAGGTTGCAGTATTAACATAAGACAAGTTCATGTATAAAATATCAACAAGAAGAGACGTCTCATGAAGATAACCCAGAATCATGATCAAACAGACAGGAAAACCTGGGATAGAGAAATTCCTTCAAATCCTTCAACAAACACCAAATCCAACACAAACCCCAAAGAAGGAAGACACACAATTGCAAAGACTGCAGATACAACCTAAGCAAGCCCAAACCAAGCCTTCTACTAAAAACCAACCAGTACTTACACAATAACTACAAGATCCAATCCAAACATTCAAACATCACTAACATTCAAACATCACTAAACCCAGCAATATAGGAACTCAACCATAACAATGAGATGGCAAAAACACCGACCAGTATACTTGTTGTAATTTCATTTCATTTACAGGAACTCTAAACTCAATAATATAGCAAATCAAACATCACTATGCCAAAATTAAACCAAAAGATGTATATACCAACTTGACAGTAGAATACAGGCTGGAAATTCAACACATTGAACATGCATGTTGACCTTAATTCAACACATTGAAAAACTAACATTCAGAAAAGCCTTGAATTCAGAATCTGGATCTGAGAATCAAATACCACTTCTCAAGAAGAACAAAAGAGCTTAAATGATTCTTTTACTAACATTCTTAGTTTCTTTCCATTGCATTGTGGTATAACTCTGATTACAAGTAAGCTTAAACATTCCACAAAAATGTCTACCCGTCCCGGGACTTATGATCTTCTTTCTAGTAAAACTAGGGCCCGAATAGTTGTCAAACGACACTAATTTTTCAAAGAAAACCAGTAAAAATTCTTTAAAAATGCCATCAACTTGCAGCATTAAAGTCAATAACACAGCACACTCATTGAGCTAAAAGCACAGTTAAATATGGAGTCCAACAGAAGGAAGCAAGAGGATGGGATGATAGACCAGTACTTACAAAATTCAGAGTAGGACCTGATAATGGATAAATAATGAGCCAAAATACAGAGTCAGTAAGCACCGCAGCTCCCGCAGACGCTTATTCATAGACACCTACGAAGAAGTGCTTCACCCTCGAAAATACAGTGGGGATTCTTCTCATCCAGAATGAGAAGCTCCCTAGTAGCATTACAGATGCGACTCGAAGCATACTGCACCGTCTACAACTCCCTCTTGCACCGGAGCCCAAACTCTCCAACCAGCCTCAACTCAACATCCAACCGTTCCTTCTCTTATGGATGACAAGGCTTCTTGAAAGTCTTCCCATCTAATAAAACCAACAACAATATACCAAATTATAATGTGAAAAAAAAGGGGTCAATGTCAAGCCTAAATTCACGAAACCGGACACAAAAAAATTTAAATTATTCCATCATCATTCAAGATCCAGGTAAACTATGAGCCTCAGTATAACTACTAAACGACAATTAAATAAGCATGATCATTATTCAACTTTTTAACAAAACAAAACGACAATAAGCATGATCCTAACTATCTTTTTTTCCTTTTTCATTTTCTCAACAGAATAAAAAAGCTCAAAATTTTCATCTTCTCAACAGAATAAAAAAGCTCAAAATTAAAGTGCAATACTTTGATTTACTACGATGAAATTAAGAAAGCAAGATCTCTAAACTGAGACAACAAAAGAGACGATGAACAAACATGAAATACAAGGGATTGAGAGATCTTACAGTTGCCATAGAAGCTGACGTGCACCATCGCTGAGTGTGGAAGACAAATGAAAACGAGGAAACAGAGGGTAGACGAATGTGATTATTTATATATAAGCAAACCCTAAACCCTATTCGGGTCAGATCAATCTAGGACTACCTTCAGTCGTGCCGTCGTAGTCCTAACCTTCTGTCACGCCGTCGTTGTATTCAACTTCCGGCCTTGAATTGAAGTCAGAGATAGAGGGAGAGATTTTCTGAGAGAGGTTTGATGAAATTTGAAAGAGATTAGGGATTTTGGTCGATTTCAGTATTCAATGGGATTTTGGAATTTTAGCTAGGTAGCCTAGGTTTGGTTGATTTGAAGAGAAGAGGGATTTTGACTGTTTTGATTGGTATGTAATTTTTAAATTGTAAAAGGAAAATATTGTCTTTCAACAACCCCAATTGAGTTAGTTTTGTAAGTTTTTCAAAAAAGGGTTAGTTTTCAACTTGAGCCTCTCAAAGGGGTTAGTTTTCAGTAAAACCCTTTAAAATAAAGAGACTAATTAAATTTGACCAGCAAAGTTTAATCAATAGTTTTGTCTGCTAGATGATATGAGATGAGAGATTGAGAAAGAGATGGCTAATGTTGACTTCGACTTTCTTAGTCTCACATGACGGAACACGACGGTCAAATTTAAACAGGGCCCAGAATTGCATTCATAATTTTAATCAAATCACTTATCATAAATTAAACTATTAATCTCCCATTAAGATTCTCGATGATTAGACACACTGTTAGTACATGTCTCAAATAACTTGTCTTAATATCTAACCTTCTTGTATAGTAATATAATGTTCAAAAATTACTTTCAAGTTTAGAAAACTATAAATTTTGAGAATTAATCAATGATATCCCTTGTCAACCGCCTTTCGTGTGTACATATAAAAGAACTAATTGTCAAAGATTATCATAATGTTTTATTTATCATAAATTGATGTAGGACAATTGGCATTGGAGTTTAAAGAAGAGATGGACCAAAAACTGGTTAAAAGAGCTGCTCCGAATAAATGGACATAACTTTTAGCTCGGTTGTCAAATTTCCTATTATAATATATTTTCGGAAAGGGTTTTCAGTGCTCCATACTGTAGCAATAGGGGTCACCCCGATTGACGTCGTTTACTCTCTTATTGGAGCTGTTTAAGTTAGGTTTTCGGGCGATCGAAGATTTTAGTGTTTTTTCTATTTTCCGTTTTTAGTTGACTTTTGTTTAGTATAAGGATATTTTAGTCTTTTGCTTATTTTAGGGTTTCCAGAGTCTATTTAAGGCTCTTTGTTATCAGTTTTGAATTATTGAATAATATTATCTTTTGACTTTCGATTTATTTTGCTAGTGGATTACAGTTTTGTGTGATTTAGGGTTTACGCTGGTAAACCCTAGAACTTCTGTTCTGCGTCAAGTGGTATCAAAGCATAAGGATTTTGCCTTGTACGATGGTCAACAACGAAGCTGGAAGAGCTAACCCTGGTGACGCTGGTCTTAGGGATACCGATATATGGGCAACGATTGACGAGCAGCGACAATCGATGGAAAGGTTGGAGGCTATGTTACAGCAATTGTTGGAGCGGCCACCTAATCCCAACACCCCTAATGACAACGCTCCTGCCCCTACCAAAAGAGATGGCTAATGTTAACTTCGACTTTCTTAGTCTCACATGACGGAACACGGCGGCCGAATTGAAACAGGGCCCATAATTGCATTCATAATTTTAATCAAATCACTTATCATAAATTAAACTATTAATCTCCCATTAAGATACTCGATGATTAGACACACTGTTAGTACATGTCTCAAATAACTTGTCTTAATATCTAACCTTCTTGTATAGTAATATAATGTTCAAAAATTACTTTCAAGTTTAGAAAACTAGAAATTTTGAGAATTGATCAATGATATCTCTTATCAACTGCCTTTCGTGTATATATATATATATAAAAGAACTAATTGTCAAAGATTATCATAATGTTTTATTTATCATAAATATATCTATCTAATCCTCAGCGGTACCAAACATAATAATCATTAAAATTGCACCTAGATATACATATTTTTTTTACAAGTTTCTGTTCTACAATGCTTTTCTTTTGAGGTCACATAATAGGCAGCCAATTGATCCTTATTCCTTAATGTCAACTAGGCCACTAAAACCCAGCTCAGCATCAATATTTCAATTTACAGGCAAATAGATTATGAAATATGCATCCTAGGCAACCACTTTGGCAGGATCCTAACTATATCTGACCAAAATGTTACTATTATTTATCATTTGTACCAGAGTTGAACTGGTCATTATAATACTAGAGAAATGTATGGTTGCTTCATGTTTGGTTCTTATATACATCTACACCAAAAAAAAAAAAAATAGAGTTAGATTTATGCATACCTTTCACATGATTAGGGGAAGGTGCATCTGCAGAACCATCCTGCTGGTTCGTTTTCGTTGTCGGTGTCGTTTGAGGGCTACGACAGACCCTTGTATAAACTTTGTCATGGCAAAAACAACTAAATGCATTAAGAGTAATGTTATATCCACATTTGCCACCAGAATTAATGCAATCCTTGCATTGAAGAGCGTCTATAATCCACCTAACCTCCAAACCTTCAATTACAACTTGATTAATACTTAATGAATAATTCCAAAATCCTTGAGCTGCAATCACCAGGACTGGCATTACCAGACTGATCTTGCATCGCCAGCTTGTTACATCACTACTCGAATATATTGACTGATCAAAATAGAAGTAAGCATTCCGAGGAATAAGATGGAGAGACGGCGACCAACAAGAAGAAGAAAATAGAGATTATGGAGTGGAGAAGACTCGGTTGGAAGAAATGGTTGTTCATAAGTTTTGTGCAATTAGTGTCAAGGATAGAAGAAGATTTTGGTGATTATGATATATGGTAACGGTGTAGAAACAATATTCGAAAGAAGGAAATGACGAAGAAATCTGCACCCATTAGAATTTCGAAGAGACAGAACTTAAAAAAATAAATGGCAATTGACTTGACTTAACTTGGACTTTTTTAAATGGTACAAAAGAAAAATACTGAAATCAAAAATGGACCAGGCCCAAATGGACCGGTCCGTTTGGCCTATCAAGGAAAATGGGCCGTATCAAGTCCAACCAAGGAGGCGGTATGCCGGACCAAGACCGGCATGGAGGCATGCCGCGTGCCGGGTTGTAGGAGTCCGGTCCACCGGACCGGCCCACCACGGCACGTCAAGCCGACGGACCAAGTCAGAAGGACTGAACGCCAGACCCGTCAGGCAGGCCGGCGCCACGGTCCGGCCGTTTGATATAAAAAATAAAAATAAAAAAATTTAACCGCTGCCTCCAACGGTTGAATTTTGAAATTGGAGGCTTAGAAAATTACAAAAAACCCCCTAAACTCTTCTATTTTATATTTTTACCTATAATTCTAATTTTCTATAAATACCTCCATCCATTCCATTTTTCAATCACTTTGATAATTTCTCTCATTCTCCCATTCTCTCAATCTCTCTCCATTCTACAAATCTCTACACATTTTCATTCAATTTCATTGTTTCTCTCTCTATATATACATTTTATAATACTATTATACTAATTCCCTATTATCTATTTATCTATTGTTCTCTTCATTTTCCACCGATACACAAAACTTTTAAGGTACATTTTTCTCTAAATGTTATTATTTCTTTATGTGAGTAAATTTTTAATTTTATGTAAACACTTTAGCTAATTTTTTAAATATTTTTGTTTATTTAGTAAAAATTTTTTATTTTTTTTTAGTAGTTAATTAATCATTATTATGTGTACTTGTGTAGTAGTTAATTTTAATATTTGTGTTAGTAAGATAAAATTTTTAAAGTGTAGTAGTTAATGTAAATATATTTTGTTAGTAAATTATGATTTATAAGTGTAATAGTTAATTTAAATATATTTTGTTAGTAAATTATGATTTTTATGTGTAGTAGTTAATTTTAACATTTTTAAGTTAGTAAGTTATGATTTTTAAGTTTAGTAGTTTATTTAAATATATTTTGTTAGTAAATTATGATTTTTATGTGTAGTAGTTAATTTTAACATTTTTAAGTTAGTAAGTTATGATTTTTAAGTTTAGTAGTTTATTTAAATATATTTTGTTAGTAAATTATGATTTTTATGTGTAGTAGTTAATTTTAACATTTTTAAGTTAGTAAGTTATGATTTTTAAGTTTAGTAGTTTATTTAAATATATTTTGTTAGTAAATTATGATTTTTATGTGTAGTAGTTAATTTTAACATTTTTAAGTTAGTAAGTTATGATTTTTAAGTTTAGTAGTTTATTTAAATATATTTTGTTAGTAAATTATGATTTTTATGTGTAGTAGTTAATTTTAACATTTTTAAGTTAGTAAGTTATGATTTTTAAGTTTAGTAGTTTATTTAAATACATTTTGTTAGTAAATTATGATTTTTATGTGTAGTAGTTAATTTTAACATTTTTAAGTTAGTAAGTAATGATTTTTAAGTTTAGTAGTTTATTTAAATATATTTTGTTAGTAAATTATGATTTTTATGTGTAGTATTTAATTTTAACATTTTAAAGTTAGTAAGTTATGATTTTTAAGTGTAGTAGTTAATGTAAATATATTAATGACTAATGAGTTCATATTTGTATTTCAGGAAATTGATCATTTTTTCCCGTACGGTTTGAACATACTGAAAGATGATCTTGATCTTTCAGAACAAACGGAACCCCAAGCGAGAGGTTCCTGTTCTGCCGCTACTACTACTGGTACACCAACTGTAGGTATCTAGGGTTATAGATTGCGTAGCAAAAGGGTTTTAAAAAAAAAAAATTAAAATGCAATCATAAACTAATCCATTTGTACAGTAATAATCAAATGCAATAAAAAGGAGATGAAATTAATTCATACTAGCGTTGTAGGCTCCTTCTTTCTTTTCAACCTGCTCTAATTTGAACCACTTGATCTTTCTCACTATCTCCCGGGACTAATAACGGTGTGTGGACACGTCACGGTACTCAGGAACTTGAATAGAGGTAGAAAAAACTTAAGAAAACAACACTTGCTCTTTCTATGTATGGAATATCGCCACCATGGATCAAATACAATATATATATATATATATATATATTTCTGGCCGCACACCACACTGTTTTTCTTCTTATTGTCTCACGCGCACCATTTGCACACACTTGCTGTGTTTTCTTTTTCACTTGATGCGTGAGTGTGTTGATTAGTCCTTCAGTTTTTAAAACAATATATCACATATATTTTTTTAACTGATTACTTTAATTAATGAATCCTTTAAAATATCTAATATCTATAATAACTTTGAATTTAAAATTTTTAAATTCAAATTTAATATTTAATCTAATAAAAATAAAATAATCAAATTATCTTATCTTCATTCAAACACAAATATCAATCAACATCCTCCAACTAATGATTAATCGTATAATTAAATAATCTTATTATTTAATTCATTTAATCACTAATATTCAATAATTAAATAATCTCATTATTCAATTAATTCTCAAATAAACACGTGTCACTTTCGTAACACAATTAATTGGACAATCCAATTAATTAACCGTAACCCTTGTTACCTAAATCGATCGGGTTAGCAAGGGGACCTAATGGACCCACAGTATTTTAAACTCCAATAATCCTTAGAAATAATTAATTAAACTCTTTAATTAATATTTCATGATTATCAACTTCGGTGTTATTCCACTAAAAACCTGAAGCTGTACTCTCTCAACTGTAGACGTTTTTTATACAAACCAATAACTTTCAGTGTAATTTCTTGAACAACCACTAGCATATCCATCACAACAAGAAACACAACTGATTTTAGATTTGGAATGGATCAGATCTGGATGTTTTGAAGATGAGAAAAAGAAAAAAATCTTTAAGTGGGTGATGGGTGATGGGTGATGGGTGATGGGTGGGGTTTAAGAAGATGGATTGGGAAGATCTGGATGGGTGATGTATTTAACACCTTGTTTCTAGAAATGCCCCTAAACAAGGCTCGTCGTCATCATCGATGTTGTCGATCAGAACAGGACTCTTGTTGATGCCCCTGATATGGTTATGAGCCAAATGAACTTCAAGAGGCTTTCACTCACCAATATTACAATTGACATCAAACGGGTTCCTACAAAGAAGACTCTAATTGAAGCCATGGAGAAGGCTAAAGTGAAGAACTAATGGGAGAACAGCTCCTGAGGAGGGAAGTTAATTGTGCGGAAGAGGAGGGCCACACTCAATCCTTTGATTCATTAATTTATATTCTTAAATTCATTAATTTATGCTTTTAAAAAATTAAATAATTTTTACTTTTAATTAGGATGAAACTTTTAAATATTTATTTAATTAATTTAAATAAATACTATCACAAATACATGAATAATAAAATTAAATTAAATGTAAATGCATAAATCCATTAATAATATGAGGGGTATAATTGTCTTGTTTCTAGTTTGCAGATATTGATATTCATACATCACAAATAAATAACAAACATATCGTGCAGACTTAATATTTCAGTCACTGTTCAGACTTCAGACATATTCAGACTTCCGATCAAAAAACATTCGCCACCAAAGATTCAAGCAAAAGCAAAAATAAATTATTTCAAGTGGAGAGCTCGGCTGCCTTGGTTGCTTTACTAGCTTGGACTATTTTAAATGGTACAAAAGAAAAATACTACTTGGTCGTGGGCTCAAATCCCATGTTTTCTTAAATGCAGAGTGAAAGAACGTTGGACAAAACCAAAACCGATATTAAAAATAAAAATATTTACCTAAACAATTCTTCTATGTTGTTTAATTTGAAAATGGACATAGATCTATAATTAATTCATGGGGAATTTTCAAAACTAACCATTTGATCCTATGAAGTATTGTTTTTAACCATTTTTTTTTTCCAATTATTGTTGTTAATATTGTTAGGGGTATAAGTACTCCCATATTTAAAAAGTGATATATGGAAATTTGGTTCACATTCGAAACAATCAATGTTTCACTTTAGAGAGCGAAATAAACATATGGAAAATGAAACATCCTCTATTTCATGATAGGTGTGCCATTAGTTTTGTCCGTAAAGTTTCAACACGTTGGAATTCTACTTATAAATTGCTTGCTGAAAGTTATGATTATAGGAATTTATTAGTTATTTTAATTCAATATAAGGTTAGTGACATTAATCTTTATGCACACCATTGGGATGTTTGTACAAGTATTTGTGGTTTGTTAAAAGTCTTTAATAATGCTACAAACAATTTATCTAATATTTATTATCCTGCTACGAATGTATCTATTATTGAGAGTGTTAATACTGTTGGTGTATTTTCTGAGTGTGCATCTGATAGACAATTACAGGACTGCGTTAATGCTATGAAAAAAAAAAATGGTTAGACTATTATAAAGAGTTTCCAACTATTTATTTGTTTACAATATGTTTTGATCCACGTTGTAGATTAGAAAAGTTGTCTGAATGTTTATCTGTTTATTATAAATGTTTAGAAATAGATTATGATGTTATTAGTTCTTGTTCTAGAATTAAGACATTATTTTATTAGTTATATGATAAATATTTTAGAGTTTATGGTCCATCACTTAATATAGATGTTCCACAAACTCAAAATGTATCTCATACCCTATCATCCTCCGGATTAATGGGATTATGGTATCAACTGTTATCCCAAAGAACAAAAAAATTACGAGGTTCTTCTTCATCAAGCTTGACCTCGTATTCTGAAGTTGAAACTTATCTAAGTACCTCTTTTGAATTTATGGGAGACGATGATTTAAAAAAAAAATTTTTTGATATACTACAATAGTGGAAAGAGGATGAAAGGTACTTTCTAATCTTGGCTATTATAGCCAAACAAATTCTTGCAACACCAGTTTCTACCATGGCTGTGGAACAAGATTTTAGCGTCGGTGGAAATATTTGGACGCAAGACGTTCACTTTTTTGAGTCTGAAATCAATTCAGATGCAAGTTTGTGTTGATGATTGGACCAAGGCGCAAAACAGACAACAAGAAATCGATTAAAAAGCACCCTACGATTTCTTCGATGATGACCATACCCCTACCATTGGAATGGATGGCAGCGATTAGTTCTGGTCCCAACTCACGTCACCAAACCGGTAATAAAAAGTAAGAGAAATACATGGTCTTTAATTCCTCTAAACCCCAAGAGAATACGTATACAACTTAATTGTGGTAAAAATTAAGTGCATGGCCAATTTAAATTTTTTTCGTTTTTTTTTTTTAATTTCGTTTTTCTAGTTTCTCATATATTTATTTTATTTTAATTTCGGGTTACCCAATAAATTGCATGCATTTACGTGTCTAATAATTTTTTTTTGGTTAGTTTTTTTATAAATACATAAAAATAGAATCGAACCGGTGGAACCAAACCGGAATCGGAACCGACAGTTCGAAATTGGGAACTGGAACCGAACCGAACCGAACCGAACGGGGGTCCCCACTAATAGTGCCTAGTAGATCATATAATAATAGCTTTCATCAAGGAAAAAAAATGCTTACGTGTATGTCAATTTAGTTATGTCTATCGGTGTTCTAATAATCGGCCTAGGCGGCTGGGCTTCTAGTCGACCGCCTAACCTGATTTTTAACGTCGATTAATCGGCTAGGCGGTAAAATAAAAAAATGAAAAAAAATCTTCATTAAAACAAAGTGTTTGGGGTGTAAAACAATGCCGTTTTGATTAGGCTTCATTGACTTGAAGAGTTGAACCAAAAATTCCCATTTTCCCAATTCAAACATCGAACCAGGCCTTAGTTTAATTTCTTCAACAACACCTCTAGCTCCAATTATTTGTTCACTTATGTATATAGTGTTTGAAAACTCAACGAGGCATTGAAGAGATCAAGTTGATTTCAAGAGAAGGGACATAGTGCAAGATGTGAGGCACCAGCAAACATGTACTCATGTATAGTATTGAATTGTTGAATTTATGATCGAATGTATACCAAACATAGATGCAACAGTGACTTCACTTTTGTACTCATGTAAATTGTATGCAACAGCGAATGTTTAAACATGTTAAAGGATACATTGAAGTCATCCGTAGCGGAAAATAGCTAATTTTTTGTGTGTGTGTGTGTGTGTTAAAGGATACATTGAAGTCATCCGTAGCGGAAAATAGCTAATTTTGTGTGTGTGTGTGTGTGTGTGTGTGTGTGTGTGTGGGGGGGGGGGGGGGGGGGGGGGGGGGGGAGGGGCATCCCCATTTTTCCATTTTTCCAAAACATATATAAATAGCCAACAAGGGTGTAACTCAACTGGTAGCTAGATGAGCTTTGGGGCTTGGGTAAATAACTCATAGTTCAGCGGTTCGAATCCTACTAATGGGGGGTGGGGCACAAATCCCCATCCCCATTTTTCCATTTTTCCAAAACATATATAAATAGCCAACAAGGGTGTAGCTCAACTGGTAGTTGGATGAGCTTTGGGGCTTGGGTAAATAACTCCCAGTTCAGCGGTTCGAATCCTACTAATGGCGGAAGTTTTCAAAAAAAATATCTGGTCCCAAATTAATAGATATTTAAAAAAAAAAAAAAAACATGTATAAATATATTAATATATTTTTTAATTTTTTTAATTCTTTGAAACCCCCATTTTTCCATTTTTCCAAAACATATATAAATAGCCAACAAGGGTGTAACTCAACTGGTAGATGGATGAGCTTGGGGCTTAGGTAAAGACTCCCAGTTCAGCGGCTCAAATCCTACCAATAGCGGAAGCTTTCAAAAAAATACCTGGTCCCAAATTAATAGATATTCTAAAAAAAAAAACATATATAAATATATTAATATATTTTTTTAATTTTTTTAATTCATTGAAACCCTAACTAACTAAATAACTATATAAACTCATTTATTTTTTTTTAATCTTTGAAACCCTAATAAAATGTTTGTTTTATTTTAAAATTTGTAATTTTTAGTCAAACGAGGAAATAAGAAAATTGGAAAAAGGGGAAAAACGGGGAAAAACAGAAAAAATTGGAAACTATGGTTGGGGATGGAGATACCTCTCCCCCAAAATTTCTCATCCTCATTTTCCCCAAATAGGGAAATGGGAGGGGGGGAGGACCCATATCCATCCTCATTTCCCCAATGTGCAACCCTACTAGCAACTAACGACTACTAGAACACTGATTTCTATTGTATTGTGAAAACTAAATGAAAAGTGATTCCACATAAGTGGTGATGGGTTCAAATCTCACCATACGTGTGTGTGGAGAGTTTTCTTCATATCTGGATCGCACATGTATTGTTTGATCTCGGCAGGTCCCGACAATTATATTGTAATAGTTTTTATAGTACTTAAAAAAAAAAAAATCAAACATTCTGATCTTACAAAAGTTAGAGCTATCATATTACCGTTATTCAAGTTTAAAACAAGAGTAATGCTAGATAACCCAAAAATTTAACCGAAATGATGTGGCAAGTGAGTTGTCCTCACCACACACAATATGAGATGATGTGGATAATGAAAAAGTCATTTGCCACATCATTCGAATTGAAATTTGGACAAAATTTTTGGATTATCTAGCATTAGTGTTAAAACAAACCCCTATTTATAAGACTTAATTTGTAACCAATCACAAAAGGCCAATAAAATTACCATTACTCCTAAAGTACAAAGCCTAAGGTGTCTTCTTCTTCCACATGTAAGATGCTAATAGGGGAGAGAGGAAGAGGTGGAAATTTATACATATCCACGTCATGTCGTTACTTATTAACTTAAAGAACTCCACCAAACACACCAAAAACACTAAAAATTTTGGTGTAGCTACGGTGCACGCTAAATTTGGTGTGCACTGTAACTATACCAAATCTTTTTTATTTTTTTATAATAAATATAATATTAGTCTATTTTTTAAAAAAAAATTATTAATTTAACCCTCTTATACTTAATTATAACAATATATATTTACAAAAAAATATACCGTTAGAAAGATCTCGTTGAGATTTTTAAAATGATACCAATATTGATATATATATATATAATTTAATTAATTTACTTATTAATTATACATTTAACAAATTTAAAATCTTATAATAATTGAAAGATTTATTGGAAGAATATTTTTTAAATATGCACTTTTGATGTAAAATTTGGTATGTAAAAAAAAATTTAGTGTAAGCATATTCTTCCATTTTACACTAAATTAGTGTAAAATTTGTTGTTATACATTATAGATGCTCTTATATACTAGTACTTGTGAAAAACTTTTCTATTCCCGTTCTCACTACATCAATTTTCTTTGTACATAAAAAAATTAAAAAAATTAAAAAAAATTAAATAAAAAAACGTCAATTTTCTTTTAAAAAGCATAGTTTTTAAGCCCAAAATCATAGATTTTCAAGCATAAATTATAATCTTCTTTGAAAATAACTTGCGAGGTTTTGTGTCAATTGAAGAACTCTTTTGCTACCCTTTGACTATTCCTAATACGATTGGTACACTTTGGTATTGTTTTTCTCATCCAAATTATTCTAAAATCTGGCTATTCGAGGCGGCAAATAGCCTTCAAGCATTCTCATTGTAAATGACTTTTCATATGGCTATTTCGACATGAAACTACATAGTATTTAATTATTTATAGGCTAATTGACACTGATGGCCCCTAAACACTTCTAAAATATGTACTATGCCACCCCATACTTTTTTTTTTGCCATTAAACCCTCTGAACTCTTATAAATTGACAATCGTTGAAGGAATTTGCCACGTGGTGGGAATTTTCCCCCTGGTTGCATCAGGTAAGAGGGTAAATTCCTTCAGCGATTCCCAATTTATGAGAGTTCAAGGGATTTAATGGCGAAAGAAAAAGTATAGGGGGTAATGCAAATTCGGTTATAATTCAGGGGCATCAGTGCAATTAGCCTTATTTATAATGGATAGGGTGTTTTGATACATTAAGCTAGGCCCATAAAAAGCCTGGATCTGAAGTTACAGGCCTACAAATATTGCTCCGTCTTGACCGGTCAAACCCACCCAAATTGATTTGCTAACAAAAGCCATCTTAATTGCTTTTGACAAAACTTGCATGATTGATTTAAATTAAAAATACAGGAACAAATTCAGACCCAATTCTATTGTTGCAATCCATCTGCCTTTAATATTTTAAACCAATTTACATGATTATTTTGCATTAGGCAGAACATAGGATACTCGCCTTAAAAGCAAATCACTCATCTTCCTACAAGGAAGGCTACACGATCCAAAGCTAAAACACTTGAACTCTAATGTGGCCTCTAAACAGAAGAAGCTATATATACAAGCAATTTCATATCACAGATGATAATATCATGCATCAGTTGCCATTGATGAAGGACCTTGAAGGTGTCAATTCACCGTCTGATGATGACTCCGAGATGCTATACCCACCAATACCATGTTCAATGGATATGGTGCTTAGATAGGCATTAGAATTTATCTGCCAATCACTGCATCCCACCTCAGCAGATTTGTGATCAATTGGGTACCCACTTTGTTGTATTGACTTCATTGCCATGTTCTGATGATGATGCTGATGATGATGATTGGGATATTGATCCACCATATCACCTATAAATTTCAACTACTTAATTAATTAAACATTTTGTTACATACAAATTAATTTAATTTGTTTAAAGCTATGCCTATGTAAGCTGAATAAAAATACCTTGAGTTAGTAAGGCAGGCTCATTTGGAAGTCCTTCAACCTCTTCTAGTGAATACCAATTTGAATATGCTTCTCTCACCAGTTTCTCTATATATGTCTATAAATACAAAACACGGACAGAGTTAGATTATTAAACTGTTATTACATGATTAAAAATGAAACCATTCATTCGACCTAATAATATTTTATGAAAAAAAAAAAAATCATACCCTATTAATGGTTGGTAGATCACGGGTAGGGTAAATATGACCATTGATCAATGCCCTAACAACTTGACAAATAGGGTTCAAAATGATGGTGAAATCGGGTCCACGAAAAAGGTAAAGCTTGTTACCCATCACACATTTTCTTGCATGCTTTATGGTCACTTCCCACATCTTCTCCGACATTCCATTACCTAAAATCTGAACAATTCAACAGGTTCATTATAATTAGTACAAATTATATATTAGTTCTAAAATAATTCAATTTAAATAGGTAACTGCAAATTAGTGTGAAAAACGATTACTTACGGTTCTAAGTTTTTGAGGATCAACGGTGGACAATTTCAAGAATTCTTGAACTGTGTTAATGCCTGAAGAAGAAAGCTTTCTGTGGAAAGCTCCATCTTTTCCGATCTTCTCGAGCCGCCAGACTTCATCTTCCAACATGGGTGGATGATGTTTCTTGTACACTTCATGTCAGTCAAAAGAATCAAATAATTAAAAAGTATTATTAGTACTAGGTACTTAATTGATTGAGGATTAATTTGACTCGAGTTGATTAAAAAGAAAAATTAAAACACAATTCCAATCAAAACAAAACCGTGATGATCAAATTTACTACTTCATTGACCACGATGGTCCACAGCCGGGTGGATGTGGAAGGACTAGAATCATCAATAAATTAAATCACACATCATCAGAGTGTCATGATCATTGGGGTTTAACGAGTGGCTCTAAATGACCCATATGGCCATATGTTTGTCATAATTGTAAAAACCAACTAGTTAAAAAGGAATATATATTAAAAATAATAATGGATTAGTAGCTGCTTTATTGACTGAAACTGATAGTCACTTGAATAGTTTGAAAAGTGTAAAAAATCACATGCCTAATCTGAATAATGTGGTGGCCAAAGACCATTGGCCTCCATTCTCCCATCACAATTTCACTATTTCAGTCACATAAATGATGGATCGTCTTAAATGATATGGGTTCACATGAAGAACACTTCTACCGACAACAATTGTGAAAAATACAAATCCATATATATATATATATATATATATATAATTTGGGGGTTTGGAATTTAGGGTATACAATTCGAATTTATTATTTTATTGACGTGAGTTTGAGAAGCGTTTGTGATCATCAATTAATTAATTTTGTAAAAGAATAAAAATGATTTTTATTAAACTTTTTTAAATGTTGTACATTCAAAAGACACATGTTAATAAGACATTGACATCCATTAAAAAGGCAATATGAATTTTTTAAAACCTATAATTTTTCAAATCATTTCACAATAATATTATGGCATTAGTAGGTTTGGTTCGCTATTTGAAAGCCAAAAAGGGTTGTGAGTTGGTTTGGTTTGGTGAACAAGGGTTTCATTTGACTGAAGACCTAGATTTTCTAAGCAATCTATGATTGAAATGTGATAAGATGACCATGATCAGCAGTTATCACCAACCCTTATTAAACAAAAGGAATAAATTTTATAAGATTCCAAATTGATAATATAAAATCCAAGACATGTACAACGACAAAAACTAGCTAGTTCTAGTTGATAGTAATTTATTCACTTTTTTATATTAATTTGGACTATAAACATCATTAAAGTAAAGCAGGCTCTATTTAAGTTTACTCAAGAAGCATGCTATTATCCTTCAACTAGAATTAATGATAAATCAAGTTGAATACAAAACAATTTAGTACCTTTCTAAGATTATACTTTAAAGAAAAAAATTTATTAGTAAATTTTTTAAAAGAAACCTATTTTTTTTGGTTATAATTTAGTTATTTGTATAAAAATCGAAGGTAAAATCTAGGCCATGTTAAACAAATGCAAGTAAAATACATAAGAGACTGAAATAACTTACATTCTCCCCGGTGATCTTTGACAACAAATGCTTCGGTGATGGCTTCCCGGATTCGAACACCTGACGTGTTCCCCGACACCACTTTTGCACCGATTCTGAACTTCCGGCTCCTAATCCAGCTCGAATTATCCGTAAACTCGACATCTCCGGTGGGTGCGAAACCGTCCCTCAATGTAATGTTTACTTCTCCGGTGAGCAACGGGCGTTTGCCGGTTCTCTCCTTTACAATGCTACTATCAAACTCTTCACTGGTCCAGTTGTCACGGTCTCCGGGAGGGAAGTCTCCGTCGAGAACCACAATATCTACTTTGATTGGGTGAGGGAGACTTGTCTGAGCCATATGACCGCCTCTTGTGTCCACGAGAAGGATTTGGAGGGGACTGTTTTCGATATCTGTGATTTTGCTTCCAGTGAAGATTGGGAGGGAAATCTTTTTGCTGAATATTAACTTCAAGCCTGATGGTTCGAGTGCTTGAATACGCAACGAAGGAGACCTGGTAATAGACCGGAAACTGCGGTGTGCTAGACCACGCTCCACCTCTTCATTTACCTGATCACATAAATCAAGTAAATCATCAAAATTATTGAAATATTTAAACAAATACATATTATCAAAGTAATTAGATGTCTCTGTACTCTAATTAAGATTACACATTAAATGAATCTTGTATTAACATGTTAATATTACTTCGTATTGCTTAGGGTTTTTTGTTGATAATATACTAAGGCAAATTGGTTTTCGAATATACATGAGTAAGCACATATAGTTAAACATATAAATACATAAACTAACATCTCTGTCAATCAAAATCTGCTGACTATTCTTATGGGGTGTGCAAATATATATTATACTACTTGCATCAGCATGTATATATAGATATTAGTATATGTTCATGATATATATAAATCAAAGAGTTATATATAAATTAGAATTATTCACTTACCACTCGTCTAAGCATTGGCTCTAATGCTGAAAAGAAGTTCTGTATGGAATTCACCATAACCACTTCTCCAATTACACTGTCAAAGGGAGAGAAAATCATTAAAAACACTCTTTGATAGCTTCTTTTGATGATTATACAAAGCTCTATTGAAAGATATCGTTCAAAACTAATTAAAGACTAAATTTAAGAAATTTTCCAACATAGAAATTCAAGAGAAAACAAGAAAGATGGGATTAAAATTCGAACACATACGAAGCAAAAGAAGGTCTGTTTCTGGGCCGTTTTTCAGGTGGTTGATCTGGGTTGGATCCAGATTCGTTTAAAAACCGTTTAGCCGCCATTCTCATAAAATTAAAATAGCTAAAGAAATCTATGAAATAACTGAAGATTGAGAGAAGATAGAAAATGGTGGGAGGTATATCATGAAATTATTTGAAGTGTTATAAAGGATATAAAGTTTGAATAGTTGTATTAAAATAATATAAATGAAGCTTCTTGGAATGATAAATGAAGCTACTTAGCAGCTCAGGGCCGTGGTGACCTATGTATCTGATGTATCATGTATATAGACTTTGACGTCAACACTGTCCAAAAGTCAACCCCACATGTAAACCCTTCGATCGATAGAAATCCAACGGTAAAAACATTATGGTGAAAATTTGTTTCGGCTGCATTATTACTTACTTTTTTTTTTTTTTCTTTTGAAGAGAGTAGTAATAGTAGATATCTCACAATTGTATCATATATTAATCTCAATTAATAATATGGCTATTGGACTCACATAATAAATTAAATATCACTAATTTATATAAAATTAGGATTAAGGTGAAATACAAAAATGAGATTTCTAGTAGGTAATTATATGACGACCATAGATTAATGTAACACCTGAAATGATTGTATTTATTTACCAAATATTATTCTATGCAGAAACATTCATGTTAATCTGAACATAATAAAATATAGATATACTTGCTCTAAATGGAAAAAGTTGGCCGCGTGAAAATTGGTCAAATGCTTCGGTTCTGAGAAGGATCATATGAGGGTCCCAAAGTAACGGGTCTCAATCGCTTACAAACAAATTTGATTCGCAGGATTTAATAGAATTTTATTGATTAGGATTTATTCAGGTATGATAAGTTTACTGATTTGAATTTTATTAGCTTAAATTTAATGTGATTGAAATAAAATGGGGCTATATGAGAATATATATTAAGAGTAATGTTATTAGCATACCCCCTACCTGTCTATTTATGCCCCTCTTTTTTAATTATGCAGTATTTTTTTTTTTTTCCTTTATCAAAATTACTTAAAGGGACATACAATTTAAGGAAAAAAAATCTTCTATAAAGTAAACCTATTAAAACCCCACATTCCCTTTTTTTTTTTTTTTTTCCTTCTTAATTTCTTAACTCTGAAACCCTAAATTTTGCTTCTTACACACATACAAAAATATTATGAAATAGTTTTTGAAAAATATCAAGCATATGGAAGAATCGTTCTTTAGAATGATATTAAACTATCCTTGTGTTAAAGCAACCCTGTCATTTTTTTTTTCTCTTCCACCATGAAATAAGGAGAAAAAAAACTCAAATCAAAATCAAATAAAATAATAAGAAGAAAGAATAAATCATTTAATAGAGATGAGAGAAAGATATATACAGAGATTAAAGATGAGATGTATTAAGTTTAAAAAATAAGTAAATTGGGTGGTTTTGGAAATAAATTAAAACAATTAATAAAAACATTTTATTTTATTTTATTAAATCAAAATTTTAAAAAGTGGGGTACATATAGATTGGCAAGGGGTGTGCCAATAGCATCACTCTATATTAAATGATAAAGTTTTTATCTAATACTATATATTAAATTAACTGGTACGTTTCCTTATGCAATTTACAAAGCAAACTTGAGTGTTGTAAATTTGTTGAAATAGACATCAATAGTTTAATATATTTTCAATTAAACATTTAAATATTTAAACGTAACTAAATTAAAATCAAATTTATTTAATTGGGAATGCACTACTACTGCTACAATGATTCAAATTATATTTAACTGTTTCATTCTTCAATACAGTGATATAGTAATACGTACTATTAACAGTTTCGAAACAAAAAAAAATACTGTTAACATTTTGCAATTAAACTTTAAACTTTATTTCATACTTCGATATATTAAAAAATTAGGTCACATCAAAGCTATAAAAAATTAGCTTCAATTCGGTCCGATCTAATATAATACAATCCAATGTTTATATGGATTTGGATATATTGATCGGATTGGATCTAACTTTCATTTTTATAAATCCAATCAGCATACTTTTGAAATCTAATCCGAAAACCAACGATATTCGCAATCATCAATCCGATCCCATCCATTTGACACCCCTACTACAAGAGCTATAATCAACGGAGTTATCTCCTTGAAAGCTAAAAGACAATAGTTTGTAATTAGAAAATTTAATTTTACTTTAAAATTTATTTATTCTTAACAACTATAATCACATCATCTTCATAATCTTCATAAAATGACCTTACCTTCTACAATAAGTAGTATTACATTAATGTAAGGGTAATTTGTTTATATTTTATTTTCATAATCTCGAGTTAATTTATATCATTTTTTTTAAATATTAAATTATTACATAAATTTGGGATTTTTTTTGTGTGTAATTGATAATTACTATAATATTTTAATAATTAAGTTTTTTATAGATAATTATGACATGATATATACTTCTTTTTAAAAAATATATATATTATACTAATTCAGGATTTTAAAGGAAGAGGACAAACTCGAACCCACAAAACCTCATCACACAATATAATGATATATACTTGTTTCCATTGTATTGGATATGTATATTTAAAAAAAGAACAAATAACTGACAAGATGGTCTGGCGGCACATCCCTCACACCAACGCCATGAACTCGTGGATTCGAATCTTCCCTCTCTAAAAAAAAAAACCCAAATTTACAGGAAACGTATTGTTAATGGGTACTTATGTGATGCTTTGTGGGCAATAACTCATAAGTACTTATGTGAAAGAGAGTTAGTTTCTTTCTATTTATTTATTTTTTTCTAATTTTTAAATCCTTTGAGGTACATAATTGTGATGCTCATTTGTTCTCTCTCAAGTATTCTTGCAGCCTTAAAGTTCACAGAGAGTTCTCCAACTCCTTAGCATTCCAACTGCCATTGAATTGTTTTGGTTCTAGTACCTTGATCTTTGATAAAGGGCCTTCCTTTAAAGGGTTGGGGTTGTTTAGTGCTCTCCATAACACCACAATCTCATCCTCCAACATCCTCATCTTCTCAATCACTTTATCTACCAAACTGGTTTGTTCTAACCGAGAATTGTTGAACTTTGTCTATAAGTCCTTCAACAAATCACTATAGACTTGTTGAATAACATGAGTTTGTTCATTTTGTTCAACCAATTGATCAAGCACATGAATCATTTCACTCGAACCTTCAGAGGGGATCACCGAGTATTTTCTCCAACCGAGCCACACATTCCTTCGGATCTATAAAAGTCATCCTTGCACAAGAAATTAAGAAGAATTCGCCTCAATCAGAAGCTTTGATACCAATGTTACACATATTAAAATTGCCTATGAATTTTACTTCATGTAGGCATCGAAATCCTATCCAGCTAGCCTACCTTTCTTGATAGTCACTCATAAGTGCACTACTTTCAATGTTTTCCAATCCTCACAACACTCAGTCACCCAACCCAAGTTTACACACACAAGCACTGCATAAATTAAGCACACAACAAGCCAATTCTCACAACACACACATACATATAAATGTAGAAGTAAGAAAAAAATGCTTTACGGGAATCAATCTCAACCCAAACATTTATACACAATAATCAGAAACACTTTACAATGCTTGCAAAATTATCACACTTTCGATATCTCTACAAAATACATAACAATCTATGTATTTATCAAATACAACAACACAGCTTTCTAAAGTTAACTGCTGGTAACAACCACGCATATGATAATCCATATTTTTCACATGTCAGCCAATAATTGATTCGCACATACACACCACACATGCTTGCTCACACGTGTTTCTCCCACATGTGTGCATAACAGCCCACAACTCATTGCACGGTCTACTACACACAATGCTTACAAACAGCCTCATTGTAAAGCCAACAAATGCTGTTTCTCGCATGCCAAACTTGTTTTCTCACACAGCGCGTCAGCACGCACCAATGGTGCACACACCAAGCTTATTTCTCATACACAGTACACACCAACGCCGCCTTATGCACATGCCGACGTTGTTTTTCGCACACTTCCAAGCTATAGGCCAAGCTATCGAATCACAGGCCTTATCAACGCTGCTTTTTGTTGTTGCACATTGTTAGCCCACCCAACATGCCTTAGTTTGGCTTGTTGATACCCACACCAAGGCCTTTGCATAGGCAACAGCCCATGCTCACATTTGGGATTATAACAGTAGAGGCATTGCAATATTGTATTATTACTCGACCTGACTTGATCTTTTCTACCAATAAATTATGTCATTTTTTACATTGCCCCATAGATGTACATTAGCAGAGTGAAAAGATTGTTGAGATATTTGAAAGGGACAATTTGTTTTGGTCTATTATTCCAAGCTTCTCTAGATTTACCAATTACTTGCTACATGGATGCAGATTGAACAAGTTGCCATGATGATAGACGTAGTACAAGTGGCTATTGTGTTTTCTTTAGCTCTAATATAGTATATTGGTCTTCATCCATACACCATGTTGTATCTATATCCAGTGTAGAATTTGAATACTGAGGTCTTACTAATGCTGCAGTAGAAATTAGTTGGATTGAATCCCTTCTTTCTAAGCTACGGTTTCAACTTGAAGCTCCTCTTTTACTTCTTTGTCACAACATTAGTAGAAATTATTTGGATTAATGAATCCTTTCTTTCTAAGCTATAGTTTCAACCTCCTACTCCTCATTTACTTCTTTATGACAACATCACTGCCATATACTTAGTTGTCAATCCTATTCTCTATTCTCGAACTAAGCATGTTAAGATTGATTATTATCTTGTAAGAGAGAGAGAGAGAGAGAGAGAGAGAGAGAATTTGCAGTAATCTATTATTGTTCGTCACATACCTTCTGAAGAGTAGTGGAAATTAGTTGGATTGAATCCTAATGCTGCAATAGAAATTAGTTGGATTGAATACCTACTTTTTAAGCTAAAGTTTAAACTTCTTATTCCTCCTTTACTTCTTTGTGACAATATCAGTGCCACATACTTGGCTTCAAATCCTATTCTCCACTCTCAAACTAAGCATGTCAAGATTAATTATAATTTTGTGTGAGAGAGACAGAGAGAGAGAGTGAGAGAGTTTTACAGCAGTCTCTTATTGTTCGTCACACACTTCTGATGAGCAACTTGCAGATATCATGATAAAAACATTACCTACTCAGCAATTCATCAATCTAAGGACCAAGCTCAATTTGCTTTCTTGCTACACGGATGCAAATTTACCATTTACTTACTACACAAACGCAGATTAGGCAAGTTGCCTTGATGATAATGCAATACAAATGCCTATTGTGTTTTCTTTAGCTCTAGTATCGTATCTTAGTCTTCATCCAAACAACATGTTGTATTTAGATCCAGTGCAGAATCTAACAACCGAGGTCTTGCTAATGCTAGATCAAAAATTTATTGGATTGAATCCCTTCTTTCTAAGCTAAAGTTTCAACATCCTACTCCTCTTATACTTCATTGTGACAACATCAGTGTACATACTTAGTTGCCAATCCTATTCTCCACTCTCGAACTAAGCATGTCGAGATTGATTATCATTTTGTGAGAGTGAGTGAGAGAGGGAGAGAGAGAGAGAGAGAGAGAGAGAGAGAGTTTTACAACAGTCCCTTATTGTTCGTCACAAACATTCTGAGGAGCAACTAGCATATAATATGACAAAAGTATTACAAACTCAGTGTTTCATCAATCTAAGGACCAAACTCATAGTACTTTCTTGCCTAAATGCCTAGTGAATTTGCGGGGGAATATTATAAAGTAGTTAATTTGTAATTAATTTATATTTTATCTTTTTTTTTTCATTGACATTTGTACATAATATTTATATGAAAGACAATTGTCTTTATGTGCTAGGGTTGTAGATGATATAAATAGAAATTAATCTTTATCCGGTAAGTTGAGCTGCGGAGGTTTAGCAAATTCTCATAACAAACCCTACAATATTCTCTCTTTTTATTTCTTCATTTAGTTTACACAATATTTTTCTCAATGTATATATATATATATATATAAACCTCATGGTTAACATGTCATTAAATAATAAATTCTATAACCACCGTTCAATATTGTGGTTTGATGGTAAAATGCTCTCATTTAGTTTGACAATATTTCAATTTTGATTGGCCAAACCAATAAGGTGATATATAAATATATATTTATCACATAAATTTTGATATATTTTTTTAACTATTACAATTGTGAGATGGAGACATGACTCGAATCTACAACCTCATGAATATATGTGTGAGAGGCTTACCAACCGAGCAAACCTCATCTTTTCATAAATTTCGATATCTGAGTTGTTTCTTGTGAGTTGTGACACATTAATAGTACTGTTAATAATGAATTTTTTTTTTTTTTGTTTCATTTATTTTTCAAATTTTCAAAATTTCAAAATATTCTAAAACAAAACCTGAAGAGAGATGCTAGAATCACTCTCTCAACCCATTCTCTCATCATATGATGACATGTGTACACCTTCTACTTTTTTGACATCAAATTTGGAACCATATAAATACAAGAGAGATGCTAGAATAACTCTCTCAATCTACTCTCTCATCATATGATGACATGTGTACATCTTCTACTTTTTTAACATCAAATTTGGAACCATATAAATACAATATTTTCTTTGTTAATGTTACTTACAATTCAAATCTACGTTCCCAAATTGCCATTTTTCTTCTATAATATATAAAACCATAATTAATATGTTTAAAAATACCTAAAATTAATATATATATATATATATATATATATATAAATTAACAGTACATTCAAAACCATAAAAAGAGGCTAAAAAGAGATTTTTTTTTTTTTTTTAAAAACCATTCTAAAACAACTATTTTATCCTACATGTAAAATAAACAGTTTAATTAATATTTAATATAATAAAATAAAATTGCAAGGGTGAGAAGACTAATTAATCTGTAATTATACTATTTTTTTTTTTTTTTTTGATAAGGTTGTTGGGGATCAAAATTAACCCCAACCTAACAATTTATTAAGAAAAAAGAAAGAAAACAAAAAGAAGAAAACAGGTCAACAGAACCTAAAAGAAAGTCTGCTACAAAAATCATTGAAAATAAAAGGGTTGCAATAATTCGGAGCGGTCCACCACCATGTAGGAGAGACGATACTGGGGCTCCTAGAAGCTAAACTATTAGCAACTTGATTACCTTCCCGATAAATATGAGTGACAGCAAAGTCCATTTGCAATTATACTATTTAATTTGTATAACATGCAGTTTAATTGCATACTATATATACATTTATTTATTTATTAATAATACTAAACATTCCATCTAAAATCCCAACTTTTTCATCCCACTACATGTTGCGTGTGAGATGTCAAATGGTGAGTGGATACACATTAATAATGATTTATTTCACATACCCCGTGTACCCACTCACCATTTGACACCTCACATGCCACATGTAGTGAGATGAAAAATGTGGGATTTTAGGTGGGATGTATAGCATTACTGTTTATATATATATATATATATATATATATATATTTAAACATTACAATATTTATATAATGTTAAAGTTATTAATTCTGGTTTTTTTTTTAAGCATTTAATTCTTGGTTTTATTTATTGAAGAAGAAAAAGGGTAATTTGGGGAAATGTTAGTTGATTTGAATGGTAAATAACATTAAAAAAAAAAAAAAAATGTGCATTTATATGGTTTCAAATTTAATGTCAACAAAGTAGGAGAAAAACTTTGGTGCATCGGATCCATTCAATGGGTGACATGTGTTGTTCCAAATTTTTTTTTTTCCAACTCATTTTTTCTCTCCTTCTCCATCTATCAGATGTCACTCTCTTTCATTTTTAGACCGCCGTCAATCACCGATCTTTGATCGCCGGAGCAAGTGAGTCGAATCCTCCTATACTGGAAGGTGCGAAATGTGAAGACCTTCCGATCTCTCAAAAGGTCGACGCCAAACGAAATCGTCTTGGTGGTCAAACCTTCGTTCGAAGTTTGACAAAGCAACTGCCGCCGACATCATCACCGGTGATTTGACCAACAAAACCACAGAGGAAATGTTCATCGGGTTCCTGCCATCATAACCCAAGTGTCCGTTTTCGAATTCGGGCTATATGGAGAGAGAAACGAATCAGAACCCGAACCGTCGGCAAACCTTCGTCAACAGATCTGTGCCGATCCGACGTGAATTCGATGAAACCGATCACGCCAATGAACTCAACGTCGTCCGATCTTTCAGATCCGACTATCACCAGAGTCAAACGGCGCCAGAGAAGGATTGCCGATGATGGATCCAAACCGAGTGTGAGAAAAAATGGGAGTCTGATGGATAGTGAAGAAGGAGAGAGAGGAAATGAGGTGAAGGGAAAAAAAATTAAAGAGACACATGTTATTCAATGAATGGATCTGATGCACCACCATCAGATTCCAGTGTAGTGCATCGGATGCACCCAAATTTTTCTCAAAAAGTAGAATTTGTACACATGTCTATCACATGAAAAGGGAGTGGGTCGAGAGAGTGATTTTAGCATCTCTCAAACATGAAAAATCAATTGTTTGTCCCTATTAATTTGGTAAACTCTCTCACCTCTCGGCCGCTGCTTGATCCTTTGAATTGTTTTTTCATAGAACGTGTGTGTATATATTCTCTTGTTGAAGCAGCGTGTGTATATTCGTTCGTTGCCATTTCAACAGTAAAATTTATAATCAACAATGTGACAATAACAGCAAAATAAGTCCATTAGAACTGTAGCAGGACGGCAAGTGACCTCTGATACTATATATAAGTTGTTGGCAGAACGAGTAGGGGACCACTCTTGAATGTTTTCACTTTCAGTTTCTTCGACATAAATTACCAATCTTCAGCTTCACTTTCTGGGAAAGTTTGGTGGGGTTTCCAAGCAATTTTCACTAGTTACTGGTCCCAGTGTTACACGTTATTGAAGACCAGTCCAGACTCCAGGCCGTCCCACTCGTGAATCGCGATCATGCCCAAAAGTAGCTTTTTGATCATTTGGTTAATTATTACATTTATGTTTTGGTTGGGGATCAAATTAAATTCGTACATGTATAAAATTTAACTAACCAATCAAGGTCAAAACATAAAATTATATTTAAAGAGCTTATAAATATAAATAAAATAAATTTCTTCTATCAATGCATCCCTAATACTCATCCAGTGATCCCATGTTTTAATTAAGCCACTTTAGGTCTTTTTAACATAATTCGATCTAACAGCGGCAGGTTTTATAGGAAAATTGAGAATGGCTTTACTCTTCCTCTCTATTCTACGAAGAAAAACTTCTATGCATAATGGTATCCTTATAACCAATAAATCATGTCATACAATAAATAATCTATCACATGAATTTTTTTATCACATAGCATGATGTAATTGTCCGGGTGCATTACACTCGTCACCTGTGCACTGTGCACAGATGATTTCCTCCATAAAGTGTAGAAGTAAACAAATTATGGTGTTCATTAAAGGCCGCTGTTTTTTAATATAAAGTCTTATAAAACATTAATTTGATAGACATATGGATAAGTCTTATAAATTAAGATGTTATGATATGTTTGTTTTTTTTCATTTTGGATAATTTATTACAAATATAAAATTGATTAAGTTGTGTTAGGGTTTCTTCAAAATTGGGAATTTTTGGAAAATTGATTTTTAGGATTTTATTATGTGTGGATAAAATTATAAATATATGAATTGTTATAGGACATTTGTGGAAATTTACTAAAAAAACTTTACTGTATCACTTTTTGAATAATATAAAAGTTAAAAAAATTTACTTTTTTTAAAAGATATATTTTTTTTTAAATAAAATATAAGTTGAAAAAACAAACAAAATGATTTATCTTAATTTAAGATATAAAAAACAATAAATCTTATAGGAAAAAAAAAAAAAAAAACTGCTCCGAAAAGCAGATGCATATAACTATATAAGTCTTATTACTTCTTGTTGCTTTCTTCTGACCGACTCACTGTATATATTTTTTAAAAATTTAACATGAAAATGTATGAAGTAAGAATTTCCCAGAAGATATGTAGCCACCTACTTCGTCAATCGTGGTGACAAAAAATCTCAATCACTCATTCACTCCTATCCACATGGACCACATATATCCAAGTAAAATTAGTATAAATGTGATATGATTCCTTATGTCACATTGATAAGGTGTCATTTAGTCATTTTCATAATCCTATATATATTTAAAATATTACGATAATTTTGGGTTTATGTAAAGGCACATGAATCCAACCCATTACCTAATGGTATATGTGTGATTATGTGAGGAGCATGTAACTAGATCAACTTCATATATATTGTCTTCGTGATTCTATAAATAAAAGTATCATAATGTATGTTATGATACAATAATATTAAAAGTAAGTGAAAAAAAAAAATAATGATAAAGGAAAACTAAATGTAAGAACTGTTATTTATATCTTCGTTTATAAAATGTAAAAATCGATCACTTCTTAAAAATTAAACAGACGAAATTGAGAAACATTTTCTAATAAAAAAAAAATAAAAATAAATGGTGGAAAGAATAGTAGGGTACGTACTGCATGCGGTGGCAGATATCAATAACTGCACATTAAACGAATGCTCAACAACAACAAAGAATGAATTATCTATACAAATCAATCGAATTTCATGACTTTAGGAGCAAACCTCAACAGCCTATCCAAAGCACTTGGCATGAATTTTCTGGCAAACAAGAAGCAAGTAGTATTTTTCTGTCCATTGTACTCACATTGCTTACCATCCCTTAGCTTGTTCAAGAACTCAATGGTCACATCTGTTTTCTGAAACCGAGCCGGGTGAGGTCCACCCCTGGACCAATCAACCCATGTCAAGCTCCTATTTGAGTTGCTCTTCCAAAAATTTATGCTCACAAATGTTGGCAAGTAATGCTCATCGGAAAAACAAGAGGACTTGCAAAATCTTTTAAAAATTGGGAAATATTTTCGGTCAGAAATGACCTCAACAGCCAGGGCCCGGTCCATCTCAAACCATTGAGAACCCTTTCGCCATTGCTGGAGCCGAATTAGAGGCCTCATTTGATGCTTGTAGCGGCCACGGCCCACCGGGCTGGGTAAGTCATAGGCCTCAACAAAAGACTTAGTTGAGTTTGTAAGATAGTTGTAAATAGTGGAGAAGTTGAATAGTGGAATGCATGATTCTGAGAGAAGAACAAAACGTTGGTTGGAGATATCAAGCAAAGCATTTGCTAGCAACCGACGCTCGGCTTCAAGCAAGCTAAATTTTCCCCATTCTACATCCTACATTATTCAATCAACAATTAGTATCCGAATAATCTAAATATAATATAACGACGTCGGAGAGATCGAGTTTCTTTTAAATAATATAAATTATGTTTAAACAATATTATTGGAAACTAATACTTTTATTCTTCTTAGATTCCAAAATGAATGAAGAAACATTGGATCTTAGGAGTAGACTTTTACATGTCTAAAGTGGGTTTGTGCCTATGCTGTGACGAAGAAAACAAATCTTTATACATTTATCTACTTAGACCTATATGCTCTCAAACAATAATTATTAAATTGTCTGAACAAAGTCATTGTTAATTGTCTTTCTTTTTGTGCATATATGGGTTATTTAATGTTTGAACTTTGCAAGCTTATGTTTTCAATTTCTTTGATCATACATACAGCTCATTTTAATTAATTAATAATTAATAGGTATGTAAAACCAAATGGTCTCATCTCTCTAGGTTCATTTTGACAGGTTTTTCCAAAATCTTCTTATGTCTAATAAAATATATATAATATAAATTTTAGTTGAAAATTGATATGCTTCGATCTCCAAGGAATCATACGTCAAACTCAAGAAGTCGTGCACTACTTGAACTGGGCAACAACATGATCACCAACAAAATGAAAAATTAAAAAGTTTAATAATCCATATTTTTATAATCTTGAAACGTTTTTTTTTTTTTTTTTGGGTTTAATTGTCAAGTTTCAGTTGTTGAATTCATCCAATCACTCCTCAAAAATATGTCATTGATTCCTCTAAAAAAATATTTAAGGTTATTTGGTGTGTTATATTATTAAGCAAAGGGTAGTCCTCACAAAGGAACTTAATTTTATTAACTTATAGTAACAAACTTATTTATAATAAATTATTTCTAATAGTAACAAAAACAAACATCCTAGATAAAAAGATAAATCACTACAAAAAAGTCCCAAAAATATAAGGAAACAAATCCTAAAAAAAATAAAGAAAAATTGTCCCTAACAAAACAAGTAAACAAATCCCTAATGCACATGCTTATAATAATCACTTTAACAAAATTGTGCGAGTGCCTTAACCCAATTAAATAAAAAAATTTAATAATAATAATTTTTTTTCTTAGAAACTGACCAATATTTATGTCAAATTTTAAAGGAAAAAAAAAAAAAAAAAAAACTGTTGGTAAATGGTAATCTCTAAATTAATATTTGCACTGACCAGAGTAATTAGTAATAAAAGGAATATTTTAATACGATAATGAACAATAAATAAGGAAAGGATTCCATTATTAATTTCACTACTGAGCAATAAATTAATTTTGAAATCCAAATCAATTTCTAATTTCTTTGGTCGATGATTCTCTATCGATAATCGATTATAATGTAAATTAAATTGACCTAGCATGCAAATAACCGTAATAATAAAGAGAATAAATAAATAATTGATGATACTAACCTTACTTGGGATTCTCCGGCCATGAAAAACAGAATTTTCAGGCAATGTTTGATTGAAAGATGGACTTGAATGGACATAAATGGAGTAGAGCCCTTGATGTCCTTTGAAGAATTTCTCCCAAAGAGGAGCCATAATCACTGCACCTCTTGTCAAGAACAAGAATGCAACTTTTGGAACTCTCTTGAATGGAAATTCATCAACATGAGGCACCATTGATGCCCTCCACAACAACTCTTCTTCCTCCATGTCATGCACCACACTAGGTGGCTCCAAGTATTTTCTTAACCCGGTTCGGGTACTACTGGTGGGTTGTGGAGGAGAAGGAACAATTATTATTGGTGATTCATGCCCCTGATTAATTGTACTTATGTTATTAGACGGGGTTTGATTTGAAGGTGGTGGCGGTGACGGTGGAAGGAGGGGGTTGTTGAACTGAAAATTGAAGGAAATAATGTCTTTGAGATGGAAACTGAAGGTCATTCCTATGACTAAACCACAGCTGAAAATGAGAAAATATGAAAAGATATTTGGGAGATGCATTTGGACAAACATGGTTGTGGAGGGTGATTGGATTTGTTGATTTTCATTCTTCATTGCTTATAGAGAAACAGAAGTGAAGAGAGTTTTTGTTTAGAATGATGAATTCATATATTATATAGCACTATTTCCACTATTATATTTATAATTAGGGTTCAAAAGATCGAGGGGAGGTTCTTGAAAGTGTCAAGAAACTTGGTCTCTCTCTCTCTCTCCACATAAGATTCTTGAATACGTCTAAACAATGAGTTCTTACTGTTATACATTTGTTGCAACTTGTGATTTACGTTAATAGATTTTGGTGACATTCTCTTAGACTCCACAAATGCTTTTAGGACTCGGAAAAAAAGGGACATTGTCCGAGACTCCAAGTGCTTTTATAACTCAGAAAAAATAAGGAAAACAAAAAAAACAAAAAAGAGTTTTCGTAAGGAAAAGGTTTTATTAAAGAAAACTAGAAAAAAAAAAATATATATATATATGTGTGTGTGTGTGTGTGTGTGAAAGGTGGGAATTGATGTAGGACAATTGGCGTTGGAGTTTGAAGAAGAGATGGACCGGAAACTGACTAAAAGAGCTGCTCTGAAGAAACGGGCATAACTTTTAGCTCGGTTGTCAGATTTCCTATTATAATATGTTTTCGGAAAGAGTTTTCAGTGCTCCATACCGTGGCAACCGGGATACCCCAGTTGACGTCGTTTACTCCCTTATCGGAGCTGTTTAAGTTAGGTTTTCAGGCGATCGAAGATTTTAGTGTTTTTTTTTATGTTTCCGTTTTTAATTGACTTTTGTTTAGTTTGAGGATATTTTAGTCTTTTTGCTTATTTAAGGTTTCCAGAGCCTATTTAAGGCTCTTTATTATCAGTTTCGAAGGAGGAAATAATATTGTCTTTTGGTTTTCGATTTATTTTGCTGGTGGATTCCAGTTTGTATGATTTAGGGCTTACGCTAGTAAACCCTAGAACTTCCATTCTGCGTCAAGTGGTATCAGGGCATAAGGATTTTGCCTTGTACGATGGTCAACAACGAAGCCGGAAGAGCTAACCCTAGCGACGCTGGTCGTAGGAATACCAATATATGGGCAGCGATTGACGAGCAGCGACAATCAATGGAAAGGTTGAAGGCTATGTTACAGCAATTGTTGGAGCGGCCACCTAATCCCAACACCCCTAATGACAACGCTCCTGCCCCTACCAACAGAGATGGAGTTGAAGGAGTTGCCCTTGACCGCTCTAGAGGTAGACGCTTGCCTAGAGCAGCGAGAATCGTGCAGTTTGAAGATTTCAGTGATGAAGACTCTGATGTGGACTTTGCGGGTTACCAAGGGAATCGTCAACAAAACCGAAATAAACCTGATTATAGAATACGTGCAGACATACCGCTGTTCTATGGTAAACTGCAGATTGAAGAGTTCTTGGACTGGATTTCTAAGGTCGAGAGATTGTTCGAGTTTACTGAAGTTATTGAGAAACGACAAGTCAAACTGGTAGCGTATAAGTTAAGGAGTGGGGCTGCTGTTTGGTGGGAGAAGTTGAAGTTGGATAGACGTCGACAAGGTAAGGTTCATATACGATCCTGGAGGCGAATGAAACAACTTATGATAAGCAGATTTCTACCTCCAGATTATGAGCAATTTATCTTCCAGAGTTATCAGACTTGTGTGTAGGGTAATAAAACTGTTGAAGATTATACTGAGGGGTGGTCTAGGCTGTCGGTTCATAATAACCTAAATGAGACAGAGGGACAGCAGGTTTCCAGATATTTGGGGGGATTGAAGTCGACCATTCTAGACAAGATTGGGCTGCAAGTTGTTTGGACAGTTGATGAGGCGCACAACATGGCCTTAAAGGTAGAATTAATGGAGAAAACACCCAATCGGTTTGCCTACTACAAAAGGGACGTGGGTGAATCGTCCAATGCAGTGGCGAATAAGAGCAGATTTTCTCCGAGTGAGGGATAGGGTCAGACTAGAAATGCTGCAGATCAAGGTTAGAGGGGTAGCAATAACTTTGGTAGGACGCGGCTGTCGACA
The DNA here is from genome assembly GCA_035582765.1 of Acer negundo. Classification (NCBI taxonomy): domain Eukaryota; kingdom Viridiplantae; phylum Streptophyta; class Magnoliopsida; order Sapindales; family Sapindaceae; genus Acer; species Acer negundo. The sequence continues at coordinate 11,243,075 of CM069238.1, read as the reverse complement.
GCAGCAGCAGCAACAACAACAGCTACGAAGGAAGCCCCACGAGTGGCATCAAATCCATATAGTAGAACAGGCGGTTTAAAGTGTTACAGGTGCGGCCAGCCAGGCCATCGTTCGAATGAGTGTCCGGCCAGGAAACTGGTGAATTTTGTGGATACTGAAGAGAATAAGGAGGACGAACATGATTTTGAAAGAGGGGACTTGGACGAACTCTTGGATGGTGCAGAAATTGTAAAGGAACAAAGAGAGCACGTCAGTTGTGTGATTCAAAGAGTCATGTGCTCAACAAAACTAGAAGACGTTTCACAGAGAAACAATATTTTCAAGACTTGCTGCAGTGTCCAGGAGAAGGTTTGTGATTTAATTTTTGACAGCGGGAGTTGTGAGAACTTTGTGTCCAGAAAACTGGAGGAACATCTGAAGCTGCGGGCAGAAAAACATCCAAAGCCTTATGCGATTGGGTGGATTCAGAATAGACCAAAAGCGAGTGTAACAGAAGTGTGTAAGGTTCCTGTTTCGATCGGGCAGTACTATCGGGACGAGGTGGCATGTGATGTAGTTGACATGGATGATGGTCACGTGTTATTGGGACGCCTATGGCAGTTTGATATAGATGTCACCTACAGGGGGCGCGACAATGTTTGTATTTTCAATTGGAATGGCAAGAAGATTGCAATGGTTCCAAAACGGTGTTCATGCAGTGTCTCAACTAAGGACGCGGTAAAAGAGCAATCCCTAGTTTCTTTAGTCACGTCAATAGATGAGTTAGAATCTGAAATTAAGGCGGCGCAGGAGGTACATGTGGTGGTCGTACGAACTCTAGTGATAGAAGGTAAGAAAGAGCATAAAGTTGTGTTATCCGAGAAGGTGCAGTCCCTGTTGACAGAATTCAATGAGTTGGTGTCTGAAGAGTTACCGAATGACCTTCCGCCGTTAAGAGATATTCAGCACCATATCGATTTAGTTCCGGGAGCAAGCTTACCAAATTTACCACACTATCGGATGAGTCCCAAAGAGAATCAGATTTTATAGGATCAAGTGGAGGAATTGATGAAGAAGGGGTTTATTCGAGAGAGCATGAGTCCATGTGCAGTTCCCACGTTATTGGTCCCAAAGAAAGATGGCAGTTGGAGGATGTGCACGGATAGTCGTGCGATTAACAAGATAACTGTTAGATATAGCTTCCCGATTCTGAGATTAGATGACATGCTAGATATGTTGGAGGGTTCGAAGTTGTTCTCAAAAATCGATTTGCGAAGTGGGTACCATCAGATACGGGTCAAACCTGGTGATGAGTGGAAAATAGCTTTCAAAACAAAAGATGGGTGGTACGAGTGGTTAGTGATGCCTTTCGGATTGTCCAACGCACTTAGCACATTTTTGCGGCTCATGAACCAAGTATTGCGGCCTTTCATTGGAAAATATGTAGTTGTCTATTTTGATGATATATTGATTTACAGTCGCAGTGAGAAAGACCATATGGAACATCTTCGGGCTGTGTTAAAGGTGTTGTCTGAAAATAAGTTATTTATCAATTTCAAAAAGTGCAATTGGATGACAGGGCGATTATTATTCCTTGGGTATGTGGTCAGTTCAGAGGGTATATTGGTTGATGAAGAAAAGGTGAAAGCCATTCGTGATTAGCCCACACCGAAGACGGTAGGAGAGGTGAGGAGTTTCCATGGGTTGGCGACGTTTTATTGTCGGTTTATTAGGGACTTCAGCAGTATTGTGGCTCCCATTACAAAGTGCTTAAAGAAAGGAAAGTTTCAATGGGGTGAAACAGTTGACACGGCTTTTGCAGTCATCAAAGAAAAACTGTGCACCACTCATGTTCTTGCTCTACCCAGTTTTGAGAAGTTATTCGAGGTGGAGTGTGATGCTAGTGGGATTGGGATTGGAGCAATGTTGTCTCAAGAGAAGAAACCGGTGGCGTTTTTCAGTGAGAAGCTTAGTGATGCACGACGAAAGTGGAGTACTTATGACCAAGAATTTTATGCGATCGTTCGTGCTCTAAAAAACTGGGAGCATTATTTGATTCAGTGCGAGTTTATCCTTTACACGGATCATCAAGCTTTGAAGTATCTGAACAGCCAGAGAAACTTAACTAATATGCATGCTCGGTGGGCAATTTATTTGCAGAAGTTTCCATTTGTTCTTAAGTACAAGTTTGGGGTTCTAAATAAAGTGGCAGACGCACTGAGTCGACGTGCAAGCTTATTGGTTACTATGCAGCAAGAGATTATTAGGTTTGAGTTTCTAAAAGAATTGTATTCTGAAGATGAGGATTTCGGAGAGTTATGGGAAAAATGTGTTCAGAAACAAACCGACGGGGAGTTTCATATGGTTGAAGGGTATCTGTTCTGTGGCAATCAGTTATGCATCCCGCGGAGCTCTCTGAGAGAGAAACTGATTCGAGAGTTACACGGTGGAGGTTTGAGTGGTCATCTGGGGCGTGACAAAACTATCAATGGGGTGGCCGAACGGTATTACTGGCCTCAGTTGAAACGTGACGTCGGTAACTTTGTTCGCAAGTGTTACGTCTGTCAGATTGCTAAGGGACAAGCTCAAAATACGGGCCTGTACATGCTATTACCTGTTCCGAATGCCATATGGGAGGATTTAGCAATGAACTTCGTTTTGGGCCTTCCACAAACTCAGCGTGGGGTAGACTCCGTTTTTGTTGTGATTGATAGGTTCTCAAAGATGGGGCATTTTATTCCTTGTCGAAAGACATCTGATGCATCACATGTGGCTCAGCTGTTCTTTCGAGAGGTAGTTGGTTTACATGGTGTACCTCAGTCTATCACATCTGATAGGGATTCGAAGTTTCTTAGCCATTTCTGGGTTACATTGTGGCGGCGGTTGGATACTACTCTAAAATTCAGTAGCACTGCGCACCCACAGACTGACGGTCAGACGGAGAACTTAAACCGAACACTAGGAAATTTAATTCGAAGCATTTGTGGTGACAAGCCAAAACAGTGGGACGTGGCTCTAGCACAAGCTGAATTTGCGTATAACAATGCTATCCATACTGCTACGGGTAAGTCTCTTTTCGCTTTAGTGTATCGGCAACCCCCTAAGCATGCGTTGGACCTGGCAAGACTTCCTAAAGTCACTGGTATGAGTGTTGCTATTGAGGCCATGGCTGAGCAGGTTCGTGATGTTCAGGCTGAAGTGAAGGCGCGGTTAGAGGAGAAGAATGCGAAATATAAGGCTGCAGCAGATGTTAAAAGGCGTGAGAAATTGTTTGCTGAGGGTGACCAGGTTATGGTGTTTCTGTGAAAGGAGAGGTTCCCAGTTGGTTCCTATAACAAGTTGAAGCCAAGGAAATATGGACCATACAAGGTGATCAAGAAGATCAACAACAATGCCTACGTGATCGATTTGCCTACTAATATGAACATATCCCGAACTTTCAACGTAGCTGACCTTTATGAGTTTTGTGATGATGTTTCGCTTTATCCGGAATATAACTCGAGGTCGAGTTCTTCACAGGTGGGAGGGACTGATGTAAGACAATTGGCGTTGGAGTTTGAAGAAGAGATGGACCGGAAACTGGCTAAAAAAGCTGCTTCGAAGAAACGGGCATAACTTTTAGCTCGATTGTCAGATTTCCTATTATAATATGTTTTCGAAAAGGGTTTTCAGTGCTCCATACTGTGGAAACTAGGGTTACCCCGGTTGACGTTGTTTACTCCCTCATCAGAGCTGTTTAAGTTAGGTTGTCAAGCGACCGAAGATTTTAGTGTTTTTTTTTTTTTTTTTTTCTGTTTCCGTTTTTAGTTGACTTTTGTTTAGTTTGAGAATATTTTAGTCTTTTTGTTTATTTTAGAGTTTCCAGAGCCTATTTAAGGCTCTTTGTTATCAGTTTCGAAGGAGGAAATAATATTGTCTTTTGGTTTTCGATTTATTTTGCTAGTGGATTTCAGTTTGTATGATTTAGGGCTTACGCTGGTAAACCCTAGAACTTCTGTTCCGCCTCAGAATGGAACATAGTTAGGTAAAAGAAAAAGAAAAATAAAAAGAAAAAGAAAAAGAAAAAGAAAAATTCCTGCCTAATAAAATTAGGAGGAAACAAACAAGAGAAAATACAGTATTTATGTGTGTTACGTTCGGCATAAATATATATAACTTCTATAAACTAATAAATATTTTGATAGAAAATTGATATGGTCTAGCAATCAACCATTCATATCAATATTATCAATAAGATTGTTATTCGAATTAGGTCTCTTTTCCCATTCTTAAATTTTTAATAGTTAAAAAAAATAAAAACTAAAATAAAATTGAGAGAATATATATTATATTTTTAGACAACAATTAAAATAGAAATATGTAGTGCGACAATCTTGACAGGAGAAACAGATATTTGAAAAAGATATAAGACAAAATCTTTTGAGAGTGCTGGACGGGTTTTTATACGTATTTCAACTGATAGAAATAAAGCCATCACGGCAAGATAAAGAAATACTAAAAAAAAAACCTATAATAAATTAGCCACCAATTTCGTAAGTTAAAGGACGAGATAAGATTGGTGTCATATATACCTCATACCTACGATATTGTGGGTTACAGTATTCTTTCTTTCAAAAAAAATTCCTGAATTAATGTAATATATCTAAAAAAAATTTTAAAAAAAAAGTCACAAGTGAAAGGTTTTTTCTAGGTTTTTTTTTTTTTTTTTAAGTGAAGCAGAAAACTCGAATCCGTAACCTCATAGTTTAGATGTAAATGATTTATCATCGAACCAACCTCATTTTATCGCTAAGTGAAAGATTTTTATTTGGGTGAAACAACTTCAATTTGGTATTTATTTACTTGATTAATTTTCTAACTTGATCAAAGATTCAAGAGTAAATGATTGGTTGGACTAAATGATTGGACCTGAAAGCCCCGAAGGTCATGGCCCAAGTCCCACGCCAGTTTGACATAGATATCTCAGGAAGCAGAACCTCTCGACTAAAGTTATACACTGAATCGAGAGAGTTAAATTCATCCTCAAAAGAGTAAATTTAATCTGAGACTATCTCAATACAAAAATAACTTGTATCACAATAAATATTGAAATCTTAATGATGGTAAGAAACTTGTTTTTCATGTGGTACTAAAATATAGTTAATAGATATCAAAAAAGAAAAAAATCCGTCCTTAATGCTACCGTTAAAAGTACAATTTATTAATGATTTATTTAATTATTTTATTCTTTTTTATTATTTTAATTTATTTTTAATCTATATTTATCTTTAATGATCAGTCATTCTATAAAATAGTTGTTCAACAGAGCCTCTAAAAATAGACATTCATATTTACGGTGTTTATAATTTTTTTATGCTACATCAACTTAACATTAAACAAGAATGATTGCATTGGAGAAAAATATTTTAACACAATATCTATTTATCATATATGGCATATAAAATTTTCACAATACATCGTAGATGTTTTAAAAACATTTAAACATTTATAGTGTAAAAATAAATAAATAAAGAAATAAAACCAACCAGTCATAATGAACTTATGTGTCAGTTAACTAGTGGTGCATTAATATTGAGATGCAAGGGCGGAGACAGGCACACCCCAAACAAAAAATATATATTATAAAAGGGCGGAGACAGGCACACCCCAAACAAAAAATATATATTATAATTTTTTTAAAAAAAAAAAATTATATATTAAATATTAAATTTTGTAAATTTTCACTTTGTTCCCTTCAAAACATTATATTTTACCTGCATTAGACCCCAAATAAAATTTCTAGCTCCAACCCTATCGAGATGGGCACGTGTTTGCCAACCCATGGTGTACCAAAAGCATAGTTCAAATAGGTTTTTGAATAGAGAAAAGTTGCGTAGCAATCGGTCTAATAAACCCTCCTATCACAAGCTGACACATCAGCAAAAACAAACAAAGGGAATTAGACCTCACCGCATACAGTCTCGTCTCATCTCATCTTTCATCAACATCTCTCTTTTTTCTCCACTCCGGTTCATGCTTCTCTCCACCCCGGTTCCCACACGCCGCCGTCGTCGTCCTTTTCCCTCCATGACAAGATGACCCATCTCCTTTCATCTTTCATAAATTCTTTTTGTGGTCTATGGAGGAGACCCAACCAAGAAATCTGGCTCAATCTCTTCAATTTTCTAAAAAGAATACTTTTTTGTGTGTTTTTTTCTTTGATAAAAGAAGATATTGTTGGTGAATACTTTGGATTGATTTGAGATTTTTTGTTTTTTTTTTTGTTGGGTGTGATCTGGAATTTTTTTTGTCGAACTCCAGCAGTTTTTCTTTTTTAATAAAAAAAATTCTTGTAAAAAATTCTTGTTTTCCATTTTGTTTTTCGCTTTTTTTTTTTTTTCCGTATAAATACAAAAATTAAAAAAATTTCTTTTTTTTTTTTTTTTTTCTCTCCTTCAACGACCGCAGCAGCTTCTTTCTTCATCATCATCTTCTTCCTCTTCTTCTTGTTCTTAACAGATTTCTCGATGATCTTCACTTTTCTTCTCTTTGTTGTGTATTTACATCATCAATGTATGTTTGTCTGTTTGTTGCGGGCTGTGATTTGATTGGAGTTTTTTTACACATTTTTTATTTTATTTTATAGATCAGATGTGATAATGCATGTCTTTTCTTCTCTTTGTTGTTGAGGGCTGTGATGTGATGATCCCTTTTTAATTTAATTTAATTTGTATATACTACATAGAAATTAGAAATAAAGATGATGATCCTTTTTTCCAGTTGGGCAATTGCTTGATTTCCCAGTTTTGTGCAATGGTCGATGGGCTTGTTTTATTGGAGAAGATGGCCAATTGCTTAGATCTGCATTTAAACTAGTCTGAAACAATAAAATTGAATCGAAGAAAAAACATTTATCGATCGTAGTTTGAGTTGAGGATTCTTGTGTGACTATGGATCTATGGGTAAGATGAGCCGAAAAATGTTCAAGTTGTTGACTTGTTAACATTATTGATATTGATATTTTTTTGGTTATCCTACCGAACTTTTTTCCGTTTTTATTTTTAAAATACAATTTTTAGTATATGTTACTAGAAGCGTTTTCGAAATTGAAACAAAAAACTCTGTTTTTGTTTTTGTTTTTGTTTATAAAAAACATCAATAAAAACGTTTATAGGACACGCCTTAATATTTCCAAAAACTGTTTTTTTTTTTTTATTTTTGAGTCACAACAAACAGGAAAAACCTATTCAGTAAGATGATTTCAAAAAACAAAATTAGAAAACATTGAAAACAGTTCTTACTTTTAATGAATAAAGAAGTAAAAAAAGTGAGAACTCTGAAAACAATAATTTATCGTTCTCAATATTTTTAACTCTTGCATCTCTGATTAGACTCCAACTTACCAAAAGACTCATCAAAATCAATCTCCACTTCAATAAGAGGGGCTCTTTTGAGACCCATTTATGTGGATCCATTTTTAAGTGGAGATGGTAGGTGGGCACAGCGAGGCAAGATTGGATCCAAATAATAAGAGTCATCCATGGAACCTACAACACAAGACCTATATTGGATTTCCAAATTTGAAACTCATTGTGGGTCTTATTCAATCATTGCATTTTGGGTTTCCAAGACTCTCAATCATTTGGGCTTATATATATATATATAATTATTTAAATTTTAATTATATAATTGCTTTTAATATATATATATATATTTATTTTTATTTTAAAATTAAAATTTTAATTTTAATATTTAATTGCTTTTAATATATAATTTATAACAAAATTTTATAATTTTATAATAAATTTTAAATTTAAATAATTATATATAATGAAAAAATATAAATAAATTTAAATTTTATTTTAATGAAATTAAAATAATTTAAATAAATCATTAATTTTTTGAAGGTTTGGAACTGGAACCAGACCTTCAAAACCGGACTTTTAAAATCGGAACCAAAACCGGAATCAAAACCGGTTTTAAAGTTTCAGAATCGGAACCGGAACCGAAACTGAAATCGAGTCGAGAACCGGAACCGAAACCGAAACCAGAATCGAAACCAGGTAGGGAACCGTAACTAAACCATTGAAACTGTCAGAACTGGAACCGATTCAGAAATCAAAATTGAACCATTAGAACCTCTAAAAACCAGACTGGAACCGAAACTGAAATCGAACCGTCGAAACTGCTAAACCCGAACCGTCGGAATCTGATCGGAACCTAGGAACTGAAATCGGAATAGAACCGAAACCAAACCTTCAAAACCATAACCGAAACCGAACCTTCAAAACCAAAACTGAATCGAAACCGGCACTGTGTCTAATCATATGCAATATTTGGTTTTAAATTTTTATTTTTATTGTTGATGTAATTAGGTTGTAATAATTTTATATTAATAAAAAAAAAATAAATTAATTATAATATGTTAAATAATTATTGACAGTGTTGATATTTAAAATATATTATATAATTTATTTATTAATATATATATATAATATTTTAAAGAAGAGTAATGATTGTTTAGAAAAAAGTTTAAAAAGTGGATCTACTTTTAGTTTTCCAATTTAGTCCCATTGTGGGGAAAAAAGACCTAAATTAAGTAGATCCAAATGGTAAGACCCATTTTTGATGATGTGGCAACAAATGGGCCTTGTTTTTTGGTCATACTATTATGGATGCTCTTAGAATCATCACTGCATCAAGGAAACCCAAGAATAAATCAAATCTTAGTAATCATCTCTCTACAAGTTGTTAGAAGATGCTAGATAGAAGAAAGAGATGAGAGGAGATGGCAGCCAAGAACAAATGAGATTTGAGTAATCAAATCAATCTAAACATGATGTGGTAAGTGGAGATCGACTGATTTAAGCCAGACAAAAACATATCATATTGTGTGTTTGAATTATGTGCTGCAAATAGCAGCAACGTGGAGACTTCAGGTGACCAGAGCAACTCCAGCTCCCACCATAGCTCAAGCTCCCACCGTAGCTCCAGCTCCAGCTCATTCGATGGATCTACTGAAGCAGATGTCTCTCTTCGGACTGCTAGGTGTTCTTATGGCTGGTGAAGATCTCCACCACCCTCTCATTGGCTTTGGAGTTCTCTTTCCTCCTTGACTTCATCTGCCTCAGCTGCTATCAGCCTTGACGACAGCTCTCTCACTTGTTATTCCAAACTGGGTATCAGAGAAAATAACTTTTAAGGCAACAGCATTACAAACAAAAAGAAACTTATTCCCAGATAAAAAGAAGGTAGCTTCTTCTTCATGTTTTTGCTGCTCTTTCTTTTGCTTTTGAGCTGCTATCAGTGATGTGTTCAAAGAGAGAGGAGAAAAACTTGGCTGCACCGGGTGCAACACTCAGCACATGCTGAGTGTTGTACCAAACCAATTAAATTCTGATACCTCATCCAACTTAATCCAACAAACCATCCAACTCAGCTTTAATCCAAGAAGAGGAGGAAGATCGGCAACAGTAGTAGGAGAGACGACGGTGACCCGAAGAGCCACCGAGCCACTCTTCAAAGATTTTTTTAATTTTTTTGGTATGAGGAAATTTGGAAAATTTCTAAATCTATTCAAATCTGGAAATTTTTTCAGATTTCTTTAAACACACTAGGTCACCAATTAAACACACTAGATCAACCCAATTAAATGCACTACGACAACCCAATTAAACACACCAGGGCAGACCAATTAAACACACCAAATGTAAACCAATTAAACATACTAGGGTAGACCAATTAAACACACAAATGCAGACTAATTAAACACACCATGTGTAAATCAATTAAACACACCATGGTAACCCAATTAAACATATCACGACAACCCAATTAAACACAACAGAGTAAACCAATTAAACACACCAAGACAACTCAATTAAAATTTAAACACACCATGGAAAATCAATTAAGCACACCAGGGCAAAACCAAATTAAACACACCAAGTCTAACATAGTTAAAAACACAAGGGCAAAAAAAATTGTAGAATAAGAAGATGGAGGTCCGGGAAGAAGAAGAAGAAGAAGAAAAAAATAGAGAAAAAAAGTTTTTTTTTTTTATTAAGAAAATTAGTCTTTAAAATAAAAATCAACAAAAACAAGAAATGCAATTTTATACAAAAAATGGATATTTTGATAGAAACAATAAAAATACTAATCTTTGATAAAAACAATAAACTCATTAATTTTATGGTTACTTTTAAATTTCACTCATATATATATATATATATATATAAATTAATGGATGTCACATCCCAATATATAGTACTAGTTTTTTGGGTTGTAATTTGTAAGGCTATCTACAAAAATATAACCAACTATGAAAACTTAATAAATCAAACTAACTAATCATGCTTAAAAAAATCAAATCCAACTAATCAACTTTATTTTTTTCGGGTTCAATAATAACAATTAGTTATTACATAGATGTTAGGGATGGATTAAAATCAAGCTACATTGGCACTATCTGCGTCAAAGGTTGCAAAGTATTTGGCAGGAACTTCCTTGCAAATAAAAAACATATTGATGTAATTTTTCCATTATATGTACAATTCTCACCCAACCTAATTCGATTCAAAAATTCATCAGAAACATCTTGCCTCCCAAATTTTCCGGGGTGTGGACCGCTCTTGGACCAATCAACCCAAGTAATGCTCCGATTTGAGTTCTCTTCCGGTGCAAGAATGTTCACAAGCGTAGGAAAATAGTGTTCATCCATGTAACATGGCGGAGAACAATGTTCTTGAAAAATAGGGTAATACTTACTATCCGATATGATTTCAATTGCAAGTTTCCGATTTAACTCGAACCATTGGGAGCCTTTCCGCCATTGAGAGATTGATAAAGTCGGAAACATTTGAGGGTTGTATCTGCCACGACCGACCTTTCTCGGATCATCATAAGAAGCAATGTAGGTTTCATTAGTGTTAATGAGGTAACTATATGTTGTAGTGAAGTTGAATAAAGGTATGCAAGTCTCTGAAAGTAACACAAATCTTTGGTTGGTGAATTCTAGGACTGCACTGCCTAAAAGGCGCCTCATAGCATCAACCATATTCGGTTTGCCCCATTCCACTGGCTGTAGTAAAAGAGAAAAGAAACATGTCATGAATTGTTCTACATAAAATTATTATAATGGTGATATGTATAAAAATCTAACTGTCTCCAAACATGATACGAGTGAAATTATTTGAACTCGCGGCCTATTGTACTTGTACCGCAACCAGAGATGTTACCAATTTATTGCTCTATATTGTAGTTAACATTTTCCGGAGAAATTAGAATTCCCAAACTTATAATTTCAGTTTGAAATGTAAGGAATTATGTTACTGTCTTACTGAGTTTGAATTGGTTTTTAATTGATTGAATGAAGGATTGACGAATTCTGAAATCAAGGGAGCATTTGACTCTGGATTGAAGACCAACCCCCAATTGAGCCAAAAGTAATGTATCTAAAAACAAAATTAAATAATATCAAAAAAAATAATAATTAAAAAGTTTCCTTTTATGGGATTTCATCTAAAAACTTAAGAATGCATCCTGGTTTACAAGAAATTATCTTAGGATCATGAATCAAATTCCCTCTAACTTCCAAAATTAATTTTCATTAAAGTAAATCAAGAAGAAGAAATCCAAGTAAAAAAGTATTGAACCAATTCAAAACTCAAAAGAGGGTAAACAAAAACTTATAGACTTTGAAAAGTCAATCCATTTACTTCTTTAGTTATATTCAATATGTATATATTATTATACTATGAATAAACAGGAAACACATATTGTTTAACAGTAAAAATACTCATTCAATCCGATAATTTTATGTTCGAGCTGTCCTACGTCTACGTCTACGGTGATATAAAATAAATAAATAAATAAATAAGTGGATAGCTAACAATCAAAAGTACTTATGCACACCACCAGCAACCAAAATGGAAGTGAAAAATATATATCCATAGATCAAAATAATAAAATCAATATATATATATATAAATATATATATAATAAAAATAAATAATAAAAAAAAAGTGATAACAACAATCAAAAGTCTTTATGCACGCCACCAGCAGCCAAAATGGAAGTGAAAAATATTTATCCATAGATCAAAATAATAAAATCAATATATATATATATATATATATATATAAATTTTCAAATGAAGACGTTAAAATATAACTTCATGAGGATTAGTTTTACATGCTTTGACTCAAATGTATATGTACTTATCAAAAGTAGTGACTCACATTCAATATCCTCATAAAATTATATCTGGACGTCGACATAGGAACGAGACTGTATATATATATATATATATATATATAGAGAGAGAGAGAGAGAGAGAGAGAGAGGCGGATGTATGGGGGGCCCTATAGGGGGCTAAAAACTTAATAATTAGTTCTTAACCCCTCAAAACTAAAATCATGGTTTCGCCCATATATATATATATAAAGTAATTTTTCAATAAGGACTTTTACAATGCATATTTTAAGTATCTTCGATGAAATTGCATGAAATATATTGAATTTTGATTTAATTTTTTGTATGCATCCTAAGAAAATTAAAATACACATTTGGAAAAAATTTAGAATTTTTTTGGATTTGAGAACTATTTTTTCTTATATTTCCTTATTTTTAAATGTTTTATCTACAAAAAAAAAAAAAAAAAAAAAAATCGGAAAAAATTAGTTTTTACACATGAATTGTTTTTAATTTTTTTTTAATTTTTTTTTTCCATAAATGTATTTCAATGTTTTCACCATCCATACAAAAAATAAAATCAATATTCAATATATTCTATAAAATTTCATCAAATGTGCTTAAAGTGTGCATCGTAAAAAGTCATCATTGGAAAATTACTATATATATATATACAGAAATGTTCAAGTCACGCACTGATATAACTTCATCAGTTCGTTGGATGTGGACCATTAGAGTTACATACTTTGACTTAAAGTGTATGCACTTGTCAAAACTTCTCTATAATCAGTGGTCCACATGTATTGTTACAGATGTAGTTACATCAGTGCGCACAAACCAAAACGGGACCATATATATATAATGAATGTAAAATTAAATATGAAAAATATTCCTCATAATATCATTTGTAAGCATGAATCAAAAGAACTTAATATAAAATATGCAAGAAACAACTCACCTTGCTGGGGATTCTTCTTCCATAAAACACAGAATTCAAAGGCAGTGAATCATTATAAGAAGGACTCGGATGAACATATATGGAATAAAGCCCTTCATGCCCTTGAAAGAATTTCTCCCACAAAGGAGCCAAAGGCATAGGTCCCTTTGTCAAGAACATGAAGGCAATTTTAGGGACATGCTCCAATGGGAACACTTCAATTCTAGGAACCAACGATGCACGCCTAAACAATTCGCCATCGTCCATTTTGTGCATGATGATCATCGGTTGTGATCTATCATCTGGGGGTGGCGGTCGTGGCAGTTCCGGCGGTGGTAATGGTGGTGATGATAGTACTGACTCTTGTTGAGATAGAAGTACTGGTAAGGATGATGGTGCTTGGTTGGCTTGTAAGTTGAATGAGAAGCTTTTAGCATATAAACAAAGTGTGATTCCTAGTGAGAAACCAATAACAAAGAACACAAACTGAAATACATGGCTTAATTGTAAATGGAATTTTAAAAGTTTTGCAAATATTGGAGAATTTTGTTGTTGTGCATTCCCCATTATTGTCTTCTCTCTAATTCAGAGAGAGAGAGAGAGAGAGAGAGAGAGATACTAGCTAGTTAAATTGAGTGTACAAGTTGAAAACCTTAAAGCGAAAGATAAGATGGCATGCATGTGCTTTGGTCTATGGTTACCTTGGATTTGGAAAATTAAGTGTGTTTTTATTCAAAGACTTGAAGAAGAAGCTATATGGAAGAAGCATAAGAAGCACGAAATCGATTAAAAAATGGATGGCACTACTAGTACTGCTTCAGGCCTTTCGATTATATAATGAAGCTACTTTTTGATATAATCAAGTTTGGGGGAAGAAATAGATCTATGAATCATTATGGAGAATTTTGATTACTATATGGAAATTTGGTATATTGCCAACTGATTTTGAAGATTAAAAATAGTGAAAAAAAACAAGAGAACCAAAATCTGTGGACTAAAAAAAATTAACTACGAATATGATTCTGACCATAAATTAATGATAATAAACGTTTCACAAGATTCTTAGAAGTTCAAAAGAGTTTCTAATCAAAAGAAAATCATAAGCCAATTTGTTAATTTGCTTGATTAGGAGGGAATTAAAATCCCCCATTTATTTTTTATGTGAAATCACAACTGTCCCAAAATGAGTTTTGAAATATACATACATTGAAGAGAGATCAAAACGCAAAGCCTGAAAACAGGGGAATTTTCAAGTTATCATGCCAATTGCTTTCAATTAACACAACCAATTCGGATTTTAGGAAGTAATGGAATATCAAACTTGTACAGTTGCATCAAATAATTGACACTTGAAATTTGAAGTCTCGTGAAAGTAACCCAATCTACGACCTAAAAAGCAATGTTAGTGGGTTAGGGGAAGATCAGATTCTAAAGGTTAGTGGGTTTTGTAAACAAAATCAAACCAATCTTCATCGAAGCTCACTATTAACTACACCCAACTTGACTATCATTAATTGACCTTTGATAAATAAATATTGGTATAAGGTAATTATGAAAGGATTTGATTCCATGGGAGGATGAAATTAAGTTCTCTTCGAGCCAGAAACATAATTCCTGATTTGTGCATGAGATCTGTATAATTTGATTCCTAATTGATTTTAACAAACACAAATCAAAATTAAAGTTCTCTTTCTCTCTCATTACATCAATGAACCGGTCCATATGCTTGTTTTCCTAGATAGTTATGAGAAATGAATATCTAAGCATTGCATATGCAGGTATACAAATGCTCTCATGAACAACAATTAGCACTCACTGACAAGACAATCTGTAAAGCATAGAACTTCCAAAAAGCCCAGAATTAATGATTGAGCAGAAAATGGATTTATAGTTAGCAATAAATCCAAACTCTTCAAGAGATGCTTTCTAAACTCCTGATTGAATTGGCCAGCTAGACATGTTCAAGCTCCCCAAGCTGTATATAATTGTCCAGATACAACTCTAAATAGTTTTTAGAACTACATCAAATGATTGGATACATGTTGAATGTCCAAACAGGCAAGGACAAGTGTTTACAAAATTAACAAATGGAAAAAAACAATTCCCTCTCCATGCTTATATGACCAAAAGCTCTTGACCACAAGAGACCTTTTACCGGTTTAACTAACTGGTAATCAGCAAAACAGTTGTGTTAGATTCAGTGAAACAATAACAAAAAAGATTAACCTAACAGATTTCACAGGAAGCATTAAGCTTTCTTGGAAAATTCAGATGTTCCAATGACATCCTTGGAAAATTCAGATGCTCCTCAAGTCTACTCCTGTAGTTTCTCCTGGCCATCTCGATATTATTCATATCACTTACCACATGTTATTAAAGATCTTAGGTGCAAGGGTCCATTGGAGCCCGAGGCACACCTTTTTTCAAAAAATGTCCACAATAGCTTTTTATGAATTTCCCAACGAGAAAAATTCATAAAAATTGCAACCTAATTTATCCTATAAATTTCAAGTTACTTAGTTAAATGTAAGGCTTAGAACTTTAGAAACAATCAATAACACAACATAATTCATAAAATAATTAACATACAAATATACAATCAGCAAAGATGTTCAAATTAATCTTTTTATTTTTTATTTTTTTACAAAATCTTCAAATTAGTTTCTAAGCTCCCAACTCAAAACAAAACCAACTTCATAACATCATAAATGCATCTTCATGTTGGGTTGTGATTATTGTCTATCTAACATCCCAGCACCATTCAGGAAGAGGTTGTCTAATCTAACATCTCAGGAAACACTAAATTAATATCAACAAGCTGTGACCAAAAATCATCTCAAAGAGAGAATTTTAACTTCATAAATGAATCCCTTACCAAGTATAAGATGTAAAACCAATCATAGAGAATACTTCAAGACAACCACAAGCCGCAACCAGAAGAAAAGAAAAAAAAAATGAGTATAACTCTATAGCAGAACTAACCTTAGCACTCGAATGTTGGAATACAGGGAACAACATAAACCAAGTTCTCTGCAGCAGTCGCCAAAAATATTGTCTCTACAAAATTAATGCTACAAAAGGAAATCAGGAATAACAGGTGTTTGTGCAACGACATTCATGGGTCCATCCGCTTTTTGACGAGCTTTATGCGTACCATAGCGATGATTACTCTTTTGTGTTTCTTTCTTCTGACTGTTATCTTCTTTTTCTTCACCCTTCTTCCCTACACTTTTGTGTTTTCTTTCTTTACCATGACTACGATGTTTGCTTTTTCTTGAGCTAGCAGAGCCACCAGGCATCTCCTCACCACCCAAATTTTCTTTTAATTCCAATGGAAGATCTGTATTCAACTTCTCCTTCCCTTTTTTATTGCTTGATGGCTTATCAGACAAGTTACTTCGAGATGAAGTAAGTAATGCTTCATTACCTAAAAGAACATCCCGCACAGCACCTGAAAGCATATCACTATTCAGCTCAGGCTTCTTGGCTGCTATAGCTATCTCATCTCCATCCAATTTCAGCACAACAGGCCTAGGCTTCGCATTGTTTGGCTTTTTCTTTGAGGTTACTGACTGCTCTGTGAGCTTAACTAGGTCTGCTGCATCGTCACTGAGTTTATCTTGTGACACAGGGTCATTGGCAGGAGGATACTCATTTGATACAATTTCACCCTTCTCTGAAGAAAGGTAATATAGCCCATGCCGCTTACGGTGCTCTGCAAGCAGAGAAGTGGATTCCTTCAACGGTTCTGACTCATCTTTGCCCTGGAGGTTAGATAGGGAAGCATCGAACTTTTCCCCATATTGAGGACTGCCAAGAGAAAATGAACTCGAGAAAGGCAATTGGGCATTGCCGCATATCATTTCCAAGTCAGAAAGATCTTCCTTAAGTGTTAACCCATCTGGTACAGCGACTCTTTCCTGAGCACTTGTTGAGACGAGGCCAAGTTCCTTGGAAAAGGCATCACGCATCAATTTCACAGCATTGGAAGCTTCTGTTCCTTCTCTCGCCAAATTCTGTTCACCCTGAATTACGGGATTAAGTATTTCCTTCTTTATCAAATCAATGAAACCAAGAACATTCTTTGTTCTCTCTTGTATTTCTACATCATGGCTTCTCAATAGTGGGCCCAAGGCTAATTCAACTAGATTTAACAGGTTAACAGTAGTTTCTTGCGTGAAACTGCTCTTCCCAAAAGAAGCAGATGTAGAAGCCTGACCATAAGTAACAGTTACATCCCCATCATTTTCTGTAGAAAGATCTTCAAAAGATTGATTTGAGTCCCTTGGATTGAAACCTCCATCCTGTGCAGAGCAGGCAGGAGCTTCAGATGTTAAATCAGAACTCTCAGGGAATTTTCTCTGAGAGACCGATTCTGGAACTTCTGATGCCTGATTGCCAGAATCTATGGAGGAAGCAACATTTTCCTTGTGCAAGAAGTACGAGTGTACACAAGAGATTAATACTTTAAAAGTAGACTGAACATACACTGCTCTTATTGAGGATGGCAAGAGACTAGTACGAGGCTGTAATAGTGCCTCCATGAGTTCAAATGGATTCCGTGAAAACTCAACATACTCCCCCGACAACCAAGCAGCAGCAGATAATATATTGTGTAAGAAAGGATTACCAAGTAACGCAGGATCAATCAGAAGATCACGACTAACATGAACAAGATCGGGTCTAACATCCTTGACCCTCATACCAATATCAATTAGCTGATTTTCAATTTCCTCCCCCTTTTGGCAATGCGGGATTCTTACCATTTCCCCGAGAAGTGATGCATACCAATCAAAGTCAACAATAACCTCATATACATTTTTAGAACAAGTAGATAAAATTGAACCAAGAATCTTGTTACAAAACTCAGGATCAGATTTAAGTGCATAATTGACTAAAACCCTGGTTATTTCAGCCACATTACTCTCAGACACCATCGCCATCACAAGACGCAGAGACTCGAGCTTAATATTGAAATCCCCATCACTCAAAGACCTGATCACAAAATCTTTATTCTCTAGCACTGCCCACATGTGATTGGGTGCAATAATCGAAAGCGCATGTAATCCAAGATACTTCAAATTTGGATCATCATCAACCAAAAACTCCTGAATCTTCACAACTGCAAGCTTCACAGCAGATTCATACTCACTCAGGCTACTCACCACAGTCCTAATACACTCAAACATCAAAGACTTTGCTCCAGTCCTCCTCATATGCTCACAAATCGGCTCAGCAATCCGCTTAGCCAACCTAGGCTCTAATGAAGCCAACTTAGCAAATATCTTCAACACCTTAATCAGCAACCAATTGTTCTTGGAATCAACCAAAATCTTATAAAACTCCGGTGCCAATGGTAAATATGATCTGGGGTCTTTCAAACTAAGTTCACAAAACACTCCAATGACCGCAGACACAATTATCGGATCAGAACTCTCTAAATTCTCCACTAAACGTTTAAAACAAACCCTAACCGCATCTGGGTACTTCTCAAAAACCCTTAAAACAACCGCAATAGCTTTCTTTTTAACAAACGCTTTACTACTAGACAGCAAAGTGAAAACCTCAGGAGTTAAATCTCTAGCAAGATCAATATTTCCGATTCTCGACAAGCATTCAAGAGCCAAACTCACCTCGAACTGGTTGCTACTGTTCATATCCTTGCGCAGCTGGTTGGTGATGAGAAGCATAACCGGCGTGTCGTCGTTGAACGACTGAGTGATGGCGTGGTACCCGATCTTCTTGTGCAGGAATTGCGGGGACGACACAACTTCTATGGCGTGAAAAGCAGCAAACGACATATCGAGGCCATGGAGGGAGCTGAGATACGAGAGTTTCTGGAGAGCGATGGATTTGGTGTGGAGGTCGGTGGACTTGATCTCGCGACGAATCTCGTCCATTGATTTGGAGATGAATAGGGATTCTCTGACTTGTTGCTGGCGAGAAGCCTTGATGAGGTCTTCGAGATTGCGCTGGAAAAGGGTTTCCATGATTGAAGCTCCCGCCATCGAAGAACAAAACTGAGAGAGGAAGCCAAAACAGTTACTGGATTTGATATCTGTTGAATTGAGACATAGTTTCGAAGAGATTTGGTTTGATTTTATTTTTTTTGTTGGTTTGATGGGAGGATTTCAGGTTTTTAACGAGTTCGAATTGTTTGAGTTTTGTCTGTGAAGAAAACTTCAGGGAATTAATTGGGTTATATTTGATAGACAAGGATGAATATTCTTTAAAATTATAATTTCGTTATTTTTCCAAAATTATAATTTCGTTATTTTTACAGGGAAAATAATGACATTACTTTATAAAATTTAAGGCCTAGCTCTCTCTCTCTCTCTCACACTCTCAGGAGGAGGAGTAAACTTAGGAGTATGCATGAAACCACGTCCCAATGGATATAGGTGTATCGGGCCTACTACTCAACCGGCAAATGTATTTTGAGATTGGGGAAGGGGTATGGTTTAAGAATTTGGATTCTCTGCTGAATTGATTTTTGTTATATCCTAAATGTGTAATCAATGACTGTCATTTATTTTTTTTATTTATTTCATTTAAATACAAAGTTTTATGCTTAAGTGTTTTAGACTAGGAAAAAGATCAACATAGCAGAGGATCCTGATCCATGACTTAAACACACAACCTGATAGATTTAAGTGTAATGTTGTTGATATTGTCAAAAAAGAAAGAAAAAAAAAAGTGTAATGTTGTTACCGCTTACCACTACACCAATTCCGTCGTCTATAGATATGTTTGAGCATCTCCAATGAAATATTAAATCATTGTATCAATGCTATAATTTAGTACAAAGTAAAAAAAAAAAAACATACTCCTAGGGTTAAAGTAGATCCTAGGGTTAAATTATCTGGTTTAAAAGCTTGGCTTAAGTTTATTGGTGGTAAACACTTAATGTATAGTATATGCCAAATTTGACACAACAATAAATGTAGCCTGACTTTTTAATTTTAAATAATAAAAAGGAAAAATTGAAATTGAAACAATTCTAAAAAAAAATATTCAATACAATCATTGAATGTTTTGATTGTATTTGTTAACTTTTATAATTTTAAATAATTTAAAAATAAAAATAATATATCAAATAGAATTTTGCATTGCAGTACAATGCTAAAAGGATGTGCTAAATATAACATTTTATTATATTTTGTGCCAAATTTAGCATCGACATATGCATTGGAGATGGTCTTATACCATCTCCAAAAGATTCGTGAAATAAGATATTTGTTAAAGTCAAACGAGCTACATTAGTATATTTGGCTCCAATAGACTCTTCAAATGAGATTCTTAAAATAAGATTTTGCTTCTCTCTCTTCAATATTGATGAGCAACCTCTCCCTTTTCAATTATTAATATATTATTTTTATATCATATCATCATTAATATTTGACATCTATATTATTTTTATCTATTTAATTAAATTCAATTAATATATAATAAGTTTTCATTTATAAATTTTATCATCATAAAAATTTTACCATTAGAAAGGTCTCATTTAGATCTTTAAAATGAGACTAATATTGAATATTGAATAATAACATAATAATTTGGAAGGTCATTTAAATGATTTTCATATCCACCTAAAAATAATACTAGTTTCACATGTATGAAACTAGTGCATTTGAAAAGTAATTATTTCTAACTTGAAAAAAAAATGGAGGGTAATTAAATTGGATCAGGATCCTATGCTAATCATTAGGTGTTGATCCGTCCTGAGCTTTTAATAATCTGTTGCCATGTGGCTTTAAAACAAATGTATGGTACATATTTTTATCTATTTATTTATTATTATTATTATTATTATTATTATTTTTTTTTTTTTTTTTTTTTTTTTTTGCATTTACTAACGTAACCTAAATGACATCGTCTTTGGACAGCACAACTTTCCCAAAAGAAAAAATTAAATTCCTAAGTCAACTTCTCTAATACTCGTCCTCCATCGCGGCACCGCCTATGAAATCACTAAACGGCATCCATTGGAGGTCAATTAAGAAGAAGATGAAAACAAATTGGAAAAAAAAAAAATTGGAGGTCATTTTTTAGACTTTTTGGTAATTTATGAGACTTTTGGTCATTTTCGAGACTTTCTGAGTATAAATGAAAGTTTCCGAGACTTCCTAGGCAAAGTCTCATAAATATGAACTTGGAGGTCATTTCCGAGACTTTTTGGTAATTTTCAAGATTTGTAGTAATTTTCGAGACTTTCTGGATACAAATGAATTTTTTCAAGACTTTGCCCAGCAAGTCTCGAAAAATCTCATGTATACCCAGAAAGTCTAGGAAATTACCAAAAGTCTCAAAAATTACCAAAATGTCTCGGAAATGGCCTCTAAATTTTTTTTTTTCCAATTTTTTTTTTCATCTTCTTTTAAATCGACCTCCATTGGAGGCCGATTTAGGGGTTTCATAGGTGGTGCCGCGGTGGAGGACGAGTATTAGAGATGTTGATTTAGGGATTTATTTATTTATTTATTTATTGGGAAAGTTGTATTGGGTATCAAATATTCTCCAATAACAAAAAATCACTATCAAAGGGAGTTAGGAATTAAGCGGCGGCCGTTTGCAAAGTGAAGAGAAGAACAAAAAAATGATACTCTATTATAAGGGATTTTAGTGTTTTGAAAGAAAAAAGAAAAAGAAAATTAATTAACTAAATCTCAGCCCTTCTATTTCTTTATTAGCCACATGTAAGAAGATCTAACAAGGCTCGGCAAGCTCAGCACATATTGTGATTAGCAGAAGATCCTTGTCCAATTAGATTTATTGGTGGGGAAGGGGGAAATTAAGTGCTTTCATTAAAATAATATAAACATATTTCTAATTGAAGAGTCTTTTGGAATGACTCTTCTTTTTTCACTTTATTAAATTGTCACATAGGTTAAAGAGTGAAAATAGAAGAGTTTTTTGGAGATGTTCTGATAAAACCATTCATAAAAAGAAAATGCCACCTGTAAATTGTGTACATCAGTAAGACTTTAGTTATTTTTATGTACCAACTATTTTAATGTTGGTTTTTGTTGTTCAGTGAATTTTATACGACAAATTAATTTTTTATAGGCATGGTCTAGTCGTGAGTTGTAACCACATTTTTCAATATTGTTAAGGTTTTAAGTTCGAATTCAATCTCCAAATTCTATTTATCAGTCCTGTTCACATCAATACGCATTGATGTAATTGTATCAGTATCAATGCAGGTAGACCACTAATTGTGGAGAGGTTTTGACAAGTGCATACACTTTGAGTCAAAGTATATAAATCTAATACTCTCATCCAATGCACTGATATACACTTTGAGTCAAAGTGTGTAAATCTAATAATCCACATCCAACGCACTAATTAAGTTATATCAGTAAGCACTGACGAAGTTATATCAGTACGCACTGACTTGAATATTTCTGTGTGTATATATATATTGAAAAAAAAAAAAAAATTTGAATACAACATTCGTCGAAAAACAAAAGCTTGTGTCTTATTATTCACTACTAATAAAATTATGATTTTTTTTTTTAAATGAAATTAGGATGTTTTTATTATAAAGAGTTGAGGTATATTTCATTAGATAAATAAAGGTTTATTTTGATTTAGAGGAAAAATCATAAATAACTAGGGCAAATTATACTAATTTATCCCGATTATATACATAATTGCATTAAAACCAGAATGTTTTTTATAATAACACAAATATACCCTATTACATATTCAGTAACGGTAGAGGGGGCAAACTTGTTTTTTTTTTATTTATTATTATTAATAAATGAAAAAAAAAACTAATTTATCCAATCACATCTCGCCATGTCAGCCCTAAAAATTTAAAAGTAATAAAAATTAAATTAATATTAATAAATAAATAAAACAAAATATTATATTTATCTTCATATCACAACTTTCATCTTCATCTTAGTCTAAAAAGCCTTTTACCAAAGGACAAACCCCTTCATCATCATAAACAGGGGCGAATCAAGGAAATATTTACCGTATGGGGTAATATATATATACGGTCATGTTTCTATCAAGGCATCCTTATATAACTTTATCAGAATATTGAATGTGAGTCACTCATTTATAAAAGTGATTTGACAAGTGCATACATACCAAGTCAAAGTATGTAAAACGAGTGACTCACATTCAATGTCTTTATATAATTTTATCATGGCATCCTCATAGGAAAATTTCCGTTTATATATATATATATATATATATATGCCCATTCTTGAGTGCAACATTATACAAAGCAATTTTAAAAATAATGCATATCATTCTAATCTCAACCATTGATTGGTTTTAGAAAAATATCCAATGGTCATGATTTATTCTCTTAATGCATGCATAGGAATAAGGGGGGGCAAAAAACTAATAAACCGAACCGAACAGATCCAATTGGTTTTTTTTTTTTCGACTTTCTTAAGTTGGTCGATTCATTTTTAAAAAAAATAACTATTGGATTGATTTTTTTCATGGTTTGCTATCCCAAACCAGAAAACCGAACCGAGATCCAACTTATATAAAAATAAAAATAAAAACCTAGTTTAATGTTTAACAGTCCATGAAACTATAAAACTATAAAACTATGAAAGTATGTCACATAATATATATATATATATATATATATATTTTTCTTTGTTTCTTTTGCTAAATATCATTTTAAACTAGTATTTTCAATTTGTTCAAGCCCATAATTTAATTTGGTCAAAATCCCAAAAGGATTAAAATATAAAAATATGTGTATTAATTAAAGCCCATGAATTTGACCCAATAGGACCAAAACCGAAAAACCGAACCAGTCCAATTCGTTTGGTTTTTTATCGATTGACATTTGTAAATTTTATTGGATCGGTTCATATTTTTAGAAACTGAACTTTATCGATTTTTTATCGGTTTTATTGAAAAATAAACTGATCCATTAAACGTCCACCACTACATAGGATTCCTAAAATGACCTAATAAGCAAGTCACTTCCCACTCACTAAATTACTTGATCGTTTCTTCACTCCTCTCAATAGCTACCGATGTTCTTCTTTTCTTGCTATAAGTTGTTGTTCTTTTCGCTTTCAGCCATAAACATCTAATTTCTTATCGTTTTTCATCTCCTCTTCCTCTATATTTCTCTTCCAACCTTAAAGTTCTTTAGTTCTTCATATATCAAAAATCCACACAAGTCACACAACACACTTCATATATATTTCTTCCATCAGTTGTCGCTCTTTTCATATAAACTAGAATCGTTTCTCATTCTTCGTATAAAAATATGACTCCGACCCATTCTTCGCTACTTCATCAGGTGCATCTGTACCATAGTTGTTCGGATTACTTGGCTATGCGTTCCTTATTGTGTGATTTAATAATTTCTAAATTTTTATTTTATTTTTTATATGTATAATTAATCATCTGCACCGTTAGTGATTCCTCATATCAATGGTGTTTTAATGTCTGTTGTATTCGTCATATAGTATTGAGGTTTAAACCGAAAATAACTGTCTTGTATTCAAACTTAGATTTACTGACCGAAACCTTTTTCTTTTCAACAGTGCGTTGCAGCCATGTCTTTTCTCTAGTTACGTGTGGGTTACATGAAAAAGACTCCGTACTCGAGCAGACGACAATCGTCTCCTAATGGGGTATATAAAGAATCAATGATTTCGTCATTGATATCTTCCAAAAGGATGTTTTCAAATCGAAACAATACACTGTGTGTGTGTGTGTGTGTGTGTGTGTGTGGGGGGGGGGTGTTTGTTGGTGAAATAAAAAACATGGAGACTTAAATTGAAAATGACAAACCATCCTCTCTCATGGGAAGCGATGTGGTTAGCTTCATTGCATTGTTTTGTAATCAATTTCAACATGCCAACCTTAAACCTCTCGAACATGGGTGCAATTGCTTTTTCCACCAAATCTGGTATTTCAATATGTTTTTAGACGGATGAAAGAGGTTCGAGTGACAGTTCAATAGAATCGACTTTTACTTTAAGCTTTTCTACTTTGTGTTCAACACCCTGGTGTATTACAGCCCAGTATGGCTCGTCCACCTATATTGTTGAACTGTAAAAAAAATTATCTTTGGCCACCAACTTATGCAGTGTTATAGCCTTGTTTTGGCTTCAAGCAACTAAGGGTACTTGAAGCCTGTTTACATACACTTCTTTATGTGAAATACATCCCCAATAAAGTATCTAAAGAAACGGAATGCAACCTTGAAAATTTCTTGAACCTCTATCCCTGAACTTTCTAACACCATCCATTAGATACAGAAAACAATATATTGGCCACTTCTTATGCCTTATTAGTCTAAGATCTTTTAGTTGTGTGAACAATGCTTCGTCGATTTTTTATGATGTCGGAGGGCATAACAAGGTGGAGATTATAAACAAAACAAATGAAATCTTGAAAACATCATCCACATTTTTCATATTCTTTAGTTTCGTCATCAAGCTAGACAAAGTAATCGGGTGCTTACTAGTATTAATCATAAGGTTTTTCATCATAATGCATGTTTCTTCAAATTCACCCATGTTGTAGTCTGATTCATGAGTGTCGTTAGGCAACCCCATCACTTTTTCAAAGTCAGACTCCTTGATTGGAATCGACTTTCCATGTAGCATAATTTCCTTGGTCTCTGGTGTAATGGCTTTTAGCAACATCTTGCATAAAAGGAGGTGGAATACAAGACAGTTAATGTTCAACAGCACCCTAAATCCCATATCTTCTATGTAGTTAAGTCTTTTACAATTTCGTTAAACCTTTTCGGGTTGCACATAGTATGCAATTCACCTTCGGTTTCTTCAACGGAGGACATTGTTATAGGGTTCAAAAATTAAGTAGCACTTTTTGGGTTGGTTCTTGCATAAATAGCACCATATTAATAACACTAATTTAAATAGCATCAAAGATGGTATTTGGACAAAAATACCCCCCATCTTCTAGTCTTTTTCCTTAGCAGTCATTTCCTTTTTTTTTTTTTTTTTGCTTTTTGCTTTTTTCAAAAACTTCCATTGATAGAGCTTCAATGGAGTTATCGCTGCAGACCGGTGAATTGACCGACAAAACCACCGGGAAAACGTTCGTTGAGTGTATATAGTTGTAATCGAAGTGTTCGTTTACAGTTTCGAGCTGTGTAGAGATAGAAATGAAGCCAAACCCAAACCCAAACCGTCGTCGAATCTTCAACGTCAGATCTATGACGATCTGTCTGGAATCTGATGAAACTGATAGCGCTAATTAACTTGACATTGTCTGATCTTCTAGATCCAACTATATCTAGAGTCAACTAGCGTCGTTGTCAGCTCGTCACTTTCACCATTGATAGAGGTCAAACAGAATAAGTCTCAAAAATTCATGTATTAATTCTCAAAATGCATGAATAAGTCTCGAAAACTCATGAATAAGTTTCGGGTATTCATGAAATAAGTCTCGAAATGAAGCAAATAAGTCTTTATAAACTACGTCTCAGAAAGTGTAATAAGTCTCGGGTGTTCATGTTAGGATTTTGAGTCAAGTTAGCATTATTCTATATCAAAATATTATTTTCTTTGTATTGTTTAGTTGTCCTAGTTGTGTGATTTATCAAGCTTCAAAAGAAGATGGACAACGGTTCAAGCAAAGTGATGCCTTTATGCGAGGAAAGCGTTATTGACTACAAAAGTAATTAGACCTCTTTCCTCTTACAAGGCTTAAGTACACACACACACAATTCATTCATAAGTGTCCCTACATTTCACACATGTTTTAGTATGCTTATGCATTGATCTCATATTGACATACATTGTAGAAAAGCATGAACTAGGACTATCTCTAGGAAATTGCATACTTGTGTGGCCATGTGTTTATTTGTTTGCGTGTTAGTGATTTGGACTTGAATATATTCTTAAATGATTCCTTGTTGATTTTTGATCGTTTCGGTTACTCACTCATTAGATTTCAAGTTCAAACTAGGAAGTTACGAAGCTTTACGTTTTCTTACAATGCGTTGTCTTCGTCTTCATATATCGAGTCGAGTTCACATCCAATTTTCAAAGCTTCGTAGTCATCCTCGTGTGTTAGTGCGTTACGATTCTTAATCCAGAAATGAATTTGAATTCCAAGTTCGAAGGCTAAAGGACGATCGAAGAACACGAGGAGAAGAACGAAAGAGTGAATGCCTAAACTTGGGAGGCTTCCTATGGTGGCCACGCACCTCCATAAGGACAGCCAAGAGAGGCCCTCCCAAGTGGGTCCCACACTCTCTTTTTTTCCCTCCCATTCTCTTTAAATGCTTCCTCTCTCTCACTTATTCATTTTAAAGAAGAAAATTTGTAATATTGAGCTGAAATTTTCTCTCCAATTTTCTCATCTTCCAAACACCATATCTTTCTCATTCAGACTCCTAATGAGAAAGATTCAAGTTGAAGAATCTTTGTAATCATGTCTCCTACTTTCTTCAAAAGAGTTTGCAGTTGTTTGATCAAGTTTTGTTGTGGTTCTACACTCAAAACCGAAACTGCACATGATTCTTAGGTATTGAACTAAACTTTGTGATTTCAACTTTTATGATCTTCAATTACCTTGGGTTTTCTTCTTCTATATGTATATGTTACTATGATAAATGCTATTGAGAAGGATAACTTCAATTAAAAGCTAATTTGATTATGATTAGATTCTTGAATGTGAGTTAGGTTTTCTAAACCTATCTTTTCACATGATTGTTAGTTGTGTTGTGATTAGCTTTGTATCTAGGAATATTTGTGCATTGATTATTGATATTCTAATGATAAATGATTCCTAGTTGTGCTATGTTTCATTGATTGATCATATTCGAAAATAACACATGTTTGTGTATGTTTTTAGAGCTTTGATTGGATTCACTTAATTGATATTTGAATACATGTTATAGTTGTTCTCTAGAAGAAGTTTGAAGATCTAATCTCACTTCTCTAGGATTTCCATATTTGTACTAAATGCTTGTGTATGTGCTTCGTGAAAACATCTAATATCAAGCTTTAATTGCATGAATCAAATCTAGGATTAAAGTGTGTTTGGTGTTTTGGCACACTCTAGATTTCGATTTTCATGTATTAATGACCTAGACTATTTTTGTTGTGAGCTTTGTTGACTAAGTCTAGTTTTACATAATTTGTACTTAGTCCATATATTTCATATGTTCATGCATTATTTGGATTGCAAACTAGAATATCATAAATTGTGTGCTCATTGTCTAATTCTAGTTTCCATAGTTCATATTGATCATATGTCCTATGTTCATTGTGTTTGCATCATTTGCATCACATAGATCACTTACCGTGTAAAGGTTGAAGTCTTGGTAAGGAGTGTGAGACTCTAGGTAAATCCAAGCAAGGGAAGTCTTGGCTAAAAGTGTGTGGCTCTTTGTAAGTCCAAGTAAGGGAAGTCTTGGCAAGGGGTGTGAGGCTCCTATAAGTCCGAGTTGGAAAAGTTTCTTATTGTTTAGTGATTCTTCAACATAGAGCAAGGGAAATCTTGGCTAAGAGTTTGAGACTCTTTGTAAGTTTGAGCATGGGAAGTCTTGGCAAGGGGTGTGAGGCCCCGGTAAGTCCGAGCAAGAAAAGTCTCTTGTTGTTAAGTGATTCTTCAACATAGAGCAAGGGAAGTCTTAGCGTAAAGTGTGAGGCTTTTAGTAAGTCCGAGTAAGGGAAGTCTTAGCAAGAGGTGTGAGATCTCTAGTAAGTCTAAGCAGGGATACTCTCTAGAGGCATACGATGTGTCTCGGTTAAAGAGTAGGCAAGTTTCTCTCTAATGAGAATAGATATGAGGGATATCCAATAAATAGTGATACATGAGAGTTGGTCACTTTTGAGAGTGTACTCTTATTTAACTAGTGAAAAACATTTTGCCGATGATTGTGGATTCAACCCGAGGATGTTTCCTCTTCAGAGGTTTACCACGTAAAAAATATCATGTGTCAAGTTTCTCTTTCTTTATGTCTATGATATTTGTTTACTTATATCATATTGATCTTGCATGAATTGTCATTGATTACATTCTTGTTAGACAAGATCTTTGATTGACTTTTTATTTACAATATGTACTTGAACAATTGAGACATTTATGATGAATAAAAGTACTTGTTGATTTATATATTTTTGGTATAACCGCCTCATACAATTCATAGGCTATGTTTGATCTATTAATTGAATATGCTTATCAATAGTCTGTGCATGTTTGTTTGTGTTTATTGAAGTGTGATATAAGCTATCTAGAGGGACAAACTTTTGTTTGTTTCAAGGGATCGAAATAGGCTTTAAAACCTATTCACCCCCCTATAGGTTAGCTTAATGCAATTTAACCGTAATTGTATTTACAGTTCATAAATTAAGTCTCGAAATGGAACGAATAAGTCTCGAAATTAAAATTTTTAAAAAAAAATTCTTAACTTCGGCTACTATTCATCTTCTCCGATTCTACAAACCCAAACCCAAATCCACTATTCACATCAAATTGACAAAAAATTCACAATAAAAACTCAAAATCAATCAAAACGAAATTAATATCATAAAATCAACAAAATCAAATTTGAAAACAAAAAACTTTTTTGCAGAAATATTTTCTTCAATCGCAAGTGTTTGTTTAATCGTCAACTCAGCCCCGTTGAAGTGTTTGTTCTTTAGACAACGAAAGAGGAGAGAGAGAGAGAGAGAGAGAGAGAGAGAGAGAGAGAGAGTCTGTGAGAATGGGAAGAAAGAGAGAGAAATATGCATGTGGGGGCATTTTGCTCTTATCACCTACTTTAGTGCTAATAAAACATGAGTTATTAAAGTGGTGTTAGTTACATAAGTCAATTTTAAAAAAGCTCTATATACCCCTATTTCCTCCATTGTTATAGGGGTTCAAAACTGTGAAGATTTTTAGGTTTTGAGAGTGGGGGTGAAGAGATGAAGAGATGAAGAGATAAATAGTTGAACAAATAAATAAATGAACACATGAAGAGATGAAGAGATGAAGTATGTCATTAATTAGTAGTCATGCATGGGTGGGTGGCTGTTTATTTTATTAAGATTTGTCAATTGGGTAAGAAACCTACTGATATCTCTTACGTTATTCTATGCATTTTTTTGCAGGCTACTAATCATAACATACACGTTAATCTATGCTAAATTTCTAGACAAATATAAGATATAATGAAGAATATTTATTGGTGATCTGACTTATAATTTTGTATATTATTGAAAACCATGTATTTTCACAGTATTTCTATATCAAAAAGATGAATTTGGTGTATACGTATGACTGTAAATATATATGTGATTACTACCGCCAGAACGTGATCACTCTCTGATAGAATATATTAGACAATCCAAATAATATTTACATGTTAAATATGCTAAGCGAAACATTCAGCATGAAAATTTCAAAAAGAAAAAAAATTAAACTGCTATATGGAAATGTACACGCATGTTTTTACTTAAAAATAAATTATTGCAATTTATATTTACAAAACATATTAATGTATGGAAAATGATCTTTTGATCAAATATACAGTATTGTGATCACTTTGATTTGTAACTGTATTGTGATCGAATATAAAGAATTCTGATCAACTATAAAGTATTGTGATCAAATATAAAGAATTGTGATTGATTATAAAGTATTGTGATCACTAGGATTCGTAACCATATTGTTTATTTTACACATACCAAATCATGTTCACATTTACTAATTGATACATACGTCGTTTACAGTATGATAATACTTCGTTTACAGTGTGATAACACAATGAGAGATGTTTAGAGAAAGAGTGAAAACTAGATAGATGGTCTGACTCCCTTGGCTGTGAAGGTAGTCAGGAAATTTTAAGCAATAGTTCTTTAGGAAAGGATTTCCGGGATGGATTGTTTTCAATCTTTATAGATAATCTTAGTCCTAGCGTTGATTTGATGGCGTTGTGGAGATTTTTCAAGCCTTTTGGGAGGGTTAGAGATTTTTATCTTTTCTCAAAAAAGAGTTTTGGTGGGAGTCAGTTTGGGTTTGTTCGCTTTCAAACGGTGGAGGAAGCAACCTTGGCTACTAAGAAGGTAAATGGGTTGGTGTTTCTTGGCCGGTTGTTGAGAGCCAAGGTGGCTTCTTTCGACTTGAAAAGGAGAAGGTCTTCTTTGAGTTATTGTAGGAAAAGAAAGGCTTTTGAGGAATCGTTGGGAAAATAGGAGCTTTGAAGTGGTCATCCTTGGCAAAAATTTTCTACTGGTAACCGTTCCTTTGTAGATGTGTTAAGAGGATATGAGAAAGATTTTCGAAGTGAGGGTGAGAGGAAAGGGTTTCGGAGAGGGGTTAAGAGGAGAGAAGTAGAGATAAGGACCAGGAATTGAAGTTCTTAGAAGATTGATCAAGTTCGAATCAAGAGATGCGCGGTAGGGATCCTCACATAATTCTCAAATGTGACCAGTGTCAACAAAAGATTAAGGTGTAGAGGTTTTAAATTTACTTCAACTTATATTATGGACAAACGCATATTATGGTGCTTTGATTCTGAAAGTGAAAAAAAAGGTATTCATGAGAAGCCGATTCATTTGGGATGACCATTTTTCTTCCATTGTTAATTGGTCTGATTCGATTATCCCTCATGCTAGAGCAACATGGATTGATATTAAAAGAGTTCCCTTATGCTTTTAGGATCAAAAGTTATTTATGAAGTTGGGATGGATGATTGGTGAACCCCTTTTGGTGGATGAGGAAACTTGGTCAAGCAACCGTTTTGATAGAGGATTTTAGTTATATTACCTTTTAATCAACTTTGTTGTTGTGACATGGAAGTAGTCTGGGAGGAGGGTTCCTTTGTGGTGAAGTTGAAGGAAGTCGATGAGTGTGTGGCTTTTTTGTGGTTGGAAAAACTTTTAGGTTTGCAAAAGGAGGTGTATGTAAGGCAAGGTGAGACTTTTTCTCAAAATGAAAGTATTGATTGAGGTTCAAATAAAGGTGGAGGTTTTGGCTCCTTAGGGATCGTATGCCAATGAGATAAAAATAAGGGTGGTGTAGCCGATTACAATCTCTTGTCAAAAGTTTCAACTTTTCTAAAAGTTGCTTGGATAGCCAAGACTTCATCAAGATGTGTTGGAAAATGAACTAGTCAAATAAGCCTATATCAAGCAAAGGAAAACTAGTTGCCTTTGTAGGTTTTAATGGGTCTACTGACACAAAGGCGGTGGCTTGTGAGTTGACTGAGAAGGATGTTCTTGAGGCAACTGGTTCGACTGGAAAGTCTATTATTGAGGCTAGTGGTGTGAATGGAAAGGTTGTGGGGTCGTGTGTTGTGAAAGGTAGAAAGTCTCTTGATAAAGGTGAAGCTAATGCTATGATAGGATGTGATAGGTCTGATGTTAATTGCTTGGTTAATCGGGTTATTACCAAGGTAGGAGAAGATAGGGTGGTGATGGAAAAGGATCAAGTAAATGAGACCTATATCTTGCAAAGGAAAGCAAGTGGTGGTAAGGGAGTTATAGCTATGGCAAGTTGTTATGGTTCTACTGACACAAAAAAGGTGGGTTTTGAGGCAAATGATTCGAATGGAATAGTTGTTATTGAGGATAGTGGCTCGAATGGGTTTGTAGTGGAATCTTGTGGTGTTAATAAAGATTCTTGTGTTGGGAAAGGTGGTAAGCGTAATGTTATTAAGATTAATGATAGATTGGATTCTTTGGAAGATGTTGAGAGTAAGAAGACCTATGGTAAAAGTATTAGGGTCTTTGGTTCTAATGATAGATCAAGTGGGGGAGTGGCGGTTTCCGATGACTAAATGGTTTATATTAATTTTGATAAGGGTGGAGGTTTGTTAGGGTCCGGTTTGAGTTCTATAGGGGGTGATTTGGGTGATCTAGCAGTTGATCTTTACATAGATCTTGGGGATTTGAAACCTCTTTTTCGGAAGAGGAGGGGGGGGGGGATATTGTGTCTCTGTATGCTTCCAATATAAGAAGGGGAAAAAAAGAATTTATTTTTTCCTTCAAGAATCCATATAATGAAGATTCGAAGTGGGGCTCGTGGTTGCAATTTTAATGTGTTTGAAGAAGAGTTGGCGGACCGTATTACTATAGGGAAAGAAGATGTCAAAGGCTAGTCATGTATGTTGTGTGTTTTGCATCAGATCTGATTGGATTTTGAGTTTATGTTTAGCACCAAGTCTGTTTTTTAGATTCTGTTGTGCTTCTTTTTGGGTCCTGGTTTGGGTTGGGTTTTCTTGGGTCTTGCCTAGTCTCTTTTATGTTGCTCTTTTGGTATTTTTTTCATGGTTTGTGTTCTTTTGTTTGGGCCGCGTTAGGGAGTCTGTCTTTGTTTTCTATGCTTGGTTTCTGTTCTATGTTGGCCTGGTGGCCTGGTTGCTTGTTTTTCTTCCGACTTTCTTGGCTCGATGAATAAAGTTTGACTGTTCCAAAAAAAAAAACACAACTTTTGAATTGTAAACATTAAAGAGTGTGTACATATGAAAATAATAAGATAATGTGATTACTCTCTTCTTTAAGCATATTAAAGTTTATTAGAGCATCTCCGACATCCTCTTTTGAAGACATCCATTAACTTAATTAAGGGAGTATGTACATTTTTGCAGCTCCAACAGATCCCTAAATGGCTCTCTTAATTGTGTTATGGTGGAGTTCACTCGATTAATTAATGGGTGTTTTCAGACCCCCTTAAAGTGGGCTTCACCTATTTAAGATTATTTTAAAGTGGGATCAACCTATCATAATTGATAAACAATATCTAATATTTATTAAACACAATATCTAACATTTAAATAATAAGAAGAAATTATTAAAGAGGCCATTTAAGGGAGTATTGTTGGAGCACATACCCCCTTAATGGTCCCTTGCAATAACATACATATTAAATAAAGGAGTCTCGGTTGTTGGAGATGCTCTTAGCCAATCCAAATATTGTTCACAGATTCAACAGAATAAACACAAGATTCGTAAATATATTAGACATGCATGTGAGGTCTTCATAAATTCATTATGCATGCATGAGAGGTTTGTGGTGATCTCCATTAATTTGGCCAATAAGGTTGCGTTTTCATTTTGATATTCAAAAATCATTCAGTGCTTTTAAATTTGAAATCCAATGAATGCGTTTCAAATATAAAAAGAAAAGATATATTGCCTTGGGAAATAGAAAGATGTATCTTTAATTTGAATTGGAGAGATTTAATGGTAACTGGCTGTATAGGTTTACAGGTGGACAGCAAGTTAAACCGTCATGTGCCAAGCATGTGCCATGGATTATTTTTAAAAAAAAATTGTATGGTGCAATGTTGCACCGAAGGGCAGCCCATATATAAATAGTTTATTTTCTCTTGATACGCTCTAACTAAAGATACACATTTTTCATCGGGGCCCCAATTCCCCACATCCTCATTGGGGGGGATGGGGATGAAAATCATCCCCAAATTGAAATGGGGATAGGGAGGGGGTCCCCATCCCCATTTCCCCATTTTCCCTACAATTATATTGAAATGGGGATGGGGATGGAGATGGGGGAGGTCCACTATCCTCATTTTCCCTAACCATATATAAATATAAATATAATATATATTTTTAATTTTTTTTTATTCTTTGAAAACTCTAACTTCCTAAGCATATATACACATTTTATATAAAATGCACTAATGAATTTTATTTTGTATTTGTAATAGATTGTTTGTTTTTTTTAGTTTAATTTGTAAATTTTAGTCAAATGGGGAAATAGGGGAAATGGGGGAAATGGAGAAAATAGGTAATTGGGGATGAGGATGGATATAAGTCCCCCCAAAAATTCCCCATCCCCATTTTCCTCAATTTAGGGGGTGGGGGGTCGAATGGGGAAATAGGGGGAACGGGGGAAACGGGGAAAATAGGTAATTGGAGATGGGGATAGATATAGGTCCCTCCAAAAATTTCTCATCCCCAAATTTCTCATCCCCAAAATTGGGGGGGGGGGGGGGGGGGGGGGTGGATGGGATGGGAGGACATATATCAATCCTCATTCCCTAAATGTGCATCTCTAGCTCTGATATTATAAAGACAACTCCTTAAGTATCAATAGTTGGATTTTATATATTTTTGTTTAGTTAATATATTATAATATGTTTAATTAATGGCTCATAAACTCTTATACTAATTAAATTTATGATTTTCTTTCTCATTGCACACCGATATAATAAAATCAGTGCAACAAATACGAGTCATTGAATAAAAATAAAAAACCTTTTATATAATTCTTGATGAAAGTTTTTGTTTATTTTTTTAATAATAAGATAACATTAATTCAATAATGGACTACTCAAGAATATGAAATACATTATAAAATTTATGCATAAAAAATTATTTAAACTTTAGTTCAAAAAAAAATTATTTAAACTTTCAAATAACTTAATTCTATAATATTAGAAACCATAATAAATAGAAAAATATTGTCATTTCATTAAATTTAGACAAAAAATATCACATTTATTTAACACTGTCAAACCCTAGGGATATTTACGTAATTAACAAGCTATATATTGATTTTTTCTTTTTTCTTTTTCTAGAGGGCTGCCTGGGCTACCCTCTCACACAAGTTACAAGTTATAAGTTACATCCGCCCCTGATCACAAACCCCTTCATCATCACAGTGTCAACCATTTTGTTTCGAGTTGCAGAAAGAAAAGGTGTGGCCTTCATGGGATCGAAGCTTTGGCTAAAAATCACATGAACAACTCAAGCTTCAAAGACCATTGATTTCCTTTATTTTGACAAAATTCCCACTAGATTTTTTTCTACCCCAACTCTGTATAAAAAGGGTCGCCATCTCCTTCAAATAGCAGATCTCCATTTCGTTTGTTTTTCATCTATTTTCCATTTTTTTTTTTTTTCAATAGAGATGATTTGTTGTTGTGATGTGTGTTTTGGTGGTGTTTATTTTTTTGGAATTGTTGTAAAATGGAGATCCGTATCTTCATTAATGGAGATCAACCATGTAAAATGGAGATCCGGATATTAATGAAGATATGGATCTCTAATAGATAAACAATATTTATTTTTTAATTATTTTTTTTAAATACTGATTTTTTTATTCTCTAAATACATTAACAAGGGCAAAACTGACATTACCCCTTTTCTGTGATTGACTAACGGTGGTCAACCGTTAGTCAACAAGTCAAGAGATAGTGTGTGCAATTATGATCTTTATTCCGGTTTTAGTACAACTATACATATAGTATACCGATCTAATAATGCTCCACATTTTTTTTTTAAAAAAAATCTTTATTAAAATTACTGAAAAGGGTGTACAATTAGAAAAAAATTCATCTATAAAGTAAATATAATAAAATCCCGTATTACTGCTATAAAATAATAATAATAATAATAATAACAATAAAATAAGCCCTAGGTTAACGTAATTTGTTTGTTGATTTTATTTTTCAACTCTTAAACCCTCAAATTTACTTCTTACACACATACAAAATATTATGAAAGAGTTTGAGAATGATATTAAGAATCCTTAAACAATTCATTATCCGGAAGTAAGTTTGATGTTTATTTTTTCTTTTGTTGAAATTTATATATATATATATATTTACTTTTTTTTTTTTTTTTCGTTTCACAAAGAAGATACAATTTTCTTCACCATCACATTTTCTTGCTCTATTTTTCAGTTTCCGAACAAAAATGGACTTAATTCAATGTCTCTAAGGCTCAGTTTGGCATTGCTTCTTGAAGTACTTTTTGCAGAAGCTACAAAATGTAGCTTCTCATTTTGGCTTTTGGGAGAAACAAAAAATGGCCAAAAGCACTTCCCTGGAATTTTACCAAACACCATAATCATTTTTGGTCATTTTCGGCTTCTCCCGAAAGTCAAAATAAGAAACTACATTTTATAGCTTCTCCAAAAAGCACCTTAGGAAATAATGCAATGTCAAACTGAGCCTAAATTTCTCTCATTGAGAAAGTACATAGAGATGAGGTGTATTGAGTTTGAAAAATAAGTAAAGAAAGGTTGTTTTGGAAATAAATTAAAAAATTAATAAAAATATTTAATTTTATATAATTAAACCAATTTTTTTTAAAACTTGGGGCATTATTAGTCCAGTATAAGGGGTGTCAATAGCACAACTTAAAAAAAAAAAATTAAAGCATATTGAAACATAATTTTACTAAAAAATCATTCATAATTTTTCTCTAAAAACTAAATATATATAACAAAAATAAATAAATTTATACCATGAAAAATTGAATCTATATCACAAAACACTAAATATATATCTGTTATTTGTAAAATCTTAAGGACTGACAAGTCAGTATGATTACCAAAATATACGGTGATCAAATATGCCACGTCATTAGAAAGTCAACCGAAGAAGACCAACCCTAGTTGACCAATCAATGATCTCAAGATCCAGTCAGGTTTATCCAAACAGTCGGATAAGAACAACCTTATCGGGGTGACCAGGTTGATCGGGTAAAGATGTCCCGATCGGGGTAAATAGGTCGATCGGGTCAAGACATCTGGTTGGGATTAAGTAACCGATCGGGGTGAATGAGATCTGATCGGGTTAGATAACTGGACGGCTGAGTGACACGTGGACGATATTGAGTTCAAGGTAACCACGATTCAAATACGCAGAGAAAGATTCTTACTTAAATAAGGTACCACGAATCATACTCTGATAAGGAGACAAATTTCCTTATAGATATTAGAGTCCAAATCAGGCAAGAAGATCTAATCCATTTAATGCGTAGAAGACGCAAAACAGGAAAGAAGATAAAGATGACTCTGATAAGTTAGAGTCCTACTA
The DNA here is from genome assembly GCA_035582765.1 of Acer negundo. Taxonomy (NCBI): domain Eukaryota; kingdom Viridiplantae; phylum Streptophyta; class Magnoliopsida; order Sapindales; family Sapindaceae; genus Acer; species Acer negundo. The sequence goes on along the minus strand of CM069238.1, from coordinate 11,205,234 downwards.
AACTTAGTCAACCTTCTTTGCTTGTATACTAATAATTAGGGTTTTATGCATGTATAAATAGACCTTAAAACACCATTGCAACAATTAATGTGAAAAACGCATATAACAGCAATAGTACGAGAGAGAATGAGTGTGTAATTTATATTTACATAGAGAAAGTTTGTTCTCGCCTTCTCTAGCAACCATGGTTTTTTTCCTTTAGGCTTTTCCATGTTAAAACCTTGTGTTTTGTGTGATTAATTTCTTTTCTTACTTTACAGTTCGATTGCTAATTCATAGTAACCTATTGGACGTGTGGTTAATTTTTCATAATCCAAAAATCACCGTAAACAATATCACGAAACATTGAACCCATGCATAGAAAATTAAACTTATATCGTGAAAATTCAACAATTGAGACCTTTCATCAAGAAAATCAACAATTTACATTCATAAATCAAAAAATAATGCAAGTAAAATCAAACCTCATTAAATTTAGGGATTTATTGAAAAGTAATTCATTTGGGAGTGTTAAGTCAAAACTTAACCAAAATCTGAAATTCTTTCAAAAGTATCTCGTTTTCCATGTACAAGTACCATATTACCCTTATGTAAACATTTTGCCTTTACTTCACTTCACTTACCATCTTCCTAACCTCTCTCCGTTGGAAACTTTTATTTTCGCACCAAATCTATCTCTCTCTTTCTTGTTATCCTAAACAATATCAAACTCGACCATTAAGCAAGCTGAATCTGTCTGTGTCGAAAATTCCATTCTTCTTCAACGAAAGGGGATTCTTATTTGGAAGCTTCAAATGTGAGTTTCATTTTGATTTTTTTAGTTATAATCTCTTACTAATTTTTTTTTATCAAAATAATTGACATTTAGAGAAAAGAGATTTGCGTCATGATTGAATATGATGTTTTTGGGGTCGATCCACCATTATTCCTTTTGATCTACACTTTTTAGTTTTTTAATTAGAAAATGTTGACAATTGGCGTTTCTTAACAGCTTTAAGATGTCTCAACTGAGGTTAGACACCGGTTAAGACATCTCAGTGAAGTTACAAATTTGCAACTACGTTTGGAATTGGCAATGCCATTTGAATTCCCAACTAGTCACTAAAATCTCTACACAGTTTAGGATTCTAACTGGATTGTGAAATCTTCTACTTTTATTTGTAACCACTGATTTTAATTTGTTATGTTACATATCTTGTGATACTTGTTTTTATGTTGTTACCAAATTGTGAATTCAAATGATGTTTATAAAGAAATTCCTACGCAATGTGCTATAAGTTTTGAAAACTGATAAAGCGGCAAGCTAGAGATTCGTTCCATAGGGATTAAGTTAGATTAATCGATTTGCAATCTAATCTAAGTTAGTCTAACTAATGTGCAAGAAAATAAATCATGGTAAGTTGGATAGTGTATGGTTTGAGAAACCATCAAACAATGCATGTAAAGTAAATGACAAGAATATAAATAGAATATGAATGGACATAGGAATCCAATACCAAACAACCTAGATAAGAAAATGGATTTAAACAATTAAGTGGAAGTCTAGGGAAAAGATAGAGTAGCTAATGGATTTTGAGCAATTCATACATGGCTTCATTAATGTACGATCCACACAATCAAGGATTGATCTCATTAGGAAGTGTGTTTAGGCCGTTACTACAAAACCTAAATAACTTCCAACCAAAATGCATAACCGATTAAAGAGAGGGTGTCAAGGTGGGATCGGTTAGTGACAATCAAAGGCCTAGACAATTGCGGTTGATATATCCTCCAACAACCTATCCTATTCACTATGTGCTACAATCAATTAAGTGTGTCAATAACTCAATCAATTTTATCACAAGTAAATCCTACAACATATTGCAATCAAAAAGTGTGCTAATAACTTAATTAATCACATAAGAGCAAGATCTAATTAAAAAGTAAATAAAACTATAATTGTGTAAACATAATATTCAAAGCTTTAACAACTACTCATTGTCCAAGAGTCTCTCAAATCATCCCCCTAGAATAAGGGTTTAATTACACATAATCACAAACAAAGAATGGAAGTAAAATGTAGAGAAATCACAATTGGGTCTCTCTTGTAAGCTTGATCCTTCCTTAGCTTCCTTGTTAATCCTAGTGTAAAGATTGGGTGGTGAGGATATGTATAGATATGTGGAATCAAATGGAAAGTGACAAAGAAAATGGGTGTAGAAGATGTGAAGAGAGAAGTGATTTGGGTGAAGTAATCTAGATGGTTGTTGATGAGATTGGAGAGGAGAATGGAGAGATTAGGAATGGTGGAAGAAATGATTGTTTTGATTGATCAAGATTATCAATTCTCTGTAAAAATGGTGTATTTATATGTTAGGAAGGCTAGGGTACGAAATAGGCATGAAAAGACAAGAATACCTCTCTTGAATGGGTTGAAAATCGTCTTTTGGCCAAGTTGTTGCAGTTGGCAAGAAAATGTCTCAGTTCCTGCCCAGAAATGCCAATGCTGGAATTTCTACGTTGTCCCAGTTGGGTCGCGATTGGCAAACAGTGACGCTAAGACCGCGACACTCACACCTAATGTTTCTCCTCTTTGTCACGTTGTGTCGCTATAGCGACACAACCGCGACAATTTCCAATGCTGGAATTCTTACGTTGGAATTGGGCAATTTTGTCACGGTGTCTTCATAACGATATGTGAACTACAACATTCCCCTGTATTCTGTCCCTTTTCTCCTCTTTTTTTTGCACTTTTGCACCAAATATTCTTTCATCTCTCACCAATGCCCTTGAGGCATGAATATTCTTGAAACACTTGATTAACAATGTTAAAACACGGGAGATTGCCCGAGAATCAAGCAAAAAGAGTAGGAAATGAGGGGCAAAATAATACCAATTTTGGTTCGATCATCTTGATACATTCACGAATGAGAAATAAGGTTTATTTTATTTTTAAGGTTTCAGAACATTTCCCTACAAATCTAAATAGCACTTCTTCCATGGCTGCTATTAGAAAGATTAAAGCAAAGTTGATGGAGAAGCAAATATAGAATTTTGGTTATCAAGCTAGCGGAGCACATGATTCATGACTTATTTTTTAACTCATTCAAGGCATTAAGTAAAATTAATTGGATTATATATAAAACTTGACAATACTTTGGTATTAAACATGGCTTATGAAGTTATGTTTTGTATAATTTATTATCACAATTTAAAAAACTTATAATCCTGATAATAACATACATCAAAATAATGTCAATATGACTTCATTTTCCTAACAACACTAGGAATTCTAAATAATAATAGGATATCTCAACGTATTTATGCTTTCTGATTCAAACATGGCAGTTTTCATCGAGAATATAAACAAATATGTAGTATTAAGAATCAAAAGACAAAAAAAATAAAACATAACATATTGTGAACCATAACATAATAAATATTGAGAATGAATTTGCTCACCCACACTTTTTGTGGGTAAGCATTACCTCCCTCCCCATCACTTGACATGTGTCCAGGGAGGGGATGTTTTTGTTAAAACACATTAACAAAAGCACCCCCTCCCTGGACACATGTCAAGTGCTAGGGAGGTAATGCTTACCCACATTGAGCAAAAATGCACTCATAAAAATTTATATAATACATCAATCAAAAAATAATTTGTCTCTATTGTAAAATCATTTTTTAATTTATTTCATTTTCTTTCCTACACTAATGTCATTCTCACAGTAAACATATCTTTAAAAGGCTATAGTACAAACTTTTTTCACGAGAAGTTTTCATTACCTCTTTTAATTAGCATTTTAGGACGGATTAATTTGGTCTTTCAATTATAAACGATATGAATTAACTTTCAAGATTATTCATTCTCAATTTGAATGTAACATGTTGTTAACATATTCAGTTAAATATTGAATCATTCTAAAAAAAATCAATTAAAATGACATATCACATCCTAAACAACAAAAACATAAATAAGTAATTGAAAAAAAAAAAATTACTGAGAAGTAAGCAGGAATATTGTGATTGAGAAGTCTTGACTACCTCTTTCAATAGTTTTTTAGGAGAATTAATTCGGTCTTTCAATTATAAACGATATAAATTAACTTTCAAAAGAAAATTAAACTCAACCCTTTTAGCTTCGGCAAGACGATACTTGGATGTGGAAGTTTGATTAATTTAAGAACACTCATAAACTTTAATAGTTGTTAACCATCAAATCTTAGTCTGCTTTTTTCAAATCTCTTTCATAAAGGTGCAAATGTGGAATTTTGGTCATTAAGCTAGCGGAACTTATGATTCATGGCTTATCTGTCAATTATTTCAAGGCATCTGACATCAAATATTTTTGAAGGTCGAATTTATTGGGCATCACCAAAAAAAAAAAAACACATGAATTTAATTACATTACATTTAATAACTCTATAAAATTAATTAGATTTTATATAACATTTGACAATACTCTGGTCCTACATTTTTTATGAAGTTCTGTTTTGTATAATTTATTATTACTGTTTATAAAATTTATGTTAATAATAACACGTATCAAAATTATGTCAACATGACTCTAATAACGACGCTAGGAATTCTAAATAACATTGGGACATCTCAAGGTAATTATGTTTTCTTAATGTTGTTAGGAATTTTTAATGCCACTAAGTTGTAAGTAGGGGTGGGCGTTTAATGAATCGGTTCATTTTTCAATATAACTGATAAAAAACTGATAAAGTTCAATTTTTGAAAATATGAACTGATCAAATAAAATTTACAAATGTCAACCGATAAAAAACCAACCGAATTGGACCGGTTCGGTTTGGTTTGGTTTGGTTTTTTCGGTTTTGGTCATACTAGGGCAAATGCATGGGTTTTTAATTAGTACACATATTTTCATATTTTAATCCTCTTGGACCTTTGACAAAATTAAATTATGGGTTTGAACAAATTCAAAATAATATTTAGCAAAAGAAACAAAGAAAAAAAAAACATAATTATGTGACACATTTTCATTGTTTTATAGTTTCATGGACCATTGAACATTAAACTATGTTTTTTATTTTTATTTTTTTATATAAGTTGGATCTCGGTTCGGTTTTCCAGTTTGGGACAGCAAACCGGGAAAAAAATCGATCCAATCAGTTTTCAGAAAAATGAACCGAACTGAACCGACGAACATAAGAAAACCGAAAAAAAAGAAAGAAAAAAAACCGAATGGATCGGTTTGGTTCACCGGTTCGGTTTGGTTTTTTGATTTTTTGCCACCCCTAATTGTAGGAAACAAAATATTTACATCCCCTCATTTGTATCAATTAAGTCTGATGATGATTATGCATCATTACAAGTATAACAAAGCCAAAATTGACACTAAAATAACCACATAGACAATCATTGTATTAATTCTATAAACTCAACATAAAATTCTTAAAATCTTTCAAACAAGATTGAACATAGTAGAAGAAAAACAACAATAGCCAAAATGGCTCTCAAAAATGAACCTACGACACTAGAAGACCACATACTTGCATGAATTGTGCTTGTGTCAATTTTTGGAACGCATACATTCTCCTTGTTCCATCGATGATGGAATAAAGCATACTTCTTGTATGTCTTGAATAATGAGTTATATGAATTCAAAAAACTTCCATCGAATCCGTTTATCTGATCTTCATTTTGATGGAAAACTCTAATGGATTCACATCAATAGTACGACATACAATGTTTCATAGGATGTTTCTTTTAACGGTAACATTACTTTTGACTTTTTAGGTTCATATTTCAACTTTCCACAACTATTACTCTGTTCACCGTTGTATTAAAAAACAAAATGAACTTTATCCATACAACACACATTTCAAATGCATAACAAATTGATGATTACATCTCCAAACAAATTTCAAAATACATGGAACAAGAATGCAGTAAGCATAAATGAGTAAATGTACCTATTCTAAAAAAATAAAATTGTGATAGTCCAAATAGCTTCACAATTTCACAACCCAGTTAGGATTCAAAACTATGCTACGATTTTGGTGTCTAGTTGAGAATTCAAATAACGTTGTGAATTTCTAACTTCACTGAGATGTCTCAACTAGTATCCAGACTTAGTAAAGACATCCTAACACCATTGAATCTTATTGCATTAAACATTGAAATTAAAAACATTATATTTTATGAGGATTTAACGTGTGTGTGTATATATATATATATATTATATTATATAATATAAAAATAGCTACTTCTTATAAGGAAACGACATATGGCATCTATTTAATGTTATTAATAAAAAAAAAAATTATTTATTTATTTAATATTCATATCATATAAAAACAGCTACACTTTTCGTGAGGGAACAACACATTACATATATTTTATGTTATTAATAAATTGTTTATTTTTTTTCATTTATATAATATAATAAAAATAGCTTCTTTCGATCAGAAGCCGTCATGTGTCCCTTTATTAATGTTGTTATTATATCATACATAATCATATCATATATTATAATTTAATTCATATCATAATATATGCATTTAATTATATAGCTTACTCTCACTTGTCAAGTGTCCGCTTGTATATATAAAAACATTCTCCTTCATTAATCTCTATTTATATAAATCAAAAAGTATATATTTTGTGAAATTTTATGATGAGTAATATTGATATAACAAAAGAGTTGAAATGGCAGTACCTCAAGTGAATGCACAAAAAAGATGCCAAGGGAAGTTAAATCCAACCGGATATACAATTGAAGATCGTGCATTTTTCATGAGCATTCACTTGAAGTAAAACCACTTCAACTACATTAATTGTTAGGCAAATTATATATATATATATATATATATATAAACTGAGGATATAAAACAAACCGAGTATAAAATTTATACAGATAAATATTAAAACCAGAATCAACCTTGTGTTTCACACGGTATCCTTAAAACATATTTGCCTCCTCTTGCTCAGCGTGTCTCCCAAGATACAACAGTTTATAAGTAGTAAATGTTCACAATTAGGTACTCCAGAGAACTGAAATTCGTCAAAACGCTCTATTACATTGAAAATAAGAATACTAGAGAGACTTTGCGTGGCTGACAACAGAGAGAAGTTTACCTTCTTTTTTTTTTCTATATTTTGAAGAGTGAAGGGCCGAGACAATTTATAGAATTCAAGGGAATGTGTGTCAATAAATGAGGTTTTTACCATTTCTCACCATATCCTAGAGATGAAAAATAATATTCAAATCCAATATGGGGTAATTTGGTTGAGATTTATTTGTTGAATAAATGGAAAACATCTCAAACCTTTACCATAACTTGGGTTTTAATCTTTTCTTATATTATAAATTTATAATAGAAATGGAACATAAATAATAGTTATTTTTTACAGTTCTCACATATTTTTGTCTTTTTAATTTACTCGAGATCCAAATCAAAATCTCATTATAGCTCAATAAGTAACGATAAATTATTATGGGCTTTTTATATGCCACAATGAAGGCACGCACATTGAAGGATTTGGGCCTTCAATCCATGAATATTTATAGGCATTTTTAGACCTTATCTTATTCTCAATAAGTAACTATTTATCGATGTTAAGTATAAGGGGCGTACCCAGGATTTTTTGCTGGGGTAGGCTAAAATAAAACTATATATGTATAATAAAAAAATTACCGAACTTCAGCAATATTTAAAAAAATGTTTTTTTATTTCTTTGAAAAAAAATTAAATACAAATATACACTATTTAAACTTTGTCTTACGAGGTTTAACATTATCAAACTCATCTATTATGGAATCTAAGTCAGTGATATCAGCAATCAGTAAGAAAATCATCCTCCATCTTATTACGAAGTGGTGTTTTAACTAGCTTCATCGCTGAAGATGCTCGTTCTATTGTTGTTGTGGATACGGGAAAAGTTAAGACTAAACTAATCAATTTATCAATCAAAGTGTAGTGTTCTGACCTTTTTGTTTCAGTTAAACATTGACATAATTCCGAAAGAGAAGCCAAATTCTGAAATTTCGGACAACCAAGAACATCAAACCTGTAATGACTCAATTGTCTTCTCAAATCTTCAATGTCATTCTTACTGAAATCTTCAGAGTAGAACTTCTTGGCAAGAGTGCAAATATTATCAACATCAAAGGATTTAAACACGTCAATAGGGCTCAAAGCCATGCTAAGAGTAAGAAGTTCTATTGTTTGCTCTGGAAATTTATTATTCAATTCCATCAATTGAAAATCTATCACAGCAATAAATATACTAAAGTGTAGTAATGCTCAACTGTGACATTATATTTCAGCTGACAAGAACGTTTTGTTCCTTCCATATGATGTGCATTCATATTAGGTATATCAATTTCATACTTTTCACAAAATGACACTACACTTTCAAAAAAAATATCCCATTCAGTCTCCCTTAATTTTTGAAGAAGCATTTTTGTAGTTGACACTAAATTCATAGCATTTAAGATATCTTGAGATTTCAATTGTAAAGCTTGACAAAGCATATCAGAGATTCCTAAAATTTTGTGCAATAACAACAAGATAACCACAAATTCAAAGGATCTCAAATCTTTATACGCACCTTTGGCTTCTCACGTATATTACTGTTCAGTCCTTTGTCAATCAAATTTTCAAGAAGAGTAGAAGTTGAACCAAACATATTAATCAATATACTAATATAAGTAAAATGAGAACTCCAACGGGTAGTACTAAGTCGTTGCAAAGTACAAATTTGATTAGCCCCTATATCAGTCTCAAGTTCCCCTAAAGCGGTCAATTCCTGAATTTCACCTACTCGAATAGATTTCAACTCCGAGTGACGCTTGAAAGAAGCACTTATAAAGTTGACAATAGAATGCAATTTTGAAAAAAATAGCCAAATATCATGCACTTCCTTGGCTACTACAACTAAAGCAAGTTGAAGCATATATGCAAAACAATGTATGTAATAGGCATATGGACAATCTTTAAGAAATAAAGCTTGTAAACCATTCCACTCACCCCTTATGTTGCTTGCACCATTGTATCCTTGACCTCGCAAGTTTTCAATCAATAGATTATATCGAGCAAGGATATTGCATATTTCTTTTTTAGGAGTCGAGGAATTTGTATCATTAACACTTACAACTTGAAAAAAACGTTCTCTAACAAATCCTTTAGAATCAACATACCTTAAAATAATTGTTATTTGTTTTTTGTTGGATTCATCAACTACTTCATCAACAAGAATACAAAATTTAGCATCCCCAACTTCCTCACGGATTTTAGCCCGCACTCTATTAGCAAGAATATTCAACAACTCTTTTTGAATTCTGGGTGATGTATACTTGGCATTTTGCGGAAAAATTTCTAGAACAATCCCAGCAATTTCTTGATTTATTTTTGCTTGCAACTTTATCATCTCAATGAAATTCCCACGATTAGTAGAATTGATGGATTCATCATGTCCCCGAAAAGCACATTCTTGCATTGCTAGCCACTTCACTGTCTCTAGTGAGGTCTTGAGTCGTAATCGATTTTTCAATGTTTCTTGTATAGAGAATGTATTCATGACTTTATCAATATGTCGAGATGAATCTTTTAAGTTATTCCAACTTTGCATGGCAAAACTATGTTGTGAATTATGTTCCCCTTCATGTTGCACAAATGTACATTTTTTTCCACAATTGATTCTTTTCCAACTTTGAAAACCATCCATTGTAAACGTGGGATGCTTTGACGGAACAGTATCAAAAAGATAGCATGGGAAACAAAATGCCATATTTTTCTTTATTGAATATTCGAGCCACGAAAATCGTTTGAACCAAGAATGTTGAAATCGCCGAGTTTGTTTACCGTCAAGAATGGGTGGATATTTATCCAACATAGGTTGACAAGGACCCATTTTGATATAAGCTTTTCGAACATCACCACGCTTATCAGCAGGATAAACTTCTATTGAGAAGCGTAATCCAGGATCACGTTCATAATAGGGAGTATTAATATCTAATGGAGTATTAACATTCTCAATTTCAAATCTTTGAGATGAAGAAGGAAAACTTGAACCCTTATCCCCGACGTTATATGGAGAACTTGATCCACCCCCATCCGATGATTGATTATCTTTTTTTTTTTCCCAAAGTATAAAAGCATAGTTTTTCTCGGTTTTGATGTGTGGTTGTTTGACATAGTAACCTAAAATTATCAAACAATTTGGTTAAATTGATACTTTATAAATTATAATACAACACTTGAAATAATAAATTGCAATCGGGAAATAAATTCATAAAAAAATAACAACATACTAATTTAAAATTATGAATAATAAACCAAAAATCCTAACTTATTAATCAGGAAAAAAAATAACTAAAAAAATACCTGAATGCTGATGAAAAATCGGTACGAGAGAGAGAGATAATTGGATTCGGAGATCAAAATTGAGTGAGAATTGGAAAGTAAGAGTGGACGTATGTTTATGTGTGTGAGAGAGATATTAATTTATATATATATATATATATATATATATATGAATATAGCCATATAGGATGGACGTTGATGAATATATTTATTGGGAATTTGTGATGTGATATGACCTTATTTGACAAGGATTTATATTGGGAAAAGAACTGTATCGGGAAAAGACAATATTGGGAAAAGATTTGTACTAATATAATAAAAGTAATTATAAATAATATTATATTAATTAAAAAAAAAATTTCTCAAAAAGCTAACCCAGGCTATAGCTCGGATCAGCCCTCTACAAGATCCGTCCTTGTTAAGTACACTATGATTATAATGTTGTATATTAGTTTACGACCCGTACGATGTGCAGGTAATATTAAATATAAATCGAAAAATCATATAAATTGCGTAAGATTCTTTATATTTTGCTTATATAAAAAATTATTAATATTTATACGTTTAAAATAATATGGAATTATTATTTCATAAACATGGAAGCCAACTTAAATAAAATATTTCAGAAACGTTTTATGAAATTATTGCACGTAAATAACTATAGGTTATAGCCATAGGAGATCATCAATTAATAAAATATATGAGAAAAGAATAATATAAACAAAAAAATAAAAAATAAAAAAATTGCAATCCAATAATTAATGGTTCTAGTTGTCACTATTGCACAATTTTAATTGTCATATGATTCTGGTATTCCCGCACCCCTAGCAAGTGGTAATATCTTGATTGGGTTGATATTCTATACATATAAAACCAAAAACAACAAAACAAATATAAATCAAAAGCTCTTTAAATCTCCAAGTGACGAAATTCGAAAAACAATCATATTATATATCTTAAAATTGTAATTTATTAAATAAACACTAAAATTATTTTTTATCTTGATAAAAAAAAGGTAAGAAAATTATTAATAAAATATTTACAACTATCCATGATATAGATCGCATTCATATACAGTCATATTTCGTGGTCAAAACTCTCACAACACCCAAAAAAGAAAAAAAAAAAGTATAACAAACAAAATAAAAAATCAAATGTGTAGATGCATGTTGTGAATTAGATGAGAAATAATGTTGAACAATCCATAAACATTAAAATATAATACACAGTTGAAACAAACAATATATTACAAAGGACATACAAAGGGCTGCTCTCTTTGTGTGTAGGTCAGCAGCAAGTAAAGGACGAATATATATACCTACAAGAAGTAGGGCAACATAAAGGCTAGCAAAATTACAATACTGCCCTTAAGTAGTAACTATAAATAATATAAAATTACATAATAACTCTAACATCCCCGTTCAAACTCACAATACAGCTGCAAGAAGCATCAAGAGTTTGCTAACTAAAAACCGAAAACTCCAAATGGGATGTGACTTTGTAAACAAGTCAGCAATCTATATGGAAGAAGAAACAAAAGGTAAAGTAATGGTGTCATGTTTGAGGTGGTGACGAGTGAGATGAAAATCAATTTAGATGTGTTTGGTCCGCTCATAAAGGACTGAGTTGTGACCAATTTAAATAGCACTTATGTTGTCACAATACATAAGAGTGAGATCAGAAAAATAAACACACATATCTGCTAATAACCAACGTAACCAAATTATCTATGTGGCATAGCACGATACTCAGCTTCTGTAGAAGATCGAGAAACAATAGTCTGCTTCTTGCTCTTCCAAGAAATAAGAGAATCACCTAAATATATATAGAAACCAGTGATAGACTTGCGAGCGACGGGATTACTAGCCCAATCAGCATTTGAGTACGCACAAAGCTCCAAAAACGACGTTGATGGCAGTAAAAGACTTTGAAAGATGGTGCCTTGAAGATACCTCAAAACACGAATAACAATAGCCCAATGCACAGAAGTAGGAGAAGCAACAAATTGACTTACAAATCTGTACAGCATATGCGATGTCTAGACGAGTGATAGTGAGGTATACCAAACTACCAACAATAAGGCGATAAAGAGTAGGATCTGACAAAGGTGTACCATCAGAAGGAGAATACCAAACATTAAGTTCCGGAGGAGTATCAATTGTCCTAGAATCAGTAATGCGAACACACTCAAGGATTTCAGTTGCGTACTTAGACTGAGAGAAAAGATAACCTTTTGGAGAAAAGGCTACTTCAATACCTATAAAGTAGCGTAAATAACCCAGATCCTTCATTTCAAATTGACGAGCCAATTATGACTTTAACGATGCAATTCCATTAACATCATCACCAATAATGATCATGACATCAACATATAAAGAAAGTAAAATACGACACGCATTGGTACACTTTATAAAAAGAAAAGAATCATGATTACTGGAGCAAAAACCAAGAGAGGTAATCACTATAGAGAACTTCACAAACCAAGCCCGAGGTGCCTGTTTAAGACTATATAAAGCTTTCTTGAGCCTGCAAACTTTTCCGGGATTGTGAGTAACACCTGGAAAAGAAGTCATGTAAACTTCTTCTTGAAGATCTCCATTTAAGAAAGTATTTTTAACATCCATCTGAGATATATGCCACTAACGAAACGAGGAAACTGCAATAAGGGTACGAATAGTAGCCATTTTTGCAACGGGAGCAAATGTCTCCTCATAATCCATACCATATTGTTGAGAGAAACCCTTTTGCAACCAATCTAGTTTTGTACCGCTCAACTAACCCATCAGACTTCATTTTCATTTTATAAACCCATCGAGAATCAATTGTACTTTTACCAGGAGATAGAGTTACCTAATCTCAAGTATTTGTCTTATGCAAAGCAGAGAGTTCCTTAGCCATAGCTTGTTGCCAATGAGGATAAAGAAATGCTTCTTTATAAGATAAAGGCTCAGAGAGACAGTGAATAGACGCTAAAAAGGAAGAAAATGAATCATAATAACAAGAGTAAGAAAAATCCGGTAGCTGAGTGGACTTACGAGTACGTTGAGGATAGCGAGGATGAGGACCCACGGTCTCAAAAGGTGCATGGGTGGTAGGAGAAAGTAGAGGAGGTGAAGTACCAGTATCTGCAGAAATAACAATGTGAGACATGCGAGAATAATGTAACAGAAAAGGAGTAATAAGGACAGGAGGACTAGAGACAACATGTGAGTTAGTATCAGTAGTGCAAGGGTTTGGGGAAGATAAACTATATGCATCATCAGAGAAAGGATCAATGCGAATGAGATAAGACTTAGTCATGTCATAAGTACTAGCAAGAATAAAAAAGAAAGGTATATGCTTAAGAAAAAAAAACATGACGAGACACATATAATTTGTGTGACTGGCAAAGCAACGATATCCTTTTTGACCCTCCCTATAACTTAGAAAAACCCAAATGGCAGAGCGTGGAGATAACTTGCTATGCTCTACATTAGGTCGAGGACAAAACAAGTACAACCAAAGACTTTTAGGGAAGAATAATCAAGAGCATGCCTATACAATTGTTCAAAGTTGTATGCCCATAATCAGGAGCATGCCCATACAATTATGACAACCCTAATGAGTGAGAAGATGGAATCTTATTAATTAGGCTGATAGTAGTAAAAACTACTTTTCCCCAAAATACACTAGGAACATAAGCAGATAATAAGAGGGAACGAGCAGTTTTAATAATGCGTCTATGTTTTCTTTCAGCCACACCATTTTGCTCGGGAGTATCAGTACAAGATGTTTGGAGAGCAGTTTCATAAAAAGCAAGCAAATCACATAGTTTATTAGAAGTGTACTCCCCACCCAAATAACATCTAAAGCATTTTATAATAGCAGAATGTTGAGTTTTAACAAGAGCTTGAAATGTAAGATAAATGCTAAAAAAAGTCTAAGCGGCGTTTCATTAGATAAACCCAACAATAACGACTGAAATCATCAATAAACGAAACATAATGTGGCAATAGGGGACAGTCCCCAAACATCAAAATGAATTAAATCAAAGGATGCAAGTGAAGAAGTGGTACTTCTATTAAAGGGTAAAGCAAAAAAATTTGTCAGTTTACAACCACTGCAATCAGAAATATCATGAGTTTGCAAATTTCCTAATGCTCATGTGGATGCTAAAAACCTTAAACGAGATGTTGAAACATGACCAAGACGGGAATGCTATAAATAAAAATTAGAAGAAGAAGAACTTAAACGAAAGGATGACAAATCAACACTATAAGCTAAACGAGATACTGAAACATGACCAAGACGGGAATGTTATAAATAAAAGCTAGAAGATGAAGAACTCAAACGAAAGGATGACAAATCAACACTAGAAGCTGTAACTACTGGTACTCTCAACTCATCCAAAATGTAGAGTCCCCCTTGCCTACGGTCTGTCCCAATCAGTTTCTGAGAATGTAGATCCTGTACATGACAAGAAGTAGAAGAAAAAGAAACTGAATAACCAGAATTACATAATTGACTTACAGAAACAAGATTCATTATAAGATTGGGTATATGGTAAACACTAGAAAGAGATACACGATGGGTGACAACATAACCGACACCTGTTAAAGGCATAGGAGTGCCATCAACGGTCATCACAAACACAGATGATGCAGTACATAAAGAACAAAAAATGACAAGTCAGGTGATGTGTGATGAGTTGCTCCAGAATCTATTACCCATATGGAAAAGGACATACTTGAAGAACTAGGAGATAACAAACCTTTTGGAGAAGAGATGGACATATTATGTGACTGTGTGGCAAGAAAGTTTTTGAAATTGGTCAACAATGACTGACATATTAGGATTAGAAGATGATAAGTCTCTAAAACCAAGTTGTGCGAAACCTTGCGAAATCGTATGAACTATGCTAAACCTTGCAAAAACAGTGTGAACTATGTGAAACCGTGCAAACTATGCAAATCAATTGTGCTAACTTTAATCGAAAGCAACTACAACAAAACCTAAGAAGATTCCAACAAATCCAACTTTAATCAAGAGCAACCACAACAAAACCCAAATCTGACTTTAATCAAGAGCAACCGGCACAAAACCTAAGAATATTTCAACAAATCCGAAGACAACAATGTGATCGAAATGTCAAAGCAGATACCCAAACTGAATATGTTGAAGATGAACGCTTTACCTGAGTATTAACAGTAAGAACTTTGATACCATGTGAATTCAGATGAGAAATAATGTTGAACAATCTATAAACATCTAAATATAATGCATAGTTGAAACAAACAATATATTACAAAGGACAAATAATGCATACAAAGGGTTGCTCTTTTTGTGTGTAGGTCGACATCAAGCAAAGGAAGAATATATATACACACAAGAAGTAGAGCAACATAAAGGCTTCCAAAATTACAATGCTGCCCTTAAGTAATAACTATAAATAATATAAAATTACATAATAACTCTAATACATGCAACATACTCCAAGCCTAGAGAGCAACATCACTCAACTTCTTAAGTCGAAAATTATTGAGTTTATTGCAACCAGGTCAATCGTTGGGTGACTTGGGTCGATTCATCTATTTGATATTATTTTTTACGACTGTTTATTAATTAACAAATGATAAAAAAAAATTATATATATAAAAAAAAGCTTAGAGGATTGGAAGATTTTTACTTATTAAATACAGTCATGTACCTGTACAAGTCGGCTATGTAGAACAGAAGAAGTATTGTGGTATAGAATAAAAGAATGAAATATGAATTGATATAAACTCTTTAATCAGCTATTGAATATCTGTGTTCTAAAGGGTCATTTCGGTTTTCGAATACCTTTGTCTTCTTTTCTAGGATTGAATGTAGTATGTGAAATAACTGAAACTAGATAAAGACAATTGGATTTCGATCCAATTTTTCTGATTTTTTTATGGGAATGTGTTAATAAAATTGTTAATGCATTCATAACATGTGGTTAGAAAAATTGAATACATAGCAAAATATGAACCTTTTATAAGATTCCAATTTTAACTTCAAGTGATAATGATTCATAGATTAAATAGTACATTTATTATATTTATATTTATTCTTTAGCATTCCAGTTTCAAGTAATACTGATATTGATGAGATTACATTTCCTATTTCTATACTTATAACCACAATTATGATACAAATGATTTTAATAGGGAGTTACTGTAACACTATAAATTCACATACAGTCCGAATGATTGTTATATTATTATCTGAAAAAATCAAGCTTTACCGTTAATCGTGGTAAATCAAGTTAACAATTTCTTTTTCTTTTTTTGAATAAAAATCAAGTTAACAATTTCAAGTCACCTCACAACTACAAAATGTGGAAATATAAACTTCCAAAATTGAAACACATTTTAAAGAAATAGAAACTCACAACAAAAGCAGCCGCCTCCTTTACAAATACTCCAATCACAGTTGTTGTTCATGCTAGTCTTTGTATATATATCCTAAATTTTACCCAACATTTTTAGTTAGTTTCATTTTAAACATACACGTAAACAATCAGAATATAAAAATAAAATAAACACTAATCACAGATAGAGAGAGATACATATGGGACGATTCTTATGGCTCGAGAGCTTCCATTTGTAAATTGAAATCCAAAATGAGGCAGTTCCACAAAATGATGAATTTGATCGATTCAAGCGTAAAATTTTCTATTGGTTTTCGAGCAACCAAAAGAGAGAGATAGATGCAAATGCCCATTGCACCTCTTTCTGAATAATAATGGGGCTAAAAACAAGTGAGGGAGTAGTTTGTTATTAAAAAAACAAGTTTTTTTTTTTTTTTTCTAAAACAATTTAATTTTCTAAGCCCAAGTAATAATTAATTTCTTTTTTTTTTTTTTTTTGAACTTACCGATTATAATAAATTACTTAATGTCTTTAGAACTTGCAAGTTGCAAAGAAATTATTTAAAAAAAAATTGCAAAAAAATTAATTAATTAGGTAATATAAGGTAAAATTTATAAGTAACCAAAATATTAGGAGTTTTATTACTTTTAGTCAAAATTAGCATTTTGATTGTTCTATAAAACAATCCACTTTTCGGAAAAAAATGCCCTTCATTCAAAAAGAATTTAAAAAAAACAAAAAGAAATGAATAAAACAAAAGAAAAGGAAAATTATGAAAAAGGAATGCAATTGTATCTGTAAAAGAAGAGAGAAAACCCTAGAATTTGAATTCAAAGACAATCAACCAAGAGAGAGACTCAACCAAGAGAGAGACACGACCAGCGTTTACCACGTGACGAGAGACAATCGACCAGCGGTGTGTGCGGTGTTTGCATCATGACTAGCGTGGCGGCGTTTGTGCAACCCCAACTCGACGAGACATGACCAGCAGCATGACAAGAGGCATGCGGCGGCGTGACATGAAGCACTATGATGCGTGAAGAAGTTACCAAAGCATAACAAATCACAAAAAGAAATAAAAATCTATTTGAATGTAACTAAATCTTGATACAGAGTTTCTATTATTATTTATTGGGTTAATTGCAATAACATACCCTGAGTTTTACCATTAAGGCTTAATATTCAACAAATGATATTAATTGCTGCAGCCCCCAAACGGTTAGTCAAACTCCGCTAGAGATAACAGTTGACTGAATTTTTAAGGGTAAAATCGTCATTGTCCATAGAAATAGAATAAAAACAAAGGAAAAAAAAATCAGATGGAGCTTCAATCTGTTCGATGGAGCAAACCTCCATATCTGATCTAGTTGAGCAAATCACTCATTCGATGGAGAGGTTGAAGACGTAAGATCAGAAGAAGACGTGTTCGTCCAGAGGGAAACAGAAGAGCCAGAACCACCAGGTGCTGCGAATCTCGTCGACGGCGGTGGTGGAGAGGTGGATACCCAGGAAATGACGGTTGAGATCAACCTAATTGCGAGCTCTGGAAGGTCGGGATCGGGCCAAGCGAGATCCGGCGACTTCAATGGAGAACGACGAGCAACAGATATGCTCCTCCACCCGCTTCACGAGCAGATCTGGTGCAGTTCACATCCACATTCGAAGCGATTTTTTTTGTTGGACTTTTAGATCTTTTTTCATGTCTTTCTTTTGAAGATCTTCTTCGATTTTCATTTTTTTTTTCTTCTGGATTGTGGTGAGTCCCACTAAACAGAGGAATTTGTTTTTGAAGATTTTCTGGGTTGTGATTAATAATCTCAACTTCAACTTCCACTTTATCTCAACTTTATGTGTCTCAAAAATCCATCTAATCATCTCCATAATTCTTTGTTTTAACTGGTGTATCTTGGTTTTATCCCCAAATCCATATAAATAAAATTTACTTTCCATTTTTGGTTTTACAAAAACAAATAAATTAAAAAGTGCCAACGCATCAACACATTCTTCAAAATAAAATCTCAACCCAGTAATTATCATCTATGGCTTCTTTTTTGTTTGAAAAAAAAGTTTTATTTTTTTGGATTGATTATTGAGTTGATAAAGATTGATTGTGGATTGATGAGTTTATTTATTCAAAGATAAAGTTTTGAAGGAATGATTAGGTGATTAAGTTAAAGAAGAGATGTTTGGGAGATGAAGTTGGGGTGATTCTTGGATGAAGAAGAAGAAGTTGGGTGATGAAGATGGATTTTAAAATCTGGGAAATTAGTGTTTGGGTAGTGAGAGAATGAAAAGAAGTAAAGAATATGTGATGAAGATGGTTTTTAAAATCTGGGAAATTGGTGATTGGGAAGTGAGAAAATGAAAAGAAGTAAAGAATATAGAAAGAAGAGAGAGAGAGTGAGAGTTTGGAAAAAACAAAAATTTGCAGGTCGTTTATGTTGATTTTATTTTATTTTATTTTATATTTTACAATTTCAAGAGTTTATTATAATTTTACTTATTATTTTTATTATTTCATAGTTTAATGATTATCTTCAAAGTAAAGGGTGATTAAGACTTTTGAAACAAAGTATAAGGGTATTTTTGACTTTTTACACCCAAATGTTAGTCAACCGTTAAATGGGATGTAAGTCAACTGTGAATAAGGGGGTCTGCTGCAATTAAAGTCATTAGTTGAATATTAAGCTTTTTTGACAAAACTCAGGGTAAGTTATTGCAATTAACCCTTATTTATTTACATAGTTTATGCCCTCTGTTTTCTTCTATGTATTATATATTTTGTTAATGTTTGATCGGTTGTTGTTGCTGGTGTTTGTTTATTTACTAAGTGATGTTTTCTTCTGTTTTAATCCCTTTCTCGGTTGCTGTTTGCTACTTTCTTCTATTTGTTCTTCTAAATGTCTGTTTTCTTCATTTTGCTATTGAAAAAAAATTACAATTTTGTTTCTGCTATTTTATGAACACAAATTTTTAAATTTTAGTTTTTAAAAATAGATAAGAATCTTGTCTAGAGAAAGGGTTTCAAACTTGTTGAGGACTTATATATTTTTGCATATTGGATTAAATGTTCTTTCTTTTTTCAAGTGATTGTGTGATTGTGTGATGGTATGTGACAATATGTTGAGAAATCAGGTTGAGAAATCTGACTATTTTTATATACAACTTCAGGTTTTTCGAAGAGGACCAAAGAATGCCCGTGAAGCCTTATGTGTGATCAAAGGGAAGGCAGTTTGAGAAGGCTAAAGGAAAGAAGAACAGCAGGGGAGTGTGCTTAATTGTGCGGCTAATTTGTCATTTCTGACTTTTGCAATCCAATTTTTGATAGACTTTAGGTATCTATTGTGTTCCTTATTATATCTATGCTACCTTCTCGCTTTACTTTCCAATGTTATGAATGAATTAGTGTTTTATTTCAAGTATCTTTAGGTTGATAACTGATAACGCCCCCTTGAGTGTTTTAGGCTTCGGATGAAAACCTCTTTGTTGTGTAGTATATTTGCTCAATATAACATTTGTTGGTTGTTTTGTTGCACCGGACCATTGTTTTAGATGTAGATTTGATTGATTTTTAAAAAGTGTTCACTTTTCAATTTTCATTAACTGAGAAGTATTAGAAATGTCTCAGTTCGAGTTTCCAGCTGGTGTGTTTAATTGTTGAATGACACCGGTGTGTTTAATTGTTGAGCACCGGTGCATTTAATTGTACAATAACACTAGTGTGTTTAATTGACCAACAACACTGGTGTGTTTAATTGTAATTGTTGAATAACACTGGTGTGTTTCATTACATAATAACACTAGTGTGTTTAATTGACCAACAACACTGGTATGTTCAATTAAAAGTTTAAAAGGAAAGATTTCAGAGGTTTTGGTGCTGCATGGACAAGGAAAGTTTAAGCTTCTCTTTAAAGGTGTTCCAATTGATCAATCAAATGGTCCATGTGAAGGTTGTGCTGGCGTCTGGTTTGTTTAATTGTTACAAGTGTAATGGTAGTCATACGATTGTTGATGATCATGGGTTATCAAGTAAATGCAACCAATGTAATGAAAATTGCTTGATTATTATTATTATTATTTTTTCAAAGAGTCACAATTTCATCACTCTGTTTGATTCTAAATGACGTATGTTGAGTTAAATTTGCAATAATAATATTAAGAGAACTACAATAACACATTTCCTAAAAACCATGAAATTATAATAACCGAAGAGAACTACACGTTTCCCAGAACAATTATAATAACTGAAACCATGAAAAACTCATTTCACTTAAGAAAACAGATTACTCTTAGCCTGTTTGGAATGCAGTTGGCAACAGTGTCCAATCATATCAATCGATGTGGTTTGTCTCTTAGCCTAAGCTGTTAACCAACACTATATTACAGATATGAGACATAACTCATTTATTATTTTTATCTTGTTTTCCCCTGAAAAATTAACCACCAAGTTTCCATTGCACAAAAATAATTCTAATATTTTATTCCAAAATAGTCAACCAAACACAAAACAGAAAAATGTGCAGCTAAACAAATTGAAGATTAGAAATACTAAGACTCAAAAATCCAAAAATGCTACCCCAAGTCTAACACTAGTATCAATCAAAGTTCTTAACTCAACGGTAAACCTTGTTAAATCAACATTCCAAACGCCTTTTACCACCCTAGACAAACTCATCATACGTTAAATTCCTATGAACTTGGACAAACTATGTTTCACCACCCTAGTAAAAGTTCCCCACCCATTTGCCACCATAAGTGATTATTTCGTTGAGTCCATTTCTACATTTCAACCAATCAAAATCTCACGTTTAGAATTCAATTAATTAAACCAGTCACACATTAAACAATGTGCAACCCAATTAAACATACAAGGGCAAAATAAATTAAACATATCAAGGCAAAACCAACTAAACACGCCATAGAAAATCCAATTAAACACAGCAGAGTAAAACCAACTAAACACACTATGGTAAATCCAACTAAACATACCATGGAAAATCAATTAAACGTACAAGGGCAAAAATCAATTAAACACATCAAGACAACCCAAATTAAACACACCAAGGCAAAACCAACTAAACACACTACGGAAACCAATTAAAACACACCATGGCAAACCCATTAAACACACCAGGGTAACGGAATTAAACACACCATGGCAAAAAGAATTAAACACACTCGAGCAAAAAGAACAAAACACACCATGGATAATCAATTAAACACACCACGCCAAACAAATTAAACGCACCACTACAAACAATCTTCTTCAACCTAAATTTATCATTTACTGCAAATGAAACAAATTAAATTAGGGTTTCAAATACATACCTCGAAAAGAAGGACCTAGATCATCTCAATTCATCATTAAATACGAATCCAAATCCATAAAATACGACGCTCAATTCGTGAAAAACTAAGCAAAATCCATGAAATATCTTCTTCAAACTATATGGGTGTTATGTTCATTATAGAGAAAGAAAGAAAGAGAACGAAGAGAGGTACAACTTGTATCTGGTTAAAATTGAAAAACAAAACCAAAGAGAACAGAGAAAGAAAGAAAGAGAACGAAGAGAGGTACAGATTGTATCTGGTTGAGATTGAAAAACGAAGCCGATGAGATGTGTTTCGGACAAACTGAGAGAACGAAGAGAGAAAATGGTAGAGATTAGAGAGAGAGAGAGAGAAAACGAAGAGAGGTAAAGATTGTATCCGGTAAAGATTAAATTTTTTCTGACAAAAGAATGAGAGAGAAGAGATAATTTCAAACAAAAATAAAAAACAAAGAAAATATTGAAAAATGGAAAAATGAGGGGCAATTTAGTATCTAGGGGGGCACAAAATGTCGAACTGATTCGAACCGAACCAAAAAAGGGGTTTTCGGTTCAGTTCGTATATCTTATTCAGTTCAAATCGGTTTTGGATATAAAACAGAATAGTTTTCGGTTCAGTTCGGTTTTAGATATCCAAACCCGATTTGAACCAATGAACCGTATATATAAGTTTTTTATAAAAAATCCATGATAACAATATATATGTGTGTGAGTGGTTAGAGAGAGATTGGAGAGTGGGCTCTGCGTCTGCTTCATGAATATGTTATATGTGAGAAAGCTTTGCTCTTTGCCTGCCATCTGCCACCTTAAATTTCGCTTTTACTAAAGCTATGGGTTATTCCATTTAACAATCTTTAATTTAATTAATTTAATTAATTTAATTAATAATTTAATTGTAGTAAGAATCATTTAAATTTTAAGAATCAATTAAATTTTTGGTTTAATTGATTCTTTAGTCCACAATTAGTATGAAACTAATTTATGAAATTTATGAAACTTTGACCTAAAATTGGTATCCGATAGCCCATTAAATGCAAAAACATATTAAAAAACCATTAGGCCCAAAACCGAATCGAACTGAATCGAACTGAACCGATCAAAATCAGTTCAGTTCAGTTCGGTTCGCATATCTTAATCGGTTTAAACCGGTTTCATTTTATCAAAACTGAACTTTGCTCACCCCTATTAGTATCTATAGTGGATTGTTTGATAAAAACAATCAACTTACTAATTCTAACTAAAAAACAATAAAACCCCTAATTTTTTAGTTTAAAAGGGGTATTTCCTCTGATATTAATGATACATTAATATATTATTGTCAATGTTCTTTGAACTTACCCGGTAAGACCACTACCTAGTAAAACCATCTCCAATTCATATGTTAAATTTGGCATAAATAAAATAATAATAAAATGTTATATTTAGCACATCGTTTTAGCATTGTACTCCGATACACAATTCTATTTGAAATGTTATTTTTATCTTTTTACTATTTAAAATTATAAAGGTCAACAAATACAATTAATATATTCAATTAATGTATTGAATATTGTTTTTGGAATTGTTTCCTTCTCTATTTTCTCTTTTCCCTTCTTCCATGCTCTGCTCCCATTGTCTTCTCTGATATATATATATATATATAGTCTTTCTACTGTTAGTTCATCTTGATATGGATCATAGATTATAAAGAAGTTTTGACAAGTGAATACACTTTGAGTCAAAGTACGTAAATCTAATGGTCCACATTGTTCGTCATAATATATTTTATATCAGAACGAACTAACAATAGAAAAATTGCATATATATATATATATATACGGTCTCATTGACATCAATGCGCATTGATGTAACTACATCAGTATCAATGCATGTGGACCACTGATTATGGAGAAGTTTTGACAAATGCATACACTTTGAGTCAAAATATGTAAATCTAATGGTCCACATCCAACGCACTGATGAAGTTATATCAATGCATAATGACTTGAACATTTATATATATATATATATATATATACATATTGCTTCAGACTAGAACACAAAAGGTTAGGTCGCCATTAGGAAGAGTTTCATGAGCAATTTGTTAAATAAAATATTAAGAGAAGAGTTTGATGAGTCCTCCTCTGATGATGAAGATCACAACATCATGAGCTTAGGTGATAGTCAACCAAGCATTGTGTATAGCTACATCTTGGTTATTTGTAAATTACTTTCCAAATTTTGAAAGATTTTAATTCTCTTCCAATGAAAAATAATTTTTGAGATATACAAATGGAAGATATGAAATTTGGAGATGAAAAAAAAAAAAAAAAAAAAGACAAAAATGGAAAAACATTGAATCGCTGAAAAATAATATTTTTTTTTTATGTGCTAAAGGTTATAGATATTGCCACCCAAAGAAATTATTTATACACCCATTTGTTATGGACAAATTACACAAACATACCCCAGTTATATGCATAAATGCATAATTACTCTAAAACCATTAAAAAATGATACAGCAAATTACATAAACTTACCCTGGTTATATGTAAAATTGCATTAAAACATGTTAAAAAAATCATAATAACACTAACTTCTCATCAACCAGTTGACTAACCATTGACTACTGTCAGTCACTAACCGGTGAAAGGCAATTTGGTCTTTTCCGGTGCTATTAAATCAATGAAAAAAATCAAAATAAATTATACAATCACACATTGCCACATGAGCCATAATACTTTTATTAATCAAATATAATATTAAAAAAAAAAAAAAAAAAAAATTGTTCACCTTCTTCTACTTCCTCTCTTTAACCGTACAAGACCAAAATGCAACCTAACAAATTTCTTCTCTTTCACCGTGTACAAAACACCAAAACACAACCCAAAAAACTTCTCTCTTTTGCCTGTACTGCCATTTTCTTCTTCTCCTCTACCCTTCATCTTTATAATTTGCCATGAGTCCATAACAAACTCCTCATCCAAAAACAATTAATAAAGTTTTTATATATAATAGAGATTTTCTATAGAGAATAAGTGGGGTATTTTTTGTAGATATTAATGGAGATTCCAAATCTCTTCAATTAGAGAGGTTCCAGAACCAAAAATCTCCATTAATGGGGATCTGTGATCCGATCTCCATTAACAAGATTTCATATCTCTTAATGGAGATAGATCCATTAGAGAAGATCTTGTTCTCCTCCATTTAATCTCTCAAACCGATCTCCATGGAGAGATGATATATATGTATATATATATATATATATAATTTTGAAATAGATTTTGATTTTTTTAATTATTTGATATATATATATTGCTGTTTTCTGAATTTTTTTTATTTGCTTTTATATATATTTTTGATTTTTATTTCATTAATTTATTTAATATAATATTCTACATCTTCCAGATAATAGAGCAAAGGAAAAATAGACATTGAACATTTTTCGTTATTGAATAACGTGGTCAACGTCAAGTCAAACTTTAGTCAACTTATCAATGGGAAGTTAGTGTTATTATGAGTTTTTTCACTGGTTTTAATGCAATTTTATATATAACCAGGGTAAGTTTGTGTAATTTGCCCAAAATTATAATAACACTATTTACCCTTGACCTGTTAACTAATGGTTGACTGACCATTGATAATAGTTAGTTACTAACCGGTAAATGATAATTTGGTATTTTTCAATTTTATTAAATAAATGAAAAAAAGTGTCCAATAACATATCATCACATCAGCCCTAACAATTTAGTAATTAAATATAATATTAATAAATAAAAAATTTGCATCATCCTCTCCTCAACTTTTAGAGACCAAATCGCTATCATAAACAAACCAAATTACAACCCAATACAAAGCAAATCGAAACCCAAATTAATTATGTTTTTTTTCTTCTCCACCATTCATCTTCTTTATCATCACAATCTCATCCAAAAACACAAACAATGAAAATTATTTAAAAAATTTAGAGAAAAAATATATATAATATAGATTCTCTATATAGGAGATGTGGTTCCAGATATCCTCCATTTTTGTATTGAATTAAGATTCTCGAGGATATTTAAAGACTTTATAAATCCATGTGTATTCAATTCGGACATTTAAAGACGTTAAAAGAGTCTATATTAATCATGTGGTATTCAATTCAGATTTCTATGAACTTTTAAAGAGTCCTTCCAAATCCATGTGTATTGAACTGGGACTTTAAAAATATTTGCAAAAATCAAGGTGCATTCAATTATGACTAAATTTTAAAGGATTTTCTTAGATCATAGATTTTGTTGGACTTGATGGTGAGAGGTATAAATCTCAAATGTCATAACAAGTCCAGCCATCTGCCTAAGGATTTTGAGTTTTTCTTGTTGCTAGGGTTCATTGCTACTATTTTCCTTTGGCTATCTCTTTCTTAATTGAACTTGATGAAAGTAGAGACAATGATGATGATTTATGTATAGCCTATTCAATTGATGAAAGTAGATAGCATGATGCTAGTTTTTATGCATTTTCGAAATAAACAAAGGCTTGTTGGAACCCCTCTATTTTGACAAATGGCTAGAATTCACAAATTTATTTGGGTGGGTTCTTCTATCTAGAAAATTATGAAAATGTATATGTAGATAGAATGTTATGTTTATTGTTATTCTGCAAAATTTCGTGATTTATAAACAAGTATAAAAATCGTTATGAATTTTGGAGTGGACAAATGTCAATATTGAATTCTGCTAGACAGATTCGGGAAACAAGAAAAGAATGAATGTTTTCATATACAAATGATTATAGATTGAATTGATAGTTTTACTGTAGCATATCCTATATGTCTAGATTATCCATGTCAAATTTCGTAAGATTTGAAGCTGTAGAGAATAAATTAAAATTCATGGATCAAAGGGTGGGGTTAGGTTTATGCTTCTTTTTTTTTCAATATTTTATGTATAGCTTTGCTCAATTATTCAATTAGTTGATTATTATTTGTTTATATGATTATTTGAATAACAATGAGAATAAGTGAAGATGAGTTATGAATGTTGAGTATTTTCCTTTTAATTTTGTTTTCAAAATTGTTATAAACTATGTCACTTTCTTTCATTTGTGATTGATTTTAGTAATTGAGTGGAAATTATTGTCGTTATTTTTTTTTTTTTTTTTGTGCAACGTTTATTCATACGTGAAGTTTTATGTATTCATATATTATTTTTTTAGGTTTATCATGAAAGTTGAGATATTTGTAAAAATTGAGCTTTGAAATGGAGCTTCTCTTCGGCTTACTAATTGGGTCATATACTCGTATAATTCATTCATCTATAATAAAAGTTTGAGATAACAAATCTATAAAAGTCTGAGATAGATGTCTAAATAAATCTATAAAAGTCTGAGATAGATATCTAAATAAATCTATGAAAGTCCATATGGATTTATAAAAGTCTGTAGAAATCCATAAAAATCTATCCATTAAAAAATGTCTTTAAATATTCTCAAGAATCCTAATTGAATACACCACATTTAGTCTTTCCAATCGATCTCTATGGAGAGATGATATATATATATATATATTGTTGTTTTCTGGATTTTTTTAATTTGCTTTTATATATTTTTCTGATTTTTATTTCATTAATTTATTTAATATAATATTCTACTTCTTCCAAATAGTAAAGCAAGGGCAAAATAGACATTGAACATTTTTTGTTATTGAATAACGTGGTCAATGTCAAGTCAAACGTTATTCAACTGGTCAATGGGAAGTTAGTGTTATTATGAATTTTTCATTAGTTTAATTCAATTTTACATATAATCAGGGTAAGTTTATGTAATTTGTCCAAAATTATAATAACACTATTTATCTTTGACCTGTTAACTAATGGTTGACTAACCATTGACAACAGTTAGTTACTAACCGGTAAATGATAATTTGGTATTTTTCAATTTTATTAAATAAATGAAAAAATGTGTCCAATAACATAGCGTCATATCAGCTCTAACAATTTATTAATTAAATGTAATATTAATAAATAAAAAATTGTTTCATCCTCTCATTCAATTTTCAAAGACCAAATCGCTATCATAAACAAATCAAATTGCAACCCAATACAAAGCAAATCGAAACCCAAAGTAATTATGTTTCTTTCTTCTCAACCCTTCATCTTCTTTACCATCACAATCTCATCCAAAAACACAACAATGAAAAATTCTTTAAAAAATTTAGAGAAAAAAAAAAAAATATATATATATATATATAATAGAGATTCTCCATATAGGAGATGTGGTTCCAGATATCCTCCATTTTTGTAGGAGACTTGGAACAAAAATCTTCATTAATGGAGAATCAAGATCTTATCTTTTTTTGAAGAAGATCTTGAACCAAAATTAATAGAGATTTTAGATTTTCTCTAATGGAGATCGAGTTCTCCTCCATTTGATCTCCATGGAGATCTAGAGGGATTATTTTATTTATATTTTTTTGTCTTCTGATTTGTAATAGTTTTTTGATTTCTTATAAATTATTTGATTTTTATCTCTTTTTTTCAAAAAAATTTGTTTTCTTTTTGACAATAAATTGATTTTTTATATACATATTTTTTCAGATTTTTTATTTATTAATTTATTTAATAAAATATTTTGAAATACTATAACAAGGACAAAATGGACATTATCCCTTTTCCATGATTGACTAACGATGGTCAACCATTAATCAACGGATCAAGAGGAGTTTAGTGTCATTATGATTTTTTACTGGTTTTAGTGTAATAATTTATATAACCAGGGTACATTTGTGTAATTTGTCAATAAAAAATGGATGTACAAATAATTTCTTTGGGTGGCAATACATGCATCTTATGCTAAATTATAACATTGATACAATAAAATATCACTGCATTGGAGAAGCTCTAAATTAATTAATTAGTTGTGTGAGGGGTGCTAGAATTACTCTTTCAAGTCACTCTTCAAAGACGCTTCATCTTCTCCTTTTGACATTTGTCCATCATTTACTTTTTTGAAATAAATTTTAATGACATCATTAATAAATTATTTTTTCATGTTATTTACAATTCAAACCATCATATCTTCCCAAATTGCCCTTTATTTTACACCAAACTTTCATAGTCCATTTACCTTTATTTTACACCAAACTTTCATAGTTCATTTCTTAATTATTAATAATATTAATATTTTATACACCTTTTTATTTTTTTATTTTTTTTTAAATGGAAATATAAAATAATACGGAAACAATTCAAATTCAAATACAAAAGGTAACCATATAAAATATTTTATATATGGCAGATAATAATTGAGAGAATCAATTATTAACGTTCCCTCTCAAACTCAATGTGTCAAATCAAAGCCAAATTGAGTTTGCAAATGAAGCCTTATTATTCTTTATCAAACATGAAAATAAAAATATTTGATAAAATGTCATTACAAACATAATTTATATTTGAAAAATTATCGTTTTTATCTATATTATCATAAGTTCATCATATTTTATAAAGTAATTATTTTTACATGATTTGAAAATATATTTAAAAAAAATTTAAAATTTCATTAATAATATCAAAACTCAAATATACTAAAAAAAATGCAATATGTCAATGTTTATTTTATCTTTAATAATTTTAATATTGTTAATAATATATTAGCTAATTTTGTTTTTAAAATAAATTTAATAAATATTATTCAACTCATTTTACCTTTGAACATTTTTGCTTCACATATTTGGTAATGATAATTGGTGTAAAAAAGGGGCAATTTGAAAAGATATGTATGGTTTGAACTTTGAATTTTAAATAACATGCAAAAACAATTCACTAATAATAGCTCTAAACTTTATTTCCAAAAAGTCAAAATATGGCAAGGGTCAAAAGGAGAAGGGAGAGTGGGTTGAGAGAGTGTATCTAGCACTCCTTATAGTTATGTTTTTAATAATATCAAAACTCAAATATACTAAAAAAACACAATATGTCAATGTTTATTGTATCTTTAATAATTTTAATATTGTTATTAATATATTAGCTAATCTTGTTTTTAAAATAAATTTAATAAATATTATTCAACCCATTTTACCTTTAAACATTTTTGCTTCACATATTTGGTAATGATAATTTGTTGTAAAAAAGGGCAATTTGAGAAGATATGGATGGCTTGAATTTTAAATAACATGCAAAAACAATTCATTAATAATGGCTCCAAACTTTATTTTCAAAAAGTCAAGATATGACAAGTGTCAAAAGGAGGAGGAAGAGTGCATTGAGAGAGTGTATCTAGCACTCCTTATAGTTATGTTTTGGTTCATTAAAAGAATTGATTCATTATTTCATTAATTATAGGATTGAATCTTGATTTTCCTATAATAATTAATTAAACTTTTGGCTCATTAAGAGAATTGATTCGTTAATCATAGGATTGGCTTTTGATTTTTATATACTAATTAATTATTTAATTAGTTAAATTAAAAATTAATAAGAATGTATTAGAGAATTTCCAATGCAAATATGCATTTAGAGAAAATTGAGTGCCACATTGGATAGATATATAGATAAAAAGTTAGAAAAACTCTCTCTAATGCAATTATTTAACTTTAATATGGAGGTGATGTGACAAAAAAAAAGTTAGAAAATATGAAGTTGAGTTTCTAATTCTAGAAAATCTCCTAGAAATGCTAACTAGGATTTCTAACTTTTTCCTACCAATAAGATTACACTCATTTAATTGTAAAATAAAAAAGGAGAGAGAATGAGATTAATAATTGGTCAAAAATAGATACATATTTGATTTTAAATAAAAGATGAGAGAAAGTGAAATAAATGTTTTAAGATAATTGGTCAAAAACGGATACATCATACATATTTAATTTTAGATAATTGCATTGGAGATGAGAATATGTATTTCTTAAATTTTTTTGACAAAGTAGATCCATATTCAATAAATATATTGATGTGTTATTAGTTAGAAACCCAAAAATGCATATTTGCATTAAGGATGATATTATATAAGAGTATAAAATGTAGAGTCCTACTTATACTTAAAGGGTGGCTCTATTTCTACCCACAAAATATCATCCTACACCCATGTTTTAATGAAACTTTTTTATTTCTAAAATCTCTTACATTTAATTACTTAAAATACATGGCTTTATAATTGGAAATTAAATTTACTTCCTACACCTATAAATTGAACACTCAATCAAAATAAACCCTATAATATATACTTAATCAACCCCAACATCAATAAGGAAATATAATTATTTTTTTCATGTATATTCAAAAAATAAAGAATTGATTTCATGGATTCTAAATGTATTCAGGCATTTTTACTTTCATTTTTATCATTGTTCTATGATTGAATAAAAAATTGTTGCAATTGTAGTCTTATGGAACTCTTTTTTGAAGTAGTTGTAGAACTCGATCAAGTCTATACTGTTCTCAAACACAACTCACTCATTCACTTTACTTAAATTCAACTACAAATTCTTATTAATTTAATTAGTTTGTAAACTGAAATACTTGGTGAGGGGAATTTTTTTTTTAAACAATTTTTTAAATGAAAAATTGATTTGGTTGGTGGTTGAAAAAATGGTTTTTTTTTTTTAATGACAAAAGAAATTGTATATTGTTGTTTATTTAATTATTATTGTTGTTGTTTTCTATGACGATAATTAAGTGTGTAATACATTATGATTTCATGGTTTTTTGTGATAATTCAATACAATGATTCTGCAAGTAGTAACGAAAAAAATAATTAGTTTTAAAGTTGAATTGGTAAATCTTAGTAAATTCTATAATATTTGTTAAAAGGAAACGAAGAAAATGTACGTAGTATTTTTATTTTTTTTTAAGAAGAAACTGTATGTACAAGAATTTTATTTTATTTCATTTTATTTGCGGTGGTGGAAGCAAATATAGAGAAATGGGTGTAATGAGAAAAAATATTATTTAAAATTAAAAAAAAAATTAAAGGTTAGTTTTGGTATTTTAAAGGGTGTAGGAAGTAAAATTAATAATTTTAATTTTTTAATCTGGTTATATGAAGAAAAATAGGTGTAGGAAGATATTTTATGGGTGGCAATAGAGCCATCTATACTTAAATTATATATATTTTGTTTTGTCAGTATATATATATACACCAACTTTTTGATTAATCAAATTAATTACCAACTTTTTTATTAATCAATATTAAATACACAAACAACAAAAATCAAGTAAATTACGAAATATAAATAAATACTTGATTTTTACGTTAAAACTCTCCAACTGGGAAAAACTACGGGACTAGCCTCGCTAGCCACTTAGTCGTAGAAACACCACTATTTGAATATTTGTTTATGACCTAAGTTGACACTTTAGTCACTCTTTTCAAGGTTCGTAACACAAACTATTCTAACCACATGTCCTTAAAAGTGGGTCTTGATAATGCTTCTGCAACTACCATATGTAGCCATAAGACGTGGACTCTAATGAAGAGAATTAAGTCTAAGTGAACATGTAACAATGTCCTAAAAGCAATAAGGTGCAAGACAATACACAATATGCTTCGCTAGAAAGATTGAAATGCAATCTAACTATCCTAGTTATTAAAGATGCCTAAATGAACATACAAGTAGGCTTAGCTAGATGAAGAAAAAGTAATAAAATGAGATGTCCTAACTAAGTAGAACAATAAATGAAGAAGAGTATTTGTTCTAACTTACCAAGTGATGAAGACTATGAAGACCATGCTTTGATGATGCTCGAAGAGGTTAAATGCACATGGATTTTGGGGTTGGAGAGTTAAAAAGACAATCTTGGTGAATACCCTCTCTGGGAAGTCTGAAATCTAGAGTTCTTGTTGAACAAGGAAATGTCTTGGGCAATATATAGGGGACTTGCAAAACTAAATCGTTTTGGCAAAAACATATTGTCACAATCCCGTTTTCGCGATTGACCATGACAATAAACCGTAGCGACAAAGGCAACTGAATCGTTACCGGAAAGTCGCAGTCCCATTTTCACGGTGGTTCATGACGAAACCACAACAACGAAAATCATTGGAGTAACTTCACGACGCTTTGTCACGACTCTCCATAACGACACTTAGATAGCAAAAACCTATGAAAGGTTTTTCACGGTGGTCTAAGACGGCAATTGGACCCCGAAATCCTCTAGAAGGAATGTTGCGCACATTTTTCATGGTGGACCAAAACGACACTTGGACTGCGAAATCTACTGAAATGATTTTCACGATTCACCAAGACTACAACAATGAGAAGAAGATGCATTCTCATACGATCTAACACACTAACCTATATACAACATGTGCAAGTGTGTGAATGGTGAAATGAACACTTAAATGACAATAAAATAACACAAATGAATGTCATGAGTGTGTGCACCTAATCTCTTCATGAGTACAAGTCAAGAAATATACCTTTGAGGCTCTTGATCTTAAAATATTTGGGATGCCAAGAAACTTCCCAAACACGATCACGAACTTGGTGAACCTAAGCTACCTTTACAAAATATCCTATTATTATTTGTTACAAAAATAAGTCAATCACAAAATGGTGGAATTTACATATATATATATATATGAAATGGGGGAATGAGAGTGGGGGAGCGTCCCTCCACCACCTCCCCCATTTATAAAATGGGGGCCAAGTTTTCCCCCACCCCCATTTAACTATTATTTGTTAAATATAAATAATAGTTAAAAATAAATAAATTAACTATTATTATAGAGGCGCCAAGTTTTCCCCCATTTAACTATTATTTGTTAAATATAAATATATAACAAATAATATATATATATAACAAATAATAGTTAAAAGGGTATAGATGTAAAAATGTTTTTCGGTTTTAAGTTAAACGTAACCTTAATTAAACATTTTTATTGAGGCGTCGAGCGTTAAAGACTTCAAGATTATAAGTTACTTTCTAGTTTGTACTATTCACGTTTTATACATGCAACATGCTTCAAATTTCAGGTCAGATATATCAGACAATTTTGGTTTTTTTTTTTTCCTTTTTCAGCGTAAAACAAGTCTCCTAATTAGTCCTGCTGATTTAAAAAAAAAAAAAAATCAGAAAAGTACTGACCTAAACAGCTAAACTTGTAATAACTATATGAATAAATAATAATGATATATTATTAAAATATTTTACCCCAGTTTTAATCATGATGTAAATCTTATAATTACGTGATGGATGGTATAGTAATTATAAATTTGAAGTGTCTAATATTACTCTACTATTAAGATTATTATTCATCCTTAATTAATAAAATAATATGAAATCCTTATCTTCCTTTCACTGTTTGTCCTGTTTAATGATAAACAAGGAAATTTGTTGAATAGTGAATTGTTCATAAAACAGAGGAAGTGAATGCTTTTTAAAACAAAAATTGAAATATCTAGAGTTGTTTTTGTGGAGCCTGACCCTGACATCATAATTCATAAACAAACAAGTAGTCTTAATTACTGCAAGTTCTTCTTTTCTTTTTGCTTCCTTTTTCTTGTGGAACATTTATTGGATCCCATATATTTTAATATTTTATACTTTTAAGTCTTTAAGATAAGGGAAAATGGAAGAATAATTTGAATGTGAATCGGTTAGCAATAAGAACTCATGTAGTGTTTGCTTACTTGGTAACTTCTGTTGTATGTGGTAAATAACCATGGATTTATTGTGATAAAATTTAATATTATATTATTAGTAACATCATTTAACAAGAGATCTCATCAATTGATGAGTTGGGTATTATTAAAATTCAATTCTTTTTAATAGATCTAAATTTTTGGAAAAGGGGTTTTTTTTTTTTAATGGTGTGATCCAAATTGGACCTGCAAATTCTGAGATTTTATTTTAGATATGGCAGACCAGATTAGTGAGTAGTGACAGGTTGAGCTCTTCAAAATGTTATCTTAAATTGAATTGAATAATTGATAAATGATAAAGTATCAAATCAATGTGACATTTTCGGCCTCCACATAAAAGCAATTTAGAGAAAGTGTAGCCAATGGAATCGTAGCCCAAAGCAAGCAGCCAACAAACATAACCCAATTTTACAAAGAGCCAAGACAGGCCTGAGACGTGAGTGTGATTGCTGTTATATCACACTTCCACATGCATGCCCAGTTGCCCACAAACAAAAGCAAAGTCTTGTAAACAAAAAAGGGTGGCCTGAGTTGGTACGCATTCTCCATTGCATACACTATTTTAAGAGAAATATAAGGCAACTTTAGTGCTTCCCTTAAATTGTAAAATGCACCATTACATCTTATGATATGAATGGAGGACGTATGATGCACATGACACAGCAAAACTTAAAGATTTTCAACTGATGATCAATTCCCATCGAGGACTAATAATCGAGTTTTATTTTCAACCCAACACATCATTTCTGGGATAAGACTAGTATTACCTCTTTTTTTTAGTTAAAAATTGTCCAACCCTTTTTTGTTTATTGGAGTCTAAACTTTTGGGACAAGTCTTATTGCATGATCCTATAAAGAAATTTGTAGGGTATAAGATATATAATATTATAATTAGGTCGGTGGAACTTTAAACTATTGAATAAAAGTATATATAAGTTGTCTCCTTAATTTGAGCTCTCTGGCTTTTGAATGATTGGACTTATTCGGACTTCAATTTGAGAAATAATTCAAAATGTAAAGTTTACTGTATATAGCACAACTAGTTCGTTAGGACTTGAGTAGATGATTCCCAAATCAATAGTTTGAATCCTACCAAAATTAAAAAACTTCAACAAAAAAAATACATGATTGAGACGTTAATGTCAATCAACTAACATCATTTATGATTATAAGTATGTCATAATGGAAGTAGTTTGCCATCAATTTTAAAATGCTGATACCTATAAAAAATAAAAATAAAAATAAAAAAAAAGATGGTCCTATAATAAACAAGTAAATAAATAACACGAAAAATAAGTTTTTGGATTTATTATGGAAATTATCGGGTTTTTTTTTTTTTTTTTTCTTCTTTTAAAGTTTTGATTTGAGAGGTCAAAGGTGTGGTTAACTGTTACCACCACTATTGATCTATATCTACGATAACAATTGTCGATTTTTCAAAACAGATGATATTGAATTTTTTATTTTAGTTTGGTAGCAAATCGAATCGAAGAGAGGCTAGTCTTCCACCTAACCAAATTTGGCTGTTAATATAAATTAAACATTTAAAATATATCGAGAAGCAATATTAAATGAAAGGAATGTAAAATTATAGAATTTCTTCGTTTTTTGGGGGAGTGTTGGATTATATCCATTTGAAATTTGACTCATTTGTATTTTGTACGGTAGTTCTTGTTATCTTTTTAACGAAGTAGGAAATATCAGTGGCCGAAAGCATGAGTGAGAAAGACGCAATTCATTAAAGACAAAGAAAAAGGGTTTTCCTTTCTTTCTTTTTTTTTTTCTTTCTAAAAAAATAAAAATAAAGAAAAAGTTGACAATAAAGTACGTTCGGATAGAGTATCTCCAAATATAATGGAGATCTTATATGGAAAAGTAGTGTAATTTAGAATTTAAATCAACTCCTTTAAATCCATATAAATATATAAGATTCTGTTTTTTTTTTTTTTTTTCTTTCACTCATTACAACTATTACAATATGACTGATGTAACATGTAATTATCAGACAATACATGTGCAATTCTGATAATTACTCTCATAATTTCATAAACTGTGAGAAAAAATTGTGGTTTGAGTCATGTATTTCTTTTTGATATAAAAAAAAAAAAAATTGTAACATTAATAAGAAAACAATAAAAAAAATCTAAACCTAACATAATTTTTTATAGATTTTTTGTCAATTTTATACCAGGTGAACGCATTATAATTTTAAGAGATTAAGAAAGTGAGTTCTATCATAAACTCGTTCCCTAGCTTGGTGGTTGGAGACTTAACAATCTCAATTTAACAATATTCAAACATTGACACATTATATATATATATATATATATATATATTGTCCTACCATTAGTCTATTATTGATAAAAACCCAATAAGTGTGGAGAGATTCTCCCGGTGTTAGAAGTCGAGTGCCGACTACTTCTGACTAGATCACGGTAAACAATTAAATAAAAATAAAAAATAAAAAAGTTCAAATACAATTAAATATTATACTTATTTAACGAAAATTAAACAGGAATATATTCTTCAGATGTATCCAAATGCAACACGTTGACATGAATTGTGACTCCTAAATCAATAATTTCCATATGAAATTAATATTTGTTTAATCCGAAAATGACTTAAATTAAGAGGGAACGTGTTGTGCAAACGATGACGTGGATTGATCAGATGCTATGAAATTAATGGCACGCTTCCACACACAAACTTCGTGTGCCATCTAAATGCCACCTACCACATTGACATCTTTTATTATTATTATTATTATTATTTGTCTATGTGGTTTTTCTAAACTTGACATGAATATGACATTAATTTTATCCATCTTATTGGTAGAAAAATAAATATGTGATATCAAGATTTGTTTTATTTTTTAAATTAAAGGGACTATATTTAAAATTTGCTTGGCTGCATTCTATTTGAAAACGATTTTCGAATATAATCT
This sequence comes from Acer negundo, assembly GCA_035582765.1. Taxonomy (NCBI): domain Eukaryota; kingdom Viridiplantae; phylum Streptophyta; class Magnoliopsida; order Sapindales; family Sapindaceae; genus Acer; species Acer negundo. The sequence continues at coordinate 11,167,672 of CM069238.1, read as the reverse complement.
TAAAGTTCATGTAAAAAAAAAAAGGCAAGTAGTTTCCTTTTAAAATATTGGACCTAACTGAATCACAAAACACCCAAATCTATTTCTTCCTTTTCTATTTTTTTTTTTTTTTTTTTTAAAGAATATTGTTAAAATGAATGAACATTATTTATCTTCAAGTCATATTGATTCTAACTTTTATTTTTCTTTTATGAATGTATAACTTTTCTATTTTTAAGAAGAAGAATATTGTATTATTTTGGAATTTTTATATGATTATAGTATTATTATTATTTAAATATCAAATATAATGCTTAATTTTTACTAAAAATAAGTTAATTTATTTTTCCTAGTGATATATTTTTTCAGATATGCTAACATTATTATAATCATAAACCAAGATAAAATTAAAATTGATAAGATTTATAACTAATCTTGTATATTAACCTTGAGAGATATAAATAATATAAATACAATTTACTTAGGGAACGGACAATAAGTCTTTGATCTTGCACATCCTTCTTACTTCATGTGATGCATACATATTTTACAAGCATGAGTAGTTGTGGCATTGTGAGAGTATATATCTTCCGGTTGTGCAAGTAAATAGTTGGGTACGTATGCCGTGCTTAATCTCAGTATGTCCTAACATATCAAATCCGTTCGGTGTCAATTTATTTAAATTTTTTTTTTTTTTTAAAGTTTTTAATCTCAATAAATCTATACAATTTATTAGAAAACTTAAAGAAGTGAGAAATAAATGTATCTAACCTATGCACACTAATTATATATCCAACATTTCCATTAAAAATATATATATATTATATATCTAACAAGTCTTTACAAGTTATTTTTTAAAAAAAATTGAAAACAATTTTAAAGTATTTGTTATCATATATTAAACATCCATTGGTTATAAAGTATGTTAATTACATAATTCATTAAGTAATATTTTTAAATTATGTACATCGTACATCTTAATATACACTTAAAATATTAATAGTTACAAGTAAATGTATTTTCAAATTAATTAAAACGCAAAATCAATATTAATTCAATGATCCAAGAAAGATCACAGTAGAATCATAAGTTACTATTAGTTTTCATGGGACAGAACATATAGGCTCCATTTGGTGTGTGTGATTGGATTTGACTATTTCATGAAATTGAAATAGATTAAGATGAGATTGAGATTAGATGAGATTGGATTGGACTAGATTAATAATATACTATGTTTGGAGAAATATGGGACCGGACTGAATTAGTACTACGTTTTATTTGATGAAACTTAAGATTGAACTAAATATAATAATATTTTTAAGTTGATAATATTTTAAAATTGAATAATAAATTATTGAAATATGTATTTGAAGAAAATAAATGTTATAATTTATATAATATTCAAGTAACAATATCCAAAAATATTTTTAAAATATAGATTTATATTATTTCTAAATAAATTTAAACATTTTACAATTTTATAATTTGTTTATTTAATAAAATAATTTATTTTAATATATATGTGGGATTACGGTGGGCCTAACAAATTTAAATTCTTCAACCCGGTTGAGAGGAATTATGATTGAAATAATTACAGTCCCTAATAATTGAATGAAAATTGAATAACAAATTATTGAAATAATTGTTTCGATGAAATAAATATTTTAATTTATATATTACTAAATTAATAATATTTAAAATTAATTTTAAATAAAATCATAAATTTATATTGATTTTAAATTAATTTTAAGTTTATTTATTATTAAATTATTTTTTAAAAACTATATATATATATATATATATAAATAATCCTGATTCGTAGGACTAATACAAAAAAGAGTAATTGGCATAAAACGCCCCTAAACTCTACCCGAATTCGCATGCCGCCCCCTACATTTTTTTTTTAAGCATTAAATCCCTTGAACTTTCATAAATAGGCAATAGGTGACGGAATAGTAACGTCATCAATTTTTCTATCATAGCAAATTGCACTAAGTTCCCCTTATTATATATATATAATTTCATTAAATCGGAAAAAATATAATAATATGACCTAAATACCCTTCTAACCAAATTTTAAAAATCAATTTTTAAAAATAAAAATTTAAAATTTAAAATTGAAATAATGGTTAAATAATAATAAAATTATGAACTTTTTGATAAAGAAAATTAAATAAAAAGAGAAATGAAAAAAATTAAATTAATTAACAATTATTTAAATAATCTTTTTTATTTAATATCCCTAAATATAAAACACAGATGAATATTTAGATTATTTAAGGCGAATTATCATTTAAATTATCTTTTCATTTAAATATTCATAAATATCACTTTTTCATTTACAATAACCAGGGTATTAATAATGTCAACAACAAAAATTACATAATAATAATATAATAACAACAATAAAACTAATAAAACTATAAGATAATAAAATAATAATAATAATAATAATAATAATAATAATAATAATAATAATAATAATAATTTAAATACCCTATACTTTTTTTCACCGTTATCATTTAATTTAATTTAATTTATTTTTTTAAATATCACTTGTTCTTTTACAATAATTTAAATATCTCATGTTATGAAAGTCCAGAGGGTTTAATGGCGAAAAAGAAATCTAATGGGTAAGGTGTAAGGATATTTAGGGATATTTAAATAAAAAATATAATTTAAATGATAATGGCTAAATAAAGTATAGGGTATTTAAATAATTTTTTTTTAATAGTATTATTTTAGTATTTTATTAGTATTATTTTATTTTTATTATTATTATTATTATTATTATTATTATTATTATTATTATTATTATTATTATTATTTTATTTTATTTTTTTATTTTATTATTTTATTATTTTTAATTATTATTATTTAATTTTTAATTTTTGTTTTTAACATTATTAATACCCTTGTTATTTTAAACGAAAAAACGTTATATTTAGGGATATTTAAATATAAAAGCTAATTTAAATGCTAATTCGCCTTAAATAATTTGCATATTCATTTGAGTTTTATATTTAGGGATATTTAAAAAAAAGATAATTTAAATAATTGTTAATTAATTTAATTTTTTTCATTTCTCTTTTTATTTAATTTTCTTTATTAGAAATTTCATAATTATATTATTATTTAACCATTATTTCAATTTTAAATTTTAAATTTTTATTTTTAAAATTTGGTCAGAGAGCTATTTATGTCATATTATTATATTTTTTTCCGATTTAATGCAATTATGTATATAATAAAAAAACTTAGTGCAATTTACCATGACAAAAAGATGGATAGCGTTACTATTTCGTCAGCTATTACCAATTTATGAAAGTTCAGAGAGTTTAATGCCTAGAAAAAAAAAATATTATGAGGCAACATGCGAATTCGGGTATAGTCTGGGGGGGGGGGTGCCAATTGCTCTACAAAAATGGGTGTTCCACCAGATTGGCTATCCAATCCAGTGATGTCTCCAAACGTATGATTGGACTTCCAATCCCACATAACAAATACACCTTACCCATACAACACTCTTAACAAAATAAATAACATATACAACGACTCTATTATTTATCTATTAAAAGTTTCTATGGAGCTAGGGTTCATAAATCATTACAGTTTTTTTTTTTTTTTTTAATTTTATTTTTGTAATTAAATTTCAAACATTATTATTCTAAAAAATAAAATAAAAAGACAAAATTATGAATAACCCCTTAACATTTGATCAAATACCAAATCAAACCATCTATTTTGAACAATTAGTAAAAAAAAACTCACTATCATTGGTTGATTGTTAGTTGACTTTATATAAATCAAATATTACAATTTAAATCCTTTATTATAAACAAAATAAAAAAAAAAGAAAGGAAAATGTTAACCAAAAAAATGCAAAGGGAGGATTTCCGATTAGCACGTTTAAATCGCGACCTGGTATGTCACGGTTGGAGAGGTATCACCTGGTACCAGTATGTTTCTAGTAAAGATGAAGCTAAGACAGAAGATAAGAACAAGTATATATATATATATATATATATATATAGTCTTTCTATTGTCAATTCGAACTGATATAAAATATATCAGTTCTCTACATGTGGGTCATTGGATTTAAAAGATGTTTTGAAGTGCATACAACCAAGTCAAATCATTTAAATTCAATGGCACACGTGCAAGGAACTAATATATTTTATATCAATTCGAATTGACAATAGAAAAACTATATATATATATATATATATATATGTATATTGCAGCCGGAGAAAAACAATGGTGAACTCTTTATTAATCAACAAAGGATAATATACAGTTAAATGATGCGATGGTGGTGTAAGAGGAAATTGGGGCTAAGTATTTTTGACACTATCGGCGACGGGGAACTCGTGCTAGTTGATAAGTCGAAATCGGTTTTTTTTTTTTCTCCCCTTCTTCGGTTAGAGCTTTGTAATATTTATAGGTCCCAATTTTCGATGTCCATTCTATTAATTTAGTTAATCAATTAGCAATCAAAGAGACACTGATTTGGCGTTGATGGAGGCCGAGTTTAGGCGAATCAAGTAAATTGCTTCCATTTTGGTAAGATTGATGAAGTTGACTATTTTTGTGAATGGCGTTATGAAGGGCGGGAAAATGTTACCCTTCTTTCCTTTAGCTGGATGTTACTGCAGGTTTACCTTCTCATGACGTGGTCTTGCTCTAGGTTTGATTCCTTAGTGTACTGGTTCTTTCTTCTTTGGTTGTTTCTCTTTTGACATGTTGAGACCACCGTCGCTATTGTTTCCCCTGCTGAGTGGACGGGGAATGCTTGGTAGACCGGTCTAAGGAGGGAATCACGGTACTGGGGTATCGAGTACCATAGACTGTGGTACCGGTGCTTTTAGGTATCAGGGAACCAGCGCGCTATGATATCGAGCTTTCTAGGCCTTAACATTAGCGTTTCTTAGTACAGGGAAATTGTGGTGTAGGGATGACAACGGGGTGAGTCAGGGTCGGGGAATGCAAAACCATCCCCATCCCCGCATTAAGAGAATTAGGGCGGGGGCAGGGATTCCCCGTTGGAGGGGCCTTCCCAATACCCGCCTCATTCCCCGTTTAATATAATTATATCATTTAAAAATTACAATTTAAAACAAAGAAAAAAGTATAAATTCATATTTAGTATAAAATCAAAGATTTTATATAGAAAAAAATAAATAAATAAAAAAAAACTTCTAAAGTTTAGTTTAAAAATATATATTTATGTTATTTTTTTTTTGAAACATTAATGAAAAATCTTATTACGTACATTTATACTATAATAGAAACATTACTGGTTTTACAAAGCCTTGGATGCATACATAAATAAAGAAGAATTCTAGATGATCGTCAATATACGAAGCAGCATAATAAAACACCAATAAGACAATGAGTATGCAGCCTAATCTAAACACTTTGTGAAAGAATAACACTTCCTGATCATATGATGATATTAACAACACATTTTACTTCTTTAATTTTGTAGTTCCACTAGAACTGAAAATTAATGTTAAATGATTTTAAAAATCTGAATAGTATATATTATATTATAAATATATATATATAATATATCGGGGCGGGGAGTAGTGGTTGCCACGGTTCGGTTTTGGTTCGATTTCGGTTTGAAACCGGCGGTTTCGGTTTGGAGGTCCAATAAAACCGAAACCGAAACCGTGGCTCACGGTTTGGAGGCGGGTTGTAACCTTCGGTTTTTTGGTTTCGGTTTCAGTTTCGGTTTTGGACGGTTTCGGTTTCAGTTCGTTTTTATTTTTATTTTTTAATTTTTTTATTTTTCAACTTTTTTTCCAAGTGAGATAAATCATAAAAATTGGTTGTAAATATAAAATCTTGCCAAAAAATAATTACAATTGAACAAAGTTTAAAATTAAAAAAAAATAATTACAAACATTTTCATTGAAGTATTTAAGTAGTTAACAATGTTTAAAAGAAAAGAAATTCACCTTTATTAATAAATACAACTTTACAATTTCACAAAAAAAATAAATAAATAAGAGATTGGCCTTGAAGGCTCAATTCAAAGAAACAATATTACAAAGTAACAAAGTTAAAATTTAAAAAAAAAAAAAAAAAAAAAATAAAAAAAAAAAAACCGGCCTTGCACTTAATTTTTACCACAATTAAGCTGCCTACGTATCCTCCACCAATGTAGAGGAATCAAAGGTCACGTAGTTCTTTTACCTTTAATTAGTTGCTCAGTGTTGGAGTTTGGAAGTTGGAACGGAATCTAGTCGCTTCCTTCCGTACCGGTGGTTTGGTCATCTTCAAAGAAGTCGTTCACTATCTCCGGCTGAAGTTCTTGTTGTCTGTATTTTGCCTTTGTCCAATCATCAACACACACCTGCATTTCAAGTGATTGTGGAGACATAACCGACCGTCTTGGTTCCAAAATATTTCCACCTGCACTAAATTCTTGTTCCACAGCAACGGTAGAAACCGGTGTTCCAAGAATTTGTTTGGCAATAATAGCCAAAATTGGATAATCTTGTTGATGAGTCTTCCACCAAACCTGGAGACTAAATTTTTCTTCTAAAAATTCATGAGTGTCTTCTAAATACCAGTCAAGCTCAGAGACAGATGAGGATGAAGATGTTCTTAATTTTTTGGCTATTTGGGAAAACAGTCGATCCCCTAAACCCTTTAATTGGAATTTTACGGAAGTACTAGTACCACCAGATGTGGGTGGGGGTTGTGAAACCGGCAAGTTCAAAGACGGACCATACATTCTAAGATATTCATCGTATAATTCATAAAGCAAAGTCTTAACGGAATCACAATAATGAAGAACATCAATTTCGAATCCTAAACATTTGTAATAATGAGTTAAATAATCCTACAAACTTTCTAATTTAAAACGTGGATCAAAACACGGTGCAAGCAAATAAATATTTGGAATCTCCCCATAATAATTTAGCCATTTTGTTTTCATAGCTGCAACACATGGACTCAATTGAATATCGAATTTACAGTCACTAAATGCACCAGCAATATTAACACTTTGAATAAGAAATAAATGAGTAGTGGGATAGTAAACACCAGATAAAGCATTGGTAGCATCATTAAAACACATAGCAATTCAAGAATTTTTATACATGCATTCCAATGGTTCAATTGAAGAGAAATTGAAGGAACGTTATAAGTAATAAAAAAAACTAATAATTCCTTATATTCAACACTTTCATTAAGCAGCTTATAAGTAGAATTCCAACGAGTGGTAATATCTCTAGAAAATTTTTTGAGACGCATATTATTCTGAGAGCAATATTTTAACCATTGTTTCTGGATTTTGTTATGCCTCCAAATATAATTAATACTATCTCTAATTGGTCTAATAAAAGTAGAAAACTCTGTTAATCCAGCTTGAACACACAAATTTAAAACATGGCATGCACATCTTTGATGAAATAATTTACCCCCAAAATAGGGATTGCACAAATCTTGTAACATAGGAATAGATGCGGTATTACTTGAAGCATTATCAAAGCAAATAGCAAAAATTTTGTTTAGGATATTATACACTTGAAAAATGATTTTAAGGAGTTGAAAAATATTTTGTGCTGAATGTGAGTTATCGAAAACACGAAATGCAAGAATTCTTTTTTGCATGTCCCAGTCATTGTCCATATAATGACATGTGACACCCAAATATGAATGACTACCATAATTGTCGCTCCATATGTGGACACATACGGAAACGCGACCTTGAAATTGATAAAAAAAAGATTTCAATATGTTTTTTTCTTTTTTGAAAATGGCATTTAGTGTACGTGTGAGAGTGGATCTAGGAACACGTTGCATTGCAGGATTTAATGCATTTTGACAATAATTAACAAAACCTACTTTCTCACCAAAACCAAAAGGTAAATGTTCTACTGCAACCATTAATGCTAATTCTTCCCTATTTTTTTCAGACGTATAATGAAATAATTGATTACCAAAGGTTGCGTACCTGACAAATTGGGCTTGGTTATTGGATTTCTCAAATTCAGACGGGTGACTTCTTTTGATATGAGCCCAGTACGTGCCATATCCAAAGGATTTGGCAGTCTTGTATGATTTGGAGCAGTAATTGCACTGTATATGGAAAAATCCACCATCTAACTCCGTTTTCTTCATATGCACTCTGAAGAGGATGGACTTCATCTGCTTTTCTTCACCTTCATCTGCAAAAAAATCATTTGAAGGGGGTGCGGGGTCAGATAGATTTTCATCAGTATTTGGGGTATTGGGATCGTGGTTGAGTCCGTCGAATTCGGGAATTATTAGAGGGGGATTAGGACTAGAAGGGGGATTAGGACTAGAAGGGTGATCGGATCCAAATCGGTCTTGAAGGAACTCGTGGTATGATCGATCGTAATTAACATCACTGCCAACGTGTTCCAACAAGTTGTGCATTGGACCCTTTTCTTTGTTCAAATTTCTTGAACTATTTCCCCCACTAGCCATTGAAAAATTAATAATACAAAAAATATTAATATATGTAAAGAAAATATTGTTGAAATAATAGTGGTAAACAAGTAAAAAAAAAATAGAAGATTGTAAAAAAAAAAATATTGTTGGAATAATAGTGGTAACAATGTAACACTTAAAAAAAAATAGATGTTTGAAAAAAAATATTGTTGAAATAATAGTGATGAAAAAAAATATTTTGATAGTAAAAAATAGAAGAAATAAATATTGTTAATCAATTTGATGATTGAAAAAATAGATGATAGTAAAAACTAAAAAATACAAAAAGAATTTATATGTGAAATGAAAATTAAATAAAATTGTAGATTGTAGAGAGAATTGAGAATTTGAGATTGAGAGAGATTGAGAGAAGTTGAGAGATTGAGAGTGGTGTGAAGAATAATGAAGTGTGGGGGGTATTTATAGGATTATAGAGAGAGGGGTATGTTTGCAATTAGGAAAAGTTTAGGGTTTAAAAAAAAATTAAAAAGTGGCCGTTGGCCAACGGCGTGGCACGGTGGCAGAGGTGCTGCACGCCTGCACCGCAGCAGCAGTCAGCTGACAGCTGCAGCTGCCTGGTGCCGTTGGCCAACGACACCTAATTTTTTTTTCAAATTTTCTACCACGTGTCACATGTTCATTGGGCAATTTTTTTTTTTTAAACCGGCGGTTTAACCGCCAGTTTAACCATTTCGGTTCGGTTCAACGGTAACTTTTTCAAACCGTATGCCATGTGTCATCTTCTGATTCGTCCATAATTAATTAATTAATTTTTATTTTAAATCGGCGGTTTTACCAAACCGGCGGTTTAACCATGGTTCAAACCGCTGGTTTAACCGTCGGTTTGAACCAGTTTTTTACCACCTCAAACCGAAACCGTAACCGGTTCGATCGGTTTCCGACCGGTTTTGAAACGGTCGGTTCCGGTTTTGTTGCGGTTTTTGACAGTCCAGTTTCAGTTAAATCGCGGGCAAAACCGTCGGTTTAACCGAAACCATGGCCACCTCTAGCGGGGAGTGCTTCCCCCGTCCCCACCCCGTTTCACCTTAGGAGACAAGACTTTGTCCCCATCCTCGTCCCTATCCCCGTCCCCATCCCCATCCCCGAATATTACCCCTCATCTCCGCTCTGTTCGGGGCAGAGCCCCACGGGGCCCCGGCCCCACGGGGAATATTGCCATATCTATCGTGGTGAACCCGATCCCGGTCCTAGTTCACACATGACTGTGTGGGTGTGTTAATCCCGGTTCTTTCATGGGGTGCCCTGATGCTCCCTGTAGTGTCCCTCTACTCCAAACAATTTTGGCAAGGAGAGAAAAAATCCTTCTTTGGGCCCTTGCCTTTTTAGGCGGTTAACAGAAAATATATACTACTAATAATAAATTCAATTTCTTGCAAAAATACTTTTTATATTTTAAAATAATTTCTTTTTAATTTTTTAAAGATTTTATTGCTTTGTTACGATATATTTTGATATATTTAACTTTTAATTAAAATAATTTTCAAGTTAATAACTTAATGACGAACTTACAAAATCATCCCACAATAGTGCTAGGAATTTAAAGAATTCTACAAAAAATTTAACTGTTTATAGCCAGTTTTGGAAATTACCGAATACCCCTATGTAAAATACTTCCCAAACCCCGTCTCTCTCTCTCTCTCTCACATCGCCTACGTCAGGACCAATGCTACCCAGACGCGACAACAACGCCATCAGGGAGACCCTTTCTAGCGGCGCTATTCAATTTGGGGAAGAATAAAAAAACTCTAAACGTAAAATTACAAAAACACCATTCTAGATGCGATGCTTCGGTAATTTTCCTAAAAAAAATTTAAATGAGTTTTTTTTTTTGGATGAAAGTTCCAATAATTTTTTGTTTATTTTATAAAAAAGACTAAGGTTTCACATTTTTATCTTAGGTTTCACGTTTTTCACCACAGTTTTTCTTAAGGTTTCATGTTTTTCTCCCAAACTTTACATTTTTTGTAAAAAAAGGAGATATAAAATAAAAAGTAATTGCAGTTATGGATTAAAATAAAATTTTAAAATATGATTATTAACGGTTATATTTTCGTTTGTTGTTAAAATAAATTTTACATATTTAATATGGTCATTTTTAACAATTCTCACTTATATTTGTAGGGGTTTGTCGATACTTGATTATATATTTATTTATTATTATTATTATTATTAAAATATTACAATAATTTAAGATTTTATGGAGGGAAAGACTCGAACTTACAACCTCTTCGTACAGATATAAGAGATATATCATTAAACCAATCTTATCCGAACAGATATTCATGGACATTCATATGCATATGCTGATATGCATGAAACATGAATCACAATTATTCAAATGAATTGTTTAACTTGTCTTTTCATCGCTTTTTGGTTTTGGTAAAATGTAAAAGTTCTTTTTATCCATATTTTGTCTTCTTTTATCTAAAAGCCTTCAAGTGGTCTCATAATACTATAATAGCATGACAATTGACAATCCACCAAAATCTCACTCTTTCTCGTGCCATCACGTGACCATCCCTTGCTGGCATGCTTACATCACCATCCCACCTGTCCAACCCATCCACGTGGCACCTAGTCAACTATATTAAAAATCTCGTCACTTGTTAAAAATACAAAAACAAAAACAAAATCCAACACCCTTCTTCTTCCCTTCGTTGAACGTTGAACCAAAACTAAAAAACTAAAAAACCAAAAAACTCTACACAGAGGCAGAGACAGAGAAAATGGCGATGCCGTCACCGGAATTGCAGCGGAGAGAGGCGGTGCTGTCGGAATCCGTCGATGCGGCGTCGTCCACTGGTCACTTCAACACATCCGAGCGCGACTCGCCGATTCTGATTTTTTGCTTCTTTCACAAGGCGGTTCGCAATGAGCTCGACTCGCTTCACCGATTGACCATGAAGTTCGCCACCGGACACAGAGTCGACGTCCGGCCGCTCTTCGAACGCTACCGTTTCTTGCGATCGGTTTACAAGCACCACTCCAATGCTGAAGACGAGGTACGATTTCAAAAATCTCCAAAAAGGAACATACATTTATACGTATTTATATACTAATTTTTGTTGTCTAGGTTTTATAGCATTTTAGTTCACTTACTACCTTTTTTAGATATCAATTAATTTGTGTTAGTTGTAATTTTGAAATCATATGCAGAAGACTGATGTATAATCAAATATTATGCCTTTTATTATTCGAAATTAGTGTTAGAATATGCTGACTTCCTGTGGTGTTCAATGATTGTTGATTTGTGGCTCTTCAAATTCCGAGCTTATATAGCAGTTTCAGCCTTAAGGCTTCTTATGAGGTGATTGAACTAATTGTAGTTTTTATGTTAATGGAAGACTTGTAAAGGTAAAAAACACTATATTTTCGTTTCAAGCATGTTGCCTTTATTTATTGATTTACTTATTTTGAGTATGTTGTTGTCATTTCTTATTTTATGTTATTTATTGTGTTCATTCTTTGAAATTCTTCCGTTTCCTTGGTGTTTATATATATATATATATATATATATCTACAAATCCTGCCAAACGAATAATTGAAAGAATGAAATAGAAAGTTAAACTTTTTTTTTTATTTTTTTTTTTAAATTTTGGATTGAAATAACTTATTCACTAATTCTTGGTTTTCGACGTTTATCAACATAGTTATTTTTGTCAAACAATGACCAACATAGTTTTCTTGAAACTGTAGCGATTTACCAAGGGAGATCCGGAAACTTTTCTGTTTTTGGGATGCTTGAACCATATATGGGGGGATGCTTGTAATTTTTTTGTCAAACAAGGAGGAAATTATCCTCGTGTCTGTTTCGGGCCAAACCCAAGTCTTATTGTTAATGATTCTCATTTAGGATGTTCACTTTTGGAAGTTAGCAGTGCAAAATTATTTGTTTCTGTAACTGCATTTCTATGCTTTGCTTGGCCGTATAGGTAGGCACTGTTCGGTAGCATAGTCCTAGACATTTGTATTCACTCTGGAACATTCTACAGTATAACAGAGACCCAGAGAGATTTTTATTGGTGAATGACTAATGTAAGCATGGATAGGAATTGATAAATCAGAGTTATTATACTTTACATAATGCTAGACTATCTATTAGCTGTCAACATACTCTGATACTCATATATCATTCCACCAATTAAAATCAACATTTTCAGTTTCTGCTGCGTGCTTATTCTTTTGGAAGAATGACCTTAGAAAGCTTTCTTGATTCTTCTCTCTGTAACAAGAAGATGCATATGTGCTGTATTTCTATTGGCTTTACCCTGATTTCTGAAAGGACTTTCTTATAAATGTAACTTTATTTCCATTTTCTGCTCTGCTATATCTGCAATTTGCAACATGATGTATCTAAAAACTGCAGGTTGTTTTTCCAGCTCTTGATAAACGTGTAAAGAATGTAGCAAGAACATACTCCCTTGAGCATGAGGGTGAAAGCAATCTTTTCGATCACCTTTTTGAGCTGCTAAATTCTTATATGCAAAATGATGAAAGTTTCCCAAAGGAGTTAGCATCTTGCACAAGAGTCCTTCAGACATCAATCAACCAACACATGGCTAAGGAAGAGGATCAGGTACAACATCTTTGGTGCTATTTGCATTCTTACACTGCAAGGTAAGATTTTTCCTAGCAGCTGGTGTGCTAGGATTAGTTTTGAACCAATATCAAATTTGCTTATTTCTTTCAAAACGTAATAGCTAGACAAGTAGAAAATTGTGGGAGAGTGTTGATTTTCTTCTCGGACATGATGGTACTTGAGTTTTTGCTCTTTTCCCTCCTTTCTCCCTCTCTCTTGTCATTCAAGAACACTTAATCTATCAAGAAACATGCAATTTTCTTCCTTGTATCTCATAAGGATTAGAGTGGGAACAATTTTCTTATTTAAGGAAACCCGGTGGATTATTAAATTCTCTAATAGTTCTAGTTAATTCATCATTAGTAGGTTTAGTGAATCGCGAACCGTTTACATTATTCGGACCTTGGTTTTGCACTTTTCTATTTCAGGATGTTTTCCAAGTACAACTTCCGTTTAGGATATAATTTTGGATGCTGGCCCAGCTATGAAACACCTTAGAAATTGTTGGATATATCATATATCTGTGTGTGTCCTTTGTTTAACTAATTTTATTATAAATTGGTCAGAAGCTTGCTTTATTTCATAAAAATCAATAAGTGAGGGTTTTGGCTAGAGGTATGGAAAGAAGAATAGAAAGTTGATACTGGGCCAAACAGATATTCTGTTGGGTGTCAAAGTCTATACAAAAATCCAGTCCAATAAACACAAAAATGTTGCCAACCAAAACGACAATAGTTGATCCCTTTACTATAACCATCTTCAGAATGTTAGGAACTGCCTTGTATGCAATGTTTTGCAAAGTGTTGAGTTTGAATTTTATTGGTGACTTCAATGCATAACCTTGACATCTTTTTTATGCCTGAGAATTTGGATATTGTTCTCTTCTGTCTAAGAGATATTTAAACGAAACTCCATCTAATTGCCTGTATCACCTCAACTAAATCTAAGGCTTGACATATCCTAGCTATTTTCTTCCTTTTGAGCAGTTTAATCAATTAATGGAATATGCCACCTAATAAGTCATGTAGTTTCATTGCCGTAGTACCTGGGACCTCGGTTAAATCCCATCTCCATTCTCTTAACTATTTTTCAATTATTAACTTATTCTTGATGTTGCTATTTAATTTATTTAGAAGAAATAAAAAAAAAGGTTTATGTTATTTATACAATATTTTATTTTGATTATTAAAATGAAATACCCATTCTTACTATATTATTGACAAACCTCATAAGCTGGTATATTCTATTTGGAGTGCTATTTATTTCGATTATCTGCATTAAAGCCGAAATTTGTTCATCGGTTCCTCCTTCGGTTCCTCCTTGATTATGTCAGGTCTTTCCCTTGCTTATTGAGAAGTTCTCACTTGAAGAACAGGCATCTCTGGTCTGGCAATTTTTGTGCAGCATTCCTGTAAATATGATGGCAGAGTTTCTTTCATGGCTTTCATCTTCTGTTTTACCTGATGAATATCAGGTAATGCAGAAGTGCTTAAACAAGATAGTTCCAGAAGAAAAGCTTCTTCGGCAGGCAAGGTTTCAGTTCTCATTCACCTAATATAAACTCTTTCTAAACACTTTTTATTGAGTGCAGGGAGCTGATTATTGCTCTTGTTTATTGAAGGTTATTTTTACCTGGATGGAAAGGAGAAATGCAGTTGATACAGTTGAAAGCTGCATAGATAATTCTGATGTCCGGTGTTTTTTAGATTCTACCTCTAGCAGATTGACTCAACAAATGGACAGAGTAGCATGTGTTTGCGAGTCATCCAAGACTGGGAAAAGGAAACATTTAGAACTAAGTAATGATGCTTTTAGTACCACTGCATCATATCCAATAAAAGAAATATTGATTTGGCATAACGCTATAAAAAGAGAGTTGAGTGAGATAGCTGAGGAGGCCAGGAAGATACAACATTCTGGTGATTTTATAAATTTATCAGCCTTCAATGAACGCTTGCAATTCATTGCTGAAGTTTGCATCTATCATAGGTACTAATGTCATTCTTATACTGCAAATCTATGGAACTGTAATTTTTTCAGATGATCACCATGTGATGTTGAATGATCCTAATTTTCTGTCTTCATTTGTGTTTATATTCTACCTACGGTTGTAAATTATTATTATTATTTTTTTTCTTTTTGGAAAAACTTAGTAATCAGGCAAGTGTATTGGTACTCCCCTCATCTCTTTTTTCCTGGTTGCAGTATTGCTGAAGACAAGGTCATATTCCCTGCAGTAGATGGAGAATTCTCTTTTTCCGAGGAGCATGCTGAAGAAGGAAGCCAATTTAATGACTTCAGGTGTTTAATTGAAAGTATCCAAAGTGCAGGAGCAATTTCTACTTCTGCTGCTGAGTTTTTTGCAAAGTTATGCTCACATGCTGATCAAATAATGGAATCTATAGAGAGGCACTTCCGCAATGAGGAAGTTCTGGTGAGCTTTTCCTGTTTGTGTAGGAAATATTTTGGGATGTTTGTTAGCCATTATGATTTTATGCTGTAAGTTTTATTATTTATTTATTTATTTATTATTATTTTTTTGAAGAATATTCTGTTAGTTCCATGCATAATGCATTACTAAATTAATGCTATTAAGTAACATAAACTTTTGTGGGAATCAGCAGTGTAGTAAGGCAAAGAAGTTCCCTAGAATGTTAATAAATAATCCCCATGTCTGGTCCATACAAATGAAGCGTAACAAAATTTATGTGTATTATCTCTGTAATTTAATTGGTGAGACATGATAAGAAGCTTCTGGCACCAAACATCCCCTTTTGTTCTTGAAAGTTATCTCTTAAGTTTGTTGCATGTGTAGGTTCTTCCACTTGCCCAAAAACATTTGAGCTTCAAAAGACAGCAGGAAATTTTGTACCAAAGCTTGTGCGTAATGCCCTTAAAGTTGATTGAGCGTGTCTTGCCATGGCTCATGGGATCATTGACTGAACATGAAGCCAGGAGTTTCCTTAAAAACATGCAATCAGCAGGTACTCCACTGTATTCATCTCCTGTATGTATTATGTAACAAGATGTGAGATCAATTATACAATTTACTGTTTTGTACATTTCTTTGAACTGAATTTATTTGTTTGATTCAGCTCAAGCAACTGATACTGCTCTAGTCACACTTTTCAGTGGCTGGGCTTGCAAGGGTCGCAATCAGGGTGCATGTTTGTCTCCAAGTGCACGCGGTTGCTGCCCTCTTAAAAGTTTCACCGATATTGAAGAAAATTCCAGTTTGTCATGTTGTGCATGCACTTCAGCATCATGTACTAATGACATTCTAATGTCAGTTCATCAAGATGAGGTGAAACAGCCAAATAAAAGGAACATCTCAAGGTCAAGTGAAAATAGCAATGCCCATTACCCCTTACAAACTTCAAATGCCCATAAACCATCTTGTAGCGAGTCTAGTAACCAGTCTTGTTGTGTCCCAGGTTTAGGAGTAAACAGTAATTATCTGGGATTGAGTGCTCATTCAGCATCAAAGTCTTTGCAGTCCTTGTCTTTTGGCTCCTCTACTCCATCTCTTAACTCCAGTCTGTTTATCTGGGAAACAGATAATAGCTTTTCTGATGTTGGGTGTGGGGGACGACCGATTGATACTATATTCAAATTTCATAAAGCCATAAGCAAAGACTTGGAGTATCTTGATGTTGAATCTGGAAAGCTAAGTGATTGTGATGAGAGATTCCTTCGGCAGTTTATAGGAAGATTTCATCTTCTATGGGGCTTATACAGAGCTCACAGTAATGCTGAGGATGAGATTGTTTTTCCAGCTCTTGAATCCAAAGAGACACTTCATAATGTAAGTCACTCATACACTCTGGACCATAAACAGGAGGAAAAACTATTTGAAGATATTTCATGTCTTCTTTCTGAGATTTCACACCTTCATGAAAGCTTGCAAAGAGTCCATTTGGAGGAGAACTTAACTCAGATTAGCACTGAATCATCTGCTGCCCATGGAGATGATTTTATGAGAAAGTATAAAGAGCTGGCTACTAAGCTTCAAGGGATGTGCAAATCCATAAAAGTTACCCTAGATCAGCATATTTTTAGGGAAGAACTTGAGCTATGGCCATTGTTTGACAAACATTTCTCTGTGGAGGAGCAAGACAAATTAGTTGGTCGCATAATTGGAACTACAGGTGCTGAAGTGCTCCAATCTATGTTACCATGGGTTACTTCTGCACTTACTCAGGATGAGCAGAATAAAATGATGGACACATGGAAGCAGGCAACAAAAAATACAATGTTTAATGAGTGGCTTGATGAATGCTGGATAGGAAAGCCAAAATCATCTTCTCAGACCGAGTCTTTGGAGGCTACGGTTTCTTATAAAGGTACCTGCTATAATTTTTCTGTTGAATAATTGTAGTCGACTGAATAGGCTGTAGACTTATTAAAATTTCATTCTTGATCTAATAATCTTTTTCATGTACATATCAAGCTATATTTTGTTAATATTTTAACTCATTTCAATTGTTAGATAATAATTTCCATGAAAGCTTGGACCAAAGTGATCCAATGTTCAAGCCTGGATGGAAAGATATCTTTCGTATGAATCAAAATGAGCTTGAGGCTGAGATCAGAAAGGTTTATAGCGACTCAACTCTTGATCCAAGGAGAAAAGCGTATCTAGTTCAAAATTTAATGACTAGGTTAGTCTCAATTATTTATTTATATATTAATCCAAGTAACCAGGGCATGTTTTATATTTTGTGATTTTCTTTGGTAGTTCTTTTTACCTGTTAGTTAATGAGTCCTAAATAATCAATAAATATATGGTTTATTTTTAGTCGCTGGATTGCTGCTCAGCAAAAGTTACCTCAAGCAGCAGCTGGGGAAACTTCTAATGGTGAAGATGGAATGGGCTGCTCACCATCATTTCGAGATCAAGGGAAGCAAGTGCTTGGATGCGAGCACTACAAAAGAAATTGTAAAATTCGTGCTGCTTGCTGTGGCAAGTTGTTTACATGCAGATTTTGCCATGACAAAGTGAGCGATCACTCAATGGATAGGTAATTCCTTGTATTCTTGCTTACATCAAAAGTTGGGCTTATGTGTTAATGATGTTTGGTTTAAACATTACAGAAAAGCAACAACAGAAATGATGTGCATGCACTGCCTCAAGATTCAGGCTGTTGGGCCAATCTGCATGACTCCTTCATGCAATGGGCTATCGATGGCAAAGTACTATTGCAACATATGCAAATTTTTTGATGATGAAAGGTAAAGGGGTTCTAATATAAAATCCCATGTTCAAATCCATCTTCCTTGGTTATGAATTATAAAAACCAATAAATTTGATGGATAAAAAATTTAAATAGGTCAGATATGCTGGATTCCTTCTGCAAAATTATGTTCTTCCTCTAAACTAGAACATAGCATTTTCTTCCTAATTTATGTTGTTGTTGGCACTGATGTTTTAGCACAAGGATTGTGCCCTTTGTTTCAGTTCTTCTAGAAGACCTAATAGCAGATCGCCCAAGGGTAGTGTTACATCTACCCCTAGTTTCTGTGCAAGAAATTAAATAAACTGTACATGTTGTTTTATGATCAGAGAATTTAAGCAATTAATGTAAACTGGACAAGTCATGATTTCATGACTATGAAATGAAGAAGCTGTCAGAAGTGTCAAATCTGTTGTTCAGTTTTCCAATTGAGCATACATTTTAGGTCTTTGTGACACAACTGCCTTGTGCATTTAAGGTATATTTGCTTTCGAAATGGACAAAACAAACCTGAGAAACAATTGTAAGAGAGAGAGAGAGAGAGAGAGAGAGAGAGAGAGAGAGAGAGAGAGAGTGTGTGTGAGTGATCCAATGATTTGAAAACTGTGATAGAATTTGTGAATGGAAAGAATGGCTGATAATCCTGCCCCATGTATGTATAGGCAAGGATTCTAAGAGAGATATAAAGTGTGAGTTAGGATCCTCTCCTTGACCTTGTTTCTCCTAGCTTTTTTTCAAGTGTAATTAAAACATCAACTTGCATGAGAGAGAAAAAAGTGATTAAATCTTAACCTTGTATTTTTTGTTATGCTTAGGTGTCACTAGATTATGAAAAGTCTAGGAAAAAAAAGGTGAGGAGAGAATCATGATCCTATAAATTGTTGGTGTTTTTACCATGTGCCTTATTAGTCTTTCTGTGACCTGTGGAAGTGCCTAATCTTATTTGTATTGTTTGAAGAACAGTTAGAGCTATGTTAATGTGTAATCTGTGTGGTATATTTTAAAGAATAGTTACAGAAATATTGTGTTTTTCTTAAGAAAGTTTTTTGGATTATAATGGTTGTTGATTCAAGTACCAACTTTTCACATCCAGTCCTCAGCATCTTACAGAAACAATAAAGTTCACTTCTTTGTTTCCTAGTGATGCTTTTTAAATTTGAATCCTAGGTTTGTGTTCAATTAGTTCTTCTATATTAAGCCTGTAGGCTTGCTTGGTTGACATTAAGCTGACTTATATGCAAATTTATTTTTTGACTGCAGGACTGTGTATCATTGTCCGTTTTGCAATTTATGCCGTCTTGGGAGGGGTCTTGGTGTTGATTATTTTCATTGTATGACTTGCAATTGTTGCATGGGTTTGAAGGCAGTGAACCATAAGTGTGTCGAAAAATGTTTAGAAACAAACTGTCCTATTTGCTGTGATTTCCTATTCACATCAAATGAGATTGTGAGAGATTTACCTTGTGGCCATTGCTTACATTTGTCCTGCTTCCAGGTACCCTATTTTAATAATACATTTTCGATCCATTTACTTTCACATGGTTTTTACTTTTAGCAATTTAAAGACGTGGTTTAATTAGATTGAAACTATATCTTGTGGTCTATTAGGCATATACTTGCAGTCACTACACCTGTCCGATTTGCAGCAAATCCTTAGGAGATATGACGGTAAGAGAAACTGTAGTTCGTTGTTCTAATGTTCAGAGTCACATAATTATGTTCCCAAATTCTATAATTTTATGCCTATGATAGAAGTGTATGGTTTAAGCTTGATTGTAAATATTTATTATATTTTCTAAACCTACTCAGATTTACTTCGGCATGCTTGACGGGCTGCTGGCTGCGGAAGAGCTTCCAGAGGAATACAGAAACCGTATTCAGGTGCATTTGCCTATGCATTTACGTGAATATTATCATTATATAGTTAACAGAACAGTTCTCATCTGATACTTTGCAATTGGTTATCAACTTATATATGAAAAAACCAGGATATACTTTGCAATGATTGCGAGCGAAAAGGCATAGCACAGTTCCATTGGTTATATCATAAATGTGGATTATGTGGATCTTACAACACCCGAGTGATCAAGAGTGAGACAACTGTTCCCGACTGCTCAACATCACAAAAATGAGTTTTATTTGTCTATAAAGATGTATACCCGTTAGCTTGTAAATGTTATTAGTATACACAACACAAATACAATTTTCCAGACTCGCTCTCCTATAGAAGCCGGAATAGTTCATACCGTTGTGGCTGAGTTAAACAGATATCATACAGCTTAGAGACAATGGTAGAAGCTACAGAGCATTGCAATGCCAAAGTGTACAGAGTTTTTGCCTCACCCCAAGGAATTACAATTACTCAGACATTGACCTGAGGGTTCCACTTTGTTTATTCGTTTCTCCATATAATTTTTTTATTTTTTTATTTTTTTCCTTTTTGAAATTGGCTAAATATATTAGTGTATATATATGTCCTCATTAGAAAATCTCTCTTGTATATATATATATAATTAATCTATTAATGTATATCATTTATCTTTCAAAAAATAAATTATTTCATATCACTTCTATCACTAGGTTTGTGTAAGAAAAATAAATAAATAGATAAGTTGAATTCTAAAAAATTGATGCGTAGTGTCTTTAGAATTTTTATTGACTTCTTTAATAATTTTTATAAAGATTAATGACATTGCTCTAACCAAAAAAACTCCAAGTTTGGCGCCATGTGTTATATGAAATCTACGACCTCTTCCTAGTAATCAAGTAATGGAGGAGACCCGAAGCTAGTAAAGGTTTGGCGAGATCTCCATCGTATTTTAAAATCAATTTATAAATGTAATTTAAAAAATAGTTATGATTATAGTTTGATTAAACAATTTTCTATATAATATTTGTATTGTCAATTTCAAAGAAGAAAAATTGATGAATAAAAAATAAATACATTTGTGTTTGAATTTTGATGAAGAAAAATCATACCTCGCTGGTTGGAAATAGCAACAATTTAGTTGGGCAAAAGTGTATCCGAATCCGAACGTTAAAATTGTTATGTTTGTATGTGTAATATAAATAATAATTTCCCGGTGATTTTCATATTCCCTTGTTTGTTCAATTTTCATTCTCTGGAAAAACAAAAAAAAAATCTAAAATCAATCCATCAAACAAGAAAAACAGCTAAATCTTCACTGGGAGAAAAGTCAAAAACCCAGTCTTTAGTTTTTGCATTTGCAGAGAAAATCGATTCAAATCAAGGCAATGAGACCTCCAGAGAGATCACTACACAACTTCACATTACCAACCTTGAAATGGGGAAATCAAAGATTTCTCAGGTGCGTCAAACTCCAATCATCACCACCGTCCGATCATAATCATCATCAAAGATTCGAATCAAAACCCATCAACGACAACTCAACACCAAACACCATCGCCAGAAAAAAGCTTACTTTTGATCACAGGATTGTTGAGAAACTCAAGGCTTCAATTCTTGAAGAAGAAGAGAGAGGTGGAAATGACAATTCTTCTTCCAAGCCGTGGAATTTGAGGACGAGGAGAGCAGCGTGTAAGGCGCCTCTGCAGCGACAAGAGATTGAGGAGAAGGATGAGAGAGTCAAATTATCGGTTTCGCTGTTGAAGGAGGAGGTTGAGATGGATTTTATGGCTATGGTTGGGACTAGACCACCCAGGAGGCCTAAGAAGAGACCTCGGATTGTGCAGAAGCAGTTAGATGTAAGTAACATCACATTACATTTTTGTTTGGTTAGTGAGAAAATGTTGTGTTCTGATTTAAATGCTTGATAACATTTAGTTGATGAAAGAAATCTAACTTAGTCTATTCCTTTTGGTCTGATCAACCAAATGTGGATGGAATAATGTTTTTTTAAAAAATTTTTTTTTTTTCTTCACAATTGTTTGTTTCTTTCTTTCTTGTTTAATTGCAGTCACTTTTTCCAGCGTTTTGGTTGACAGAAGTTACAGCAGATTTATATAAGGTTGCTCAAGTTCCTGAATGAGGAAAGGTGATGATCAATTTCTGTTTAAATTTTATTGAACATATCTTTTTTTTTTACTGGTTTAGAATATCCATTGATTCGTGTTTTCTTTGAATTTTGTGAATTAAATGGATGTATGATTGTAGTATATGTTGCTTGGTTTGCAGGGTTAGAGCTGATATGTAGTTGATTTCTGGGAATTCCACTGCCTGTGCATTGTGAACTAAATAATGGTAATTGCACAACATTAATGTAAATGGGGAAATAAATGAAAATAAAACTCGATTTTTTCTGTCATATTTCGTTGTTACTGTTGTTATTTTCATATACTTATTTCACTGCTTCTTCCTAGCAAATCTAAAGATAGTTCTGGTTTTTGGTACATGACAATGCCACTGCATGTTAATGATTTATATAGAAAAAATCTTGTTCACTTGTTTATGGAAAGAAACACTGTCCATTGATATGTGACTTTTCCAGCCTTTTTAAGATTTAACGTTTGAAAGCATTTGAAAAGGTTAATGTTTCATAAATAAATGTTTTTAGGGAAGGAGAGAGGAGCTATTATAGCTAAATATGTCTGTTTCATGAAGCTTATTGACATTATCTTGTCAGATTTTTACCCGGAAAACAAACAGCTTGGCATCAATTCAATCCCATTGTGTAATCGCCATTTAAGCAGTAAGTTATTGTAAGAGAAATGAAACTGAAGAATATGTTGATAGTATCTGTTGAACTTTAATATAGTTTTAACTGCAAAATTGTTGTCGTGTCACGTGTGGTGCTCAATTTTGTTAAGAAGTATGGGCCAACGTATAGATTTTTTGTTTTTTGTTTTTGTAACTAGAGTCATATATCTGACATAAACCATTTTATGTAGATTTCTCGTGAAATTAACATTGGTGTTTGCAATAGAAAGCAGGCCATAATTCTTCAATTGAGACGATCATAATTTGCCGGTTACTAAACTACCTTAGCTTATCTGTTCTGTCTACAACTCTTCATCATACAATCGAGAATGTTCTATGTACTTGTATGTGCATTGCATCCGAAGTTCATTCACATAGTATATGTATTACCAGCTTCCTTTGATTTTTGTTTAGATGCAATTTTGAAAGAAAACATAGGAGTTTTACTTCAGCTCTTTCTATATAAATGTTTTGTATTGAATGAATTGGATTGAAGTCAAAGTGGATCAACCATTTACAAGGAAACTATATATAGGAATAGGAATGGTAAGACTTTTCTGTCTTAGCTTGTTTGAGCATGGATGCATTAAAGTCCATGTAGAATATTATCATTTGAAGATGTGCAGTTCGAATCGTGTTTTCTTGGCCAACATCAAATGAAGCAGAAAGAATTCAAATCAACCGGCTGAAGTGGAGAGAGGAAGAAGAGTAACATTCATGTGGTTTCTGTGGTATACATTAATGCTCTTTTTGAAACTGGGTGCGAGTCATCTGGGATCCTGATTCTTCCAGATTCCAGATGGAGATGGTTCTACGTTCCAGTATTCATAGCGAGCTTGGTGGAGATGTAGTGACATTCCCTTGGCAGTTGGCACGCAATCTGTAAGCTGCCCCTGGAACACCATTTAGACAGATTTGGAGTACTGTGTTTATCTTATCTTATTGATCAGGTTCCATTGCCAGCACTATTTGATATAACTGAAAAGACTGTGTATCTCCCATCCGTTGATGACGACTGATGACAGGTACCTATTTTGATAGATTATATCCTACAAACGTTACAGTCCCACAAACATTTTGATAAATGAGATTGATTGAGAATTGCCTGACTCTCATTTCTATCTTTTCGATAAATGATTGTATTGCAGGGGTTGAAGATATTGTACCAATTTCACTGCTTCAATAATATTTGGTGAATGCAGTAATCCAACTTTGAATAGCAGTAGTAGCAGCTTACAAAATACAATTATTGCCCCCAGTCCCCACTTGTCTTTACTGGATTACTAGAGTTTTAGTTATATCACTCTCATCAAATGGGGGGGTGGTAGGGTTTAGAGCACCCCCATGAAAAGACTTTTGCTTGGATTGGATGGGTGCTTCAAACTAATGCAAACAAGAAAATCAAGAAAGGTAAAGGACATTTCAATGAAGATTTTTGTCTTTAAAAGACTGCTTTTATATCTTAATCTCAACAATAACAAACTAAAGGTAACCTCTATCAAAGACAATATTTCAAAAAGATGAACACC